>CM062849.1:26665009-29065009 GCA_031772225.1 Eubasilissa splendida | reverse complement strand
GGGCCCTCAGTTTCACCAAAAATATTTTTTTTATACAGCTCATTAATATATAAAACAGCACCTCCTATCGGATGACTCTTAACTTACAATTACACTCACTCCATCCGAGTGAGTGTAGTAATTATAAATATTTTTATTTTAAATGAAAAATTTCAAGGTAAAAGTTTTCAACCGCTGTTAAGTTACCGGCTCATCGCTGGCGAATGTCGCCGGGAAAATTCTGAGAAAAACTTTTTATACGCAATCTGGATTGAATGGCGATCGATTAGGAACACTGAGCGACTAAGAGACGATATTCCGCAAAACTTCTCAGAACATATTAGTTCGAGGACTGAACAATCGTGTTTGAGGAATATGTACTTCATTTTTTTCTTGTTTTCTATAAATCAAAATGAATTTTGCCGAAATAGTGTTTTTATAACATCGACATAATATTATCTCTAAATTATAAAGTTGAATGCAGGTAGGTATCTTTGGAAGTATGCCTTGGAGTTATATCCTCTCTTTGTACTCTCGAGTTGGCTTGAAGTGAAACTCTGTAGATTTATGTAACAATATTAATTTATTACAACAACGTATTAACAGTAATTAATAATTGATGTAACTCGGATATAGACTAATATATTGAGAAGTGGCGATGGAAAAGAGAGCCGTTTTTTTTTTTTTTTCCAATTCCTTAGAGTCTACGATACTCTGAGTACTCTACATGCGGCTAGACCGCCAAATCTACTACTACAAGTGCATCAGCGCTAATCGCTTTGACACTTTTACTAACTAACTTATTGTAATAACATCATATGTGTTTTATATTAATACATGAATTGGAAGGCTAAAAAATTCTGATAAAAAACCCTCTAAACAATTTACTGGAAGTTAAGTATTTCAAATTAATTAGACGCGACACTTTATGTACAGTGCCGCCTTATTCTAACATAATACTTATAGTTAAACTAAAATAAATCACTACTAAACTTAAAAATATTGTTTTATTGTTTTACAAGTCATTTATTGGAGAGTTCAGTCGACGCTGTCCGCTTCTGTGTGCATCTCAGTACGGAGGATCGAGCGCGTTGCTTCGCTTCAGGAAATAGTACCTGGGCAATCTGTGTTTGAAAGAGAACCGTTCCCCCAGAGACAGCCTCTTATAAGCCTTGTCTCCCACCACTCATCTACACACTCTCCTGCCAAACACGCATACACGCAAATCCAAGGTGACAGTTCTCACAATTTCTAAAATGTACAAATAAAAATTTTTTTTGCCTTACAATAATGAACAATCTATCAATACTTCTCTCAATAGCACTGGCAGCTGACTACACGTCATCGGTGTGTAAAAAATATTCTCAATTCATAAAATGGTTTCCTAAGTAAACATTCATATTAACTATTAAAACATTAACTTTTAGAAAAATGAATTGATTAATAAAATGAAACACACATCACACTATAACACTTTAAATAAAAATAAAAAATTTAACGCTTTTGATGCTTACTGCATCATCTAGAATAGAAGACATTTTATTGACTACATGTTATGAGAGCGAGGTTGGGGAAAGGGGTATTTCGGTGAAAAGTGAAAATGGTTGTGACCGGGGCTAATATGGACAGGAGGGTAAATGTAATAGGGGGTATTTGTATGTTAAGTACATTATTATTATTAAAATTAATTTATATATTTTATAGATTGTCTAACTTTCACTTTTATACCGTCCACCCACCACAATGTAGCTGATAAAATGACTTCTCGTTTTAAGTGTGAAGTAAACAACGTTGTGCTTTATTTTAATAATTAATTTTTTTTTCTAAGAGTTAATTACAACGGACTTCCACAAAGTTAAGCACGATAATTTTGAAATATTATTTGACATTAATTATAAAGGTAGACGTTAACATCGACGAATTTGTGACAAAATCAACATTAGCAAAGAACCATATTACAAACTACTTCCTACGCCGTGCGGTTGTGTGGGAAACAGAGTTTATTAACAGGCTTTAATTGTTTAGAGAATAGAAAAGTAGAATAATATCACTTTCAAACCGTGATAGGTTAAAGTTTATATAATTATGAGTGATTTTAGTTACTTTCAAATCACATTTTAGATTCCGATTCGTTAATAAGAATTATTTTTTATCATTACAATTGTATCACATAATCATCAATGTCTTAACACTTACAAATCTGAAAATAATATATTACGTGTTTGTACGGTCACATTTGCATATAAAACTTCAATATCACAATTAGAAATCATTCAAAAAATGCTATTAAAAATTATTCTAAAAAAAAATACTATCCAAGTATACAACTCTTCGCAGATTTCAAAGTACCAAAAATAATAGACATATACAAAAATATTCCAAATATTCAACATTTAAAATCAATTAAATATTAGAAGAGAATTCCGATCTACAAGATTTAGAGACCAAATAGATATTCCAAAACTAAAATATACCGAATCCCAAAATCACTATATCTATCAAGGCATCAAATTCTTTAACAATCTCCCCATCACGATTAGAAAAATTTCAGACTACTATAAATTTGTATCTGAGGTAAAAAAATATGTACACAGACTAACTTAATAAACATAAATTCCCGTATATACTCCTTTATACACGAGTCTTACTCTCATAGAGAAGAAATGAATGTTAAAATAAATATATATATATACAATACCGATTATTTTTAAAATATATTATATTTTCTAACATCAAAATACAAATATATGCACTTTAATATCCCAGATACAATAAAATCAGCTGTAAATTTACACCGATTAGGTCTTTAAATAAATGTTTTTCCATATTTTTCTAAATTGTAAGGATTATTAGTGTTGATTTAAAATAAAATGTATAATTTAGACCTCTCCCTGCAACAACATTGTATATCACATATGTGAAAATAAAACAATTATTTTTTTATTATATTATACTTGTTATTCTGCAGAAACATTTTTCTGTTATAAAGGATGTTAAGTGGAAAATTTTCAAGTTTAATACTAAATAATAAAAAAAACTACAATGTTAGTCTCATATTTTATTTATACAAAATGGAGTTTAGCGATGCGGGTTTTACGTTTTACGAACAATATCGTTTAAATGCCGTCCATTTCTCTCAAGACACTCGTAGAATAGGACTCTTAAATTTGCGAACACGCGAGAGTAAAGCGTTGGTTCAATGGCAGCAACTTCACGGCAGATATTGTCTTGTAGAGCCTGAATTGTTCGAGGATTGTTGCTGTAAACTCTCGACTTAAGTTATCCCCACAAAAAAAAGTCACACGGTGTAAGGTCCGGTGATCGAGGTGCCCAGGATATGTCTCCGTACTTGTCTTGGAGTGGCCTCGTCTTGCTGAAATTCTGTTCTGTTGTTGAATCTGGGAAACAGCCGTAGTTGCGGTACCAAAAACTTACTATAACTTATAAAAGAATATTTTTCGGTAAAATTGATTTTATATATATATATATATATTTCTAATTAATATATTTAATTCATATTTAAAATACCACAGACCTATGTTCTGAATAATTACAACTTCACAATAAGAATGTGTTCTCCTAAATAATAAAGTTGTATCAATGTGTCCAAAATTTAATAAAAATGAATTAATAATTCTGGCGTCTGCTATCAGTTTACTCAAAGGTATTTGAGATTCTGTAAAAATAAGGTGGATGGCTCTTTCAAATAATGCAACGATTAAATGTATTAATATCAAAAAGGTAACATATAGGTTCGAAAATTGTCGCTAAAAATATTGTCGCTATAGCATAGTGGGATAATGCACCTTCCCCGGATAGGAAAGAGATCCAGGTTCGAATCCCGGTGGCGCAACAACAATATTTTTCGATTAAATTGGTTTTATATGTATATCTTTCTAATTAATACATTTAATATATATATATATATAGCGAATATATTCGTTATGTAATAATATGAAAGTGGTCTAAGTCGAGAAATGGAAATAAATGAGTTTATCAATTATTTCGCGTCACGTTGTTTTAAGTTAATATAATATGATACAAATTGTAAAAATTGTGTAACATTAGAAGAGTTATATTCAGTGTATTGTTACGACGTTCAACGGTATTCCGCTAGGGTTTATTTTAATAACAGAGTAAGTTATTTCAACCTTATTTAATTTTATTTCTTTATAAGCTACATACAATATTTATATGTCAAAATAAATTATAAATCTAGCAGACTAAATAAATTAATTTTGAAACATTAAAAATATTTTTTAACCAATTCAAACGCACACCTTTGAATATGTCGAAACAAAAGAAACATGACTTAGACCGCATTCATAATAATGGCCACATTTATCATGTACTGCAATGAATTATAAGGTTATAAATTTAAATTAATATTTTGCATGTTAAGTTAATCTCTTGTAAGGATTGTATTATTTAAAACTTGTAATTTGTAAAGAAAATTATGATAATTTTCGATTTTTTGTTCTCAATATTTTTCATATCAAGCTGTGCGCGGCTTGTGCTACGAAAAGTAGAACTCAATCCTGAGAGTAGTTTCCCGAGAAGAAGCTCACACTCCCGAACACCTGGGGCCAACAAGAACGACATTCGTATAATTGTAATTTCCTAATAATTTTGAATTTAAATTCAACTAAAACATGAAGTACACCATATTATTCATTGACGCACTTGGATTATATATCTGCAATATTATTTTGTCATATCTTACTTATATATCACGATGATTTTTTATTTAATTTAAAATTCTGATGAAAGCCAAAACTAGATGACGTCATCCTAAGGCGTTAGTTATTTAATTAGTTTATTTGTTAGATGTACATAATACAAATCGGGTTACTACTAAGCTGATTAAAAAAATAATTAAGAAATAAATTATCAAAGCGTACAAAATAATAATTTAAATCAGAAACTTTAAAATTGTAATGAAAAATATTAACATTCACTTTTGTGAAGAATGTAAAACATTTACAAATATACAATATTCGTACAACATTTACTTTAGAAGTACTAAGTAGAAGTATTTGAATATTATATTTTATAGGTAGTCTCATTTATTTTAACATTTTTAAAAAATGTATAATAACCGTGTATTTTGTACCTAATTGTGTTAAAATATTTTCACATTTTACCTTAGTGTGATATTAAGACTATCAGGGTCATTAATCTCTTATTGATAATCTGCATATGAAATATAAATAAATAAATATGTTTTGTTAACAGAGTAAGAAATGAATGGTTTTATATTAAAACATAATATAATTATTAACAGTTAAACATCTCCAAACATCCATATTCTTTCAAAAAGCCTATTCGCACAATAACTGTACTCGCACATACTGTTTTCGTATGGAAATGTATGTACATATTACGTACATACCTTCTAATGACATGCGACGGGTGCCGTTCTACATAAATGTACCAAAATCTCTAAGAAAATCAGTATCCGAAGTAACCTTGATTAATTTCTCTTGCATTATCTTATTATTGAAGGTAAACTAAATTCATTATAACGATTGATGAATCCAATGAAAAATTTTAAACTTATGGAAAATAATCATTCTCTAAACTAGAGTTTACGAAGTATTAGAAACAAGTAAAACAGCCGTCACCAAAGCGTTACACAATGATAGAATCCAAGATTCTCCAAAAGTCTTAGGACTCTTCCAATCACCAGATAGTACCAAGTATGTAAATATGAAACCGGAATTAGCCCACAGATGGCCCTAGCTGTTAATTTAGTTACCGTCAAACCGCGTAATTGGCGCCATTTTCTTGTTTTGATATCTGACAAAGACTTGAACACATCAAATTTTGTGCCTGGAAAATACGATTTGCGAACAGCATTGATTTTCTGTTACCATTTGAAGAAAACTGCTGCAGAATCGCATCGAATGCTTGTAGAAGCTTACGGTGGGTATGCTCTTGGTAAATCACAATCAGTCTTGGTACTTTGAATGGTTTAAAAAATTCAAATGTGGCGATTTTGACGTGAGAAACAATGCTGTGTTTGGTGGGATCAGAAGGGTGTAATCTATTATGAGCTGCCAAAACCTGGCGTAACTGTTAATACTGAACGCTACCAACAACAAATTGTCGATTTACATTAAGCTTTGCGTGAAAAATGACCAGAATATCAAAAAAGGCAACACGAAATGATTTTGCTTCATGATAATGCACCATCACACACAGCAAAACTGGTGAAGGAAACGATTGAGGTGTTCAGTTGGGAAATAAAATTTTGCATGCGGCTTACTCACCAGACTTGGCTCCGTCCGATTACTACTTATTTGCATCGATGGGACACACCCTTCCTGAGCAGCGCTTCACTTCTCATGAAAATGCCTCGATGATTGGTTTGCCTCAAAAGAGCAACAGTTTTTTTGGCGTGGCATCCACAAATTATCAGAGAAATGGGAAAAATGTATAGCTAGTGATGGGTAATACAAAATTCCGGTTTCATATTTACATAACCAAGTAAACACATTCTTAGATTGTTTTGTGTTATTGTTTGTAGATGCAACACATCATTAAAAAAAAATTTTACCACAATTATTTTCCTTGAAATACCTTTTTACCTATCTTTTAAAAACCAGTAACATTATTCTGAGCTATTCTGCGATGTGCATCCGTGTTGGCTTTCAAACCGTCCATACTCCATAACATCAACACTCACACGTTGCATCACCGATATTAGTCCAGATATCTTGCAATGGGATCCGAAACGTCATCCAGAGAGGCTGGATACGCATGGCAAAATAGCCCAAAAAATTCTACACGTGTGAATCTGAACGACCGTGAAAACCTGAGAATACTTTTTTGTAAAAACATGTTCACCTATGTCTAACTCCGTATATAATCTTTGTAATACTTTTAATACTGTACACATAATTATGTATATGTATATGTGTACTTTTAACTATGCACATGTATATATGTACTTTTAACTATGTACGTATATTTTGTATACCATTCATAATTAACACATAATAAGCATCTAATCAGTGATACAACAGCTATTGATATTTTAAAATCTTTCTATTGTAAATGTCCTAGAGTTGGCGGTCGTTTACTACAAAATAATTTAATAAAGCAAGCAAGCCTAACAAAAAAAATTAAAAATAAAGACGGCAGCTTGCTTTATATCATTATACAACAACATCCTCTACCGGTGCCAGCCGGTGGGCGGATGGAATATGTCATGATGCCTCCACACCCTCGCTTCCGCCATAAACGTTTTGGCACTTTTTTTTTTCAAAAATGTACGCTTCAATTTATTGGCTCCTCTAAAATGCTGAATTATCCACGAAAAGTGGGCGGTTGAACTACTACCAGATGATAAAAAGTATTTACTAATTTTCATAATTATCATTTTAAAATGTTTGTGTTAATATTCCATACACGTGTATGTGTAGGTTATTGTGCGTAGGTATATACACATTTTTTCCTTAAATCTACATGAATATGAAATCATTTTTATAACGTGGATGCTTACTTATCTATAGGATGTCCCAAAAAAATGAGTTCACATGAGACGGGAGTTCCAAAATCGATCATCCATTGCATTTTAAAGTAAGCCTATTGGAAAAGTCTTACTTGTTAATGAAGAGTTACATTTTCAGCACATTTCACTACCATCGTGATATAAAAACCTATTTTGATGAAAATCTTGCCCAACAGATGAATTTATCAAAGAGATAAAATTCAATATGCCCCGTATTCTCCGCAGCCCGCGTTCACGTATAAAACAACGTTAATGATGCAAAACTGATATAAATTAAATCATAAAAGGCAGCTGTTAAAATTCAATGCACCCAAATACAAAATGTTTGCCATTTGGGTTATCAAAAAGGTCAGACAATTCAAAAAAACTGGGACTGCCATGAAATTAGTGCGATGAAATTTTTTAATGAAATGCCAGAAAATATAAGAAAGGGGGAGAAATTGAATAGATTTAAAATGAAACTAACCAAATATGTAAAAGATAAGTTTTTGGTAAAAGAAAACACTTTAATCTTGTTTATATTAGAGCATATATAGGAATGCTTATGCATGCACTATGTCAAGAATTAAATAAAAATAAAAAATACCTCTTCAAGAATGAACAAGTTCGAATGTTTGCGATTATTAAATAAATCTACGTATATCATCGTTGATTTGAAATAAAAAAAAACATAAATTTAGTTTAATCAATTTTGAATTTATAACCCTTCAAGGTATGTATACATTTTTTTGACACACCATGATTCGTCATACCAAATAAAATGGAAATATTTTTAAAGCGATAGTTTTCTATTCAAATTTACTTTTTAACCTTTCTCATACGGTGCTAAAATAATAAAGCGCGCTCCGGTGCTGTAAACTCAGTGTAAATGGAGACTTTTGCGATTTTTAAGTCTGATAAATTCGAATATTTTACATTTATTACTTATATTAATCATTAAAATAATTGTTTATATATATACATATCAATTATTGTGAAAAAGTGCTAAGAATGAGAAAAAACATTGGCCATATGGAACGACAGCACAAAGACGCATAAGACACATTTAACTTCGGTTGCGTACGCTCTCGGTCTGCCACTCCGCCTCGTCCGCGCTCCGACCGGAACGGAGCATAGACGGGGCGAAGCGAGATGGCACGAGACGACCCGTGTCAACACGATAATAAGCGATGCAAGCCGAGAGCTGCAGTACATTCTCGTACTCGGCACCTCGGCGAGAGAGGACTGCTGGCATAATAATTGAAGTGACGATCGGCATCCGGCACCCCGCGCACTACGCCTCCCGCACCACTCAGATTCGTCAGGTTCTTCGGAAAACATTTTTTATTGTTGCGTATGGTAAATACTTATTTTGGACGCGCAATTGTTGTTTGATAATCGTTTGAGTGAGTCGATGTGAGTTTTTTTGTGAAAATGGAAAAAATCGGGTATCGAGCTGTCATTAAGTATTTATTTTTGAAAGGTAATACGCCTACAAAAATTAAAGACGAGTTGGACGCTGTATACGGGGACTGTATATGGTGAAAGTTTGGACAGCTGAATTTAAACGTGGCCGTATCAGCTTGAGTGACGATGAACGTTCGGGACGGTCAAAAACTGCAACCACTGACAATAACATCGTTCAAGTTCACCAAATAGTGTTGGACGACCATCGAATTAAGATTAGAGAGACAGTACAGCCTATGAACATGTCCGAAGAACGCGTTTGTCACATATTAAATCAAGATTTAGGCATGATAAAGCTGGCTGCACGTTAGGTGCCTCGTTTGCTCACTCCGGACCAAAAACGTGTTCGAATGAACATTTCCAAAGCTTTGTTGGCGTAGATTAGACGCAATAAATCAGAATTTTGGCTCCGATTAATTACTGTAGATGAAACATGGATACATCATTATACTCCAGAAACAAAAATACAGTCAAAACAGTGGACTGCGAAGGGAGAATTGGCTCTAAAAAGGCAAAGGCTGTTCCTTCGGCTGGGAAAATAATGGCGACTGTTTTCTGAAATAGCCATGGAGTTGTCTTAATCGATTATCTTGAAACAGGAAAAACCATTACAGGAGCATACTATGCATTATTACTTGATAGGCTGAAGGCAGAAGGCTGAAGACGTAAAACGGCTAATTTGCAGAAAAAAAAAATTGTTTCACCAAGACAATGCGCCATCTCACACCTCAGCGGTTACCCGGGCGAAAATCTACGAATTACGGTTTGAACTGCTTGACCACCCTCCTTACTCACCAGATCTAGCCCCAAACGAACTTTTTTTTGTTCCCTAAGCTAAAAGTTGCGCTCGAAGGACAGAGATTTTTGTCAAATGAGGAGGTAAATAACTATTTTGCAGTGAGACTCCAAGTACTATTTGGACGGGTTAAAAAAATGGGAGCATCGCTGAGAGAAGTGGATAAACTTACAAGGAGACTATATTGTAATTATTTTATCCTATACATAAATATATTACGGAGAAATACCTAAAATGTGAACTGTGTATATAATATATTTACAGAGATATTTACATAATTGGAAGCAATGTCAACTCAGTTTACATCACCGGAGAGGAAAGGTTAATCAGATTCTTTTTTTTTCATGTAATTCCAATAAAGTACGTGAAAATTTTACGTTGATATTGATCAATAATAAATTTCACACATTTGAAAAAATCCTAAGAAGTTAATTTTTTTGCACTTTTTATTTATTCATTCAGTCTCCCTAAAATTTACGTACACCAAGTAAATAACATTACTTTCCTAATTTGTATTATTCCTAATTAATCCACAAAGTAATGTGCAGAACATACAATTATCTCATACTTGTGTTAACGTATGAATAAACAAATTGACGCCAATATCTACAAATTGTTTTTGCACTGAATGTTTCACTTTAATCCCCGCATTCACCACATATTACGTTTTATTATTCATTTATTTTTATCTTTTGCAGTCTTATTACCATCATTTTTTTATTCTTTGTAAAGAAGATATTTTGATGCAAACGTTTTCTCTGAAAGAGATTATTTCAGGAACGTCAAGTTTGCATTTGCAAATGCATTAAAGAACACCAAGACCTATATTCAAAATCAATTGCGTCTTACAAAAATATACATTTTTATCCATGAGGTATTAGTCTCACAATTCTAATTTCGATCGCAGACATAAATATTGTATGTACGTATAATACGGTCTAGACGCGTAATATCGAAACGATGTAAATTCGTAAATATTGATTATAATTTATTATAAGTTAATATTATATGGTATGTAGGTTAAATGTATATTTGAAATAATATTTCAGTTTAATCTAATTTGCATCATATGTACTGCAAATAAACTTTTAAACAATTCCTTCGATTTGAACTGCTGAATTCACATTACATTAGTATAATGAAATGCAGTCATTATTATTTTGTCGTGTTGTTTACCAAATTGTTTGACAAATGTGACATGTCCGATTGAATTGCTACAATTTGACTCTAATGTCAAGGCCGCACAGAGCCTAGTGTTATTTATAAATCTAGGCAAAATCGTATACGGTTTCTGGCTTCGTTGGTCTATTTGAACAACATTAAAGTTCGTTTTACGTGAGATTGAATGATATGTAGTTAAGAACAAATACCACGATCTAATTCACCGCTAAGAAATTGATTTCACCTTGTAAATAAGTTTATTGTCGGCTTTACTTTACAAATGTTCGAACATGCTCATCAAATTGTAATATCTAAAAATTGCGCGATGATCTAATTATGACACGGCGCCAATAGTTTGAGAATAGTCTGACACACATTAATTTGATAGGCACGTGCAGTGGCGGGTTTAACAGACAGCCAATACTCCCTTTACTAATCAGGCCCTCACAGCAACATTTTTTAGTATTTTAACTAAAGATATTATGATTAAGGTCGCCACTCCTTAAATTGCTGACAAAGTTTTTGATTTTTAAACGTTTAATGATTATTAAACGTTTTGCTGACGACAGCCTGTTTCTCTCGGGTTCATACAGGATAAGAGCATATAGCGCATCAGACGCGGTCGCTTCATACATGCTTTGGGTGCTCCGAATCCCTTGTGTTCTTGAGTCAAAAAACTTTGGATTTTTTGTTTCTGGCCGACAACAACACTGCTGTAAATAAATTCATCCTATCCTTTAGAGACTAGTCATAACACACACTACGACACGGCGCGCGCACGGAGCGAGTCGAAATACATACCATACACATTCTCAATTTTCGAACATCTATGAATCGCGTAAACATACAGATACCAGCTATAGCGGACTCTATCATTCGTTGCGTATCCAGAATGTTTTTAAGTATTCGACATTCGCGCATACGCATTCAGTTCCGCCTGTTAAGGTCTTCGAATACTGTATACGCATTCGTTAACAGTATCCAACGTACAAAAAATGACTTTAATGCTTTTGAGTATAATGCACAGAATAGCATACATATTACGAAGCAAGAGGATTGTTTTGAGAAATTTGTCTTTGTGACGCATTTCTGACAGTTTGGCTTGAATATCCTTCGATTATCTATTTAATTCATCATTTTTTAAATAAAAAATGAATACAGAAAATAACACAGATACGTCACCAACGTGTTGTAACGCTGTAAACGAAAATAGTGAATTGTATGAGTGTTTGTGGGCTAGTCTATAGATTTGTATATTTGATAATAGGTATAAACTTATTATCCAGCATCCCTTATACAAAAAGTCACCGACCGCTACTGTAGCACATGTATATATGTATATTTCTATTTAACGAATAATCAATATCCTGTCCATAGTATTTCACATTACCTTATTAACTTACATTTATAAAATTATTAGTTTTTTTATTTCAATTTCGTCAAAATATCGTATTGTATGTCTTTAAATAGAATTATCAAAGATGTATAAAAAAATAATTTAAAACGTTTTTCTTCTTATTCGGTATTCTTTTAATTGACTTATTTTTTCTGAAAAGAAGATACTTGCCTAGTAACCAAGAGGTTAGAAGTTTGATTTAATTCATCGGTTTTCTCATCAATTAAAGAGGCCTTGGACATCTGCGTACTCCGAAACGTCGATAAGGCTATTATATTCTCCGACTCGCAAGCAGCTCTTGAATCCCTCTCTGCTAATATGAAAGTTTGGCTAGACAATGAGATAATCTGTTCCATCACAAGATGTCTATTTAATTCGGACAGCAACAATAAACAGGTGTTATTCGTTTGGATTCCTGCACATAAGGGAATTCATGGGAATGAATGTGCAGATAAACTGGCCAAGGAGGCCGCTCTTACCGGAGTTTTCCCACATCAATTCCATATCTCGATGTGTAACAGACTTAATATGGTCAAAAAATGTGCGAATTCTATTTGGACTGCATAATGGATGGATCCAAATAATCATAAGGGTAATCGGCTTAAAATAATTCAAAGATCTATTCCCCGCACCCTCTGGTTCACCAAAATAACAATATCAATAACAAATATCTTTAGAATGAGAATTAGGCATTGCACACATTTATTCAGATTAAACTTAATAGATTCCCCAATGTGTAAATGTGGTGCCGAAGAGAATACCCTTGACCATATATTTTTTGCCTGTCCATTTCGGATCACTGGTTTTTTTTACAGTGATCTTGTCAATGGTAATTTTCAACTCCTAGTTAACTTATGTCATCATCTTTCTCTTAACTCGCCACATTTAATGTATATAATAGCGAATTTTTTGAACAACAATGGTATTGACTTGTAATATAATATTTGCTATTCTATAATATTATTGTACTTTTTTCTGTAAAATAAAGTTTTAACTTGATTAATGGCACAAATCACTCTTGAAGGATGGATGGCCTATTTAAAAGAAGAAGAAGAAGAAATTCGATCTAAGACTAACAAATTTTGTTTTTCATAGAACAATTACTTGTTCGTAGCTTAATTTAAAAAAGTGATATAACTATGTATTTTATATGTATTCCATTTTACTCATATTTATGCGTAATATAAAATAAATATTTATTCGTTTTAAATATTGTATAACCTTTAACCATTCGGAAAAAATGTGTATTTGTGTTCTATGTTTATTGTTTCTTTGTCTGTTCATTAAGAAGGAAAGGTTAATGAAAGCTAATTTTATTCAAACTTTCTACTAAAGAATTAAAGTTTATTTATGCAATTTTAATAATAAAATATGTTCTGACCGTATTCCGTCGAAGAATGTCAATAGTAGCCAGCTCAGATGGCGCCAACCGATTCTCTATCCACTGAATATACCTGCCTACCTACTTACTACCTGTACACCCGCGCACTTCTGGTGGATACCTACTCACTGTGATCATCGAAGCGCCAAACTTGTTAACATATACAATAAGTATGTATACTTATCCTTCATCAATGAAAAAATTGAAATAACAAGGAAATGAACAACATGCTTGAATATCCGCGCCGCAGCAAGCATCCTCCAGCGGTCACATTCGAGTTGTTTCTATTTTAAAAGCACGGTCTGCTTTGGCTTTTTTTTTAAATATACATATAATTTTAATTTTTAAGTACTGCGGAAGCGGCGTTCATTGTCAACCATTATTATTTCATAGATCCCGCAAATCTATCAATAAAATTACATAGCAATCTAATTTATTATGTTAATAAGAAAATAATAAATAACGAAGCAGCACAAAAACTAACTCCGTGAGGTTGTCTAGAGCATGCATCGTAATTCATTCCAACTTCGCTCGTGGGCCCAAATAATTTTGGTGAATTGAAATAGTTAGATTGAGCCAGATCGGGCGAATAGAATGGGTGTTACAAAATGGTGATTCAATTGTTGGCGAAAAAGTCCGTCGCAATATTGATCTCTCAGCCTTTGTATAAAAAATATTTTTCACTGCAGTGATTTTGACATAGGCCAAAGTCAAAAAACTACAAAAACCGTATTTTCTTTGTGTTGTACAATAATAATATGGAACCTTTTTTAAAAAATAGTTAAAATGAAACTTATAAACTATCGTTAAGACTATCGTTAACAAAATTCAAGAGACTTTTATACTGACAGCGGTCTCGCTCTCTGTTACGCTTATATTTAGTGAGTGAAGAAGAAAAATAGTGCTTCTATTATCCCATTAGATAACGGTTTACGTACTTAAATAATTATACTTAGTAGGTAATGTGAAAATAATTAACTTTGAATATTTTTGAGCTTAAAAAATAATTATATACTTTATAGATATAGAAATGCACCGTAATATAAAGTTGATTGCATCTAAAAATGGAATAGTAGATGAATCAAATATTACAGAATATAAATTAAAAATTTGTCGAAAATGTGTTCGATTGCTATAACGAAAGTGGAAAACGCGCTTCCCCGGATAGGAAGAGGTCGAAATTCGAATCCCGGTAGTAACTAAATATTTTTTCGATAGATACATTTTTTTCTGTATTTTTCTGTCCATATAGTTGATTAATTTAATTTGTATTAAAATACCACAGAACTTTATTCTGAAAATGCAACTTCACAACAAAAATGTGTTCTCCTTAATAAATAAACATGTTATTTTAAATTGTTAACTTTGTTTTATTAACCACTTAATGATTTAAAAATACATCTACCAGTTTCAAAAAACCATTGTATGAATCAACATTATTTTCAATCTAATAATATAATGTACAATAAAACTGAGGGTATTTCTATGGGAGCACCTACAAGTCCACTAATAGCAGATATTTTTGTAGGCAATTTGGAGAGGAATATTTTTGATTGTGATTCTCTTTTGTTAAAAAATATTTTGTTATGGAAAAGGTATGTTGATGATATATTATCTATTTTATTAGGATCAAAACGTCAACTAACAACATTTTTAAATCTCATTAATTAATTTAATAATAAAATACAATTTACATTAAAAATGGAAAATAATTGGACCCTAAATGTTTTGGAACTAACATTGAATAAAATTAATAATAAAATTGAATTCAAAATTTTTAAAAATCCAACTTTTACAGATACTATCATACATAGTAAATCTAATCATCCATTATCACACAAACATTCAAGGTTCCACCCCATGATACATCGTTTAGTCAATATTCTTATGTCAGAATCCAATTTCAATATTGAATTGAATACAATTTTAAAAATAGCAGTTAATAATGGGAATAACACAGATTTAATATACACTATTTAAAAAAATAATAATTAAAAGAAGAATAGATTAGTTAATATTTATATAAATCACAGATGAAACTTAATGATGATAATGATTATTGGCGTAGGATTTTATTCATAAGTAAATTTTCAAATCAAATATCTAAACACCTACAATGAAACATTAAACCGGCATTTTATTCAAACAATAATATAGGAAATTTACTCATAAATTCTAAAGACAAATATGATAAATTTAACAATTCTGGTGTCTTAGTTGTAAGGATTGTGATGCTTTCTATATTGGTAAAATATGTCGAAATTTTAATATAAGAGTAAAGGAGCATTTGAGATGTTTAAATAATAGTGGTTTTTCAGAATTTGCTATAAGTTAGAAAATCATCATACTTTTGATGAAAATTTGGGATTGTCTATTTTACATGTAAACGGTGTTGGTTTTAAATTAAATAATTTGGAATCATTGGAAATAAATAAAGCATGCAAAACTAACCTAAATATTATGAACAACCAACTAAATTTAACCGAAAAATAATTCTAATAATTTTGTATCATGAAGTAACAATTTAAGTTAGGTACTAAATTTATTTTTTAAATAATTATTGTTTTCTTAAAAATAGATTCTCTCAAAGAAACAATATTACATATGTTTTTGATTAGTTAATAACATCCTGAAGAAGAAAATTATATTTTTCGAAACCGGTAGATGTATTTTTAATTCATTAAGTGGTTAATAAACCAAAGTTAAAACAATATGTGTAATGTCTCCAAGACTGTTCAACTTGTATACGGATAATTGTTTGAAATAACTGGAATGTATGAATTTAGGAGCGAAAATGGGCAATTTGATTGTCTGTCGGTGATACAGTATTAATGGTGAAAAGTGAACAAGAATTACAGAGTCTAGTGAATAGAATGTACAATGTATGCAAGGAAAGTGACCTTATTATGATTGTTAATAAGTCGAAAGTGATGGTATTCGAGAAGGAGGGAAATAAGACAAGGCGCAAAATTCCTTTAGGTAATGAATGTAACGACAGGTAATTTTTATTATTTTTCATTATTTATTAATCTGATTAAGGAGAACACATTCTTATTGTGAAGTTGTAATTATTCAGAACATAGGTCTGTGATGTTTTAAATACTAATTAAATTTATTAATTATAAATATATACATATAAAAAATAATAATAGAACGATAGATGTATTAATTTGAAAAAGTTTAACATATAGGTTCGAAAATTTGTCATGAAAAATACTGGCGTTATAACACAATTGGTAGTGTACTTCCCCGGATTGGAAATAGAGATCCAGGTTCGAATCCCGGTAGCGCAAAAACAATATTTATCGAAAAAATTGATTTTATATGTATATATTTATAATTAATACATTAAATTAGTATTTACTAATCTGATGTAAAATTTAGATATTTTTGAACAAAGTACAATAATAAAATACTATAATTTTTTTTTCTTACACTTCCTTTTTAAGCATATTCTCGTGAAGAGAAGTGGAGTATATATTAATAAAGATTTGTTTACAATTACTCACATATAATAAAATTAAATATTAGCATCAGCGATATAAATATATTATAAGTTTAGGGGTACATATTTCTTTTTAAAATGTTTTTAATAGCATTTATTAGCAATAAATTTGGATCAATAACAAAGTATTGAATTTGGAACAAGTAGATAAGTCTGTGTATTTGGGAAGTATGTGATATCTTTCTCAGCCTTTCCGTTTCTGTTAAAGAAACGGACGGTGACTGCAGGGAACAAAGTGAACGACGCGTGAATGGAATAATATCTTATGTGACCGTGGTAAAACTAGCGGTACACAATTGAGTCCTGGTATCGACACTGTTATATGGATGTGAGGCCTGGACCTGGTAGAAGAGGAACAAAATTAGACTGAATGCAGTGAAAATAAGATCACTTAGGCGTACATATATGTGGCAGATCCATTTATGAAAGAGTAAAACATGAAGAAATAAGGAAAGAATGTCAAACTGATTTTAGTATAGTGAGTAAGATTAAGAAAGGATCACTTAGGTGGTTTGGTCATATGGAACGGATGAATGAGAAGATAATGTTAAGAAAGATATATGACGCAGGTGTTGATAGCACCAGAAGTGGAGAACTTTCGCGGAAGACTTGGCACGACCAGGTAAACCGGATACTGGAAGATGGTCCTGTTAGAAGTCTCAATAATCGACGAGCTTGCGTGAGAAGATGTATGAACGTGGATGAGGCGAGAATTGTGTGTCATGACAGACGAATGTGGCGCTCTATCCCCTCTGCCTACCCCTGCGTGGAAACAGCCTGATAGTAAATTAATTAGTTAGTTAATCAACTGTTAAGAGTTTTTAATAGAACAGATAAATTATGTTGGCGACATTCAAGAGGATGTCTAAGTTGTAGCGCAACCCTCAACCGCTCGCAGATCTAGTAGTCGGCCACCGATACTGGTTGTATTTTGTTAATAACATATAAATAAAAATACTTATCATCGTCATCATCCCTAAAAATACATCCCGGTTTGGGTACGGGTCTAGCCCTTCTCAAGAATTCTAGAATACCTTTACTGCCCTGAGCTGCTTCTCGCCAATTACTGACGCCAACGTAGCACGATGACACCAAAGTATGATTGAAAACAATACAATAAAAAATAAATTATTTAATTTTGATATTATTTACAACTCATTGTATACATACATATGTTGAAATAGTAATAGATTAATTGAATTTATCAAAATAACAGGGTTTAATGTATTTTTACTATCAAAAATATGCCATCTTCCTCATGTAACCTTTAAATGTGACTCATAGTCTCATTAAAGCCTTTTGTGTACTAGATTATTAATAAAGTGTATTCCGATATGTATTACGTAATACCCTTGAACTTTTGTTTTAGCGTTCAACCTTGGTCGACCTTTTACTATAACTAATGCCTGCCTCCATAGTCTCAATATGCCCTTATTATAATGCAAAGGCTTCGAAAGCCGACATTTAGATAACAAATATCAAATATACTTACATAATATATATATATATATATGTACAAACATATATTCAAAATACTATCATATCAAATAAGCGAGAAATTTTTAGTATAAATTTGCAGTTGTAGTATTTTAATGCAAATTAAATGTATCAACTAAAAAGATATACATAAAAAATCAATTTTTCGAAAAAATATTTTAGTTGCTACCGGGATAACAGATGTATCAATTTGAAAGAGCTGAAGCATGTATGTTCGAAAATTTGTAGTCAACTCACTCGGTTAGTGTTGTGTAACTGGTAACGCATTGCTTCTGATAGGAAAAGTTCCTGGTTCGTATCCCGGCATCAACTAAAATATTTTTTCGATAAATTGATTTTTTCTGTATATCTTTCTAGTTTACGTTTAATTTGTATTATTATGTATAACATAGAGGTCACATACCTACATAAAAGTATCGGAATTTTAAATTTTGTAAGCGTGAAAACGAATGGAATTTCGCTGTTGTCTCAGAGATTTGACAGTAAAAATCAGTACCCATCAGGTGGTAAAATAATTTTAAAATTTAATTACTTAACGGATTATTACAAGAATTCTCGAAATGAATTGTAAACTCGATTGGAGTTGTATCCAACAGTTTAACCCGATTAGTCATTAGAACATAACCCACAAGATAAATAGTATAAAAGTCTATTTTACAAATATGTATACGTATAAATATAAGTATATCTATCGTATATTACCAGTATTCAAAAATTCACGCATGTATAAATAAGAAAAGAAAGGGTCATATATATTTATTTCATTTTAATAAATTATTGATTTCTGCATGCATTGTCACTGACATAACATTAGAATTGTTAATCTAAGATATGTATTTTTAGAACCAAACAATGTATTTTATACAGATGCATTTTAAATTATTGTTTCCTACCACTCCCTTTGAACGAAACGAGGGGTGTGAACATGAATACAGATGTCATGAAAAATATAACGCCTCGGAAGTCCTTGATTTAAACTCAGTTTACAATGTTTTACTTTTGTATTCAAATACTGGTAATTACCAACTGCCTACCCCACCAATAACATTTTCATAAAAAACGAGGGTGGCAAAATATGTAGCTTTTTGAAAAATGCTTCTGTTTTTCTACATTATAATAAAATTATATTATTGTGGTATTTTGCAAAAACATATTTTTCAATGAATCGGGTGATGAATAAAGTGATTTAAAAAATAATAATAATATTACTTAAACTATATGATTTAATTACAACAATGTATTATTCAACTACTTAAATAATTTGATCATTTGTATCCATAGTTACATGGAACTTTGTATAAATATACAAAAACATTATGTTTCTTAATAATACGAGTATAGTTACGCGTTCAATTTTTTTAGTATGCTGTAAAACACGAGTTTTGGTGAAAATTATAAAAATTGGGAAAATATTTAGTTTTGTCGAAGATTTTGTAATTAAGTAGATGGTTACTAACATAGATGTCATAGAATTGATCTGATGAAGTTCTCTCATACAAGAGAAATTTATATGAGAAATATAGGCCTAATTTTAACATCAAAACAGTAAAAGAGAGGTAACTAAGCAAAAGTTATATTGTATAAATGTAATTTAATAAAAGCAATCATACACTTATTTAATTTAAATAAATCCTAAATAATTAGTGCGTGTTCAGAATTAATAAATAATGACTAGGCAATACAAAACTAATAAACCTTTCTGTCAATTTATGAAATTGTTATTCGTTACACACTTTGATTATTTATTAGTAAAAATATACGATTTTTTGTACTTAGATTATTATTTACTAATTTATGAAGGATGGGCGCCAAAGACGTTTTCGAAATTTTAAAAAGTCTAATAAAGTTGTTTCACAATTAATTTTTTTGTAAATATATATATTATATAATTACCTAATACTTTCATAAATGTATGAACTTCTTCGGCGATATGTACACCGTATTAGCACAGTATTTTGTTTTGTTTGTAAACCGTTTCACCTTACCTTTAACTTTAGTATATATTTTTCTAATGTTAATTATGCGGACACCATCAACATTTATTACGCTTGTTATGTTAAAATATTTTTTACACTGCTCTTTATTTTTGCGATAGGATTGAAAACCAAACTTCATACATACGAGTATGTCGCAATTTAATTCAATCAATGAATTATGAAATGAATAGATGATAGATATTTTTTATTAACTATTTTTTACTTTTTAATTTAATAAAATTTCTTATTTTCATAAATTATAGACAATTTGAGGATTTGATTCTGCCGAATCTTTTACTATTATAGATAAACGAATAGCTCTCGATCCTTTGCCTACCTTACATGGCGTGTTGAGTTAAAAAGCCAGTAGGTGTAACAATTGACTTTTTCGTATATAATAATAATATCCAGCACGATCTGTTTTTTTTTTTATGAAGACCTGATTTGCCATAAAAATAATACATTTAAGTTACGAAATATTATTTATGTTATGAAAAGAAAAGCAAAAAAAATATAAATAAATAAAAAGTTCACACATGTATATAAATATAAACAAAATATAAATACAACATTTCAGTCATTATTGTATCTGTAACTATTCTGTAATGGTTGCCATTCAATGGTCACGGAACCAGCTTTCCATGAGAGCACCGCTTGCACCAGAGAGTTGGTGCTAAGCTTCAGTCACAGTTTTACGCCTGCAGCTCGATGTCTCAGAAACGGAACGAATCCATGCATACGGTCTTCAGCAAACATTATAGATGGGCTACAATAACGCGCCAATTCGAACAGTATTCTGTATGAGTTGTTGTACTGAATTCGGAAACGGTTTTACGGCACTTGCTTGTATTTTGACCAGAGCTCACAGGTATACACGCTGGTGAAGAACGATTTAAAGAGGATCCTCTTCACCTCCTTACTGCATCGGTAGAAACGCCGTCACAGCACAAGTGTATCCTCTGACATTTTATGTCATCATCGTCTTATCCATCTTCATTGAATACATTAGTCAAGGTATTTGACCATAAGGTCAATAATAATATGAACGCTCATTTTCATACGTTTCGCTGATGAACTGTTCTTAATTTGTTACATTTGATTGCTTTTTAACAATTAAATAAGAATGTTTTTGTTGAGCTCTTATCATTCAAAAAAGCTAGAACTAAAACATAGTTCAAAATTTGTGCTATGAATAAAACAATTAATTCGTATTTTGGTCGCAATACGTTTTAGCCACGCAACGGGTTAATACCGTGCTGACTACATTTGTTTTAAATGTATATTTGTTAATCCTTAGAATTTCGTAATCAATCTATTTTTTTTTATTCAGTCTATCCTGATGGATGGTTTATTTTTACAGACAATTTCACTTAGGACATTATTTTTCCCAGAATATTGGGAAAAGTAAAGTAAAAAATATTAGTGGAAAATCTCTTTGTTTCATTGCAAATACATTTAGTCTCAATTAATCATTTTCTTACAACATATTGAATGACTTTTAGTTTTCAGGTTTATCCTTCAAATGTACGTGAAGAAATTGTTACTTTTATTCGCTGAATACGATATATATGGTACTCTTATATGTGTGTGTACGAAGAATGTGCGAGTACACAAAATCTGTAATATTAATCTGATTATAATTCTGATATTTCTCAAGTTCAGTTCTTCAACTCGATCTTCTTTATTATTCACAATATATAAGGAGAACTTTTCACTATATGTGCGTAAAATAATTCTCTCCGCTAACTATTCTTCGATATTTCGCCAGAATTGTATTTGGCCTTTTTAACATAATAAAACTTCATCAATTTGTTTATCACATCGTTCCGATAAATCATTTTGTTTATCACATCGAACCAATAAATCAGAGGTTTGGCAGTCACTTTCTTCAATTTACGCTGCATTGCTATTCCGACACATTACATGCACAATATTTTAGAAAAGTAATAAATCTTTATTTTCCATAGATAGTGTGATAACTTCATCTGACAGATGTCATTTAATTTTGGCAAGTAAGCAGGATTTATGTGACGTCCATTGGCAAAGATGAAATTTTTAACCTAAGTCATATAATTACATACAGAGGTAAATTTATTATTTTTAAACCTATTATTTTTCTTCTTCGTGTACCATCTGTTAAACGGGCGTTGGCTGTCATGTTGACTATTATCACTTTATTTACTGGGGTCCGGAAGAGCTTTAAAGTAGACTGGCCAAACCATTGTCTTAGGTTCATCAGCCATGATATTCTCCTGGATAATATCTGCCGGCAGTGGTGCTCGGGTAGAGAGAATCAACTTCACGTATTTTTTTTGTACCCGTCTTACCTCTCTATGCCCCGGTTTTTTGTATTATTACTGTATCTTTGTTGTATTATTATTATTATTATTATTCCATATATTGTATGTTTTACATAATAAAGATATAATAAGGGATGTTTTGGTTGATGGCCGTGCGTCGTTGCTTGAACGCTTATACGCTGAGCTTGCACGGTCGCCTGTTTAACAATGAGTAGGACCGATATAGGAGCTTTTGTTTATAAATGATCCAGGGTTAGCGGTGGACCTCTTCATAAATCATGATGTTCTCCTTCTTCCGGGGCTCCGACTTCCAGCAATATTTTCCTGCATTATGAGGTGCAAGATCTCGTACTTCTCCGGATGTCTCATTACATTTCCAAGATATTGAATTTTTCGGATTTGTATTATTTTAAATACTTTCTTTATTCATCCAATCCATAACATTTTCATTCGTAATATTACCTCATCCAGCTTATTTTGATCATTCTTCTGTAGATCCACATCTCAAACGCTGTAGCGACACCTTATCATTCTTTATAAATATTTATTAAAAATTTGAATAAGTTTTTATTATAATAGAATCGAAGTTAAAGTATCTGTGTATAAAATCTATATCGCGATTATTAAAAGTCATAATAAGATAAAAAATGTATAGTAATACCACTCAGTCAAATGCTACAGTGCATCCTACTACCAGCCTCGCCAGGCCTGATGCATTCCAAAGTGACACTAAGGCAAAGGTCCTAGTAAAGAAGCGTGCGGCGTACGGGCCGTATGATAAATAAGCGTTCTTTGAGTGGCCTTAGTGAACGGACAGCATTCGAGTATGACAGTTGTATTTTAAGCTGCCAACATGGCTTTGTAAAATATTATTGATTTGTATTTAGAAGAAAACACATTTATAGAATTTGACTTAAAGAAAGGTCCGAGTGACATTGTTAAACAAATAAAAAAGTTTGGAGAATTTCCTACGTTATATGATACTTTAAGATTAAACGAAGATAAGTTCCGCGAATATACTAGACTATCAGTGTCAACCTTAATTTTATTATTTATTATAAAAAAATGAATTTCACATAGTATTTGTTCGAAGGACATTTCGAACGTCAACACAAAACGCAGTTCAAACACAAATTGGTTTGAACTTACACGCGCACGCGATGCTGCACGCAAACACCGCTCTTATTAGCCGCAACTCGGGACACTCGAATTCATAAACGTGAGATTTCCATGCACGCTCACGCCCTGCTCCGCAGAACGCTCGACCCAAGCGTGCACTCGGGCCTTACACTAATGGTCTCATGGGACCGCAGTCACAACGGCGCGCCAAACATATGATCCAGTCGGCCTGGCACCCGCTTACCTCTTTCACGCCTATCTTGACATTATCCACTCATCCTTGTCTTGGTCTTCCTCTCGGTCTCAATTCTGTTGGCTTATGTATAACTTTATGCACCAGCTTTCGCTTCATATCCCGTCCATTTGTTACACCTTCCTCAGAATATCTAGGGCGGTATATTGATTCCGAAGATCCTGATTCTTTAATCACCCCCATTCTCTGGATAGATTATCACGTATTGGACCGTAAATCTTGTGCAAGACTTTATTTTCGAAGACTTTCAACCTATTTGTAATACCTAAAATGGTCTAATTAATACACCTAGACACAATCGAACATAATATGTCTCTCATGTAACTTCCACACATAAGTTTGAATAAAAATGAGTTATAAAAAATAAAAAAACAAAATTAATGCAAAAATGAATTGATAATTCTGGTGTCTACTAACAGATTACTCAAAGGTATTTGAGATTCCGTAAAAATAAGGTAGATGGCTCTTTTCTGGTGTCTACTAACAGATTACTCAAAGGTATTTGAGATTCCGTAAAAATAAGGTAGATGGCTCTTTCAAATAATGGAGCGATTAAATATATTAATATATATCAGAAAGGTAACATATAGGTTCGAAAATTTGTCGCTAAAAATATTCTCGGTGGCGCAACAACAATATTTTTCGACAGAATTGATTTTATATGTATATCTTTCTAATTGATATATTTAATTCATATTCTATGTTCTGAATAATTACAACTTCACAATAAGAATGTGTTTTCCTAATAATAAAGTTGTATCAATGTGTCCAAAATTTATTAAAAATGAATTGATAATTCTGGTGTCTGCTATCAGATTACTCAAAGGTATTTGAGATTCCGTTCATACATAGGTTCTAAAATATTATCGCTGTAGCGTAGTTGGATAATGCACCTCCCCCGGTTTGGAAAGAGACCCCGGTGGCACAGCAATAATATTTTTCGATAAAATTGATTTTATATGTATATCTTTCTAATTAATATATTTAATTCATATTTTAAAAATTTCAAATAATTGATTACCTTTTATTTAACATAAGTTTGGACTCCAAAACTACATCACTGTGGACCGTGATTCTCATATTTTACGGTAAAATCATCAATATATTTTGTAAAATTCGTTCGTTATTCTTATTAATAATATATATGTGTGGTATATGTCAGAGACAAAATATACCTACCGAATTCGAATCGAAAAACAACAATGTGACATATAGGCGAAAACAAAACAAACATAATTAATAATGTAATTAATATAATTAAATATTTTACAACACGCACAACGTATTAATTTTCGTACTCACGCTGGTTTCATGTTTGAAAAAATATTATATATTTTTATTAGAGCAGACAACGCATGGTCTAGGAAACGAAGACAGAGAAAATTTACCGGAGTGTAGGTAAATAAAAATATATAATTTCTCCTCAACGTGTCACGAGATGATTTATAACTAAATTTTTCCACATTCATTTTTCGATATATTTTATCGTAATTTCGTAATTGTTGCTATGTAATGGAAGTGAAGTCGAGGGTTGTGTTAACGTTTCTTGATTTGCTCAAAAAAAATTGATTTCAGAATGAAAAGTATTTCTTCATTTGTAAAACATTTCCTTTAACCCTTCTTTAGCCATGCTGTAACACAGGTCTACCGTCCAAATTAAACCAGTATATTTCCGTAAATACAAGCAACACAAAATTAATATATTAATCTTAAAAAAATCATTTACGCTTAGAAATGACTAATGATTTGTAGGATTAACTTAATAACCAATTATGTTAATGTAATTATTTTTCAATTAAATGCCATGTAAAATTGCTACGTTGGAAAAAATAGTATTTGCAGTAAGACTGAAAAATATCAAACGTTACTTACACAATGAAAAGAATAATAAACATTCAATTAAAATTATGTATCTTTCTCACTAATTAAATGAAGAATAATAAGAAGGAATGTCGTATTGTATAGAACTTATGTGAATAAATGCTACGAAATATATCTATTTTTTTAAATTTTATTGCTCGATATTTAGAGTTACGGCATTAACTATTTTAAAGTCATTTAAGCTCGTAAAAGCGTTTTTTCTCATTAAAAATGCTAAAAAAAACTATAAATTCTTAACAGTAACACGAGTTGACAGCAAGGTAGCTTACGAATATTTTCTATCACGGTATGGCAAAGGTTAATGCGAGAAAGTGAAATATATATTTATATACTAATTTAATGTATTAATTATAAATATATACATATAAAATCAAATACATTAAATTAGTATTTAAAACATCACAGACCTATGTTTTGAATAATTACAACTTCACAATAAGAATGTGTTCTCCTTAATAATATATTTATATATTACGACACGAAAATAATAACACCATTTTTTATTTCTTCTTCCATGGCACAACATCCTAGGATGGGATTTGTCTTCCTCAATAAGTGCTCTTCACCGACTCTTATCCCTAGCCATTCTTCTCCAGTTCTTATTTATTTAATTCCGCTAAAATCTTTCGATCAATGTGAAACAATAAAATAAAAATTAAATGTATTACTTAGAAAGATATACATATAAAATCAATTTTATCGAAAAACATTGTTGTTGCTACTGGGATTCGAACCTGGATCTCTTCCAATCCGGAGAACGTGCATTAACCTAAAGGGTGTCCAGCAGAAAATTTTTAAGTATTATATTAAATAAAAAAAACTAGAATATTATTCTCATATTTTTATTATACAAAATGGAGTTTAACGATGCGGATTTTACGTTTTATAAATAATATCGTCTAAATACCGTCCATTTCTCTCAAGACACTCTTGCAATCGGACTCTTAAATTTGCGAAAACGCGAGAGCAAAGCGTTGGTTCAATGGCAGCAACTTCACGGCGGATATTTTCTTGTAGGGCCTGAGTTATTCAAGTATTGTTGCTGTAAACTCTCGACTTAAGGTATCCCCACAAAAAAAAAATCACACGGTGTATGGTCCGGTGACCGAGGTACCCAGTATGTCTCCGTACTTGCTGATTAATTTATTGGGAAAAATTCCCCTCTGCTTCACCATTGAAACTCTAGCTGTATGTGGAGTGACCCCGTCTTGCTAAAATTGTGTTCTTTTGTTGAACCCGGGAAACAGCTGCAGTTACAGTACCAAAAATTCGTCGATCATTCGGCAATACACATCAGCAGTAACTGTCTCTCGCTGGTTAAAAAAATAGAACAAATTATCCCTCGGGTAGAAATTGCACAACACACTGTCGATTTGGACAATGCAAAAGTGTTTAATTGCGTTCCCTTGGATTTTCGGGGCACCAGTATCTCATTTTTTTATTAATATAGCCATCGATATGAAAATGTGCTTCGCCAGTAAACAATATGTTTCCAAGCGTTCGTGCTGTTCCAAAACGTTCCAGCATCATTTCACGTAAAGAATAGTCATTTTCACGATTTGCAGTTTGTATGGGTGAAACTGTAGTTTATTTTTCAAAATAACGTGCACTGTTGATTTTTTTATTCCAGTACAGGCTGAAATCCTCCTTATCGATTTACGCGGATTGCGCATAATTTCACGTCGAACTTGAGCCACATGTTCTGGCTTCGCTGCTGACATTGATGGTCCCGGAAGAGTTTGGTTAACCATTGTCCCTTCCTGTCTGAATTTTTGAATCCAACACCAGATAAGTCGCGTACTCGGCCCAACACTTACTCGTCGAATATTAAAGTGAGTACAGAAAGCGCGACGCGCACGACCTAATGAATCACCACACTTTAAATATTGCTCAACGGCTAACGCATAGTGCGCTCCCGACCAGTGACTCATTGCGACTGGCAAATCCACAAATTACGCACGTCGAACAATACCCATCCCACTTATCTCACCCTGATGATTTACGAGCAATTTTAATTTAATCTCGAAATTTTTTTGCTGAACACCCTATATTATGCTATTATTACACAGTGCATTGATGACAAAATTTCGAACTTTTATGTTACACTTTTCAAATTAATGCACGTTCCCCGGATTGGAAGAGATCCAGGTTCGGATCCCGGTAGCAACATCAATATTTTTCAATGAAATTGATTTTATATGTATATCTATCTAACATTTAATTTATATTTTTAAAAATATCACAAATCCATATTTTGAATAATTACAACTTCACAATAAAAATGTGTTCTTCTTGATAATAAAAATTCAGTGTATCAATAATAAGTAACTAATAATAGAAATCATATAGGATTTGGTTTGGTTTGGATACACTTTTCAAAATATAATGTAACTTTTCTTATTGGACTATTTGTCGAGAAAGAATCAAAATGAATGAATGAATAATAAAAACATCTATGTAAGCACTAAAATTTTAAAAAATATACCCAGCAAAGTTACTTCGCTGGTTTAAAAGATAATTATTATCAAAAGTTATTGTAATGTTGATAATTATATCAAAAAACACTAAAATTCATAAATTATTTATTAACATTTCTTTAATAATGTATTCATATAAATGTTTACAAATATTTATAAATAAATAGCTATAAAGTACATGTATATTATAATATTATATATTAAGCATCTATAAAATATAATGAGACCACAACTTCGTGACATATTAATTATTAAATCATAAACTTTTTTTTTCATCACTAAAATTTTTATATTACATAATAAAATTCTTTAAAGTTTGTTAGTGTTATAAACCTTTATGTTACTGTAAAAATATTCGCTGGAATATTACCAGTATATGTACATTAAAGTAAGTCAAAATACATATTTCCAAGGACAGTTTCTGTAAAAATGCACCGCTTTTCAGTATCATAAAATCACAAGTACTCTCGTATATTATGTAGATTTCAGGAACTTCGCACATTTGAATATGTCGGTTGCGATGTAATAGTAATGCATTAAGAATTATTCATCGTTTGGTGCAAAATATACTTATGTGATTTATTTCGCGTATTTTTCAGTGGAAGGAGTGAAATGAGATAACAAGTTGCAAATAATATTCGAATATGAATTAAATGTATTAATTATAAAGATATACATACAAAATCAATATTATCGAAAAATAAAAACATTGTTGTTGCGCTACCGGGATTCGAACCTGGATCTCTTCCCTAACCGGGGGAGGTGCTTTATCCAACTAAGCTACAGCGGCACTATTTTTATCGACAATTTTTCGGCCGGTTAGGGAAGAGATCCAGGTTCGAATCCCGGTAGCGCAACAACAATGTTTTTATTTTTCGATAATATTGATTTTGTATGTATATCTTTATAATTAATACATTTAATTCATATTTAAAATATCACAGAACTATGTTCTGAATAATTACAACTTCACAATAAGAATGTGTTCTCCTAAAAATAATATTCGGTTAATTATTAAGAAATTCCAATTTTTTTTTTAAATATCGCATTTATTGATTCATTTAGAATTTCTACACATGCGCCAAAACGCCCGCATTTCCACCGCATTCAGTCTACTTACGTTATTTTTTAAACAATTCCTGGTTTCATTTCAATATATTAGTATTGGCACCAGAACTCCCTTAAGCGCCGTTAGTTTCATGAAAGTTATATTACCGATTAAGCTTACTCTATTGAATAAATAATAATACGTCAATAATCGACTCACAGGTGTAATTAAATACCGGCGACTGAAAATGTTACTTTCCTATTTTTTTCTACGAACGAATTAAATATTTGATGTTATTTTGAAACTGCTTCAAATTAATATTTAATGTTCGTGTTAACATTACCGTGAAGATATGCGGCATAATTAGTCATAAAAACAATTTTCGATATTTAGTGATTTTGAATGTGGGTTCCTCGATTTTTGATTGTTTTGTTATTTAATTTTGTTTAGAACTTTTTCAGCGTCTAATTGTCGGTCATCATATCAACCAGTGTATTTTAAACTAAAATAAAACTTGAATACAACTATTTTTATTATACATTGAATAAGAATTATCTATTAAATAACTTAACCAAGGGTAACGAGTTGGTCTTAAATATGGTCTTAAAACTATTATAAATAAATAAACATAAAAATACATAAAACTGATTATCATTTTTAGTATTGTAGTATTAACTTATAAAATATATCATAATGTACAAATTAGTACATTTTTTATTTATTCAAATCTCTAAATATTATACTTTCAATATTAAAATACATGATATGTTTAAGTTAAACGTCATCGAGCCAAGTTAGTATTCGGATTGGTAACCACGCGCTACCACGTTGTCCGACTGACATAATTAATCCATTCTCCGATAACAGCGATAGTGAATCTTTTTCTACTTGTGGGTTAAATAATATACTCAATTCTACAAAGAAAACTTAGCCACATAAATAAAAATTAAATTAAAAATTGAAGTATGTTTTTGTACAAAGTGACGATTTATATTTAAGGTCCGTGTCACAACACTTTCATAACAAGTCACGCGAAATGCACTATTATTTTTCACTAACACCGTGCTTACGAAACTATTATTCCTAATATATACTATCATCCACTTGCTTTAGGTTCAATATTCAATTTATTTTATTTTTTATGTATTTACTCATGTATAAAAATGTATGTATATATACACATACGCTATGCCTAAAGTGGGTAACCTATTGTAAAGAAATCATATGTTGAATGATTAAAAGATCCAAAGGCGCCGAATTGGATGTTAAACAAATGTTACTAGCGGTATTATAAAGGAATTTTTCCGTGAGTTGATGTTACAGTGGGAGAGACTAAGTTGCCACGAGTCGGTATAAGAGTGGGGGAGAGTTGAGTGAGTTGGTATCAGAGTGGGAGTCAGGAGGGGTCAATCTGGTGGACCTTACAGATGCTTTCATGGTGATGCTTTGAAGCAAATCCGAGAAATGTATCGTCAGTGGTATTTCTGCAATCCTTCAAGGGTTTGATATCGCATAAAATATCAGATGTTTTTAGCTTACATAGATGCGACGGGAACAGAAATCAAGATATTTAAAAAATCTATTTCGTACGCTTTCGACTGTATTTTAATAGATTTATTACCTAGATTCCAAACCTGAGATGCACACTCCAAGATACTCTATACGTAATAAAAGTTTTCATAGTATTTACTCCATCAAATTGTAGACATGTATTTAAAATGAAACCTAACATGCTCGAAGCTTAAGCGAGCAATCTGTTTGCTGTGTGTAAATCTTGTTCTTGAGTGATTATGCCTTTATTTTAATGTCACTTAACATTTAAGGTTTTGATTTATATATTTATATGATTTATTTTTAGGTTTTGATGAGTTCATTAGACTTACATTTTATATTTTGTATCCAAGAATTTCGATAAACAGCGATTGCATACTTTAACACACAATTTTCGCGAGACCTTACACAACGAATATTAGATACAACATATATTCTACTCTGCTTAATTTATATCGATTCTAGAAACACTGGCCGAGGCCACCATATGGCTGTAAAGTAAATTCTCTAGCTTTCTGCTAGAATTATTTTATATCATTTATTAGTATGTTATATTTTTAATTAATATATTTTTTTACATCAGTAACTATCTAGTATTGAGAAATTAATAATTTGAATACAAATTCAATTAATTATCTTGAAAGATATATAGAAAAAAAAAATTATCGAAAAATATTTTAGTTGGTACCAGGATTTGAACTTGCACCTTTTCCCGCATAGGTGCAAGTTCAAATCCTGGTACCAACCAACTGGATAACACCTTTTCCTATGTGGGAAAAGGTGTTATCCCGTTCTGTAACTCTTTCAAATTAATACATCTGTTATTCCATTTTTTTAAATTGAAGTTTCAAGTTGATTTATTTAATTTGTATTAAAAAATTCCACAGAACTATGTTCTGAAAAACTGCAACTTCACAAAAATAATGTTTTGTCGGTCTTGGTAATGAATAATGTATTATTTCGTGTAAAAATGTATTTTATTCACAGAAAAGGATTATTCATTTCTTTAGGAACCCAGATTCAAGGTCTTGGAAAACATAAATGTTCTAAAAACTCATATTTTACTAGTTATACCGTCCTAGGATGGGCGCGAAAGACAAATGCGAGATATAATTTAAATAATAACCTTCTTACAGTACAATGGGATTACATTATTATTATTTTTATAGTAGATTTGTGGATCTGTTTTTTCTTGGAACATCAGTCGGCGGAGGAGGACTGCCTGTCTTTCTATATTTTAGATAATGTTCTGCTTCATCTTATCTACGAGGTCTATTCAGTGTCGTCTTCTGCCTCAGTCTCATCTCACGATATTCTCCACATCGCATGTTTCTCTTATAACTGTGTTATGAAAACATACAGTTTTCGAATTTTCAAATTTCTGATAACAAATATGGACTGGTTTGTTCAGAACCTTGAAGACCCTTCTTCTCCATTTATTACTACATCATTACGAAAGAGCAGGGAGTCATTTGACCTGGTACTCTGATGACCCAGGAGATCAAAGTCAAAGAAGAAAGAGGATAATTGAGACTTTTCCTCTTAACTGCCCGCAGCTTTGTTGTTACCTTTCCGCCATTGCTTACTGACTCAGTTTACACGGTTTTCTTTTATTCTTCTTCTAATGCATATGAGTCATTTTTTATACACTCGCTAGAGTTCAGTGGATATTTCTTAACAATTTTAACATATATTAAAAATAGAATAAGAAGGTGTTTATTTATTTCATCTAAAGTGTCATTTTATATACTTATCAGAACCTAGCTAACAGTGGTCAGCGATAACAGAAAAGGTATAAAAATAAACACGCAATTCCAATGTGGTTTATCAATTTCCTTTTAAAATTCTGGGATACTATTGTATATTAGACAATATGTTGGATCAGTTTCATTATCTTTATGGTATAAGTAATTCCCTTCTTTTTCTTCATAATCATTAGTGCAGTTTCATTTCTGACTCACATCAGTCCAGCTTATTTGTAGCATATCGATACCTTAACCTGCAAAGCAACTAACTCCACCCGTGGTCAAGAAACCGTTTTTGATGCCATTATTTTCCTCTTTTATTTTTCTGTAGTACACTAAATGCCAAAAATTCCTATCAATTTTAAAACACGTAAAATCACGTGTTTTAAAATAATAAAAATGCATGTACTATGTGCTGAAAAACTTTAGATTGATTCTTGAAAAACCTTAAATGTTTACCTGATACAAGGGTTGATGGCACCAGAAATAGAGGACGTCCGCGAAAATCATAATGGTTACTTTACATTATCATGGAACATCATAATACTTTACAATTTTGGTCAAGAAATTTAGCTAACTCCAAATACTCCCTATAAATACAATATAAATCAAAATATCAATTATTTATTCAATTATCAATTATTTTGGAATGTTCGTAATTCGTTTAATTACACAATGAATCAGTTTTGTATTGCTCCTGAACATTTTAGAAAAACGGAGTTAGCTGCTTTGCAGATTAAGGTATAGATATATACTTATTTAGGGGGCCCTTTTTTTCATTGTGTATTGGCGTCCAATTGTTGTAGTTGCGCCACTGTATCAATATAAAATGTGTTAAGATGTAAATAAATTGTTAACAATTTTATTTCTGTGCCCAATGCCTTTATACTTAAATCTGTGTTATTTTCAAAAAATGAAGAAAAATCGGCGGGAATCAAGCTCCCCTTTTCGCTGTCATCACTTATCAGAGCTTCCGTAGGCTTCTATCCACCTCGGCGCGGCGCGGGGGGTCGGGGGCGGCGGCGCGGGCTCGCCTGCCCTCCTCACTGCTCCTGCTGCGCCGCTCACTGACACGCGTGCCGCCCTGTTGAGCGCATCTCCCAGGTGCCGACCTGCTCGAGCCGCTCATCTCCGAAAACAATTCAAATGTGACGTTTCATTTCAATTTTGTGGAAGCTGTGTTAAAGTTTTGCCACCCTGTGGCAATCGAAACGAAGTGAATTACGCACTAGTGAAGTAGAAAATTATTATGTTAAATATTTTCAAATCTGACTAATTTTACGTTATTTGAGTACTGTTTTGAACCACCGGTCTCCGTAGGAATATGACTTCAGAAAAAGTTGTTTTTGCTTTACAAGAGGAAAATACTATTTGAGGAGAGAAACGAAAGCAAACCAAACACTTCTCATTGGATATAGTTTGTGGTTTGCATTAATGTAGATATGTTTTGGCGTTATCGACGGTCCCAGATTATCTTTGGAGGCAATACTAAAGTAAGTTATACAATTATTTAATTTTAACTAAATCTACTTTTGTATTAAAATTTTAACATTGAGAACTAATCTTAAATATTATTTAATGTGTAAAACTAGATAAAACCTTAAGATATATTATTGTATTTACGATCTTAAATAATTCACACGATACAAATGATTTTCGGCATGACCGAGAAAATGCCGAGACCAAAATATTTGTTTTATACTCATTTTTTCTTAAGTGCATATATATTTCTCACCAAAATCATTCACTTTTTTCTTCTTTATAAGTATCATGAATATTTCACTAATCACCCTATAAAAATGTTTGGCCCCGAAAGTGTTGAATAATAAAATATTAAATATCCCCCATCCCCCTGGCGTAATCACAATTTTTCATTCGTAAAACAAAATACACATATTAACGTTCTTCTCCATTTTCCCGATTCATGTGTACAAGTGTAAAAGAAAGAAAAACTTCCCCCTCCATACATTCCATCCGACATTTTCATCCCTTACTTTTGACACAATAAGTGGTCTGTATTTATTCTAATAGTTTTTGTAAGAAAACGCGAATCTTCTGATATATTTGTGTTTGTTCGTTATATGATGTATATTTTGAAAGGATGTTTAATATTCAATGTTCCTCCTATTATTACTCTATTTCTGATTAATCTGATGTAGCACGTCTTGAGTTTACATACGTATTACGAAATATTTATTCAGTTGATGAATTAAAATAGAACCTACATGCAAAGCCTTCTCCTCTTTGCCTCATAAGTCTTTATCATTTGAAATAAGCATACAGGTATGTCAAATACATTCCCACAAAACTTCCCACAAAAATCTTGAAAAAATAGCCAAAGTTGTTTGACTATATTTTTGCGAATTTTAAAATATATTTTTTAATGGTCAACATTAAAACAGGTCAGAAACATAATTTTTCACATTACATACTGTGTGATTTTATAACTATTATAAATTATAACATCTTATAAAATAATTTACGTACGTATAAGTACGCGTTATAAACTATATGCAAAATGAAGTAAAATAATTAATTACATTTCTAAATAATAGCGTGAAAGTAGGAGAGAAACTTAATATTAAGTATTATTCTTTTCATTTCATAATTATGTGGTTCTTTTTTCTGAAAACTTAGTTTTGGAACATTGCCATTTCATACAAATTGCTGAATTATCAATGGAAAACAAATACTTTCTTGGCTCATTGAGTTGCCAAATTTCCATCGTGACAGATATGTATGTTTTGCAAAGCGTTCGTACAAAAAGTTTTTTTGCAAATCTCTTTCATTTGTAGATATTACCTTACATTACGTTTTGCGATAATGTAAATTAACTCACATTTTTTTCTTTTCGTCTGAGAAAAGGTAATGAATATAAATTTTGAATTATTACATTTTAGTTACTACTCTTGCGACATTTGAAGAAAGACAAATATTGAGTCGGGTTTTGAGGTTGCAATCGAATCTTATGGATTAATGGGAAGTGAATAATTTTTCTTTTCAATGCTTTTAAATATTAGCAAAAAGAATAAACACAAAAGTAATAAAATCTTAAAACAAAAAATTCACATATATAAGGGTTATCTGAATCGCTCAACGCGTGCTTCAAACGAGACTCGCAATATTTTCTTCCCGTTTCAAACAACCACCTTGTTATCTCCTATTAATATCAAAGTGCTCGTGACTTGCTGATACACAATTGAAACCTCCCTGGAACAACACTATATTTTTGCACGCAAAACTATATGTAATAGCATTATTATTTATTTTATATTGTTGTTTAATATACCATTCGATGCCAAATAAGATATACAACGCATGTGAATTTAAAATTAAAATCAGCCAAAAAACGATATATATAGTGTTTTTGCAGGGATGGTCTCAATTGTTCTTTCAATAAAATATTATAGATTTTTGGGTATGTTCCGTATTAGTCCGAATATAAGACGACCCCGATTATGAGACGAGTCCAATTTTTTACCGAAAATTTCAGAAAAAAATGTATTTTTTAGGAACTGATTATAAGACACCGCGCAATCTTTAGAAAAAAAACATTTATATACTATTTATTAAAGAATGCAAATAAAGAAAAATATATAGACATATATGTAAAAATTCGCAATGGTAGTCTTTTTTAATCGCCAAATATTTCGGTAGCATCATCTTCATCGGCAATATTATCACAGATCACATCTTATGGTTCACTTTCGTCATTTGAGTCAATATCACCAGTATTTTCTTCCAGCCACAAAGCAACCAATAGCGGTACGTTGATCCTTATTACGGTCCAATATTATATCATTGCAGTTATATTTGCAAATAATTTAGTGCGTAAAACACACCCTCTTTAGATTTTGTCATTTTAACGGACTCTCTTATACAGCATATTCTAAATGAAACGTATACAAATTTAAATATATGAATTACATATAATTCTGAAGGAAATTGTTGGCCCGAAATTCTTCATTACCAAGATAATATAAAAAACACGTATTTACGTAATTTATTTATTCTCATTTTATTATTGTAAATGACATTTTAGGGCATATTTTTATAATATCACACATTTCATTCAATTTTATGATATATCTATATTCGAAGTAATGCACGTTTCGTTTAGAACAACCTGTATATGACATGTTTTCAATTCGTTCGCGTCCGTGAATATTAATTCCCGAATTTTCTTTGCTTTGTCTCTTTTGGCTTGGTAACACCTTCAAGTAGCTAAAGGTTAGTGTGTATGTATATGCTATACTTACGTAAAATAAGGTACATAGTACATCTCCGATTAATCAATATAAACCAAATGAACAATTTAAGTCAATATGAACAGGAATTAAACCTTGATTATTAATGTTTAAAATATATTTGGTCAGTACATATTATTTTACAAAGTGAAATTTTATAAATTAATTACTTTAATATAACCTTATGTGATCGGTAGTAACTTTTTACCTTAGTTAAACAAGTTACTAATAAATAAAAATTGCGAAAACGGGAAATCGTTGGTAAAAAAATATTTATTTGTCGAAAGTACATCCCGTAGTAAATTCATTTTACTCTCGGATATCCGATAGTAAAAACGAGAATCGATAGTTAAATATGGTGGATTCTTCACAGCTTTTCCAAAAGTTATCTGACAGATTGATACTTTGAAAGTTAGAGTATACGACAATTAATCATTCAATATCTCGCTATTTTAATGATGAAAGTTCGTCCGATAGTAATCTAGTTGTTTAATATACATTAGTACATAATTCGAAAAAATTTCACCACCAAAGTGACAGATTTCGAACGCAAATGCGAAAAAATTCATCGATAAAGCATAAAAAAAGCATATTTCATGATTATTTGTCGCTCCTATAGACATCCGATCTGTGATTTAACAATAGTAAATTTGACGTTTAAACAACCCGCAAACGGGCGTTAGTAAAAAGTTACCATAGTAAAAATTTACTACTGATTACACAATCGACCCTTACATTACAAAAATATATTTTTTAATTTTCTCTATTGAAGATCTTTTTGAAGTAATTAACAATTATTTATTATATTCATTATTATAATTTTAAGACCATAAGCAACCATTGCGGGAAAGAGATCGCGGTTTTACAATACTATCATTTTTGTTACATTACAAGGAATTTTTATTTCTGATATCTACTTAATCAATTAAATTTCACATACGGTTTGGAATAACATTTATCAAAATAATTTTATATAGGAACTTATCTTTACGTCGTATCCCAGGGGTAGCAGAAAGGATAGAACGCCACACTCTTCTTTCCTGGCACACCACTCTTGCCTCGTCCACTTTCATATATCTTCACATGCACGCTCTTCGGTTGTTGAAAAAGAAACCAACATTTTTTGTTCTAACAGAACCGTCCTTCAGTACTTAGTCTAACTGGTCATTCCAAATTTCTTTCAACATTCACCTTGTATATCTTCTTCCTTGCTAGTACGTTCCACATGACCTAACCATTTCAGCAACCCTTTCTTTATTCTATCAAATATCCTCTAGGCAGCTCTACATTCGCTCCTAATTTGTTCATTCTTCACTTTATCGTACATACCATTAGTAATGTCACCAGAACGCTATTATTAAGGAGAACACATTCTTATTATGAAGTTATAATTATTCAGAACAGACGGTTTGTGATGTTTTAAATAAAAATTAAATTAATTAATTAAAAATAAAGGAACAACAGATGTATTAATTTGAAAAAGTGTAACATATAGGTTCGAAAATTTTTCATGAAAAATACTGGCGTTATAACACAATTGGTAGTGTACTTCCCCGGATTGGAAATAGAGATCCAGGTTCAAATCCCGGTAGCGCAAAAACAATATTTTTCGACAAAATTGATTTTATATGTATATATTTATAATTAATACATTAAATTAGTATTTAGAACGCTATTATTCACAGCTAGTCTTGCTTCATGTCACAAATTATTATTGGCGATAATTGCATTAAGAGCACCATTCTCTTTATTTCTCGCAGTCACCCACCTTTAGATATCATGCTCAACCTTTAGGTATCTTTTAGATATCATTCCATCCACCTTTAGATATCATTCTCAACCTTTATATATCATTCCACCCACCTTTAGATATCATTCTTAACTTTACCGTCACTAGTAAATATACTTCCCAAATACACAAACTCATTTACTTGTTCATACAGACATAATTTTAAAAATCAAAACTAATTTCATTTTTAATAATTACCATTTTTTTAATGAACAAAGTCATAACTAAGGCAAATTAGAAATTAAAATAACTGTTTTATTGTTAATTTGAGACCAAAAATAAAAGAGTAGACATTTTTAACGTTGACAAAATGTATCAAAGTCTACCGTAATGAAAACTTTAAAATTTAATTATCTTGACTTAGGGCGTATTGAAATTCATTTAACAGCCTGAAAACATATTTTTTACATACTTTATAATATATATACATATAAAATCAATTTTGTCTAAAAATATTATTTTTTCGCTACCGGGATTCGAACCTGGATCTCTATTTCCAATCCGGGGAAGATCTCTACATCGGTAGCGCAAAAACAATATTTTTCGACAAAATTGATTTTATATGTATATATTTATAATTAATACATTAAATTAGTATGTTCTGAATAATTACAACATCGCAATAAGAATGTGTTCTCCTTAATAATTATAATCTTTTTAAAATATTAATAATATTATTAACCCAAGCTATATTTTTTTTAAATATTATGAATGACGAAATTTATTTTGTTATGTTTGACTTTAAATACTATTATGAGGTATTTAAAATAATAGTCATTGTGTCACGATCATCGGTTACAGACCTCTGGTATTTGGTATCCGCAAAGTGTTGAAAGGCTCGACAATGTAATTGCATGAAAATTGCTTGTTTCAATCCGGCACGAAGCTTGAGGAGAACATGTTTTCGCGATACTTAACGACAGTGTTTGGGTTGAATTTAATTGATGTTGATATTAATGAGAAAAGTATGCAAATCAAATTAACAATGATTTAGATAACGGCATAATATTTTATAAAAAAATCTAAAACGCTGGTGCGTAATTTCCAAGTCTCTCGATATCAGAACAGAACATATCGTCCATGTAGAGATGAAAATTATTTTTATAGAAAATTAAATTTTCTCACCCCTTTTTTATTTAACGTAAAGAATAAATTTATCATCTCATATTAATAAAAAGTCTAGCTTTGTGTCTAACATATTCCTTTGTTGTATAAAGAATATATAATATATGTATAAAAATATAATAAAAAAAATTTATCCATTACTTTGGACTGCAGTATCAATTTCCTTTAAAATACAAAAAAACTGAATATGTGACCTTGGACTCTGAAGGTACATTTTTCAGAAGGAGAATTTATTATATATTTCTGAGTTCAATGAACGGTATACTTTTTGCCGTCACAGGCAAAAAAAAATTTTTGCGCCCTAGTAACTTAAGTGAAGATGATGTTTTCAATTTTTGTAAAACCATCCCCATAAATTGGTCGCTCGCGTGCCACACATGTAAGGGGCGGTATTTTGTTATTTTGAAACTTGCCCAATTGGAAGTTCTGGAGAGTAGTAATTACTACTTTATTAGGAATTTACTATAATGTTATTTATTGGATTTGCTTTCATGGATTTTTTATAACTGGATTATTTTAATTACACATTACTATCGTTTTGCAGCTTGGAATTTCGTTTTTCAATTTTTATATATATGTTTCGGCCGTCCCCTTGATTTGTCCTCCACAGGCAGGCGCATGCTCCGCCTGTTCATAACGCCGGCGCTGTGTGTAATATTCACATGTTTAATATATCTGACAATGTATGACGGTAAAAGTTCGTTAATAATAACAAAATCTTTTTGGTAATAACTTTCGGACACCTGTCTTTCCATATTTATTAAGTTTTATGAAAATAACGCATGATCTGCGTCCACTATTGAATACATAACTCTTGTGCTTTGTTTCTAATTTTGCCTAATTACTTGTCTAATGCTATTTGACCTGAGAGTTTTTAGATTAGTTTAAGATTAACGTATATTCAAAAATAACAAAAAACACGACGATATCCATAGTTTTTCCCATTATTATGAAAGTGGTCAAGTCATGTTTCGTGATATTTAAGGGCGAGCTTTCATTTTTCCAGTTTTATATTTGAGAAATTCTACACACATTAGATATGCTTTTAAGATAAATTTTATAGTTAAATTCTTACAAGTATCTGAGAAATAATTAATGACGTTATTTGTTACTTATTTGTTATGATATGCGAGAGAGGAAGGTTTGAATAGAAAGAGAGGACAATAAAAATATTGATTTTCTCGCATTCGATACAAGTGTCAAAAACAGCTCGAATCTGGAGTATTTTCCGTATTGATATATGGAATGAAATAAAAATGTGTTGTCATTTAAATTATTCCATCGAAAATTAAATAATTTATTGAGTATCTAATTCGTATGTTTTTAAATCAAAGTACCTTCATATGTTTAGATGGTATCTAAAATCAATCTTTATTATTATTTTGTTTAATACTATCAATTTTAAACGCCACGTTGGCGTTTTGGTGATATGTCTGTTTCATAATTACATACTATTTATAAAACAGATAGCTTGTGTTATATATAAACGAAATATTTAATTGCGAAATACATGAAATGTTTACTTTGTCCAATAAAACGTCATTTTCCCTTAAAATCAGTAAAAAAAACATGTAATTTATGAAATAAGTTCAATATTATTCATACCATGGGTAAAATATACGTGAAAACATATATTTTCGGGATTTTTTAAACTAATGTTATGAATAAGTTCAATATTAATTCATACCATAGATAAAATATGCATGAAAACATATATTTTCGTCATTCTTTAACGAAAATTACTAGAGCGCGGACTATACGTCGTTACGGCCACTGGCGATCGGCGATCTGACGCAAATACAGAAAATAAAACATATATATTTTTAGAATCAATATAATAGTATTTAGTAAGAAGTTGTTTCGTTTTTGATATCAAACTTGATTATAAATAGTAGCTGAAGCCTCGACGCATATGAATAAATAAAATATATTATTTAAAAAAGTATTCTTTCACTAAAACAAAGTATTTTAAAAACGTCGAAAATTAATTATATGTCATGCAAATTAAATGGTACTATTAATTTTCACCTATAATATGTCTTATAATATTGGTCACCGTCTTTCTTATAATTGTATTTTCTCAATTGTGGCAAATAACATTTAATTTATTAGTTTTATATTAGTGTTAAAGTCCAGTTTAAGTAATTCTTTTAAAAAAAGTCTAATCTAGTGTATTCTGTTATAAATTAATAATAAAAACCCACATTTTTTTAAAAAAACACGAAAATATGAATTATTTTTGAATTCGCGCTCTTAAAGGTTTGCGTAATATAATTATATTACACAAAGCAATGTTTCAAAATTTATTTAGTCTACTAGATTTATAATTTATTTAGACGTATAAATTTTGAAAAATTTAATGTTGAAATGACTTTATTATTAAAATAAACACCAGCGGAATACCGTTGAACGTCGTAACAACACACTGAATATAACGTTTCAAATTTTTCACAATTGTTACAATTCGCATTATATAATCTTAATTTAAAACAATGTGATGTGTGTTTAAAACAACAAATCAATGAACTTATTTTTTTCAATTTTTTGACTTAGACCTCATAATAATAGACACAATTGTATTTCGATTTTCATCACATTACTCTTGGTTTATAGCAGACTTTCATATATTCCGGTTTTAGCCGGATAACTTCTGCTATATTTCCTACAATACAATATAATATTGATTAATCTGATCTATTATTTTATGTTTATCGTATTACTCATCTTCACCATCATAAATATTAGAAAAATGACGTCTCTACATTATTTCTGTACGCTTAATAATGATAAACGTATATTTATGTCAATATAGTATCTGAATCTGAAAACATTATTGTAAAGGATGATAATTTTTTGATCCCTAAACATTATTTTTGTCTTTCACATTTGATAACAGTATTTATTAAATAACAATATGATATGAAAAGATTTGTTTTATATTAACTAATTAATTGAATTTGTATTATATAACGGTGAACCCAACAGCACTAACGTTATTTAAAAATATATATTAAACCATAAAAATAATAAATATAATATTTGAAATATAATATCTTACTAACTTATCATCACACCGGTTCATCGCCGGGGTATGCAAATAGAATAGAACTCCATAATCGTCTGTCCTGTCACACAACTCTCGTCTTTTTCACATTCATACGTCTTCTCATGCGTGCTCGTCGCTATTAGAGGATTCTTACAAATCCGTCATTCAGTATCTATTTTACTTGGTCATGCCAAGTCTTTCGCGGAGAGGATGTTTGCAATACCATCCACACTTATCTATTCGGCGTCATACATTTTTTTTTATTTTCTTAATATTCTTATTCATTCATTCAAACATGACCAAACCACATAAGGGACCTTTTCTTAATCTTGTGCACTATGGTAAGATCAATTTAACTCCAAATTTGGTCATTTTTTACACGTTTTGATTTGCCACGTAATGATAAAAATATTATAATTTTATTCTTATATATATATAAACATTCTAAAAGTAATCCAGTAAAAAATATCTACATAAATATAAATCTCCTTGTTTTAACGTCTCACTTTTTATATTGGTCAACGAGTGCACACATTTCTAATAAAATTTATCTGTAATTGTCTGTAATTATATAATGTCTCTTTATTAGATTCTTTCTAGACGTTCTATTCTATTTTAATAAATTAATAATTTGAGCTTTGCGTTGGTACCAAACCTAGGTTAGATAAGGTTAAGTTAAGTTAGGTTAATATTGATATATTAAGAAGAACACATTCTTATTGTGAAGTTGTAATTATTTAAAACATAGATCTGTGATATTTCAAATATTAATTGAATGTATTAATTAAAAATACATACATATATAATCAATTTTAAAGTGAAACATAGGTTTGAAAATTTGTCGTCAAAAATACTGTCGATGGAGCATAGTTGGTAATGCACCTTCCCTGAATTGGAAAAGAGATCCAGATTCGAATTCCGGTAGCGCAACAATAATATTTTTCGATAAAATCTATTTTATATGTATATCTTTATAATTAATATATTTAATTAGTATGTATTGTTATATTGTTCAATTTTGATTTAATTCGATTTTAGGTAAGTATCTAATAAATCTGTATAAATTTAAAAATATGATTTTTTTTATGTAATTATTTTTGGGCTGCCTAGTTCTTATAATATTTATGAAGAAATTATTAATTATTCTCATTAAGAAAGTAAAGAAATATGTACTGTTAAAATGATTCGTCATTTCAATCGTCCATATTTATTTTCCATAATAAAATTTCATCTGCAACAAAGCGTTTTTAATGATGTAATTACCTCATTAAAATCGCTTTGCCATATCATATTATTATGGCGAATAAAAAATTTTAATAATCATTTATCGCATTTATATTGATGTCATCTCTAAGAGATATCAATCAGATTTATGTTATCCTGTATTTTTCCGTGTCGTTTGCGTGCATTACTAACGTCGTGAAAAAGAATTTAATTATTTATTCATTGACACGGGGCGATCCCTCGACCGTCAGCAAGAATCACGAATTTCGCATTGTATCGCTTTAATTGTCATGTTAGGTAGATGCCGCTAGCATGAACGATGATCTAATCCAGATCGCTTGTCACTCATTACTACAACCAGTTCTGAGAAACCTTCCAGATGCCACTCCGTGCATTGTATCACTATCATCATACACTTCTGGAATACTAATAAACTAATAATATTACAATATTTAAAAAAAAAAAAACGAAAAACAGTTTTTAAATAAGAATGAATCTTTTGCGAAACTTTTGAATTGACACTCCGTTCTTAGGGGCAGACAGTAGATGGGCAAGTCCCGGCCCAGCAGCTAAAATAGCAATCAAAGATTTAAAAAAATTATATAAAAGTGATTTTTTTTTGCCGCCCTGTTTTTTATTGGATTTATTTATTTTTAACATTATACATAGTATTATATATAACAGATTAATTATAGTACATATATACATATACAGGGTGTAACAGGACACTGTCGAAAATGTTCAATAATATGGAGAGTGCCTAATCCGAACCATACCCGAGGTATACGCATTTAAAAAAAACGTAATTATGCGACTATTTCGGTTAATTAATTAATTCCTCCAAAATTTCGAAACTCCGCCTAAATTTCAGAAGTAACAATATCAGGACTTTATTCCTTCATCACGTATGTATGTAAATGTAAATTCTAAAACTCCCATTCGTCGGAAACATAATATTTCTTACAATCAACAACAAAACATGGGCATAGCATGTCGCATAGCTAAAAAGGATTCGCAATTATTAAAAGATGGTTAGATGTCACTTACTCGACAAACTACAAAAGAATGCGTATTTAAGTTTTACAGTATTATGTAATAATTAAACCAGCTGAACGTTTCATTATTGACGAAATTAATTTTTTCTAAAATTTGATTCCGTTGTGAAGAAATATGACGATGACGTCCTATCTACCCATCTTATTTCTGACCTTCCTCGAGCGTCTGCATTCCGGTGGTCACTCAAAGGCCAGCTTGGTATTTTTGTCTTTGTCAAGAATAGTTGCAATTTTACACTAGATCACCATTGTTTGAAATATTCTATACGTGCTATCCGCAGAATACACAAAACCGGTATGAAAATAATATATTATTTAAATACTAATTAAATGTCAAATCAATTTCATCGAAAAATATTGTTGTTGCGCTACCGGGATTCGAACCTGGATCTCTTTTCAATCCAGGGAAGATGCATTATCCAACTATAACTACAGCGTCAGTACTTTTGACGACAAATTTTCTAATCGATGTGTTATATAAAATACTGTCGCTGTAGCAATGTTGGATAATGGTATGTAAAGAGATTCAGGTTTAAATCCCGGTAGCACAACAATATTTTTCGATATAATTGATTTTATATGTATATCTTTCTAATTGATACATTTAATTAGTATTTAAAATGTCACAGACCTATGTTCTGAATAATGACAACTTCACAATAAGAATGTGTTCTCCTTAATAATATATTATTTACAATTTATTTATTTACGTACATATGATATGCAAAAAGATTTCACTAATTGTAAAATTAGTTATTTATTTGATTCTTTACATTCATTTAAAATATTTTAATTAGTAAAATTCTATAATAGTTGGTGATGATTACCATAAATTAAATAATCATGATTATCGTTACGAAGTTCAGATCCATTGAGGATCTTTGCTTTCTCATGTAGTAGTTTTCGCCATTGCCATTCATCTTCAGGGGTAGTCCTCTGGTCGTAAATGCCAAGTTTTCTCGCATCTGTCTCAATATTGTCGCCCTATCTTCTTCCCCGTGGTCGCATCCCTGGGGGTTGATGAAGCAGTGCCATATGAAGCAAAGGCGTGCCATATGAAGCAAAGGCGTGCATTCTGCGCAATCAAAAAAGCTGTGCAATAACTATAATTTCTACGAAATAAAACTAAAATAAATATTTATTTGACATTTTGTGTATTAAGGTGTATTGATTCACACGAAAATAATTCAAAGTTCTCATGTTTAAGCTGGCGGAAAAATTCAGTAATGTCCTGAAACACGTCTTCGTTTGAACAGACGTAAAGCAAAAGTGCAAGTGTGTATTTGAAGCGGACTTGAATATATTAATTCCAATACACTTAAAACGTGATCATATTTTACATTATAAAATATTTTAGTTTCATTCAATAACTTGAAGATTTTCCAAAAATAATAATCATAATATTAATATTTTTAATATTTAACGCAAACTTTAATTATTTATTACTTTGTTTTTAACCACTTTAATGAGTTAATTTAATACACCAATTGCTTTCGTAAAATATATTTTCCTTCATCATGATGTCAAAAATACTAACTAAAACCATACCTATGTCAAATTGTTCTAATATTTTCAAATAATAATAATTTAAAATATAAATTTGGTACTTAACATAAATTATGATGATGAAAAATGTGTAAATTGTAAATTACGATGAAGGAAAAGATATTTTACGAAACCGGTTGGTATATTAAATTATGTCTTAAAAATAGTTAAAAACATTGCAATAATTAATTCAATATAATGTTAATATTTTGCAAGAACGGAAATAAACGCACAAGTATATTTTCAGAAAAAAATGATTCTGAAAAAGTGTACGATGAATATAATCACTACTAACAATACCCATCGCTTTTACAGCGTCGATGTAAGTAGCATAACCTAAATTCACGCCTAGTGCACGCCTCTGATATGAAGGTACCTTAAACATGTTCGGCCCAGCGTTGTCGAGCGATCTTTAGTAGAGCCATAATATCTGGATTGTCGTACTAAACTTGCATTTCATGGGTTCACCTGATTTTCCACTGCCTATGTAGCTCCAAAATCTTTTCCAGTAACAGTCTAGAAGTACCTTCTTCTCCCAGATATTTATCATGTTTACTTTTAATTAAATAGTGTTTCTTCAATATTATCAAAATTACATAAATAATAAGATAAAACACTTTTTTTAAACCACTATTTATTTATAAACCAATATATTTCGATACCTATATTATCTTCTTCATGAAACAATGTATATACTAAAATTAAAAATGCAAGCATAATTGAAAACAAAACTATAAAAGTATAAGTGGTGGGTAACTAATTAGGAACTAATGTGAAAACAAATTTAAAAGATGACTATTTGCAAAAAGGATTTGGTTATTTAATTTAATTTCCTATTAACACTTTTTCTTATTTCTAAAATTTTAAATATATCTAACTATAAACCTATAGTATTTGTATGTATAATTTCTAAACCTTTGTTAATGTCAAAAGAATGGTTTGTTTCCGAAAGGTGATTGCAGAATTCAGAATAATTGTTGCTAATTAGACATCTCATATGTTACATATTGATTTATCAATGCAAGTGCTTTAAATAAAGTGTTTTATATAACATGTGTTATTTGATACGATTTGTTGAATACGATAAGAAACTTATCTTATTTCTCATAATATTATTAATATTATTCTTCGGCATTATTATATTTCAGAAATAATCGAGAAAATAAATAATTTCGAATGTTAATCTTATTTAGCCAACAGTATTCAAGCGCTAAACTAAAGTTAAATTTTGTAAAGTGAACTCTGCTGCAGCATTAAATTCAACTACCTCGGAATGACGTATATTTTTTATATTTTAAATAATGAAAGTGTGTTTCCTCGTGAAGCTATTTTGCAATTTGTGCATATCTTCTTGAGACGCAGACCGTAAATAACAACACCAAGCCAGTTCGACTGGCGCCATCTAATAATAAATATTCTCTGAATCTGCAACAATTTCTCCCAAAGAGTTCGGATATATCGTTTGTTTGGCACTTTCATGGTATTTTGCTGTCAATCACTTCGCTGTTAATCGGTAGTCGACTATTTTGTGACTGTTTGTAAAATAATAATAATTTATAAAAATAGATTTTTTTATCAATAAGAAAGATATACAGATAAAATCAATTTATCGAAAAAATATTTTTATTGCTACCGGGATACGAACCTGGATCGTTTCCTATCCGAGAAAATGTGTTAACCGATTACACTACGCGAACATAATAAGTTGACGACAATTTTTCGAACTTGTATGTTGCACTTTCAAATTGATACAAAAATATTTTTAATAATGTGTTCTCATTAAAAATAGATTTTCTGTTTTAAAACTGTATGATACTCGTCAGCAAACTTGACTACTGATCTAACTAGTAAACGTATTTTTTTATTATTGATAAGATTATATATTCTGAATTATTACATGATATTTATGTTCTGATTTATCACAACGTATTGCTTCTTAACAATTAAATCAAGGTAAAATAGAAGGATTGAGTACAAAATGCATTACGGAAATTTGGTTCTGTTAGAAGCCCCAATAATCGGTGTGCTTGTATGAATGTTGATACAGCGATAATTATGTGTCAGGGCAGAAGAGTGTGGCGCTCTATCCTCTCTGCCTACCCCCGCAGGGAAACGGCGAGATGATAAGTTAGTTAGTTATTATCGTTGAGATTATTATCTTAGAATTTAAAGATCAAACTAATACAACCGATTATTCTATATGGGTATTAAGCGCGGTCTCTCACTTCTGTTTAAGAAAATGAATTGTAGTTCTTCGAAAATAAAGTCTTACACAAGGTTTACGGCCCAATACGTAATAACCTAACCGGAAAATGAAGAAGGTTAAAAAACTTGGAACTTCGGAAACGGTATACCGCCCCAAATATCCTGAGGAACGTGAAATCATGGAGGCTGTAGTGGGCGGGACATATAAAGAGACTAGATAAGTTCCATATCACGCACGTTCTCATACATAAGCCAACAAGATCGAAACGGAAACGGGAACGGAAACGGGACAGATAATGTCAACACCGATGTGAAAATGCATTTTTTTTAGATAGTCATTGCACAAAATGCGATTACAAAGTTAATTTTCAAAAAATATTATTAAAGCTTACAAACATAATGCGTGCTTCATTGCACGTCTCTGTTTTTATTTTCAATTCCAAGGCTGAAGCAATGTTTCTATTCGAAGTCAGATTCTAATTACGCGGGCGAAACCTCATTAACTGAATTAATTATTGATTCCATTTTTGTACAATGTCTTTACAATATTTATACACAAATGCATATTTAAAACGTTGTTTTAATACAATAACAACAAATACAGGTTTTCTCCCTCGTATTAATTACATCAGATAACAACGGAAAACGTTTCACCGTCCTAATATTTAACATCCGTTTCGAATATGTGGGCGGTTCAAGAAAATCAGCTGCAACTTAATTTATTCTATGGAAAATCATTATACGACTCTCCGTACCATAATCAAGTGCATATTAACGCTGAACGCTGCAATTGTACTGCTGTTGTAATATCGTAATAACCGTATTGGCTGATCATTAAATCTGTTCATCTTCATTTCAATTACTCTCGTTGCAAGTAAAATGGCACAGAGTAGCGAGAAATCAATAATACAATTCTATATTCAGATTCAATGTATCCCTTCAGAAAAATAATCTAAAATATGTCATGTAAGGTACAATCAATTTTACAGTTATTTGTATTTGTTATGTTTGTGCGTGCCTTAGTGCGTTTGTTATTTAACTTTTAAATCTATCAATTTTAAATTGTCTCGTGTTGTGGTATGTCGCTGTATAATTTTAATCCATTACGAATGCAAATCCTCACGATTGTTCATTTTTGTCCTAGCAGGATTTATGTGGTGGTTTTGAGATGTTTTATATATTTTGTTTAATTTAATATTCTTGTATTTAATCTAGCCATTGGCAAGATAACATGTTTTAATATTTCGAGCATTGTTATGATAATAATATTAAATTACTGTATTGTTAACAAAACGGTTATAGATAAATAATTGTTTTCGTGTTTCGTTCAACGATAAAAAGGATTATTTATTATAAATGTTTTGATATATAACGAATATACGTGTCGAGTAATGTCGTCTGTGAGAAGCTGCCGACCCCTATTGGAACAGCAAGCCAAAAGAGTGATTATTCAAATGAAATAATCACGTTATTGTTGCGGGTAGGGTTGACACAATTGCCAATTTGAATATAGGGGTTTTGCATCATAGTCCATGGAATTAAGGCATTATGTCGCCAAGATTGTTTGACCGTGTGGAACATAAGAACAAGGAGAAGATGGTAAAGAAAATCTATAAGTGAACCGTCGGAGGCAACAGAATCCGCGAAAGATCAGACACTCGTCACATATATCAAATATTGCAGGACGGTCCTATTAGAAATATCAATAATCGATTAACGTTTACGAAAAGCTATATCTCAGCACAAGAAAGTGTAACCTCTGTTTTCTCAGCTTATCCTAGCGGGGTAAAAATAGCGTGGTGTTAAATAAAGTAAAGATACCTATAGGAGTTTCTATAAGTAATGAGTGAGGAAATTAGAGGGGAGCTGTTCAGAGAGAGAGTATATTTTATGTATGATATTATATACTTATTAGCATTGTAGCCCCTGGGCAAAGCCATGCACTAGAGCCACTACTAACCAGACATATCGAGTAATTATCCAGTCAGCCAAGAGACCCCCCATGAACAATGTGACAACACCCTGGAAGCGTGGGGCCCGGGATAACTGTCCAGTATGCCCATACCTTAAGACGACTCTGAATATATGATTTTATATAGAAAAATATACATAAACATAGTAAGATACTGTTGCATAAATGAATCAAGTAGCTGTGTCACTGTCACGTGATATGTCCAGTATTTCGAATATTAAAAATATATGGGTGATGTCCAAGTATTAGCGTGTGCATATGTGTGTAGCTGTCCGCGGTAGCGCGATACGGGAAGTGAGAGGTATGTGTATGTGTGCGTGCTCGGATGGTAATACAAGCGCGCCATCACAGCGAAGCGAACTATACATTTTGTATTGCATTGTTCCATCTAGTATTGTATTAGAGTATTAATTAACTGCTGTAAATTGTCACCTAATGTGAGTGTTTGATTGACAACCTACCATTGCAAATACAACAAGAATTTATCACGAAATAAATCCGATAGTGAACTCAGCAACCTGTGTTAAGCCGGCTGAAGTACATTACAGTATGTTTAAAAGAAATTACATGGTGTAAACAAATTATTAAATTATGGTGATTCACCTCAAATTCAGTCTAGAACTATAAAGGAAAGGTGGCCAGCTTGTGTATTTTTTGCTCTTTCCGAGTCATTACAGAATAGCGTAATGTACATATCTAAATTATGTCATTGTTATTCACTGATCTCTAATTTTCTTTCTCAGAAATAAAATACTAATATTTGACAAGAACTATACTTAGAATAAATACTACGGACTTATTGAATGAAAGACATAACCAATTAAAATATTTATTACACTTGTTAATTTTGGCTTTGAAGTATTTGTTCGAACACTTGCCTACTTAGCAAGTCGAGGTTCAGTTCTAGGCTAGAAATAACTAGTTACTTAGTTGCCCGTGCTTTCTCGAAGATCTCTCCGTCGAGGTACTTTGAAAGATTGTAAGAATATTAATGCAACATGTATTCCGTGTACGCGCTTCTAGTTTTTAATTATATATTTATCAAATCACAACTTTCGTAAATTGATGAAATTTGTTTAATCCACAATGCTACATGCGAAATCATCCGGTACATATAGCCTTAAATGATCGTAAAATATTTTACTCGTCTCATACTATATAATTGAAAAGTTGTGAGTTTTAAACTATAATTACATATCTACATTAGTTATGACAGAATGTATAAATAGTTTGCTCTATGGGTGACATCACATCGGGGCACGTTGGCATATTCTCATGTCACATAATCATTAAGACATTAGTTTTGCGGAAGATTGAGCGTATCGCTGCCGGTGATCTTAATGAATTACATTTTGCTTTACATGTGAAATGACACATATTTAAATGCAAATGAGACCGTCTGTGGATAAGTGTGGGAGATGGCGGCAAGTACAAACTGAGTTACATCTGTGTTAGACAAAAATCATTTTGTGTTGTATCGCTTGATGATGTAATACTTTTTTTTTCGTAATATATACTTAATTATGTTTAAAAAATATATATTAAATGTTACCGATTTGATATACAGCAATACAAATTATCTATTTTAGTTTGATTATGATGAATTTCAGTAATAAAAATGTTTAACTTCATTAATTATTATTTTGCTATTGTTCGCTCACTACTACAGTATCGAATAATTGGGTGGATAATATCATACAATAACATAATGAACTCAGTAAAAATAATACAGAGAACAATAATCAAAGTAATATTAAAAAATGATCAACTTTTTCAACACAAACACTTTTTGCATAATTCCCAGTTCCCAAAGTAGAAAACAATTACAAAAAATTCTCAATTAATCAATTGCTTAAAGAAAATAACACTGTAAAATTTGAAACAAGCATTAAGGTTTAAAAATAACTTTAAAATCCCTAAATATAACACCAAACACTATCAGCAAAATTTTATATACTTAGGGATAAAAAAATTTAATAGCCTCCCTACACAAATTAATGAAATAAAAGAGCTTAGAAAGAAATTAAATGAACACTTCGGAAGCACATAATTAGAAAATAAATAATATTATAGAATACTTCAGAAGCACACAAATAGATAATAAATAATTATTGACTACAAATGTATAACTCTTTATATAAAATTATTACAGTGTAATTACCTTTCCAAGCACAAGAGCTAGTCTCTTTTTTGGAGAGATAAGCGAAAAAAAAACACGTAATTTTAATAATGTAAAATACTTAATTTATATTATAAAAAAATTGTAAAAATGTCAAATAAATAAAACAAAAATATTACATAATAATATCCCGTTTATCTCCTTAGCCAACTCCATGAGCATATGAAAATTAATGAGATTCGACTTCTTCCATACCAACGCATGAATATGCCAAGAACCCTTATGTTTCTAAAGTAAACCAAGGCGATGGCAGTAATTAAAAAATACAGCCCTACCAAACATCATACTTGAGAGCCTAATTTCAAGTATAATAAAGCGCGACAATCTTCACAAAAAAGTTCAACAACATCCTCTTAACATAAACTTACGAATCCAATATAAGCGATATATCAATATTTGTAATAAAGCAGCAAAAACGTCGAAAATACTATATTATAGAAATCTAGTAAAACAAAATAAAACTAATACAAGAAAATGTTGGCAAATTATTAAGGAATTCACCAATTCTAATATCGATACAAGTAATAAAGTATTTTAAATGGTTTATGATGAAAGTATTCCAAACACTGATGAAAATCAAACTAATATCTTAAACTATATAAATAAATACTTCTCCTCAATAGGTCAAAAAATTTCAGATGAACACTTACTCAGAATGAACACAAGCGAATTACATCTATGTAATAATGTCTGCTTAAATTCACAAACATCGCGAACTCAATATTTTTAAGTCCGACTACACCATATCACATCAACACAGTTATATAAGAATTAAAAACTAACAGTGCTCCAGGTAAAGATGGTATTTCAACCAAGCTTGTAAAAGAAATTATGAAATACGTAACCGAACCATTTGCATTTATAACTAACCTGAGTACAGACTGAAGTCTTTCCAACCGTACTAAAAGATTCGGTATTATGCTCAATTTATAAAAGCGGAAACCCTAGTGATATATCCAACTATAGACCGATCTCTCTTATAAGTGTTTTTTCAAAAATTCTAGAAAAAATTATTAAACGGAGGTTTCTCAAATTCCAAGATGTAAATAACATTGTATCCAATTAATAATTTGGTTTCCGATCAAAACGCAATACATAAGATGCCCTCATGTCTCTCGTGGAATATCGTCTCAAACCTGGACAAGGGAAATAAATGCGTGGAGATCAAAAACATTTGACACCGTACCGCAACTACTATTGATAAAAAAACTTTAAAAATAGGAGTAAGGGGCATAGAACATAAGTGGTTTAAGGACTATTTAACAAATAGACGTCAAATTATCCGAAACAATGAAAAATACAGCAATCCATCATTGATAACATACGGTGTTCCACAGGAAAGCATTTTAGGCCCTATATTATTTCTAGTATATATTGACGAATTTTGTAATGTGATTTTAAATAATGGAAAAATAATCACTTTCACGGATGACACCGTGCTTTGTTTTGAGGGTAAGTCTTGGGAAGAAGTCAATACTCGTGCATACAATGGGAAGAAATCAATACTCGACAATACAACTGTTTGGATAATGCAAAAAAATGGTTTGATATGAACTTCTTATCTAATATCTCCTTCTGTGAACCTCCTATCTACCTGAAAATATGTATGTTTTTGTATTAACTAAAGAACATCGCCACATCAAAGTCCTACACTCATCGTACATGACTGCAAAACAAACAAGAACACGGCTTTCTCATGCCAATGTGAAAAATTGACACGAGTTAAAATTATTCAACATCTAGAAGTACTGATTGATGATCATCTTAACTGGAATGAACATATATCGAACCTAGCTAAATGCTTAAGAAAACTAATTTACTTTTTATAATTGATTACAAACTCTTAGGATCGGTGTACTTTGCATTCTGCTACTCCTTAATTAATTATGTTATTTTAGTATGGAGAGGAGCAGCAAGAACAATATTAGAGTCGGCTAAAAGAGCACAAAAGACAATTCCTAAGATAATAAGTGGTCGTCCCTTTAGATATCCATCAGATCTTAGATTTAAAGAGTAGACATAAGACAAATCTTTATGTTGAGACTCGTCCAATATTTCCAAGCTAACAACAACTCACCCCAAGCAATAAATCATGGACACAACACAAGACAAACAACGAACATCTACACGCCAATTCCGAGAGCAACAACGACTTTTTATCAAAGATTCTACATGTTCTTAGCTCCGAAATTGTACAACACACTCAGTACCAACTGTAAATAGTTCAACTCTAATAAGATTACACAAATATGGACCCAATCGGGTAGAGAGCAATCAGAAACATGGCTATCCAATATTCTAACATAATCATTATACAGTGCCTACACTAATAATTTAATAGTTCTATAACACTCCCACTACGTTTTAAAAAAAATTGAATTAAATAACACCACAACAGCATGAAAAAAAACTGGCTACTTTAACACATATTTCAGTCTAGCAAAGTAGCCAGGACAACGCTGTATATATCAGAGGTGGAGTCTACTCAATCCCACACAATAAAATACGAGTATTTAATTGCAATATAATTGTATCTTATGTTTATCATGTTATATTATAATATATTCACCTCTGTTACAACAAAAATATGCATGTCAATAAAGTCTAAATAAATCCTCGCAGTCCGAAATCTTTATGTCCAATATCAGTGTAAAGATGGTCTATGGCTTCGTCAAACATTAGAAAATTGAGTAAATTAATTGTGAACAATAATTTATTTCAATTGTGTATTTTCGACATTTTAATTTTCCCATTTTTTTGTGTTTGTCTGAATTGCTAATTTGATCAAACATCTCTGGTACCGTCATCCAAACGTACGCTTTTCCGACATAAATTTTAAACGATTAAGATTTTCAACTTCCTTTAGCGATTTCCTTTATACTTTATCATGAACCGTAATTGTGGTTTCACTCGGAAAAGACAATTGTCTGGCATATTCATCGTTGTTGGAAAATTTGCACCGATTTACGGCTTGTTTTTGGCTGAAAAGTTTACATAATTACACATCCTTTCGAGGTAAGAAATCCGCCACGGGAGAAACATTGCGACAAGAAACATAAAAGCCGGCTTATCTGAATACCATCGTACTTTTATAACATGAATCCGCTGAATTTCATACATTTTACAAGTAGGTAGATAACCACCACGGATAATTTATTGAGTTCGTTCAGACTTTATTGACGTTTTGCAAACCGTCACACAGAACCAAGTTTACTGAAATTTTGCCAAGAGACTGACTGGAATAAGAAATTTCACATCGCGAGCACAATTACATTTTACTCTATCGTCGACTTCGAGTATAATTTTATCGCAATGAATTAGTAATATACATATAATATATTCTCTTTATAAACATACTTTCCTACTGGTGGTAACTCTATTCTGATTGAAACGATTACCCACGTGATATTAGATGTGTGAATAGTACAGTTTTTCACTGTGACACAGATATAAAAAATATATTGTGTATCAGGATTGAGGGTGGCGTTCTATTTTCGCTTGTGTGTAAATTACAGCGTTGTGGTAAATTAGTTACCTACAATATTGATTTTTAAACTATTTATTTTATACAAATTAAAATAATTAACTAGAAAGATGTACAGAAATAAATCTATCTATCTAAAAAATATATAATTGCTACGGGGATTCGAACCTGGACCTATTCTTATTTGGGGAAGAAGAGGATAGGAAAAGATCCAGGTTCAAATCCCGGTACCAACTAAATATTTTATCGATAGTTAGATTTTTTCTGTATATTTTTCTAGTTGATTAATTTAATTTGTATTAAAACATCTCAAAAAATTCAACTTCACAACAAAAATTTGTTTTATCTTTATTTTTACAAATATTTTTCATCTTTTTTGAAATCTTATACAAACCTCCCTTCCAATAATATATTAATATTTAGTTATTTTATATAATGCGACCAAAGTGCACAAAAAATGTGCGTTCGTTTAGTTCACATAAACATTTTGAAAGTTGGTCTTTATAATAGCGTTTACTACTCGCAGATGTTCGACACAATATTCAGCGTAACGATGGAATTCACTTGAAAGCAACCTTTAAGCTTATTGAGATGGCGCCAGACACAGACGAAAACAATCTTTAAAGTCACTACATAAATGTTATGAAGGAAAATAAGTTTTTTAGTGTACATAATAAAAGTATTTTTTTATCAGATTTATCTAACACTATTAGATGATGGACTGTAGAGTTAGAGAGATGATAATTAATGACTGTGAATTTGTTACCAAAATGTATTGCTTCTATTAAACTTAATATTCTATATAAATAACGATAAAATATATAAATAGCTAAGTATTATAATTTATTTACCAATACGAGGAATGAAAAAAATAAGATGACAGGATGTGTACATAAATTTATTCATGAAATGTTACAATATCAATGCAAATTAAAAAGTTCACCAATTTGCACTTAAAAACACAGTAACATGAAACCTAACAATAACAAATATAAAAAATAATACTCATCGATAAGTATCTAAGATCCAAAATGGAAGATTAGTCATTAATAAAACTGACTAGCACACTTTTTAACAAATGTGCGAATTTGAAATCCATATAAATTATATTTTAGTATAGTATGAATTATTAATTTACAATTTATTATATTGATTTTATCATCTTTAATTTCATTCTCATATCCTAAGAGGGCCGGGGGGGGGGGGCAAAGTCTCCAAAAGCGCCTCCATCTTCCCCTGCCTTGCACTGTTTCAGTATTTCATGACCAATCAGTCTTTATAAAGTATTTGTTGTTGTTTATCGCAACTCAGTATGGGGCGTCCCATCGGCTGCCTTTTTGAAAATGAATATACTCGTACCTATTTATTGTATTCAAGCATGTCTGAAAACTGAAACGTTACGAAAAATAGGATCAAATTGATAGTCTCCCTAGACAAGTCTCTAACCCCCGATTACTTATTCACTAAGTGTCATTTACTTGGTAAACAATCAATTAATATTTTTAGTGTTGCCCTGTAGTTTAAAATGAATGATTTATTTTCATATACCCACAGTATCCGGTTAGTAGTAAAAAGGATATTTTATTTTATTTTATTTGGAAAACAAACAGATGATCGATATAAACAAAAATCATAATAAAAGTGTAACAAAAATTGAACCAATTACATGTTTTCTCTGAAGTAACAATATACTCGATACAGTGAAGACAATAATTTGAAAAGGACGTATTGAAGAGATAAATAGCCAATTATCTGGCTAAATGATATGTAAAAGATATTTGAAAACATACAGATATATTGTTGAAATGTGTGAAGTATTTATGAACGGTTAATTCGTATTATAAGAGATAATCCTAAAATGTATAAATTAATTGCCTTACCACAATAAATTCTTTCTTACGTAATGCTGTTTATTTTATATCGTTGTATTCGTTCTCTATAGAGCAAGAATCTGACAGGCGCAGGCGTCTGCATACACCGTCAGGTTGATTCCCATTACTGCGCTACAGAGTGTGAATGGAACTTAATGAATTGCATTTTAAATGGAAACTTGCGTGATTAGTTTTCTCCCACGCTTTACCGGAGAATGAACAAGTCTCAAAATGTAGGATGATTCTTATGCTGTCCGTACTGCGAGCGATTGAAAACTGGAAGCGAGATTTGTTGCTAGATATATAATATAATATTATAGAAGATATAAAAAAAACTGAATCGATGTTCGCATTTCCTTATCTAACTTTTATCTTCTGATTAAAATTATAGAGTTAACCGTTAATATTTAAATTTATATTATCAATGTTGTCCTCGCTGAAATCGCAGCGGTTGTTGATCGCTCTATATGGGTATGAAGTTTGATCTCTCACTTTAGCGCTAGAAACCGAAAATCGGATACATAAATTATTATATAAATTAAATAATTCATATGTTATAATTACGCTAGCGCCCGCCGTGCATGAGTAGAATCATCAGTTGCGTCTTTCTAGATGCTACCGCGCGACGCCACCGGAGCGTTGTAGTCTTCTACTGGGTTATTCTTCATTTATAGCTACGACAATTGCTTACCACTGTTTTAATCTATCGTTCTATTCAACTTACCTAACTGAATTAAAAAATCCACTCGGCAATCAGAAATAGATCGGCTGTTCGGAGTCCTTGCTTATGCTGTTTCTTAACAGAATAACATTTGAAATGTTTTAAACATGGCTTAGAACAAATCGAAGCATCCAATTATTATTTGCTAATTCGAAGTTTTTACTACCTTACTAAACGTGCTTGTTCTCATGATTGTTCTTTGCGTTCGAGGATAATGCTTTTTGCTTAAAGAGGTCGGTTAAACGAATATTCATAAATCTATGTACAATGTAGCATACAATATATTATATAGCATTATATAATATCATGGTAATAGCATAACCTAAGTTTTTACCTACTGCATACCACTGGTGATAACTTAAGCAGAGAATGGAGGTCAAAGAACCTGGAATGGTATGCCGCCCAAAATATTATATATTCGAGTAATATGAAAGCAAGGAAGCTACAGTGACTAGATGAGTCTCGTAATACGCACAAAGCCTTTATAAATAAGCTAACAGGATCAAAATAGGACCTACAATAGGAAGGCAAACTGGAGCACAAAGGTGACGCTCTGTTGTGACTGTGGTCATGGACTTCCAAATCCCATAAGGCAGCTAAAGACGAGGAAGAAGATGATCTTATGAAAACTTAAACTGTCTTCATTATCTTAAATGTTTCTTCAACTATCAATCTAAGAAAATTGAGTTTAATATTTGCAGGGCCTTGTCTTGAAAATATTTATAAATTTTATTTATCTCTGGCGACAAGCAATGACACTTCAAATTGTCGATGATGAAGGGAGCATTTAAGATGTATAAATAGCGAAACTGTTCAGAATTTTCCAATCATCTTTTGAAAACAAACATATTTTTGATATTAATAAGGGTTTAGAAATTTTACATAAGGGGTTTACAGTTAGATAGATTAGAAATATGAAAAAAAGTTATTAGAAAATTAAACATTATTAATAACGAAATCCTTTTTGCAAATAGTCACCTTTTAAATTTGTATTCACATTAGTTACCCACCACTTATATTTATAGTTTTGTTTTTGTCTATGCTTGCTTTTTAATTTTTGTACAATATACATTATATCCTGAAAAAGGAACAATTGATCTTGAGACATGTTGATTTATCAAAAAACAGTAGTATAAATAGTGTTTTTATTATTATTAATATTGTATGTTACCACAAAGTAATTTTACAATTACTTCTGCTTCACCACCTCCACTCCTTGTGATCCTGGGCTTAGTTTAGTGTATAATTAGACTTGATCCGTCCATCTCGTTGGACTATTCATTCCTGTGCACTCCTGTTTCCTGTCTTTCTTCAAGCAACATGCCCAGTGAAATTTTTCTCCAAGAATGAAGACTTTCTTTCCTTTTCGAGTTCAGGTTACAACTCCATATTGAGCTATGGAGGGTTTTAACACTTTATATGTAATTATTAAAATGAATATTAAAAAATATATATTTATATTGTTAGTATTGTGAAGAAGGTTTCTGTGGGAGGGGCAGGCAGAACGGACGAGATCCGCAACACGTATATGGTCCTCTCACACAACAGGATCTAGACCCGAATACCGACACGAAGATGAGTGTACAACATCAAGACAGATCTGCAAGAAACTAATGAATATCTAACAGCTTGGGCTTCATCAGGCTCGTTCTAGAGAAATAGATAGAAAGACCAAATGTCATATGCATAAAATAGGTTAAATTTCTCTGTTATATGGTACGTTTATGCAATATTAAACTTATGAGTTTTAAGTGATACGATCACTAAAATAACCGGAATCAATAATGAAGAAAAATTAATCTGTTTTTTTAATGTAAATTCCATAAATGAAAAAAAAATACTTTGATGCGATAAACGCACACTAAAATGTGATAGAATTGACAGCATATCTTGTTTTTATTTTGTTGCCATGCGTCTTAATATGTTTATTTTTGTTGCTATGTGAAACGGACGGGCGGACGAACAGACATAAGGAAATTACATGTGAAGAGTACCAACATTATTTTAATTTTTTTAAATTGTGTAGGATGTTTAAGTAGACTATAAACGAAAGTAGTCAATTACTACCATCGCTGGAGATGCACACCTTGTAAACTGGGTATTTACTGTATTTTATTAAGAATGAAATGTATGTAAACCCAAAGGATAATGCATACCATAAAACCGAACAGAAGATACTTTTATATTATATTACAGATGTTTAAAATTTTATTGGACCGAATGTTGCCTAGTTGTGGGGGCTGCGAGAAATAGCAACAGTCCTTTCGGGTACGTAATTACGAGATAAAAATAACTTCACACCAACGTTCAAATGTGAAATTGAATATTGGATTATCCCACTTATCAATTACTATGATTTAGACAAAAGAATAACTCAATCCAATATTCGTCATAATGAGCGCCAAAATGTGCGTCATTATGACGTACCTACGCCATACAAATGTTTGGTCAGCAATAATAGTTATTTTAACGATTTAAATATTTTGAAAACCTCAAAAGATACGTGACAAAGCTTCATTCAAATGTTAAAAATGTGATATTGAAAAATTATGCGGAAACCTGGATAATACCTCGATAAACTGAGATAGTATTTGAATAAACTTGTATATGCGGTAATGGCTCCCTTGAGAGCAATATTCGTGTTATACAAAACTGAGCAATATAATATTTTTAAATGGAAAAGATATAATAATAAAATAAAAAATTGCTTTATACGTAAGCAAGTTCGTAGCGACACATTTCTTAGTCCCCAAGCAAATACGTATATCAGCCAATTACCCTCGCTCCTCCTAATCTAAACGTTTAAGTTATGAAATAGGACTAACTTGGCATCATAGCGCATACAAAAAAATATAGCGCGTACACAACTTCTTCTTCGTGCCGTCTTCTATTGAATATTGGCGACCATATTGCAGTAAGTTGATTTATGCTTTATAAGATCACCAACATTTTGGATATTTAATCATTTTCTGAGGTTACACCGCCGAGACAATCTCTTCTACCTTCGTCTTTCTATCTTCCCCTACATAATGACTTGTAAAATATCATATTTTTAATAGCGGTGAATGTGTCCGAAGTGTGCACATTTCCTTTATAGTTGTTATTGAATGCATTTTAATACAACTCCATTAGTCGTTAGTAATGTAGTTTTATACCGGCATGGTAATATTTTCGTTATTTTCTCTCCCAGCGCAGAAATAATAGCATTAGTCCTTAAAATAGCACAAAAGATTTTTTATGTGCATACCATGATCCAAAATTACAGGGAACATTCATTGGTCATAAACCCCGACCATTTACAATTTTTATGTTTACTATATTATAATACTACTGGGTATATAAGTAACATACAGTGGCGTGCATGAAGATAAATTTAAGTTATGCTGTTACCAATGATAGTATTCATATGTAATGTCAATAAAATCAATAAAATGTTGTACTTAGGATTATGAACATTCGTTTAACCAGCGTCTTTAGACAAAATGAATCCGTCGTTTGTACGACCCTACCATGTATTTATTTGTAATTTTAGATTACGATTAATAGTGTTTTTAAAGTTTAAGTTTTAAAGTAAAATAATACATTCTTACCCATATAATAATCAATATAAAAAATGTATGGACGTTTTTAAAACACTTTCTATGACTGAACTTGATTCTTTTATTGTTTGAAAATTCTTCACGTTATAACTGCCAATTGCTTTTTATTTTTTCTAAATCAAAAACAAATCCATGCACCAAATGCAAAGAGCGATCATCACAATCACGTTAAAAACAGTAAGATTGTAAAATTCGCGAATTAGTAAAAGAGAAAATAGACACTTCAATGATTTGCACGACATTCAAATGTTATTCTGTTAAAAAAATAGCATAAGTAACAACTCCATACAAAACGGATCAACCAAAATGAATTTTCAATTCAGTAAATAGCCAATTGTATGACTTACACTGGCTTAAAAATAGAAGATAATAATATGAATAGCTACAATGCGTCGATTGTAGTTATTAGCGCTACGGCTGCAGCGGTGGGTTGTCGTAGTAGTTTTTAGAACTAAGTTATTAAAGTTTCTACTGGTACACAGATTATGCTAATTGTAATAAATCCGTAAATATACGTTCACGGTTCATATTGTAGATTATTTAATTTATATTTGTTTTCCAGAATTATTAGTACTACACAGTTTTTTTGCTTGTATGCACTGCACGCCCCTGGTAACATACCTTTAAAATAGGTAATGAAAATTATTTTATCTGTTTAATTTTATTTCATATTTGATAATTTTACTATTAGGTACATCCTTTTAACAAAGCTATTGTACAAATAACTGTTACTACCTCTGTTGCGAACCCCAGGGCGACTGCTCAAACTGTCCAGGCGGTAGTTACGCCACTGTACATAAGTATCTTGTAGTAGGCATTTTAGTTTCATAAATACAAAACAATGATAGACCTGCGCGTGTTTTCAAGAAGTCGTAGCCAATTATTTATTTATGTTGCGAAATGATATTAACGAGAAGAACAGGATAACATACATGCATTTTAATTGTTAATTACTAGCGACCCATGCTCGGAGTTGTCTGAAATTCAAGTCAAGGCCCTAAAGAGTGGAAGGTATATGCAAAATTTGATAAAGGCAGGTGGTAGGGGTTTAATGCTAAGGAGGTGGAACGGGGTGAACTAATTTTTTTCAGGGTGGGGTGACTAATATTTGTAACTCAATATTTAATATACTAATCAATTGAAGTTAGTGCCTTGTTTTCTTTATTTTTCAGCAATTTTATTATCATTAATTATTATTATTTCAATGTTCTACTAATCTTTGTTCGAAAACATATCATGACATTCGAATTGAATATTCGATATTCTTCCAGAGCTCCATAATTTTTTGACGAGTTTCATAGTTTTAAACGCGCAAGACTAAATTTTGAACGCATTTTATTGTAAATACTAATTAAATGTATTAATTAGAAAGACAAAAAAAATATAGTTGTTGCTACCGGAATTCGAACCTGGATCTCTTTCCAATCCGGGGAAGGTGCATTAACCAACTATGCTACAGCAGACAGTACTTTATACTTTACATATGTTACACTTTTGAAATGAATACATCTATCGTTCCATTATTTGAAAGCCGTCTACTTTGTTTTTATGGAATCTCAAATACCTTTGAGTAAACCGACAGCAGACGCCAGAATAAACAAATCATTTTTGTTAAATTTTGGACACATTGATACAACTTATATATTATTAAGGAGAACATATTCTTATTGTGAAGTTGTAATTATTCAGAACATATAATATCAATTTTATTAAAAAAAATTGTTGTTACTACCAGGATTCGAAGTTAGTATTTAAAATATCACAGAGCTATGTTCTGAATGATTACAACTTCACAATAAGAATGCGTTCTTCTTAATAATAGAATTGTATTGAGTTCGGCAAAATAAATCGAAATATTTTGCTTTTGATTGTTAAGTTAAATGACTTTTATTGATAAATTCGGGGAAGGGGAAAAATTTAACCCCCCAAATGCCTCCACACCTCCCTCACCGCGGGTGTGCCACATTATTATTCTTTATATTATTTTCATCGTGTACAAATTATAAAAGATCAAACCCTGGAACCGCGCGTAGGTTGTGATTTCTCACCCTTCAGACCGGATTAATTTATTACATGGTGAGATTTCTTAACCTCAAAATCAATTACTGGCGAATTCCAGATAGATCTATTTCACATTAACGGGGCAACAATGGAAATGGAGATCCACGATCATCAGTTTCGAGAGTTGGTATTCAAGTGTTTGTTCCATTATTGATATAAATTGAGGTGCAAAGTCATTACACCGCCGGCAGTGCCAACCACAATCAGAGTCTGATGCAATTTATTATGTCTGCCTTACGAGTTTATTCATAGCCAGGAAAATTCACTATTATATCGATTGCAATAAAGTAATAATTAACACCTAGCTATATTGCGTGCATATGTGTAATTATATTTTATGTGAAATATTCTAGATTACTGATAGATGTAAATCATCGAAAATCAACAAATTAAACGAAATCTTCTTACGGAAATAACATTCCATATCTTACCGATTCCGCTACATACTACACATGATACAGCGCTACACGGTAGCGCGCGTTTATACGTTATACGGTAGCGCGTTCGCAACATGTCATCGCTAATAACTTATCTATTTGTGTTTCTATATTAATAAAATAAACTGCATTCATCTGACTTAATTGTACGAAACAATTAAAAAATTAATAAAAACTAAATTTAATTTGGGAAAACGTAGTTTTTTATTTCTACGTGTATCTTGTTATCGATGTCATCAAAATTTCTCAGTATTATGCAATCTCTTAAACGACATCAATCTAAACAACGCCGAGTTAACTACAACCTGCTTATTTCCGTCATTCGCTTTCGTGGACGCGACATTGTCCTATATGCCTCCCGCGCTGCATGTATATACATATATGAGAAATTGAGTTTCTCGCACTGTCGAGATGAATGATTATGCACTGTAACAGTTTCCCGTTTATGATGAAGAAAAAGGTAAAATTAATAATAAGACAAAGAAGTTGGGCAAAGCTTCTAAATAATTGACGAGTGAAAATGTAGAGTTTTCCTTTTGAAACTGCTAATATTGTTTTGAAAATATATGAAAATAATATTCTAAAACTATAAAATTAACTGAGCTACTGAAATATGTATAACTTATCACGTAAGTATTATAATCGAGTAAACAAGAAAATGGAATGTTAAAACATTAATTAATTTTATGTTAAAAAATAGTAGTACGGTATTTATAACATAACATTTATGGTATCCGGTGTCAGAATGACTACTCTTTCAACAAGCTTTTATTTCCATTCTATCCTGTTGAAAGAGTAAAAAATTCAAAGATATTTTAGATAAATTATTTAAAATAACTGACCATATACAATTAAATTAAACTCTGAGAATATTGTTGTAAAAACAAGTGACCAAATAAAATAATAATAAATGATTTCAAAGCAATCACTTTATGTGAAACCATGAAATTTATTATATGTCAACAGATTTCGCCTATCTCAAGCTTCATCAGGACGTATTTAAAACTAATCATAAATACAAAAAGAGTCCACTCATATATACATAAAGAGGGACATAGAATATAAAATTACAGGTGAAAGAGAGACACAATACATATACAGATAGACGGAACATTAAGGGAGGGGAAAATATAGTAACTATTACACTTAATGTTCCGTCTATCTGTATATATATTCTGTCTCTCTCTTTCGCATATAATTTTATATTCTGTCTTCCTTTATGTTCTATTTAACTATATATGTAATCTGTCTCTCTCTTTCGTCTGTAATTTTATATTCTATGTCCCTCTTAATGTATATACGAGTTCACTTTTTTTTTTGTATTTATGATCAATTTTAAATACGTTCTGATGAAACTTGAGATAAGCAAAACCGGTTGACATATAATAAATTTCGTGGTTTCATACAAAGTTATTGTTATTTTATTTAATATAATATGTATACACAAAGTGATTGCTTTCTACGAAAATATGATTACATACCCTTTCAAATTTCACTAAGATTTTTAAAGATTTATTTTTATAAATATTATTAATGCATTGTCATAAATCATTTTGTTAAATAGCGTTTGTCGTTTTCCAATAGTTAATCCATTTTCCTGACGGTTTAACATATGCATACCAGAGAAAGCCATCCGCAGTATTTCATTATTAATATTAGTATACATCACGGTAACTTCTACCTGCAATGTGCAATCATGTCTTATTAATGAACTTGTCAAAAATAAATGTATCAGTTCATCATTATGAGCCACCAAGTAATTACGTAAGGTATCTTACCCTTATATAAATAAATATTATTGTCATGTTGCACGTAGAAGATAAATGAAAATTATTCACCAACCGCAATGGCGATTTCTGTACACGCAATGTTTGTACATCAAATTTAACAGAGACTTTGTCTTAACCCTTCCCAAACCATGCAGTAACACAGGTCTACTATCATAATTAAGCCGGTAATATTTCTGTAAATGCATGCAACATAAAATTCATATTTTAGATAATCCTAAAGAAAATATTAGCACTTAGGAATGACTAGTGAAAAACCAATTATGAAAAGGGAATCGTACAAAAACAATTATTTTTTTCATTCAATCCATTGTAAAATTAATACGTTGGTAAAAATACAATTTTTGATATGAAAGACAGAGATCACATACTATTTTCACAGTGAAAAGAACAACAAACATACAAATATAATTGTCTCTTTCTCACTAATTAAATGAAGACAGATAAGCAGGAAAGACACATTGTATCCGACTTAATGAATGCTCTAAATTATGTTATTAATCATTTTTTCAAGATTGAATGCTCAATATTTAGAGTAAATTCGTGCCATTAAAGTGATTTAAGCTAATAAAAACATTTTTTCTAATAGTTATTTACGGTAACACGAGTTGACAGCACGACTGCGTTCGGGTATTTTATATCATGGTATGGTAAAGGTTAACAACTTACAGGGTTTTGTGTAATTCAATAACTTACAAACTAATATAGAAAGTTTACAATTACGGAATGTTAAACATTGTAAACTAATGCAGTTCAATAATACAGCATGCTCTGAAATGTGTAGCTAATCTCGCAAAAATTTTAAGGGTGATTAAATATAATTAAATATTGTGTTGTTTTAATTTACGCGCCGAGGTCTGGGTAGCCTATTGGCCGTCTAAATGGACGAATCAGGGACGAGAATCCGACTCTGGTGGACAGCTGAGCAAAACTTCACTTTTGGTGGGAACGCTCAAAAATAGTCGCGTCGGTGAAGCTGCGCTCCGGAGGAATATGGCAGCAGATTAAGAATAAGATCACCGCAGTGGACCCGGAGATGGATTGTCCTGGTCCACTCGCGGGTTGAGGAGAGACGCCGCTGCAACTACCAAGGAGACGACATGCGAGCGATGGCCGATGGATGGGCGTTATGGACCAAGCTGAGATAATATGGTGTCTGGAATATTTCCTGGAGCAAGTGATGAATCCTATCACAGACTGAGCTAGATCCGTGGCGGCCCCTATGGCTTTCTACCCCCTAGGGCCCAAAGGCACCGAAACAATGTACATGTCATATTGTTTTCTATACGAAATATGATGAACTTGCCAAAAATAAAATCGTTTTGATTTATTTTGCCAATCGAGGAAACATTACGTGAAAATGTAGCACCGACGTATTAAAGGCGATGCAATATGAAAATAACATACAAAAACATCCCACAGCAATCGTTTGAATAATATACGAACCAAAAATCTTTGGGATATTTGTCTGTTATGGATATTTATTTGTAATAAACTATAACCAATAGGTAATCGAAGTGAACCAAAGTTGTAATACAAATTATAGATAGGAGCGGATTTTTGATACAGAGGCTTGTCTTTCTGGACATTTTGTTTCTAGAACTTATTTTTTAATTCCTTCTGGAAAATGAGATTGTTGCAGTTGCGACTTGTGCGACTCTATAAATTCACAAATCGTCACTGATTATAGGTACACCAAAAATATTCAATTCATTCACACGAGTGGAGTAATATTGAAATATTACAATGACAAAAAACGATATAAGAATATTCATTATTTTATTTAAATAAAATCTCCGATTTGAAAAATAAATCAACTTAATTTTTAAATATGAATTAAATATATTAATTAGAAAGATATACATATAAAATTAATTTAATCGAAAAATATTGTTGTTGCGCCACCGGTATTCGAACCTGGATCTCTCTCCTAACCGGGGAAGGTGCAATATTCAACTATGCTACAGCGACAATATTTTTAGCGACAATTTTCGAACCTATATGTTACCTTTTTGATATTAATACATTTAATCGTTCCATTATTTGAAAGAGCCATCTATCTTATTTTTACAGAATCTCAAATACCTTTGAGTAAACTGATAGCAGATGCCAGAATTATCAATTCATGGATAATGCAACTTCCCCGGTTAGGAAAGAGATCCAGGTTCGAATCCCGGTGTCGCAACAACAATATTTTTCGATTAAATTGATTTTATATGTATATCTTTCTAATTAATATAATTAATTCATATTTAAAATATCACCGAGCTATGTTCTGAATAATTACAACTTCACAATAAGAATGTGTTCTCCTAATAACTTAATTTTTCCTATTCAAACAATAATTATAATTTTTTAATTGATAAAAAAATTGTATTAGCTGCCTATTTAAGAAACGTATACGCAATCCGATAGGATTGTTAATCTCTACTTGTAAATAATTCTGTAATTTTTCATGCAAATTTGGTTGTACCGTGTCACTGCCAATTTGCACCCAAATATTTGAGCCCTCAAAAAAAATATATATTGTGATATGACGCTGATGGTTTTGTATTAATTTTAAATTATTGCAAGAGTCATGAACGAGCCATAAATCTTCACCTAAAACCACTTCGGCGAAATATGCTGTTCATCTATATTAGAGGCACATCGAATATATTTGTCTGATGGAAATTTAAGATATAAAAAATTGACTACGGTGACGTACACAGCTCAATAATTTTAACGTTTGTAAACTATTGGATTATAAAGCATTAAAACACATTCAGCATATTTTAACGCTACCGGTCATTAAATGTTTCATCCACTTTATATCGAGAAATCAATTTTCATTCAATTACCATTACGTTTAATGGCGTATCTGCGCACATCTTCACGCAACTGCGACGCTTTAGAAAGTCGAAGGCTCTTCCGTTAGAAGTAATGGCTCATGACTGACGATCGGGTACTCTTCAATGGATCCCACCAGCTCTCAGGCCACGGCCGGTGGGTGTCGGGTCTATTTATAGGAGGAGCGCATGTGGGCGCCCATACGCATCTATCTTCTCCGGTACAATGGACTATCGGGAGAGATCTCGGAGTGTTTCCTAATTCAAAAATTAAATGCGTCAATTCGTCGAGCAGGTATTCTTATATAGGTACAAAGCGTTTTATCCCGAGATTTCATTTAATTTCCCCACTAAAAACACAAACGACCGACACGCGCCGCGCCGCTGCGACAGCACAGAAAAATTCCTATAAATTAGACACTTTAATCACAAGTCACAAATAATCAGGGGCGTGCTGTGCATACAAGCAAAAAAGCTGTGCATTAATAAAAAATCTGGGAAACAAATATAAATTAAATAATTGGATTAACATAAACGAAAACATTATTTTACAATTAACGCCATCTGTGTACCAGTAGAGACTTTAATTGCTTAGTTCTGAAAACTATCATGACAACTCACCGCTTTACCCATGACGCTCTTATGCATACGCCGCCTTGAGTTATTCATATTACTCTGTTCTATCTTTAAGATAGTGAATTACTCAAGTCATATAATTGACTATTTGCTGAATTGAAAATTCCTTTCGGTTGATCTTGATGTTTTTTAACAGAATGCAACTGCATGCAAATCATTGAAATGTTTACTTTCTCTCTAACTAATTCGCGAATTTTACTATTTTACTGTTTTTAAAGTGTTTATTTCATGGCCGTTCTTTGCGTTCGTGGTGCGTTTGGTGTATGATTATTATTTCGTTTAGTTATTACGTGAAGGATTTTCAAACATTAAAAGAATCATGTTCAGTCATAAAAAGTGTTCTTAAAAACGTCCATATATTTAATATATTAATTTTTACATTGGTAAGAAGGTATTATTTTACGTTAAAACTTAAACCTTAAAAACACTATTAATAGTACTCTAAAATTATAAAAATATATGCATGTAAACGACGGATATATTTTGTCTAAAGATGTTGGTTAAACGAAAGTTCATAATCCTATGTATAGGTGTCCCAAAATTAACGCAAGATTTGAACTAAATAGAAAACGCAGTTTTTAGTCTTTAGATTTTAATTTTTTTATTGAATCATAAAGCACATAGGATAGAGTTATTTATAGTCACGCTGTAGATAGCTTCTTGAAATTTTCAATTTTGTCCACGATGCCGAATTGATGTTTCGGGCTTGTTTTTGGACGACCGGTGTGTTTAGCATCTCCAACTGATCCAGTCTCTCTAAACTTTTCAATTAATCTCTTCGCAGTTGATGAACTTAAAACACTATTCCGACCATATTTTGTATCAAATTTTTGAATTGCGGCCGACAAACTTTCATAATTTTTGAAATATTGTTCAATAATGAAAACACGTTGTTGTATCGTGTAACACCCTATTTTTACTAACCCTAAACTCTCAGCTGTCAAATTTTTTTTTCAGGGTTGCCAACAATTTACTCCAGAAATGGCGACAAATTCAAATCTTGCGTTAATTTTGAGACATTCTTTATAACATATATTATATATGATTGTATAATATCATTGGTAATAGCATAACCTAAGTCTATACCTACTGCACGCCACTGCAAATAATGTTCACAAACATGAAAGTACACCGTTAACATTCACAACATTGTCACTTTGCCGTAAAACTGTTACGCAGCTTGGCAAAAAAATAGAATTATAATGTATATATATGTAATAAAATTGAAATAAAAAAAAGCTGTGCCATCACATCGGGTGCAATCAAACGACGCGCTTCTGACGTTTAACTTAATTAAAATAAAACAAATATTTTTCTCACCGTTAAACGCCATTTCTCCACTAAATTGTGAAAAACAAATAAACCAGATTATTTTTTAAAAAAACTCTTTTTGATATTATAAATAAAATATTATTATTACAGCGGAACATTGTTGAACCCGAAAGTATATAAGCACGACCATAGATGAAAGAAGGTAATCAAAAATTGTTATCCTTAAAACCTTTTACCGTTCTCCATCTACCAAAATTAAAGTTAGAATATGACTCACGCAAATAAATAAATTAGTTTTAATATTTTGAATCTCACCAACATTAAATATACAAGATCTAATAATATGTGAATCGATCTCAAAATATGTATACATCACATCAACTTATTTAATTCATTATTCGGTATTATATCAATACAAGGTTGCAAACCTTAGAATTCGGTTGAAATGCTTTATTTGATATTAAAAAAAAACAAATCTCGTTAATAAAAAAAATCAACGCTAATGCATGTGTAGCGGGCTTTCGGTTTCGCTAAGCGCCTCTCCGATACTAATCACGACCGTAAAATTTTAATAGTTTCAAAAAGAATCCTTTGAATAAGAGATTCTTTTATTGGTCATATTTAAAAGAATTAATATAACAAATGTGTTCAAATATAATAGTCCATTAGGAATCTTCAGCATTCCTTATTTAGTTTGTTCAACACCTCACAACGTCGGCTTCATATAAAACTAAATCCTTCGGCCGAAAAGGTTTTTTTGTTATGTAAACGTTTCCAAACGAACTATTGTGTCGTGGTCTTAGACGGAGTCGTACAATAAACATTAGTCAGTCCATATTCCCCGAATCGCTATAGAGCGATGGTAATCGGAGATCCTTTTCTATAAAGCCAGTCCGGAGAGCCTCACGGGTCCGTTCGAATTCTTCGTCCTGCCGTATCAAAAGAATGGAATTTAAATCCCGACGCGACAAAAAGCGCACAATAAAATGAATGAATGGAGAACTCGGAGGTATATTTCACGAGTACCTATTTTAAGCGCCGTCGTAAATTCCGACCGACGAATGCGTGATATAATACAGAGAAGACTAATCCGCCCCCCGACGCACGCATCGACATGGACCGAGGCGGCAATATGGCTGTGACACCTACGTGAACACGAGGAATTGCTATTTTATAGCTGTTTCAATACTTAGTGTCACACTGCCTCCATAATACTTCAAATTATATACTGCATTAGATTTTTACATATTTATAATTAAGAGCGAGCCGATACCTTTCATCGTAGTGTTGTCACCGATGACACATTTAGGTAATATTTTATAGAAATTATATTATATTATACTTGTAATATGTATTGAAGGGAATAAAGGATGCCTGGCGTTTTCATACGAAGAGAGTTGACTCCAAGTAAATGAAAAAATAATAAGATACAGAAAAAGTAGTGAATGAACCTTCTCACACCGTAATATCTTCCACGTGCACCTATTCTGAAGGACTTCTTCTCACACCTACTACCTCCATATTTCACACTGCTGCTATTGTAAAGATGAAAGCGTGAAAATAAGGATTAAAATTCCTGTGTGGTTTGTATGCACCGTTAACAAACAGCTCAAAGTGTCAAGGATAATAGTCATTCCTAATTTGATCCTCTTTTTTTCAAAGAGCCCGCTCATTATTCCCCTGCACGCATACTTCCGGTGTCTTTTGAAAGGCTTCTAGGATGTGCGCATACAATTACATTAAAAAGTATCTACGACAACAATGGTGCTGTTACAGCGGACCGTTTCCCCTGCTCCGTGCATTGTGCGGCCTGTATGGTGGAGCTCAGACTGGCGCAACCGGAGGCGCCACAAATTCCTTCGCCACATGGCGTCTCGGACTTCCCCTTTCAAAGCAAAACTAGAATGGTTCTGAACGGCGATATATCACAAAACAATATTTACTAATGATCTAAACAAATTTGTTATTTGGGTCCCCCTCCACGTCAATAAAATGCATTTCTTCTTCTTTTAAATAAGCAATCCACCCTTCAAGAGTGATTTGTGCCATTTATCCATAGTTAAAACTTCATTTTATAGAAAAAAGTATTATAATATTATAGAATAGGAAATATTACCTTACAATTCAATACCATTGTCGTTCAAAAAAATTTATATTATATAGATTAAGTATGGAGAGTTAAGAGAAAGAAGATGATACAAGTTAACCAGGAGTTGAAAATTACCATGGATGATATTACTGTAAAAAAAAACCTGTGATCCGCAATGGACAGGCAAAAAAGATATTGTTAAGGGTTTCCTGTTAAATGCATTTGTTAGATTTAAAAAGTAAATCGTCAGCAATTAATAAATAAACACGCCACCAGTACTATTACATAACCATCGATCAATAATAATTAATAATACACGAAATTAAGTATAATTTTTTTTGTTTCACTTTATTATATGCGGAAACTAACAATAAAAATCTTATCGTCCAATTTTTTACACATGTGTAGTGCAAAATTAAATCATCTTTCAAGTATTCATATATTTATCAAATAATATACATAACAAATAATGAAAGTCGAAATAAAGGTAAGAGAAAAGAGAGGGAAAAAACCAAATCTAAATAAGCAAAGAGAAACTGAATAACTAACAAAAAGAACACGTAAAATCAAATTTTGATTTTATGTTGAATATTTATGTCTCCTGCGATAAAGTACTTTTTTATGCAAACCTTGACAACCGTGGCCTAAGTTTCCCCAAAGAAACCATTTACAAAAAACACGATCTAACCTAGCAGAGACGCCGGTTTCATATAATATTTACATAGATATATAAGTAATTAATTCCATTACTTCTGAGTCATACAGATGTACTAAATAGAGTAACCACGTAGGTATAATAATTATTAAATTTGCATATATCTAAGTAATAACATATCGTCAATTATGTGTTTTCTACATAAAGCTATTATTATTCTCGGTGAATAAATCAAATTCTTCGAAGCTAACGATAAATCCACAACGACTTTACAAGTCACCTTAATTCGCTTATTAGGGTGATTATATTCTTTACCTGATTTAACAAATATTTAAATAATACGGAGATAAGTACATATTATCATATTTAAAATAATGTTCAACTAACTCATCACGAAGATCCAGAGACTACCTCTCTCATCACAATCATCGACATGTAATGTCGGGAAAATAATTTTATAAACGTATCGATTGCCTCATTGCAAACCGCACTTGAATTAGTCCCGAGTTAACATCGTATCTGTTTTCCTGCATAAGTCTACTCGTTAACACCGCCGGTATACGCGGATACCGATAAATTAAATCGCGTGTAATGGCCATTACAAACAAATTCAAAACGTGTTTCATTGATAATATGTCTCCACGCAGTTCGTGACGAAGGCGCGGTCAATATTTCATATTAAGCACAAGTATTAAGTGACGATTTGTTTCCTACGCATCCTACCAGCCGACCCGAGCATAGCTCACGCGGTATACCACGGCATCGGCACTTGTAATCAGGGTTGCATCCAGGAACCTGGGCGGCAAACATATTTTTTTAATTGAAATACCCGAAGCACTACTTTTCATGTTACGGTTTGAGAATCTAATCTACAGAGTACTTGCTCGATTATTTCAATTCGATTTGAGTATCTAAGTTTGTTTTAGGGTGTGTGTATGTATGAATGTAAGTGTGTGACTGCTGCAACCGATATACTTAAAATATATGAATTGTCTGATATATTTTATTTTATATACTCCAGAGACTCAACATATAATAAGATTGAGTACACCTACCAATCATCTGACAGGTGAGTAATTTAAAAACAGCCGTCATCTGAAAGAATCCCTAAATTCATCTACAATAATATAAAAATATTTTGAGACCCCTTGAAAAAAAGTTTTTCTGTGATCGTTTTATGTCGTGTTAAATTTATTTCTAATAACTATAGCTAAAATTATCTGTGAGCTAACTCAGACTATGACTGAATGCGACAATAAATGTTGAGAGTAAATATATTTTGTTTTATTAAATTATTAAAATACCCATAATTAAAATTAGGTATATAACTCATTTAGTTTTACGAATAATAATAACTTGGTATAATAATAAATATAATAATATTCATACTTATCGATTATCACAATCATGTGTGAAGGATTTAAACAATCGCTTAAATCAAAAGATCGTGAACTCTGATCACTTCGTCTGAAAAGCAGTCATTTAAAAAATTTTAATATATATATTTAACCAGTGATATTTAATTAAGTCCATTTACTCAATATCAGTGCATGTTAAACATCAAATTCATTAATGGTTTTGCTGATTAGTTGGCAGTTTTTAAATATTTTATTTACGTAAACAAAAATCATACACATGATGTCAGAAAACATACGATATATTTTTTAAAATAATATCCTTCTTCAATATCTGGCACCGGCTCTGCCAGCAAGTAATGTTCAGAACACGCCCGAACGATGGGAAACCACTTGAAATATCTGGCCGTGCCAATTTCTGATCATCCTTACAGACTCTTTCTGAAGATATGCCAAACATTTTATGGACACTCAACAGCAACAGCATTAAAAATGGACGTGAGCAATCGCTTCTTTAAAAAAAATTGTACGGACGATTTGTACCGGCTGCCAGATTTTTTCATAAATTGTATCATCGAAATATTAAGAACATTGGACCTTTAAATAATTTGTCTATATTTTTTATATCCAAAATAGCCTAGTGTTTATAAAGGGTTATCCAACAAGCGTGATAGAACTTTAAAATTGAATTAAATTTTAAAAAGTCGCCACGACTACGTTTGATTGTATTGCATTCTTTGGATCCAATTTTCAGTCTCTCCTTCACACGAATCTGATGCAATTTCACCAATAACTCGATTTATGATATTTTTTAATTGTTCAATAGAGAATAATCTAATAGAGAAATATCACACGGATCTAGACGGAAAATTGACAGGTCCGTCCATAAAATTCACATACATGTTGAATTTGCCGAATTGACTTTGATAATAAGTTTTAATAACTTGTGAACTACGTTCCAATGTGAAACGATATTGCAAAAACAAAGTAGATGGCTTTCAAATAATGGAACGACAGATGTATTAATTTGAAAAGTGTAACATATAGGTTCGAAAATTTGTCGTCAAAAGTATTGTCGCTGTAGCGTAGTTGGATAATGCACCTTTCCCGGTTTGGAAAGAGATCCAGGTTCGAATCCAGATAGCGTAATAACAATATTTTTCTATAAAATTGATTATATATATATATATGTATATCTTTCTAATTAATGCATATAATTAGTATTTAAAATATCACAGACCTATGTTCTGAATAATTACAATTTCACAATAAGAATGTGTTCTCGTTAACGCTCCATGAAAAAGTAGCAGACTATATATGAATAAAAATAACAATGACCGCTGTCAAAATACTAATAAACATGGCTAATATTATTATTTGAAATTCACAGTTATTGGATAACCCTGTATAAGCAGGTATCGCGATTATTGTAGATTTATTTTTTACTGCAGTGTCCCAATGAAATAAGAAATGTAAGAATCAAAAATATGTATGTACCACACAGATTATTCAATAATGTTGATTTTTGAAAACCAGAGTTTCCTTTTTGAAGCCCTGAGAATAAATTATATATACACCATGATAATATTTTACATACTAAGAAAAATCAGCCGTATCAAATTTTGCAATTTAATGTAAAATGTATAGAAGTGGGCTATTGAATGATTTATCCAAAGACCTATAAGAAAGGCATAAGAATATATTTAAAAAAGACATGCTTGTAGTTTAGTGGTTACGATATTCGCCGTGTGACCTAGTGGTCGGGGGCTCGAAGACAGGAGTCCTGTTTTTGAAAATAGTAAGAATAATGATGTGACACGTATTCCGTGTACGCATCTCTAGTTTTGTTTTTTTTTTAAGTGTAGAACATATTTTTAAATAATATTATTGATTCAAAATATATGCATGAAAATGTTTATTAAATTAGAGATATTTATTTTTATAAACCATTAATAATTTCGTACTAACGTCATGACTTTTAGAAATCGACAAATATATATTATTTTATTATATTTTAATTTAATAAGATTTATCACAAATACGAATATTATCACACATCGTTAATGATAAAAAATATTTTTGAGGACTTTTACAAAATGATTACTATTACACCGATTCTCCGCTGTGGTGGGCAGATAGGATAGAGCGCCACACTTTCTGTATGTCTCATTCACATGCATACATCTTCTCACGCATATTTGTTGTTTGTAAAAGTTTCTAACAAGATCATAATTCATTATCCGGCTTTCTTAATCACGCCAAGTCTTCCGCGGAAAAGACGTCCGCGGTGCCAACACTCGCGTCAAATATCTTTGTTATCATCGTCTCTTCAATTATCATGTATCCATAATAACATTACAGTTATTTTTGATGCCGGCTTCAGTGGTGTCATTGTGGCTGTTTAGTGCTGGCTTAAACAGCCAGATCTGTGAGACGCGATCGTGGCACAAAATAACGTGTTTTTAATATCTCTAGGTTTAGATTACTTAAATGTTGTCTCTTTTATATATTCAAGTTGAAATGAAGTGTATATTGTAAATCAAAACATTGCGAAATCGTACGAATTTTGAGCAGTCATGTCTCTTATCTATGGTCATCTCACATCGTATCATAGAAGCCGTGAATGAAATCGAACGAATTTTTTCTATGGTCGTACTGTCAAAGAATGATGCGTCGCTGACGATTTGTAATATTTACTATGACGCGTGTTATAATCATTTATGTAAACATGATTTCAGTTTTTAAAGTATATGGCCGCGCTGTCAAATGTGACGCGAGGTGTTAAATATTTTATTTTTTACATTACAGTCAAAAACTAAAACTGTCGTGAATAATCGTTGGTTATTTATTTATTTTTAGTTACGATTGCAACCTAATATTTGTCAAAATATTAGGTTGCAATCGGTTGGAATAATTCATCATAACTAAAAAAAAATATGTATTCTAGGTTGAGTGAGAAAACCATTCATCTTTACTTAAATGCACATTATACTGATAAAATACTCTGACTTTTATGTTTATTATTATATTATTACGTTCCTATATTATTGTACTGTTTCAGTGGCTGCGCGACCGGCCGCACATTCACTCGTGCCGATTGGCTCCTAACCCAAATCGAACTTTCACGAAAATGAAAAGCAAAATGGGGTGTCAAAAAAATACGGTGCGAACAGCAATAACATGTTTATGAACCCCGCCGTCCGCCAAAAACGAGAATGTCGAAAAAATCAACGCGGCTGTCAGACGCCCGTCTTAGTGCCGTCTGCCATCCCGTAGGTGGTCACGGTCCGTGCGAGACTAATTTCAAAATCGACCGAAACGTGACTAGTAAAATGAGGGTGCCTATTAAAAAGAGACAAACTTATTTAATACCTTTCACACGTAAACTGCACAAAAAATCTATACATATTGAACAATTCACAATCACTGTAGGTTATCCTTGATATCGCCAATTTGCATATTTTTTCCAAGTTCTTTACATGTATAGAATATTTAAGCAAATATATACTAATGATTAACAGAAGATTTAAATAATTAATATTAATTTTTCAATTCAAATTAAAAGATATGAATATTTTCTTTCTACCGGGATTCAAACCTGGACTTCTTCCTATCCGGGGAAGCGCGTTCTCCATTTTCGCTATAGCAATTAAATACATTTTGATTTATATTATATTCTGTAATATTTCCAATTAATACATCTACTGTTCCATTTTTAAAAGCAATCAACTTTATATTACGGTGAATCCAAAATAACTTTGAGTAAAACCCGATAGGAGACGCCAGAATTAAATGAATTAATCCATTTTATTAAATTTGGAAACTTTAATACAACTTATATATTGAGGAAAACACGTTTTGTTATGAAGTCACATTTTCAGAGTATTTATTTTAATACAAATTAAATTAATCAACTAGAAATATATACAAAGAAAAACTATCTAAAAAAACGAATTTAAGAACAATAATTTAATTATTACCGTATCATAATGTACGAGTAGATTGATTTTTTTAATAAACTAATTAGCGACATTTATACATGTTATATTGCATATTAATATTTTTTCTCTGATTTTACATTAATTTTATACATTTTCGTTTATACTTTACCTCTTATGTACTTTCATTTTATTTAATTAGTTTATGAAATATGATTTGTTTGACAACTTGCCCTAAAACATGCTTGTATAAAAATCTGTCGTCAATTTTCATTTTGATAGGTTTTTTTGAAAATAGTTATTTTTTGTCAACTGTGATTAGGTAATTGTATTCAATAATTAATTATATTATTTTTTTAAATAAATATTTTTTTAACCCATATAGGAAGAGATCCGCGTTTGAATACCAGTAGGAACTAAATATTTTTTCGATAGATAGTTTTTTTCTGTAGATCTTTCTAGTTGATTAATTTAATTTTGTAATAAATTAATCAACTTCAATTAATTACAGTGGTAATGTCAGAACTCATGCATTAGCTAACTCCGCAGTCTCCCGAATGCATTATTAGGGGAATGAATATGCGGAGGTAGTCGACATTTATGCTGTAAATTTAACTCTTTATAAGACTACATTATTACATTATATTGTGTCTCAACTCAATGGTGACGGATAAATTACTTCACATTATATATTTATTTTTAACTTTGATTATGAAAAAACACGCTGACGTTATGTAATTTTTTTCTTTGTGTATTGCACATTTGATAAAATTTTCTGTTAATAAAAAATAATAATAATAAATAAAATATCAAAGAATTCTGTTCTGAAAATGCAACTCTACAAATTTTTTTTTTTCAAAATAATTTTTCGCTTACGAACAGAATATTGTAAATGAGTCAAATTTACCCATAGAATAATCCTAAGTACGGTCAACTATGGGCGGCCATATGTAGTTTATGACAGTAGAACCACATGCAGGGTGGACCCTAAACGGTGACTCCGTTGTACGTTCAGGACCACAGGGTAATCAGAAACACATGAAAGTTATTAAGCAAAACGTCGTCTTATGAAGCTCTTTGGGGTTCAAAAGCCGGCCCGTACCGGGAAATTTTATAATATTGAAGAAAGTAAACAATATTTTTTTCTCGGCAAGTTTACCACTCCGTCCACTGTTCACCCATGCAGTAAAGTAATTACACTTAGGAAAATAAATATGGCGCCTACTCAAAAATAATACCAGATGACAACTTCAAGATTTAGCAAAAATTTATGTCATGTTTTCTAATAAAATCATACATCAGTAACCAATTTTTATATACTTCTTCAATATTTGCAAAATTACTTTGTGGCTTCATTTTATATTACAATTATACAAAATACTTTGTTTAAACCACTATTTATTAATTATACATTCATTTAAAATATTAGAAATAAGAAAAAATGTTAATAGCAAGCTTAATATTATAAATAACCAAATCCTATTTGCAAATAGTCACCTTTTAAATTTGTTTTCATTTTAGCTCTTACTTATACTCAATTTTATAGTTTTGTTTTTGTCTATGCTTGTATTTTTTAATTTCAGTATACATTGTTTCCTGAAGAAGATACCATAGGTATCGAAACATGTATAATAATGAATAAATATTGGTTTAAACAAAGTATTTTGTATAATTATTAATTTTTATATTGTTCATAAATAAAACAAAATATTAATAATTATTATTGACGTAGAATTTTAATTTTAAATAAATTTTCGAATCAATTATCTAAATACTATTATTTAAAGATATTTTCATTCTTTAAAAATAATGATGTAACGTCATGTAGGCACTTCAAGATTGAGTAAAAATTACAAATTTGATGCTTTAATATATTTTATTCAAATATAAATACGTATATGCCACTATTATAGAGACAGACAGATAAATCGGCCAACATTTCTATCACGACATATATCTTCACCACGTGATGTTGGTATGTAAATCCATAATAATAATAATAATAATAATAACATTGGATAATTTATATATCGCCATTTTTGTAAAAAAAACTTTACCACAAGGGCGGGCGCCGTATACATAAACTGCTTAGTCCTATACTATTATTTGAATTTAAAAATTGTTATTTGTACTAATGGATATGATTATATGAAAAGATGTGTTCTTAATCGTGTTTTAAATAAAGTCTCTTGCACACTGTTCCCTATGGCGGAGGGCGAAAATTTCCACGCTTTTGGACCTGCCACCGCAAATGCCTGTTCAATAAACTTAAACTTCTGCACTTATCCATGGCTGGTTGGTTCTACAATCCTTCTTGCGGCTAAATTAGAGGCAGACCTGAGATCTAAAGACACGTTTGAAGATTAGATTCTACTCTTTCAGGGAAACGAACTTTGAATGAATTTAGAATGTTTTATCTGTGCTTCCGCATTCAGAATTGATTGTTATTCAGCTGAAACATCGATATGGCCAGCAGTCTACACTTAACACCACAAATGCATTTATGAATAGACAGGCTGCTTCAGGGGAAATATGTTTCCGAATACTTTTTTAAAAGCATGCACTGATCGTTTTGCTGATGTATGTACTCATGGATAGATCTAAATTTGTGCATGCGCAACAACTTTAGCATTCGTATAATTAACAGACATTTACTCCTGAATTAAATATTACCTTATAGGTGTAGCTGCCCATAATAGCTCTATTTTGGATGGATTCAATGCATATTACTTACATATCCTAGACTGCTTTAACGTTCCTAACATTGTCATCTTTGCGATCTTCTCGACTTGTATATCTGACTAACTTTTCATCAGATATTGTTTCTATATGCTCAAACCAGTACTTCTCTATTCATTATTTTGTAAATTGAGTCAAACTCTATTTTATTCCATTACACTTTTCAATGTGTTAAATGATATATAACGTTTTCTGGAACATCCTCCCATTATCAATATTATAGATCAACTGATCAACTATTAAAGATCATCAACCAATGATCTATAATATTAATAATGGGAGGATGTTCCAGAAAACGTTATATATCATTTAACACTCAACGATTCAATTTACAAAATAATCATGGAATTCCACAAAGTTTCACCAAAAACCTTTGATCAGTTATTCTTCATTCATTTTTCGTGTGATATCTATTTATTATGTTCATCTCTGATTATATTATTTCTTTATATCTTCATCAGTAATGTATTCATTTAAAGTTATTACCAAACATTATTGAGTACAGCAAAATATTGCCTTTTATTAACGCAATTGAAATTAAGTAATACGGGCAAAGCTTTGATCATTGGACATGCAATACGGTCGGCTTCGCCATCGTACGTTGAAATGATATAACGTTGTGGGTCGCGGACATCGGTGCATAAAAAAAAAGATCTTTTAATTCTCTACACCGGCAAGAAATATGTCTACATCTTCATAAATGTGTCTATCTGTAAGACTTTCATGCGCTATATTGATGCACACGGGCAAATCTCCGAAACGCGAATAAAATCTCATCCACGTACACGCACCCTAACATTACAGAATGCACTTGGTTCAGAAGAAAAAAATATATTCACATCTACAGAGAAAAAAGACCGACTAATGTATTACACTTTTATATTCCACACATACTATAGCACCATTTCGTGTTACCTGATAATGTTTCAACGAACCTACTAAAGTTCAAACCATAAAATATAATATGTTACGAGTAGTATATTTTTCCTTCGGAGTGTCGCACATCCGAGTCGTGGGTTCGATCTACTCTGCACGTGGGATTACACCCACCGGCCATTCATGCCCCCCTCCTGCCTCGCGCGTTCCCGCTCCCCGCACACCTTGCCCCGTACAAACTCGATATAATGTGCCGCCATTCATCTAGAACAGGTTGGCCGCTTAACCCGCCAGCTGCGAGCGAATTTCACGGGTAAAATTCTGTACTTCTCAAATATTGTTGTACTTCAAAATGGACCGTGTCGTTTGCTTTATCTGATACTAAGTCAAAATTAAAAATGATATATCTGTCTGTTTGTTCTGTGTATAATTGTACACCTTTCAACTGATCTAAACCAAATTTTAATTAGCTATTCTTTACGACTCTGAGCTAAAAATTGGCACCATACCATATTTTTCTGGCCACCTCGCCATCTCGCCCTACTATCAATATGTATTAAATTGAATGTCATCCATTTTAAATATTGCATAGCTATCTTTAGAACCTTAAGCAAAATATCTTTCCACTCTATTACCGTCCTTCTCGTTTTGAATGTATATCATATTGAACACCAACCAAATTTTGTGCAGTTGCGCCTTAAGATCCTAGATATTTTTGACTTGCGCAAAACAATGGCACCCATTTTCTAAATCGCAATTTTAAACTATAACTAAATCTGAATTCCGGGCGGTTTTATTATAAAACACTTTCATTCACTTGTCAAAGTAATATACACAGAGACCAGCATTGCGGGTGACCAATATCACACCACGACTATCAAATTTAAATATAATAATAAATATAGGTAGAAGCTTCGTCTTTCACACCCGCCTGGGTAATAAACAAGTTCTTGGTACTATTATGATAGTGTGTTCCCGGAAAAACCTTATAGTATTACTTAAACAGAAGAGACCAAAATATAACCAAATATAATATATTTAAGCGTTACGTAATGTGATTTAATTGGCAATATGATCAAAAATATTATTGAATATCTCACCATGCTCGCTTCCAAAAGAATACTGCCAGATGAACTCATAAAGATGAACGCACGGCAATATAATGATAAATCTATGTCAGTGCACCCACAATTACACTGTTTATTTTCATAGGTATGTAAGTTTTGACATTGTCGTGTAGACTTTGGCTTAGTTTTTATAGGTAAATTAAAAATTCAAATTATTGTTAATTTGACTTTTTAAATTTAATTTTAAAAAAACATGGAGTTCTACAAACTAAACACAAAAACAATAAATAAAATAGTTTTCCTTGATTTATATTAATCTTCTATTTTAATTAATATAGTGTTATCATTTTTCTTTCACTTTTTATAGTATTTCTTTATTTCTAACTCTTATCATACAGCTTACTTTTCTTTCATTCGCTAACACCACATTTCAGTTGCATTCATCTTTTTCATGTTGGTAAATAGTCCGAGCTTTACTTATATTATACGTTCTAAATTAATGTAATTTTGTAATATAAAAAAGTCACTCTCGTATTATATTATAATATTCAGTCATCCAATACATCATCTGTATCTATAGTTTTGATATTGTTCATACAGTTAAAATTATTAACTGTCTGCGTGACTTGCACATTTACAATAGCACAAAAACTAGATCCTACTAAATAATTCAAGATTTAAAGTAAATTGTGTTGCAGATGGATGTTAAATATAACATATGCAATACCCAAAAGTTATCGGCTCGATGTTCGAGCGATGCGGTCGGCTAAGGGTTGAACGTTCATTCAAGTTGCAATACAACCAAGCATAAGGCATTCATTAGTTTGTTGCAAGGCACATCGCAGATTACCGCTAATCTGCGGGGGGTACTCCATCTTGTGACGTCCGTGGACGCAACTAATGGAAATATTTATATATTATTTATTAATTAACACTTTTTGCAACCCTGAATGGTAAAAAACCTTTTAGATTTGATTGATTATTTATAATGATTACGTTTATTTTGCAATCTCAATTGTGGTTCGTGGTTTTGCGTATTCGCGGTCTCGGTTTTATTTTGAAAAATAGCTTTACAACTCATTTACTTAGTGAGATGCTTGCAGGTGAGCTGGTAGTTGGGAGAATAAGTCACCAGGTTAAATAACAACCGTTTTAGTAAACATTACCCAAGTCCTAGTGAGAGTTATAAAAAAATCGGCTACTATTGCAACAAAATTGATTGTTTTATCTAAGAAAACGCTACAAGTAATCCAGCGGCTACGTTAGGTAATTTGAGTTTATAAAGTATTACCTCGCAAATAATTTATATTAAAAACACATATATACACGATTGTGTAGAATACGACCAACCTATAAAACGCTTAAACGCTTAAAAAATGTGCGCAGAAACTCATTTGGGGAAGAGGTGTCGCCTTATCTAGTGTGTCACCAATCAGCTCTCATTTTAATTAGTCACCGCTTGTCCTTCAAGTTGTTTGTGTGCTCTGGACTAGCGAAGGTTTTACGAAATACACGTTCACGAACTTGAAGCGTTCAAAATGAATGCTTCATTCGAAGTATGTTGGTACCACTGGTTGGCCTACTCCCGTGCAAGTCACAATCGCTTCGCACTTTATATAGTACAAGGAAGCGTGGTTAAGTCGTTATTTTAACCGTTATTGAACTATACTTCAATGAAGTATCTGAAGAGCGAAGTATGTAGTGTGATACTTCGCGAAGTATACTTCAATGAACTACATGAAGTGAGCGGCAAACTTTTTCGTCTATATACATACACAGTTCGCAGTTAATTGTGCACGTTGCTGTGGGAGAGCTTCGTTGCAGGCAACTACGTTATTTGCTAGTGTGTGTGAAGTATTGAAGTATTGAACTATTGAACTATTGAAGCATCAGCACGATTTAAAACGTGCGAACTACGAAGCGTAACTATAAAGAACTAGTTCATTGAAGTACATAGTACAATGTGGACTCATCGCTACTCTGGACGTTTCCGATCGCATTTTAGTGCAGGTGCACTCAATCTGGTCGAGAGTTATGGAATTTTTAATATTTACATAATGTCGTCATCTTCTTTGGGACGCGGACGAGCGTGAAATATTATTTAACGTATACAAGTTCATGTCTAATGAATCTGTCAATAGGGTTGGTGATTTGAAAAAGTTCAAAGACGAGTTGCGGAAGCTACCGGAATATCAGTAAATAAAAATGGACAGTGGACGCGATTTTTGAAGTGAAAAGTTCAATTTATACACCGAAAAAAAAAATTTAAAAATTCTATATGACAGATGTAGATAATTTCAACAAATACTATCTACGGCAAACTATTTACGATTTACATCTTATCAAGATTATCAGATTATATTAAATTATCAGATTCAAAATATAAGTTAAGATTTGATTCAAGATATGACAATGCAAATAAGTTTAACAGAGAACGCGCTCGGCACACACCCTAGTTTTTTTTTTAATGTTTTACAACTTGATGTGTTTACTTTACAATATTAAAAGAAAAACAAAAATTGGACAACGAATATCTGACACCAAGGATGGATATGGACCCGGCAAGACACCGGGAGAAATCGATTTTTCTTTATAATATACAAAATATAATTTTAAAATTCAATCTAAACTTGATTGGTTGGAAATTAAAAAAGGAATCTAAATATGTGTTCATTTTAATTGTATGCTGCAATAAACAATAACTTATTAAAGAGATGCAATAAACATTATTATTGTTAAGTTGTAGTTGTTCAAAAAATAGTTCTGTAGTATTTTAATACAAATCCGGGTAACAACAAAAATATTTTTTCGATAAATTGAATTTTCCTGTATATCTTTCTAATTGATACATAAAATTTGTATTAAAACAATAACTTGTAGTGCTAGGATAAAATATATTGCAAAATATTTGTAGTACTTGTAGACTAGAAGCCGACATAGACATTGAATGACTTAAATTTATTTATCTGATTGCGGAACAATTTACGTTATTGGAGAAAAAAATTATTTAAAATGCTTTTTATCCATATGTGTTATTGTTCTATCGTGTTTCAAAAAAAAAATATTTGTAAACCTGGAACGGTGGCTATATACTAAATTTATAATTTCTGATTACAGACAGTGCCTGCCATCCATGAGAATTTAGAATTTATATTATTCAAATTATTATTATAATATTTATCACAGATCAGATAGATTATAAAAAGACATTCTACTTTGAAAGAAAAACGTAAAATCAGAGAATAAATTAGTATCAATTTATTTTTATTGGATACAATATTTATCAATACTTAATCGCTGTTTTTATAATTAGGTTTGTTTAAAGAGGTTGACGACCGCAGAAGGCTCTGCTTACGTGGATTACGTGCCGTAGTTAGCCGCCTCGTAGGGTGCGCCGTCACTATCGTATATTTCGTTTTACTAGATTTATATTCTCTGTATTGCATCTAAGAAACTGCATTTTTATCAGTTGAACTATTCTTGTCCATCCTTAACGAACTATCGGAAACTTAATTCATTCGTCAAAAAATTATCTACATTTTTCGTTTACGATTTATTAACACAGATTTAAGGAGGCCAACTCTTCGTGGAGATTTAATGGGCAGAACCATGACTGATGTTCAAAGAAGACGCTACATCACCGATGGTAACTGGCCTATTCGCTAGAACCATCTCTCGAGCACGCTGAATCTTGTCGTCCGTGGTGGATATTGACGGACGTCCTGCTCTCTCTTCGTGCGTCACACTCGTCCGGCCACTATTAAACTCTTCAATCCACAAAAAAACACTTTTACGTGATACAACACTGTCTTCGTATTGTGATAAAATTTCAGCCCCTTTTACACCCTACAACCAGAGAAATCGGATCACTGCTCGTTTTCCCTCCTTGGATCAAAGTGCTAACGGAGCGGACATGCTTACACTGTAATAGCCGAAAGTCAAATGACGCGATCGGAATCAAATTTAGTACACGTGACCGCAGTCGTACCAACTCTAAGTACGCATGCACAGAAATCAGTTTGACAACCTTAAAGGTGTCTTATGGCGAAAGTGTAAAAAAAAATTTGACTCGCCCTCGTAATAACTCTTTTAAAACTTTGAAGATTTTGTTATTTACATGTGTTTCTTTTCTGAATGGAATCGAAAAAAGAGTGCACAACTTTTATAACGATTTCGGGATAGAGTGGAACCCTCTTGGGTTTCCTTTAATATCCATCCCTGTTCTTCATCATAACTGATAAATTTGTGGAGAAGGTGCTCTTGTATTCTTGACATTTTTCTTCAATTCTATTTTTTATATTATAATATTTTTAAGTTGTGTCCTTAATATGAGTCCTCTTCTACCTATTTTCATCTTCCGTTTCGACAGTATTGATTATTGTTCATTCCCCTTTTCGAATATTTCCTCACTCGTAACTCTTCCCATCCTCCCAACTTTGTCTCGACACTTTCAGCCTATTTTTTCTGATTGTTTTTTATCAATTTTAATTGGGGGAGAAGTCGATGAATTAGAACAAATTTTAGTTCAATTAATAATAAAATCGTAAGCCCTATAATTACCCCATACATCTATAGCTTCGTCTCTATGAGATATCTGATATTTATATAGTAACAGTGCCTTTGTAGGTAAAAATCCAGTAATTGCGTGTTCTTGGACATATTCAAATATTGCTAAAATAATATTTATGCCGTAAAATAAAATCGATCATGATTGTCTGTTGTTATATATCCAAAAAAAAACATGTTATTATTTATTAAGGAGAACACATTCTTATTGTGAAGTTGTAATTATTCAGAACAGATGTTTTAAATACTAATTAAATGTATTCATTATAAATATATACATATAAAATCAATTTTATCGAAAAATATTATTTTTGCGCTACCGGGATTCGAACCCGGATCTCTTTTTCCAATCCGGGGAAGGTGCATTAACAAATATGCTACAGCGCCAGTATCTTTGACGACAAATTTTCGAACCTATATGTTACACTAATTACATAATTACAACTTCACAATAAGAATGTGTTCTCCTTAATAATATATAAGTTGTATCAATGTATCCAAAATTTAATAATAATGAATTAATAATTCTGGCGTCTGCTATTGATTTACTCAAAGGTATTTGAGATTCCGTAAAAACAGTGTAGATGGCTTTCAAATAATAGAACGATAGATGTATTAATCTGAAAAAAGTTTAATATATAGGTTCGAAAATTTGTCGTCAAAAATACTGGCGCAGTAGCATACTTGGTAATGCACCTTCCCCGGATTGGAAAAAGAGATCCAGGTTCGAATCCCGGTAGCGCAAAAACAATGTTTTTTGATAAAATTGATTGTATATGTATATCTTTATAATTAATACATTTAATTAGTATTTATGTTATTATTTGAATAATATACGCTTTGTTAGTACTAATTAATGATCATTGAGAACTAATGAAAGATTTATGTACGAATATACATAGTTAGATAAACATTTAGCTTATGGGAGAAAGAAAAGTAGTTAAATAGAAAAGCACCAAGATCTGTCGAGAAAAAGTATTGGATTTACTGACTTGTCACTGCTTTATTTTTAATGTGTAATTATTTGATTTTAGCGCGTCAAGTAGATACGAAAAAATTAATATATCCACATAAAAATCGGCATTATTTTCAAAGTGTGCATAACAAAATGGCTATCGTAAAAATTCCCATAAGACTCTATAAAAGTTACCAACTTTCAAATTTTACGCAATAAATATTGATAAGAGATCAATGCACAACACTGAAAAAATCTTAATAATGCGAAATGTGATTTTGTGCAGTTTTATAGGCGAGAAATATTACTGCAAGCACCGATTTCATTAAAATTGATTCGTAATTCATGTCGGGTTATGACCAATTAGCGTCCCCGTGATATGTTTACAGCTCTGCAGACGCTTGTAATCAAATCTCTTAACGAAATATAATAACGTATACCTACATACATTCACGATCCGACACTACTCGTATGAAACAAATGAGGCAGGAAGTCAATGGAGGAATCTTGCGACTAAAATGTTGCCACTACGAACCGCCCCATAAATGCTCAACAGTATGCTGCAAAATTTCTGCGAAGCCTCGTCTGACAATATTCAATAGGTATTGAGTGCCCTCGTCGGAATAATTTGGGATCGATCAGTATTATTGGATGCTCTCTAAACCCACATACCTATTTACTGCGCAATGCTTTTCGGTTACATAAATAGTTAATGTTTATGTAAGATATCCACGTTAAGTTAAATTAGATAGATAGATGCGAGTATTTATCACGTGCTTGCGTTCTAATCAGATCATTATTTTAAAATGTACAATTTTATAATTATAAATGATGAAAAAATTAGTAAAACATACGTGTGCATTTGTATGAAAACAGTTTTTATGAATTCAACATATCATTCTCTCAAATCTTTTCATAACAATGTATAAATTATTTTCAATTAAAGGGTGTTTACTTACTTATATTTGAGTTTTGAAAATACCCGGTTGTAAACGTTCTGCGGCATGCCACGTTCTCATTGAACATTGTTTACTCTGTGTGTGAAGAGAACATAGCTCGAAAACCAAAGGTATCCCTCCTTGGCCATAAAGTATCCACTTGAGTATCAGCGCTAGCCCACGGTCGAAGTGACATCATCAGCTCCCCCCCCCCCCCTTCACTTCCACTGATCCACGATTCTCGGCCGGAGTATGGGCGGCGCCCACCAGATCTGGGGTCAATTTCTAGATGAGGTCCCAAGAAAACACCTAACTTCATTATTTTGTATTGAGCTAGATGTTAATAAACGTTAATATAATACAATTGTATTACATTTGTATATATAGTACCTACATGACGGCTGGCACACCTTTTAAGAGCCCTTACTTATTTCCACATTTGCAATATTTTAGTTAGACATTTTCCACGACTCGGAAGTAATGATATCTGATAGACTTTTATTTGATTTCAGATCGCCTTGACTTCCTGTGATTCAAACCCAATGATGCCTCTGTGGTGGATCCTTTCGTATAGCCTAATTCTATTGACGTCGTCCGGAGAAGCGGCTTCCTATAGGAGAGGAGCGGCCACATCTGATTCCATTCTGGAGATCATCAATACTCAAGAAGTAGAACGCCTCTTGGCGGCGAGACGGCTAAACTCTTCCCGAGTAGACCGACGGTTCCTCGGACAAAATGATTTAGATGAGGATTTCCTAGAACCCAACCCGCAAGCCATACTGTACGAACCCCCGGATAACAACAATGATTACGAAAAACACAAGCCCAGAGATAGTAGTAACAAGATCGGTATCGATGTCCTGCTAAAGCAATTTAACACTTCATTTCAATCACCGGACCTCCTTGCAGAACTCGGATACAACGGGCACAAACTCCTAAAATCGAGCAAAAATGCTTTGGTTGTCACGAAAAAGCAGTACCTGAAAAAAGATTGGTGTAAAACCGAGCCATTGGTCCAAAGAGTGAAGGAAGACAAATGCATCACCAGAACTGTGATAAATAGATTTTGTTACGGACAATGCAACTCATTTTACATTCCCAAAAATCCTCGGAGACGTCGCACCAAACCACCGCTCGCGCCTGAAGACGAGAGGGATGACTTGGACCAAACTGGAGCGGCATTCAAGTCATGCGCATTTTGCAAGCCAAAAAAATTTACCTGGATCAGCGTCAGGCTAGAGTGCCCAACGTTGACTCCCCCCTACAGAATTAAACGAATACAGAGAATACGGCAATGCAAGTGCACAGCAGCCGACGTAAATTGAAAAACATTTAATGTACTGAGAGTTGTCAAATAAGTTTTGCGCACGCGAAGAATGGGTCAAAGCTTTGGAGATTTCACACCCCCGAAAGTGCAAAGTAGTTTGCTTTGGCGAACGCTATCTTTTGAAGCTTTTGAAAATCCAACCGAATGCTTTGTTTCTTGTGCAAACATTTGTTAAAATGGTTAAATTGGAAGATATTTATTTTCTAGATTACGTTCGACTTTGCTGAAATATCATTGAAAACTCAACGCTGAAGGTGTTTGAAATAATAATGTTGATTTTTGTACATTCCTCAAATTATATTAATAAGTGGCAGAATATCGCTCCGTGTCATTCATGATATGTTCCTAATCAAATTTCCTGTCAATAAAACAGGAAAATAACTGTAGAAAAATATTTGTAGAGACGCTTACTTAGTGAAATTTTAATGGAATTATATGAATTACTATAAAACTGCGGAGTGACTTGAAACAGTTGAATAACAACGGTTGTGAATAAATAATTGTGTATTCAGTTATGAAATGAACAATATTATGGAAACGCTTCTAAAGTAGACGTTAGAAATAATATATTTGGTTATATTCATTTTGGACATATTTGGATATATTCAATTTGGACATATTTGGATATATTCAATTTGGACATATTTGGATATATTCAATTTGGACATATTTGGATATATTCAATTTGGACATATTTGGATATATTCAATTTGGACATATTTGGATATATTCAATTTGGACATATTTGGATATATTCAATTTGGACATATTTGGATATATTCAATTTGGACATATTTGGATATATTCAATTTGGACATATTTGGATATATTCAATTTGGACATATTTGGATATATTCAATTTGGACATATTTGGATATATTCAATTTGGACATATTTGGATATATTCAATTTGGACATATTTGGATATATTCAATTTGGACATATTTGGATATATTCAATTTGGACATATTCGGATATACTCTGTCAACACAGATATATTGGGAATAAAATCAAAACCTGTAGTAAACAAGTGTACGTAGTGTGTATGATATGTATCTTATGTACATAAAATTAAATTGCTTAATTTTTATCCTCTTCACATGTATAATATTACAATATAAAAAGTGAAATATTAAATTTCACATTCAATATACGTGCACTTACTTGTGTAGCTAATAGTGAAAAGTTAAAATTCATTATAAAATAACCACATTCCAAAGCAACCACCCACTGATTTTTTTTTTAATATCACACGCATTATAAACACCCCATTTCCTTCTTTCAATTGTAGGTATATTTAAAATTGAATGCGGAACAATATGCTAGAAAGTGTAATAAATATATATTATATGTATGTGCCTAGTTATTTATAAGCTTTATATTTTTTTCCAAATCGTGTCATAACTTAGTGTAATGATTATAATATGATTAAGTCCCAACGCCATCTATGCTCGATAACACTAAATAACATTCTCAATTCTTTTCTTACCTGGAAAAGGTTCTGAGAAATAAACGAACTCGTAAAGTGGCTGATTTGGGATTTGTACCTAACTGTCTGTAATGATTAAATTGATCATATATGAATATAGACTTGTGAATTTATTACGTAGACTTTCTAGATTAAATTATAAATTTTCGCGAATTTAGTGATCAATTTCAAAATTGTTTTTTGATAAACAATTAAATGAATTTGTTTGACAATTACTTCGACAGCAGAGCTTTCACATAACTTTCTTACTAATTTATTTCATTAGTTTCTATATTAATGATTATAAGTAATCGTAACACGTAAAACTTTATCAATTTAGTTTACAAAAAAAACTTGCAAAAAAGAGTTTATTCGTCGATATTTCTAATCGGCTTGTATTTTTTTAATTCTTTAGACCTCTTGTAAACGAAGAGCTGTTTCTTCCCTTATGATTGTTGTAGTCCACGTAATAAAGCCAAATAAACTAACTTAAATTAATGTATGTGATTATTCAATTATCTTTTACCTATAAAACTAACAAAATTTATGAAAATTACAGCGATGCATTGCGTGACTTTATTCAATATTGTGCGTTGTTTTAAATTCAACTCTTAATTGTATTTTTGAGAACTACGTAACAGTAACAGGTAAGATTATTTGAATCGGCCTAAATTCCGCTGATGTTTTAATTAATTAAAGTTAAAATAAATAATTAATGTTCCGAAATAAATTTTGATAAAAGTGCATTTTTTTTTTTTTGTGAACATGTTTGAATTCTTGACATTAAATTATATATTAAATCTATTAAGTTTATCCTAAATGCCCTGAACACAATTTTTTAGTGCCTAATTCCAAAGCCCTCTAAAACGGATTTGAGATAATTAGAGTTAAATATGCAGTTATTTAATTTTATTTTTTTTGTCAGCTACATAGAGAATTCATTGTTTCTCGCAAAAGCCATTTAAATCCATTGATATTGCATATTCAAAATCAAGGTTAGCTTCAAAATTCTCCAAAGCAGATAAAGTATAAGTTGCTATTCCTCCTAAAACGAAATCAGCCAATCACAACGCTTGTTGTCATCGAAAATCCAGTATGGCTGCCAGAACGATATACACAGAAAAAAATCACATTACAGAATTGTCTCTTTAAAAAATCCTGATGTAAAAACAAATATTTAGTACATTTGCTTTCAAAATATACGTTTCCATCCATAACTCAAAAACACAAAAAATCGTTTTATAGAGTTTTGGAATTATGCACTACATTTATCAAATGTACCACTATGCATATATAGATAGTTTAATAATAATAATAATGGATAATTTGTATAGCGCCATTTTCGTAAAAAGTTTCACCTCAAGGGCGGTTTACACATAAATTGTTTATAGTTCTACAATTATCATTGTTTATAAAGTTAAAAATGGTTATTTTCACTTACGAAAATGACTTTTTGAAAAGGTGCGTTTTTAGTTTCTTCTTAAATAAAGTCTCTGATGCACTATTTCTTATAACGGAGGGCAAAGAGTTCCACGCTTTTGAGCCTGCCACCGCAAAATGCCCGTTCACTAAATTTAGACTTCTGGCAACGGTTGGTCGGTTCCATTCAAATTTTCTGGGATACAAAGTTCTTGAAGATAGATAGGCGCCATGTTGTGTGTTGCCTTGTACATCAACCAGCACAATTTAAATTCAACCCTTTCGGAGAATCGGAGCCAATGTAGCTGATGTAAAAGGGATGTTATATGAGATAATTTGGAAATTATCCGTGCTGCCGCATTTAGAATAGATGGTAATCTATCCAGCTGAAACTCTTACAATAGTCCACATATGACACCACAAATGCATTCATAAGTAGACGGGTTACCTCAAGAAGAAGATATCTCCGAATTCTTTTAATCTGTTTCAGTTGATAAAAGCATGCAATGACAGTATTACTGATTTGTGTATTCATTGAAAAATCTGAATCAATATGCACGTCTAACAACTTAACTGCAGATTTAGCATTCGCAGACATTGATTCCTGTATTAAGTTTTGCCTTCTAAGTGTTGCTGTCCATAGTAGTTTAGTTTAACCCATGTCATCTGGAATATTGTTAGGCGCTAGTAGATATGTGTGGTTGTAATTTTTCCTAAGGCTGAAATAATTATTTTTATGTGATTGAAATGAGTAACATCGTGAATTTGAATGATTTTTATTTAAATTCTTTGATGGTTGGTGTAATAATTTTTCTAAATACTGTTTATTGTTTATTTATACGATTTATGTTAATCATGAAGATTTAAAAAGTTTTATTACTTTTAGTTTACTAGAAGTGGTTTATAATAGTATTTAACCGATGTTGAAATAAATACCTGTTAGATTTATAAGCATTTTTTTATTTACATTTCTACTGATAATCGCACGATATCTGGGGTGCAGTATGTCAGCAGTGTGTCATGTATGTAATTACATTTCTACTGTTAATCGCACGATATCTGGGGTACAGTATGTCAGCAGTGTGTCATGTATATAATTACATTTCTACTGATAACCGCTCGATATCTGGGGTGCAGTATGTCATGTATATAATTACATTTCTACTGATAACCGCACGATATCTGGGGTGCAGTATGTCAGCAGTGTGTCATGTATGTAATTAATAAAGATATAATGAGGAATATTATTCATAAATAATAACAATAAAACATTTTAGTGCCAGATAAAAGCGATAGATATCATAAATTTTTGAAATGTAGTTATTTATATTGTGCCTTGTCTATGATATTAAATAATACTTACAAAGGCCAAACTATTTAATATTGTGTTTTTCTTTCATTGCCATTTTCAATAACTTTTGAACCATTAACTTAATAAAAATACATTTAAATGTGTATTATAATATTATAATTTTTGCATCGATCGGTTTAAATAATATGAATTCAACACATTATCTTAAATAAACTGAAAAGAGAATTACCAAATTAAATATGATCGTAATTTACCCACGCTATTTAAAAGGAGAAATGAAATTTGTAGAATCTAACGAGAAAATGGATTCTAATAGAAAAATGAATTTGTCAAGATGGAAAATAGATTTGACGGGGAAGACTAAATTCTGATGGAACTATTGATTTGTCGAAGAGCAACGAGTTAGCATTCGTGATTATAAATATACGAAATTTATATGGTGCTGTAATTTTGACTAATTTTTGTGGAGTATGTTCCAAATTTTGTAAATAATATGAATTTTAAAAGAGATTTGAACCTGGACCTTTTCAAATCCGGGGAACAAGGTCCGGATTTGAATCTCGGCAGCAGCCAAATATATTTTCGATGGATAGATTTATCAAATTCTAATTATTAATTTAATTTCTATTAAAAATATCACAAAACTATGTTCTAAAATTGCACAATAAAATGTGTTTTTATTCAAAACTAAGTAATAATGTTTGGTATTTATAAATTAGTGAGGGTTATTGTCTAAAGACGAAGACATCATAAAATAAATTCTCGAAGAATACTATTACATTCCCATTTCCGCGTGGATGGGTACCAGGGATAAAAATCCTATCCTGACACACATTTCCTTTACTTCTTGTCCTTACATATTCTTATGCATCCTTCGGTTATGGAAGATTTTCACTGAACCTTTCTTCAAAAGGCATCTAGGAACATGAACAGTTATACAGCTCACAGATACGAAGCACACCGGTACACCATTAATAAGTTGTCATTTTGCTTGAGAAAAGAAGATAAAGTTTATTAGACTATTTTATTAATAACATACATTTCAATAAAATTGTAATAATCATTATACATTAGGTTATTTCATAACATTCATTAAAAAAATCATACGTAGTACGTGTTGCTATGTTTGGGTCAGCGATCTCTTAGTATCTTACACACTAACTATGACAAAATTCTATAACTAATTACTTAGTTGTATGTTGAAGTTTGATACCTCAAACAAACAATTCAACTCATGTTGATCTTCGCCTGTACGATTCTATATTTAAGTACAAGCCGCAGACAACACCTCAAATTTCCAGAAAAAATATATATTTATCCTAAGACATATATATTTATTATACTTATCTTTGATTAGTATTAACACCATGAATCATCAATCTAAATCTATTATTACACTATTTAAGTGTTTATGTGGAATAAAGAAACATTTTAGGATATTTATAATTTTAATGGTGTGTAATGATCCGAAAATATAATTATTTTTTAATATTTTATTTCTAAGTCATTTACGTTAATATATTTAAACTACAAATACAAACGAAATCCCTCCTCAAAAGTTCTGTTCAGATTAAATATGTGCCGGTCACGTGTCCGAAGAAAATGTGAAAATGAATTCAAAGTTGACTGATTGTATGAAATTATAATCGTGGACCTGTCGAGAAGCACTAAGGCCCACGATCATCCACTTCAATACCAATAACTCAACTTGCCTAATAAAATAAAAACATTGTTTTCCTTAACAACAGTTCATTTTATCCAGGAATCAAAAACAGAACGCTTTTTTCCTTATCCACGTTTATATTGGTAAAATAAATGCCCCAGATATCTTACATCTTTTTATGTATTTTATGTTCTCGTTGGAAGTCAATTCGAGGATAAAATATGGTTATAACGATTCATTCATTTAGATTCTATAGCCATTGAAGTGTTTTGAATAAGTTGATAAAATGGCGTAATTATTCATAAAATGCCACATTATATTATATACCACATATCGATGTACACATACACGAAAGATGACCGTTCATCAAAAGGAGAATTTCGACGGATTGTCATCAATATGTATGTATGACGTCATAGGGCCACTATGTGATATTTAACTATGAACATTTGGGCTATAGGATCTATCCATTCTACACCTTTTCATTTTAATACGTAGAAATGGTTTTCAAATTGTACACATTGCGTATAAATAATAGCTGTTTAACGCTTAGAAATTATTGCAAAATTATAAATGAGAACGAATCAAATTTGTCACATTTTCCAAGGACACACTAAACGATTTCTCACTCGATCTTATCAAAAGAATCACATTTAGACACCGATACTTTAAATTGTAAGTAGCTATTGATTAACACATCGAGATAACTATAAACATGCGATTGCATAAATATTTTATTTTAAAATTACACAATAACAGCGACACTGATGATAGTTAAAATATTTGTTTGGAATAACTTATTATTTTTACGATATCAATTATTAAAACATTATATTGGAAAAATCTCATTTAAAATGTAAATCGGTAAATCGGTTAATTCGTAATCCGTGGGTGTTTTTGCCAAAGTCGTCGTTAGGTGGTGCAGTGGGGCGCGCTTATAAAAATATAATCGTGATACCATAATATATTCCATAAAAAAATATTTTTAATATCTTTAAATTTCAAATAGCCACTTTAATGGCTGAAATAAATCTTGGAGGCTTTCGGAATAATTTTTTTTTGTAAATGATGGGGGTTCAAAAAATGTCAGTTAGAAGGACGCGGGGGATACTGAAGGGTGAATAAAATTAATTTGTCTCAAAATCAACATTAATTCCTTTCTTCGCGGCGACGGGAAGCTTTTCTCCATCCAAGTATGGATTCACGCTCTGGAAATAATAAATGTATTTATTTAAACTGTTCAATTTATAAACCTTATTACTATTTAAATATTGCAATTATAATGATTACATCCCTTTCGATCTATCGCTTTCGAGAGTAACCCCTCTCGTATTCATGTAGCTGAATAAATAAATATTCAATTTCTTTAAGTAGCATATACTATCCTCTCTACACCTGTAGTGTATAGCGTGATAATATTTGTATGTTAGATATATGTTTATCCTGTTAAAAATGTTTGATCTTCAGCTTCATAGATGTCAAAGGGAAAGAAAACTTTAATAATCATATCCAAAGAAGAAATTAATTTTTGAAAGGTATGTTACCAATGGTTACGAATACTGTATGTAACTATAAATGTCACCTTCTTTGCGTGGAACTTCTTAGCCACCAGGTTCTTGTGTTCGTCCATCTGCAGCTGCTGAGCGAGAAAGCGGTCCAGACGGGCGGAGGGCGAGTCGTCTCCGCGGGCCAGACCGTCTCCGCCTCCTCCCCCTGGACACTCGAACATATGCTCGCCATCACACATACACTCCTGCTCAGACTGATACTCGCGACTGAAGGCGGCCGTATTCTCAAAGTTCAGGGTGCAGCCCTGTTCCTCTGGAAAATGAATTGCTTCTATGAGATGAGGAAATAATGTTACACATCTTATCGTACTTCCAAAGGATGTCAGTTGATTCATGTTACTATTCCGGATTCTTAAGTATATTCCATATTTATAAGTGGCGAGATCGATCTTTACAAAGCGAAGCATAAACCATAAATATTATAATTTTATAAAATAATGTTTTTAAATTAGTCTCTACTTAAGTTTTCGAATTCTGAAAAAACTCAATTAAAGTTACATTAATAAACTACATGCATATAGTATAATGAATAATATTTATTAGTTATACGTGTTTAAAAAAATAATCAATTTATTTTTAATACACACAAGGTTTCTTAATAACTTTTAAAATCAAAATAATATATCTAGATTATTTACTTAACTTTTTACACTTTATTATGTAAAATAATATCGGTCAAATGACCCCCTCTAGACACTGCATATATATGAACTTTTTCAGTCACATTTATCATTACATTTGGCATAATTCCTCGATGATTTGTTTGATTTCTTGACGAACGTTACCTTTCAACTAATTTAAAACAACATTTCTTCAGGTGACCGCAAAGAAAAAAATCAGACGCAATTAAACAGGGTAAAGCTGACCAATTGTTGACATTATGCGGTTATGTATATTATCCGACATCGCACGGCACCTATCGTTCATTTCGGGGAATTCCTTTTGCGCGACCTCTGAGGTTCTGGACTATCACCAACACTTTTTCTTGAAGCATCAATGTTTAGTGTCGATTGCGCAGTACGAGCTCTGCCAGACTTAGTAAAATCTCACACTGTACACCTTATTTCAAAATAAATTACATTGTGTTTTTCTTAAGTGTTCACGATGAACGAGCCATTTTGATAAGATGTTTTAATTATCGTAACAAATTCTTACGGCGTTCCATATATACGATAAGAGTAAAATAAATTATCTGAAATCGAACGATTTTAATGTTATATAAAAAACAGATACTCAAAACAGCACCAATCATTCAATAACATTAAAATTATTATGTATGTAACCAAATGCATATTTTGATTTGCTATTAAGATATTATGTAGATTCGTATATTTGACTTTATATTATTTGTCTTCTTCTTTTTAATATAAACAAATATAGTATTTTGAATCATTAATAAAATTTGTATTATTTATATTTTGGGTCTGGTTTTGCTCACCCGATTCCGCTCGAATAAACAATTATTGAACGAACCGATTTTCATAGTATTTGAAAAATAACATTAAGAATTTTGTACGTATTATATAATCAGCATGTAACTTTTTAGCCGACTTTATCTATTGTTCATTTTTGACCGGAAACTGGTGCAGTACCAAAACATGGTAACCACACACGCCACTCAGTGTGAATTGTCAAGGTATTTTTCTTCCAAATTCACTCACCCGGCCATATCCAATATTCTAGCTAATCCACTAGAATCTTCCTAACGTTAAATAATAAAAAAATTACCAGTGTAGCCAACTGGACACGGATTCGGCGGGTTGCAGTAAGCTGGTAGGGTAGCGTCGGGCTTCAGTTGTGCAGGCGGCCTTCCTACGGGGCCCGGCTTCACCCTCGAACCTTCCGACCCGGGGCCATTCACGTACTGTCCCCACAAAGTGCTGAAAACAGTGCGAATGTTCCTAAAACTATTTTATAATACATACATCGTAACTGTGACATGAACCTGAATATTGAAAATTATGGTTGAAGAAAATAGATCAAAATCCAAAATAAAAATAGAAAATCACCAGAAATGGCTTACGTGTACTCTGACCGATAAGATATACATTATCTCACTAAATAAGAAATTCTTCGAAGATTGCTTAAGATCATGAAAGTATGAAAACTAATTCGAATTTAAATAATTTTAAAAAAAAATGCAATAAATAATAACTTATGATATTGTATTAAACATTAATTTAAATGTTATTTTTAAAGTAAATATATACAAGGGACGTACAATGATACTGAATGAATGAACAAAAATATTAAGAAGAAAAAAAAATTATGATTATATGATTTTTTTTTTTTTTAATTGTGTAAATAACAATGAATTATATGCGGACGATGATAAATAAGTGCATTTAATAACAAATTATTAAGAACTTGGTTAAAAAAATAAACAATTCAATCTTTTATTATAACGGTAATATAACAAAAGCAAAATAAAAACATTTTGAATTGAGAAAATAATGTAAGCAGTAAATAGTGGTATAAAAAAGGTTGTTATTATTTAATCGTTTTAGTTATAATATGTTGTAATTGTGTTGGTGCAAATCAATAAGCAAATTATCAAATACGGATCTAGGATTTTTTTTGATTTTTTTCCTAAATGTGATAATTTTTTACCGACATTTAATATTACTCGAAAGTTATTAAACCATTTAATAACACCTTACACGTATCAAAATGCACATTACTACGTGCATCGTTGCGCGTTGCTACAATATCATAGCGCTGGCGCTGGTGGTGCTTGTATATTGTATATTACCTAGCACAAAATTACGGAACTTCAATCACTCTAAATGTCTCTTTATGGATTTGCTGTGTAGTATAGAATTCCCGATTGATTGAACTTATACCTAAATAATTTCAAGAGATTCTTTGATTAAGTTAGCATAAGAAGTAACTTTATTTATAATTATTTCATTTCATTATCTACCTCATAAGAAATACAGCGGGTAAATTAATTAGTTTAATGGATACCTGAATGTACAGTGTTTACCTAGCGATAAAGTATTAATCCAACTACAGAGATTCGTTTAATATGTATGTTTGAGGAGAAAAAAAAACCCAACCAACTCCTGAAGAACGATGATTACAGCAATACAGTCTATAAAGAATGTCGCCATATTGTAAAGATCGCTAACCTTCTATCTGGGTTAGTTGCTATATTTCACATTATAAATAACTATATGATAAAAACTGTTTTAGCCTCCAGAAATATACTGAAAGTTGTAGAACATACTTTATTTTAATGTTCCTGAAAGTTTTGAGCGATATCTCTACATACATTATGAAACAGTTAAATTGAAGGGAATTCTCTTTTTCCTAGAAATTTAGGGGTACAGCGAAATACCATGAAGATAAAACATTCATTGAAAGCCATGATTTTAATGTCCTTTCGATGCAGAGAATCCATAAAAAATATTAATATAATATTTATACATATATCACTGTCTACTTCATACAGTATGAATTATTTTCATTGCTTTACCAAACATTATGTTGGTTATGGTTAACGTTTCAATTTGAACAATATGTTGATTATGGTTAACGTTTCAATTTGAACAATATGTTGGTTATGGTTAACGTTTCAATTTGAACAATATGTTTATTATGGTTAACGTTTCAATTTGAACAATATGTTGGTTATGGTTAACGTTTCAATTTGAACAATATGTTTATTATGGTTAACGTTTCAATTTGAACAATATGTTGATTATGGTTAACGTTTCAATTTGAACAATATGTTGGTTATGGTTAACGTTTCAATTTGAACAATATGTTGGTTATGGTTAACGTTTCAATTTGAACAATATGTTGGTTATGGTTAACGTTTCAATTTGAAAAGAAGTAATTTTTTTTAGAAACCATCGACTTATTTATGGTTATAGTGTGGGTATATTATGGATTACGTATTACATATAATATTATTGGAGGTGTATTATCTTCAAGTAGAGATTTTAAAGAACGAATATTATATCACAGATATGTTGGTTGATATGATCTATAATAAGTTTTTATGTATTGTTGTAATATTTTTTTGAATTTTTACATTGACTTAAAATAATTGTTTTTATTCTAACTTTGAACGCAGTCAAAATTTATATAAAAATGGTAGAAAAATTATCATATAAATTTTGTAGTCAAATAATTGTGAACTAATTCTTCAAAAGTCAAAGTTAAATATATAGCCATTGATTTTATTGTTATTTTATGAAAATATCATATAATGAAAATTCTGATAAATCGCAGTTTTGTCTTTAAGGAAAATAAGCAAAAAAATTAACGCAATCAATTATTTTCAATTACATACATTTAACAGATGAAATTAGTAAACAGAATTGCAGAACTAAATGAAACACAGTTATTGAAATAAGATGTCAGGTGAAATTTACTTACATTGATATATATTTATCAATAAAAATCTAACATCTGTGTTACTAAATATTTAAATGAAAATCTACCTGTGTTGAAGGTATTCCTGATCCCTCAGGCTCGGATTTGGGTTTCCATCAGGAAGGGAGTCGTAGTCGAACTGCTCGCTCTCCAGATCCTTGGTGGCCCTGGACATAAGAGGCAAGCGGGGATCCCCCCCTGGGAAGTCCATGTAGTTGTCAGCTGCATCAGCCAGGTCCTTGCCCATCCGCTCCACCACCTCTCGCAGGAGGGCATCGGATATATAGTGATCCTGAAGGAACTTCAAAGAGTTTATTTTTACATTATCAAACTTTACAATAGTTAAAAAAGATTGAAATTATGAGTGTCTTTTTGGTATTTGTTTTTTGGCGATTTCTATCTGAGAAAAATAGAGAAAACCCTTTTACATTATGTATTTTCTGTACTCACTATACGTATATACTGTACCTACTTTATCTTATGAACACTGCATATCAAATTAAAAATTGGTAAATTTAAATTCTTTAAATGAAAATTAATTCATTCATTCAAAGTTTTTAAACATTAAAAAAATCTCGAATTTACAGATCTTTTCACTGAAAGAACATTTGTATCACCGCTAAAGTTGAGCAAGAAGGCTAACGATATCGCTAACAACATTAAATGTGAACCAATCTATCACAGGATGTGTGCGTAGACTAAGAGGACTGACCCAAAATAACGAAAAAAAGAAGAAGAAGAAGCTAAAAAAGAAGAGATGACAATAAACTACCATTAATGGATATGGCGGTTACTTTGCGGTGTAACATGATTATTATAATTTTCACAAATAAACTTTGTATTACACACACGTTGGGTTATTGTCACTACTATAGTTTTGAGAGGTGCAGTACCTCTCATCGTCAAATTATAACTAAACTAAATACAGTATTGTAGTATATTCGGGTAATGGGGCGGGGCTTGAAGAGGAGGGAGGTTTCCGTCGTTAACGGGAATATGTATATTTATGAGAACATCCATATATAGAAACTTGTCATATTTGAATGTTTTTAATCAAAGAGTTGATAATTAAATCTTCCACCTTACGTAGTCTAAATAAAATAAAATAAGAGTATAATTATAAGTAGATTTTATTTATTACTTATTCATAGTGTATATATATATACATGGTGTTCCTGAGACGCCAGTTCAACCGGAGCAAACGGTTAGGGGACACCACTAGTAACCCACTGAGTATCGGGTTATCGGAAATTCAAAGGTATCCCACGTATGTTGGTCCCTAGTAGGACTAAAATAGTTCAACCCTTTCAGAGCGACACTTCACCAATAAGGCATCTCTGAAGATGGGTAATGAGATTTACCCAAAACATTGGGGCAAAAATGTAACACACACATATATATATATATATATACAGGATGTAACAGACCTAGTCTACAATATTTTAGGGTGAATATCTAACTAAATAACGACTCGAAAATGTTCAAGGTATATTTGCCTAATCTCAACTATGTCAGAGTTATAAACATATCAAAAATAATCGCAATTATGCGATTATTTCGATTAATTGAAATATTTTATTGATTCCAAATTATATATCGAACACAAAAGATCAATTTCAAAGTCATCGAATTTCAAGCGGGCAGACTATTTTTTGTCTGATGATTTAGGACCAAATTTAAAGCCCAACATGATTTTGTTAAAATTTCAAACAATAATATTTACCGTAACGTTACAGAATTTACACATATTCTTTGAACATTTTCGACTCGTAGTAATTTAGTCAGGTATTTACCCATAAAATATTGTGGACTAGGTTTATTACATCACGTATATGTGTATATGTACTATGTGTGTGTGTGTATTTGATAAGACATTTAATAATAAATTTACGACTGAATGATAAATCTAGATATTCAGAACGCTTTCAAATTATATTGTATGCGTACAATTAACACAGATACGTGTCAAGTTGCAGCAGCTGGTCCTGTAATCAAGAGGTCGCGACGCCTAAAACAGCACAATTATATTGTGTAACCGTTTAGTGTATTTACCTTCGGTCCCGCATCGTGCGGCATGTAGGCCAGGGCCCCGCTGGCCAGCAGCGCCACCAGCGCCACTCGGAGCGCCATTCTGCTAGCTGTGTGACTAGCGATTCCTGCAAACTAGTCCAAAAATCATACCATTGAGAGATTAGAGATTAGGACTATTAAATGAAAACATTCAACATTAAAAAAATTATAATATAAATGCTTAAAAAAAATACTTTATTTTAAACGCAATCTCAATATAGATTTCTTGAATAAAAATGGGATTACTCTGGACATTCACACACCACATTAAATCGATTTTAATAACCTGATTAAACATATTCTGTAAGGGGAAAATCATTTTTAGTGTTATGATCTTAACGTTTTAATCACTGTACAAAAGATAAAAGTTAAAAATATCTTGGTTTAATACACACCTTTCCTATATCACTATTTTTACAGAGATAAAAATCAGATTCTCTGTATCTTAATAATCTTATAATAAACAACATCCATCAGCTTAATTTATAGAACTTTTGTCGTACTGTTACTTTTGTCGTACAATATGGTGAAATATTTTAAATATTTACTGCAAGAATATCTTGGTTGGACATTTCTAATAAAATCAATATTAAACTTTGTTTTTTTAAGAATACATTTGCATTTTAAGGACAACTAAATATTTTTTCACAAAATATTTTTTTTTCTGTATATCGTTCTAGTTGATTCATTTAATTTGTATTAATAAACCTATTACTATATAAAAACAAATCGTTTTGAAAGAATTGAATTTTTGAAACCAAAAATAATTATTTGATGTTTAAGTTTAATTTTTGATTAAGGGAAATTAATTTTCCGACACTAGTTAATTTTTTATATAAAACTCACGTCGTTATATTCAAAGTTTATTATATAATTATATTAATATGGTGAAAAAAATATTTTATATTATTATATATCATATAATATTATATAAAAAGTGTTTTACAATTGTGAGGTAATAACCCTATACATTTGACCTCACAGGTATTATATGGATATAATATATCAAACAATAGTGTGATAACAGTTGAATATCGACCGGGTTGTAAAATATGTTGACTACAGAAATATTTCAAAGTTGTAATAATTTGGTTGTCTAATTAGCAATTTTCCAAATATGTGTTTGATGTCACCTATTAATTTTAGTAATTTTATTTAATGTCTAAAAAAAGTCATGTAATGTCTCGCCGCAAAATAGTTGTAACACCTGTTGACGATGAATGAATGAAAAATCCTTAAAAGAGATTATGAAAGACTTAAATATATCGATCCGGAAATATTGTAATTATACAATTATCAAATAATATTCAAATCATTACGTACATTATGAAAATATACGATACGATATGTAGAATACAGGTTGCATCGGTATTGTATGAAAATGTAGAAATTTAAAAACTACTCCGCTCTTACGTTTTTACACACGCAAACTACATTTCAATGGTGTCATTAACGACTGTTCTTAAATAGCATTTAATTATTCGTCATAATCACATTCTTTCGTAATGAGATTATCGTTGTAATATTGTAAAAAGTTAATACACAAAAACTATATAATTAGTTGTCAAAGGTTTATTATATATTAAACATTTCCATGTCCATAATCCTTCCATTTAGGACGAATAATCAACAATTTCAATTGAGTAGCCAACCTTATTGCGGCGTTGGCCATACGACATAAGACCGCAATCACAGTAAAGCATTAAATGACAAATTTTATATCAATACAACGATACCCAGAGATTCTTAGCGAAAATTATTTATATTTTAGTATGGAAATTGGAACACTAGACTCACCTTTAGACAGGAGTATCAGCGAATGGAGTTTGTTTCAGAAAGTTCATTGAGTAGGAATCGATTAGCGAGGGCGCACGCGCAACAGTGAATCACGTGGGTGGTCCACTATCGACCTGCGGGCCCCGCACCACCCTCCGTCCGCCGCGCCCCCGCAACGCCGACACCCCTTCTAACCACCCACGTCAGACCTGTCACTGAAGCAGCGCTGTCATCGCTTAATCCCCGTCCAACCCTCGAAATACATCGGTTGATATATGAAGTTCAGTAAAAATGTATACTTCATGAGTTATTTCAAATGTTTATGTTATTAAAACAGATTGTTCTTTTTTGTTCGTGTGACCATTTTACCCGCTAGTCTGTGTAGTTTCCCCGAGGATTGCATCCAAACTCGTGCGTATGCGTTTAATGGAAACTGTGAATTTATGGCAGCGAATGAAAATTGCGCAATAACAACGGGCGGTCTCGGTGTTGATTCTGAAGATGGCGACTGTCGGAAAATTTCTCTCGCTCTGTTATTTACTGGAAATTATTTATTTAATATGCATTTTTAATTTAAGTAAGTTGAAACGAACAACACAAGGGGAACACGTGTATCTTTACTATTGTACTTAATTTATAGCATTTTACAAAGCGATAAATTTAGTACAATCTAGTCAGTCAGTAGAAGTATTTATTTTTCTATCGAGATTCATTCATGTATGAATGGAATTTTTACTACTCGTATGAATCAAAGAAAAAATATGGTATTTTAAAACGTTAGTATTTTTGAAATTGTTAATATTTTCAACAATCAGCATCTGATAAAGCAGTTTGAATTAAATCGACCCATAACAAAATATATGGTGGAATATTCCGAGCAATTCCTAATATTCGCGATTTTGGGTAAACAAGATTCTGATTTGTGTAAGTGATTTTGAAGACGGTCCTGCGTCACACTTTTCTTGGGTACATTGTTTTCAGAATTAATTAACATACAAATTTAGCAAATTTATGGAAATACAATTAAAATTCATTAAAATGTCTCTAAAAATAATTTTGCTCGTGTACTCGAGCAGTCTATGAATGTCTTTCTTTGACACCAAAGATTTATTATTTTTAAGGCCTAATTTTTACGTCGCAAGCTTTAAAATACTTCATATTAATAAGTAATTGGCTTGATTTAGATTTTATGTAAAGTTACCTGAGAATATTGCGCTAAAATATGGGAAAATGTATTTTTAAATTCGTGAGATTTGGCATTACCTAATCGTCTTTTTGCGCAGATTCGTATAAAATATACTATACTTATTTAACCACGGCAAATTAAAACATTATAGTTATAATATACGGGTATTTCATTAAAGAGACTATTAACCGTGTCCATTAGAGACGTGCGATGTGAGTTTTATTCCATTATTTTGAATTGTATAACTTTATATCTTCTCGCTCATTTCATAAGATAGGAGGTCTGTCACAATCCAGACTAAAAATGTATCTTCGCCCCTTCCATTATCTTTCACTCGCAGTTTTGTGATCCCTGATGCTAGTGAACACAAGATTCTGATATTTTTAATTCATTATGTTTTTCAAAAAACAATTCACTTTGTTTTAATTGGAAAATATATATTTTTAATGTAACATCTTTTGACAACTTTCGTAAGTAATATTGATATTTGCAATCAAAATCTTTGCTAAAAATATTTGTTTTGTTTTTCAACAGATGTCTCTCACAGCTTAATTGTCTAAGGTATTTCCACTACGACCATAGATAATATCACAACTCGGGGGGGAAATTAGAGTAAGTTAGAAGAGTTAAATTCATTCAGCTGGTTCAGATCTCGGAAAAGTAAGCAACATTGTTCCCTTCCGCTTAAAAATCAGTAGAGAGTGACTATATAAAACAATCGATAGATGTCTCTAGACGATAATTTTCGGAATTTTAACAATGACTTGTTGGACATAGTGAAACTGGTGCTTATAAACATATGTAAATAATTACGACTTCAGGTACTATATTTCATGCGTTTTATGTTAATTACAATTCATTATTACAACAATGTCATAATAGATTCATATAAATACATTAAATAAAATTACCGGCCTCTAAATACTTATCTATACATTTTTTAATCCAACTATAATTAAATATTGAATAAAATTTATATATTTGCGCCGTCGTAGTTGATATTAAGCAAATCCACCCCTATTTTAATCTATCGTAAACTTATGAGCGCTGTGAATTCAAATAGAGCTGCTAAAAATATATTTATATTTTTATAAAATTAAGATATAATAGTAACATTTAATACCATTCATGCGTAAATCATACGACGGGTACCTAACTGTTTTGGGTGGATAACAGTTTTTATGATACGTTCGCGGTTGGGTGTATTTTTAGAATTTCTTCAACTGTTGCACTACGTACAGCCGCAACTAGTTCACGGACGGCTACGTGGGGGGTGTCCGTCGTAAAAAAAGAACTAGTGATACAAAACAACCATTCTATATACCTATGTATAGTGATATTCTGTCTTATATTATTATATATATAGGTCACGATAATCATTACTACTTAACTGGACGAATAATCTCATTAGAATCAGATGCACTCGCATTAGTATTAGAAATTTATAGTAATATTAAAATAATTGATTTAAGTTTTAAAATTTCGTTTAGAAGGATTTAATTAAAATGATGTCCTAATAATTTTACATTTTCAAGCTAATATGTCACTCTTGACGGGTGGATTTCCTATTTAAAAGAAGAAAAAAAATAAAAGCTAAAATTAAACGCAGTTTAAAATACAATATTAAAAATGTACTTAATTTATTGATTGACTTTTTTAAAATAATATTTATAGGTAATTGTGGAGCTCATCGCGATAAATACGGCATTCTTGTTTGATCGATTACGTATCAAACAGAAGTATATTTGAAGATATGAAAAACAAGATTACCCCCTTTCAAACATTCTATAATCTTACATTCTTCCCTGTGCTCTTCTTGATATGGAAATACATCTGGTGTATGAAATAAAATTTTCGTAGATATTTAATATAATTTACTTATGATTTTATCTATGCTATTAATGAATTTTTGTTTCATTGTAAAAATGTTATATTAATTACATCATTATTTATTCAGATACATATGTTACAGCATGTTTATTTGTAAGCTTTGGTTTCCAGTATCCAAGTAATCTATTCGAAATGACTTTATGATAACAACAACTTGTCACGTACGACAACAAATCACATAACCACCGCAATAAGTCTAAAAGGCACATCAAAGTCAACAATATGGTTCCTTATGAATCCTGATAACATCGATAGAAGAGCAAACTATCGATTAAAATATTATATAAACTAATACCGAAACTGAACAACAATAATACCCATTTACTTATTTATGCATATACGCAGTTGCTCGTTCTATAATAGTATGCATGTGATATTATTACTAAAATATAATTTTAAGGTACATAACACAAAATAATTATTGTTTGATAAGGCAAAGAGCTTTAGGCGGCTATTGTAAATTGCAAATGAACGACAGTTTTGTAATTTTAATTATTATTCTATTCATTATAATAATTAAATTGAAGTAAAATAGAAAAGCATTTATTTCGTAAATTAATTTCCAAATTGGCATTTCTTTGACACAAAGACAAAATATTAAACTTGTTATGAATATTTCTAATTCAAAAACCAAATGATCTAAATACGATAAGATTTGTATTAGAAAACAATTTAATTAATATATGTGATGAGTAAAGTAAGGCGGCACCACAAGGCATTCTTGCATTTTATAAGTTCTGTCATTGTCTTTATGAGTTTTTTTTTTTTTTAATTTCATTTAAATATTAAACAATTACTATAATTAATATTGGCAAATATATATTTCTTTCCGCCCTTCATAGCTTGGGTGTGTAATCACGCAGGTAATAAAAATTATTAATTATTTAACAGTTTGTTCACTTAGTATTATTTAAAATCACATTTTTTATTTTAATGTGTAATCATACCTAATATGCTAAATTATAGATATTTTTTTCAAAAAAATAATTAAAGCTTTTACGCAGTGGGAAAGCTAAATAATACCAGATTCCAGATACCTTGAACTTTCTCTAAAAACTGCATTGTGATCCCAGGAACCGCAAATCCAGGTGCGGTGAAACCTTGACCCCACACCTGACTGCATCCACATAATATCATTGACCTGAAATCCGAGGACATCTTTTCAATGCATTATATGAATATGTATAATACAATTAATACATTTAATAATTAATCCTTAAGAAAACGTTTCCAGAAATTTGTTAAGAGTCCGTGTAGAATATGAATCTAATAATTGTAAAAAGTGCATTAAAATTGCCTACATTTTTTTATATGCATTTATTTTGTTAATACATTATTGTTGGTAGATAGGCTAAAAAGTAAGTGGTCTAGAAAATAAGTGTCGTTTCGAAGTAGTAGGTACTGGGATCAAAGGTTAAATATTTTTATATCGCTTTCGTAACAGTTTAATATCAAAACATTCCCATTTAGCCATTTTTATCATGTTATTTGAACCATTAATGTATGTAACTGCGTAGCATCTAAGAATACATATTACTTTATTCCGTAACATAATACATAATACTAGACTTTCAACTTCGAGTATCGTTATTCAAATATTTCCTTACTCAAACAAAAAATCTAATTTTATCCTGTGTTTGATAGAAGCCCTATTAAAATTGTCGGTTATTTGAAATTCAAAGCCATCATCGCCAGTGTGCGTAAGTGCTATTTTTGAATGCCACGTAGTAAATATAGAAACCCAAAGGTTTTCCCAATCAATACTGGGCTACTAGGCATATCCATCAAACTGTCAATACTTTCATACAATATAAATAAACACACCTGCACGATACAAGCTCACACACACCGTAGCGCAATATTCCCGTCGGGGTAGGAAGAGTAGATAGAGGGTCATTTTGTTTTGCCTTGACACACATATATTATGTATATAGTTTGCAAACTCTACTCGCCCACAATTTGTAAGATAAGATTGGCCCTCTTTAAATCATCTAATATTTTAATTAAGGAAAACACATTTTTGTTGTGAAGGGTATTTAATACAAAATAAATTAATCAACTAGAAAGATATACAGAAAAATCTATCTATCGAACAAATATTTAGTTGCTATTGGGATTTCGAACCTATAGCGAAAGTGGAGAACGTACTTTCCGGGATAGGAAGAGGTCCAGGTTCGAATCCCGGCGGCAATCAAATATTTTTTTCGATGGATAGATTTATTCTGTACCTATATTTTTCTAGTTGATTAATTTAATTTTTATCATCTAATATTTGGTCATGCCAGGTCCTACATGGTCATAGCACAGTACAGCATAATACCCCTGGAGATAAGGCTTCCAGTTAACCAGGGAGAAAATACTAACCAGTTTTAGATTTATTTTACGAAAAAATCCAATTAACTGGTTAAAACTGTCGAAATAATAAGATATTTTGAATGTTTAATGTTTTAAAAATATGCTTCAATAATAATATTTAATACTTTTAAAATTAGCAATATTAACTTTGTGGTTAAAATTCATATTTTTATTTATTATCTTTGTTTTATTAACCACTTAATTGAGTTTAAATACATCTACTGGTTTCGAAAATACCATTTTCTTTGTCATAACTAACTAAAAACATATATTATTGTTTCTTTACCAGAATCTATTTTTAAAAAATATAAATAAAAAGGTAAAGAAACAATAATATATGTTTTTAGTTAGTTATGACATCCTGAAGAAGAAAATGGTATTTTTCGAAACAGGTAGATGTATTTAAACTCAATTAAGTGGTTAATAAAACAAAAAAATAAAATAAAAATATAAATAATAATATTTTAATATTTATAAAATTATATTACAAAAAATTTAAAAATCAAAACATTACATGAACAAAAACATCCAATTACAATAAAAATAAAATTGATAATTCCAAATTATAAGTTAAAAACCAATACAGTATACCTACAAATCTATTAATTATATCAAGAGGAAAATCAATAAGGAATAAAATTTGAAAAAAATATGATATATAATACTTACTTACTTACCATCACGCCGTTTCTCCGCGGGGGTAGGCAGAGAGGATAGAGCGCCACACTCTTCTGTCCTGACACACAATTCTCGCCTCATCCACATTCATACATCTTCTCATACAAGTTCATATACCTATATATATTACAAGTACATAAATATGAATCCACAAGTAAAATATTATGTGTACAAAATAAAAAATATGTATTGAAAATCAAAACATTAAGTTTAGTGCGTAATATACGAGTATATATTTATTTTAAATATAAATGTGTTTAAAAATAAACTGGTTTGAGTTTTTAGTTTTTGGTTTTATTTAACTAGTAAATCGATTTCGGTTTTAACCGATTTGGATACCCTGCCTGGAGGCCTCCAGCCTAATTAGCCCTGCAATGGGATCCGAAAAATCTGACAGAAAGAATGGAGACACGCGGCTGAATGGCCCAGGAAACCCTACACAGAGAATTTAGAACGACCATGAAAACCAGATAATATTTTAATATTTAATATTTAAAACGTTATATTAGATGTTTTTTAAACATTATCTTTATTTTCAGAACAACTTTAGAATTTACAATTTCTATAGATAGATATAATCTACTATTAATGAATACGATAATCAAACGAATTGATGTGTAAAATGGATGAGAAATCATGCATTTATTTTACAATTTTTCCCCGTGAATTTGGTGACAATCCCAAATACTAACACAAATATTAACAATATATTCTAAATATGAATTAAATATATTAATTATAAAGATATACATATAAAATCAATTTTATCGAAAAATATTGTTGGTGCGCTACCGGGATTCGAACCTGGATCTCTTCCCTAACCGGGGGAGGTGCTTTATCCAACTAAGCTACAGCGGCACTATTTTTAGCGACAATTTTTCGACCTTATATGTTACCTTTTTTTTTGAAATTGATACATTTAATCGTTCCATCATTTGACAGAGCCATCTACCTTATTTTTACAGAATCTCAAAATACCTTTATGTAAATCTGATAGCAGACGCCAGAATTATCAATTCATTTTTATTAAATTTTGGACACATTGATACAACTTTATTATTTTTTAGGAGAACACATTCTTATTGTGAAGTTGTAATTATTCAGAACAATTACATTATAAGGTTCTGAATAATTACAACTTCACAATAAGAATGTGTTCTCCTAAAAAACAATATATTCGTATAAACGAAACGCAACATCAAAAAATCGTTAATATTATCATGGTTTCTTGTCAAAATATCAAAATCTGAGGCACATAATTAATTATTTTAAATAGATACTTAATTATGTATCTTTATACTGGTTAGTAATTTGTAAAAATTACGATACTAGAACATATGTAAATCTACCGATCTAAATTACCTCGGTGTGAAAATATCATCAACAATTTATACGATCTATCAATTGTCTATGTATACATTCTGCAACTGATATATTAATTGAAATAAGCAACCTAAAAATATTATTATTATATTAACGAGCTGAAAGAATGGATGGATTATTATTATTATTATTAGAACACATTATTATTGTGAAGTTGTAATTATTCAGAACATTGGTCTGTGATATTTTAAATATGAATTAAATATATTAATTATAAAGATATACATATAAAATCAATTACATCTAAAAATATTGTTGTTGCACCACCGGGATTCGAACCTGGATCTCTTTCCTAACCGGGGAAGATGCATTTTCCAACTATGCTACAGCGACAATATTTTTAGCGACAATTTTCAAACCTATAGGTTACCTTTCTGATATTAATACATTTAATCGTTCCATAATTTGAAAGAGCCATCTACCTTATTTTATAGCTGTAGCATAGTTGTATAATGCACCTTCCCCGGTTAGGAAAGAGATCCAGGTTCGAATCCCGATGGCGCAACAACAATATTTTTCGATAAAATTGATTTTATATGTAAATCTTTATAATTATATTTAATTCATATTTATTATTATTATTTCTGCGTTCTTTGTAAGAGGTCATTGATGGTAGGGAAAAAAATTTATTCGAATCAGTAATATTAATGGACAGAATTATTGATTCGACGGAATTATACAGGGTATCTATTATTGGATTTGTAAAATGTCAACTCACGTCGGAAGTACATTTATAGAGTAGATTAAATTAGGTAATACGGTCAGGGACTAACTAGCCGAGAATACTAAATGTTCATGCCTGACTCGTGATAAAAAGCGTTGCATAATAAAATGTCAATCATTATTTATCACCCTTGCAAGAGGTCCATTTTTGAATGGACGTCTTATTCGTGATTCATTGGGGAGCCCATTTTTTTCTCAGGTCCTTTAATGGACTTAGCCCTGAACTTAATCGTAATTTTCCGTGCAGTTTAAAAACGCCTTATTATTTTTGTTTACATTACAATATTTTTTTTATATTTTGTTACGAATATAATGATCAAAGAAGCACTTTTTAATATATGTATATACCTATATATTATATATTTGTAATGGGCTTACATACAATGGTAGTAAATCTTTTAGCCATTTTTATGAAAACATAGTTTATCAAAAAAATTAACTAATTTAATAGTCGTCTCAAAATATCTAATAATTAAGACATCTGGATTTTTGTTATTTTTACTATTTTTCTGCTTTCTTATTTATTAATATTATTTATTTATTTACTCACAGTAGCTATAAACTTTTAAATTACTGTTGAATGAGTGAGTACCTGTGAGTATATTCAACCAGCACTGATTTTAATAATATTTTACAGTTTTCATCGTTTTGATTTTCATAATTTTTAGCGATTCGATTGTGATATGTTTTACATCTTTGATCTCAGCCTAATTTTTTTTTAAATTATTTTATTAGAAGATATAATGAGATATAATACAATCAGTAAGATATATGTATATTTCTTTAACATTTATTTCTTCTCTATGACTAAGACTCAAATATAGAGGAGTATATACGAGAGTGTATAATTTATATATATGTGTATATATTTTTTGACTTCAAATACAAATTTATAATAGTATATAATTTTTCTAATTGTGATGGGGAGATTGTTAAAGAATTTGATGCCTTGATAAATATAGTGATTTTGGATTGCGGTATATTTTAGTTTTGGAGTATCAATTTGGTCTTTAAATCTTGTAGATCGGAATTCGCTTCTAATATTTCATTTATTTTTAATTTTTTAAATTAGGGTTATTGATTTATTTTTTTTGTATATGTCTATTATTTTTGGTACTTTGAAATCTGTGATACTTGGTAGTAATTTTTTTTTTAGAATTATCATTATCATCATTTTTAAGTGATTTCTAATTGTGATATTGAAGTTTTATATGCTCCTCCCCCAACCAACAATGCCGTATTGCAAATGTGACTGTACAAAGGCGTAATATATTGTTATCAGATTTGTCTTACAAGAGTACCCTGTCTCCATCACCCAACAATCCCACAATACTGTTTATAATAATTATTATCATTATTTAAGGGAACATGTGTGTGTATATTATACGTGTGTTCATTAAGTATGTAAATGAAATTCTGGCCGCGACATTATTTATCCGTTCGTGCATTATGACCGCATATTTTTATACGTGTCAGGTTATTTCTGAGGTTTCAGTTAGTATTCAGCGGTCGCATTTTTCATTTAGGAAAACACGATTATCGTGACACACGGAAGGATAAATAATGTAAAGGCAGCGACGCACAGAAGGGCACACCGCGGCGCTCCGTGACGTCAGTGAACATGCCGACGTCAATCGGCATTTAACAAGAGTCAAAACGAAAGCAATCATGTAGAATATCCCAATCGCATTTGGTTCCAACATGAATATTAGGGGCTTTTCGTGAAAGTAGTCACAAAATCATTTTAAAAGTTGTATTTCTTCTATAATTTAAAATTTATTAAAAATATATTAAATAAATCGATTTAATTAATGTTAAGCTGATTTTAGCGTAGTGTAATAATAGCGTAATAAGATTAAAAAATGATCAATTAGGTCAGTGATGGCGAACCTATGACACGCTTGTCAAAGGTGACACTCACAGCGTTTTGGGCGACACGCCAGCGTTCACTAATATCAGAATTATCAAAGAACCCCAGAAGAATCTAACCACCAGACGTCCACCCGAAAACAACATTCGAATTTATCACTACGTACGTATTACATATGTATTTCTTTTGTATCTCACTTCGTGAAAAAAACAATTAATTGACATCAAATCAAATATGGGTTCCATATTTTTTCCAGTTAAATTTAAAATTATTTTCGCGGGAAGGGGGGGGGGGGTTGACACGCCGCTACACGCCGAGCCCAAAAGATTCGCCATCGCTGACTTTGGTAGTTTAGTTATATGGAACGGATTAATGAAAAGAGAATGGTAAGAAAGATAAATGACGTGCAAATGTTGATGGTACCAGTAATAGAGGACATTTAAGGAAGACTCTGCTCGACCAGGTAGAAGTCTCAATAATCAACGAGCTTGTATGAGAAAATGTATAAATATGGATGAGGCGAAAATTGGGTGTCAAGGCAGAAGAGTGTGGCGCTCTATCCAGTCTGCCTACCCCCGCAGGGAAAGAGCATGATGGTAAGTTAGTTAGACTTTGTAATTACTTTCCCTGGCATTGTATTTTTTACATACTCATACATACTTACAAAGATATTCATTCTTATTTGTACTTTTGAAATTAGAAAAATTAACTTTGTGGTTAAAATTCATATTTTTATTTGTTAACTTTGTTTTATTAACCACTTATTGAGTTTAAATACATTATATAAATTATATTGATAAAACAGGTAGAAATTTTAATATAAGAGTAAAGGAGCATTTGAGATATTTGAACAATAGTGGGTTTTCAGAATTTTCTAATCATTTGATGGTTTTGATAAAAAATTGGGATTGTTAATTTTGCATATAAACGGTGTTGGTCACAAATTAAATAATTTGGAATCGTTGGAGATAAATAAAGCGTGTAAAACTAATTAAAAATTATAAACAATCAACTAAATTTAACTACGAGTCCCATTCTAAAATTTTTTCCTAAAAATTATTCGAGTAAATTTGTATTTAGTAACAATTTGAGTTGGGTACTAAATTTATTTTTTAAATAATTGTTGTTTTTTTAAAAATAGATTCTGGTAAAGAAACAATAATATATTTGTTTAGTTAGTATTGATATCCTGAAGAAGAAAATGGTATTTTTCGAAACCGGTAGATGTATTTAAACTCAATAAGTGGTTAATAAAACATAAATTGAAATATGAATACATATATAATGTTTCAATAATTGTAGACTTTTTTTTATTTTAAATAACGGCGTAGTATTTTGACTAATAAATGCATCAGTATGCGTGTATTCAATATTTTCTTCTGGTGAAATTTTTTTTAATACCGTATTTAAACTCCTAAAAATCTGTCACGAGCTTGAATATCATCACCAACTGACTAACAGTAACTAAAGCATAAAAGTAGTGTTTTTTTATTATTATTATGTTCCAATATTGACTTAAATACAAATATTAATCTATTTCGTAAATGCAGCCCAGAATTGAGTACTCGATCCCAGCAGCTGTTACTTCCAAGAACACTAAACCGAACACTAAGCCGAACACTAAGCCGAACACTGTTCGCACATTCTGAATTCAAGGGCCATTCTTCTTTTCCGTTCTCACCGCCGAGCGTGTTCTATTTTTAGCTCACCAGGGTCGAACTCACCCCAGTGAGCTGGCGTCGGTAGCGTTTTGGTGCGGGTAGGGGCGCGGTGCGGGTAGGGGGTGGTGTCCTAAGGGTGGCTGTTCACAACTCTCAACACGTTCCGCGAGCTAATTCTGGAGGGTTTTCTTTCCGTTGTGGTATTCCAGATCTTCAATCATTTTCATTCTGAGGGCATCTTCAATTAAGAAGGTATAAACATATTTAGAGGTCAAAGGAGATAAGGTAACCAAGGGCGTGGATTGGATTTAGGTTTGTTTGTATAGCAAAAAATATTTGTATTGTCAACAGTACAGTGTAAAATACATTATTATACTGTGTTAAATACAATTATATTGTAGTGATTCAAAAATTAATATGGCTAAGATAATTAATAAATGCGACTGTCATACATTTTTGGCAGGTCGTATATTTTGTTAATCTGCGTAATTTTATTGGTCAGGGCGGCAACATTACATGTTAAAATTGGTTGACGCATTATTTTACACGTAGGTACTTACTTCATTTGTTTTTTATTTACTACTACATTGGGGTTTTTATTAGCTTACTCTAACAACTTTAGAATGTATGAACCTTATCATGCAACACTTAAAATGAACTACCGAATTTAAAAATGTACTATTACCAAAGGAGTTACTGATATTAATTGAAAATAATTTATCCGTACTGCGCACATGTGTAATTATAATCATAATACGGGGGCAAGTCAAAAATTAGATACATTCTCGATTTACAATTTATTTACACAGACTTTGCGGAAGCGAAGCTCGTCGTGGATGATTTGGCGGGCAGAACCATGACTGATATTCAAAGAAGACGCTACCTCACCGATGGTAACTCGCCTATTCGCTAGAACCATCTCTCGAGCTTGCTGAATCTTGTCGGCCGTGGTGGAGGTTGACGTGCGTCCCGCTCTCTCTTCGTGCGTCACACTCGTCCGGCCACTTTTAAACTTCTCGATTCACAAAAAAACATTTTTACATGATAAAGCACTGTCCCCGTATTGTGATAAAAATCTACGATGATTTTCCCACCCTCCGACCAGAGAAATCGGATCACCGCTCGTTGTTCCTCTTTGATGCAAACTGCTAGCGGAACGGACATGTTTACACTTTAATATCTGGAAGGCAAATGACGCGATCGGGATCAAATTTCGCACACGTGACCGCAGTCGTACCGACTCTAAGCACGCATGCCGCAGAAGGCAGTATGATAACCTTGAAGGTGTGTTATGGCGAAAGTGTTGATTATTTTTGACGCGCCCTTGTAATTTAAGTTTTGCGGCACATTGTACATTGCACACTCAATTGTGCTTAGAATAAAATATCTTCAATAATAATTTCGCTTTTTGTAATAAATGTGCAGTATGAAAAAGAATATTTAATTTTGTGTGTTGGGTGGAAAAAAATACTACATTACTACATGCTATGTAGAAACAAAGTACCGTATATATTGGCTACTTTTTCAACTACATCCGTAATGATAACCACATAATTTAAAAAAAAATCTGTTTCGTCTTAAGATATGTAACTCTATATATTTAAACCAGTAAAGTATGATTTCATAGTTAATTTACCAAATATTTTTAAAAGTTTGATGAACTAAAATAATTATATTAAATGGCTACATCAAGCGCTCACAAAATTGAACTTAATATCTATTTTAAACACAAATTAAATGTATTAATTAGAAAGATATACGTATAAAATTAATTTTATTGAAAAAAATTGTTGTTGCTACCGGAATTCGAACCTGGATCTCTTCCAATCCGGGGAACGTGCATTATCCGATTATGCTGTACTTTCACAGTGGATTAACGACGAATTTTCGAACCTATATATAATACTTTTCAAATGAATAAAACTATCGTTCCATTATTTGAAAACCATGTACTTTGTATTGGAAGAGATCCAGATTTTCGATAAATTTGATTTTATATGTATATCTTTCTAATTAATACATTTAATTATTAATTAGTATTTAAAATATCACATACCTATGTTCCGAATAATTACAACTTCACAATAAGAATGTGTTCTCCTTAATAATTAATAGACATTTATAGGAATGCCTACTAGTGCGGTAAAGGATAAGATAAATTCTTAGAAACGAATCTCTACGCGAGAAATCGTAGAACATAACTACCTTTCGTGACAAAAACCGAGAATATATTTTTCGTGTTCTCAGAAGGCATCTTCGATTATACCTTCATCGAACCACCCGTAAAATACGGTATCTGGGTGGTTACCACAATTTCGTGTGGAGCTTTTTTCTATAAATTTTCATATCTTTGGATACGTTAGAATAGGTGTATACGGTGGAGTAGTGGGGCTGGAACGCACCGGAATGTTGTTCCGGTACTTTTTTCCGGTACGATTAGTTAGAACAAAACATGTGTGTGTGTTTTTTTGTATATATGTCAGGAAAAGTAGTGTCGCCGTGCCGGTTCTTTTTACAACGATAGCTTCAATTCTGTGCTGAACCTGAATACACTTTATTCAACATTAAATATTTATATTTCAAATGAAATTCTATTATATATAATATAGAATATCATTCGAAATATACTTTCACATTCTATTGTGTCGAACCTGAACGAACTAAAATTGAAAACTTTAATATTCAGTTGAGTTTGGGGAGTTGATGTGTCGTCACCTACATAGTTTTTTCAGTCTTGTAACTTTTTATGTTTTAACATCAAAGTTTTTAACTACGCTATCCATGTGTTGAATCATTTTATTCTGCTAAGAATTAAGGACTTTTTCGTTATTGTTTGTGGACCTATTTTTATTAGAGAGATATTGGTGTACTTTTAAAATCAGCAATGTTATCTTTGTGGTTAATATTCATATTTTTATTTATTAAACACCTACCACGAAACATTAGACCGGCATTTTATACAAATAATAGTATAGGAAATTTACTCATAAATTCTAAAGACAAAGATGATAAATTTAACAATTCTGGTGTCTATAAACTTAGTTGCAAGGATTGTGCTGCATTTTATATTGGTAAAACGGGTAGAAATTTTAATATAAGAGTAAGGGAGCATTTGAGATGTTTGAACAATAGTGGGTTTTCAGAATTTGCTAATCATTTGATAGAAAATGGTCATGATTTTGATAAAAAATTGGGATTGTCAATTTTGCATATAAACGGTGTTGGTCACAAATTAAATAATTTGGAATCATTGGAGATAAATAAAGCGTGTAAAACTAATCAAAAAATTATAAACAACCAACTAAATTTAACTACGAGTCCCATTCTAAAATTTTTTCCTAAAAATTATTCGAGTAAATTTGTATTAAGTAATGATTTGAGTTAGGTACTAAAGATAAATAGATTTTTTTTAAATAGATTCTGTCAAAGAAACAATATATGTTTTAGTTGTCAAAGAAACAATATATGTTTTAGTTAGTTATGACATCCTGAAGAAGAAAATGGTATTTTTCGAAACCGGTAGATGTATTTAAACTCATTTTAGTGGTTAATAAAACAAAGATAATAAATAAAAATATAGATATTGGTGTATTAATTAATACCTGACTATGTCCTAGAAAAAAAAACTAACATTATTTTTAGGAGAACACATTCTTATTGTGAAGTTGTAATTATTCAGAACACAGGTCTGTGATATTTTAAATATGAATTAAATATATTAATTAGAAAGATATACATATAAAATCAATTCTATCTAAAAATATTGTTGTTGCGCCACCGGGATTCGAACCTGGATCTCTCTCCTAACCGGGGAAGGTGCATTACTTTAAAGATTTCTCCCTCGACTATTTCTGCGTGTAACTAACTACTCTTTAGATCATATTTTTAATTACATTTTCACATAATTGCGGCCCAAATTCATCAACTCGACGAATGCTATTCTTGGGTTCGTAGATTGACTGCGGAGTGTTCGCGTAGACTTTGTTAATTTCTAAATCTCTTATTAAATCGTACTATTTTGCCGCCAAATAGACGGGATTTTGTCTAAATTAAAAATATTGTTTGTCTTGCTTAATTGGAGCCATAAAAAGATTATCAGCATGTTGCAATAGCGTTCGTCACTGACAGCAATTGTTTGGCCAACCTCGTGTCATTGAACTATTTTTTATTTTTAAATCGGACATATTTTACCTTTTACTGATTTACTGATCATTCTTATTGTACTCGAAGGCGACAGTTTAGCTTATTGCTATATTCCGCTGAAGTGCAAATCGCTGAAGATGATTTTATTTTGTACGCAGAGCAGATCAATTACCAACTTTTATTTACCGCTAAATCTCTGATAAAAAAAATATCTCATCCACGTAAACCCTCCTTAATGGCGTGTGGTTGTGGATAAAAAAAATCTCAGAGATTTGTCTCGAAAGCGAGTAAAGGTCAGTATAGAAATCAGCGCAATATGTTCTATGAATCACTCGTGCTTTACTTTCGGATTATAATGACGTATCCAGTACACACGTATCTTTACTAACTCTCAGTGTTTACCTTGGACACGGGTCGCAACAACATCGAAGATAAAAGAGCAAGAAGGCAAACCTCTACAAAATGAATGGATTAAATTAGCAATCTCGCGTAGACCAAAAGATTAGGAAATATCGTTAACCTTTCCTCTCCGGTGATGTAAGCTGAGTTGACATTGCCTCTAATTATGTGAATATCTCTGTAAATATACTTAATACAGAGTTAACATTTTAGGTATTCCACCATAATATGCTTGTGTATAGGATAAAATGATTACAATATATAAGTATTTACCATACGCAACAATAAAAAATGTTTACTCGAAGAACCTGGCGTGAATTTATCAATACATACATGTATGTGTATGTGCGGAGAGGTGCGGAACGCGTAGTGTATGGGGCGCGTGATTCCGGATGCCGATCGTCACTTTAGTTATTGGCAGAGCGTACGTTGGCCGGGTTAGACGTGTTTTATGTCTTTGTGCTGTCGTTCTGTATGACCAATGTTTTTTTTTCTCATTCTTACCACTTTTAAATGATGAATATATGTAATAAATGTAAAATATTCATATTTATCAGACTTAAAAATCGCAAAAGTCTCCATGTACACTGAGTTTACAGCACCGGAGCGCGCGTTATTATTTTAGCACCGTATGGGAAAGGTTAAAATAGCCATGAGAGTAGGTTGATATCTAGGACCACTACACCCAGCAATTAGTAATAGACTACAGAGAGAAGCAGAGAAGGCAAGTTTGCGAAAAAAAACACATAATCAACACTATATAACTGGGAACCATGGTTACTGGTCATGCAAGAGCAAATTGGGATTTCGATGAAGTTCTTGATTATAATCTGAGGCATATGCATGTAAGACTATTATGTTCTCTGTGTAAATAGCCATTCTGTCACTGAGAATCCCGCTGAAAAAATAAAAAGAACCATTCTTATTTAATGGAAACACTTCTAACTTCGCCATTTTCTATGGAGAAACAATATATTCAAGGAAAGAAGAATACATAATTGGTTAAGCTTAAATTTATATTGTCATATGTATTTAAAAGCGTACAAAAAATGTGATATTTGAAAGCATGTATATTTAATAAGAATAACTATTTTAAATAAATAAAATCTAAAGATCTAAACGTACTCTATTATACTTCAAGTTCAATTGACGATATGATTAGTATTTTAAAAAATCTATCCTATGACTTTCGATTCGATTATACATATAAAACATTCCATTTTTGCTTCAGATAACTTGTTCTACTTTTTTTAAGGTTTAAATTATATTCGTATGCTAGATATGCGTATTTTTTTAAATTTACACATTATATGTGCCTATAACGAAACGAGCTATTTTTTTTCTGGTTTGTAAAGCTTTTTAATTCATTATTTTTTTATTTTTAATATGCAAAATAAAACATGTTTTCGTTACACTCGTATATTTTATGTGTTCCGTAAATATGATAAAATTAACAATGCAACATACCTATACGTACATCTATGAATCATTTTATTTATATATAAATATTTCGTTGTATATTTTTTGTTAATCTTTACCATACCATGATATAAAATACCCAAACGCAGCCATGCTGTCAACTCGTGTTACCGTAAATAATAGTTATAAAAATGTTTTTATTAGCTTAAATGGCTTTAATGGCACGAATTTACTCTAAATATTGAGCATTCAATTTTGAAAATATTAATAACATAATTTAGAGCATTCATTAATTCCTATACAATGTATCCTTCCTTCTTATCTCTCTTCGTTTAATTGGTAAGAAAGAGACAATTATATTTGTATGTTTGCTGTTCTTTTCACTATGACAATAGTGTGTGATCTCTGTCTTTCATATCACAAATGGTATTTTTACCAACGTATTAATTTTACAACGGATTGAATGGAAAAAATAATTGTTTTGTACGGTTCCCTTTTCATAATTGGTTTTTCACTAGTCATACCTAAGCGCTAACATTTTCTTTAGGATTATCTAAAATATGTATTTTATATTGCATGTATTTATCAAAATATTACAGGTTTAATTATGATGGTAGACCTGTGTTACTGCATGGTTTGGGAAGGATTAAATCATTTCTGCAGAAGATCATCGACACCAAGAATCCATCTGTTGTGTGATAGAAATGTGTTTTTTAGAAGTGTGTTTTGGCTACTCAATTAAGTTCATTTAACGAAGCCTCAATGTTTAAGAACTGAAATGTACTCCAGAGCCGGGACCACACAGAAGATATTTCAACGGGGATTGTCTCAGATAGACAAAGACTATAACAAGGGGTGGTTGGCCGACCTCAACTTCTCTTACTGCTAACTAGGGTTTCTGATTTCCCGGACTTTTTTCATTCCCGGGACTCGATTTGCAGCTCTGGATCATTCACGGAATCCCAGGTCTCGTGATATGTTAATAAATTTATTTTTTAAATAAAAAAAAATATGTTTGTTTATTATAAATATTGTTAATTTTATTTCTATTAAATTGTTATTATAAATTAATTATGTATTGACAAAAAAATACTATTTCTAAATAAAAATATATAAAAAAATATAATTTGAATGAAATATATTATATGTACATATTTACAATCATCTTTTTTTTTGGTTTTTTTTGTTTTGACCTAAACATTTCTTTTTAACTGCGTTCGTAAGACAAAAAATTTAGACGAAATTATTTTATTTACACTCTTTCAAAATTATTATGAACCATGGGACTCGACATAAGCATTCCCGGGACTCAATGCATCGAAAACCCCATATATTCCCGGGAATCCATTCCCGGATCGACCCGGGACAGAAACCCTACTGCTAACATTGCGAAAATCGTAATATAGACGAAGAATATTCAAAACGTTGTCCAGGGTTTTAGCGATAGTTCAAACAAAAGTTCAGTGTCATGTCCAAAGTAGCAGCGAAGGACCAAGGTAGAAGATATAAAACTCCAGATATCGTGTCGTAGGATCACATCACTATCGGTAAAATTTATTGGCAACTCTAGGACCGGGCGGCGCCTGCCAATGAGACATGGGTTTAGAATCCCCACCCCTGCTCCCCTGCTTCTCTGGCCGGCTTATCTATACTACAATTCAACAAGTCACAATTCCCACTTTTCGCTTTTATTGGCGGCCTTTTTTAGAATCCACCAGACAATACTATCGAGGTGCTCGTAAGGCGCTTTGCGACCTGCAAGTCCGCGAATCTCGATCCAGGTCGCTACGGGGACCTGTTACGCGCTTTGCAACTGGCCCTTGGCAAAAGATCATTTTCAGGAGGTGACGACGTCATCCGTATCATCTGCCGGACGTAGGAGTGCCACGCGCGACGCTCAAATCCTGTTCGGCACAGGGATAATGGATTCATATCGAATATAATCGGACAAACAAATTGGTGGAAAATAGCGTGACGATTAAAACAAATACCCTGTCCTGGTGATATCAGTACATATATTTTCTCATCAAAGTGTCCTATTAGGAATTGATGGATTCGAGTCTCCTACCCGTTACGCTCCCACATTCCCCAGCAATTAAATATTTTCGAGATTAAAATAAATTGCTTCGGGACTGTGTATAATGGTCAAAAAGTGTGTTTACCTTACCCATATTAAACTCCGGTCGTAAAACGTTAACCTTATCCATCGTATAAAGTGAGCGATAAATCCAAGTTTCTGTAGGCAGACAGCCTTCTTCAAACAACCTCCTGAAACTAGTTAACTGCGCTCGACCCGGCACTTTTCTTCTCAACCGCTGCCTCGCCTTTATTTTAATACGGTCATTAATACCATTATAATATGCATTATCTCGAATGAGAGTATTTTTCGCATCATTTCTCGCAGCGAAACAAACAATTCAAAGAGAACAGACACATGATGAGTTTATACACGGATTATTTATTTTATTTTTTTCTATTTTCGTAAAAAGTAATCACTTTGTGGTTTGACATATTAGATTAAATAAAATACAGTCTTTGTATAATTTGTATGAAACCACGAAATTTATTATACGCCACCCGGTTTCGTTTAGCTCAAGCTTCGCCAGGACGTATTTAAAACTAACAATAAATACAAAAAGGGTGCACTTATATATATGCTATCTCCCTTTTTATAATTATATGATTCATTTGCATACTTTTCTCACACTGAAACTGAAAATCTAAAATTCAATTAGTCCGTTTGCACCCACTGCTGAAAAAATAGGTTTCTCTCATTGCTCTCCACGATTTCCGTTTCTGTTCGACTCTCCTCCAATAAAAGTCACCGATCTTGTAGTCGACCTATAATTTATAATGCCTAACAATAGAATATGTTCATGAATCCATTAATATAATACACTTAACAGTAAGCAATGTTTTGTTTATACAGTCATTTGTTGAAGAGAAAATCTATTTATATTTCTGCCAGCCGTCTCAGCCAGACACTAATCGCACTAGTAGTTGAAATGCATTGTAAATGCTTGATAAAACACTGTCCTTGATTGAAATGTGCAGTATGGTCTGGTCTGGTGCATGCGCCAACTGCAACAGGTGTCTGCCGAGTCTGGGCAGTTCACGGCCCACTCCAGGATCCTTAATTAAAATATGATAATTCCAAAAACTTATATGCGGTACTAATGCAGTTTTTAAATGAGAAACAGGCTCATTGACGGTATAAGTAGTAAACGGTCGTGATACGGATAGTAAATAAATGCAAATTACATGATTAAGGATTTATCGATGTATTTATTTCAACCATTCTATTGGTACATAAGTGTTATACTCTGATAAATATATGACTCGGTTTTTTTTTGTACGCATATAACAATAACAGTAATTACAATACCAGTTGCACATATAACAATAAGAGTATTTACCTATCACCAAGAATAACAATAAAACCCATCTTATTGATTATTGTTAAGAAATATTATTCTACAATACAATATTTTACTCAAAGATACTTGGGATTCATTGCAATCCATAATAAAATTACGCTTCCCTGTCTACATCTGTAACTTTCTGAATGTCGCTTTGGCTGGTTTGTGCTTGATTAAACGGCCAGGTCAGTGAGACGCGATCACGGCATAAAATAGATTACTTAAATGTTTTCTCCATTATATATTCAATAACAGTACGTAAATATATATTCAAATCAAAACATTGCGAAATTGTAGGAATTTTCAGCTATCATCTATCTTATTCATGAAATTCTTTAATTTTAGATATTTTAACTTCATAAAAATATTTTCAGCTATTTTGTAGGAGCTCAAAAATGTATACTTATTTTTCATTGGCGATCGATTTTTCAGAAAAATATAATTCGGCATACATGTATATATAAGTACGTGTAAAAGTTTTAGGGTGCATTATTTTGTAAATCCAGGGGTACATTATATTATAAATTCCGGTTTATCCTCAGTTATCGGATTTATGTAGACTTGCATGTTTATAAAAAAGGTGCAACGTTAGGTTATATATGATAGTTATATGATAGTTAAAATACCGCGAACGATCAAGCTACAATGCAAATATTTTTTCTTAGTAGATACTTACATAATTTGTTGCTGCAAGAATAGTTAATTAAATAAAACCACATTTCAATATAATATGTAAACCTATTTTTATCTAAAAATATTGATTATCGTTAATTGTGAAGAATGTAATATTATATACGAGCAACGTAGGCACCTGAAAAGGTAAAAATTCAATTAAAATGGTTCTTTTCTTCTCAAAAATAAGATAGCTAGCTATTAATTAAGCAATCAGATTACAAAAAGAGTTCCTACAATGTCAATTTTTTTTTCCTTAATTGATACCCTTTTATAAAACAGCGACATTTCAATCATTTCGTTCATTTCTCTCCATTTTTCTTCAAACAAAGCATTCGATTAAATTGTATTCCCTAGATAAATCAAAACTTTCATTTCAATTCATGTTGGTACATGTTACAAAAATATACTGTTTTCATTTCATCGCGTCTTTCTGAATATTTCAACGGAGTGTTGAGAATAATTGTAGTTGTTAAATATATTTATGAATGAAGTGTTTTTTTCAGACAAACTCTTTAGTGATGACTTCTGGATGAAGTTGTGCGAAAGATGTATTATCAATCGAAGAAAATTTTATAACCGTTATCTGGGATAATTTTTTTTTAAATAATATAAATCGTCGATGATTTCAAATTATTTTCTGTCTAATGCGGTGTATAATGTAACAGCATTAAGTAGAAATTTAACGCGTAATATCTACACGCATCCCACAAACAAATAATGAACCCAACACGTGTGAAGGTGGCCGTATGAAAAACAGACAGGAAAACCAGCAAGGATGACATACTTTGGTCACGTAGCCAGGCTGGAGTCAAACGAAGGTCGTAAAACTAATTCAGTTTGTGAGATATGAAATTAATTACTATCACCTTCTAGGAATAAGTTAAAAATATGATACCGGGTAAATACCATTTTTTTACAATCTAAAAATTATAAAAATAATATTCACTAGACTGAAGGTTTCGGGATAATTATGTTTGAGCTAATTTAAGAAAATGTAATAAATATTATTAGGTAGGTACTTCAGAAGAGATAACGTTAAATGTCTGGGATTCGGCCTTAGCTGTCATTTAAGTCAGTCTCACTTAATGATAGCTCAATTGGATAATAATTTCGATTCAATGGCGCTTTACACATAATCATTACTTTTATCTAGTTACTAGCTTTTAAAATGTACAATTGTATAAACTTATTGATACGATTTTGTGAATCGGAGAGTTTTCAATATTTTTTTTTAAATAGATGTGCGTACACGGTATACATGTCACATCAATATTCTTACAATTTTCAAACTAAGATAAACGCTTGTACTATGAAAACTAACTTGCTAGTGTCCTGGAACGAGGCGCGAACCCCCGACCACTAGATCATTTGACCACAACACCAACAAGCTACTCAGCCAATTTTAAACCGCTGTTTCATTTTTTTATTAGCGCAAGGAATCTCACGATTTCATAAGCCCATTCTTAGAATTCTTAGAACAGCTGATTGGTACAACTCTTATATGGCTGAAGTAGAAGCTGACCTGAGGATTTGTCGTCCATAATGTATGTGATAGAGAAAATATCAATACACTATGATATGTGTCGTCTTGTATAATATGTCAGCCAATACAACTTAAAGTCTGCTAAGTGAGACGTAACCAATGTAGTTCACAGGGATATTAAGTTCACTAATTCACATTCAAAATTAATTGTAATCTATCCAGTTGAAATATGGGCAGGTCAGCATAAATATTATAATGGTAGTTCACACGTGTCATGTAGTGATTGCATAGCACACGCGAGTATATAAATTAATATTATATTATTATTATTATTACTACATATTAATGATATTTTTACAGTAGTTCAAACGTGAAACAGTGTTGCGTAGCACAAACGTATTGCGCAATTGAATACAGCAACTGAAAACGCAGTTGAAGTGTACTGTACTTTTAAATACATATTATCAAATACATATATCAAGTATAATATTTAATATATAGCTTATAAATTAATTTCGCTTGAGTAAACCAAGAAAATTTTTATAAAATACTTTCGAGCGACTGTAGATAATTTTGATAAAATCCCGAAAAGCTTACTTAACCTACATAAATAAGTAATTGTAATGTAACGTCAACGGAATACTTAAATATTTATAAATATTCATTTTGATGCTGACGTATTCGTGCGTGCAAAAAAAAACGAGAAATTCTGCTGTTTTTGACTGATTGCTTTCGCAAATCACAGCGACATTTAAGACATAAAATATTCAATCGAATTTAGTAGATTTTTACGACGTCAGAGGCTAAATTATTTTTTTTTATTCTGCGTCGGTCAGTTTTGTAATAGCCGACGTTTCGGGCCATACTTCAGTAGTCAAGTCAAGCCCTGTCATGTTATTCTTCCTTCAGCCGTTTGGGCATTTCAAGATTAAAATGCGAGATGAGCTTGACAAAATATAAAACACTCCCACCCTTAATGAAACGATTGGGGTTCAATCATCGTTCCAAAGAGCCATCATATTACAGTGAAACCTCTATTTATCGTTTTTGAAGGGACCTATTGAAATAAACTATGAATGCGGGAAAACAATGAATGCGAGAACATAGAAAAAGTTACATTTTTCATATTTAAATGTTTAATACATATTCAAAAAAAGATATATATTTTACATGTAAATGAATGTGTTTAAATAAAAATTAAATTAGACAGCTGCACGGCAAACAAAAAAATAATTAGCAATATTTGAATATGTCCAAGAACACACAATTAGTGGATTTTTACTGTTATTAAATAAATATCAGATATCTCATAGATATATTACCCTATACTTCCATATATTCTCTCTCTCTCTCTCTAAAAAATTGAAGTAAGTAAGTAATGAAGTAATGAAGCAGTGATGTGCGTATTTCTATTATTTTCCAAAATAAACTGACAATCTCGTAATTGGCTTTCTGTTGGAAGAATATTAAAGTCCTGAAAAGGGCCAAAATAAGGAACGGATACAAATAAACTAATCAATCTTATGACTATAATTTTGCTAGGAGCACGAGGATTATTAGTTCCGTGAAGCGATACGAAGACTTCCTAGTTAAGATATGAAACAAAAAATGGAGTACCCAACGAAGAATCTTCCATCTGTTTCTTTTATGTCGTATTAACATATTCTGAAAAGAAAGTGTTTCTTTTGTATATCTTTGTGAAAGAAGCCCATTGCGTATAAGCCTCGTCTATCATTTTATTGATTAATACTCAGCGTGATTAAAAGTTGAGGAAGATTAATATTTGGATACGCCACTGCGAAAATATTACGTAGAGACGCCACATTTTTATATGAAATTAATACATACGCAACATTCTTGTGCGTTTTTATTACACGAAAAATATATAATTTATATTATTAATCATAAAAGAAATTAGCATTTAGTTGTGTGAAAACTGGAGAGAAAGAAGATTTAATTAAATAATAATAGTAATAGCGTGTAACCTGGGTATTAAAATCTGGTATCATCTATTATAATATTATGCTAACGTATGCATAAATTGTATATTATACCATCTGTCATTGAATTTGGAATTCAATGAAGAAAGATCGTAGGTGTCGCCAATAAAAATAAAAATACAAGACATATCAGATAAATAATTGACAGTGTGACGGATTAATACGTCGCTGGCCGTGGTGGTAAGTTCTTTGCGATGGATGGTGGTTGATTATATACGTTATATGTTATATATCTATTCAATGCATTTACCCCCAGTTTAATATTTGTCAAAAACTGCTGTGAATAATTCTTGGATATGATTACTCTATCATTCTAGTATTGCAATTCAATAAAATTTTACACAAATTTTCATATTCACTTGAGGTTTTAAGTTAATTTTTTTAACTGACCCTATTTTTTAATTAATAACATTCTGACAATCATATCAATTTAAGATAGCTTAAAAATAATGTTTTCCCGTTTTGAAAAAATAAAATACAGCTTTTACTCGACGTACGTTCCCGCCCTTATGTTTTCTTACATTATGTTTTTAATTACACGTTATCAGGTTCATGAGAACTGATTAATTGTAATTATTCTTGGGGTTCAATTTAAATATTTCATAAATTTATTTTTAAGAGTGTATCAAATTTGAATCAATAATTATGTTATTATAGATAAAAATCTAACTTGTTTCAATTATTTTTTTTAGAGTAAATTATATAAGAATTGCTGTGTGAGTTTGTCTTTTTACGCGTTTTCGGTACATAGCCGTAGCATATAAACTATTAAAAAATTTAACTCTATTTTATGATTATGTCGAAGATTTGCGTCAAAAGAGTGCTAGAGCTTAAAATCGACAGGAATTTAATTTGTTTGACATAATGATATTCTGTAAACGTGCATTAAAAAAAAATTATATGTTAATTATGAAATTTATCTTAAATTGATTTATTTTCGTATTTAGTTGATTATTAGTAGGTACATGGCAGATGCGGTCGCTTCATACATACTTTGAATGCTCCGCATCCCTTGTGTTCTAGAGTTAAAAAGCTTTGGATTTTTTGTCTCAGCAACAATGGATTCTATCATTTGTTCCGTATCCACAGAGTATGAAAGTATTCGAATTCGCGTATGCGAATTCAGTTCCGTATGTCAAGGCCGAATACTGTATACAAATTCGTTAACATCATCCAACGTACAAAAAATGACTTCAATACTTATGCACAGAATAGCATATAGGATTGTTTTGAAGAATTTGTGAGAATCGAGCTCAAATATAAGTAAATGAAAACTCAGATACGTCATGGATTCTTTTATTTATGACATACTATTTTTGTCAGTAGTTGCATCTTGTTCGTGGGCCAGTCTATAAATTTGTATATTTGATAGTAGGTATAAACTTATTGTCCAGCATCCCTTCTACAAAAAGTCGCCGAACGCCACTGGTACATGGAATGAATGTTACATCAATATTTATAAACGAAGCTATGCTCTTGTACTATAAAAATCTTTTAGTCTCTCAGGATGATGTTTGAAACCCCGACCACTGGGTCAGTGGGCGAGTGTTCTACCGCTAAACTAAGCACGTCTATAACATACACAAAAAGCTTGAATAGTGAATATTAAGATATACAAGTGAGGCCTGGAGCTGGCAGAAGAGGAACGAAAGTAGACTGAATGCATTGGAAAGGAGATCACTTAGGCGTATATGTGGCAAATCTATTTATGACAAAATAAAGAATGAAGAAATAAGGAAAGAATGTAAAGCTGATGATGATTTAGAAATTATCACTTTGTTGGTTTGATCATATGGTACGAATGAATGAGGAAATAATGGTACTGAACGAAGACACACGTGTATCATTGCATAGAATGTGTTTCTGGTTCAAACAAAAATTATATCAATTCAGTTAAATTAATTCATTAAAAATATACCCGGCGGGGAACCAAACAAATAAGACGCGTAAATATCAGTTGATACCGGTTTGTCATAAATTTCACCAGGGGTAACGAAATTTTTGTATGAAATTAAGAATTAGTATTAAAATTTGATATTATAAATAATAAAGTGTTTCAAAAATATTAATCAATACATGTACAGTACATTTATCATAACAAATTTTACTGGGAAATCCACTGAATAAATATATTCTGTGTTAAAAGTCAATTTCCAAGAATGGATTACCAAACCCAGAATGAATCTCGCAAATCATTCTATGACGGAAATTCGCATTACGAGATTGACATACAAGCGTACCTTTATGAACAGAGCGAAAATTTCCCAGGCGTTTGCTCTAATTTTCTTTTACTTTATCCATCCGTAAATTTATACTCACTATGCAAGAAACTATTCATATCCTATTTTCCGACACCATCCACGTTTACTGAAACTTCAAAATACGTGCGCGTTCTAAAAGTGATCGTACTTTTAATATTAATTGTACGATGTCAGGATATACATGCAGGGATTTTTGATCAAGTCACCGCTTTTGCTTGCATGATGCGGACTCGGCTTTAATGCTATCGATTTTTCCCGCTGCAGGAATGTTTGGTTGGACAACAAAGGTCGTGAACCCGTCGCCGACAGTAGCACCGATTGTAAACTAGGAACTTGTCATAATCCTAGTTAACAATTTCTATAAACATGTTTTTATAAATAATTTCCCCAAAATTGTAATAAAAGGGAGATCCATTTTTGTAAGCAGAGTTGAATGACGTTACTTTTAAAATTTGTGAGGAACAATTGATGTTGTTTTAGTTAAAATATTTATATAAGTGAATAAAGTATTAAGAATCAGCATACTAGCTGGAAACAGATGCTTCTATGCATGTATATATATATATATATATCTATGCAATATTAGGGTAAAAAATAGTATATCAAAGAAGCAAACAATAATAGAATCAATGGTCAATTAACAGGTTTTGAAAAAACCTGCTAATTTATATTGAAGAAGAAAATGCGGATACTAAAAAAACAGATCTTATAGATTAAAAATGAACCACGAACTTAAAAACTCTACAAACAATTGTAATTGTCCCAAAACTCGAAATAATTTTTGGGATTGTAAACCAAAGTTTGACGTGCTTGTTTTGATCCTGTGGTCTGAGGTTTGAGCCTCATTCCAGGAGACCAACAAGTTATTCCTATTTTTATACCACAAATATTTAGCTTAGTTTGAAAATAGTAAGAATATTAGAAATATATGACACGTTTTCCGTGTACGCATCTCTATTTTAAAAATAAATATTATCACTGACTGATTATGACCAAGCAAAAACGTCCTAACGAACTAAGTATGTGAAAGAGGACTGAAATATGGTAGAAAGGCCCAAGAGCTGTAAAGGATTCAGTATAGAACAGTTATGAATAAAATCAAATCCAACATGCCTTGTAGATGTAATAAAAAGATTTGAATGAAAAGGTTAAAATGACAAATATTATTTTGTGATAATTTTGTGGTCCAATTATGTTGATGGTGCGATCATTATCACAGTTTCTTTTTCAAATTCACTCTCATTCGAATAACCTCTATTATAACCGACGCAAGTCGCCGGTTGAACTCACAGAACCAAGGGACAGCTCGACTCACCTGGTTGATGACGCCGTCTCGATGATCTTCCAGAAGATCACCCAATGTATGAAACTGCCACAGCACCAAAACCCTGATGAGTTTCAACGTTCACAACGCAACAAAATCGCAGATTCATCAAATTCTAAAATTCACTAATAGGAAATATGCTAAAGGTTAGGAACAAACTAAAAACTAGTGACAATATACTACATTTAACAATAATCATTTTGAAAGTATATGTGTACGAATACAATGCAAATGCAGAACATCTATATTTTCCTAACTTATCCATCCTCCTAAAACTTTTTATTTATTCTACCATTAGTCTTGACTCTATTTTTGCTTGCCATAAAAATAATCATTTATTTCTTCCCCGTGTTTGACAGATAACTGAGCATATCTTCTTATCATTTGATGCAACTATATTAGTATTTGAAGTATATATAATATAATATATTATATAATATAATATATAACTGTAATATAATATATTATAACATGTCTCAGATACCGAATGAACACAAATGGTACATTTATAATACTTGAGAATATCTCTTAATCGAATTCTCTTCAACACGATCATTATACAATTTTACAAATAAAATAAAAGGTGTTTCTACTCAGCATTGTATTGCTGAGTTGTTCAACCAATTTTGAGTTATTAACATTAATAAAAATATATTTTATATAAGATATGGACAGAAAACATATTACATTTCATTAGCCAATGCAATTTTTCGTGTTTTTGTTTGGATAAAGTGTTAGTTCTGCTAAAACAAAGTATCTCAGAATTATCAGAAGATGTATGCCGTCACCATTCACTTTAAGAGGTCGAGCTTTTGAATCGATTATATATTTGAATAGTTTAAATATTTGGGAACAAGTGTGATAAGGAACAATGATATCCAATAAGAAATAAATAGCAGAATAAAATTAGAAAACGCTCGTTACGTTGCTCTACAGAAATCTCCTGTCGTCGAGGTTGTTATCGAGGTAAATATTACAATTCTGATACAACCAATTTTTATAAAAATGAGTAACTTGATCTTTCACTATGACGCAGGAAAGTAGATAGCAGGTCTTCAAAGATATCTTCTTGCATTAGGGCATCCCATAAATAATGCGGTTTTTATATACTTTTTTTATTTTTCATAATTAAGATAAACAAAGTTCCTTTTAATCTAAAATATATTCTCCTTCATATTTCACAATACTCTTCCATCTTTCTGGTATACTTGCAAGATACCTCTCCCAAAATTCACATGTCGGTGACGAAATATTTTATTTTTTATTTTTTCAATCCAAATGATTTTGAAGACTGCGGAATAAATGATAATCAGATGGGGCAATATCTGGCGAATATAATGAGTGGAACATCATTTTCAAAAAGGGTTAATTTCTGAGACGTGATAGCGAAGAAGAGCACACATTCACTCTCTGCACGCGATTTGACTCTGACAGTTTGTGAGAATCCAAGCTTCTCTGCTAGTTTCTCAACTGTTCGACGGAATTTTGTTCCACCAAGGTTTGCACGACGTCCTCGTCGAATTCTACGACGAGGCTCGTCTTCTAGGCAGCAGTTTCTGACTCGGAATTTCTGGAACCACTGTTGACACTGGCTTACGCTTATTGTCCAATCCCCATAAATTGCATTAATATTTCTAGCACATTCCGCTACGTTGTTGCCCTTATTGAACTCAAAGCGAAATATTCTGAATATGCTCCATTGTCACTTCCATTATAGCATTGAAAAAATAACTGTTTAAATCGAACTACACTTTTCAAAACTTGCACTAAGAATATGTTACTATGTACCTGCTTTTATACCAGGTAGTAATTAAACCAGGTAATTAAGCAGGTAATTTATCCCGCCCCCCTCCGACATTTAGTTCATGTAATTAACAAACACGCAATATTTAAGGGATGACCTAATACTTGCATACGATTTACGACCCAATACGTGAAAATCAAATCTAATAATAAAACTAGAGGAAGTTAACAACCATAAGTAATTTGCTGTATAGCCTCAGTTAAAACATAAACACAAAATAGTTATTATTGTTACGGCAACTGTTACTTTATAAAATGTCCACTGGGTTTAATAAATTCGCTAACGGGATGCGTCTGGCTTTTGGGTCTTCTGCTTCATTTCATTTCAGGGCGAGCTACAGGCGAGCCGCGTAAGAAAGGTGTTCTGTATGCAAATCCCACATTTAGGGACAATTCTGTTAATTATTCAACTGTCAATGAACTCTGCTTATTTTAGCGTCCGTGGCGTAGTTCGTGTCAAATCTTCCTGAGCTTTTCTCCTATTTTGAGTATCACCTTCGCTGAGATGAATTTAAAGCTGAAACAGTTGATGTTAAAAATTGCTTAGTACTGATTATGTTAGAAATTTTAAAAACTATTAAATGTATACTAAAAAAATATTTCATGATTCTACTTTTTGATACTTTTTTACATATTTTGGTGTACTGAAATCAAAAATTGCATTTAATACAATTTTTTTCACAGAGTTCATTTTTGTATATTCTGTTTTGTTCTGTCTAAAACTATAAAACTTTACAAAGACGGGCTTTTTTGCTATCTATGCCATGTTTGCACATGTTTTCTCCCCTCCCCTCCCCCTTTCTCTTATTAAACCTTATGCACGCGTTAAGCTAAGATCAACTACAACGATTATAACTGGATGATTTGTGAAGATCTAAAATTAGTTATGCAAGTTTCTTGGTCAGCAGTCTGGATATATTAATTTCACGTATTTCTTATGAGATATCAGTGCAAGAAATCAACACTGAGAGTTAATAAATAGTCACCAAGGAGGTCTTGTGAACTCTGGAAGCGAGAGTGTTTTACATTAAAGTTTTATCAAAACAGAAATAATACTTCTGCCACTTTTATACACAAAATTAGACCTCATTTGTTTGTAAAAAAATTGTATAATCTGGAAATTGCTTCAGATGCCTTTGCAAAAAATTTCCTCATCTATCAGAAGGCAAGCTAAGAGGTGCCATTTATGTTGGTGCATACATAAGATCAGAAGATGTTAGATCAAGAGATTTTCACAATGATAACTGAAGGTAAAAGAGAGGCTTGAATTGCCTTTAAAAGTGTAGGTTTTTAGGAAATAACAAAGACCAAATGTTAAAAATATACTGCAAAAATTCTGTTTCGAGCAAAGTTTACTTTTTGAGTGCACACTTAGATTTTTTTCAGGAAATCTTGATGCGGTGAGCCAAAGAGCAAGGAAATCATTTTCATCAAGATATTAAAGAGTTCTAAAAAAGACTCCTGGTTAGTACAACGTAAACATGAAGTTTGATTACTTATGGATACTAAATCTTGGAATTTCGGAAACTTCACACGAAAGAAAAGTGAGGTACACCGCTTCTCTAAAAAAAGAAAAATGTAGAATAAGATTAAAATTTACTTGTATTATAGTAATAAATACTTATATTATTGTAATAATTATTGTTACTGTAAACTATACTCCCTTAGCTAAAAATGGCAATGCGGATTGGCAAAAAATTATTCGTGATCCAAAAATAGAGCTAAATTTTTGAATTCGGCTCAAAAAAACTATAAATTCGGTATAATTTTTCAATAAAGTTTTTATAATCTTCAATTTTATAAATGTACGTTATTGGTTTATTTTTTTTTATTACCCGCTTTGACATTAAAAGTTCTTTTTATTAATTCATTTTTATTATTCATTCATACATTCATATATATTTTATGAATAAAACTTTTAATTAAAATATATTCGCATTATTTGAATATGTCCAAGAACACCCAATTAATGGATTTTCACCTACAAACGCAATGTTATTAAACAAATAATCGTCCATATATTATTTTTGAAAGTTGTATATATGTTAATAGTCCACATATTAGTTTTGAAAGTTGTATATATGTTAATGGTCCACATATTAACATATATACAACTTTATAATGTTTGATAGATATGGAGATTGATAGGTGAGAATGGTGAACGTTATATTTATATAAAGTAATCACTTATGCCAGCCGAAGACAGGTCATAAGCCCTGTAATTATCCGTGCTTCCATATATTTTACATTAAATATAATAAAAAATAGCTTCGTCGCTATGAGATATTTATTTATTATTTGTTTAAAAGATATTCCATTATTTTTCATACCGTATATTACCTATAATAGTACTGTGTAAAGAAAATATAAACCTACTATTTAAATATACTGTGTAAAAAAAGAAAAACCTCCCATATATTATAGGTTAATAAATAGTTAAATACAATTCAAAATTTTATTTCATAATCTGAAAGACCATATGTGTTTTAGTTTTAAAAATAATATCTTCCAGTTAGTACCTTCATTCGCCATACACAATTGAGAGTTATTTAAATTACAATTAGAATTTATTTTTACAATTTCGCAACACTCGGCGCGTCATTCCCGGCGGTACTGCTCCATTTTTTGGTGTGTGGCAGCATTCTGTTCATCAAAACTTCTTAGTTAATATATATGGACCTCTGGATCCAGAGAAAAAATCACGAGGCATCGTTATATGAACTGACAGTTTTGGCAGAAGTATTTTGAAGTATATTCTTACAACATGCCATGTGGTCATTTTTCATATCAGTCACGTTCATTAGTTTTTAAATAATCATTATTTTGTACGGATAGAGCTTAAGATCAGTTTGCAAAATTCTTTTAACAATTCGATCAAACAATCCGAAAGCAGTGCGGGTTGAACGTTTGGGAGATTTCAGATTGGACAGTTTAAGCATTATTTTGGGGTTCGAACGCTCCGAGATCTTCCAGGTGATTTTTTTTTTAACGCTGAACCTGTGGCTCTAAAATATCCAACCCACGTCGTTATGGTATTTTGATTCTGAACAGCGGCGTGTCGACAGATAGCGAAGTGGATACATAAAGCTCTCTGCGTCCCGATCACAGATTCTTAGTTTTTGGTAAACACTTCAATAACGAACGCAAGGTGAATACCCATTCAAATCATGTTAGCATCTGAAAACAATAAGGCGAACACACTATCTTAAATTTTTGATTTAAATGATCAATTATTTTTCGACACATATATGACAAACCTCAATAATTCCTTAATATGCCATGGTATAATATATATTTATTTATTTTAATAAAAACTAATATGGAGAACACTTTCCGCTTACTTATGCTGGAAGGTAATTATTTATCGTGTGAAAGTTACATGAAAAATCATCCATATAGACGGCGCCACTGAAAATATTTCGGAGCATTCTAAAACTTTTTCTGGGGAAATGCATTTATCTTTAATATTTTCATCTTTACTTCCGTTTGATTCATAACTTCATGACAAACAGTTATTTTTCATTTGAGCAAAATTTTATATAAATTCTGCACAACTATGCATTTCATACTATGAAAATTATATTTATATACCGAAGAGACATGCTGTTTTGCAGGGTATCTATTATTTTGTGAAGTTCTATCACCTCCACAATCATCAACACCGCCAACGACCCTTGAACGCACCCTTCAGATAACTAGGCCGCAAAAATACACCCGCTACCGACGCCAAACCGTGTACTAACAACATGCACCGGCGGCCATGCCGGCACCGGCTCCTGACCACAAGCTCTGTTAGTACCTATTTACTTGCACGTAACATTATTGTTGGGTTTTTACACTCATACTAAGATATATCTCAAGTGCATATCTCATATCCCTCCATAATTTTGATTAAAATCTTCCTGGATATCACGTTAATTTCTTAAATTACTAGAGTTTTTCATTTTTACTTCATTTACATCCATGACAAAAGAAATTACACACTACTGCATTTTTAACAGGGAATCATGGAATTGGTTTTTGGATTGTGGAGTAAATGAATTATTTTAGACCTCAATTTATAACATTTCTTTAACGTTGTTATATTAACAATATTTCGTAAATAGAATAAAGTATTCTACGATTTTTAGTGCCTGTTTTTCTATAATTAGTTTTTTTTAATTTATTGGACATATTATTATTACGAGAAAAATGTACGTTATATTTTTCTTTCTGAATTTTTCATGTCCTCGAGCAGGAAGCCATTCTATTGAGCACTACAGATAGGACAATTCTATTATATATTTTTATATTACGTATATTGATGTCTACTTAATTGTTGAACATACTCATAAATAATAAACATTTATTTTTCCATCATATCGACCGGCAATAAAACCAGAATATTAGAACCAAAAGTTAAATCGGATAAAACAGTTCAAAAATCTCCTCCAATAGAAACTATCGAATCTATTACTTATATTTCAGTTTCTGTTTCGTTTCGGAAATCTTAAATGTTTGAATTTTTAAAAAAATTCCCTATATTGAAAACTATTATCGTGTATATATGAAAAGTCAGAATTTTCAGTATGGAATTCCTATTACGATTTACGATATAATATGTATATTTATTTTAATAAGTTTTTATTTTTTCGTATGATCTACGTACTAAGCTTCCAAATACCACCACACTTCGGAGAAGCAGCACGTCATAGACACTTGCACACTGCATGACTGTTAAACAATATGAAATCCTACGATTCACACGGATTAGAATTCAGAGATTCCCAAACTTTTTTGTGTCGTAGACCCCTTGCCATGTTTTTCGGTTTTTGGTAGACCCACTACTTACCTGATATTGATTTTTTGTAAATTTCTAATTGTTGTGAAGTTTAGTGTTAAAAACATAAACCACAAAGGGAATGCCTACATCCTACAACTTACACAATTTTATAAACATATACAATAATTTTTTTACTTCATAGGTACTTTTATAAATAATGTATATGTCTTTATATTATAAGATTATAATGTAAGTAAATAGGTACTCTCAGTGTATGTTGAGATCCACTATCGTGGACCCCCATTTTCATTTCATGGACCCCCAAATTTTTTTTTCGCTGACGTAGACCCCTTGCAGGTTATCATAGACCCCTGGGGGTCGATATAGATCACTTTGGGAATCACTGGATTAGATTATTTTTTGAATAACAAATCAAGATGGAGAATAAATAGATTTGTAATTAAATAAATATCAGATATCACATAGAGACGAAACTATTTTTATAATATTTAATGAAAAATATATAGGAGTATGGGGTGATTACAGGGCTTACGACCTGTTTTCGGCTGGCTTAAGTGATCACTTTATATATATATATAGGGTATTCAGCGGAAAAATTTCAAGATTAAATTGTAATTGCTCGTAAACCATCAGGTTGAGGTAAGTGGGAGGGGTATTGTTCGACGTGCATGGTTTGCGGATTTACCAGTCGCAATGAGTCACTGGTCGGGAGCGCGCCCCACGTTCGCGGTTGAGCAATATTTAAAGTACGGTGATTCATTGGTTCGTGCGTGTCGCGCTTTCTGTACAATTGGGTGTTGGGTTCAAAAGTTCAGACAATAAGGGACAATGGTTAACCAAACTTTTCCGGAACCATCAACATCAGCAGCGACGCCAGAACATGTGGCTCGAGTTCGACGTGAAATTATGCGCAATCCGCGTAAATCGATAAGAAAGATTGCAGCCTGTACTGGAATAAAAAAATCAACAGTGCGCGTTATTTTGAAAAAGAAACTACAGTTTCACTCATACAAACTGCAAATCGTGCAGTTTCTCAACGAAAATGATTATTCTTTACGTGAAACCTTACCGAGAACGATGCTGGAACATTTTGGAACAGTACGAACGCTTGGAAACATACTGTTTACTGACGAAGCACATTTTCACATCGATGGCTGTTAATAAACAAAACATGAAATATTGGTACCTCAACAACCCAAGGGAACGCTATCAAAAACGTATACATTATCCAAGAACGACAGTGTGGTGTGCAATTTCTGCCCGAGCGATAATTGGCCATTATTTTTTTAACCAGTGAGAGACAGTCACTGCTGACATGTATTGCCAAATGATCGACAAATTTTTGGTACCGCAACTGCAGCCGTTTCCCGGGTTGAACAACAGAACACAATTTCAGAAAGACGGGGCCACTCCACACACAGCTTTTTCCCAATAAATTAATCAGCAAGTACGGAGACATACCCTGGGCACCTCGGTCACCGGACCTTACACCGTGCGACTTTTTTTTGTAGGGATACCTTAAGTCGAGAGTTTACAGCAACAATTCTCGAACAATTCAGGCCCTGCAAGAAAATATCCGCCGTGAAGTTGCTGCCATTGAACCAACGCTTTGCTCTCGCGTGTTCGCAAATTTAAGAGTCCGATTGTAAGGTCTTGAGAGATCTATGGTCTCTTCTTTGGGTTTAGCATTATTTGCTGATCTCGTCTTATTTTATATCATCATCGTGGCGCTTTTAAAAAATTAAATTTACGAATATATGAATAATTTTACATGTAGTTTTAGTTACTTTTTATCGTCCTGATGAAGAAAGATGTATTTTTTCAAACCGTTTGGTGAATATACCTAATAAAGTCACAGCGGTTAAAAACAAAGTTCACGAATTATTTATTAAAATGAACAACCATAACGTATTTGCGTTAAATATAACAAAATAATTGCTTGAAAACGCGCCTGGTTTAAATCGACGTGCAAAATTGCATGTCATGATACTAAATTTGAAAAGGTCACTGATTTTGGTTGAAATTTTAATTAATACGTAAAACACTTTATAAATTAACATAAAACGTAAAAATATCTTAAAGGGTTTGAAAAGTCATGCGCCAAACCATATTTTCAATGAGATGGTAGTGTATATGGCAGCAATGGTGAACCTATGACACACGTGTTAAAGGTGACACGCCTCAGCGTTTCGGGCGACACGCCAGCGTTCACTAATATCAGAGTTATCAAAAAATACGTGTCCCGCCACCAGACGGCTACCCGACAACAACGTTCGAATTTATCACTACGTACATATTACATATGTATCTTTTTTGAGTCTCACTTAGTGAAAAAACATTGATATCAAATCAAATACCATGGGTTCCATATTTTTTCCAATTAAATTTAAATTAAAAATATATAAATGAGTATGTAAATTGTTTTTTTTTAAATATAATTAAATATGTAAAAAAACGCTAGCAATGTTAGATTTTCTGAATTTTTGACACGCCGAGCTCATAAGGTTCGTTATCACTGGTATATGGCAATACCTACAATAATACTGTTTCCAAATATAATGAAAAATAATGCGTACTATTTTCAATGTTTTACCAGAACACGGCAAAGTTTTTATGTATAACTAAATAGGCGCAATTGTATAACTTAAAGTAATCGCCAATCTTTTCCTTCAAACTGATTAGCACGCCTCTATTAAAATACTGCACGAATCTACTGAAAATATAAACTTACGTGAGGTGATTTACAGAGCATCGAGTATTTTTAGTTTGAATTTCTTTATATAGAACTAATTTGAATAATTCTTCAAAGTTTAATAACGAAATCGCCGGTTTTGTAGACCACGCAAAGTATAAATTTCTCAATTCAATGTTTGCAAAGCACGCCAGCCGACGGGAGCTTAGTCGACGAACTAGAGCGGGAACCTGAAAGACTTTTTCATGAATATTTCGCTACAGGCTTTACTTTATTCATGCCGACAATTTGTGACCATCGTCTTTTCGCCCGTCATTATCATTTTTGCTGTGGCTTTCTTTATAAAAATAATTATTTCATATCAAGCCCGACCTACAATTATTTATTTTTATGTTGATATCAAAATTACGTATATGGCAAAGAAACGTACATATTTATTTGGCCTCGATCTATCTTATTTATTTTGTCTCTTCATTTACAAATTAATTCATTAATTCTAAAATACTTCCATATACATCATTTAAACGTAAATAAATATATGAAATTTACAAGGATCAAAAACAAATAATGTTCATCTTTAACCTTTATTCTATTGTTATGATTGGATTATTTCAGTATCCGTATTATTTTGCTTAGTCGTATATGAAAGAATGACGTGTTTGCGGTCTAGTGGTTACGATACTCGCCTAGTGGTCTTGTGGTCGGGGGTTCGAGCCTCGTTCACAAGCATTTAGCTTAGTTTGAAAATAGTAAGAATATTGATTTGACACGTATTTCAATATTAATTATTTACTGTTTTTATAATTGGTTTTAAAGTCATTACATAACGATACTTAAGGACGGTCATCTTATTGATTGTTGAATCATATTTTGAGGATTATTACTGTTGATGGAAAGCTTTTTTATAAAAGTATTAAATAAAATAAAATATTTATTATCATAGAAAGTATTTATATAATATATAAAACCAAGTCATTGATATTCGTTTTCCATTCATTTGTCTTAATTCTTAGAATCTATCAGAAGACTTATTATTATTATTATTCTGATTCATCATCGTATACCACTTCGAAGTCCTCCACGAAGGAAAATATCTTCTGATTTATATAGTACTATGGTACTGGTAATAGAGGAAGACTTGATACATACATAGTACTAATAACATGTATACGTACGATATCAATATAATGCTAAGAATTTGAAAGTATGTATGATCTCAAAAATACATCTAGTTTTATATTAGAGTTAATCTTTGTGACTAAAACATAGAATTTCTGCGGCCTTCTTATATTTAATGAAAAATACAGCAATCCATCATTGATAACACACGGTGTTCCACAGAGAAGCATTTTAGGCCCTATACTATTTCTAGTATATATTAACGACTTTTGTAATACGACCCTAAACAATGGAAAAATAATCACTTTCGCGGATGATACCGTGCTTTGCTTTGAGGGTAAGTCTTGGGAGGAGGTCAATACTCGTGTACAGGATGGTGGGCGGAGGAGTATAGGAAGGAAGGCGAAAAAATGGTTTGGCACGAACCTCCTATCACTTAACACAAAAAAATCAAAATATGTATGTTTCTGTATTAACGAAAGAACAACACCACATCAAAATCCTACACTCATCGTACATGACTGCAAAACAAAGAAGAACACGGCTTTCTCATGCCAATGTGAAAAATTGACACGAGTCATAATTATTCGACATCTGGGAGTATTGATCGATGATCATCTTAACTAGAAAGAACACATATCGAACCTAGCTAAACGCATAAGAAAACTAATCTACTTTTTTAAAGGAATACGATGTATAGTTGATTATAAACTCTTAAGATCGGTGTACTTTGTACTGTGCTACTCCTTAATTAATTATGCTATTTTAGTTTGGGGAGGAGCAACAAAAACAATATTGGAGTCGGCTAAAAAAGAACAAAAAACAATTCTCAAGATAATAATTGGTCGTCCCTTTAGATATCCATCAGATCTTTTATTTAAAGAGTACAATATCCTAGATATAAGACAAATCTTTATGTTGAGACTCATTCAATATTTCCATGCTAACAATAACTCACCTCAAGCAATAAATCATGGACACAACACAAGACAAACAACAAACATCTACACACCAGTTCCGAGAGCAACAATGACATTTTATCAAAGATTCTACATGTTCTTAGCTCCGAAACTATACAACACACTCAGTACCAACTGGAAATCGTTTAATTCCAATAAGATTACACAAATATGGACCCAATATAACATCCAATCAGGTAGAGATGATTCAGAAGCATAGCTATTCAACATTCTAATATAATTTATACAATACCTACACTAATAATTCACTAGTCCTACAACACTCCCACTACATATATTTTTTTTATTTTTACTTTTTTATACATATTTTTAATTCTCTTTTTATTCCTGTTGATGATCTAAATAACACCACAACAGCACGAAAAAAAAAACTTGCTACTTTAACACAGACTTCAGTCTATCAAAGTAGTCAGGACAACGCTGTATATATCAGAGGTGAAGTCTACGCCATCCCACACAATAAACTATGAGTATTATGTCCTATGTTTATTATGTATAATATATTCACCTCTGTTAGAATAAAAATATGTATGTCATCTAATAAATAAATAAATAAATGCTTTTTGCTTATCGAAAAGAACAGACAAATAAAAGTGTCAACGTGTTCGCGCTCCTTAACAAAACCTGTGGCCAAATATGTTGATGGTCTAATGAATTTGTAGCGAGGGGGTTGACCTATTTATTTATTTGATCAATGTCTCAATTTCCGTAGAATTCAAGAAAGAGGGCAAAAATTCAAAGGAAAATAGCATTAATTTTTAATTATCACAAAAAAATTATGAATATTATTAAACAAAAATTAATGGTATTATTTATATTTTTATAGAAAGTAATCACTTTGTGGTTTGACATCTTAGATTAAATAAAACACAATCGCTTTGTATGAAACCACGAATTTTATTACACGCCAACCGGTTTCGCTTAACTCAAGTTTCGCCAGGGTATATTTAAAACTGACAATAAATACAAAAAGAGTGCACTTATATATATACGTAAAGAGGGAGATAGAAAATAAAATTACATGTAAAAGAGAGAGAGACAGAATACATATACAGTTAGACAGAACATCAAGGGAGACAGAATATAAAATTATATGCGAAAGATAGAGACAGAATACATATATAGTTAGACGGAAGATTAAGGGAGGGGAAAGTACAGTGTTGATGGATTTTAAATTAATTTAAAATGAAACATACCTAATATGGAGCTAATGGATAAATTTATTTGATTATTTAGAGTTGCCCTACCGCTATTCACTGCCTTTTTTTATCTCAATTTATGGTATTATTTAAGTATTATTTATAATTGGTTAAAAGTTGCTTACATACTTCTTATAGTACCTACTTACTCGACAGTTCAAATAACTGTATGACTGCAAACAAAACATTATTTCTGTTAATTAAAATATTCCAAAAAATATAAGATCCGTTTAGATACAGCAAAGTAGATGGATTAATAGTAATGGGTACAGCATTATCAGGTACAAAAATGCAATAAGCTACCTGTTCTCTTTCATATTAATGTATTTCTGTTAGATATTTTATTATTAAACAAAAATTAATGATATTATTTATAATGTATTAATTAGAAAGATGTACATATAAAATAAATTTTATTAAAAAATATTATTGTCGCTACCGGGATTCGAACCTGGATCTCTTCCAATCCGGGGAACGTGCATTATTTATTTATATTTTCCTTGGTTTTCTTTTCATAACGTAAATAATATCTTTATAGCGAATCGGGTTTTCATAAAAAAAAACCCGATCACGCTGAAATAAACGCATTATTATTATTAACCGATTATGCTATAGCACCACAGCGCATTAACGACAAATATTTGTATATTTTATATTGTATATATTTAATTTTATATGTATATCTTTCTAATTAATACATTTAATTTGTATTAAAAACATCACAGACCTATGTTCTGAATAATTACAACTTCACAATAAGAATGTGTTCTTCTTAATGGTATTATTAAAAAGTTGCTTACCATACCTACTCACTCGACAGTCCAAATAATTGTGTAATTGCAAACAAAACATTATTTCTGATCCGTTCAGATACAGCAAAACAGATAGATTAATAGTAATAGATACAGCAGTATCAGATATAAAAATGCAATGAGCGACCTATTCTCTTTCATATTAACATATTTCTGTTACATTACATTTTACCATTTATTTTATACAAGGTATCAAAGCGAAGCCGATATTCATAAAATGCCTTTAGTAATAAGGTTTTCTTTACTCTGGAAAAGTTTTTTATGTTCTCCCAGTGTAGGAGGAGGCTCGGTACATTCACAGCGAGGGGGTGGCTCGTGAACCGCCCGCAACAGCTCTGAACAAAGGTAAGATCAGGATCCATGAACGTTACAAAAATAGAAAAACACTAGGAACTGAATCGAAATCTCATTCAACGCAACGATCGCAAATTACACATCATAGAAAGTTCGATGGTTTCATTACTCGAAGCCCTGTTTTACTACCCACTAGGCCAAATAATTTGACGTGAAAATCTTTTGGCTTGGTATATAACAAGCAACAGTATTCGTCAAACTTGTTCAACATAGTAGAAAAGTGATAAGTGTTCCACCCGAGTATATTTTAGTCACTAGAATCATAATTATTTTTTTGTGCGAGAAGTTTATCGTGCATACTTGTCCCACTAAATATCTTGACGAGTTCCCGGGAACTAAGGCCTAGGTAGAGCTACCGCCCCCGCCAAAGCGAGACGTTGCCATACAATATCTGTTTAGTGAGACAGGAATGGCACTATCCGCATGCGCAACTTTCCCTAATTTCATCGGGTCTTTTCTCAGGGGTGGAAAAATTTTTAAGCGCAGAAATACTTCCTAGGAAAATTGTTTTACCACTTATTTGGAAAGGTTAAAACATATCTTTCATCACTTCAAATTGTATTGAAACGCTTTGATGTTGAGTAGCGTCGATAGAAATTCTAATTAGTACGTCTAAGAAAGACTCGTTTAATTCGTAAATATTCCATAAATAGTTATTTACATGTAATATTTCAAAAATAATTATTTACATGTAACTGTTTTTTAGAAACAAATCAATATAAATTAAATGTGTTATTTATAAAAATATACATATAGAATAAATATGTAGTTACCCCCGAGACCCGAACCCAGAACTTTCTGTGCTACCGTCATGGTAACGCACTCTCCCGGTAGAAGAAAGTTCTCCCGGCACCACGTCAACTATTTAATTTTATGATGAATTTAAACATTATTTCTAAATCCTTAAGTAAAACATCTATTATTTCAAGTATATGTGTAAGTTTTCTAATATTTTACGTTCATTTTGAAAACATTACATATGAATATTTAAGCTTCCAGGTCAAGACTGAAGTTTTTTTTTTCTAATGCTTCCAGGTCGACCTTTTCTTATGATAATTTAATGAATTTAAATTTGGAATACAATATCTTTTGGTACACAGTTATGAGAATCACATATTGCACACATGTACTAGGGTAGATCAAAAAGTTCCGGAATCGCCGCTAGAGGGTTGCTTTTTCCAAATATGTCGTTATGTTGGAAACTCTTTCATATGAATTGACTGCAAATATCAGATAAATCTGTCAAATAGTCTGGTTTTGACAACTATTCATGTCAAACAACTTTGTGTTTTACAAACATTAATTATTTATGAATGAAAACGAAATTTGAGCGGTCATATTTTATTCATGTGGAGAGAAAAATCGCAACGGAAATCCACTTGCGTCCAGGTTGAATGCTGATGTTTTTGGGCAATCATCCCCTTTCATTTTCCACGGTGAATTTTTGGGCATCAAAATTCAAGCATGGCCAGACATAAATATTGAACAACGTTCAGAATGTCCAAAACCAGAAATGTGGATAAATTCCATGACAAGATTTTGGTAAATTCATTAATTGGATTTAAAAGAACTTTCTGCAAGATGGTTCCATGTTTGATCAATCCGTAACAAAATCGCATTCAAGCCTAATCCTCAGCCGATTGTTTGGAAGTGTTTAAGTGAAATTCAAAGAATTTTTAGACATGATTCGTGACCATGGATTAGATCTGGATTCATCATTACATGCAAGAAACAAAAGTGCTATCAAAACAGTACTATTTCAAGGAGGCAAATACTATTCAATCGGCTGGAAAGGTGGATGGTATCAGTTTTTTCGAATGCCAAAGGAATTGTACTGATTAATTGTCCTAAAAATATAAAAACTATTACTAGCCAATACTGCACAACACTTTTGTAACTTTGAAAGCAGAAATTCAGGGCAATGCACCCTCGCTCTGCAAAAATTACAGAATATAAGTTTGAAATCCTTCTGCATCTACCGTATTCGCCTGATTTGACTCCCTTGTTCCTGAAACTCTAAAAATCCTGGCTTGAAAAAGATCTGGATCGAATAAAGTGGTGGTCTAGATTGTAAACGGTTATTTTGGGGACCTCAAGGAATGTCACTTCAGGATTCGAAAGCTGGAGAAACGTTATAACTAGAGTATTAAACTTTAAAGGGGATTATTATTATTATTGTTATGCATATTTGTATTTTTACTGTGGTGTATCTTGCTGCGAAATAGCATAACTTAATTTATGAAAGAACATTATTAAAATTGAACTATGCAATGTTTAAAAACGAAAAACATTTGTTTTCTTTTATACGCGCATCTAGTTTACAGGCACAGTCTTCTTCTCGTCTGACAGTAAAATACTTATAAATGATTAAAATACTAAAATAATTCATGGTTAAAGATTAATTGTTTAATTAATGTTTTTGGACACTATATTATTATTCTTCATAAATCATCTCCAATATATTGGGAGCTGTATTTTAAACATTGGTTATCTGTCATTTTCTGAATTTTTGTTTATTTAACCTGCTATGGTTTTTTCAACCAGTATTGGCCTTAAATCGTGGTAATTATAGATTTTTCGGTATTCGGGTAGGTTTAGTTATTTAGATATTTCAAAAACTTATATCAAGATAGAAATCAAGTTATTAAATTTTCCTATCCGATAAAATCATTTGGTAAAGTTCCACAAGAAAAGTTCAAATTAAATAAAAAAGGATTAATTATGTTTATTATTAACTTCGAATTATACAAAAATTATTATGAATGATGACACATTATGTTTTCCCTTCAATGTACAATTTAATTTTATCTTACTATTGTTATTTTTATTTTTAAACTAAATATCCATAATAATATTACGCTTCCCCATCTATATCTATGACTTTCTGAATGTGGCGGCCGTGGCGGCTTCGGTATTGTAATTTGTGGCTGTAAAGTGCTTGCTTAAACGGCTAGGTTTGTGAGACTCGAGCAGAGCAAAAGCGAACGTGTTTTTAATATCTCTAGTTTAAGATAACTTTTCTTTTTTATATATGCTTTCTCTTTTATATATTCAATAACAGTACGTAAATATATATTATATTTGAAATGAAGTGTACATTGTCTTTATTACGGAGAAAAAAAAGTATACATGACATTTGTCATCTTTTCGTATCTATACTGTCTATGGTATACCATAGAATAAAGCACTTTCCGCAATGTCAAAAATCTGATTCCAAATACCATTTTTGTGTTTATCTATCCGCGATTCTTATATCATCTTCTTTTGTTCGTTTTGACAGCTAGCTTACAGGTGAAATAATTTTAAGTACATCAAGATTTTATTTACGTGTGGTTTATTTTAGAGAAAGCTTCGTCATTGAAATATGGATTCTATTGAGACCTGACAGCGAAGCGGCCACAATAGCTGCCCGCAGGTCCTAGCAGCAATAGCCTATGAAACTTTAACCGCATAGCGGTCACCAATAGCCGCATAGCAGCCAATATTGGCCGCGAAGGGATGTGACCCTGACTATATATTATTTATATATTATCTAATGTAAATTTACTTAACCTACACTAATAATATATATTGTGTATGGCAGCCATTTTCAATTAAAATTGTTTGTATTCAGATTAAACCAGTGTGAATCAAGAAGAATAATGTAAAATGTATATCAGAAAAAATTATAAAATGGATAGTGAAAATTATTATAAAACGGAGATGAAAGTGAGGTTAGAAAAAATATTTTTTAAAAACTCGAATAGTATTCGCATACATCAACACCATGATTCATTGTATATCACACAGTGATTTAAAAAATCTTGTCTTATTTGCAATAACTTTTTGATATTATTTATTTGCTTTACCATGGTACTCGCACAAGGAATACATGCACAACACAGATATCTCTCCTTACCGTTTTATTAATTCCAAAGTCGTGGTCGCGCAGTGAGCACATAATTATCGCACAGTTGCTTTCTGCTAGTGCCAGATGCTTTCGATGAAGAGTATATCAAGAAACGATATTTTTTTTGTTTTTTAAAAATGTACAAAACATTATATTTGCAATCATCAAACAGCAATGTGTTACATCATTGATCATCGTAAGTTACATCATAAAAAAATTATTAGTAAAATAATGCTTCTTTTTTTTTTAATTTGAAATAATCGATACTTTATCATTCTACACACCTTTTTATACATCCTTCCATATGGCACGAAATTAAATTAAATTAATTTTTAGAACAATTAAAAATAACCAAATATAATCCAGCTCCTAAACTTCAGAGGAATTAAACACATAATTCAGAAATAATTAAAATTCAACAAGAGAGTTTTCGTCATCCAAAGCCATTTAATTTCAGCAGATTTAGTGTCCGCCATTAGGGCGAGTTCAGCTTGGCTGTACAGACATCGTAAATCAAAAGTGCTCCTATAAATAGCCCGGTCTATTTCTGGCTCGAGAGTCCCCAGAGCTGGGAATTATTGTGGGAACCTTTCAGTGGAGGGTTTGGGTCAAATTACTGTATCTGCTGTATTAGGGCTAGTTCAATCTACGTACTACGCAGTCCTTTAATAACACGTCTCGTTCGTTGCGTTCATTTATGAACACCATCATAAACGAACACAACACGTAGATAATATCATATTTGATGATGAACCCTGCAATGGGTGCCGAAACTTTGCTATCCAGCACACAAGTTGCCCAAATTAAATAAATCAACTAGAATATACAGAAAAAATCTGTTTATCGAAAAAATATATGGTTGCTACCAGTATTTCAACCTGAACTTATTCCTACCCAGGGAAAAGCGTTAAACAATTTCGCTATATCAAGCAATTACGTTTCCGACAAATTTATTCTTATATACCAACTTATATTTTGTAGTTCTTTATAATTGATATATCTATCATTCTATTTTTAAAAATATATTTTTTCTTTTATTTATTTATTCTGAAGTTACAGATAGAAATGTTATGCTGTGGTAATACATATTCTGTAATATCTCTTTAAGTTATTCACTTTATCGTGTATATGTTGCAGTGAATGTGTATTGCCAGTGAAATTGTAATTTCGCTGACGTTTTAATGAAATCGCATCCGAATATAAAATATAACTTAACTGATGGACGCTAGTAAATATATATTGCTCTATACCGTCAATTTGTCAGTTGTGAAACGTCCATTTGCGTATTTTCGCTTAAAATACATGTTTATGACAATTTAAATGTGAAAAAGTATTCAATCCGAATTTTTGATAAAAATAATATTTTTATTTTTTCAAACCAGTACATAGACAATTTACAAGTTCGCCACATATTTTCTGTAGCTTTCTATTGCGTTGGTATTTGTTTTAGACGCTAAAGTAAGGTCTTCAAATTACAAACACACTTTCACTGATGTTGGGAAGTAAAATTGTAATTCATTGATACATTTCAACTGGTTGAATTAGTGAAATTATATATATACTAGTGAAAATATAACTTCACTGGTAATGCACATTCACTTTAATATATACAATCTAAATCAATCCAGTCTGAATTATTATATAGCATATTTACTAACTCAGAAACTACAAACGACACGCCGTAGTAGAATAGAAGAGACCAGGGACGTCTCATGTAAGTCGGCAAGTAAGGCGGTGCCCAAGGACAACAAATTCTACAGGGCGGTAAATTGGCGGCGGAATATAACTATTAAAACTATTAAAAATATTAAATATTAAAACAGAAAACAAATAATAAAGGACACTTTATGGGTCCATTTTACAAAATTGTGCGAAAATAATCCGACAAAAAACAAAAATATCAAAGAGCAAGAAAAAAAAATTCAGCAAAAAGCGGCAGCATTGCATTTTTTAACAAGGAAGGTAATGAACCCAATTTAAACAATACACATCTATAGGGTAAGGTTTGGGGTAGATTAAAAATAGGAGAAACGGCATCCTAAAGTTTGCTTAAAGGCGGCACTTTTCCTATGGACGTGACTAGGAGAAACCGAAAAAGAAATACGTGGATTAGAGCGCAGACTAAGGTTATGGTTGTAATTTTTACTGCTATATGCTCAAATGGCAATGAGCATATTTTTGTATGGAAAATCAGAGACAAAGAATATTCTTGAATGGTATTCTCGAGTCAAGAAATGACCTAAAGAGGAGATTAGAAGAGACTTTCATTCAGCGTTGGATTGACAATGGCTGGTTATGATCGCCCAAATCGCTACAAGCTTGATCACCAATAGTCATTGAAGGGACTTCATGTTTTTATTTTTTCTATCACCTTTTTGTAAAAAGTATTTAGGTACTTAATAAAACAGAACATTTTTAGACCCTGTGGACAAGTGGTAAAGGATTGACTAAGTAATCCAATGATTATTTATGATGGGTGCAAATTTACCAACTAAAGGACGCGAATGTTCTCGCGTTCAAAAAAATGTTACTTAGCCTACTATGTACGAGATTTCTTGAAATTTGGTTTATTAATTAAAGTTTTAGATTTTTGTCAAATTTCAGAACTTTTTTTTTATTAAATAAAATAACAATATTTTTGTATGAAATCATGAAATTTATTATACGTTAACCGGTTTCGCTTATCTCAAGCTTCATCAGGACGTATTGAAAACTGATCATAAATACATAAAGAGTGCACATAAAGAAGGAGATAGAATATAAAATTTCATGTGAAAGAGAGAGACAGAATACATATCTAGTTAAATAGAAGATCAAGGGAGTCAGAATATAAAATTATATGCGAAAGAGAGAGACCGAATACATATACAGATAAACAGAAAATTAAGGGATGGTAAAATACAGTGTTGATGGATATTAAATTTAATAATATGGGGCTAATAGATAAATTATTTTGGTTATGAAGAATTGGCGTACCACTATTTATTGCCTTTTTTATTTCAAGGGCTTCTAAATTGTCCAACCGAAGGCCAAACCTGTTTTACTTTTTTTTAAATAAAAGAAAAAACAACACACGTATGTATGTACTGTATGTAAACAATTTGTAGTATTTTGTGTTAAAAAATGTAAAAAAACCGAAGAAATAATCGTCAAAGAAAAAAGTATAACGTAAATTATGATTTTAAGGATTATTATCACTCAAGATGTTTGAGAATTACGCGGATAGGCTAACCTATTTTTATGTTTGAACACTTTAATTTTGAAGGAATTTTAACGATTTATCTTTATAAAACAGTCCATAATTATATGCCCATAGAAGATTAATTTAATTGTAAATCCTACTTTCCGTTTACTTGTCTACAATGTACTTTAAAGCTGTGTCTAGATGTGTCGTAACTTTAATTGGAATTGTTATAACGATATTGATATTTCTCCCCTGAATTTGTCATCTTTTATAAAGTCTATCATTACGAAAGCTTTTGTTAAATTATTTTATTAAAATTTTTGAGGTGATAATTTGTGGTAAATAATTAGTAGTAGTGTAGTAAATAATTTAAATTTTAATAAATCACTCTCATGTGTATTATAAAAGTAATATTGCACTAACTTAAAAGTTACTTACCAATTTATAACGTAAAGTTTTGTGGAAGTAATTTAGTGAGATATACTTCTTTCTTTTTTAAATTCTTATCTGTCATTTTTTTATTCGCCAAAAAAAATAAACAAATAGTATTACCTACTTATTTCAATCTCATTCGATCGATTTAAAGCGTATAACTAAATGATATTTATAGAAAAAAAATCTACAGATTCGGATCGTTTTATCATATAATATTATGATTTAAGATAATATGATTTTCAGTGATACGCCGAAAGACAAAAAAGTACGAAAAATTATAAAAATTTAATATTTAACATAGTAAAAATGTGTAAGATAAGTTATACTCATAATTATGTTTGAAAAAATAAAATATTGATATTTAAATATCAAACATATATTATATGTGTACTTACTTACACATGCTCTTAATTAAGAATTAATAAATTAATGAAATCATACTATTTTTATAGTAAAATCTTAAGCGTTTAAAAATACATCGAACAATAACAACAAAACAATATTTTGAGAACACAGCAGACACATAGAATGTAAAAAAAAATTACACGAGTCAAGCGCGTTAGTGAATGTTGTGGCGTTTAGTTTCTCAAGATTTGCTACCATTTTACTTTGCATGTTTTTTTAACATTTTAGTACGATATTATGAATCAACATAATTAACTTTGATATGATATTCATTACCCTGATTTCATTTAATGTGATTTTCCCCTTTTAGGAGGAACCTATATTAATTAGTTTAGTTATTAGATATTTAAAAAAACACATATTTCTAGAAACAATAAAATTTTATAAAAAATACCCAAATATCACGATTATAATATATTTTTCTGTTAAATCTTTTTAGTAATAGATCAAATTATTTTGCAGAACTTGCTTCATTATTAATCAAATTAGTAGACTTGCCTCTAATGAGAATGAAAACATAATAATTTACTGAAAAGGTCAAATAAAATTGAAGTAATTTATTGTGCCTTAGCTCGGTGTCAAATTTCCGGATCAATTTCTCTGTATATATATGTATTTAATAAAACAAAGAAGATTTCTCAGAAATTAAATTAAATTAATCAATTAGAAAGATATACAGAAAAAAAACTATCCATCGAAAATATATTTAGTTGCTACCGGGATTCGAACCTAGACCTTTTCAAATCCGGGGAAACCTGTTGCTATTCCACTCCATCAACCAATTACGTTTACAACGAATTTGAAACTTATATTCTGTATATATTTTTATAATTGATACATCTATTATTCCATGTTTATAAGCAATTAACTTTATATTGCGTTAACTAGATATTTTCTATACATCTTTCTAATTAATAAATTTAATTTATATTATAAATTAATTAAACTTCTTCTAGACGTAGTGGGAAAAGAAAGAGAAGAATTAACTAAATAAACGACTATGTCGTTAAATACACATATTTCATAAATTACATAACCATACTTCACATGATTTAAATACGTTTTAAATTAGTTCGGTGCTGATAAATCGGTCTTTATTGGTAAAATAATATTTTAATACACAGCTTGCAACACTATTTTTTAATACATAACAAATATTATTCATGTAGCGAATTTATTAATGTTTGCAAGCCACTACCTCCCTTGTTAGGTATATAAAAAATACCTGTTCTTACGTAGGTATCAACTTTTGATTCATTAGCTCAATACAATGTAAGAAGTAAGAACTGAATAAATCGTTTTAAAAGACAATCGATTTCCACAGGTTATAAATTTTGTCCAATAAATTAGACATTTGGTCTAGTGTACGTCCACTTAAATCTGCGTTCTCAGTCTAAAAGTCAGACAGGAGGAGAGAGAGAATAACGACACAATATCTATTTAACGAATAATAAAATACACAGATTGGTCTCAAAAATTTTAACAAACTCTAACACCAAATATACACTCGAAATAAACCTGAGTTGGTAGTGTACACTTATTCAAGGGACGACTACAGGGACTTTGAAGTAGTGAAAATAAAATAGGTTGTAACATTTTAATATTACAACCTGTTGACCTTAAGGTCAGCAGTGAAAATGAGAACGAAGCAATGTTACTTTTTTCGCTTTATTTTTTCTTACATTACATAGTTAGTGGCTAAGGACCCGCAAAATAATATTTTTACCAATAAATAAAAAGTTTTATTATATTTCCTTTCTTTGGTTTTTATTGAATTGCACGTATTTTTAGCACTTTTATTTTTTCACTTTATTTTCAGATTATTGATATTCTATATACTAAACGTATCTTCCAAATTTGTATCAGTTCTGCGTTTTCGATTTCAAATCAAAGGATACATGCATCTAGAACACAACGCACATATAGCAATAGTAGCAAGGATTTATCGCAAATTAACATAATGCATATTATCTACTAGAGATTTGTTTTATTTTTTAATATTATAAATAGAAACAAAATGTATATATCGATAATGTTATATGCACCACTGGGCCCACTGTATTGCTAACAGAGTTGAAATTGTAACATTCTACTCGTATAAATACGCGAAATCAGTTAATCCCAAAATTTTATTATTTTTACAAAATGCAGTAAAAAGTAGATAACTCAGCACTTGATGACTTTGCTCCGTTTTGTCCATTTTTTATCGAATAGAGCTATAACAGAGTTTTTATCAATTTCTTCAAGTACTAAATACATTTTATGATTTTGGCAACCTACATTATTTTACAACTATAAAAAATGTCTCTAATGCATGTTGATGTCCAACACTAAAACTAATGGTTCGTAATAGTGGAGTTTTGTTTTTTATGTTTTTCGACATGAGGCAATACAGATTTATATATACGTTGTGCGTGAATTTTTGATTTGATAACTTTTGAATATTAGAGATTACTTTATTATTTTACAGCAGTCCATATCGGTCAATTCAGATTTAGTCGTAATTTAAAATACCCAGGGGATTATGGGGTGTGGGGAGAAGGTACCTTTATTTTTTTTTCAGAGGGTCCTAAAGATAACTATGGAAAAATTAATTTAGTTCGGCCAAATTTTATGAAAGTATACAGTTTGGTTTATTTACTAAAACCTAACACTCTTCATCCGTGGCCATGGAGTATGATATAGTTAAAAACAGAGAAAAATTCAGTACACAGTTAACAATGTTGTCTGTTAATTTCGTTTGGAGAAAATATTGAACCAATCGGTATAAATCAATCTTTATGGTGCTTTGATTTGCGTGCACTTGCACGTGCTTCGAAGACCCTCAGACACACTCCTTTATAGCGTATACCATAAAGAGAGACCAATGTGTGCTAATAGCGTATGATATTATTATATAAAGGTGCCTATAGATAGCGTAACTAACTATAAAACCAGATTAAACTATGACTGCCGGGAGCAGAGAATCGAACATCCAATTACTAAATACTTTTAGATTAGTGGGCAGTTTAAAACCCTTTCGCTACCAAGCCAATCAAAATGAAACTATTCAAAAATCTAGAAATATTATATGTTATTTTGTATTTTATAATTATGTATGATTTTCTCCACCTATTTATCACTTCGTTTTTGTGGTAACAAGCCAATACCCAAATTATTATCACAAAACTTTTTCGTCGACCCAAAATTACGTTTATATAATATTCCACAAAACCAGAATTAATGAAGTGAATATTCAAATACCTACGCATTCCTTAATAATATTCAAAAATTCTTCCACACTCTGAACTTGTCTAACGAAACGAAAAGCAAGCGAAATTGGAAAAATATCGTTTTGTGATTTTCATTGGCTTACCGGTAACTATCCTCTGCCGAACGATTATTTTGAAATACGTTTCTCTTGTACCGCGAGATATTATGATATATTATATAATATATATAATTCTGAAATATAAAATGAAGCTGTCGAATTAATTTTAACGAAATAATCTACATATTTCTCACCTTGCCTATTCAAACAATTTTTGGTTATGATTAATAATTATTATCAAGGTATTTTTACCTATGCGACAAAATAGGCAGTTTCACAAGTCTTTTATGTTCCGTATCCACTGATGAGATATTCATCTCTAGACAATCTGAGACAGGAATTATGCTACCATGAGATTAAAGACAACTCTTTAGTCCACTGACACACGTACAAACTGTACTGAATATTTTAATAATATAGACATTATCCATAACAGATGGATATAAATAAAACAATGTTATAACTCTACTTGAGTTTATTAGCACTACTCGAGTTTCGAGAGAAACAATATTAAGTCTCATTGACAAGTGAAGTATTAAACTCCAGTAGAGTTATAACATTGTTTTATTTATATCCATCCATTATGATGAAACTGTACAAAGTTAACGCCGATTCTATCAATAATATTATCCATAACCATTAATATAAATTTTTAGTAACAATTTTTGGACATGATCTTTCCAAATTCAATGAATTTATGAAAACCATTTCATTATTTTAAATGGAAGCTTAAGCGTATTGAAAATTATTCTAAAGTACCTTTTTAATCTTCTTTTTCTGCCGATCTGCGTCCAGTGTTAAAAATAAAAGTCTCTTCAATTTTTTCCCGATGACTTGCCTGATGTTATCTAACCTTTTGCGCATTGCTTTCAATTTTTCCCATAAAACTCTTCTATTTGGCAAAATTGACGGTCGATTATGAATTTATAAAATAACCTTAATAAGAATAAAATTAATTATTTTTAAGGAGAACACATTACTATTGTTGAGTTGTAGTTTTTTCAGAACATAGTGCTGTGGTATTTTTAATGCAAATTAAATGTATCAACTAGAAAGATAAAAAAAATAACCAAATTATTTTTACGATAAATTGTTTTTTTCTGTATTCTAGTTGATACATTTAATTTGTATTAAAATCAACTATTGTTGCGTTATTAGATACGTAGCAAGTATAACGTGACGATTAAAGGAGCATTAAATATTTATCTCGTGTCGAAGTGTTTACACAATTCAGATTTTTTTTTTAATTTTAAGAATTTTTTTGAATGACGTACGTTCTCTTTTCAACGTAATTGAGTCAACAAGTGACGGAGGAATGTAATATTATACATGAACTAATCCGTGAATCACATCAACTCCACACAAATAATTGTTTCGGAAGATATCGTCATTAACAATTCAAAAAATTATTAACAAAATTAAAACAAACTATCTACATGTGCATATATCCGAACTGCAAAAAAAATGTCACGTTTGGTATCTGATATTCATAATATTTTTTAAGTGAATGAAAAATCAAGAAGATATAAAATCTTTCATTTTCATCTTTATTGTTCCGCAATTTTAAATACAAAGTCAGTTTGTATGGATGTACCTATTGTAATACAGATTGTAATGGCTTGCACCTACTATTACTCGTATCTGCAATCTACAGAATATTTGCGTAAGAGCTGAACTGAAATTAATATTAAAATTCACACCAAAGCCTGTACTCAAGAAGACTCTTGTGACAAATGTTCATCAATTGAAGAAAAAGACTGTATCAAGTACCTAGGAATCATAATAGATAACAAACTAAAATGGAAAAAACATATTACTAATCTTACAAACAAAATAAGGAAAACAGCCTACGTATTTTTAAGATTCAGAAACATCTTATCACTTACAAATCTGAAAATAATATATTACGCATTTGAACAGTCACATTTTCAATACGGTATTATTGGATAGGGAGGAACATATAAAACTTCATTGTCACAATTAGAAATCACTCAAAAAAAGATAATAAAAATTATTCTAAAAAAAAGACTATCCAAGTATACAACTTTTCACAGATTTCAAAGTACCAAAAATAATAGACATATACGAAAAAATTCAATAATCCAATTTTTTTTAAATTAAAAATCAATTATACTTTAGAAGCGAATTCTGATCTACAAGATTTAGAGACCAAATTGATATTCCAAAACTAAAATATACCGCAACCCAAAATCACTATATTTATCAAGGCATTAAATTTTTTAACATTCTTCCCATCACAATTAGAACAATTACAGACTACTATCAATTTGTATCTGAAGTAAAAAAATATGTACACAGACTAACTGAAACATAAATTATCTCGTATATATTAATTCTCTATACACGAGTCCTACTCTAATAGAGAAGAAATAATTTCCTAATATTAAATAATTAAAATAATATTTTCTAATATTAAAATAAAAAAAATTTAAAATAAATAAATAAAAGCATTATTTTTCACAGTCACATTGCTAATACGTGAAAGTTCGAAGTGTGATCTTTAATAGATAATGATTTTTTTTAATTCCGTCCTTAATAATCTTTTAATTATGAAATAAAACACATTGCAGATTCTTTCTAACTTTATTTACTGTTCAAATATTTTTTTAAACAATTTAGATTTACAATTAAAATTAGTTCAACATTTTTCGAACGAATATATTGAAGAAATGGCAAAAAATATATATATATTAAAAAAAACAATTAAAGAAGTTAGTCAGTTACAACATTTTCATTATATATAATATAAGATTATAGTGTATATCGTGAAGTGGCATATCCCAATGAATGAATACATTATTGTGACACTGCGATGGAGGCTGTACGACTGCGCACTAATGTCATACGACAGTGAATAAATGTAAGAGGGATTATTTTGTTATGGACCACTACGAGAACAGAAACATGAATGAATCGAGGGAAGAAGCTGACTCCATTCAAAATGTAGTAATAATGTATGCACGTAGATGTTCTTGCCATCGGGCTTTGGAGATATTTTGTTCCAGCGTTCCGTGGAAAACCGTAGGCGAGGAAGTCCGCCCACAACAAAATCTTTACTGGTCCCGACTATAGCACCGTCGCGACACTGTGTATTAAACCGTGCAGCAATTTCACTTTTATGACTTATAGTAAAAAATCTGTTTTATTTTCATGCTGAAAATATCCTTTACAGTAAGTAAGCATTCTATTTTCTACCGAGCGGTCAATTTTACAATACTTTTATTAAATTGTTTACGATGTCCATCTCTAAATAACGAATTCTGCTTCTATGTCAACATTTTGGGGAATAATTTAAGAGATTTTCTGTATAAAAAATTATTTTATTTAATCAATTATTTCTTAGTGAGTATAATAAATTCAAACCATAATTTACGTTCGTTTCTAAGTACTGCCCATTTTATTAAACTTATTTAAATCTTCTGTAAATAAATTAAATATATTCCTGTTTTATATTAATTATTTTCAACTGTATATATAATCAAAAGTTACTATGACGTTAAAATCATAAATTATCTCATTTAAATATAATTAAAAATTCACTATGTTTAAAGACATATTGACGACATTTTAACACCAACCGATTTCGGAACCACCGTTCCTCCTTCAGAGTTTACAAGATACAAGTGTTACAGAATATGGGCAATTGTACATTAGTTAAAATGCTGTTGGGTGACTGGAGGAGGGTAGAAGTAAAAGAGACAGATGATATGGTGAAAGGGAACATATTTTAGATAGGACTGTAGGTATTAGATTTTTTTAGTTATTAATTATCCATTCATTATTATTTATGGATTTCGTGATTTCTAGGCCCTCTAAGTTATCTACGCGTTTACTTTTATTATTTATCAATGTGGAGAATATTGATTCCTGTATTTTTATTGAAGCTATAGTTATTTTTAATAATGTTATTGCCAAATTCGGAAAAACTATTATTATTTAAGCATTTCAAAAATTTTTTAATCTTAGTATCAAAATTACGACTCGTTTTACCTATATAAAATTTCCTATACATTATTCATATTTAGTTACGTGGAATGGCCAAGCCGCATCATTCTGAGGAAGGACGATGGTTGGACCAACGCTGTCATCCAACGGTGCCTATGGAGAGACAATAAGCGACAGACCACCCTTAAATCCGCTGGACTGACGAAATAATAAAGCTTTGCAAAAATATTTGGTAACGTATACACAGGTAGGCCTTCATCCAACAGTACATAGAATAAGAAGAATTAAAATATCACATCAGTATATACGTATTTTAGACATATACCATCCTGCTCTTTCACATCTACATTCTGTGTACGTATTGTCTTACCCATCATAAAACTTGATGGTCAGGCAAGTTGTTGGATATAGCAACAGAAGAAGATAAAGAAAAATATGCGTCGGAATTAGATCTGTCACAAAGCATAAAAAACATTTGATTGTAAAATGTTACATATATTGTGAAATACACACATGACAGACACAACTTCCTTGGACTTTTATTAAATTAATATTAATTACTGATGATGACAGTAAATTCCCCGATACTACGTAATTATTATTAATATTAAAATTATTTCAATTAATTTTATTTGTTGATCATTTCTTTGTAGTGTTTTCTGGATTGTTCCATCTTATGTACCCGATCTCTTTGATCGACGTTTAAAAAATTTAAAATATTTAAATAGTAATGGATTTTTTAGAATTTTCCAATAATTTATTAGAAAATGGTCATACTTTTGATAAGAATATTGGGATTATTTGTTTTTCGTATAAATAATGTTAGTCTTAAATTAAATACTTTAGAACTATCAGAATATCATAAGTAAAGTGTGTAAAATTAACCAAAATATTATAAATAACCAAATACAATAATTAATAATTATAAATAACCACACCACAAGTGCTATTGTAAATATATTTTATAAATTCCAATAATTTTGTATTAAGTCAATCTTTCATCATCGTAACAATTTAAGTAAGAAGCTAGATTTATTTTTTAATAGAATTTAAAAACATTAGAACAATTGGACATATGGTTTTTAGTTAGTTTATTTGACATCCTGATGAAGGAAACGATATTTTCCGAAACCGGTTGGTATATTAAATTTAACTCATAAAGTGGTTAAGAACAAATATAAAAAAAAATAATATTAAATTAAATAAAAACACAATGTAAAATTTATTAAAAATATTGATTTGTATTTCCCAAGAAATTCACACTTCATACTCCAATATAATGGATCAATTACCAATAATATAATATTTTTTATAATTAATACTAAATAATATATATTACATCAAGTGTTGCATTCACAATCGATATGTTTAAAAAATCCTTATTAGTTTACGCTTTACCTATGTACCATCGAGAACTTACATTTAAAAAAATAAAAGTGATGAAACATGAAAAAATAACCACATTCCCGCAGTTGGCGAGCTATCTGGCATTGTTTATAATGAAATTTTCGTGAAAATAGTTAATACTCTAATTCCGAGAACTATTTTGGAGGGTGTGCTTAAAGTGTAGATATGACTTTTTCACATGAAATCCCTATAAGTGAAAAATGACATCATTCCGGTTCGCACGTAGGCAATGTCGCTAGCACACTCACCCGCCTATGGTTCTAATGTACAGTAGGGTGAATCTCATTCAATTATTGCGACTATGCCAGCTGATCGAAACTGCAATTATTTTCTTGAACTGTTTCTCTATAAGTATTTTCACTTTTTTGTAGCAGCAGAATATAAAGAAGAATGTCCGTTGGTTTGTTATTTTCATAAAAATCTACAGTTTTATTTCGAGCTTGATAAAATTTTGCACACTTGAACTTCAATACGAGAAGGAGGTCACTATCAGTAGCGGTTGGTGACTTATTGTAGAAGGTATGCTGGATAATAAGTTTTTACCTTCTATCAAATATATAAATATATAGGCAAGCTCATGAACAAGATGCAAGTACTGATAAAAGTAATCTGTCAAATTAGTTCTATAAATTCTTTACGCTCCACAACATCAATTACAGGTCCAATATTTAATGTGTCCTTTGAACTATTCTGTCAAAAATGCGTCACGTAAACAAATTCTTCAAAACAATCCGCTCGCTTCTTAAAATGTATGCTATTCTGTCCATTATACCCATAAACATTAAAGTCGTTTTTTGTATTTTGGATGCTTTTATCGAATGAGTATACAGTATTTAAAGACCTTGATATGCGGAACTGAATGTGTATGCGCGAAAGTCGAATACTTTCAAACTTTGTGGATACGGAACGAATGATAGAATCCACTGTTGCTGGTATCTGTATGTTTACGCGATTAATAGATGTTCAAAAGTTGAGAATGTATATATATTTCGACTCACTCAGTGCGCGCGCCGTGTATATGTGTTATGACTGGTCTCTTAAGGACCGGACGAAATTATTTGCAGCAGTGCTGTTTTCGGCTAGAACTCTAGAACACAAGGGATGCGGAGCATCCAAAGCATGTATGAAGCGATCGCGTCTGGTCACTATCTACATGAGATTTCAAAAAATCACCCCCATCCTCCTTTCCCACCTTTTAAAGCAGAATTTTAGTACTTCTTGATGAAATTTTGCACACTTGACGTTCAAAATAAGAGGAACATTACTGTCTACCTTAGCTTTCGAAAAAACTACCCCCATTCCCCTAAATGAAGCCTCTTCACTCTGCGTAATGCCAGGGCAACACCGGGTACTTCAGCTAGTATATTATAAATAAAATCCTAAATTACTCTAATATATCACAAATCGGAAAATTATAATTAAATTGCAAATTCATACTTTCATTAAAGAAAGCCATTAAATTGGTTTAACCTTTTATTGTTTCAAGATAAATTGTCTACTACCACTTTGGGGTTTTGGTTACGATGCTTATGCGTATAGTATGTCAAAAAATGTGGTTGACATATCAGAAGGATGTACTATAGCGTGAGTGGATGAGTGCCCCAATATATTTCATCCATTCAGTCACATGTTCATTTGACTAATAACGCGGAGTGTATGTGTGGCCAAAACAGGTGGAACAAAAAAGATAACTTACAGTTGTCACGAGTTACTGAGACTTGAGCAAAATTACAGACAAAAGTGTAAATGAGAAGCGTTGCTAGTTATCTACTCGGGAAGGCGGCTGCGATAGAAGTGACGTCCACAAGCCGGTCTCCGGATGGCTGCCGGTGTATATTATTGTTGTCTGTTGAGGTCGGTACCAAGCGTGAACCCCGTTTTACACTCAGGTATTTGCAAGGTGCGTTCAGAGACCGTTGCCTGTGTTATTGATTGTGGAGGCGATAGACCTCCGCACGTCTTATTCAATTTATTATACTAAAATGTACATTTATATTGTCAAAAATTTGAAATAGAAATGAAATAGTCTGATGCGAATATTTTGTAGGTACGTAATTATTATTTAATTTACTAGATACTATATGTATCCTGTTTGTATTTATTTACTAGATACTAGATTTATCCTGTTCATAGCGTTCATTTTTCAAAAATAAAAGGTCAAATCATTTTTCTTAGCGTTTTAATACGTTAGTTATCAATCATCAAAAGTGTTTATGGCGTTTAGAAGGTGCACATAGTCAGTACATTGGATTAAGTTATAGGTTTCCCGAAATATACCTAAATGTATATTTTGGGAAACAGTGAAATTAAATATGAATCTAAAAGAATATTAAAATATGAATAAAATGATGAGAATAATACGAGATACATATTTTATTTTGAATAACTTCGTAATAAATAATAAATAAATTATAGTTAAGCACGACTTATTTCAAACTACTAACTGCACGCCGCTGGTACTAGTTTGCGGTGTTTAATTAATATAAAATAATTCCAATTAAGAAAAAGCGACACTTGAACGTACGTGTATTAAACACTAGTAAATATATATATGCATATTATACAGTCCAACATAACCTAATGTAACATAATCCAACCTAACATACATTATAAACCTAAAATAATTTTATCAAAAATTACCTAACCTCGCTTTACCGGATACAAGAAACGTCAAAAATCTGTAAAGAGACAATATGATCGCGAATTCTTCTTCCCTCAGTGACGTCTTTATAGATTTATAAATATATAATAAAATTTCTAAAGCTTAGTTGGGTCATATATAAAACTCCAACATTAAAATAAAACTAAAATACATTTGGAATAGCAATATTGGCTAAGTTCGTTAACTAGCCTAATATGCTATACTAATTCCAAATAATCCAATGTTATTTGGAAGTAAAATTGTATCAAGTATATTTTTCTTTCGACACACCAACAAAAATTTGATGTCGCGACACTTAATTTTTATAATTTTATTTATTTTAATGTATATAACAAAGAAATATTTTTAATTAATTATTGTATATAGAATGTACATAGTTTCAGTGATATTTTCATTACAAGTCCAAACATTATTATTAACAAAATCATTTTCTTTCGACAAAAAGTACCTTAATCTATCGTATTAAGATGTTCTATAAAAGTAGAGTGGGATAAGGGTATATTAATAGGGAATACGCGAAATTTTGCTATTCATATATTGTGTAGCAAATCTACTCATAGCGAATTCATAACCGACTAGCATGACTACAAATAGATATTTTAAATTCTTAACAACAATATCGTTTGTTCGTTGTTAACACTCCCGTTTCGGAAAGGGATACAACATAACCCCAAAAATCATATTTTTAAAACTATTTATAAAATATTAATGATATTGAGCTGGTATTCATTGTAATCCTCATAAATATCCCAAAGAATGAACGCGCAAAAAATATATAACAATAATGTATAGTAAGACAGTAAAAAGTAAAGAAAATGATGTTTTTCCATAGACAATCGGGACCATTTTATAAGAAAATTCCCCTTTTTGGTAACAGCAGATATGACACACGTATTTGAATGAGTCGCGCCTGAGATTTCTTCGCCGAGGGTGCTACAGTGTGTTTCAGTCGCGTCTTACCTGTCTTTACTGTTGCCGGTGAGCGCCACGTAATTTTATGTAATATTCTTGAAGTTTTTATTTAAAAAAATAAAGTTCTCTATTATTAAATATTATATTTAGTACTTACTGGTACTATTATTCCTTTACTTATTCTCCAAAAAATTATATATTTTCTTTGGCTATCATATAATATTTGTTATCCTTATACTCCACTTTACTCTTTACGCTTTATTTGAATAATTAATTAAATTATTAAAACGAAAATTTGAATGGGGTCACTTTGTACCCCGCTCCGGCCCTCGATCCTATTTTCGATCTTCCGGTACCCGAAGGTTAACGTCACACTTGGCCCAAAACATAACGTGCATGTAATATCCCAATTCCCTTTTGAGTTATGTGAAGGGAAATTCGAAAAGAAACATATCCATTACATTGAAATGTCAATTTCCTGAAATATACGAATTAGGTGGATATGTGACCTTTAAAGTTTTATTTATATTTGAATTCTTATTTTTCAAATAGAAAACAAACAAGTCCTTTTCTGTAGGTAGGTAAGTTATTAAAATGCGTATATCATGGTACGTCATATGATCATTCATGTCCATCCTAGGACTGGTTACGAGTATATATAAAATTTATTTTATTATCAATATAATTTACTATTATCCTTTTATTGGCGTTTTTAATATTAATAGTCAATAATTATCATTAACTTTAGAAAACAGGGATCAGTTTAGGATAATTAGAATAATAATACTCACTAGGCTAGTGGTGGCCAACCCATGACACGCGTGACACGCCACAGTCTTTTGGGCGACACGCCAACGTTCACTAATATTAGAGTTATCAAAGAACACATGTCCCGTCACCAAACGTCTACCCGACAATAAAGTTTGAATTAATCACTATATATTACATATGGATCAATCTTTTTTTGATCTGAAATAATAAATTAATTAATTGACATTAAATCTTTTCATATTTTTTCCAGTTTAATTTGAATACAAAATTATATAAATGAATATATAAATTGTTTCTTTTTATATAATTAAATGTGAATAAAAAAAACTTTTTTTTGTGGAGTCAGTTAGATTTTCCATATTTTGATACGCCGAGTCCAAAAGGTTCACCATCACTGCACGTACTAAGAGTTATAGAACCGGTAGTGATTATAAAAGGTAAATTATAATCAAATCAATATGCACGCACATGATCTTAGCAGACGAAATTGATTTCGCATATTTGAGTAGAAATATTAGAATTCATGTGAATTATTAAAACATTTTTCAAATGTTCAATATCATACGCCACTGTGTAACTTTTGAACACGGCAATATTCGTATCAGCATTGTGATGATAAAATTAGAGTACGCGCTAATATGTTGGTTGAGTTACAGCACTCTTCTCTGGAGAACTGGGTAATTAAAGGTACATCAGATAAGACTTAAATAGTATTATGGGAACCGTTATCACCGCAATACGTTTGTTTTCGATTAATATAAAATAAGGTAATTTTCCCATCTAAAACAGTAATGTTCATGTGATGATATCCGACGCACTGAAAGATAATGCCGCATGATAGCATTTTATCATTTTATTAACAGGGCTTTGTACGTGTACACGGATGAGACTTGTCTCGAGACTCGCCTCGTAAGTCGCGTAAAGGACAGTAAAGAGTTGAACAATGAACGAGCTGTAATCCATAGTCTAGTATATTTTGTACGAAGAGTCGTTTGGTTTCTGCAGGGCTTTGAGCTAGGTCGGAGGTAGTCGTTGGGGATCTCCTCACCATTCCCGGTTGTGACTTGTTTCTCTCCATCTTTCACGAATTTAGCCCAATTCAAAATTCTCTTCCACGTAGATCGCATTTTTTGTTGATGGTTTCTTTGGGGAAACCTAGACCAACGTTTCGGCTCAACGACGCGTACCATTTGTTCAAAAAACTCGACTGTGAGAGACTTACATCTCCCGCGAAAAAGTACGGTTGCACCGCTATATAATATAAAAGGTGTCCAGCGGAAAATTTTCATGTTTAATATTAAATAAAAAATATAAATGTTATTCTCATATTTTATTTATACACAATGGAGTTAAACGATGCGCATTTTACGTTTTATAAATAATATCGTCTAAATGCCGTCCATTTCTCTCAAGACATTCTTGCAATCGGACTCTTAAATTTGCGAACACGCGAGAGCAAAGCGTTGGTGTTCTAATATTTTCTTGTAGGGCCTGAATTGTTCGAGGTTTGTTGCTGTAAACTTTCAGCTTAAGGTATCCCCACAAAAAAAAGATGGACAATGCAAACGTTTTTGATGGCGTTCCTTTGGATTGTCGGGGCACCAGTATCTCATGTTCTGTTTATTAACATAGCCATCAATATGAAAATGTTATTCGTCAGTAAACAATATATTTCCAAGAGTGTTCGTGCTGTTCCAAAATGTTCCAGCATCGTTCTCACTAAGGTTTCACGTCATTTTCGTTGAGAAACTGCACGATTTGCAGTTTGTATGGGTGAAACTGTAGTTTCTTTTTTAAAATAATGTGCACTGTTGATTATTTTATTCCAGTACAGGCTGCAATCTTCCTTATCGATTTACGCAGATTGCGCATAATTTCACGTCGATCTTGAGCCACATGTTATGGCGTCGCTGCTGACGTTGATGGTCCCGGAGGAATTTGGTTAACCATTGTCCCTTCTTGTCTGAATTTTTGAACCCATCACCAGATAAGTTGCGTGCTCGGCCCATCACTTACTCGTCGAATATTAAAGTGAATACAAAAAGTGCAACGCACACGAACCAATGTATCACCACACTTTAAATATTGCTCAATCGCGAACACGCGGTGCGCTCCCGACCAGTGACTCATTGCGACTGGCAAATCCGCAAATCACGCGCGTCGAACAATATCCCTCTCACTTACCTCACCCTGATGATTTACGAGCAATTACAATTTAATCTTGAAATTTTTACATATAATATTGCTCGCCGTGTCGAGACGTGCGTCGGTTAAGAAGTTCTTAGTAAATTAAATATTTTTAACAACATTGAAATACTAAGCTGGGATGCATTCAACATATTATGAATCATTTTCTAGAGTGTCTAACACTCAATCAAACGCATTCTGTGACAATCATATTATTTATTTATATCCACATTTAGGTACACCAATATAAATAATAAAAAGATTATAACGTAGACGGAGATATAAAATATATATTTAGGTTTCTACGAAATAAAAATGTTAATTAAAATATAATATAAATAATTCCAGGAATATAATGAACAAAATCTTTTAGATTTAATTATAGAATTGTAATATTAATAATGGAAGGCAAAACACAATTCTTGATGATTTTTATCAGTTTTGAGCCGAAACGCACGATAAACTTGTCAATTATTATTTTTTTTGTGTTTCTTCCGGAATTGAAAAGAGTACGCCTAACGACTGTCATATAATTCAGGGTCCATGATGAAAAATCATTTTTTTATAATCTTAGCTCTCCATTTTTGTTTTCTGAAATCAAAAATGGCACTTCACATAGCTTTTTTCAAAATCAATTTTTGTATAGCATTCATATCAAAAAAATGCTTTATTCTCAAGAAACGCGCTACGTGTATTTAAATCACATAATTCATATTCGCATAATTCTTAATATGTACACAGACAGATCTTTCTTAACCGAAACTAATTTAACCTTCAAAAAAGTTCTCAAATTTTAGATGCGTAAAAAATGTAGATGCTAAGAACTAAATCATATAAAACAACAAATCATGACAAAAGGTCGGCTTCGGAATGGGAAGAAACCGAACACCGCAATGCAAACTTAAGATGCGTGGCAGCTGCAACACATTAATAAATAAATATATTTATTTGATAACAAAGCAAAGTACAGTTAATTACAGTTCTCATATTATTGTTAAAAAATGTTTTTACGAGGGTTCAGAGTACAAAATCCAATCCCCCCTACAAATATTTCAGTATTTTAATTATTAGTAACTAAAGTATTATTTTTCAGTTACTAATTTTTACATGATAATAAATAAGAAGATAAATATTAAAGAGAACGTAACCTAACCTACTTTGCTGTGCATATAGTTAAGTTCTATATTTGAATGATTTGTGGATATCTGAAAGTGTTACGCACGCTTCTTGGTTGGAATGGATTGGCTTTTTGAATGGGATTTCAGAGCAAGAAATCAACACTAGAAGCGAAAATAATGACCATCAAGGAAGTCTCCTGAACATAAGAACAATCATATTTTAAGTCTTATCAAAACCGAAAAGTATCTCTACCACATCTACATATAAAATTAGATCTCATGAAATAGTTTGTTAAAGCTTTACCAAAAAGTGGAAACTGTTTCGTTTATCTCTGCGAAAAATTCCCTAACCTATCAAAAAGCATTTTTATTGACCCAAAGATAAAATATACCTAATGATAAAAGAGGCTTTACGTCTCGAAACACTAATACTGATAAAATAACTCGACTTGTGTGTAGTACAATTTTCAGTTTAATGAAAAATTAATATTTAATGTAAGATCAAGACTTCCTCTCTATGATGACTAAAAATAAAAGAGAGATGTGCAACACCTTTAAGAGTGCAGTTACTAAGTTTTTGGGACATTTATTTATTTGTAAATACATATTTATTCTTGAACGAAAATAATGCACCTAGCATTCCCCTCCTTCCATTCTTTTCCCGGCTTTGCCGCCGAATCAGTCGATTGGCGACCTTGAGCGAGTGCGGTATACGTGAATCGAAAGATTACAATACTATACAATTGAGATTTCACGTCTTTACTGTGTCGTTTAAAGGAACCTAAACGAAATTAATGATTTAAACATACAGTCCACATTTTCGAGGTGCCAGCAGAATCCGTATTGTGGTGAGTGCCAAACTCTTTCCGTATATCCAGACTTCTTCCGGCATCTATGCTTATACGCAACACTAAGTTTCCAGAAAATAACAAAAACTCGGTCTCTGTTAACATCTTTAAAAATATACCGCACAAATTCAAAGCCTTGGACTGCTCAATGAACAATGAAGTACACTCTTTGAATACACACTTTAACTTTTTTCCTGAAAATCTCGATGCAGTGAGCGAGAAGAAAGGAGAACGTTTTCACCAAAAAATAACGAAGATAGAAAAAGATATCAGGATCTATGAAACGTGAACTTGACGGCTGCTGGATATTTTATCACGAAATTTCATAAACCTCGAATTTTATTAATTATATAAGTGTAATTGGTAACACATTTCTCCGGCAAGAGATATTATCTACCGGCTTTAATCTCGGTGATAACTAAACATTTTTTCGATATATATGTATATATTTCTGTTGTTAATAAAGGTAATAGGACCGTTACAGTTAAATAAAATATACATATAATAATATAATACATAGAATAATAACTGAGCCAAGCTTTAGATTCGGCACCCGAAAACCTACAAATTCAGTATTCAAATATGTTTATACGACCCTCAATTTTGTAGACCTGTGTAATTAATTTAGACATAATTGAACACTTTAAAAAATCTACAAAATACTGTATTAGGTACTATTGCCTTGAGCTCTCTCTGTTACTTGAATTAAATTCTCTCAAAATAACTCATTTATGTTTTCAGTAAAACAATGACATTACTTTTTCGATAACATAGATCTTCTTACGAGGCACTTGAGATGTTACCTTGTAACAAACTCAATTACCCTTCCACTATCCAAAATAACTCAATTTTTTTTAAAATATTCCATGATAGAATTGTGGTTTCTACCCTCTGAAATGGTTTTCGCTAGGCTTACTTTGGCTAAAGCAAATTGTGTATCTTCTGTTTGGAATCAAATATTTATTGAGAGCGTTTGTCAAATAGAAAGCTTTCTGAGTGATTTGTGTAGATTGTAATTTCAAAGAATTAGAATTGAACTAATAGAAATATGTACCCAATATTAATTGGTTTTTTTCATATATATTTTATTAATAAATATAAAATCGCTAAACCGAAAATCTGGTCAACAAATTAAAAATTTAGTGACAGTTTAGTAAAATTTTGTGATACCTACAAAAATTATATTTTAATTAAACTGTGTACATTCTTAATGACGATTAAAATAATGTAAAATTATTTCTTCGTGTTGGACACACTGTTTAATTTGAAATTATCAAAAAGTTCTCAAATTTTTAATCCAAATAAAAAAATGGACACTAGAACTAAATCATATAAAACAACAAATCATGATAAAAAGAAAATAGAATGCACCGCAATGTAAGCTTATAATACTCATTCAAATTATTTTTAATTAATTTAAATTAATTTGAAATGCATGGAGAGTAATTTAATTTATCATAGGTACATTTTTTCCTGTATATCGATTATAGCGCACTTTGGACCAAATTTTTATTTAAGACTTTTTGTTTAAATTTACACGATAAACATATTTTCAAAGTAATATCTGTTTAATTTAGAACACCCTGTATTTTATTATAAATATACTTTATCTAGCTTATAAAATCTGGATAATAGAGAGTTAAACTATAATATTACGAGTAAGATTAACTTAATTAAGATATACTGTTGTATTCGAGAAGGAGGAAAACAAGACAACGTGCAAAATACTTTTAGGTAATGAATGTTCGGAACAAGGAGATGAGTTTGTATTGTATTTGTATTGGGAAGTATGTTTGATAGAAACGTAAAGACATAGAAAGATGTCAAAAGCAGGATGACTTCAGGGAATAAAGTGATCGGCGCTTAGAACGAAATTATAGCTAATGGGAACTTGTCAACCGAGGCAAGACGTGGTACCGACAAATTATTATTTAGGCCTAAAACATAGGCACCCTCCCTTATCTCCCCGGTCGCTTAAACCTCCTCCCGATATAAATGTGCATTGTATTAAATGCCATTCATTTCAAATTTGGTCAGTTGCACTGTGGAACCTGAGAAAAATATAGCTACTCACCATTTTTGAACATCTCACCAAATTTTGCATGCATCGTTACTTTTTACGGCCTGTGGAAAACAATGAATCCCGGGCAATGGCGGATAGGCAAGAATATCAAAAAAATTATTTATAATGTTTGAAAAAATAATTCAACTGAGTATTAAAATCCCTATATTTTTTAAATTTAGCAGTAGCGTAACTAATTAAATTGGGCCCCTATGCAAAATGGAAAAAAGGCCCTCTATATATAAAATATAAGCATATTAAGTGCTAGGTATTTATATTCATTCAATAATACGAACAAAATTGGTCTCTTGTCTTATTATATTTATTAAATTAATTAATATTAAAAGTATATTTTTAAGCACTCGTATATTTTGTTTCTTCATCTTAAAAAAACTTCCATCACTTTACTTTACAGCGATTTTCGCTTTGCGACGACGGTCTGGTCCATAGCCCGACGAATTAGCGTGATGCTATTATTTGTGTAGGTAATGTTTTTACGTGTTTTCTAAATGCACGTGAAAAATATTTATTTGATTTCATTTCTTACTATGGTGGATTTTTTAAATTATTAGCGCCGTGAAAAATGTGGATATCGATAGTTTTGTAGGGCGCGGTCTTTTTGGTCTCCTTTGGGCCCAAATACACCGCCACTGCCTTTTAGAATTAATAGTTGTACGTATATATGGCTCTAGGTATCGTTTGTGCACGTGTCGAGTCTCGCTGTCAAATCGATCGTCGTACATGGGTTTGGGTTTATCTCAAGCGGTCATCTCGATGTTTATTTTTATATCTAACAGTGTACACGATTTTTTAGATATATTTCAACTAAATCTCTGAAACATATCTCATTCTCTCATACGTGCAGCTTTATACAAATGTGAGCATTCCACCCACCGCCTGCTTTCACCTATTTCGTCTCGTGAATGTATCTGCCAACTTCTCTGCAGTTTCTTATCGTTTCGAAGACTTGACAAAAATTTGTATTTAATTAAATAATCATACTTAATTAATTAATCCTACATAAATAATTTATAATTGTGGTTATTCATTTTAATGTAGAATTATTTATTACTTTATTTTATGAGTTAATACACCAACCAATTTCGGAAAATATAAATCTCTTCATCAGGATGTCAAATAAACTAACTAAAACCATATTAAAATTTTTCGAATGTTTTCAAATTGTTTTTTTTTAATTTAATAAAAAATAATTATTATTCAAAAAATAAATCTAAAACTGCTACGGTCATGAATGATGTGGAAAATGACTCTATGATACAAAATTAACAAATTAAAATTGTTTAGGAGAAATTATATAAATTAAAATTTTAATAAATAACATGTATCAACAGCTGTGTGTTTTATGGCGCATGGCAACATTAAACAAACAAGATATGCAATCAATTATATCACGAAGTTATCACGTTAAGCAAAGTAAATTAATTAGCTATTGTAATTTATTTGATTTTTTAGATAAATTATGGTTATAAAAATGATTAACATCGTAAATGACAGTTTCTAGTATAATTAAGGTATGTACGAAAATCCACAACTTATTGTTAAGTATTTTTCCTGAATTTTATATCAAGCTTATTCACGACAAAAAGGTGCGTGGTCAGTGCGACAACAGATCATAAAATGAAGTCGGTGTTCAGTTTGTAAAATGCGATAAAACAAATTTGCATACTCTGTTTTTATTCATGTTTTAAATTAAGAATTTATATTATTTATCAAATTAGTATGTATAAACTAATTATAATTTGAAATAACTATTCTAACATTAGGTACATACATATGTGAAAATAAGCCACTCGGTTTTTGATTCTACTCGTTAAATTTACTTGAGACGCGTTTCACCTTGCGAGGACATTATTAATGTTATCACTTTTTACCTCATGTAAATAAAATTGTATAGCTATCCCCCATTATGGTTTTATATACAAATTGTTGAGTTAAATTGTTAGATTGATAATGCCCTTGCAAGGCAAAACGCATTTCAATTAAATTAAACGAGTAGAATCAAAAAGCGTGTGTTTTATTTTCACATAAACAGTATATATTAATATTTATTTAATTGTAAAAGAATAATATTAATTTAATACAATACTTTAATGTTGTATTAAATTGATATAAATATATTTTGTTGGAAGATTGATTTATTTATTATTTTTTTCTACCTATATATAGTTTCATTATAAACGAGTATTTCAATAGATTTATTCCTCGATAATATTATTATTGTTAATAAAGTCAAAGTATGTACAACTTTTCTATGAGCTGTTTTAATCTTAAGTAAATCTTGCTATTATATTGCTAATAATTTGTAATATTTATTTTTTAGCATGTAGCATGCACTTTCTTGTATTATTTTGCCAAGAGTTTATCTGTGCACGTGGAGTACAGATTAGTAAATTTAGTAATTAGTTAAAAAAAAAATGATCTATATTTGCAAACTGCATGAAAGTTAAAAGAATATAGCCAAATTGTTTAATTTTTCAATGCTTAAAATCCACGTTTTGTAATCATTTTAACCATAAGTTCTTTATAATGGAGTACAGTATATGCTTAAATAATGATTTATGTTATTCTGAAAATTGTTAGACGTTTAATACAACACTGTAAAATATACATATTTTAAAACATTTCTAATTTAACCTCTTACGACCTGTCCTCGGCTGGCATGTAATCACTTTATATATATATATATATATAACGTTCACCAATTGTCACCCCTCAATCTTCACATTTATCAAATTTTTGAAAGTTGTATATATGTTAGTATATGAACTCGCTTCGAGTACCACTACACCATCGCCATCTATGGACCAAATTTGATAAGTTATTTTTCCTTTTTTTTTTTTAATCAGCATGTATATCATCACTATCAGAATCTGATTTTTTTTTTTATTATTTTAAACCATTATTCTTTATCTGTAATTTTTTTTAACATACTATACTTGAATACGCCTGAAAAATCAATATTTTGTAGGTGAAAATCCAGTAATTGTGTTTTCTTGGACGTATTCAAATATTGATAATATTTCTAATTTAATTCTCAAAATAAATGTTTCCTGACATCGTTAATAAATGTGTTCTAGTAATATAATGTTCTGGTTAAAATATATTTTATTTTTGTTTGGAAGCATTGGCATACTTAACGTTAGACACGCTCAGATATAAATAACTATAGACGTAATACCTGCAAATCAGGCCAATTAATACGGCGCCTACTTTAATACGGCGACGTGTTTGATGTATTATGAGATATGCACTTAATTTACAAATTGATCGTATTTTAAACATGATCTTTAATCTATATCATTTGTGCATATAAACGTTCATCTTTTTTGATAGTTTGGAATAGTGCAGTTAGAACGAGCGCGGCGCAGTGTCGCGCATATCGCGCTGTGAAAAGAGGGCGCTTCCCTTATTTGTCGCACCCCGTCCAAACGACATAATCTCTCACAAAGCTCCACATCCTTTGTTTAGTTTAAATCTTTTTTTTTTAAGTAAATTTAACGTTTGAAAGAAAGTTTATGGCGAAACCGATTAGGCAAGTTGCTCAATCATGCAGTCTCAAATATTTAATTAAGTATACAACAAATTCCGTATAAGCATTACTGTGTTTTCAATCGTAATAGCTTATTAATTACGTGTACAAATTACATTTTATGTTAATAAATATTAAGCTAATTATTTTAGAATAAACATACACTATACAGAAGTGATGTACAGGTGGCCCAAAAAAGTGAGAACATTTCCTAAAATGTGATATATTTAATTACATCAAAATTAGTTTAACTATATCAACAATAGCTTAAATAATTTAGTAATTTACCTATATTACGTTTTATTTTGACAATTTCAGGTCACCATCTATGATTATTAATTTTCGCATTGTTTATATTTGGTTTTTTCAAATTGTTGCTCAGAATGACGTAAATCATCGCAAAAGACCGTATTCTGATAAAAAATTTGCCAATTTAAAAACATTGGGGTGCTAGGAAAATGATCAAAGAGTTTCAAAACAATGCCTGGAGTATAGTTAGACATTACAGCATAACTGGACATTACAGCAGGCCGTAGCTCCATTTCACACAACCAGAAATACAATCAACTTTCTTCGTCGTGAGAATGTTAATTTCATCGAGCCAGGCGAACATATGACATATATATATATAACACCTCATATAGGCAATATGAGGTGTTTCGATGATTTCTGATTAGCTAAATATGGCGCAAAAAAAGTTACATTAAGAATTATAATTAATTATATTATGTTTTGAAATAACTCACGTGTTACGAGATGTTCTCACTTTTTTTGGGCCACCCTGTATATGTGATGAAATTATTTTATTTGTCAGATGTTTGCAAGTGCACAAGTTCATAATTTACACTAGATAATATATTTTAGGAAATACCACTTTACCCCAATCCTTTAACATTTTTAATCTGACATTGTGGGACTTATTTACAATTTTTTTTGTTAGCAGGCTTGTATTTGGAATTTGAGGGCAAACATTCGCATTTAAAGGATTTAACGCACCTATTTGAAAAGTTCTATTAATATTCATAAACATTTCAGCAATATTACTATTACTGCAACAACAAATTCAGTTAGGAAAGATTATTACTCGCAATAATTCATTCAGGTATGTGGGTACCCTTACTTACACAAACCGGCAGATTATAACCCTGATAATCAAGGATATTCCAGGGTCTCGGGGGTTTCCAAATCTACCTTTCAAGAATTCACTGGCACATAAATCAAATTATATCTGGGAAGGTAAATAACAATTATTGTAAAATCCCAAATGTATTACGTAGGTATGTACAAGCTGCGCCTAATAGGTTTATTGTTTCACGTACATGATTCATTCAAAATAAAATATTCCATTTATGTAGGTATTAATAATAATAGTGAATGAAATGATCTAATAGCTAGTAGGTACAGAAGTGGTTAAGTAGACATGGATATTGAATAATTTTTGTAACTTGCAGACAATTCTGGAACTTGTGTATTTGGAAATAATCAATAACCTAACCTAACCTAAATTAGTTGTTCTAAGCAACTAATTTTCTACCTGCTCATGATTCTTAAAAAAAAAATTATACATAGCAACTAGACGAGTTAATGTAATAATGAAAGTTTAAAATTATTTAAACAAATTTAGCATAACGTTTATCCTGAATGAATTAATTTGAACATAAAAAAATTACACGAGGTGTATTAGCTTAAACTATAATGCTGAGATATTCGTAGGGTATCTGAGCAATCCCCTTTGAGGCCGACATTATTTTTCGTATCTTAACGCACCATAGGTAGATTGTAGAGTTCTTCATTTTCGTTTACTCTCATGAGAGTAGTAGTGATCATGGAACTGCGATTAATTACGGAAGACGGCATGGATGGTCAGTCGCAACCTATACTAAGAGTGAGCATTGCTTCAAAGTTGTATCCAGGTCAGTCCGTCGTTCCACGAGATCTAATTCTAACCAACCTTTCTTTGGATCATCAATTTCTCCATGGTGTTCTCATGTCTGTTGGCCAAAATATGTCGTTGTTTAATTCCTCTATAATCGAAGCATTATTTTTGCCGGCTGTCCATGGTATGCGAAGCATGAACAAAGCGTCTATCCTCTTGCGTTCTTCGGAGTCCATGAATCAGCACCACAGAGAAAGTTCGGGAAGATACAGGTTCCGACTTAATAGGGTTTTTGCTTCAATCATGCAAGATCTTTATGAGATTATCCACATCAAATCGTGTCAATGGCGTTTCTCATCTTAATTTTTGTCTCGCTGTCTTTAATATATTAATAAAGATCCTATGTAAGTATACATGTATATGTATTCTTTATGACATAACTATTTCGGATATTTTAGAATATATATTCAGGTGTGTAATTATACTTTCTATCAATGAACATAATTTTTGATTTATCACGACTTAATACAGAGTAACTAATTGAAGATTTTAACATGGATTCAGCTGACGGATGAGAAATATTGTTTATATCGTGGTTTATAATAAAATACTGTTATTGAAGTGTATTTTTTTTTTGTAAAAGAGATTTAAATCTTATCTTAGATAAAGTATTTTCTTATTCAGTATTATTATTATGGAAAATAGTATCTTGATAATATTTTTGTGTACTTCGCAGAAATATTTACTGTTTATATACAATATTCACATATTTAATTATTTAGAGGTGATTTGTTTGTATCTTAGATTTTTAAATTATATTTCTCTTGTGTCGATTTTTCTATTTTACCTAGAAAACGTTCTATGATTATATTTTTTCTCTGGTCAATATAAACTAGAGCTATGAAAATAAACAAAAGTTAAATAAACCTAAATGGTCAATAAGCAAACTGCGCCTGCAGAGTTCGTAGAGAGGTATTCTATCTATACAAATTTTTATTATCTTTATTAGTTAATTTTCTTATTTAAAGATATTTTTATCTATAATTATTCATACATCCATACTTTTAGGATATTTATAATATTATTTGTCTTATGATGAAAATATTATTTATCGTATGATGAGTCTTTCAATATACATAATTTATTTTATTTTCATCTTGGAATTTCCACAAGCACCTATTTTTTTATGCATTAACATACACTTTAAAGGTATAAAAAACATATAAGTTAGTATGTACTTTAGTACATAATATAAAGTTAATTCTGAATGTATACATAAACTTTTATAATATGACGTGTATAATTGTACATGTATAATTTAATTCAAACACAAGAAGGAATATGATTTTTACATGAAATATTCAATTTCATATCTGAAAGCTCCCGAAAATAGTAAGTAGAAGTAATATTAATTAACTAACTAATTTGTGGATATTTGAAGGTACTACTAATATTCTAATCTAAATATTTTTTAAATAATATTAACACGTTATAAATATCTTTACAATTGGAAACTTGAATAGATAACACTCAAAAATCTTAAACTTTGTGATAGATGATCAATGCAATGTGTGTTCAATGATCGTGAATACCTCAATATGTTATGTTCATCTTTTGAAATATCAAATAATATCGCACGATGTGTTGACACGCGGAATTGTAAATAGAACACTACTCCTCCGTATATTGAACTCCGAACGCAAGTGCAAAGAGGGTTGATTTCAGGTTGTTTGGGGGTGGTATGGTACGATGTCTGCGTGGGTTGAGTGAATTTGAGGCAGTCTTGGCTCGGGGCCAACTGAATCCTAGTTCCGCTGAGCTTGCGGCCGCCCGACGCCGCCGGTGCATTCACTTGTGTTCTTCTTAACGCACGATTGATCGGTTAATGCGCTGAGCTGAGCTCGCCGGGCGCGTCTCAAGCAGGGCGTCTATCCCTGGATAAACTTTCCCGGCGTATTGCTTCCCGGCATCTTCTTTGGAATTTAACTATGAGCAAGTTTCAATCAATATTAACGTAATCGTATACAAAATTAATACAATTTATAAACATAGGAAGTTTAAAAAAAAAAAAACACACTTTATTTTTTTCTTGCTTATAGCGTGACCCTTTCTTTCTTTTCTTTAATTAGAATACGTCCCGTAATATAATCAAAATTATCTGGGATATCGAAGGGTCAACCCCACCCTTTACCGGATGCAAACAATGATTTATTATTCTTCAAAATCAATAGTACTAGCTTTTAAAAAACCTATTGATCGCACAATAACATAATTCTTTTGTGACTACTCAAAAATATATTTCGGGAATCCCCTTTAATCCCAGATAATACCCTAATTATGTCAAAGCTTCCGTAAATCTCTAAGATCAGGGAACGTTGGCCCGACCTACCGTGATGTCGGATGCCAATATTTACAACCCTCGTTTTGTACATTTGAAGATAGTGGCTGGTCGGCGTGATATTACACAAGAGTTTTGTAAGCCAGCAGCAGCACGAGATGGAATTGAATTTAATATTTTCTATATGTAATAGTTCATTATCCTCTAGCGTGAATATTTGTATAATACTTACTTTATAAATATCATTTTAACTTTGCACTACACACAACATTTTTGTGCTAATAACACTATTAGTTTCGGGAAGAGCAATCCTTCCCATCTACAGGTATAAAATAAATTAATTTAAATGCTTCTTCAATACTTTAAATACTTTTATCTATGCTTGTATTTTCAATTTTAGTATGCATTATTTCCTGAAGAAGATACCATAGGTATCGAAACATGTTGATGTATCAATAAATAGTGGTTTGAACAAAGTGTTTTATCTTAAGGTGGGAGTGACGGGGAAGCATTTTAAAACGTGATATTGTTTATTAATGTTTTTTCCGAATTCTGATTTTTCTGGATTTCTATCATTTCAAGATTATTATTCCCCTATACGGTACCGAGCGGAGTAATTTTAGATCATGGCTATCGAAAGAATGGTTGATTTGACGAATTCGAAAAAATCATTATTTTTCAGACATCATCGATGTTCTTTCATTCGCGTATTCCAATTTCTCGCGGTTTGGTCAATGTATTTTTTGATACAAGCTCCGCAAGTTATTTGATATATATCTCGCTTTTTTCTAAAATATCTATTTTTATAATCACACTTTCAATTACTGCACCGTTACTATCGATGTTTCCAAGAAATAATAAAACTACTCCCACCTTCACGCACCCTATCGCACTATAGCCAAATGTATTTAATTTAGTTTATTTTACACCTGTAGATGAGTAGGACTACACTTTCCGAAACTAGTAGTGTTATCAGCTCAAAAATTGTGAGTGCAGTACAAAGTTAAAATAAAAATTATAAATTTTAAATAAAAATGTTACACAACAAAGCACCTAATAATAATCACTTAATAATATTTGTATGTTACGTTTATATTTGTGCTCTATTTTTCAAAAGGCACCTATTCGATATTTAATTATATAATTTTTCCAGCCATTTTTAAATATATAATTTTTTTTATACAACTTTCTACGTTAGAGGTAAGTTGTGACATTTCGTTAAATTTACATATAGCCGACATGGTCGTTGAACTCCTGAAATTGTCATCATAAACACTCATAAAATGTATTAAAATAAATTACCTACCTACATAATGCTTTTTTTAAATCAAACTATAATGTTCGTCTCCTTAACTTTTTTATTCTCACATAAAAACAAATGTATATTATAAACACTAATATAAATATTATTTTTCGTTACTAATACCCATAACGCGTAGTTTTGTTTATAAAATAAAAATATATTGTGTATCTAACAAATATTGTGTTAACACTACGTAATAAACTGAAACAAATACTGAGATTTGTAAAATAACACCAATATTTATATTACAAAGATTTCAAGAAAAAGGCACTTTCGCAATTGCTAGACATCGTTTTAACATTTTTCCGGCTGATAAGAATTTAACACGTCATTTTTTTGTCCATTAACTAACATTTCACCTTCTGATAATTTTACAGACCAGTAAATGAATAGACATGAAATAAAGTGTACCTATAGGAGAGGGGTTTGAAATATTCTACACACATTTATCCAACAAAACATAAATCCGATAGATTATGATACATTTATGCTACAGTAAAAGTATTTACTCTTCGAAAATTAAATCTCTGTGTAAACAAGACGTATTTTTTACATGAATGCATATTATACTGTCAGCGTTTAAATTTACGTTCCAATCGAGTCATATTTTTAAAAAAAGTTTAAAAGTTTAAGAAAAGATACCTGACAAAATTATGAGTCGAAAATGTTAAACGAGTATGTACCTAATCTCAACCATGTCGGAGATATAAGCATTTCAATAAAATAGTAATAATGTGATTATTTCGTTTAATTGAAATATTTTATTGATTCCAAATTATATATTGTATATAAAAAATTAAAAATCATCGAATTTTGAAAGGCCAGACTTTTTTTGTTAGATTATTTATAGCATAATGAATAATTTTTGCTTGTACGATGTACGTTGACTTAAAGCTTAACGTAAAAAATTAAATTAATAATATTTTCCGTAACAGTTCAGAATTTTCACATATTCCTTCAACATTTTTGACTCGTGTCATTTAGTCAGGTGTCTATCCATAAAATATTGTGAACTAGGTGTATCACACCCTGTTTTTATTAAGACTTTTCTACTTTAATATTTGTGTATAATACAAGTCTATTGTTTGAGGGTAGTTGTCTTAATATTTAATCGAAAAAGTTATTAACATATAAGATTCTGCGTTACTGATCAGTGTGGTTTATATTATCTAAGAACTGTAACTGATATTGAAGGGTATTAATTGTATCTAATTCAATTTTGTAGTTGGTTTGCGACATGGGTATATTATTGGAATGCCGATATTATATTATGTGATTTAGATTGATTCGAAGAATTGTGGCTCAAAGCGTCTGCGTGCGTCAATTTCATAAAAATTTCACCTAAAGGGCACTTTACACCCACTCACTCTTTAGTCCTACACTAGTATTGAAAATTGTCTTATGGATTGAACTTACGAATATAATTTAGTAAATAGGGGTGTTCTCAGGAATATATGGGAAGTTTCAATAAATTTAGAAAAACATATGTAAAAAATTTAAAGTCGAAAAATAAGATTAAATTGACGAAAATTTGACGATAATTTCTGTATTTCAAATTTAGCAATATTAATTATTATTCTCAATAAAAAAAACTTAAGCTTTGGATGCGGAGATGTCTGCGGATGCTGTGTGTTAATGCTTAATGAAGATTTATAAAGATAGCGTTTACTTTTATATAGTTGAAAATTTTATTGTAAAAAAATGCAACTGTATTAAAAATATACGTTGATTTTTGCTTTTGCTTAACATACTTACCGGTAGAATAAAAGGCCGTAACTTTCCGACGTTTACTTTACTTCGAGAAATTTACATCACAAAAGCTGAAAATAAATGTTAACAGTATTGGAAACAAACATTGCCATAACAATGTCTCCCCGGAGAAGCCAGTTGTTTACTTCGTAGTCACGAGGTATTGCATAATAATTAACACTCGATACGTCTTTCAATTTATAACGAAATTGTATTCATTTCTAAATTGAATAATTTATTATTACATAAATAAAAACTACAGTAGAACCTCGATTATCCGGACTAATTGGGGATGAAGGTAGTGCGGATAAGGAAAAATCCGGATAATCGAAAAAAATCATAATTGACAGTGAAAGACATGTGCATACAGTGTGAATAATTTTTATTTGTCTATATTTACATATAGCTTCAATATTAAAATATTTTTTATTAAGAAATTTAATTATCGATTTTTGCTCGAAGCTAGCTGTTGCAAAAATAATGGCTGTCTAGATGATCATCTTTGTATGAACGACATAAACATACACTCTTCAACTTCTTCATTTCCTGATTTTTTCATAACTTGACGCTCTGATGTTCCATCTTCTGACATTAAACAATTAGTAAACTTCATAATTTTTTCACTTTGTTTTTTTTATATCTGAGATCGTTGACGTTCCAACGCCATATTTATTAGACAAAGAACGTCCCGAGTCACCGCGTTTCAAAGCAATGATTATATCCAATTTGTCTTTTAATGATAATACAACACGTTTTCTTTTCGATGACATATCGGTAATATTAAAAATAAATATTTAAATACTGCTTCAATTGGTTTGATTGATATCCACAACCAGCGGTCCGTCTAACAACGCGTATTGTATCACCACAGAGTGTCCACACAGATCATTTCAATCATAGAAATATGTAATTTGAATATAAACTATTTACGAATATGTCAAATTATATTTTTATTATCGACGCAAAATGTATTAAAAAGTATTGTATTTTGAACAGTACGGATAATCGAAAATCCGTATAATCGAGGTCCAGATAATTGGGGTTCTACTGTATCAGTAAACATGATATATAATTAACAATCCATTTAAACTAAGCAAGACCTAACTAAAAATATTTTATCCAGCTGAAAATTTGTGATTGTGATATGTTTTTAAATCCACTTCACTCCAAATATAGAAAAGGACAAGGCTCACGAATATAAATCAAGCAAGTTTTTTGAAATCAATATTTAACAAAAAAATCTGTTACCAGGCCTTTTCGCATTTAGATGAATTGTGGCACGCGAGTATAATCACTGGTGGCACATTGTCGCGCCGATTGACGTCACTGCTGTTATTGTCTGCTGCTCTTCCACCCCTCCCCCGACACAGCCCCCGCGTACGATCTGCGTATCGAGAGATTTTAATAACTAAAAAAACAGACACTTTCAAGCAACCCCCCACTCGGAAAAATTCTCTTTAGCTGCCGGTTTCAATTATGCTGTATTGATTTTGAAAAAAAAAACATGTATGCTTTATTCTGCTGCAGTGTTGTTTATTCAGTCTAAATCCCAACATATCAATAATATCGGATGGCGCCATTCCTTCTGAAACTCTCACGAAGGAGTTTTTTAGAACATCTAAATCTACCCATTTTTACTTAACAACTTTTTCGTCTCTTTGTCGCTTCCTCACAGTTGAGTAACGCGATCCGCACGAGACGTCTCTCCGGTTGTATCGGCGATCCATCTCACTCGGCAATCTTTAGAGCGAATTATGTGATACACTTCAATCGGTACGACCATCGGGAAAGAGGTCATCCTCTTCCTTTTCGATCCTCGAACTTTTCAGTCACCTCAAATCACTCAGCATAGTCGCTCTCTCATCTGGCAACAGGCCCAACGAATTACAGGTCGCACGAATATCGAAAAGAATCGTTCGCGTATACTGACTTTTTGGACAACCAATACGTTTGTACGTTTAAGTATCCATGGTATTCTAAACATTCTCGAATGTATCAATCCTCTCATCGTCTTTTAAATTAACTGTCCAGATTTTCGATGCGTATAAAGCTATCAACTACATATATTGATTTCCATAAACACATATGTTAGCAGTATTTGAATATGTTCAAAAAGACACAATTACTGGATTTTTACCTGCAAAGGCACTGTTATTGAACAAATATCAGATATCTCATAGAGACAAAGCTATTTTTTTTATTATATTTAATGGTGGTGTAGTGGTACTCGAAGCGAGTTGACATTCTAACATATATACAACATTAAAAAATTTGATAAGTGTGGAGATTGAGGGGTGAGAATTGGTGAGAATCACTTAAGCCAGCCGAAGACAGATCGTAAGCCCTGTAATTACTCCATACTTCCATATATTTTCCATTTAATATAGTAAAAATAATAGCTTTGTCTCTATGAGATATCTGATATTTGTTTGATGTCACTATTCTTACAATTTTTGTCTAGGCTTAACATCTCACACAAAGCCACAAGTAACTATTCTCTTTGTAATATCGATTGCACACTCATCCGATGTTTGATTCGACATCTTGATGTACATACTTGTATAATTTTCAGAATTTGTAATGAGTACATTATCCGAAAATGATTTTTTAGGTCGATAATAAATTCCTTTGTTTTATTTTTATTTATTGTGAGTCTGCTTAACGCTTTCGCTTTCTACTCGGTTTAGTATCTCTATGATTTAATTTACGTATTTGGCTATGAAGGTGATGTCATATGTGTAGCGTAAGTTAGATATGAGATTTCTACCAGCTTAATCTTTCCTCTCCGATGATGTAAACTGAGTTAACATTGCCTCTAATTATGTGAATATCTCTGTAAATATACTAAATACAGAGCTTATATTTTAGGTATTCTTCCGTAATATATTTATGTATTAGATAAAATAATTATAATACACTAGCATTTACCATACGCAACAATAAAAATATTTTCTCGAAGAACCCGACGTGAATTTGTCAATATATGTATGTGAACGTGCGGATTGGTGCTGACGGCGCAGTACACGGGGCGCGGGGTGCCAAATGCCGATCGTCACTTAGTGGCAGAACGTGCGCTGGCCGAGTTGAACTTGTCTTATGTTGTCATATATATGTCAACTATTATTTTAATGATTAATCGCAAAAGTCTACATGTACACTGAGTTTAGTTTAGTAAGAGAAATGTTAACGTCGTGACCAAATCTTTTCAATATTTATTTGTGCAAACTTAATATTTTCTCCCAGACCGCAATCCAAATTCATCGGCAAATACAGCTATTGGAGTAATATTGAATAAATGAGTTTAAGCTTTTCCTGAACTCGGCAGCGTTTTCAAAAGTAGATACTAATAGGCTGTGGAAGTGTAGTATGGATCTCGCTGCGAGGACTGCTGTGGCAGACTGTATTACTTCAAACTGTATTATGGCATTGTAGACGATTCAATGTAGGGAGTTGTTTGCTCGGTATATTCTAAACTAATTATTCTACTTCTGCTAAGAGACTAATGAAATAAAGAAAAAAATGTACGAAAGACGAGTACGGTATATATTGACAAAAAAAAATAATACATTTTTCAATTATTTTATTTTATCTTTAAAATAGAATTTTTGTCAGAAAATATTGAATAGTTTGTCCGCGCATAACTCTGAAAATTGGGCGATAGTCTCAAACTTTTGGTTAATCGTTATATAATCGCGAAAATTAAACAATATGTCCGGACATAATACAGTTTAACTGAAATTGTTTTTGTCAGGGATAATGTTTCGTAACGCGGATATTTTATTTTAAATTGGTAAAAATATGAATTTTGCTGAATTACTAAAAAAAATGTTATATAAAGGTCAATGACCGTTTCTGTTCTCGTTCGCTTTATTGAACGTCCTTCATCACTTATATGATCTTTGAACTTTAGCTGATTTCGCAAGTGTGAACATACATTTTAGACTGTTTCTTCGTATCTGATGCTGCTTATATTTTTATGCCGGTGCTCTTGGTCAAGAGTGGCACCTCGAGCGTCCACTTTAAAAATAAGGTAGACACTACCGATGTATAATAATGCCTGATAACGAGAATGTATTTATTTATTTATTTAAACAGTCTGTGATAAAAATATACATATTTATAATTTTTAAATTAACTTATATCTTTCAGTACAAAGAACTATTACGTTTTTTAATGAGTATTTATATTTTTGTTTGACAGTTTATGATTAGTTGTACTTACCGCTTTTTATAGGCTATCTTCAGATGAATGCAGCCAATCGTAAGATAGTAGTCGCGTGTTTAGCTATCGTGTTTCGTTGCTGATAGATCAGGCAATCCTATGTTATGTTGTGTTATTATTATAGCATTTTAGTCCAGGACAGTTTAGGCTCTTCAAGGACAGAATACAAATCCAAGGCAGGATAATTATTGATCATTTTGTATCTTGAAAACATGATCCCAACGAATCTTATTTTCAACATCAACTTGTTTGTGCTGTAAAATAAAATATCCGTAACTTCCGTATAAAATTATAAATGATCTTTCACAAAATCTTATATCATTACGACGATATATTGTAACATTCTGATTTTGGTAAAAAGAAGCCTTTTGTTTGAAGAAGCGAATGGTTCTACCACTTCTCCGAAACTATTTTGGGAGCCGGTGCTATATCAGTTTCTCTCAGTAAATCATAATTATAAAGCTATATTTATTCGCTTTTCACTGTTCCTTTAAATGGGTTTGGCTTTTTTAAATAAATTACAGTACATTAATATAAAATTAATATTACAATACATGATATATATTTAATAATATAATATGAATGTAATGTTAAGAATACAGTACATAAGAATAGGGAAATAAGAGAATAAGGGCAAATAAAATACTCGCATTAATATACGAGTATAATATTGGCCGCTAACCGAAAGTTTTATTTTTACTGACAATATTGCAGTACGTTAGTATAACAACGGAGGATAACTAATAAAGTAAAATATAACAGAAAGAAAGAAGACAAGATAAGAGAATAGTAATATCATACAATTACGACAAATATACACATATTTACAATTAGGTTAGGGTAATAGTGACAAAAACACTCGTATGACGAGATAACCCTTAATGGAGTGGATAAAACAAGCGAATCGCGGTTCCGGAACCATAATCCTGCAGACCTCCAAAGTAGCCGAGAGAGAGACTCCACAGGGTGCAGCCGATTGATTACAATCAGGTCTCTCTGGCAGCAAGACCTTAGTATTTCCCATTAGCTGATTTTAATGGCGGATCTGGGTTTTTTTTTTTGGACAAGTCGAGAAACCCTCAGAGATAATCCGCGCGTTAGTGGGGAAGACGGCCTGTCGGATTGTATTAAAAATATCACAGACCTTATGTTCTGAAAAATTGCAACTTCACAATAAGAGTGTGTTCTCCTTTAAAAAAAAAGCTTTTTTTATGTAAATTGGTCGTTCATAATCGGCGTTAGCTACAAAGACATTTGCTTTTATCCGTCACGTTGATCTATATTGAGATTCGACCAAGAGTCTTCGCTTCTCTAAAATTTAAATGACCGCCAAAACGGAAAGTAGTATGTTTTTTTTTTAAAAAAAGGTGTTAATAATAAGTGCATTAATAATATAAGTTGTATCAATGTGTCCAAAATTTGATAAAAATGAATTGATAATTCCGGCGTCTGCAGTCGGTTTACTCAAAGGTATTTGTGATTCCGTAAAAATAATGTAGATGACTTTCAAAAATAATGAAACGACAGATTTATTAATTTAAAAAAGTGTAACATATAGGTTCGAAAATTTGTCATGAAAAATACTGGCGTTATAACACAGTTGGTAGTGTACTTTCCCGGATTGGAAATAGAGATACAGGTTCGAATCGCGGTAGTGCAAAAACAATATTTTTCGACAAAATTGATTTTATATGTATATGCTTATAATTCATTAAGCTCAAATCAATTCTTCGTGTTTTTCTCCAAATAAAATAATATGGAGGTTTGCTGAGATTGCAACAATTAAGTTGTCCGACGATTTTTGTCACCGCCACTGGTGGAATGACAATGTCGAGCGTTAGAAGTGACGAATCCCAGACAGAAATGGCCAAAGGCAGTACAACATCAATAGCGACGTGCACCTAGCTTAGCTCGATTACCTTTAAACTGCTATTCAGCTGAAAAGACCGCGCAAAAAGAACCACATCGTTTTCTACCACGACAACGCTCGCCCTCGCGTCGAACGCCGTGTGATCGAATCCATCACTAGCAAGAGATGGGATTTGCTCCCTATACGTTGACTATAACATCAACCGCTCTCTAAAGAATTGGCATGTTGGCAAATTCTATGACGATTTAGAGGAGTTCAATTGAGGATGTCAAATCGTGAATCGTCTCAAAAAATCAGTGCTTCTTCGCCCGCGTAATCGACCATCTTCCGAGCAAATGGGAAGAGCAGTAATCTACGTTGACGAACGATAATTGTACATAATATGTTTTGAGTTTGTTTTCGTTTTCAGTTTTTATTTTTTAAATGACAGCTGGAGGGGAGGGGTACCCACCTTTTTCCGGGATCGGTTTAGAAGCTACTGCTTCCTTGTCGGTCCCACTTATCAAAGCTATTAAAAATACGCTACATTAATACAATAACATTCAAGTTTATGCAAAACGAAAAAAGAGAAGAAATTCAATGCGATTGGTTATTAGCAATTTTTGCAAAAAAAAAATAATTCAGTCCCTCTAGCGTCTTTTAAGTGCGGCCTTTATTCATAAAAACAGCGTGTAACATAAGTCCATAGAATACATATAGTTTTGCTTAAGTTACAATATAATTTATGTTACAATTTTTTTTTTTAAACTGCGGATAATTATGCATCAACCTAATAGTACCCTCAACTACGATGTATTATTAGTATACTCTGTACCTTAACCATAATATATATATATATATATAAATTAAATGTTACAGTATTTGCTCAAACTATTGCGAAGCGTAAATAATACGATGTATATTTTCTCAGCATCGGTTTATTAAGTAATTCGATTAAACACCCCGTGACCTTCTCCCGGAGTCTCGCCTGGTTCCCGTTCAGAGGCCGTTGTAATAAACCCAAGGCGACTTTATATCTTTGGTATGTACGAGTACTTTCATCGGTACATGCTGTTCAATGCATACGCCTACCCTATCAGATATCAAAATTTCTTGATCATTTAAAACTTAATCGATTAATATAATTTTAAACTTGAGGTGTAAAGTTGGGTATATTCTGATCCAAATATAAGGTAAGGTAAGTAAATATAGATCTAGATTAAAAATAAATTCAAATAAGACAGTCGGAGGCTAACCGAAGATTTTTTTTTTTACTGATAATATTCTTACCTCATTTGGATTAACAAGATTGGACAAATGATAGATGTTAGCTTCAACAACAATTATTAATAAATATATAAAATTAAATGGTGGGATAAGATCCCGTGAACTGTATCGAGTAAAATTATGCTTTAGTTGACGCAACCTGAATTGGATCTTTTAAAAAAGGACAGCTTGACTATTTTTATTCAATAACATATTTAAGTATTGTAAATTTAGACCTTCCAACCTCCCTTAAGTGCTGTATTTATTCATAAAAATAATATAACATATTTTTACATACAGATGGAAAATTACGGATGTAGTAGTTCAAGGCAGACACTCAGGGATCCATTCATCAAAAATCACTCTCAAAAGAGGGACAGTGGACGAGACACAAAATGTATTGAGTCATACTAACACGGACAGACTAACGGAGTTACAAAATACGAGGTATGGAGAGTGAGAGGTAGGACAGAAAAGTGTGGCGCTCTATCCTCTCTGCCTACCCCCGCGGAGAAATGGCGTGATGGTGAGTTAGTTAGTCAGATACATTTTGAATTTTTTAAACAGTGGATTCTACGCCAGGCTCTTCGCATGTTCTGGAGAACATCGTATCCTCAATAAAATATACATTATATATTATATTGTTTAATGTTGCAATTATTTAATTAAAGCAAATATAAATTAATCAATTGAAATTCGTATCTTTTACATTTATCAAGATATTTTTGAATAAACATGGTTAAAACGAGAAACAATAAAAGAGGAGAAAAATTTCTTAACGTAATTTAACATTTTTGCAATCTTGTTCAGACTAAGAAATTTGCCAGATCCTCAAAATAAATATTTAAACAGAGAATTATTACCGTATTCTGGAAAATGCACTGATAGGAAGAATAGCAATGTTTATAAAGTGAACAATAAAGCAGTATTTATTGACACAATTGATCTGCAAAAAGGTTTTTTATGAATAAGTTTTTTTTTAATATTATGTTGTAATAAAAAGTTTTGTTTAATCTGAGCTATTAATAGATTTGTGCATAATTTTCCTTTTCGTGTCTGACCTTAACTTTTTCGTGAAACATTTTAAGCAATGGTAAAAGCTTTTCATCCCTATATTAACCCTTCCCAAACCATGCAGTAACACAGGTCTACCATCATAATTAAACCAGTATTATTTCGGTAAATGCATGCAACATAAAATTCATATTTTAGATAATTCTAAAGAAAATATTAGCGCTTAGGAATGACTAGTGAAAAACCAATTATGAAAAGGAAATCATACAAAAACAATTATTTTTTCCATTTAATCCGTTGTAAAATTAATACGTTGATAAAAATACCATTTGTGATATGAAAGACAGAGATCACATACTATTTTCACAGTGAAAAGAACAACAAACATACATATATAATTGTCTCTTTCTCAGTAATTAAATGAAGAGAGATAAGAAGGAAGGACACATTGTATCGGACTTAATGAATGCTCTCAATTATGTTATTAATCATTTTTTCAAAATTTAATGCTCCATATTTAGAGTAAATTCGTGCCATTTAAGCTAATAAAAACATTTTTTCTATCTGTTATTTACGGTAACACGAGTTGACAGCATGGCTGCGTTCGGGTATTTTATATCATGGTATGGTATAGGTTAAAAGAGTTTTACATATTTTTATGCAAAAACAACTGGAATATGTGTCCAAAGAATTTTTATATAAATTAAATATATATTAATTAGAAAGATATACATATAAAATCAATTTTATCGAAAAATATTGTTGTTGCGCCACCGGGATCTCTTTCCTAACCGGGAAAGGTGCATTATCTAACTATGCTACAGCGACAATATTTTTAGCGAAAAAATTTCTAACCTATATGTTACCTATATTGATATTAATACATTTACTCGTTCCATTATTTGAAAGAGCCATCTACCTTATTTTTACAGAATCTCAAATACCTTTGAGTAATCTGATACCAGACGCCAGAATTGTCAATTCACTTTTATTAAATTTTGAACACATTGATACAACTTTATTATTAGGAGAACACATTCTTATTGTGTAGTTGTAATTATTCAGAACATAGGTCTGTCTGTGATATTTTGAGATTCTGTAAAAATAATTTAGATGGCTTTTTCAAATAATGGAACGATTAAATGTATTAATATCAATAAAGGTATAGGTATAGGTATATAGGTATAGGTATAGGTATATAGGTTCGAAAATTTGTCGCTAAAAATATTGTCGCTGTAGCATAGTTGGATAATGCACCTTCCCCGGTTAGGAAAGAGATCCCGGTGGCGCAACAAAAATATTTTTCGATAAAATTGATTTTATATGTGTATCATTCTAATTAATATATTTAATTCATATTTAAAATATCACAGACCTATGTAAAATGTGTTCTCCTAATCCAAAGGGTTAGTTTATTGTTGAGGTAACGCGGTTATCAATTGACTGTGGCCTTTTCGTAGAGGAGTTGTATTACTTGATGATGATGTTGTTCATGACGATATATAAACCATTCAGACGGTTGGAAGATGCGGAATTTATTGGAAAGTTAACTTGATTTTAATAAATATGTTTTTCTTTGACCAGCTCTACATCTTTATCGTTCGATTTCTTCGATTCTGAGAGGGGTTGGCGAATTTAAGGCTGTAAGAAGCCCAAAGTCAACATGTCTAACTTGGTAAAATCTAGAAGCTGAAATGTCTCAAGTCTCTCAAAAATCAGTCTAGCTAGAATATCTTCAAAGCAGTACATTATTATACTTTGTAATTTTGTCCGTAATATATCTGCTGCTTGCTTAATAAAAATAAACGAGGTATTTTAGCGCTGACTTTGATTCAACGCCAGACTTATGTACACAGAGTGTGGTAATTATTACATAATTATAACTGTATATTTAAAAAATTACCATTAAAAGAGCTTTTCCTCTGTCATGTTGATTTCATTTTTATACAGAATGCCTTGACTAGCCAGAATGCCTTACAGCCTTGACTTTTACAACATGATTTAATAAACAATCACGATAACAATTTGCGACATAACCAAAACAGCTCATGTTCCCCTCCGGGGGGAATTCCCTTGGGGTAGGATATATATCGCAGTGGTTAGCGCAGGTGTTTACTTTCTGGCACTTGCTGCAAGAAGATAAAATCGGATATTTTTTTATTTTTTTTATTTATTATCTTTGTTTTATTAACCACTAAAATGAGTTTAAATACATCTACCGGTTTCGAAAAATACCATTTTCTTCTTCAGGATGTCATAACTAACTAAAACTTATATTGTTTCTTTGACAGAATCTATTTTTAAAAAAAAAAAAATTTTAATTTAATATAAATTTAACAATTCTGGTGTCTATAAACTTAGTTGCAAGGATTGTGCTGCATTTTATATTGGTAAAATGGGTAGAAATTTTAATATAAGAGTAAGGGAGCATTTGAGATGTTTGAACAATAGTGGATTTTCAGAATTTGCTAATCATTTGATAGAAAATGGTCATGATTTTGATAAAAAATTGGGATTGTCAATTTTGCATATAAACGGTGTTGGTCACAAATTAAATAATTTGGAATCGTTGGAGATAAATAAAGCGTGTAAAACTAATCAAAAAATTATAAACAACCAACTAAATTTAACTACGAGTCCCATTCTAAAATTTTTTCCTAAAAATTATTCGAGTAAATTTGTATTAAGTAATGATTTGAGTTAGGTACTAAAAAAAAAATAGTTTTTTTTTAAATAGATTCTGTCAAAGAAACAATATATGTTTTAGTTAGTTATGACATCCCGAAGAAGAAAGTGGTATTTTTCGAAACCGGTAGATGTATTTAAACTCATTTTAGTGGTTAATAAAACAAAGATAATAAATAAAAATATGAATCTTAACCACAAAGATAACATTGCTGATTTTAAAAGGATATTTTTTTATTAATTTTTATTTTTACTTTTTTCTCTGATATCAATATTAAGAGAGCAACGAATTTTTTTATGTTTTTGAATAGCCACAATTACACCGAACTTACCCAATAGTAAATTTCTTTTATTCAAATCAAGTAAGAAAACTACGGAAGTTATTGCGTCCACAAAACCAGCTATATAACATGAACGTCCTATTTTTTAAGAATATTAATGAACTGAGCTTTGTGTATCCAACCTGGGTATGTACTTCTTATGTGTTCAGTAATAATTTAATTTGATATCAGAAATTAGGTACCCACCAACTATTGTGTGTAAATATAAAAATATGTTATTTTACTATCAATTCTGTGTAAATTTCAATAGGTACATGTTTTTACCGTCGGACCTAATGATAAACTATATTTAACACAATTGTACACAAAATTCTCAAGACTTTTATATTGCGAATAACCTATCTAAAAAGAAAATAACTTGTGATATAGTTTTTCAGAAGTTTTACGAAATACTAAAGGATTGATGTAAGTTTTTCAAATTTCGTATTGCATACAAACAGAAGGCCTTGTTTGGCGACAAACAGCTCGCTATCGTGGGACGTTCCCCCCAAACGGTGGCTGAATCGTTTGAAGCGTGCTTTTGGCGCCAGACGATTGCCTTTTTGTAAACAGATTTTAATTTAAGGGGCGTAGAACTTGCCAACAGTAAATAATCGCAATCACCACGAGGAATGGTGCTTAAAAATGCAAAAAACTTAATTGTACAAACGCACTGCTGCGGCTGGATTATGTACATGTATACGAAAACATAGACAATAAGTTTATTACGACAGAATGCAAAAGTATTTATTATAAATAATATTTACTAAAATGTGATCTACTTCATCTGAAGACAAATTAAATGGATCAACTAGAAAGATACACAGAAAACATTTACATACATGTGTATGTGTGTGTGTGTGTGTTTGTGTGTGGAACTGACGTCTCTCCTAGATTAGATTGCATTTTTTATGGATGGTTTCCTTGGGGAAACCTAGACCGACATTTTGGCACGGAAACACGTGCCATTGTCAAGGCTTGGCCTAAAAAAATACGGTACAGACGTACTTTTTCGCAGAAGATAGAAATCTCCCAGTCGAGTGACAATGGCACATGCTACCGTGCTGAAGTATCGACCTAGGTTTCCCCAAGGAAACCATCTTCAAAAAATAGCACAAAAATTTGTTCTAAAATTGCAATTTCATAACAAAAATTTGTTTCCATTTAAAAAAAGTACACTTGTGTTGTAGCAAGATTTCGATACTTTAACAGTCACATTTTTATTCCGTCGATCTATCTAAAAACTTTTTTTTTTTAATTTCTTTCAGCGGACGCTTAAACCGTTGAATCGATATTATTGTTGAACGGTACTTTTTTATTCAAATGGATGTACTATGGTAATGTTTGGAATATGTTCTGATGGTGTTTTAAAACGTTAATTGAATAATTTTGATTGTAATACGGTAAACAACATATCTATTCTTGATAATAAATTATGTTTTCCTAATTTAAAAGCAGGTCTTACGAGAACGGAACGTTGTCGTATATCGTTATCGAGAACGGAATGTCTTATTATAACGATGATCTGATGAGGGACGAAAGGAATTTCAGACTTTCCGGGAGTTTATAGGTGTGTGGGTGTCTCTTTGGGAGATTTTGAGACGGTCGAGTGTTTAGAAAGATGGTGAGGGCCATCCGCTCTTCTTCTTCTTGCTCAAAATTCCTTAGGTTTAATCTGCCGGTCCTGGCTTCCCTTTGCCGGAAAGAACCTTTTATGTTTTTGTGTATTGTCTTCTTTTTTCTCCTTTGAACTTGGGAACCGCCATTCGCTGTCTCTTTCGGTGCCTCTATTCTTGTGAGTATATTTTATCTTTTGTGTTGTATGCATATATGTTGTTTTATTGAATAAATGTTTTTTACAGCACTGTACGGACAGTGAATGGTCTTTGGTTGGCAGCCATGCCGTGTTGCATTACCACTATGCAGCATTTCGGCAAAGCATGATTGCCAAGTAGCGTTAAAAAATTCCAACCTGGCGGTGAATGTGAAGGACCGTTATGAGAGCTCTTTCTCATAAATTGGTCCTGGGTAAGTGGTGGGTAACCATTCACTGGCCAAAGCCGCGCAGCCGCCACCATAACTGCGCAGAATCTAGCAGTTATTATTATTAATTAATTCCTTTGTAAAGATACTTTTGAAAATGAGGAGGATCTTAATATGTCAGAGCACTTTTTTTTTTAAATTGTCATCAAAATGTATTCGAAAGCCTGTGCTTTATAAAAGTGATATTTTACTGTTTTTGATACGAAAATTCCAACTCCAACCAATGCGTACTTCCAATGAGCACGTATAGTTGCGGAACATGAACTCGTAACAAAAAAGACGTTTAAAAATCAGAAACACAAAGGCATGAGAAGATGAAATAAGTGGATAAGAGAACAGTTAAGGAACAAGTATAGTCGATATAATAGAAGACGCCAAGAAAATGAAATAGCAATGAGCAAGCCATCGCTCGAAGGATGGAAAATACGTTGAACGTATACAGATATCCAGTGGTACTTAAGGGAAATCAAGAAACCGAAAAGCCGCCCTAAACTGACGAAATTATCAGACTCTGCGAAAATACGCGGCAATAATAGGCAGAGAAAAATTGAAACACTTGGAGATGCCTTCATACATGTCTCTGCTTTAAATACAAAAAGTAAATTATCGTAACCACTTGTAATAACATAAGAACAAAAAACAGATTAGAGACAAATAATGACGAGACTTAATTTTTTAGAACCCATTTTCATCACGAAAAACCTTTAATTTTGTGAAAAAATTGAACAGGAATTTCTTTAATTAAATTCTTCTAATTACTCGACCTACAGCCGACATTATCTTTACTGTAATTCTCCGGGGCTATTCTCTGAACGCATTCTATGTGGGAAGCTGAAACGATCTTAATTATTATACTTACCATGTACACTGTACAAATGTAGCCGAAAACTGCCTGAAATTTAGATGAGCTTGAATATTATGTCAGACGAAAATGTAAAAAGTGTTAGAGAAGCGTACCGCTGTTTTATAGCCGAGCTGCCAGAAATCAAACTTTTTGACATCGTGCGCGGGATTTTGCTGGAAATGTTTATGCTGTCCTGGAAAAGGCCTGTGTTTGTTCTCTACGGGGTATCGCGAACCACAACGAACAGAAGCTATAGCTGCTAACCATACCCAGACTGAAAATAGTTTATTTATTTATGCGAGAGGGTAAATAGAAACAAAGGAATGTGGGAGTTGCTCCGTTTGGTAACGAATTTTCTTAAGACATATTTTTTAAATTAGTGCAATCCACAGACCACCAAATGAATACACATGAACTAACGCGAATTCCTTATCCCAACATTTTCATTTTGGTGGCACCCAAGTGATGACTTTGGTGCCACTCACGCAATCAAAGAGCTCCACGACTTTTTTTTTTAAATATGACTCGACAATATAATATATATTAATGTAAAAAAATTAATGTCTTGTTTACACAAAGATTTAATTTACATACTTTTACTGTTGTATAAATGTTTTATAATCTATCGGATTTATGTTTCGTTGGATAAACGTGTGTAGAATGCCCCTCGTCCCGCAAATTATGTTCCAAACCCCTCTCCTATATATACTTTTCATATCATGTCTATTCATTTACTGTCTGTGGTGCAATCCAAGTTTTCCTCGTAGTTATTAAAATGATAATATCATTTATAAATACACCATATACGTATAGTATAATACGACAATTAGTTGATGCCCTACAAAAAAGACTGATTTGAGGTTTCCGCGAGGACTAGTGTATGGAACTGGCGTCTCTTCAAGGTTACATTGCATATATTGTAAATAGTTTCCTTAGGTAACTTAAGCAGACATTTCGGTGTGATAACACGTGCCATTGTCAAGGCGTTACTCTTGACAGTGGAAATTTATATCTCCTGCGAAAAACTACGGCTGTATCGTAATTTTTTGAAGCAACGCAACAAACAATGGCACATGTTACCGTGCCGAAACGTCATCTTCAAAAAGCGCAACTAATCTAGAAGACAACAGTTTCATATGTAAACATAAAGGTAACAAAACAAAAGGACAATGTACGCAAACATTGTATGAAACATGGAGAGAGTGCTCCGTATAAAAAATAAAACAGTTCTCTCTTGAAGAAATAACATAAAGACACCAGCAGAAGTTTTTCTTTAACTTTAGCATAATCATTTTTAAGCAACGTTTCCAAACTGAATGGTGATCTTAGGTGGCCAAATATATACCACCAAGGTGATAAATTAATTAATTAATCCCACATATCCACCCATCCAAAATACCTACCATTATACTTCATGAGTGCAAAAAAATAGCGAACGTGTAAAACGCAAAGCCAAATCCATATTGACATGTAAATTTTTTAACATTAACAAAATCAAATACGTAAGTTATATTCCAGTATTCAATATATTTAAACCACGTGCATTAAGTCGTCGTAATTAGGTACTGTCGATTGAACCTAAATCATGTATTTCCCCAAAATGTGTGATTTGCACATGTTTCTCACCACTAAGAACAATTAGCTGGGTTGACATCAATGGCGGTGACAGCAGGTAGGAATTACAGGTATTTATGGTAATGAACAAAATAGAAATTTAAAAATTGTATTCATCTTCTTATATTACCCATTTTAACCTGCAAAATATCCCTTTACATTATATTTAAACTGTTAAAAATAATAAATTATTTACAATATATTTCTTTGAGAAGATGTGAGTATTATTATAATTTATTCAAATTATTATATTCCCGATGCGAAAATATTTTTAAATAACAATTTTTCATGGTTCCGTAGATAATTTATCAAATAAATAAATGTCCCACCAAACTCTACATGTAATACATTTTTTAATTCACCCTAAACTATATTTTTCGATCGGATTAATACATTTTATTTATTTATTTATACATTCGACAATAAAAAAAACAATAGTAGACTTATGCACCCCCAAATAAGAAAGATCTTGAATTATGGGGGTGGCTATCAACATTTATATAATACAAGATCAATATATACTAGAATTTGTTTACAACAATTAAAAAATAAAAAATATATATATTGAAAATTAACAAGTATTATTTTTTTCTAATCATTGTAGTTGAAAACCTTTGTATGTGTTCGTAGATCGTCTCTATAAAATAATTTGCAGCGTTATTAGTATTACCGATCAATTAAATGACATTCCATTTTAGTTTGTTTATAGCATGAATTAACTTTTCGGAATTTATTTTAGTAAATGTATTTTTGATTTGAACAGGGTTTATTAGTTTTTTTGTAGTTTTAACATCTATTTAATAGACCTACAGGGAAATGATCAGTGATATTTTTATCCAGTATATATAGTTTCAGATGTAGATTATTTTTTGGTTTACATAAATATTGGTCTAAACATGTTTTAATTTTTTTTTTGATTCTTGTATACGACAATTTTGATTCTTGTATACGACAATTTTGATTCTTGTATAAGACATTTTTGATTCTTGTATATGACAAGAAACCGTATATAGCTAGCTAAGTTTGTTTTACATGTTTCTATCATGTTATCTTACCACCATTACCCATTACCCATTACCCATTAATTAATTATTTTATTGGTTCTTGAAAAGAATCCCATATATGTATTTTATTGATCATTTATCATTATATGCGGACAAATTTATCTTCAAACTTAATAGAATATAATAAAATTTTAAAATAAATTACTTGTCTAGATTATGCAGTTTTTAGATTTTCTATTCATGTTCGGTTTCTAGATATGAACAGACTATGCTAATTATTTTACATATGAGAGATGGAAATAGCATGTCTGCTATAGTTAATCAATCGGAAGAGGAATCTTAATATAAAAATATTATACCTCTAGGGAATATAATACACGAATGATCGGAGATTTAGCGGTACCACGTTATTCTGCTTTACATATAAAAAACGACACACAATGAATGATAGCTATTTTGTCCGCGTTAACTACTGTGTCTCGAGGAAAAAGTTTCATTCATGTACACGCCGCCTTTAGTAAAATCTGAGGTGATATGTAATCTTATGAATTATATTGAGATAAATGTATGTAAAGGTGTCCAGCGGAAAATTTTCAAGTTTAACATTAAATTTTAAAAAAAACCTCGTATTTTCATATTTTATTTATACAAAATAGTGTTTAACGGTTCGGATTTTACGTTTTATACACAATATCGTCTTTATACGTATTTATATTTTATATTTATTTATACCGTCCATTTCTCTCAAGACAATCTTGCAATCGGACTCTTAAATTTGCGAACACGCGAGAGCGAAGCGTTGGTTCAATGGCAGCAACTGGTCTGAATTGTTCGAGGATTGTTGCTGTAAACTCTCGATTTAAGGTATCATAACAAAAAAAAGTTGCACGGTGCCCAGGGTATGTCTCCGTACTTGCTGATTAATTTATTGGGAAAAATTCCCCTCAGCTTCTCCATTGAAATTCTAGCTGTGTGTGGAGTGGCCCCGTCTTGCTGAAATTGTGTTATTTTGTTGAACCCGGGAAACAGCTGCAGTTGCAGTACCAAAAATTTGTCGATCATTCAGCAACACACGTCAGCAGTGACTGTCTTTCGCTGGTTAAAAAAATAAGAACCAATTATCCCTCGGGCAGAAATTGCACAACACACTGTCGTTTTAGGACAATGCAAAAGTGTTTGATGGCGTTCCCTTGGATTGTCGGAGCACCAGTACCTCATGTTCTATTTATTAACATAGCCATTGATATGAAAATGTGCTTCGTCAGTAAACAATATGTTTCCAAAACGTTCCAGCATCGTTCTTGCTAAGGTTTCACGTAAAGAATAGTCCTTTTCGTTGTGAAACTGCACGATTTGATGTTTGTATGGGTGAAACTGTAGTTTATTTTTCAAAATAACGTGCACTGTTGATTTTTTTATTCCAGTACAGGCTGCAATCTTCCTTATCGATTTACGCGGATTGCGCATAATTTCACGTCAAACTTGAGCCACATGTTCTGGCATCGCTGCTGACATTAATGGTCCCGGAGGAGTTTAGTTAACTATTGTCCCTTCTTGTCTGAACTTTTGAACCCAGCCCCAGATAAGTTGCATGCTTATCACTTACCCATCGAATATTAAAGCGAGTACAAAAAGCGCGACTCGCACGAACCAATGAATCACCGCACTTTAAATATTGCTCAACCGCGAACGCGCGGTGCGCTCCCGACCAGTGACTCATTGCGACCGGCAATCCCGCAAAATCACGCGCGTCGAACAATACCCCTCCCACTTACCTCACCCTGATAATCTGGAATTTTTTCCACTGAACTTGTTTTTATTGAAATTATTTGTTTAGATTTCACCGTTAGATAAAACGGATGAATCTGTCTCTTTTAGCACTGACTTCGGTCTACTCATGGAGACAGTCAACATGTCTCACATTACGTACTTATATTATTGTTTCGGAAAGGTTAAATAAATCTTAAGGACTCAATAAATAAAATAAAGAAGTACACATCCGTATGAATTCACTAAATATCCAACTAATAATATAATTATCGGTTTGTATGTGTAGCACAATCATTCTCAATAAAATTGTGATGAACTTTTTACAAAAATCTGTTGTATTTTGTAGATAAGCCTCCATATTATTATTTTGATCTGAAATTCAGTTTTTTTTTTTTATTTCGGCTTTATTACATATATATTCATTTTAATTTTATTTTTTGCTAAACTGCATGGCAGTTTTTTGGCAAGGTTTGCCTTTTACATAGTGAAACATTTTTTTTTATAAATAAGTTATAACAAACGGAAAAAAAAGTTAGATAAGGAGATGTTAGATGAATTACTTAAAAATATATAAAGAATTAAATATATATAAATAAAGAAAAAAACAATCTTTCGAAAAGATAAATATTTTTTACAGAATGCAACAGACCTAGTCCACAGTATTTTATGGGTGGATACCTGAATATAATACAGTACAATAAGGAAATAAAAAATTAGACAAAAATATGTTCCTTTACTTTGCATTTTAAGGTGATCACTCAGGTCGCATCATTTTTTTAAATGTTTAATAGGTCTTTATCGATGTTGTTAATTATTCTTGGCACAACACATTCTGTCGTCCTCTCACCGTACACACCGTTCGCGATCGGTACTCTCGTGGTACGACCCGACACTCTGGTTGAATAGCTATGGTGAAGATCAGTATTTATCTTCGAATGTATACTGATGAATGTATACTGATGAAATGAATATATACTGCGCGCCTCGATTCAAATCGTACGATACTGATCAAAGATTTTAATTCGGGGCGTGCCATTCGCACATGCGCCGACAACCGCAATGACAGCCGTCATCATTACTCAACAAATAAATGTTGCACAGTGGTTATTCTCTTTAAAGTAATTTGTATCGTCGTAGATATAATACTTTCATATTAATTGTAAAATAAATCATTATAAATCAACAGATATATTTTCGGACCGTGAAAACAATGATAACGCAGAAATATAATATATATTTTTTAAATAGAGATGCGTACACGGAATACATGCCATATCAATATTCTTACTATTTTTCAAACTAAGCTAAACGCTTGTACTATGAAACAGGACTAACTTGCTTGTGTCCTTGAACGAGGCGCAAACCCCCGGCCACTAGATAAAAAAGCGTCAGCGTCTTAACCACAACACCAACAAGCTACTCGAATTAATGCAAACATTTGATGACAACTCCCCTAATCAAATTTAGTGCCTTTCGAGAATCTCACATAATGAACACAGTGATCATACAAACAATGTGATTCGTTGTGTGTGAAACAGTAGATACTCGACAGATTTGAAATTTAATCAATTTTATCTTAACTGCAATAACTTTTGAATATTATTTTTTGGCTTTATCTCAAATTTTTCAGTGTATCTTGTACAGAAAATACAGGACAACACTCTACTGTATTATATGTAAATACACTAGTCGTGGCCGCGTAATATGGCCGCACAGCAGCCCGCGGGACTTATTAACGGCAACAGGCTTTGCTGTTGCGTTACCGAAATAATGAGAATATACTTATGTCGCTTCTTTGAAAAATGTCGTATTGCGCTTAAAGATGCGAATTTCAAAATAACTGAAAATTAGAAAAAAACATTTTTTTTCATTTCATTTTCAAACATTTTAAAATTGTACAGTATTATACAAAACTCGGCTAGGTTTTGAAAGTTGTCACTTTTCAACGTTATTACCAATTTTGGGATACTGAATAATTTATTTATTTTAAATATATAAAAAACATTTCAAAAACTCGGAAGGAGACCATCGATCGACATTAGACAAAAAATAAATAATTTGATAACTCAAATATGACATGTTTGACTCTCACTTGTGAAACAATACCAAAATAAGATCATTTGAAAACTGCCTGTGTGGTCCAGAATCAAAAGCACACATGTCCACTTTACTTGTTTTCGAGTAAAATGCAAAAAACTATTGTACCACAACTGTTACATTTGGGATCATATTGAACATGACCAGTGACCACAGAACATGACAAAATACTGTCGTCTTATTGGCTGAAAACATATTGTCTGGATTTGAATTAATTGTATGTTGGATATATCTGCGATTAAAGTAACAAGCAAATTTCAAATGCGTTTTTATACTAAATTCAGCAATATTTATCTAATTTTGATAGGCTAGTCATGTAGACATTAATTTTCTTTATATTTGTACATACTTATCCCAAAAACCATAAAAACTGGATATGTCTGATTTTTATTTAATATTTTTTTATTTATTCTGTTCATGTTCTTAATAAACGTACATATTATACATTATAAACATTCTTATAAATATACAAAAAAGGCGAACAAGTTTCATAATGTAAGAGATGTTCACTGTCTTCTTAACTAGACCGAAGTCTACACCTCACGTGTATTATATTTTTAATGAAAACTAACCTACGTCTGTATAAAGAGATTATTAGAATCCACTATCGAACATATTTCTCAAAAACGTTGGAAACATCAATCTCTCGAAGCATTCAGAATAAATTATTTTTGCAATAGCCATGCTATTTGATATTCCAAAATATCCATATTCACGTGGTTGGATTTCACTTATCCTCCCCCGAGCGGCTGCTCTAGGCGAGGCTTCTTCAGCTCTTGGAATGTTGCCAGATCAAAGTATCACAGTCTGGACATGGGTGGGTGGCTACCCTTATTATTTATGCGTGCTAACAGCATTCCCGGAGGAAAACTGCATCGTCACGATCCTTCGTTATCACAATTGCCCGGAACCTCTGACCGGCAGAATTTATGCGATCTCCGTCGGATGTTGAATGGACACATTTTTCCTTTGTTCCAGAAAATTTCCTAAGATAGAATTTCTGAAATATTACACAACTGTTTTAAATAAACTTAAACCTCAACAGTTATTTCAATGGCTCAAGTAGATTAAAGTATGTATACCTACGAATAAGTACGTTATTATAGATTATTTTTAATTCACATAATGCAGCAAAAATAATAAAGAGAATCAATTTAATTTTTGTATTTTATATATTAGACAAGTGGACTATCTGGTCAAAGTAATATATTTTCTGTGTATTAATAATAAATAAATCACAATTTCTTGCAACAATTAAGCTTTACAAATATATTTTTTACTAATTCCTGTTTATTTTGGGCAACAAAAATATAAAGTAATTATTATACATTAACCAATAAATTTTTCATTAAGGTTTAAACAGTCAGTAGGTACAATTAAAATAACTATATAATTATATTTGTTTTATTAATCACTTAATTGAGTTTAAATACATCTACCGGTTTCGAAAAATACCATTTTCTTCTTTAGGATGTCATAACTAACTAAAACATATATACGTTTCTTTACCAGAATCTATTTTTAAAAGATCTATTAAAAAAAAAAAAAAAACAATTATTTAAAAAAAAAATTTAGTACCTAACTCAAATTGTTATTTAATACAAATTTACTCGAATAATTTTTAAGTTGTTAATAAAACAAAGATAATAAATAAAAATATGAATTTTTATCACAAAGCTAATATTGCTAATTTTAAAACTATGTAACTAATCAGTACCGTGTGATTGCTTGCGATAAACAATACAAATTAAATATTATAAGTTAAATTAATGATACAAATATTAAACAGAAGATAATTTACAGTCCTGTTATACTGTTAATTTTCTTTTTTTTTCCTTTCTAGAAATAGTTGACATCCCTCACTGATAAAAGAAAAACTATCAAATGATACAGTTTAAAAAATCTTTAAGAAATTACAACTATACGAGAGCTTTTCCTGTTATCAAACAATTAAATTAATTTAATTTCCAAGTAACCTGTTCAAGTTCACAATCATTATTTTCAGAAAATGACAAAGCATTACGTGTACAATACTGAATTTACCATAACAATACTAACGTGTTTTAGCCATTTTAATTATTTCCAGGTATACGCGGCATGAACTTCGTGGAAAATTCGCATAGAAATGAACAAAGTCATTTATCAAGGAAAAGCTGATTATTCATTTTCAGTTCCGCGTATCACATGCGCGCCGAGATGTCGCATTAGTGTTAGGATTTTTTGGCTCTATACTGTTCTAAAAATAGAACAGTAGAAATAAGCCCAGCCTGAATTCGATAAATATCCCGAACAGAACTATTGTCACGGAGAAGAATAATGCGGGAGGCGTGGGACGATTTAAACCAACTTTCCACGCAAGTAGAAGGGTGAATTTGTGAATGAACCGCGGCACGGGGGTGGGAGCGCCCCGCCGTACACCCCCGCCGGTTAGCTTTCTCCCTCGCTCTTGCGTCACTAGCCGCTCGTTAATATTTACGGAATATTTCCGCGGCCCACACAACCTGTGGATAGATTTGTGGATCAATACTCGCCACCGTCCGGACCAATCCGGGGGTGGTAGGAGATTTTTCCGGCCAATGGCGGGGCGAAAGCGCGGGGCGGCGCGCGCATCGCGTTTCATTCAGAACGAGTGGGCGGCCGAGGCTCTGCGGGAGGGTAGCCTCTATAAATACAGGACGCGCCGCGGCGGGCGGCATTCTACCCACGGCTGTCTGGCGGCGTGGCGCGATCCGAACCTAGATTCGAGGCCTAAGTGAACTTGTGTTGTTAATTGAGTACTGTTCAATTAGAATATTTTCTCGGTGAAAATTCAAATTGTTTTTTGTGTAACCCAGGATTTAATTGTATCGGTAAGTAATTTGGTTAACCACTTATTTATCTGTTTTTTAATGAGAATTTCGGGACAGCAATCATCCCCCTGACACCTATAATTTAATTAAGAATCAATTAGACCGATAGTGCTCGCGAGGATTCGCCCTCGGCGCTCGGCCACCTGCCCACCTGTTGAGTGGCGCCAGAGCGGTCTGGGCGCTCAGGACTTGCGCTATTGATCGGCCCAAAATAGAACCTCCACTCCAGGCTCGGCCTAGTTACATTCATCTCGCCAATGTATATTTTTAAACGATCCAATTTTTTTTGAATTCTCTCCACCGGAGTTCTGATTTCTGAGTATTGATTTCTTGATGTGTTGTATCAGAATAAAAGTTCTTTAAGATTTTATTAGTACGATCTGAAATCAACCGTTATAAATTAAACCATTTTTTTATTTTCACCAGATCACGTGTTTTTTTTTACTATACTTATATTTCCAATAAATTATACGTAAAAATATTTTTTCTTTACGAATATACCGCTTGGGTACTTATTAATCGTTTTAACTACAGCACCTGTGTTTTTACATATTTTTTAATTATTGTAAATCTGAAAGAATTTTTTAAATTTAACTATTTATTTATAAAACTTTTTTCTCATGTGCCGTCTTCTATAAAAAGTTGGAGACCAATTTGAAATATACTAATTTATCTTGTGCGTGATGTATAAGATCTCCGGTGTTTTCGATATTGAGCCACTTTCTAAGGTTACGCACCCTTTGTACTTATGCCTCTACTGCCTTCTATCATCCCCTGTATAATTAGTTGTAAGAGATCGTCAGAGATGTTTGCAACATTATTTAGTTCTATAGGTGTCATTAGTTCTCTTGATTCGTGTACCTCTCGATTTGTAACGTGGTCAACCCAGGAGATTTATAAAACACTAAATAAAATGTACATCTTAACTTTAATCACCTTACATGAAGCCTAATTTTCGTGCCCCAAGTGAGAGTACTTGTTGAAATCGGGTTAGGCCGACCTACTCTGTTCACCAACAGTTCGTTTTCATCGGCAGGGTTGACGTAACCCACTAGACTGAATCTAAAATTTTTACTTAGTCAATACTTACAAATTTGTTACGAATACTTCAATATTTCGATTATCAATAAGAATACTTTGTCAACAGATCGAGATGCTGTTGGGTGCCGTGATGCTCGCGGGCCTCCTGTGCGCCCCGGGGCTCAGTCTCCCCGTGTACGGCACCACCCGGTACGGGCGGCCAGCCGCTGCCGCTGCCCCCGCCCCCTCGCCGCTGTACTACCGCCCTGCCAGGCCCTACCCTTACACGGACAGCTACCCTGACGACCTGTACTACCGGCCCGTGCCCGTGGTGCACTATCCCTACTACCCGGTGAGCAGCCCCTACTCCGAGGCGGACGTGTACCGGACCTTGTATCCCTACTACTACAATCCTTATGGATACTATGGGAACGAAGAAACCTACGACCCCGTTAACGAGAACATACACGAGGACCCTTCCAGAACCGGCACCCGGGTGGACGCGCTCCCCGTAGGACAAGAAACCTGGTTCGAAGGTGACGCGACCCCAAACTGGAGGAGCGACTATGACGACGTTAACGCCGCTTTCCTTCAAAACCTCATCATGTCTCAAATGTACGACGAGGCGGCGGACAAAAGCGCGGAAAGTGATGAAAAAACTGACAGAGATTCTCTCCATGACGACGATCAGTATGAAGAGCGCAGAGCCCCGGAATACTACGGAGATCGGAACACTCGGGACTTCGAAGACGAAGACGTCAGGGAACTGAAAGCTCTCGCCGGAAAGCCTCTATACCACGTTCCCAAGACGAGCGTGTATTCCGCCATGGGCAACGGCGACTCGGCGCGCCGAGTTCAACCGTCATGGCGCCGAGAAATTACTACCCCCAGGTCGACGAGGAGCGATGATGATTATCCGATATCAGAAGACTATCAAAATGACGAAGGATGGATTAATTGGGGTAGCAAAAGAAGCCCTAAGATATCTAAAGTAGAAACAGTGAAGAGGATAATGACCCCGAAGCCGACATTGAAGACAACTACGACGAGTTCCGTTCCTGCCGTGAAGGGAGGCCAGAAGGAGGAAGTGCTTCTGAGGCCGGCCACGCCCGCCCGACACCCCTTCCCGGAGCCCGTGCTGCACCTACTGGCTTCCAACACTCCGAGCCATGCCAAGAGAAGTCCCTCAGTTTACGACACCATCAAGAGGCTTCTCAGCATGGAGAAATCTTTCAAACCAGTAAGTATTTTATTAGTAATCCGCTGAAACATTTTGTGTATTTTATTTATTTTCATCGATATCAGAACATTTTCACGTAATCTACTCGAATGTTAAAAATACGTGAATTTAGAACAATTCTATAAAATATTTAAATACGTCAGTAACTTATCCGGCGTACGTAGTCTTCAGTGGGTTTCATAATTGATTAATAAGTCCATTCAAGAACCGGAACCGGCACTGGAGGGTAGTGCGATTTCAGTTTCCATACGCTGCCTTCGATCGTCCCATCCCCGGGCGGACCTAAAAATAGCCCGCCAGTTTTAGTCGGGGGTTCCATTGAGCGGCACCTAACTTTCACACCACTGATCGCCCATTCGGACACCTGCTGAACTCGGCGCGGCGCGCGGCGCAACTTCCATTCTCCTCGTACTTCGGTTTACATATCTTTTGTTATACTTTGCGATGATTTTATTAGTTCTGTTCATGAGCATGAATCTAATCAAATGATAGTCGGCGCTTATCTAACAGTTTATTGTATCGTGCATGTTTATTGCGAAGAATTAATTTATCTATTTGTCTGTTGTTATAGAACTCTGAAACCAAGGGTAGAATGCAGAAGCGGTTCATTTCCACCGAAGAAGATTTGGTAGGTGAATTGAAAGGGTTGAAGCGAAGAAGTCCCGCGTAGAGCAACACTCGTCGTCCTTATCTTCCTCTGCCGAATACAGGAGTAAAAAACAATACGATCCACGATTATTCGACCTAAAGTAAAAATATATCTGAAAATTTTGTACATTTCTTAATTTGTGAGACTGATTATGTATATTATTGTATAAAAGTACTTTATACTCATTTATTTAATGTTGATATTTATTTAATATATATCATTTCCTTTTTTCACGTTTTCTAGAAAATTTTCTGTAAAAGATGTATTAATATTTTTTGAGACACTAATCTCAAATTCTACATAGTATTATTTTGCTCAGAAAATTATTTTATTCATCGACAATTATTGAATTTTGGATAAAGCTCAGCGGAGACTTGTATCATAAGTACTCTTAATATATTATATTCCCTATATGGCATTATGGTGAAAACTATGTGCAGACCCCTTCTCAGGCAGCTATAGACGCTCAATGGAGTATGTAAATATTAATAAGGAAAATAGGATAGGCTAGAAATAATATAAGTAGATAGAAAGTGTGTATATTATATTAAACATCTCGTTTAGTCAACTTCAAACAGTATAAATATGTTGTTCTCGTTTCAATCCGTTGCTTTTTTTTAAATTAAAAATCTTTTTTAGTCATATTACAGTAACAGTTACAAATCCATACTGAAATGTATATTATATTCATTCTTAAAAACTTTTTTTTTTCATAAAAGTTAGTGAGTGTTATTAATATTTAAAATGCCAATAACTACCTGCATTTATGATTAGAATTAAAGAATAGTATTAAAATAACGATGAATTTGCTTCGTGTGTATTATCTTTTCTAAAAAAATCATAATTAAGATTTGAAAAATGCATTGCGCCGATGCGTGCATTGCATTGCCATCACGTCATTAATATAATCTTCGAGTACAACAAACTGTAGACATCCGCGATAAATAATCAAATGTTAGTGTTACTTCATATTTCCGTTGTATAAGAAAAATAACAAATACAGATACAATGTCTAAATAGGTATGTATCTATAGTATGTATCTATAGGTATAACAATGCTAACAAATTCGCACTCTCAGTGCACATTTTATTCTGGTTTTCGCTTTCGTGTATTTTACTAAAATTGATTACATCGGCTCTTTTCTGAGAGCTCGCGAAAACCAATTTTGCAATCTTCAAACTGTAATCACTACGTAAAAAAGATTATATTAAGTATTAGGAAATTATTTTTTAAATCTATATTTAGACATCGGACTATAACTGATGTTAAAGCTTTGCAACATTGTCTGACGTGCACTAATACTTAAAGAGCACAAACCGCGGGTTGGCTATGAATATCAAAAACATTATTCAATTATCTCTCGTTATTTTCATAAAATCCTACGGTAAAAATCTTTATTCGTGTCTTTCGTACTTGAATAAGCTACTGTGCAGTATTATACAAAATTTCACTGAATATTTTTGTACAAAAGATCTCGAATAGCATGAATGACAATACAACACTCGAAAGATTTATTTTTATACAAGTATAGCACAAATATTGTAAACACGTTTAAAACGTCAAAACTCAGCTGCGAACGATTAAAAAAATGTGTATTGTTGAAAAATGATCGGTGTACAGTTGCGCAATTGTTTTCTCACTTTAGGTTCTAAGAATACTTATACAAAACTTTGTTTTTTGTACTAAAGTGCCAACCCTTAGGTATATGCTCAAATTTTCAGAGCTCGCAAACAATTAATACGAAGAAATTCTCTTTAGAATTTCAGTGATATCTCAGCTTTACAACGTTGCAATTTTTGTCTGCCTAAAATGCAATTATTGTCAATTCCCGTCTAGCATTTTGTAAAATCCCTAATATTTTTCCTTTTCTTAGAGAAATTACCATTCCATGGTAATATATCTTCATAGATCACAGCATCTCATGACTATGTATCCGCACAGGAATGTCTGCACATTCTCAAATCTTTACATATCCCCACAATTTATTAAATTTGAAATAAATCATTACTACTGAATATATGTATGTACATATATACTATTATATATATTTTGATAACTGTATTAGAATAGAACATTGTATTTTTAAATAATATTTCTATACTTACAATGCAAATTGTTTTTTTTTTAAATACCTATATAATATGTATAAGCATGTATAGATGATCTATTTTAGAACCGTTTCCATTCAATATTCAACTTCGAAAAGCCCAGAAATTTGATATTTCACTGGAACTTAACCTTATTTTCGTTAAAATATTTTGTAATGATAGCATTTGTAAGAACTTTCCTATATTTTCAATTATTTTGTTATTGCCGTCAAAATGTGCGATTGCCATCCACTAAAACATAATTATTGAATTTTATAAAACGTGTATACTTTTATTTTCTTTGTATTGAATCATAACATTGACTGATTGTAAAATAAAAGTATGATGATTGAATATGAATGTCCTTTTTTATTTTCAACCTCGCCAGATCCCGTTACATCGTGAAACACAAAACGGCGACCGACCGGACAATCGGAAACGTCCGGTTAAAAATAATGTAAGTTTTACACAGTAGGTACCCAAACACATTTTGAAGTAATAATATGTCAATCAATTATTGTTAAAGAACAAAATGCCACAGATGCATTTACTTAAGGCTTCCTTTTCAATAATAATAATTCATTTTTTTGGGTTTTTATTTTAAATTTATATATCGCCGATTTGAAATGATAAAAACCAATGAAAAACACGCATTAATGAGATCGATATAAATATTATTTAGTATGAAATTATGGTGTTTTTGATATAAAACTTGATTTTAAATAGTAGCTAAAACCTCAAAGCGTGTAAGTAAATACAATATTATATTTTAAATATGAATTAAATATATTAATTATAAAGATATACATATAAAATCAATTTTATCGAAAAATATTGTTGTTGCGCCACCGGGATTCGAACCTGGATCTCTTTCCTAACCGGGGAAGGTGGTTTATCCAACTAAGCTACAGCGACATTATTTTTAGCGACAATTTTCGACCCTATATTTTTCGATAAAATTGATTTTATATGTATATCTTTATAATTAATATATTTAATTCATATTTAAAATATCACAGATCTATGTTCTGAATAATTACAACTTCACAATAAGAATGTGTTCTCCTAAACAATATTATATTATTTAAAACAATTTGTTTTCACTAACACTGTTTTAAAAACGTTGAAAATTGATAATATGTCCTGCAAAATGAATGGTTTATAAACCATTCAATTCGCAAAAACTTTATAACTCTTATTAATTTTTTAGATTTTGTAAATTTGTCTCCGTAAGCATGACTTCAAGATTATATAAGAATTGTATATGCAAGAATTTTCCATATTAAGATAATTTTGTGGCACGCGAAAAATGAATTTAACTGTCTATAATGCTTGTATTGTCTTAATTATGACAAATTACATCAAAAGTCAAATCTAGTCTATAACTTCTGATATAAATGAATAATAAAAACCCACATTCTCGTTAAAAAAACACGAAAATATTAATTATTATTGAAGATTGATAATTATTTTTCGAAATATGTATCCGTATTTTCCAAATTCAAGATTATCTCGTGCGTTGTGGTTGATATTAGTTTGGCAAAATTATAATTTTAATTCAGTTTTTGTTTGAAATATGAATCAAAAAAATATAAAATAAACAGTTTTTATAACTGCCGTGAATCTCGATACGTCATGATCTTGTCACATCACCTTTCATATCAGACATTTGATATGGACCTCATCTTAATAAAAGTCAACGTGGGACCAACAAAAACTGTGCACCAGCCGGTCTAAGCCTCGTCCGATTAATCCCCACTTTTAGGTTTTTTCTTGAAATGGTGTTAATAACAACATCGCCAGTAAAATAAATAATGTTTAATGGATAAGGAAATAATTTAAAAACATAAATGATAAATAATTATGTTCAGTAATAAAAATCATAGAAATCCAAGACAGAAGAGCGCAATCAGGCGTACAGTCAGTGCTTTCAAATAAGTTTAAAGTTAACTTAAACTTTTCGAAATCATTAGAAATAAAATATATATCTAATAATTTTCATATCACAATTATTATCGTACTATTCAGATTTTAATACATCGTAATTATCCGTCAGATAAATATTTGGTTATATATAGTTACTTACAGCTTATGTCAATGTATTGACTGCACGCGCCTGCTCATAATAGAGAGCAATGGAGGAATATTCTTTAACTAAGACCCACCAAGGGTTATACACCCAATATTGATGATGAATGAATGAACCGGGTGAATATTATGTTCCAGGCCAATTTTGTTTGACCGCCATTTTGGTTTGGCCAATATTTGTCAATTAGTATTTGGTAATCACAAAGATTAATTGATTACAATTTATTGTGGACCATCTGACGTTTCAACATTGTGTTAAAGTTATGAAAACATTTTATCTAAATAATAATGGTAATCCTGTAACCGTTAATGGTGATCGCTATCGTCAAATGTTGGAAAACTCTTTAGTGGCCGAATTGGGATGATTAAGCCTGCAAAACATGTGGTTTCAACAGAATAGTACCACCTCACACGCAGCTCGAGCTACACTTGAAATTTTGCGAGAAATTTTAATGTTAAAAAGTGGTGATATCGATTGGCCTCCTCGGTCACCTGATTTGACGGCTCCCAACTATTTTCTGTGGGGGCACTTGAAAGGAAAGGTCTACGCCAGTGAGCCAACAATAATTCGAAATGAAATTGCTGAAATAACACGAAAAGTGTGCGAGAATGTTATTAAAACTATGGTTAAAAGAGCACGCACTTGTGCCGCTGCCAGAGGCAGTTATTTCGCCAATGTTATATTTAATACATAATTGTAATAAACTACATAATCGATAAATAAAAACCAAAATTACAAAAATTTGTTTTATTCCTTAGTTATTCAATAATAACATCGCCCTGGAACAAAGTATTCACCCTGTACAACGTAATGCACTATTGTATAAGATAATTAAAAACTAACTAGAAAAAATAAAAAACAGCTTATTTTAAATAGTACTAGTAACTTTAAATAGATTAGTACTGCATGGTTTATCCATGAAATAATAAGAACAAAATTAGTCTCTTGTCTCATATAATATTCATACTGTGCAAGGGATTTTCACTTGCAATTTAAAAAATATTTCACTTTACGGCGATGGACTGGTATCTAATCCGACGTATTAGCGAGCCCTTACTGTATACATTAATCCAAAATTCAAATTATGAAGGCTTCGATGGCTAGGCTATATATTTTGAGCTATACCATATATGTGTACATACGAATAATACTCAACTCCCTAAATGGTTGCTCAATAATAAACCTGAAGGAAGACGATGGTGGATTCAAAATAAGGTAGCAGGACAATATAAATAAAGACCTGTGCAGTGCAGTTAGTGGAGATATGTATGATATATATACAGTGGCGTGCAGGTATAGGTTTAGGTTATGCTGTTACCAATAATATTATAATATATAATATATGTAATACAATATATGTACTTTCGTTTAACCAACGTCTTTGGATAAAATAAATCTGTCGTTTATACGACCCTACCATGTATTTATTTATAACTTTAGAGTACAATAGTGTTTTTAAAGTTTAAGTTTTAACGTAAAATAATACTTTCTTACCTATATAAATGATGTATGGACGTTTATAAGAACACTTTCTATGACTGAACATGATTCATTTATGATTTCATTGATTTTGATTTTATTGTTTGAAAATCCTTCACGTGATAACTAAAGGAAATATTTTTTTTTATTAAAAGTTAACGTAGGAAATAGTTCTGCCAATTGCTTTTTGTTTTTCCCAAATCAAAAACCAATCCATGCACCAAATTTAAAGAACAATCATGAAATTAACACGTTAAAAACAGTAAGATAATAAAATTCGCGAATTAGTAAAAGCAGAAGTAGACACTTCAATGATTTGCACGCAATTGTAACCCTTTCTAATGTTATTATGTTAAAAAAAACAGCATAGATAACGACTCCATACAAAACAGATCAACCGAAAGGAATTTTCAATTCAGTAAATACCCATTTATATGACTTGAGTAATTCACTAGCTTAAAGACAGAACTGAGTAATGTAAATAGCACGATGCAGCGACTAAAAAAGAGCGCCACGAGTACAGCGGTGAATTGTCGTGACAGTTTTTATAACTAAGCCATTAAAATCTCTACTTGTACACAGATGGCGCTAATTGCAAATAATGTTTTCGTTTACGTTAATCCAATTTTATAATTTATATTTGTTTCCCAGAATTTTTAGTTATACACAGCTTTTTTGCCTGTATGTACTACACGCCCCTGTTATTTAGGGGGTCCTTTCTTTCATTCTGCATTGAAGCCACACTCTATTTTCATCGATCGTTCTTTCAAATACATATATTTCTTCACCTTTTTTTATTATAGGCCAGGTTTCTGATGCATAAGTAAACTCTGGTCTTATCAGAGTTTTGTAAAGTTCTACTTTTGTTTTTACGGATGTAATGCTCGACTTCAGGCGTTGTTTTAAGGCGAAATAGCAATGATCAGCACCTACTGTACGGGTTTTTTTCTCTGCAAATCAGTCAATATATTATATTACTTCAATTTTTTTTTTTAAGTTTTGTATGTATTTGAATATTATATAAGGTGCTTGTTGCACAATGATATATCATTTTTTATAAGTTTATTATTATTATTATTATTATTCCACAATCCCCAGATTGCATTATTTGGGGAATTAATATACTATATGGGGGGTAGTCAACATTTTTGCTATAAATTTAACTCTTTATAGAACTACATTATTACAATTTTTTGTGTCTTAAATCAATAATGGTTTTATATTTATTTTTAATTTTTTGATTATGAAAAAACATACTGATATTATATAATTTTATCTTTGTGTATTGCACTTCTGATGAAATTTTCTATTATTTTACAAATTATGTTAATGTTATGTTAAGGGCGTGTATAATAAATAAATAAATAAAACTAATACATTTTTTGTTAATCAACAACGTAAACGTAAACCAATGTATGTTTGTTGATACAATTATTATTTTTAAATTACACTCTTAGATTTAGACGTAGTACATACTTTGCTCTAGTTAAGACGAGAGAATATTTTTATTATTTTTACAATAAAATAAAAATTACTTTATTATAAAATTCTGCAAATCATATAACAATATATTTGCTGTATTATTTATACTTTTGCTTGCTCTAGAAATTCACGCAAGTGATCATTTGATCAGATGTAAGGTATGTAGATGAGCGCCCTCTCCGAAATGTTTCTGAAACAAATCACCATCGAGAGCAACGTCCCTTATAGACTGGGCGACCCATTAAAAATAGATCAATAATCGGAGGTGGGTAGTGAAGGGTGGATGGGCGGGTGAGAGGGGGCGGTGCAGCCTGCAATGGCCTACTTCCGCGCCAGGTATACATTTGTCTCCCCTAGAAAAACAACGTCCCCTTAAGAACTTTTAGGAGGAAGTATTTTTAAGTCAGCGAAAAATTTGCATTTCCGCTTCTGAAACATTGGCAAACTCTGCGAATACAATAGGTGGAGCGAAAGCCAAATATTATTCAATTATAAATTATTTTACATTTTAAAAATTAAATAACGGTTCTTGAAACCGAATTCTGCACTGCACAAAAATAATCTAAAAACTCTCGACTGTCTTGCTTTTTCAACTTTTTTCTCTACTACGCTTTTAATCTGAAACTTGTTAAATACTTACTTAAATTTGTTTAGTTTACGTTTTCCCGCATATATTTTATTAGCGCAGCTCACCAAGCTCTACAAAAATGATTTGAATTAAACGAATTTTGATAAATTTATAATAAAAGATTTTGGTTTGTATCATTGACAAAATATACCTATCTTGAGTGATGCAAAATAAATAATTTATTTAATAACCCGTATATATTTCATCGTACGGTTACATTAGTTTATCGCGTTTATTTTCTCACTCGAATTAAAACTGTTTTCAAAAGGTTTTGGGGTAAATTATTCTCCCTTTTATAGGTCAACACACTCAGGCACCGGGTTCTGCAAGATTTACGAAGCACTCCACATTGCACCGATAGAGCTTCGACCCAGATTCAAATATAGTATCCTGCTGGGCCTCCCTTATTACATACTGTGTACATAGGTACTCTTCTCTTATCAAAACAGCAAAAATATTACAGAATTTACTCAAATGGCGAGTGTGCGAATTTGTATATATTACGATAAGTATATTTCAAAATGAATTGAACATTTTTTCTTATTGATTTCCCTGCGTGTCATTGCAGTGTGATTGTCCAGATTAAATAGTAATCCTTAAAATATACATTGATAAATTACTCCAAGCATGGCATATTTTTATTGGTTTTAAGATTTCTAAAATTTCTAATCTTTAGTCTACAATAATATTTTACGCCGAGAGTTACAAATATTGATTCTGACAACGAAGTCAATATGAATGTATAATACATTATATTAGATTCCAAGTTATTAATAATACGGTAATGTACTGCGTCCTTCATGTCCCCCTTTAACATGGTATTGGTAGTTGTTACCCGCTCCATATATACAGTATACATTTATATTATAACTCCCCCTTAATACATATTACAGAAATTTTCCGGTGAGTAGTCGCCACTATCTTTCTTCAAATCACTTTGTTTTGAAATACAAAATGGGATGCGTCAACGGGTTAGAACTAAAACTTTTTTTTTAAAGACGTGGTTAAATATATATTTTTTTTAAGTATTACAAAGTTTTCTAGTGGGTAGTCGCCACTTTTTTTTTCAGATCCACATTGTTTTTAAAATACACAGTAGGATTTTTGAAATACACACTATAAATTAGAGCCACAACATAATTGAAAAAAAAAGTGGATAAATGAACATATTATTATTAGTATTATTATAATACGAATCATATTTTAATTCATATCAAATTCCTTGAATAAATATAAATATGTATTTCAAAGAAATTGATAAAAAACAAACATTTTTCAAAAAAATCTTACGAAATAGTTAATTTTTCTAACCCCAAAGTAATCTTTGTTAAAAAATATTACATTGGTTAGTTAGGTAGATGCATGTATTTAGTACAATCTATAATTGTAAAAAAAGCATAAAATTTAACGATTCTTACATTTTTGTCTGGAAAGTGGTTTATTACAACAGAATTTTGAATTATTATAATTCTAAATCCATTTGATGAACAATTTGACCATCATGTTATTACACTCGCATAATTTAGCTTGCTTGATAAAGTTTTCTTTTAACTACTAATATCCAAATTATTAAACCGATATCACAAATCGAATGAGGATCCTAAATTATTTATATTTTACAAAATATGTGTTCCGCACTTTCCCGTTCACTGTTATACTCTGCTATCCCAGCAGTTTTATTCGGATGATCGTGCCAACGTCGTTAACGCCTATCATTAACGTGAGCAGTCCAAACATCGTGTGCTTAATGCAATAACGTACTCCACGCTCGGTTAATCCATGATAAATCTTGTAGATGTGATCGGTACCTACTTTCTTTCGGATTTGACACGTTGACCCCATAGAATAACAAGGTTCCAACTAACATTTTGGGCTAATTTGAGTTATTGCGTGAAAAGGGTTCCAAATGCATTATTCTTTATTTCTTCCATACACACCAACTTTATTTAACGGATATTAAATGAAATAATAAAAGCTGCAGTTCCAGTTTTTTATTTCAATTTATTGATCATTATTGTTAATTTACAATGTTTTATTTTTATTTTTAATTCCCTCGTCTCACAGTGTTCATTGATAATACTGAAAATAAGTTAAGACCATAAAACTGATCATATTTGCATACTCCAAACAAAATATACGTGAATATATGTTGAAATTCACTTTTAAGCTCATTATCTCAAAACAGTGTCAGTGTCAGATGGAACCATGTTTTCTGAGGGGTCAACGTGATGACTCCGTACATTGTATCACCGTGTGCGACTTGCTTTAGCAATCACCATAGAAAAATTGTGATTATATTTCACAAATATGGCAACAAATATTTTGACATTTACTGTTATGAATGTTGTGACGTTTAAAATTTTTGAAGCATGACTGCCTACATGCGAGGGTTTAGACCCAAGTTAATAGTTTATCTAGAGTAACTTTTAATATTGAGATTGCTTGAAATAGTATATTTCATTTAAATGATATATTTAAACATATATTAAATAGTTGATAAATTCACCAATCGCTAAAGCTAGTACTCTAACATAAGCAAACTTGAGTATTTGTGATATTTTGGTCCATTTAGAAGTTATAAGATGCGGCGATCTAAAGGATACCAAGATTTAGACGAAAGTGGAGAAAGCTCTCAAAGGCAAACGACAAAAGTGCCGCCCCCTGTATTAGGACCCGTTCAAGAAATTGAAATGGCAACAGTTTCTGTTGTACCAGATGGTAAATTTGTTTTAAATACTAAAAGCCAGAAAAAAATGTAATTACCTAAAATTAAAATCTAATAATAATCCAAATGTGCATATACTTTATAACTACACAAATAATTGTCATTAGATTGTGTAAAGAGTCTACCCGGATAATATTTTTATTGGATTTATAGACATTTGGGGTGTTGTCAATTTTGGATATGGATCCGAGTGATCAATAAATATTCAAGTTATCAATTATTTATTTTCAGACACCTTCACCGTCACACAAGCTGTGAATGCTCTAGGATTTGGTTGGTTCCAAGTGAAACTTTCTCTCTGCACAGGACTGTGTTGGATGGCCGACTCGATGGAAATGACTATCCTAAGCATCTTATCTCCAGCATTGCATTGCGAGTGGAACGTTTCAAAGTATACTCTTTATTCTACACTGTGACTTTCCTGTCTAACTAGTACATAGAACAATTATGCCATTATCTGTATCATACTTTTAGATATCAACAAGCTCTCACTACAACGGTTGTATTTCTGGGAATGATGCTAAGTTCAACATTTTGGGGCAATCTTAGTGACAGATATGGAAGAAAAACGGTAACCTACAAAGTTAATACGTAATCATTTTTAATTTTTTCAATTTATTTGTAAAATTCCATATTTTAAATTTATTTTCAGGCATTGTCTATGTGTGGAGTGTTACTATTTTACTACGGTATTCTCAGCTCTATTGCTCCAAACTTCCTTTGGTTACTCTTCCTCCGAGGATTAGTGGGATTTGCCATTGGATGTGTTCCACAATCGTATGTACAAAAGTGTTACACAAGAAATTTTCCTTCTAATAATTAAATAGGTGTAAATAAGTCATGTAATTGCTTTTGTTATTATGTGTGTATTTTATTTTTTGCTTATTAGCATAACTCACAAAATATTTTGCATTATGGTAAATTTTATTAAATTAATACACTATCATTTTTTGTTGTCACTGAAAATTTGTTCTAGTGTATTATTTTTAATTGTTAATTTCATATAAAATTTTAGCAATGTCTCTTTCACGGTCTTGCCTGAAGGTGTAGAAATGTTTTAATGCTTGCTGAAGTGTTCAATTTTGGTGATTTATCTGTATATTGTTTACATAATTGTATCTTAGTCATGTTTGTGTTGTAGTGTTACGCTTTATGCAGAATTTCTACCAACAAAACAGCGTGCCAAATGTGTTGTCTTACTCGATGTAAGTATTTTTATTTATTTTTCTGCTTTCATTTTATGTTTTGTATTTAGAAATTTTTCTATTTTTGCTCCGATGATAAATCTTTCATTTTAAAATAAGACTTCTGTAATTTTGTGAGGCTCTAAGTGAGGTTGACAAATGGTGGCCATTTTTAATTCAATCAAAATTAAAGAACAAACAATATATGTATGGTACATCTTATGAATGAAAAGCCATCTGCGAAAACAGAACATTACAGAAGGATGTTTGAATGCGATAATTTGTGTCTCTTTAATTAATTCTTACATGCCTATAGATAGATGTTGGTATTGTTTTCTTTTTAGAATTTTCTTTTAAGTGATTAACTTTAAGAATTTGTATACAGTAATACCCCGAAGTTACATGATAGGTGGGACCGACGAAAATAGTGTATGTCAAATTTGCATAAGTTGGGTATAAATATGTATATTTTGCATATAAATACATATAATTTTTGTTTAATTGGGACCAAGGACTAACTAAAACAGTAGTAAATATTATAGTTCTTTAAACATATTAATAATACAAAATATTTTTTAAATAAATAAGTTACGTAAAACAAAGTTATTCTGATGTCAATGGGTTCATAAAATCTAACAAACTTCTCAATGTCTTCTTTTTTCACGCAGAATTTCTTTATAGCTAGTTAATAATTTTTTTATTCCTTGCTTTGTAGCTATAATGCGTTATTCATTGGAATTTGTAAGACTTTTTTAATTGAGCTGAGACCTTCTGTCAAGCTTGCAATTGCCAAGTGCTTTTCTGGTGGAACTGGATCTAAAGTGTCGGATTCTTCAATGACGTTTAGCTCATGCATCTCTATGAGCTCATCGATTATCAGCTCCTGACTATGTGAATCCAATAGCTTGTTGACATCATCACCATCAACTTCCAAATCTAACGTGATGATTCACGTGTGTGGTGAGGGATGAAACGGGAGAGGAAAATCAAGAACCATCTAGAACCGAGTTTGTGTAAGTCGGGGTATTACTGTATTTAACTCCAATTTTCTACCAATAGTCCCTTATACGTAGGATTCATTAATGTTTCTATCATTAGTAAAAAAAACAAATACTAATAGTAAAAGAATCATAAATAATAAAATCTCTTCTTTAAGAAGAAAATTACCATTAATGCGAGAAATTACAATTTTGACTCTTGTCATTTTGCAATAATAAAATACCTTTGTACATTAATTTATATGATTTTATTAATTCAGTTTCTCATCCATCTTCGGAGCCAAATGCAGCCAAGTTACAATCTCGTACTGTTTTATACTATAATTTCTGCATACTAATCTAAATTATGTATGTACATAATAAATGTATCTGTTTAAATTCTGAAACTATCATTTACTTCTTTTTAGTGTTTCTGGGCTTTAGGAGCATGTTTAGAAGTAGCTCTTGCATTGGCTGTGATGCCAACCCTGGGTATTCATTGGCTTCTTGCCTTGTCTACTATTCCTCTTCTGCTTTTCGCAATGATATGTCCGGTAAGTTATTGTTTACAAAAAACATAATTAATTCACGTTGCACCTGAAGTACTTCATATTGTAATATATGTTTTTCTATCTTTATTTAAACTTAATCCTTTATTTTCTTTTTTCAGTGGCTACCTGAATCAGCAAGATATCATGTAGCTTGTGGAAAACCTGATCTAGCACTAGCAACATTAGAACAGGTAATTTTATATTTTATCACTATTACTAAACAAAGTAAATTTACTATATTATATATTGTTATTATTGCAAGTCGCACCTTAAACCAATATCTAATGGTAATCATTGAAGGTACATGATCCTTATAAACGGCATACAACTTCACTTTGATTTCCTCACACGTCTTCCCATCCAAAAAAAGAAATTGAATCACCGACCAATATAGGTATTTTTCCATGATTGCACACAAACACAAACTTGCCCACTTTCAACAACTATTAAAACAAAACTACCTGATAAATCTGTTTGAAATTTTAACATGCATCATTCGAAAGATGGGGTTAAACAATGGTATACAAATTTTGTTTCAGTGGTGCCATCAGTTGTTAAACATGGGTACTTATCATACAGCCCTCTAAATAATTTACCCTTTAAATTTAGCCGCTTAAATGAAATAAATATAAGTTTTTAACAAAAGATACAAAACTCATCTTGTATGATAGTTTGCATTAAAAAAAGATGGCAATAGTTTACATCAATCTTTTCATGAGCTCAATGTTTTTTTTATATGCAAGAAATAAAACTTTCAATCTCGTTTCACTGTACCATATAACGGTCTCAGAAGACTATTATAATCATTAATCTGTATTTTAAAAAACAATATGCATAATTCTGAATATTTTTTTCAAAGGTTGCTAAAGACAATGGGCGGACAATGCTAACAGGAAGATTGGTGTGCGATGATACAACTAGCTTGGGGCAAAGAGGGAGACTGAGGCCATTGTTATCACCTCCTCTGAGAAAAACATCCCTCTTATTATGGTTTATTTGGTAAACTATGTTTTTATTTCTCACTTATTTCATTCTCGGAGAGAAAAATTATCAAATTCTTTGAAATACATATCAAGGAGAGATCTGGAAAAATGTTATTTTTGTTCATTCGTGTCTTAATTATGTAAATTATTTCAATTTTTTAGGATGACGTGTGCATTTTGCTATTACGGTCTAGTTTTAATGACAACAGAATTGTTTGAAACATCCTTAGACCATGATGGAGATTGTGCTGCAGACTGTAGGCCGCTACAAACTACAGATTACATGGATCTTTTATGGACAACACTTGCGGAATTTCCTGGTACTATTATTTGTATTTTTGGTATTACAATTTTTTTGTAGTCCATTATAGTGTCATATTTTGTTTACTATGTTTTTAAATCTTTAAATGTGCCTTATTTCACTACTTAATATTCAGAAGTATGTAGTAACTTTAATAAGACCAATCTAACATTTATTACAAATTAAATGTATCAATTAGAAAAATATACAGATAAAATCAATTTTGTCGAAAAAATATTTTGGTTGTCGCTAAGATTCGAACCAGGATCTTCTCCTATCCGGGAAAATGCGCTACCGTTACATTACGTCAACCGAGTAAGTTAACGACAAATCTTCAAACCCATATGCTGCAGCTCTTTCAAATTGATACATTTATTATTCAATTTTTTATAAAGCATCACCTATGTTCTGTAAAAATTGCATCTTCACAATAATAATGTGTTATCCTTAAAAATAACGTTTATCCATTTACATATTAAATTTGGACATCATTTTTGGATGGTTACTAATGGGATTTAATTGTTCTACAATTAATATGTATTTATTTTCCTGTATTAAGGTGTGTGAGATAAAAGTCGATCTGTGTCGGTTGATTCAATCTTCTCTCCATATAAAGTTCAAAAACAAGGTTTAAATTAATTACTCGTGTGTATCTGCATACTATACTGTCACTCTAAAATTTCACATGCCGTAGACACGTGTCATTAAACAGCGAGATTCTATCTTTATCTTATTTGTTACACGGATTTGTTAAAAAATTGCATACGTAATTTTGAAATTTGGAAAAGTATTTACATAAAACCATTATGTTCCAGTAAAAATATTTTATTTAAAAATTAATGAGTTTTGGAGAAAAATTACTTTGTTTATGCTGATGATGATCTTGCATACATCAGTAAAATTCTAAAAATAATTGATTAATAAAAGTTATTTTATTTGTTAACTCTGTTTCATTAACCACTTATTGAGTTTAAATACGTCTTATCGGTTTCGAAAAATACCATTTTCTTCTTCAGGATGTCAATACCAATCAAAAACATATGTTGTTTCTTTACCAGAATCTATTTTAAAAAAAAAAATATATAGAATTTTAACCACAAAGTTAATTTGGCTCATTTTAAAAGGATTAATAAAAGTACTTTATTAAATTTGAAATCCTCTGCGAAAAATTGTGGAAAAATATGTGACTGAAATGATATCAGTCAAAACTCTTGAATGTCCACGACTTGAACAAAATACATACATTTCTGAAATGGTTATACATAGCATGAACATTTTCGACTCATATCTTGAACAGGTATACCCACAGACTACCAAATATATAGACATGAACTAACGCAAATTCCTTGTTTCCACTAACGCAATCAAATAGCTCGGAGACTTTTTTCAAATATATGACTCGATTGAAACAAAAATTTAAACGCTGACAATATAATATGCATTAATGTAATAAATAAGCCTTGTTTACAAAAAGATTTAATTTTCAAAGAGTAAATATTTTTACTGTTGTCATAAACTATCGGATTTATGTTTCCACAAAAAATGTTTGTACAATGTACACTTTAATTCATGTCTATTAATTTACTGGTGTATTGGTATACCTGTATTGTGGATTACGCTATGTGCATATTATAAATATGGTTTAATTACCTGTTTGATATAATATTTTTGGAAAATTTTAATGATTTTAGGAATATTTGCGACAATTTACATCATCGAGCGATTTGGAAGAAAGAAAACAATGGCTTTTCAATTTATAATCTTTGCAATATGCATTAGTTTTTTAATTGTCTCCACACATAAGTAAGTAAATTTTAAATTTATTTAATTTCATATATTTTCTATTTAAATCCATTTTGTATTTTGTTTTTTCTCTTATGTATCATGCATACACTACTGGAAATACCGTATTAGACCGAATACAATGCGGCCTCGAATATAACACAACCAATATATTTGGAGCAGGAATGAAAGGAAAAATTCAAATATAAAACAAAAATTAATTAGGTAAATTGTATTATAAAAAATATGATTTTTCAAAAACAAGATCATCCAAACAACGCTGGGTGCCCCTAGATGGTTAGGGGTCACACAACTACATCACGATTTGGGCATTCTCTCCGTAAAAGAGTTCATAAAACATATCTCTACGCGTTTTTATGCTGATCTCTCCAAGCACCGAAACCCCACAATCAAAATACGAAATAACCGTTCCGTCGCGTATTAAATGCCCCATCTTAACTCACCGCGCCAGCTAGCAGTATCATGCCCCATGTTGCAGAATAATTTAATAATCAACACCTAAAGATAATATTTTACAGGCCATTATGGCATACAATATGATGAAGGAGCAAGAGGTCCAGCAGACCCGGTACTCCATAAGACATGAGATCCAAGTCCAAGTAATATTGAAATGGTTTCAGTTATTTTCATATTTATTTTGATAAATAGATATTTTTTTCATCACATTGATGAAATTCAAGGATTAATTTTTTAGCTAGGTAAAACAAATAACCTTTCTTTTAATAATGCAATAACACTTTTCTTTTTAAGCGTCAATTCTACTCCTCTTCCCATGTTTAAAAACTGTTACAATTATATCAAATGATGAAAAACACAACCTACTTCATAAAACATCAAATATAAACTAAATGACCGTAGAAAATGTTGCAACAAACATAAATGTGTTGACATTGTAAAAAAAAAATATCCTTAAATTATGACAATTATGAATACAAAAATAAAGTCTTACATAAAAATATGATAAAATTTTGACATGATGCTATAATTTATTCCAGTAATGTAGGTATGTTTTGTATGAAACAATTGAAATGTATACAAAAATAAATATTATCGCTGTGATTCAACTGTTTTCATATTTTTCAGCCGAACCTTCCTCACGTGTATACTTTTTCTGGCTAGAGGGATTATAGCCGGACTCTTTCAAGCTGCTTATGTTTATACACCTGAGGTATTTAAATCCGTAAAAATTAAATAAGTAGTAATAATTTTGCAAAAACGTTTTGAAATATGCTGTGTATATCTGTATCTAGACACATTATCTAGAATGTGTGTCTTGACATTCAAAAATGAATATAAAAATCCTTAATTCATTACAAGAATGGTGAAGAAATGTATAATTCGCTAAAGCATTCTGATTTTATCCCAAACTTGTTTGGCGGGTATATAAAAGTTTACACAAATGATAATAAAAAGTCATTGAGTATAGGAATAAATGTCAAAATAATTGTATGAATGTAAAAACATGAGCGAAAACTGACCAAAACCTCATATAATATAAAAATTAATACAATGATGTAAAATAATAAATCAAGCGTTGCAATGCAATTTTCAAAATGAGTGGTACATTGAAAGAACACACAAATCGTTATGATAAAAATCCCCGTACAATTTTTCGTAATCCAATTTTTTAAATACTTTATCTACTTACATTTGTGTAGGTTACTTAGTATCATTTTAGAACATTTGTCTATTGAACTAGAATCCACATAAAGTCAGTAAAAAATGTTATCGGAATTCCCCATTTCTCTGTAGCCACAACCAATGTGGTATACATATAATGTTATCTGTCATATTTCGAATTATGATTTTATGTTTTGATCACTAATCAAAATTTTCAAAAATGTATAGATTTATAATGCAAGAATTATTTTTAATTACAATTTACTAACATTATTAAATCTTAAAAATACTTTAATATGAAATTGATTTTAAGTCTTGAATTACACATTTGTCTTAAATTAATTTCGAAGTACATAACAAGGTTCTACTGTATTTGTACTTTGTTTTATTTGAATTTCCTATGAGTTATTTTTACCACCGTTAAACAAATCCCTGTGTCTTTCATAAAATCTTGATTTGTGCACGAATCTCTGATATGTTTGCTGGCTGAAACTGAAAAATAAAGCTGATATATTTTAGAGGAGTGTTATGCAACGTCTAGATGGCATATTAATGAGTCATAGGTTCTGCCTCTAAGGTAGACTTAATTTAATTGATTTTATTTGCATTTTAGATATACATACCAGCAATTGTAATAGTCCTCATTGATATTAATATTTGAGATTCTCTGGCTTTTTAAGGACATATGTTTATGTACTTATCGATTTATATTATATAATTTAAATAAACAAAATTCTGTTCACATATTATGTATATATTTTTTATCTAATGAAATTTTAAAATATAAAATTATTTACATCGGTTTCATTCAGGTATACCCAACACCTTTAAGAGCAACTGCAGTGGGAGCGTGTAGCGCCGTAGCGAGGCTGGGTGCTATGATAACTCCTTATGTTGCTCAGGTAAAACTTTATTTCTATAGCACATTAAAATTATGTGTATAACATTTAAATGTAATAAATACCCTACATTTTTCAATATGCATGATTTTTTTTTTGTTTTAAAAAATAGAGACACGGAATATGTGTCACATCAATATTCTTACTATCTTCAAAGTAAGCTAAATGCTTGTGCTATGAAAATAGGACTAATCTGATGGCCCCCTGGAATGAGCTGACAGCTGACAGATTGACCTGATCAGATTTTTAAACAAAAAGATCAGGACATTCCACTATTGCCCAGCTTGTATAGTATTAAATACCCAATCTCGTGCAAAATTAAATGTACCCAAAACCAGTGGCGTAACTATAAAAATTGGGCCCCAATGCAAAATGGAAAAAAGGCCCCTGTATATGTATTATATACAAGATATAAAAATATTAAGTTCCATGAGGTACTAACAGTTAAATAAAGTTGAACTCCTACTGTTGTATCCTACAGTTTTCATATTTTTATCATCATCATCATCTTTGTCCCCATATCCTTGGAGGGTCGTGGGCCCAAAAACTCGACAAGGCACTTCCATCTTCCCCTGCCTTGCGCCGCTTCGGTACTTATTGCCCAGTTTCACAGTTGACTGGGCACACTTATAAAGAGAAAAAAAATGTGTGTTTTAGGCACTCATATGCACTCACAGTCCACACAAAATCCTCATTTTGCTTTACTGAGGCTTTCATTTTGCGGCGATAGTCTTCACCTTCAAAGATTCACACGATATGTATGGTAGGGCACAAATGGGTTTCAATGCAGCGCATCGGCTGCATTGTCGTAGTTAAGCTACTGCTCAAAACATTTTAAACTTTTATTATTAGAGATTTTTATTTTTCATATTTAAAAAAATATACATTATCAATGTTAGAAATTCCACGTGTCATGTCAGGGTACCAAATCTTTTTATTTTCAAAATCTCATTTAAGATATGGTAATTTGAAAGCTCTATCAATCGGTTTTTCAAGAGTAAAGAAAAATAGATACCTTAATCTGCAAAGCAGCTAACTCCACCCATGGTCAAAAAACTGTTTTTTATGCTATTATTTTCCTATTTTATTGTTCTATGGTACACTAAAAGCCAAAAATTCCCATCAATTTTAAAACACGTGAAATCACGTGTTTTTGGTAAAGAAATTCAGCTAAAATTTCTCAGCCACCCTATTTCTGCATAAACAATCTACCAAAGTGTGTTTTGGAATTTTAATAATCCGTTTAATTACAAAATTAAACAGTTTTTTGTTGCTCCTGAACATTTTAGAAAAATGGAGTTAGTTGCTTTGCAGATTAAGGTATCGAAATGCCAACCAGGCTATATAACTAACTAAAACTTAATATTATTATTTTCATTACATGTGTATGCTTTATGTGCAGGTTTTACTAAAATCATCAATAGGCCTTGCAACCGAAGTGTATGCTGTAGCAGCCCTATTGGCCGCTGTTGCATCACTTGCTTTACCATTTGAAACTAAAGGTCAAGAAATGAGAGATTCTATTACTCGACCCGCTGCAAGCACGTAAATTAATGAAGCGTGAGACACCATTACGTTACTTTAGAAACCAAACATTCAATTAATTTATTTTTAAGAAAACATATTTTAATTTTTGTTAATGAAACCATTTATTGTAATAATTAAGCAATTATTTTATTGTTATTTTTATGTATTTTTTATTAAAACTTATCTGGGTTTGTTGTGATATGAAGTAAAATTTTATATATTATTCAAAATTATTTAATCAATTTTTTTTTCATTTACATATTCTGTGACACTTTTTTTGTTTCATTCAGAAATCATAAATGAATTATTAACATTTTATAAGTAAGATTTTTTATATCCACATAAGTACTTTATGTATATTATATAATACTTTAATATGAATTTGCAATATAAGTTTTATGTAGTATAGAAGTTTCAGAATTTTTGAAACGTTAAGAAACAAGTTTTAACTTTAACTAATTTAAAAAAATTTTATAACATTACAAAATAATTTATTTATTAATTGTATACTAAATATTTTTTTAACAAATTATGAGTTATGAGCAAAAGGAGAAATGAACATTTAACTTGTACTTAATATTTTCAGCAAATTGAATGGCTAGTATTATTCTCCTACCCTTTCAGTATTGAAGGTTGTGTTGAAATAAAGTCTGTTATTTATAATAATATTTATTGATAAAGTTTGAAGATGGGGGAGAAATATTTTAATTTCTTAATATAATAAAGTCAACTTTTGGAGTCCATCCTAAATGTGTTAAATAATCAACAATGATAGTAAACATATATGTATCACTTTTTTTTTGTTGCCCCACCCTTCAAAATTACACTAAAAACAAAAGTATTATTTTAAATAATTTAATTAATATAATTAACAAACAAAAATATATGTATACCTTATTCTTTTCGGCTTTTTTGTATCAATTTCTTCGTGACATACTAAATATGTTATTATTTATAATTTTGAATATTAACATTATGTATATGTAGGTATACACTGATGCGAAATTAGTAAATACCTACGCAAGTTAATTGATAATATTACATCACACTATATAAAGTTGTCAAATATATTAAAATCGATGATCAATATCTTTAGAAAAAATAAACAATCCCAAAAAATACATAGGTTATATAAGCAGGCTCAGGAAACATAATTTTTAGTATATTTACATCCTCGGGTGTTCAACCGGTTAATAAGCAAATGATACTTTATTTAGTAGAGATTTTATTAGTAAATGTTTATGTTGCATTGTTAACTTATTAAATTTCATATAAAACAATACCTGCTCATTTGTTTTTTTTCATCATATTCCCCTTACCTGTTTCTATCCGTACGTGTTATCACATACAAAATGCAGGTTGCAACTCGTATTTGCCATATATGTATATTAAAGGTAATTTATATGCTTATCAATACAGTAGTTTCTCGATTATCCGGGGTCGCTTTATCCAGATGCAGATTGATAAGGAAGTAAAAACTTCTGAAATTATTTAATAACATTCCAAAATATATTTTAGAATATAAAAATAATTTCTCATTTGACTGCACAATATAACAGAACTAAAACATACACATAAAACTGGTGAAATTGCGAACACGTCATTAACACCAGAAATCCCGGCAAATTATTATTTAGGTGTGCCAAGATTCATTGGGTTATTTTGATGCAAGCGGACGGTTCTTTGTATGTATGCTAATTTTTAGCTTTTGTTTTAATTTTTTCCCCTTTTTATTGGTGAAGATTATTGAACTCATTTTTTTTTCTGACCTTGGATAATCGAGACTACTGTATAGCCCAGTCTATACAGGCATGCATGCGTTAATAAACAGACTATTTTTTTTTTTTAGTTGTAAGCTTGATTAAGAATTACAGCCACTGTGGAATATCGCATTAGAGGCACGCATCTAAGAAATAAAAAAATTTACAAGACTTTTTTAAGAAATAAAATGTTATTGTTTAAGAATGTTTTTTTCTTTCTTAAATTGGCACACCATTTCAAATAATCACATCAAAAATAACCAATATGTAAAAGCTGTGGCTGTTCATATTATCCAAGGTAGGCTCGGTCCACATAACCTCGGATAATTAGTTTTACTGTACATCAAAAATAGTAAATGACATGTCACTATGATTTATTCCCAAATTAACCCTCTAGATCAGGGGTCTTCAAACTTTTTGGTCCAAGGCCCAAGACTTAGCAAACGAATACAGTAAAACTCCGTTAATTCGTAACTCACAGGATCAAAATTTAAAAAAAAAAACGAATTACAAATAATGAGAATTTTTTTGAAGGCAGCATTAGAAATAAATTTAAAAAAACACATTGTCAGTTTACGTTCCGCGGTTTAGCACATACCGCCGCTGTCAACATTGTGATTTTCATACTGAAAAACATGACAACTGTATTATTTCAGCTTTTTATGTCAAAATGTTTATCAAATAATTATTTTCTCCTGAATAATGGAGGTGTGTATGGCGACATGGCGATATTAAAAACAGGCTTTTTCAAACGATTCACCAGTGCTTGAGGCAACGAAATTACGAACATTTTAATTAGATCAGCGGTCGAACTCGCCTTTTCCATCAAAATTGGGCAAGAAATTGGAATATCTATTAAAAAGCCCGTGAAGAATAATGAAAAGCTTATTATTTTTCTGCGAATTTTCAAGTTTGAACTTAGAGAAGTATTCAAGATTGGATTTTTTCACGCTGATTTTATCTTTGACAGTTATAAAAATAAATTCCATCTTTCAAATGGTCAAGAATTTACACGAATTACGAGATGTTCATGCCATTTTAGAAAACAAAAAAAAAAAGATTATAAAATAGGTTGTGTATTTAAATAGAAAGGTTTCAGTTTCTTTATTACATTAAACAAATTGCAACTTTCATAAACAAAAAACTGGATATAAAATCAATAGAACTGTTGCACACAATTCATTTGTAAATTACGAGATTCAATGAAAATTGTTCAAATTATTTCATTATTTTTATTAGGGGTTGCAAGGGTGAGTAGAAATATATAATTCGCAATTATTGTTGAAATAACAAGAAATATTATAAAATGCACTGCAGAATTTGGTATACATAATTATGGTATCACTCAGTTCGACCGCAGTCTTGTGAGTTGCGAGCTTTAAACGCGCAGATCTATTACGATAAGGAACAGCACTGTTATTGGCTAGGGGGTGAAGATAGCTACAGATGTTTACGAAGGGAAGATGAATGCATAGTCGTGCAAGTTGCGGTTTAAAAACCCGTGAATATGCGAATTACGTGAACAAATTATTTACTTTGGGTATAAAAAATGCATACGAACTACAAATAATAAAGTTTTACGAATTATCGGTAGAAATTAGTATAAAATATTATTTACGGGGCTAAAATTTTTGAAAAAAGTGCGAATTACGTGAAAATACGAAATATAGATACACAAATTAACGGAGTTTTACTATATTTTTAAAGATAAATATCAGAATTTATTTTTAATATTTCTTTAAAACTTTTTGTTTAAAAAAAGAGATGTTTGCATGGAATACATGTCAATATATTTACATACTATTTTCAAACTAAGCTATACGCTTGTACTATGAAAATAGGACTAACTTGCTGGTCTTCTGGAACGAGGCACAAACCCCCGACCACTAGGCCAGTGTCTTAACCACTAGACTAACAAGCTACTAAATAATTACAATATACTAAAAACATCTACAGATCCAAGTTAACTAATGAACATCTTAAGTCTCCTTTGATAATCGGCACGAATAAACTTCATACACAACTACAAACAATTATCAATGAAAAAACAGCTAAATAAATCTAATTAATTATTACAATTCTATTGTATAAGTATGGGTTTATGTCAATGATTGTGTATTTTTTCTAGTAAATAAAAAAAAATATTTTGTTTTATTTAAAAATAAAGTCAGCGTGCCGGGCCAGATTGATGGTGCTGGTTCGCGGGCCGTAGTCTGGAGACCCCTGCTCTAGATCAATAACTATTTTGAAGTGAAACTTCTCAGGGCACGGTAGATCAATAAAATGGGAGCGTAAAAAATCTACTTCTCATATTGTTACGCGTCTAGTTTTTAATATTGTATACTCTTTAGGTGATTATTTTAAAAATCCTCTTCATAGCAGAACTGCAAATTCTGAATCAATCCATCCACTCTGTAGCAGTTTCCAAACAATGAGCTTTGTTTAATTGTCTACAGAATATAAAAAGACAAATGTTTGGCATAATACACTACTAGGATTTGGTAAATTAAAGCCAAATAATACTTTGTAAAGAATTTTAATTTATTACACTGCTTTAATATGTATTATTATAATTACCTATATATAAAACTATATACAAAATATGTCCTTTCAACTACACGTATTTTATCTCCAAGCAATGTTCATGTAATGACCATTACCATACTTGTAACTATTACACCTATTGTAGCTTTAAAGCAAATTATATGATAAACAATTTTAGTAATATAAAGTGTTGTGATAATTATACAGTGTAGTATAATGATACTCAAACAATCAACTTTTCTTAATATTTCCAATTATCGTGTTTCGGTTAAGAATATTGTAATTATATATTTTTTTAAAACTCAGATTATATATTTGTAAGTATGGCGGAAATAATATATGTATAATCAAAAAAAATAATTAACTACTAAAATGGCATTTTCAACAACTTTATACGAACATTTAGCCCACTTTATAGAAGATTTGAAATCAATAATTATTTTGAGATGTGTAAAACAAAAACTTTTCCTTGTCAAATTAAATAGATCTCTTTAATCCAAAACATTTTAAACCACCATTCAACGCTGCCCAAATAATGTGAAAACTAATAAAAAAAATTATTCAGTTAGTTACTTTTAGTTAATACTACTTGCAACTCATTAAAAAAATATATACCAAAGGACATGAGTAACATGATAAGGAAGAGATTATAAAGAAAAAAATTAATCAAACACAAACCACAATTTCAAGAATCTTCAGTGTGCATGTTTTTCTATAAAATTTGGCCGAAATATGCAAAACAGTAAAGGTCAAAATACATCATGTTGGCTCAAAATGAATAGACAATGCATAAATATAAATAGAACTCTACACTTCCTTAACTGTTTCTGCGAGTTTCGGCAGCAAAATTTTATCTGTGAATCTTTAAGATTTCCGGCACTGACTATAATCAGACTCTTTTACAGGAAACACTTAAAAAATCATTTCTACTGTAATAAGTTTAAATTACGACAGTTGTATTTTACTTGAGTATTAGGAATAAATAAAAATGTATTTGTTTGGGGTTCCCAATACAAATAAAATAATAGAAGCTTGTATTTGGCTCCTAAATCATATATGCGGCAATATTTATTATTGTAATACCTATGTTTAAAGTGATCTGTGAAATGTCTAAAAAAAGGGCATTTTTACAATTTTTTTTAAATGCGCAATAGTAGTAGTAATGCGACAGTCACTACTTTTAGGTTTTACATTTTTATAAGTGATTGAAAAAGTTACCTTTATTGTAATATTTGTTAAGTAACACGATTAATAGACTATTTTCATCAGGAAAAACCTCAGACATTGCTTGTTTCATAATTGAAATGGATTGAACATATCTAATTGTGTGAAAGAACTGGAATGTCTAAATGTAGGAGTGAAAATGAGTGATTTGATTGTATGCTGTTCTTGCATACAGATGATGCAATGGTTAATGGCGAATAATGAACAAAATTAACAGAGTCTAATAAGTATGATAGATGCAACAAGTCACAAGTATTTGAGAAGTAAGACAACATGTGAAATACTGATAGACTAGTAGACGGGTTTGTGTATCTGGGATTGTGTATATTTGATAAAAAGGGAAAGGCTGAGAAAGATATCAAGAGAAGGGTGGGTGACTGCATGAAATAAAGTGAACTGCACTTTGAACACACTATTTTCTAATGAAAACTTGACAACTGAGGCGAGATTAGCAGTACACAATGTAGTCCTGGTACCAACACTTAAGTATGGAAGTGAAACTTGGAGCTGGCAGAAGATAACTTAGGCATATATGTGGCAAATCCATTTACAATAGAGTAAAGAATGAACAAATTTGGGAAGAGTATAAAACTAATCTTAGCATAATAAATAGGATTAAAAAAGGTCAAAAGTAAAAGGATGAGGTGGTTTGGTAACATTGAATGGCACCAGGAATAAAGGATGTCCGCCGAAGACTTAACATGACCAGGTAAACCAGATACTGGAAGATGATCATGTTAGAAGCCTCAACAATCGAAGAAAAGATGTATGAGAGAGAATTGTATAAGAACAAAGGTGTGTGATGTACTATCCTCTCTGTTTACCCCTGCGGTGAAACAGTGTGATGATATATTAGTTAGTTGAACATATTATGTGACACTATTTTATTCAAAATGATCCGGCAATGCTTGATACAAGCTTTAAAGAGCAGCCTGCATTTGAAGAATAAACTATCGATGAGTAATCTTCTTTTTTTTCATTAAAAGCAAACAAATGTCAAATGAAATATGAAAAGTTTGATTTAACACAAATCTGATAGTACACAATAATTATAAAATTCCTGTCAAAATTTAAATACTTATACAATAATTATAATATATATTATAAGAATATTTACAATAAAATAATTTGGAATTATTATCACATTTAAAAATTCGCACTATGGTGATGTGAGCTGTTTAGACCACTGTTGGAATTTTATAGAATACATTGTTAAATTATATAAAAATTCACGCAACCTTTGTGATAGAATTTCCACCAATTCTAGCCACCAAGTAATTTTATTAAAATGAGTCCAGCCTAAACCACATGTGCTCTCTCTAAGATCAACTACAACATTTTTGCTTAAATTAATTAGTTTTTATGACTGAATTACATATCTTATTAGGTGTTGTGCTATACGTTGTAAATTAGCTGCAATGTATATATTCAACGATCACCTTTACCAAATAGAACTTCATTATGTTTATTAATAGTCAGTTATGCAATCCCCGCTGACACGTAATAAAATGACTTTAGAATATCCACTTGGGTTTTATTATTTAATGCCAACTAGTTTCAGAGAAATGTTTATTTAAAAAATATTAAATGATAAAACCCATGGCAGGTTACAAATAAATTTTATATTAATTATTACAAAGTTATTACTTCAAATATTATAAATAAAATAGAGTTATTATTTTTACTGGAATGTCTCTCATTAAGTTACTGGATTAGATTAAAGTTTCAACAGTATTAGAGAATAAATATATAAAAACGAGAAATTTGCACTAGCAAGATGTAAAAATAAAAAAGTTTATGCAATTATAACAGAAGAGAACATTCCCCAGAACGCTTTTTATCTTAATATTAAATATTTCATAAAAATCATAAATTGCATGACATATATAAGAAACCTTAGTAAGGAAATATAAATAAATATTTTATTTGAGGTGGGATTTGTGGCAAGGAGAATACTGCCTCACAGTTTCAATACTGAGCTTTTAATTACCATTTTAAATAAACAAACTTACCAGCCTCGTAGTAATCTGATAAAAGAATCAAAGAAAAACAATTATTTTCAATTAACAAATGAAATTGGGTTTTTTTTAATAAAAGGTAAACGTACTGAGGATTTATGCCATGTTATTATTTTTACAGATAATAATTGTGAATGCTTACGAACAGATGCAAGCAAAAAAATCTTTAACCCATTAACGAAAGATTTTTTGGAAAATATTTAATTTCCTCATATTTCTGACTTGTCTTGCATTCATAATTCTAACTAGCATTCCATAACACCAAAAATTGGTAACTGTATCTGAAGTGATAAACTAACGCTTGCATCCACATCTTGTTTGATTGTATTGCGGTCATGTGTCTATTATAGTCCACAGACTGCAGAAACAAATAATATTTAGTACATTTACCTTATTATATTTGAACTCAATACTGTGTCATACTGTTTTAACTTAAAATTAAGTGGATCATATTTTGAAGATAGGACTAATTTGATGATCACAGCCAATAGTGGCAGTAGGAGTAGATTTACTTTTCAAATTAAAAAAACAAATGGTAAAGGACCATACAAAAATTTATAAAGAATTATCATTCTTCCTTGGATTGAAAATATTTTGATTTTATGTTTAGATTGTAAATAATTGTGACTGCAATTTTTCTCTAAAAATGAATCATTCAAAATATTAATAAATTGTATTGTATTGTATCCTAGCCCCAACCTTTTCACAATACATTAATGCTTCCACTAAAATATGTTTTAACTCCAAAAAGAGATTACAAAAAAAAAATCTAGTCTCAGATGAGTCAATGTTAGACAAGGCTCATAATATTAAAGAGAAGACATAAATTTCAACATTGCCAAATCTTATATTTCATAACTGAAATGAGATAGAATACTGGGCACGTTATTTAGCATTTAAATAAAAAGAACAATAGAAACATAATTTACAAAGTCACCACATCAAAATTTTGGTTTTGCCCTACAGAGATAAGAAAACACAACAAAATTCACGACAGTTATGTATTTCAATAACCATATACACACATATGCCGCACACTTATTTATTGTAAGGTGACCGCCATACCTAAACCATTCACCATCTCTGTTAAAACACAAATAATCAATCATTTTAAATACAATTAAATACTATTAAACAATGTCCGACTAAGTCGATAAATTTCAGCATGACAAAGCGATAATCAAATCACACTTAATATTAATTTAAATAACTGTAATTAAAAAAGAAAAAATTATTGTTGAGATCTTATATATTAGTCCGGATGATAAGCCTCTTAACTTTGCACATACAGATTAGAACATGCCACTTCATGTTGATCCAATTTGGATGAGACACCAATGCGATTTCTGTAACAAATTCAATAGCGCTACCCCACATACAAAAAATCTTTTCAAGGTTCATAGTCACTTTGTTGGCAATCCTTGTTGATAAAACTATAATTCATTCATATCATATAAAATGCATAATCGCAAGCCATGCAGAGATTTGCTGAGCCAGCAAATCACTGTCATTGTTGCTTTGTTGCAATTCCTTGACCGCATTCAATTTCAGGAGTTATACATATATGGCACTGTTTGATTTATTTAGACCTGCTCCACATCACTCAGGTTCAGAAGCCACTCAAGTTCATGAATCACTCACTCCACATCACTCAGGTTCGGTTCATGAAACTAAGGAACGCTCATAATAATAATGGATAATTTGTATAGCGCCATTTTCGTAAAAACTTTCACCTCAAGGGCGCTTAAATATATATACATATATTGATTTAAAGAATAACCAATTATCTGGTTGTACAAATGACCTTTGTCCTAGTATCCCTTATTTCATTTCATAATCGGCCATCTTGAAGACTGGAGCTGCCTCTGAATTTCAATGTTTATCATAAATGTGGGCGAAGTAGGCAAAAGAAATTACTGTATAATCTAGATCCTGATATGTCATGGAACTTGCCAGTTACTAAACTATGTCATGCATAGAATGGCACGGTGGGATTCAATGATCACAACTTTGGGACTACCAGCGAGTTTAATAAATATTGCATCTAAAATATTGTTTCCAGCTGTATCAGAGCTTTATACAATAAACATTTCTCATTGTAGGCTAATTACAAAAGATATCTTTAGTGGGAGTTGTAATCTAGGCTTTTTAAAGTGTGCAGACTTTGTGGTTGTCTCTCCAAATGAAGCAACGGTCACATGCCTGATTTATGGCAGAGTAGCACGACCGATATAACAATAAATAAAAAAACCTTATACTGTGATCAAAATATACCCAAAAATGATTCACTGCTTGATAAAACACGCCACATTAAATGCTATTTTAAAACATTATAAAAATTGCTCCAAATCGTGTGTTCAGAAAGCATCCAGTCATTTTTCATAAACAGATTTGAATTGAGTTATTTTTGAGATTGAAGTCAAAAATTTGGCTCCTATCATAAATGTACACCGTAATTAAGCAGTCAATTTTAAAACCACTTTTTAATTTGCCTGCTATATTGAAAACGCAATGGTACCTCATCTAGACAGTAGTCATGGTCCAATCCTAGTTGCTGTGTGGAATATGCTAATGCAGATGCAATATTTAAGACATTTTTCACACTTAACCTCCAGACTATGTATACTTTTCACAAGGCAACTCCAATAGCTCCATACTGATATAATACTTACAAGCAATGCTTGATTAAAATTGAGTGATTATGGGTGAAATTGAGATTTTTGGGTGAAATAATAATTTTAATATTCCTCATTTTTATGGTACTCAAGAAAAACATTTATTCTTATTGGCTACAAACACAACTAAACATAAAATGCTTTCGCTTAGGAAAAATATTATTTATAAATGCTTTCGCATTTTCAATTCCATATCTTAATGAATTTATAATCATAATAACACATGTTATTATTTATTTGAATATTATATTTATTTACATGAATATAATACATAGACAAATTGAGAAATGCATGTTCGTAAAGTGGATGATCACCGATGACGCGATAGTAATATTTTAACAAATTAAATAAGTCAGCTACATCTCTAGCATATCGTTTGAAACAAATATATAACTTTATTCTCTTTAAAAATATCCCTTAAGGCCTGTATTGTATTAAAGATTCACTGACAATGGTGCTTTATTTGGCGCATCTATACTAACAGTTGCAGGAGGATAGGTACACAATGTAACAAAATTTAAAGGCAATTTACAGAGAAATTATGTGTATATACAAATATGTTACATAATATACAAAAAATGTACATATTATAACGGAAAAAAAAAGTATTTTTACATGTTTGGTTCTAAATTCCATCTCAATACTTCATTTTATGTTTCACACAGTGCAATTGAATTTTTTTATAGGAATGTATGACTAATTTTTGCAAAATATAATATTACGCATATAAATAAAAAGAATTTTAAAATGTGCGTAGGCCAATCCTGAAGAAGACTATTTCAGGTTGAAAACATGCCAAAGAAATATTTATCATTACAGCTTTATTCAAAGTAGTTAATTTATTTATATTTATTATAATTTATTTATGCATAAATATATTGTGTTCTAACATATATTCTATAAATCTTATGTAAATATGAATTTATATAACCTACAGAAAAAAAGATAAATTTTATGCACAATTAAACACTTTTTAAATATACGCAAATATACTAATGTATAATTAATTGTAATTTATCTTAAAAATAATTTTGTTAGTGTTTTACTTTTCTAATAATTAGATCCAAATAAAATTGGCTTGCATCCAGAATTTAAAGCTATCTCACTATTGACCAATAACTGTATGTGAGAAAATGCATAGACGTGGAAGTCAAAGATTTATAGAACAGAAAGTTCTGACATTCTATTCAATACAGCACAATGGGTTGATGTAGACCATTATTAAATTGGAAATAAAATATTTTATAATTTTTTAAAAATTATTTAGCCACTGAATAAAGCAAAATTGTACACATTGGTGATTTTTTTATAGAACACAGGCCTTCAGAGTAAGGTTTGCATAACTCAGCATGCCCTGATTATCGCAATGATATCCCACAATCTTTTTAATAAACGTTGTACTTTCAATTAAATTCAGTTGTAATTCAATGTTGAAAAACTATTCTGTGTTGGTTAAATCCTGTAAACTGCTGCCAATCACCGTGCGATGTGTGAAACTAGTGTAAATCTAAAATGTCATTTCAATTATTTAAATGACTAAAGTTGTAGGACATAATATAGTTTAAGCATTAATAAATAATAATAAAATAAAATAAATGATGAGTGTTATTATTACACATATTAACACTAATACTGTTTAAACCCAACTTTGTACTAAAGGTGATGAAGAAAGCAACAAGCGTTCAATCATCGTCCAACTCGATTATAACCGTTTCGTAACTACTGACTTTGCAGTGTTCATCTAATAATTTTTGATACAACTTACACTTAGGTATTTTAAGTTCCTCTGCCTCTTCTACTAAGTCCTTTAACTTCTCGGTTCTGCCTCTGAGTGACGGACTCGCAGATAATATTGTTTTAACTTCTGTCATCCACTTATCAAAACTTTGAACTCTAAACTTAAGGGTCTGCAACATAATATGAAGTTCATCTAAATTGTACCGGTAATGCAAAACAAGATTTTCTGGTTTGCACCGGCAAATCTCTGAAGAGTGATCTAAACATACCATATTCGGACAAGAATCACACGTCAGCGCAGAGAGAAAACACGTTGTTTTACAAATCTCGCACAGGCGTTCGTCATCTCCGAGCTTTTCAAAAGCTCTGCGAGTAGCGTGCTTCACTCCTTGGGCTGCCAACTTCCCTCGCTCTCTCGTTTCACCTTCCACCATGGACGCCAATTCTTTGTACGTGGGAATAACGACAGCTAGGTCCAATTTATCTCCTTCCAAAGCCATTCGACAGATCAATTCATCGTGTGAAAATACACAAAATCTCTTTAAATTTTTATAATGAAGCACGCACTCCCGACCGACAGGTAACCAATCTGGTGGAGCAAAGTTTACCGCCTCGGCAAAGTTATAACCTTGATTAAATCCAGTGTGATAGGACCTGGGAAAAGTTATGACAAATTCTCCCGCATGTTGATCGGTCCTGTACATGGGTACCCCAGCATCCATGAGGATATTTGGATTCATTATAGTCACAAGCTGATGTAATAGATCGGGTTGAGATTGGAACAGTTCGGGTGTAGCAGATTTCATGGTCGTCTCCAAAAGTTCAGCACTGCTACCCGGCACGCCGTACCAAGTTTTAGGCTCTCCCCAATGCAAGAAATTGATAGAGTAGCTCCAATGATCTTCATTATGCCAACAAAAAGCGGAAAAACACATGCCTACATACATCCAAGGAACAGTCATGCCTGAGATATCTGTATTTATGAACCTTAGCACAGAACCATTAAGAATAGGTAAATTATTTAAATTCCAACCGGATTCCACATATTCTTGATCACCAGGAAACAAATTGATGGATGACTTTGTAGGAAATCCGGAACCGTGATCCATGGAATGAAGATCTGCACCGTACTCGACCATCACGTCTGCATCCGTTGATGACACAATTTTCCAGAATTCTCTCTCAGCTAATACTGTAGGCACCGAATGACTATCCATTTTGAAGTATTCTTTTTTGAATGTGTCAGCCATTTCACCAAATTCTTGAAGTGTATATTCTCTTTCAGCTTGAGCAAATCCAAATGCTTCATCTGGCTTCTTCAACTCTTCAGCTATGCAACTTAAGCAACGCCAATCGCCATCAGGAATATTTTTCAGTGGTGGTTTCAGACAAAAAGTATGATAAGTATCCGAGCAACCGTTGCAAACAAGCAAATCATTATCTCGGTTATCCTTTTTACAAACGACACAATGGTATATTGCAAGAGGATCAATCTCCATTTTAGTTCTTTTACGAAATTTACCTAAATTGTCATCATTAATGGAAGGAATCACATTACATCCAGGCATTTTAGGGCCTGCTCCGTAACATTGCAATCGTCTCAATTCACGGTTACATTTATCATCAAAATCCACATCTTCTTTAGTGTCTGTGGTGCCCGGTGCAATCTTGATATTCTTAATATACTTTCTTGAGCAAGGGTTATAGGCCTCTGCATCAATCGGAACTGCATCAATCGCAACATTAATGTTTTCTTTTTTAATATCTTTTTCGCATGAAATAATATCTATAGGTTTGGTATCAGTTTCCACAACATTTAATGCACTTTTTTTTTCAGAGCAAAACTCATGAAATGGAAAAAGAATATTATCATATGTATTTTTCAAAAAGAATAAAGAAAGAGGGCCATGATTGTAGCCTAACAATGAAGACACCTTTCTCCAGCCCTTGTTTGCTGTGCACTTGTCAATTCCACCTTCTAATTTTACAATGTGGTACAAACTAAATAGATCAATTTTCTTGCCTTCAAATGATGGTATCTTTAAAGGCCGTCCTTGCAATTCCCAAAATTTTGTTATTTTATCCAGAAAATTTAATTTCAATCTTGTCACACCCTCAAGTTCATTTAATTTTTGTATTCTTGGAGTAAACTTAAGTTTATCAACATCAAGCGAAAAAGGTGGCGACCATCGCTTCGGGGGTCGTATTTTGCAAATGCCAGTTTTTTCTGCGATCGGCCGTATTTTATTAATATAGCCGAGGGGGTCGGAAAATTCTTCAATTGTGGGCTCGAATACTGGGGCTTCGGGCGGTGGGACAAAATCAAACTCGTTTCGACAGGCGTATATACTTCTTTCTATAGATTGCCAATCCATTTTTGTTTCTTAATTATCGCAATTGTTCATTTAATTCCTCGCGCACATCACTCGAGTATTTGACGACAGCTGACCGCGAACATACTTTTAACAGCACTGATCCAGGGCCGCAGAACAAACACAAAGCATACGTGATTTCCTGTCAGATAAAAATGGCAGCTTACAATTCCACACGCATATATTTATTAAACTTTACGTAAGGGTGGATGCAGTTTAACCCCATTTCCCAGTACACAGAAATAATTGGCGAGTTTTACCGTGACTTTCTAAGTTATAGTCGACACTAGGCACCATCTAGGCACTTATAACTTTAGCATTATTTATAATTCATATTTTAAAGCAGCCATTTTGAAATCAATTTACAAAACACAAGCAGTACTTCCAAAACTTTTTTGTTTTGAGAACCCTTTGAGAACTTTGAAACCGTAAATAAAAAATCTTTGGTCGCAGTAATTTCGTTTTCGGGTAATATATTCCGGAATTTATATTTGCGCCATTACATTGTTTGATTTACGAAACTGTCAACATCTTCGAAACTAGCGATAGCGTCCATACGTAGACAATATAATTCTACAAAACAATTATGTAACACAATATATACATCATGGTCTCGCACAAAATGGCTACAGGCACTCTATTTTTATTTAGTTTGTGTTTATACAGTGCTGTCAATGTTTTAAAAACGTGATTCACATGTTCACAATTCACAATAATACTTGACGGACGCAGGGTTACCAGCATTTCCCAGTTACCATAGATTACTAGTGTTACCATACGTCTGGATTTCCCCTGACATTTCCATTATACAAATGCATAATGTAGATCTACAAAAAATGTGGCATCTGAAGCGTGATAATATATAAATAGTTAACTAATTAACTTACTTACTACTACGCCGTTTCTGCGGGGATAAGCAGAGATGATAGAGCTCCACACTCTTCTATCTTGTTACACAGTTCTCGCCTCATCCACATTCATACATCTTCTCATAGAAGCTCACCGATTATTGAGTGATCATCCTCCAGTATCTAGTTTACCTGGTCGTGTCAAATCTTTCGCGGACGTCCTCTATGTCTGGTGCCATCAACACTTACGTCATATATATTTCTAACCATTCTCTCCTCATTCATCCGTTCCATATGACCAAACCACCTAAGTGATCTTTTCTTAATCTTACTCACTATACTTAGCTACTTCTTAAGATAAATGGACTTAATCTACACATAGTTATATGTCCGTAAACCGGTAAGAGTGGGGGGGGAATTTTAAAGTTCTTAGTAACCCTTATGAGTCTCATTCTTTTCATAAATTGAACTAAGAATATTTGTAAAATATACTTTAAAATTAAATCTTACACATCTATCGAAATTAAATTAAAGATATAGAAAACACAAACATTAAATTTTTTAAAACATTTCTTATTAACTAAGATCAAAACAAATTTGAAATTTATAAATTCAGCGGTGTTTAAAATAATTTTGTGATCATAATTTATTTTTCTGAAAAATGGTTCAGCGCTTAAATAACAAAAAATAATTCATGGAAATGTTTTCATAAATTATTAAAGTTAAATTAGGAATAATATAGTTTTATGAAACTGCTATATTATCATGAATATTAATCTAGCAGTTAATACATTTACCTAGTGATCTAATGATCGGGAGGGGGGGGGGGGGGTTAGCCTCGTTTCAAGAAATCACCGAGTTAGTCATATTTTCATAGCGTTTTATAGCTTAGTTTGAAATTAATAAGAATATTTTTGTGATACGTATTCCGTGTCTATTTCTTTAAAAAAAATTACGATTACGCATAGATAGGTAGGTATTAATTAATATTTTAACATGTTGAATAAATTTACAGTATTAATATATACAACAATAAAAATTCAAAGAGTCATGAAGAATATAATATTGTCGGCATAAATTTTTATTTGGATTGGAGTATTTTTACTTATTTTCTGATATTTCGATTATTTATTATTTTTTGTTTTTCATAAAAATTGTATTATTTGTATGTCAGGTCAGATCTTAAATCCACAAGTTAAATTCGATGGTTATAAATTATTATTATTTGTTTCTTGGATAAATATAATGTTTTGATGGATAACAGGATGAATAATTTTACATTTGAATGTACATATTTTTAAATGAATTTATGTTGTTTTTTTTTAAATAAATGATAAGTAGATATAAATAACAAGAAAATAATAGGTTCCCGTAAAAAAACTTTTATTCTTTCTTGCAAATAAATATTTATAAATATATATTAATGAATTTCAGAATGCGCCGAAATAAAATATTTATTGTGTGTCAACAGCGCTACTGAAAGTTTTTCGTGTGGCGGACCCTTCAGTATTATTTAGGAATCAAATTAATTTTCTTATATTAAAAAAGTTTTGTAAATATTTTAGTTTTATTGAATTAAAAGAAATACAATATGTATTATGTAAATCATAACTATATTGTCGGTCACGGACCGTCATCGGTCCGCGGACTGCCATTTAAGTAGCAGTGATCTAAAAGTTCAAATTGCATTTAAATATCTCATTCTGACATTGAAGTATTCTCTGCCGAAACACAGTTTTATATTACGTGCTTTATAATTCATGAAATGTAGTGAAGCATACCAGTGGTTCCCCAACTTAAACTGTAAATCAAAAGGTTTCAACTGAAACTAAATTTAGTTTAGGTATGGAGGGTTTGTCTTTTGGGTAGGTATTCTTGAAGGAATTCTTTAAAAAAGATGTAATAAATAAAAATCAATAAATAATAAAATTATTAAGGAGAACACATTCTTATTGTGAAGTGAATTTATAATTAATACATTAAATTAGTATTTAAAATAATAAAATCACCATTATTGTATTTCTGAGGTTATGAAGGAAATTTTACCTAATACCTTATGAAAGAGTATTATAATGCATTGTGAATTAGAATGAATCTAACCATTTAATGTGTAGCTCCTTTTAGCTAAATTTATTTATTTATATATTGGTAAATTGAAGATGACATTACATATTTTCAAAACTGTAATATTTTTTTATTTGACATTTTTACAATTTTTTTATAACATTAAGTATTTTACATTATTAAAATTACATGTTTTTTTTTCGCTTACCTCTCCAAAAAAGAGACTAGCTTGGAGATGGAGTTACACTATAATAATTTTACATATTGTCTATTTGTGTGTTTCTGAAGTGTTCTATAATATTGTTTATTTTCTAATTATGTATTTCTGAAGTGTTCATTTAATTTTTTTCTAAACTCTTTTATATCTTTAATTTGTATAGGGAGGCTATTGAAATTTATTATTTTTTAATATGTATTATCATTTACATATTTTTAAATAAAGATGTATTTTGTGTACACATCTCTACTTTTTTTTTTACATCAATTTTGTTACTACATATATTCAAAGTGAGCTAGCCACTTGTGCTACGAAAATAGGTAGACTAACTTGGCGGTCTCCTGGGATGATATTTGAACCCTCGACCCTTACTTTATTTCCTGCACTTTGGTATGCAAAATTAATACATATATGTAAATATATATATATAAAGAGTGTCTGTTTGTTTTTTATACAAATCTACAGTTTTATTCCGAGCTTGATGAAATTTTGCACAATTGACCTTCAAAACAAGAGGAAGGTCACTTTCTACATGAGATTTCGATTAACCACCCCCATCCCTTTTTCCCACCCTTTAAAGTATAACTTTGTACTTCTTGATGAAATTTTGCACACTTGATATTCAAAATTGCTGTCCACATCTAATTTCGAAAAAAAGTATCCCTATCCCCTTAATGAAGTCTCTTCACTCTGCATAAAGCCCGGGCAATGTCGGGTACTTCAGCTAGTATATATATAAAACTCAATGTCTATCTGTCTGTTTTCTATATAATTTTACATCCTTCGACCAATCTAAACCAAATTTTGCATACTTATCCTTTAGGACCATGCACAAAATGTAGTCACCATCAATGTTCCCTCTAATTTTGGATCACGGTGTGCGCATAAAAAATCTTTTATGCAATTTTAAAGAGCAATGCTATTATTTGTGCGCTGAGCCTACTGGTAGGGCCTGGGTTGATCATATTACTAATGAAGATGTATAGAAATACCTTATATTTTCCCTTACATAATGAGTTGCAAAATATCATATTTTTCATTGCCGATAATGTGACCGAATGTAGCATTCCTTGATAGTTATTATTACTTCTCTTGACTTCATTAGTAATGTGGTCAACCCAGGCCCTTATATGTACTGTTATGGTAATGTTTTTCTTATTTTCTCCCCCAGAGCACAAACAATACCAGTGATCCTTAAATTTGCACAAAAGATTTTTTATGCGCACACCGTGATCCAAAATTAGAGTAAACGTTGGTCACCATCCCCTTTTCTTCTGACTATCCCACCCCCTCTCGACAATATAAATGTTATTCATCCCAAACTAAATGTTAAGCCATCCATTTTAAAATTTGCAGTTACTCTTTAGGAGCCTGCGTAAAAGATAGACATCCTCCCTTTTGTTATCTCACCCCCTCCTACCGATATAAATTATACTGAATGCCATTTGACCCAAATTTTGCATACTTACTTTATACGACCCTGTGTAAAACATATTCACTTGTTTTGCACAAAGTCTGAATATCTAACATTATGATTTGTGGTACATAACGCTATATATAGAATTCCAGATTATAACAGAAATGTTAAAGGCATAGCAAACATTCACTGGGCTATTTAAAAAAATTTACTTCTACTAACACCTCCCTCACTTTTTAAAAGTCCATATAGTTATTTCTAAAAATGTTTGTGATATAATGGTACCTATAATAAAAAAGTTTATTTAAAGTGTAATTTATATATTTATAAAAATTAATTGTTTAAATTGAAATTTCAACTTTGAAAACGAATAAGAGTAAGATTAGTAATAAATGTGCATGTGTTATCTAATAAATCTTTACAGTTTTTTTAAAATGCTATTTTGTGACAAAAAATGACATACTATTTGATAACATTTTTACTGCTATAAAACGTCAATGTCACCGTATCTTATAGTTTTTCATAACTTTTGGGCTAAAATAATGCAGTGTCAAGTTGAGAAAAACAAACATTTTCAATATATACTTCTTTTCGCCTTTAATCAAGGTTAAAATTGTCACCCAGGAGCTCAATTGGGATATTCTGCCACATCCACCCTCACTCCGTCAGATTATCGCATTTTTCGGTCACTCTCCAATCAAATGTAACATTATGTTCAACAACGAAAATGACTCGATAACTCAGAAATTTGGATCAATAACTATTACAATATCAGACCAGTAGATTTTTATAAAAAAGGCATCAACAAATTGGTTGAAAGATGGGATGAAGTCCTGAACAAAACTGAAGAATACAATTACAGATTGACATGTTGTAATTTTTGTTTAAAAATTTGACTTGTAAGGTTTTGAGAGATAACAGGTGTGAGACAAGCCATTAAATACCATAAGTATTCAAACTCTAGACTATTCATATTTGGAGCCATTGCTTCAAGCGGTAATAAATCAGGTAGACATCTACTCAATTTGATGTGCTACACAACTATGTAAAAAAAAAACAATGAAAAAATAAAATTATTAAGGAGAATACATTCTTATTGTGAAGTTGTAATTATTCAGAACATAGGTCTGTGATATTTCAAATATGAATTAAATGTATTAATTAGAACGATAGATGTATTAATTTGAAAAGTGTAACATATAGGTTCGAAAATTTGTCATCAATCCACAGTGTTGGTATAGCATAATCGGATAATGCTTGTTCCCCGGATTGAAAGAGATCCAGGTTCGAATCCCGGTAGCAACAACAATATTTTTCGATAATATTGATTATATATATATATATATATATCTTTCTAATAAAATTTTAGTTTTAAACACTACAATAGGCTCAATGCCCAGGCTTGAGAAAATCACGTAGATGTATTGTGACCTCACCGAGAATTGAACCTGGAATCCCCAGTACGAGAAGTCACTGGACTATGAGATTGAATTCTTAAAATAAAGCTAAGAAAGCTTTATTTCCAATAAATATATGTAGTACACAACTTTATAAATAATGAGATAATGTTTTTACAAAAGTAAACAAATTTAATAAGTAAATTACCTACTAAAAATATCTAAAGGTACGTAAGTGGAAGCATTGTTTACCTATTTGATGATTATTTTCATAATAGAATTAAAAGTAGACAGAATGCAGAAGAGTTAATTAAAAAAAATTTTACACAAAATTTGAGAAAATAACATTATGCTGTTTGAGATAGATTTAAGGCGTAAAAAAGAGATGTAGATATGATGAAATCAATTGATACATAGCGATATAAAACTTACATTGAAACTGTTACACACAGGATTCCACATTGCGACAGGCCCAGTAGATGGGCTCTCGCGAGGAACCGCTGAGCGCCGGCATGTGGCCGCGAAAAGGCCCGCTTTGGATACCTGCAGGTGGTCACGGATCTGCCACTTGCGAGATTGTGAGCTCACCGGGCGATGAGCGCCAACGGGTGAGCGGAAAGCGACTTATTGTGAGTGGGTACGGAGTGCCAGCGGCTGGCCCCTTACAGGGCCCTGTATTAAACTAGCTAGGCACTGAGTGGGTTTGGGAATGACGAGCCACAGAGTACGAGGCGCCCTGCCCGTGCATTGAAAGATTAGCGGTCCTCGAGGGCTATGTTAAGTATAGGGTGACCATCCACCAAAAGTAATTAATTGTGTTGTATATTAAAATTATGGGTGGTCGCCCACCTTGCATGTTATGAAATGTATGACCCGGCCACAATCAAAACTTTGGGATGCGAAAATCTTTATATAAGTGAAATATTGTGCCCGTACTATAAAGAGCTATTGTGGAAAATAAAACAAAAATGTAAGGAAAATAATTACATGTTTGTGTGGTTTAAAAACGAAAAAATGAAGGCACCTGAGAATAGAGTTATTTACATTAAGCACTCAGATGACCCAATCAAAATAATATAAATATATAAGAGCTCCGGCTATTGGTTGGACTACTCTCTACACTTTGAACTCTGTGAGTAATTAGCAAAAATTTTGCCAATAGTACACTTTGTTAAATAAATATCATATATTGCATCCAAATGATAACGGGGTATTTCACCAATTTTGGCCAATGGGGGCGGAGCTCGCCTATATTTTTTTGTGTACAATTAACATACAATAAAAAATGGCTCAAGAACTAATAGATATAATTGACATAAACTCACTCGAGTCCTTTGTAACATCGGACTCAAAATCATGCAAAAATATATTTTAATGACAACGAGAACCTTAAAATATTTAATCAAAACGTAAGATCAATCAATAAAAATTTTAATGAACTACTAATAATGCTTGATAGTCTCTCTATTAGTTTCCACATAATAATTTTAACTGAGTGCTGGTTCACAGAATCATACGCACCTAAAAATCTCAAGCACTATACTCATTATAACACCTTTAAACGCTTGTCCAAAAACGATGGAATTGTTGTTTATATTAAAAATGAACTTCATTGTTCTGTATCGGAATTCATTATTCAGGATGCTAACAGCTTACAAGTAAATTATAGCAATGATACATGTATTCTGGCAATTTACCGCTCCCTGTCAGTATATAATATTTCACCGTTTCTAAGGTCACTTAATGACTACTCAGAGATTTGATAAACTCTTCTAATCTCACTTATCTGATAAAAAAAACATTCTCTTAATCGGTGACATGAATATTAACATCATGACCAATGGTCATCCGCAATGGCTTGATTATATCAATATGTTAGTATACCACAGGTTTATGAGCACCATTAATAGTCCTACGAGAGTTATAAAAGACTCTAAATCCTGCATCAACCACATTATGATCAAAACTAAGAACTGTATCAAATCGATTGTATATGAATCAACAATGACTGATCACTGCTCCACTATGGTCTCATTACACACTGTTCATAATAACAACTTTAAGGCGAAACATAAACATTCACCTATGAAAACCTAAAAATATCATTGGAAACCATGAATTAGAATGACCTTTACCTTATCACTAACTCTGAAAATGCATGGAATTACTTCATAGAACGTATACAAAGTGCAATTAACAAACATAAAACTATAATTTATAAACACATCCCATATATCCCATCTAGTAAAAAAAACCCTAAAACCATGGATTATGCAAAATATTATTAAGTCTATAAAAAAAAGAAACATATTACACAAAAAACACAAAACAACCCTTATGACATTACTTTGCATGATTTTTACAAAAGATACAGAAACATATGTACATTCATAATCAAAAAAGCTAAAGAACTTTATTATAAACAAAAAATTATTGACACCAATGGAGACTCTAAAAAAATATGGAATATTTTAAGTGAGGTAACTAACACTGATAAACAAAAAGAGACAGCTCTTAATCAACTTGACATAGAAGGTAAACCAATCTACTTTAAAAATAACCTTGTACAAATTGTCAATCATGCCAACTGTTTCTTCACTAATATTAGGTCTAATTTAGCTAAAAAAATTCCCCTCTTCTTGGCTTAATAATAGATCTGAAAGTCATAATCTAAACCGAGATATTGTTTACAAATTTTCTTTCACAAACGTAGATAAAACTGTAATCAAAAATATAAACCAATTGCTGAAAATAGTAATGCTGCTGGTATAGATGGTATTAAGGTTAATATACTTAACATATTGTATGTACAACTGCTAACCCCCTTGCATTATCTTATTAACCTTAGTCTAAAACTTGGATACTTCCCCACTAAATTAAAACAAGGATTAATTATCCCAATCCCCAAAGCAGGAAATAAAAGTGACAATAATAACTATAGACCAATTACGCTACTAAATTCCCTTTCTAAAATATTAGAGAAAATTATAAAAATTCAACAAATACCTCGAGTAATAAAATTATTTCTAAAAATCAGTTCGGCTTTAGGGAAAATATGGGTACAACTGAAGCTATTGCCTTTGTCACGGACTTCATTACTAACAATGTGGATAAAGGCCATAAATGTATATCCATTTGCCTTGATCTCACCAAGGGCTTTGATACAATTTCACATTCAAGTCTAATCGAAAAACTAAAAAAAATTGGTATCTTAGGTAAAGAACTTGATATGTTTAAAAGTTACATCACGGACAGGAATCAATGAGTTCATATTAAATACATTTCTAGCAATCCTCTTTCCACTTACTTCGGGGTCCCACAGGGTAGCATATTAGGTCCAATACTGTTCTTAATATATATTAATGACCTATGCAACATCCCTATTAACGGAAGCGTTATTTGTTTTGCGGATGACACTGTTCTTCAATTTCAAGCTGATACATGGTCAGCAGTATTTAATAAAGCCGAGAAAGGTATAAGCATTGTTAAAAAATGGCTCGACCTGAACACCTTTACACTTAATACCAATAAAACTAAATACCTAACTTCAAGCATAAAAGAAAATGGGCAACCCTCATATGTTTACAAAATAAAAGTTCACAATTGTTCCAACTCATATGACGATACGTGTCAATACAATTATATAGAACGTACTGACCAAATCAAATACTTAAGAATTATATTTGATCCTTATCTCAAATGGAGTCATCATACATAACTCATTACAAATAAAATAAAAAAAACAATATACTATTTTAGAAATATTAGGTATTTCCTTAATATAAAACTTCTCAAAATGGCGTACTAAGCAATCTGTCAATCAATCACAGAGCATGGTATAATTGCTTGGGGTGGAGGGACTATGTCTGCAATTAATAGCAGCTCAGAAAATTATTTTAAAAGTTATCCTCAAAACCCCAATCACAACGAGCACTGACAAAATTTTTAATAAATTCAATGTCTTTGATATAAGACAAATATATGCTAATACTACTGTTAAATACATATATAAATACAAACAGGCACATTTTAAAACAAGTCAAAATATAATTTCCACACGGACAAATACAAATAACCTACAAACCCCAAGAGCACATACAACATATGGCCAAAGGAACTACAAATATTTTGGACCTAAACTATTTAATGGAATACTGAAAGATTTTAATTGAATTGTCCCAAGAAAATGAAACTAAATATTAAAACTTGGATTCGTAATATGGGTAGAGCCAGTATTGGTGCACTCACCCAAACATATTGATTAATACTTTTATTAATTATTGCTACAAATTTATCCAAAATAATTTATTTGAAACTCCACTTTAAAATTATATTTCATATACACCTATATATAAAGTAATAAATATTAATTCTATCTACTACTTGTAATACTAATTCATTGTACAATTGCTTGTAAACTATGCCCGTCTCGACACAGAATTTCTCTAGTGAGATGGGCACATTCCAAACATATTTATTATATAGTTACAAATAAATAAATGAGGCGATCACCCACAGAAAGTAACTGTACATTGTATAAATTATGGGCGGTCGCTCACCCTCTGTATATTTTGTGAAAAAAAAAATTATAATATTGTGGATATCGCAGACTAAATTTGGATAATAATTGTTTTACGCCTGCGATATTCCACAACCGTGTTTATTTTACTTGATGTATAATGTTTGGTAAGAGAGCGGCTTGACAAGGTACTGCGTCCGTCCGAAGCCGCTCTAGTTTCAGTGGCGGTAATGTCGCAAGCAGACCAACTGGGGCAGGGGTGGGTTTCGTGAACCCCTCCCCGTTGGTCCCACCATGTTTTGGAAATAAATAGAGGTGCACTGCGGCTGGAATCTCATTCTCTCACCAGACGTATCCGCTGCCGCGCGCCAACAGAAAACGAGTATACGAGCTTTTCTTGTTGTGCCTTTTCCACCTTCTTGAGCCTCAAAAGTTAATTGAAGCATCCACCGTGGCTCTTGGAACGCACAGGTTAACTGAGCACTGGATTATTTTTTAATAATACAGCTAACCAGCCCATTGACACCTGTTAGTCTTCCCAAGTGTGAAGCGTAGATCGGCAAATATAATTTTTAATTTGTTGTGTCAGCCGCATTTCTGTGCGCAATAGAAACCATTATGTTGAAATTCATCAAATCGAAGTATAAGAATTGAATGTTCACTCTTCCATTTTTTTAAACCTAAACACAGCTGAGAAAGATTTATTTGTAAAACATGAAATCCTCATGATGATGACCTAGGGTGTATTCTTTCCTTCATGTATAATTGTGAATCGAAAGTTACAGAAACAATTTTAACTGCATTGGACAGTAATAAACATTTAAAAAATGAAAAAAGCAGATTTCGATTTGTAAAAAAATTTAATGATAATAAAAATGTACGAAATAAGTTTCTTAGTTTAATGTAAAAATATAAAATGTAATTAAGAAACAAATAAAGATTCAAATGTCAGGCAGGAGAATCAATATTTGTGGAATTTGATAATGCTTTATTGTCATAATACAACGATACGATGGAATGTTTTTTGCAGAACGCCCACCACCAACGAAAACCAGCCAACCCCGTGAAGGTGAATTCTGGATCACGGACACGTCTCAGTCTTTCAACGAAATCAAGAACGGTGGCAAGAGAACGTCGTGTGCGTCTATTATACGGAGAAACAGAAACATCACAGCAAAATTCCAAAACAGTCCTCTCTTCCTCGTTCGACAAGCCGGCTTCATCTAAAACTAGCATTCGTTTGGATTTCCCAAGGATGTTGTCATAGAGTGTTCCTTTGGGTATACCATATTTCACTGAAGCCTGCGTAAACCGCATACGCTGTGTAACTACTGCATGTATTGCATCTTGCAATTGTTCTTGCGTCCATGTCATGGGCTTATTGTTATGTTTCATCGGACTTCCGGGGAATTCAGAATTTGAAGAAGTAGATGCACCAAGTAAACTTTGATTGCTTTTCCATATTTTAAGTTGACTCTCTTCCCGAGATTCAGCGAGAATGGGTTTTATATTAATGTTATCAGTTTGCAATGGGGTCGTCGAAGGTGCAGGAGTCAAAGTGGGCAACTGTTGAACAGATGCATTTAAGAATGAGCAATTTTGTTGAGATATTGCAGATTTGTTGATTTGAGATTGTAAAAAAGTTGTTGAAATATCTAGATATGAAGGAGATCCAATTTCTGTGTTGTGTACGTTAGAAGAATGATGGCTTGGAGAGTTCTTTTTCCGTATCTTACTTTTAGGGGTTTCAATATCACAAGTTGGCAATTCCCTTTTAGTCAAAATTTCTTGATTAGATGGTGAAGATTTCTCCACTTCCGTAACCTCATGATCTGGATTAACTTCAGTGAGTCCTCTAATTTTGAGCATCTCGGCTACTTTTAACAATGGTGCGAGTTGTTCCTGGGATACATTAATTTCACCTTTATACATAAACTCAACCACAGCCTTTAACTGTGGCCATGTTACATCACGGATGATAACAATCGGGTGTTGACACGGATTCTCAAAAAACAGAGACTGAAAGTACGGACTGCAAGCTGATAACACTACTTTATGGGCTTTGAGACTTCGCCCATCACATGCGAGTGTTACATCTACAAAAGATTCGCTCTGTAGAAGCTGATCAAACACGTTGGTAAGGTTTGTCTGATAGTTGTTCCACCGTAGACAGAACTGTAAAGGTGAAGTAGCAGAATATTCCCCGGCCGGTTTAGAATCGGAATCATTTGTTTCTTGCGGGACCTCACTTCGTGTGCATTCCCATGAGGTGTCTGCTGTCTCACTTGATTGAGCATTTTCTATCAAATTCCTTATTATGCCTTGCCTACAAGTACTCTGCAATGTTGCGGACGCCAGCTTTGTTATTTTTATGTCTTTATTTAACCATAAAGCCTGGACTTTTTTAATCATGAATATTTTTCTGTAGGTAAATCATCTAATATTTATTTGACACTTTCCAATTATTTTGTTTGAGCAGAAAGGTGGTTCTTAGACCTGCAAAAAAAAAGATTTATATACAAACCATAGAATAATTTCTGCCATTTTACAGTAATTTATTTTGTCATACACGTCTCATATGCATTCTACATGCAAATAAAACCTACAGGCGTAAAAAAATAACCTTCATTTTTTATTTACCATCTTGGTAAAAAAAATTAAAAATTTAAGAAATAATTATAATTTTTTTAATTAATATTTTTAGACAATATAGTAAATCAGACTTAACAATAGTTTTAAAGTAATAAAGATTTTTAATATATTTTGATGAAGTTATTAATAAATTTTAAATATAGTTTATGTAAAAATATATAGAAAATAAATTTATATTTTTAATCTGTATTTATCACATATGTAATTTTAAGCAATTAATTAATTATCTGCTTATTATTATTATTGCTCTTATCCTATATTTATTGTTATTATTTTATTTAACCTTAATATGTATATATATATATATATAATATGTATATATGTAACAGTATATGTGCCAGCTAACTTAATAGTAGAATTAAAATATGTGTATATGTAATACGTTATTGATATCCAGGGCCAGACATACCCTTGAAAGGGCTCCAAAAAATATTTTATTGACACTTTTTAGTTCACAAAATAAATTATTATATAACAGTAGAGCAAGTGAACTCTTGATTGATTTTGATCATATGTTGTTCTGGAAAAAAAAAATCTCCTTAACAGTTGCAAGTATACTGAAAAAAATAGTAAAATGAAATGAGGGATAGCTTTTGAGCTCCTCAAATTCATGGGTCCAGAGGTGGCTACATTCTCTATTCTTATCAACATGGGGACCATGGGCCTCAGCCTTTAGCCCTATAGTAAATCCAGGTAGGTAAATCCAATAATAAATAAATCAATCATTTGGATATGTACTTCAGATTAAACTTAATTATTTGAACAGACAAACTGTGCAACCAGTTGACTGCCTAAGGATGTGAATATACATCCAAGAAATTTATCTTCCCTGAGCCCTCTATTTAAGTGTATTTTTATCAGATTGTTTTGATTTTTTTTTGTAAACCTTTTGTCTCAAAAGATTGTATTGTAAGTTGATTATTAACCAAATATCGTATAAGGCTGGTTTTACATTAAAGGTAGTGAAATATACAGAAATTTATGGAAATTCAAATGTAGTAAATGTTAGATGAAGCTGTCATGAAAATGCTTTTTAAAAAAATGACTTATCATGGAAATATATATTTTAAATTTCGTCCCTCGATTTACGCAATACATATGTTCCACGAAAATTCACATAAAATGGAAAAAAGACTCAAAACTGAAACAAAACTGGAATTCACGTTTTAGAATATCGAAATCCATACCATGCCAATAAAAATCAAAGAGAGGTTGATGTAATAAAACATATTATTTATTGAGAAAAATATTATTTTCCGATACAATGGTACGAACTATTTAAATTTTTCCTTAAATAGCTATTGTGTTACTATTCTTTCACTTCGCCAACCTGATCTTTGCGGCACTATCGGCCACAAAGCGTCTACAATGGCCGCTCGTATAATAGGGTCTAGCAGCAAGCAATCAGCAACAGCCAATTGCTTTTCTGCTATTAATGGTCTAACTTGGCTCCAATCTAGTCTACAATAATTTAATAAATTAAGTTCAGATGTAAGCACAACACTAACTATTCTACTGACTAGATTAATGCTATTCACTCGAAATTATCTTATTAATAATATTAACGGAGTGTAAAATCACATTATTTTTAATATTAGCAAAATCAACTTTGTGGTTAAAATTCATTTTTAGATTATTTAATCTAAAACTGACCGCTTTTGAAAAATAACTAACTAACCAAAAACATATATCATGTTATTTTAACGTTTTTAAAAAAAACATTTTTTTTTTTTATTAAAATAATAATTATACATAAAAATATATCTAGTACCTAACTTAAATTGTTATGATAATGAAAGATGTAGAAATTGACTTAATGATACAAAATTAATTTAAAAAAAAATTGAATAGGACTTGTGGTTGGTGTGTGTATTAATAAAGTGGTTTAAAAATCAAAATAAAATAATCTAAAAATAAAATTATGTTGAAAATAAATCAAAGATATCAAAATTAAAAATATACGCCAATATCTCAGGCATTGTTCCACTCCATATGGTCAAGAAACTAGTAAACTTTTTTAAATTGCGATGACGGAGTAGTCAAAAATTGATCCAAAACAACTGTTCTGATGGAGCAAAGATTAAAATCAAACTCTTAACTTTAAAATGAGTATTTTAAGTACCAATATATATTTTATTTGTAATATACATTTTATTCAATTCTAGAGCCATACAATTTTGTAGGAGCTATACAATTTTTTTAATATACAAAAAAACATAGTTAAAAAAATATAGTTAAATGGCATCTTCATACCATTAGTATTATTAAAAATATACAAAAAAAACATAATACGATGTTATTGAAAAACAGTATTATGTGCAATATTTATTACAACTTTTACGAAAAAGTTTCATGACACTTGAAAAGAATTGATGTTGACGTTTACGGTGTCATGTTTTTCTGAGACTGCTGTCATGTAGTTTTTTTTATATTTGCCGCTTGTGATTTGCGAAACAATACCATTGATATGAATTCAATAAAAAATATGTAAAACAATATTAAAATACAATTTATGTTGCTATTAAATAACATATACGGCGATTTTAGTTTTAAAATGAAACAAAAATAAACAATCAAAAAACATCAGTGACAATGAAACAAACATGGAACGCCACGCATCAACCACTTGTTGCTTTCGGGATTTGACGTAAATGTTATTATATGATTGTTCACGAAATTACAAAGCACGTCTTGTGAATAATTAATAGACGAGGATTTAAAAAAACGCATATTTTTATGAATTTTGTCGTACAGCAAAAAAATCCGCATTTTGAAAGCAACAAAACAAATGCCACATTTCGTACAAACGAATTATTTAAACAAATAAAAGTTTCTCTAAGATAAATGAAAATTAATGAGAGTTTTATGATATTACAATACCTCGATGAATATTGTACCCAACTTGTAAATTAGTTTAGATCCAATATTTTATATAGAACTATAAGCCAAGTTAAAGTTAAAACTTTCTTCAGAATGGTTTTATGGTGGTTTTCACCCACTGCTATATTCACGTGTAAACAAGTGTATTATAAGTACATACATACATTAGGATACATTTTCTGTGACGATGGTGACCAAGATTTTATGTTTTAACGAACGTACTTCCAGATAGTTTGTAGGTAGGTACCGAAAAATCCGAAGACATTTCCATATATATTGTAATATGTACACTGCCATTATTTCTAATTCTAAAATGCCTTATGATATAATTTATATTACTATATCTATGCTTATGACTTATCTCTTTTTCCTCTTGTTTTACCAACCTAAAATAAAGAAAATGGTAAAAGATTATAGGTTAAAAATGATAGTATGTTTCTATTGATATAAAAATAAAACAATGATTTACATATTTTAGAAATGTAATCTTAGCACATATGCTATGAATAAAAAGACTTGGGAACTCGGTTTGCCATTTGATGAATAAATATCTTATGTTAGGCGTTATACATACGTTATTTTACGCGCAAATATTTAATTTATAAAGTGCAAGTATATAATTAATTTAAAAAATATATTAAATATACATAATTATATAATATAAGTTTAAGAAGTCGTGCCCTTGAAACGAAAATGTATCATCTAACATTCATATCCCCATCAAACTGAAATATTTAGCTTCAAAGTTTCAAAAATTAAGTTTTCGATTTTTTCGATGGAGTTTGGTTCATTATTCATGAGAATTTTTTTATATAAACGTATATAATTTGCAATAATAAAATTAATCTATTCCTAATTTCAGGCACATTATAAGTCATACATTTTACTTGTATTCAAATTGACAGTTGTTCTAAAAAATATTATAAGTGTTTACTACTAAAACATATCTCTGTGGTGTCCTGCTCGCGCTTCACAGACATGGCCGCGTAACTATGCACTGGACAGCCACTCAAGTCCGTCCAATACCGTCAGAAATACAGAAAACAATACATCGCGCCGCAACCAGTCCGAGAAACCACCAGAACCAATCGCTCTTTTCCTGGCCAACTTCTCGCGTGCATCTCAGCACCGCCTCCAGTGAACTTCGTTAATTTCTAGTGAACTTATAATTTAGCAATTTTCAATTGTGCTTTATTTGACAATAAATACAACCTTTTGTAAGTACTATTTCATTCATAATCCATCCGCTCTAGCCAAACACTCACACAAATACAAATCTTATATTGGTAACTACGACGCTCCATTAGTATACACAGCGACAAACATCTGCATGCGTGAGACTGGAAGAGAGACAGGGTCTTCCGTCTTATCAGATACAAAATCTTCTGATCCAACTTGCATAATCTATAAACGTCGGTTACTCCATCCGAATGACTTTACAGCAAAGATTACACTTTTCCATCGTCATCGTCATCGTCACCATCGCCCTTACAACTCTGTTTTCTTTATATCTTTTCGAATATTTTTTCTTTATTCTATCGAATTTGACACGTTTATAAAACAATTTTAAAAGTAAAATTGTTGGGAAAATTTTGATATAGAAAATCAATTTTATCGAAAATATCAGATGATGATCTAAGGTCTCGAAGTGCATAAACGTAGATGAAAAATAACTTTGGGGGTTAGGTTGGCGGTTAAATGAAAGAGTAATGATTGGCGTGTTTATGTTTATTAACTTGGATATAACAAGGAAGATAGATAAAATGAAAGAAATGAAGGTGAAAGAATGAACTATGAAAATGAAACAAGTCGACGGTCTCGCTCGGCGCGCGTGGGCCGGGCGAAACCGCCGTTGTGGAGCGGTGAAATAGAAGAGAGATCGTCGGTGAGGAATCGAGCTAGACATGTAGCGGCAGCCGGCAGCGCAATATCGCTAGCATCGATGCCGGCTGAGACGGCAGTGAATTTGAAATCCTATCCCCTACATAACTATACTCGGGTCCAAACCTATAGTCCAAACTATCGGACAACGCTGCGATCGCTTTGTCGATAATATGCTACCTATGTATGCACAGTCGACGAGTCACTTTGAAGAGCTACAAAATACTATTTTACGAGACCAATCACCGCGATATACATGGCGACGATGGCGATGACTATCGCCTATACATAATCAATATAGTTATATAGTTGTACATACATTGTAGCTATTGTATGTAAATGTTTTTTATAAACATATCTAACACGTGGTGATTTTTAATTACCACGATTTTTGCAATAATAAGTTATGTACCTTAATCCGAAAATTTTTGAAACAGAAAAAAAATTTGGAAGAGAAATGTCGATAATAACATAAAAATCATTCTGCCCATCACTAGTACTGCTAGTCGCCCGATAGTTTGGATCTGAGTACTTATAATACATATATATCCGTTGGGAAGGAGTTATAGCAAGATCTTAACTTCGCTGGGAGGACAGTGTAAATAATATCGCAGTACAGCTGCTACAGATTCCAAATTAAAAGACTATCGCCGAAGAATCGAAGTATGCGGAAGCGAAAGATTCAGTAGGTCATGACTTGATATGGCTGTGAAAAAGAAAATGAAATAGTCACAACATTTGGATCACTTTCTGTTTCAATGTAATACTATTATAATACGTAGTCTAGTGCGTTTGTCAAATATCTTGGTGGTACAACAAATATTATTTAATGATCTAAAAACCCGCTTCTATAATTAGTTGGTTGGACGGAGACGTAAGGTTTTTATGATATTTCAAAAACAGTCTTTATATAAATTCTCAGTTATTATCGTAAGCTTCAACTCAATCGATTGTCCTTCACCTTAATGAGAATCGAAAAATATTAGGGCTTGATATTCAGTTACGAAAGTGTCAGAAATAACTGAATACCTGATTTATTAAAAAATACACTCTTAATGCCTTGATGGATGGTTATTTTTTGTGTTTGGGGGTTAGGTCGGTGGTTAAATGAAAGAGTGAGATGATTGACGTATTGATATTTATTGTGACAGTATGATAGAACAAAGAATACGGAATTACGGATAGAATGAAGAGATGTAGAAGGTGAACGTGAACTATGAAAATGTAGCGAAGCGAGTCGGCGATCTCGCTCGGCGCGCGTAAGCCGGGCAAGACCACCGCAGCGGAGCGGTGAACTAGAAGAGAGATCGTCGATGAGGGATCGGGCTAGATCTGTAGCGGTAGCCGGCAGAGCTATGTCGCTAGTGTCGATGCCGGCTGATATGGCGGTGAATTTGGAATCCTGTCCCATACATATATTTTATGTAATCTAATGACAGTCCGTTTAAGTTGAATATTTGTGGTATTTATCATAATCTCCTTATTTCATTTTTGGTTAAGTTTTACATCACGCCCTTTAATATTTACAATTCTGAAACAATAAAGAGAGTCATTTGGTACTATTGTTTTTTTTCTAAAATTATAATATACATATGACCAAATCGGTATGTAACGATTGAAATGCATTTTATAATTCCAAGTAGCTTTCCAAGAGATTATACATTATTTTCACTGAAACGTGTAAATCAATACGCATACCCATACAGAAAATAATGATTACTTAATTTCACCCATTTATTGTAGTTCATTTCGGGTGCGCACGTAAATATACCGCAATGGACTGGAATATACTACAAAGGCAAAGGGTTTCGTATAAAGTGGAAGCTAGAGAGCTATTAGCCTATTAAGCTCTTTTGGCAGGGAGAATTTAAATAGAAAGAGTGAGGATGATAACGAAAACAAAAGTGATGGATAAGAATTTTTACTGTGTTAGACGACAAATTTTTTTTGGTAAAGTATCAAAAACTTTTGACCGATAAAAGACGAAAATCAAGGTTTTGTCCGAATATGGAGTTGATACGAAGATATAAAGAGGGCTCAGTAAAACAGATCTGAAACAGTCATAAAATTTATTATCGAAAGAAGCAACAACAGGCACAATATCCGATGTATGCATGAAGAGTGAATTTATGATGAATGTTAGCAAATCAAAAGTAATGGTGTTCTAGAAAAATTAAAGTTGGACTAAGTGTGATGAACGCTTAAAACAAGTTTGTGTGTTTGAGAAATATGTCTAATAGGGGGGGGGGGGCAAGGTTGAGAATGAAAGGAGGTTAACTGCGGGAATTAAATGCAATTATCACCAATAAGAATTTGTCACGCGAAGCAAGACTAACTGCACATAATAGAGTTCTGGTACCTTATACTAATGAAAGTAAAGCATGGAATTGGCACAAAAAACGAAAGTAGATTAAATGCAGTGAAAATGCAGTCGCTCAGGTGCAGGTATGAAAAATTGGTGTACGACAAAGTGAATAAATAAAAAATCAGAATCAAATGTAGATCTGTTCGTACCTTAGTCGATAGAATTAAGAAAGAGACGCTGAAAAGGTTTGGTTATGTGGATGGTGAGTTTGAATGTGGACGAGTGTTGAAGGCTAAAAAAACAGAGGATGTCTGCGAAAAACCTGATATTGGAGACCGCCTTTTTTAAAAGCTTCAACAACTGAAGAGCATGAAGAGGAACGTGAAAGTGAATCAGGCAAGTGTGGAATATTAGGAAAAAATGTGGCATTCTATCTTATCTACCTACCATTACGGAGCAATGGCGTTATGGTAAGTTAGTTATATAAAATTTGCGTGCACCACTTAACCAAAAATTGCGCAGTGTCATGTGACATTTATCAGTTTATTTCCAGAATTATTAATTACAAGAATTACGCTTCAAGTATGTTTGTAACAATTACATAACAATTTTAAAATTGTCATGTAAAATCAGTAAAGTAAATAAAAGTTCAATATTTTTTACTCAATTCAAGATTTACGAGTACGTCGTCTACAACGGCGTGACCTGCAGATTATTGAATTTTACAATGTATATAGTAGGGTTGTTTTGTGGACCTCTGAAGTACCTCCCGGGTATGCTTAAGTTGAGCAAATATCTATGAAATGCTGAGAAACTCCAAACACACCAATAGTTACTTAATAGTCTGTGCCTATGGTCTGTGCTGGCTGTTATTAAAAAACTAAGGTTTACATCAAAAACACAATAATTTCTTACTAAATAATATTTATATCGATTCTATTAATGTGTATTTTTTATTATTTTTATTTGCTTCATTCCGCTACTCGATCCGGTGATAGCGACCGTAGAATCTGTAGCTTCTTAAGTTTTGGTAAATAAATACACCGATATTTTCACGCATTTTTTGCTAAAATATGAATGAATATGGAACTTATTCACAACATAAGTTACAAATTTCGTATATTGATTTTAAAGAAAAACAACGTTTTCTTGAACAAAATAAACATTTTATGTAATCCAATTAAATATTCCGTATATATGAGAGAACGTTGTCTTTTAAATATATCAAAATTACGTAATTATGAAACAAACAGCTCACAAACCGGCAACGTGGTGTTTTAAATCGATAACATTAAACAAATGCATTTGACATAATAATTTTGAATGTAGAACATTGTTAAGTGTCAATACGTAGGTACTTTGACTGATTTCAAAATATTTTCATATGAACTTGGTACTTCAATAAATTATTTAATTTTCGATCATTAATTCAAATGACAACACACGTTTTATTTCATTGCATAATATTAATTTGACGTGGATAAAATTTGATCTATGATGAGATTCTAGATACGAGTTATTTTTGACACTTTTCTCTCGAATGCGAGAAAATCAACAATTTTATTATCATCTTTCCTCTCTAGCAAGATTTATGTAACAAATAACGTTCTTTAGTATTTAGGTGCCACTTATAAGAAGTTTAACTATAAGTTCCGGCTTGAATGAGTGTGTAATTCGCGTAGAGTATTAAAATGAAAAAATGAAAGTATACTTAAACAAAACCACCAAATGCATATGACACAGTAATTTGAATGTAGACTATGTTAACGTTAATCTAAATATTTAAATACTACTAGATTTATTTGACAAATCTCCAAATATATTTGTAGATAAGAAAAAAAAAATATTGATATGGAAGTACTGAAATTATTTAAATAAAATTAAAACAATAACTCGAAATTGACTTTTAAATCGAACTGACTGAAGTTGTGTAAATATTTTTTATAAATGGTTTTCTCTTCAGAAAATCTTATCTTGTACCAAATTTAAAATCCTGTACGTGAATTCTTCAATAAATTATATAACTTTCAATCTATTAATTCAAATGACAAACATATTATTTCATTCCACAATATAAATATGATAAAAAATGTATAAAACTCTAGAATTTAGTTATTTTTATTATCAATCATTTTATCTTTCTATCATAACCTTAATCTCTAGTAAGAGTTACGTAACAAATAACGTCCTTTAGTATTTAAGTGATATTAGAAGTCGTTTAATTCGTTTCGTGTAGATTTTCTCGATTTTCAAACTGGAGAAATGAAAGTATCCTCTTCAGAAGTCATAGATTTAATTTACTACGTTACGTAAACCATAGATACGTGATATGAGGCTTATCTATGTATGACGCTGAACGTACCCGCATCTCCTATTTCGTATTAATTTAAAAAATGGCTGTGAATGTCTGGAGATGTGTTTTGAACGATTTTTACGTACATAAATTTAATTTTATTAGACAAGCACATAGAATTCGCGGAAAAGCTCCTGGAGTAGCTAGAAGTCTACAACAACGTTTAGAAGAATTGCAAATTAAAGATGACTTGTACACTACCAGGATTAACATAGGCTTTCCATCTTTGAGGTTAGATAATAAAAATAAATTAAACATCAACATTTTATTTTATTTCTAATGTTTGTTTTCTTTTTAATAGTTTTTCGAGGACCGATCAACTGTCACATCGAATTGAACACCTCCAAAAGCAACGAAAAGATAAAAATCTTGAAAGACTTTCTAGAAATTATGAATTGTTTGTTGACTTGGAAGAAGTCGAAAAAGATTGGCTTAAATACAATGGACCATTCCACATTAAAAAAATTGTTCAGCATTATGGGATATTCGAACACTTATATGATGAAGGCTATTTTATACCCAGAATACCTTTAAATATTTTATATTCATTAAGTGACATTTCGTATCCAGTATATTATGGAAATGTTGTTAAGCCCTCAGAAGCAGCAAATGTTCCAGAAGTATCCTTTGATAGTGACAAAAATAGTTTATGGGTATTGACACTGATAAATTTAGATGGTCATTTGTCAGAAGATGGAAAGGAATATATACATTGGTGCGTTGCTAACATACCAGGAAATGATGTGAAGAAAGGAGATACACTTGTGGAATATCTACAGCCCATTCCTCCTAAAGGAACAGGTTTCCACAGATACGTGTTTGTTCTATATAAGCAAAATGAAAACATTAACTTTTCCATTAAACCAGGTATTTATGATTTTATGAAATACTTGGTAAAAGAAGTGGAAAATATATGCCAAACTATTATTTCAGTTTCATTAAATTATTTATTAGTCTTGAGAATATTTAAGTAAATTTTAAAAGGCAAATATTTTTGGATTTGACGGATTCAGGCTGCAGTGGTTTCACTCTCATTATTGCGGCTGTGCAATACGGGAATGAGCTGGATGATGTTTGTCTTATATTTTTCATAATAGAGTCCACTATTTTATTTTAAGTACATATTGACGATAATAACTTAAGAATTTTATTATTTTTAATTGATGTATACAAACAAATATTATGTCAAGCTGAATAATATAATGTGATTCTAAGGCCATAAATAAAAATGATCCGGTTTTATAATTAGGAGAATTTTGCTTTAATTATGTCGATGCTTTTTATTTTCTGAAACAATATTAAAGTTTTGGCACTCTTACAGTTAAATCTTATCTTCTTAAATATAATAAAAAGTTTCATATATTCCCTTCAATTGTCTACTCCATGGTTTTCCACTAGTCAAATTTTCACTATTTGTCATTTAAAAATATATAAAATGAGGATTTATTTACAGATTCACTGATATATCTGTTTATCCAGTGGCGTACTAAAAAAATTAGGTACCAATGCAATTGCAATTGTATTATATATCAGATACATAATAATATTATTACTATGCAGTTCATCCATTAAATACAGTAAAACCGCGATATAACGGAACCCGATATAGCGACGTATATCGATATATATGACGTATATCGAAAAAAAAATCGAAATTTAGTCCCTAAAACCAATTTTTCATAAAAAAATGCATTTATATAACGAAATCCCGTTAATATTTATAACAAAATCATTTTTGTCCCGTACGAAAAAATGCCAATACATTTACGTAAATTTATAATGAAATAAAAAAATGTTAAAAGATGAAAATATTATTTCGCACTTACAAAGCCGCGCCGCTGCATCTGCCGTATGCGAACGGTTTAATGGCCTTTTCGGCGGTGCGCGGCGGTCTGCCAACAAGGTAGTAAAACAATTCAAACTTCTTCTTGGGTTCATAGTATCATATTTTGAAGTGGTTGCCGCCGTTACCGGTAAGTACCTTCGTAATTTATATACGACTCATTTTATAAAAATGCCGCGATTCAACGGTCAAATTTTTATTTTTGAATTATTTTTTATGTTTCATGCCCAAAACTATGTTTGAAGCGGCTCTACATTTAAACACAATTACAATATTGTTTTGTGTTTGCAATATTCTGGAATTTACAAAAATATCTTCCAATTGGTGTTGAATAGGTTCTGTTCTTAATTTAATTCCTTTGATTATCCATTTGCTTATCTGTTTTAATAACAAAACTACTAAAAATATGTAGGTATTCAGTTCTCTATGGCCTTCTTCCTTCTTTGTTTGCAGAATTTGCGATCTTTTTTGAAGCTGCGCAACATTTTTTTGCGACGGCGCGTAACATATAGTAGGATTTTTTTTATTTATTTCGTTATATGTGGGAATTCGTTATTACGAATTTTTATTTTTTGGGCCCTTGGATTTCGTTATATCTCGGTTTTACTGTAGTAAGAACAAAATTGGTATTTTCTTCTGTAATGTAATAAAATGTGCTTTTAGGCATTTATACTTAAGGCGCGACTTGCAATAATAATTCAAATTTTCACATTTTTTACGAAAATGTGGGTTTTTATTATTCATTTATATTAGAAGTTATTCAATAGATTAGACTTTTTTTAAAAGTATTACTTAGATTGGACCTTTACACCAATATAAAACTAATAAACTAAATGTAATTTGCCATAATTAAGAAAATACAACCATTATAAGAAAGACGTTGACCATTAAATACATTTTCTGCGTGCCACAGAATTGCCTTATATATTAAAAATTATTGCATATATAAAATATATTGAAGCCAAGATTACAGATACAAATCTCAACTGAGACAAATTAACAAAATGTTAAAAATGAATAGTGTTATAACTATTCAATTTATAGGACATATCAATTTTCGACATTTTTAAATAATATATTAAATAGGGTGTCCAGCAGAAAATTTTCAAGTTCAATATTAAATTTAAAAAAACTGCAATGTTATTCTCATATTTTATTTATACAAAATGGAGTTTAACAATGCGGATTTTACGTTTTATAAACAATATCGTCCATTTCTCTCAAGACACTCTTGCAATCGGACTCTTGAATTTGCGAACACATGAGAGCAAACCGTTGGTTCAATGGCAGCAACTTCACGGCGGATATTTTCTTGTAGGGCCTGAATTGTTTCTGTAAACTCTCGACTTAAGGTATCCCCACAGAAAAAAAGTTGCACGGTGTAAGGTCCGGTGACCGAGGTGCCCAGGGTATGTCTCCGTACTTGCTGATTAATTTATTGGGAAAAATTCCCCTCAGCTTCTTCATTGAAACTTTAGCTGTGTGTGGAGTGACCCCGTCTTGCTGAAATTGTGTTCTGTTGTTGAACCCGGGAAACGGCTGCAGTTGCGGTACCAAAAACTCGTTGATCATTCAGCAATACACATCAGCAGTGACTGTTTCTCGCTGGTTAAAAAAATAAGGGCCAATAATCCCTCGGGCAGAAATTGCACACCACACTGTCGTTTCATGTTATGTTTATTAACATAGCCATCAATATGAAAATGTGCTTCATCAGTAAACACAATGTTTCCAAGCACTTGTGCTGTTCCAAAACGTTCCAACATCAAAGAATAGTTATTTTTGTTGAGAAACCACACGATTTGCAGTTTGTATGGGTGAAACTGTAGTTTCTTTTTCAAAATAATGTGCACTGTTAATTTTTTTATTCCAGTATGGGCTGCAATCTTCCTTATCGATTTAAGCGGATTGTGTATAATTTCATGTTGAACTTGAGCTACATGTTCTGGCGTCGCTGCTGACGTTGATGGTCCCAAAGGAGTTTGTTTAACCATTGTCCCTTGTCTGAATTTTTGAACCCAACGCCAGATAAGTTGCGTACTCGGCCCATCACTTACTCGTTGAATATCAAAGTGAGTACAAAAAGCGAGATACGTACGAACCAATGAATCACCGCACTTTAAATATTGCTCAACCGCGAACGCGCAGTGCGCTCCCGACCAGTGACTCATTGTGACTGGCAAATCACGCGCGTCAAACAATACCCCTCCCACTTACCTCATCGTGATGGTTTATGAACAATTACAACTTATTCTTGAAATTTTTCCGCTGGACGCCCTATATTTACTCATACTTTGAGGCTTCACCTACTATTTAAAATCAAGTTTGATATCATAAACCCAATAATTTCTTACTAAATAATATTTATATTGATTCTAATAATGTGTATATTTTATTTTCTTTATTAATGTCAGATTGCCGATCATCATGGCCATAATGACATCTAGTCCGTCCAAAAATATAAGTTTTCACGCATATTTTACCCTCGGTATGATTTAATATTGAACTTATTCACAACATTAGTAACAACTTTCATAAATTAGATGTTTTTTTTTTTTTACTGATTTTAAGTGAAAACAATGTCTTCTTGAAAGAAGTAAACATTTTATGTATGTTATTTTTATGTATGTCGCATTTAAATATTTTGTTTATATATAACACAGTTGCATTTTAAACACAAGCTGTTTCATAAATAGTACATATTATGAAACAGATATCATCAAAACGCCAGCGTCACGTTTTAAATCGATAATTTTAAACAAAATAATAAATTGAAGCTGTCATAATAATTTTGCATTTAGACCATTGATTTTAGCGACCATCTAAATATATGTAGATACTGTCTGATTTCAAAACATATTCATATATATGAATTAGGTACACAATAATAATAAATTATGAAATTTTCGATGGATTAATTTAAATGACAACACATTTTATTTTATTCCATAAGTCAATATGGAAAATACTCCAGATACGATTTGTTTTTGACACTTGTATCGAATGCGAGAAAATCAACATTTTTATTATCGTCTCTTTCTATTCAAACCTTCCTCGCTCACATAATTTACGTAACAAATAACGTCATTAATTATTTCTCTGAAACTTATGAGAATTTAACTATTAGCCTCATCTTGAAAGCATATCTAATTCGTGTATAATTTCTCGAATTTCAAACTGGAAAAATGAAAGCTCGCCCTTAATAAATCTCACTATGTAAAAAGTGTCTTATTGTTTCTATAATACATTCCAGTTCAATCAGATTCGCCACTCAAAGAACGAACATTCAATACAAGAGACTGGTATAAGAAATATCAAGAGAGCATTACTCCTGCTGGTATAGCTTTCTTTCAGTCAGATTGGGATCCAAGTTTGACCAGTTTCTTTCATCAAACACTAAAGATGAAGGAACCAGGTATGTTAAAGAAGAGAACTATAATGCTGTCCTTTTATTACTCTTATGTGAAGAAATTATTATTCTACTCCTCCAGTTGTCAATTAGGATTTGATTAAAGTTGCAAAGAGGGTGTCATTTCTTTAACACAGTGGCCTGCCAGTTGCCACCTTGGGGTGTTCAACATCTAATTGTAATGTACCATTGAAAAATAAAAACTGAATCAGAATATTTTTTAGATTTTTGTGTACTGGTTGATACTTGAAGTTAACATTTCCAATAAAAATAACAAATGAAAAATAGCAACTTTTTGTTGCTACATTTAAAAGATTAAAATATTAGGTGTACCCAAAAAAGGCTGCATTTTACGTGAATAACTTTGGGTCAGTTGTGACTTATTTGTAGTCTGGATCGTACAGCTTTCTTTCGGTATGTTTGATCAACATCTAGAGTACGTCGCGAGCATAACAGTTAAAAAAACAAATTCCATTTTCAATGGAAGACTTTGTTACGAGCAAGCTGTTTTTACACTCTTGTGTGCTGTATGAATTTCACCCAAAAAATTCAGTAACCACAGCAACCGAAAACAATTGTGCTATCTATGGTGAAGTTTTACTATTTTGTCAATGCTAAAAATGATTCAAAAGAATTAAATCAAGAAATTTTTGTTTCAAAGACAAGCCTAGAAGTGGAACACCAAAAATCATCAGTTAAGAAGGCCAATTCAGAAATGTTGATTAAAAAATTAACAAAGACCCCCAGTATTCAAAGAATTTAATTTAAAAAATCAGAAAGGTGTGGAAACGAGGGGTGTGGGTATCGCATGCAAAAGCGATGACAATGTGCATCCTCATACTGTGGGAAAAAATTAACACTGAGATGGAAAACTGTTGATCACCCACTGTATTCTCCTGATTTAGCACCATAGGATTACCATTTGTTTAGGTCTTTACAACATAATTTAGATGTGATAAAATTGAATAGTGTCAGTGAAGTGAAAACAGCCCTCCCTCAATATTTTAAATCAAAGCATGTCAGTTTTTACAAACGAGAGATTAAAAACTTAAAACGATGGGAGCTATTCTTGAATAAATTTGCTTTTCATTTACAAAAACATCATTTTTTTTTTGGGTACCTCTAATAATTACAGATTCTAAAATTAAATGGTAGGCAGGTTTTATTTTATGAAAATGCTTACCATTTATTTTTAATTACTTTTTTATATTGTAATGTTTAAAAATTTTACAATGAATATTTTTTATTTCAGTATTTGAATATGATTTTCCAAGTCCGTATATAAAACCACAAACATGGTTCCCGCTGAAACAACCTTTCAATGTATACATGGACAAATACAGGGATCCCAAGCAGATAGCAAAAGAATACCTCTTGCGCAAATTGAAGACGGAAGATCCATTCAGAAAACCTGATCCTCCACTTAAATATCCTAATGCGTACCCTTACCCCAGGGATATGCCGTCTTGGCTTAAACTTCATGAAAAGAAAATTAGATTGAATTGGGGACGTGTTAATGATTTTTAATTTGTGTAGGAATCTATTAAAATAACAAAATGATTGTGCATTGTAGTCAGAAATATAGTCAATGTGTTTCAATATTTATTTTTTAATTTGTGTTACACCTCTATCCTATCTAGAAACAGTAATTACACATAAGCATTCCACAAGTACACTAGTAGTGTTAATTCGCACAACTTATTTTTGTCTTCCGTGTAAGTTACTGATTTAGGCACATTTAATTAATATTAATATAACTAAACCTATTTGGCCGAGGCTATTATATAAGGAATTACATTTTTTGGCAGTATTTATTGCTCATAATAAAATTATTTTATTTTGCAAATCAATCAATTTTTGAGAATTAAAATCAATTTATTCATTAGATGAATTTGTTTTCCTTAATAGGCTTAGGGCAATAGTATTTTTGAAAAGACATGCAAACTGGAATTATAGATCCCTGCATATTTCAGGTAATCTTAAAAACGTTACAAACAGATGAAAATGTGTGGTATGTACACCTTAATTTCACAATGTTTGAAAAGAAGTTAAAAATTGTATGGAGATTGGTTTACCTTCTTGACAGAGATATGTGAGAATGTTTACTATAGCCAGGATAGGCGGTGATGAAGTTAGGAATCTAAAGGTTGGGGCCATAGGACAATTGCCTTTTCTGCTACCTTGTAGTGATGGGACTATCAATAAAATACAATACACCTTTACATATTTATTTTATTAAACAAACGTAATGAGAAATAATATTATGCAGCTTTAATGAAACAACTTGACAAACTAATATTATATCAGTGACTTGGAACACTAGGACGTCCATTTATGTATATTGAATTAAAATAATAAAACTTAAAATGAGATAAAAATGTATATAATTCATTTGCATAAATGCATTATTGCCTAATTACACAATTTATATTGAATTTTGAAAATAATTATAAAATGTATATATTATGCAAGACATTGCGCATATTAAACACACTGTTACATAGTATTTAATGAGTGATGTACTGTATATATATTATACAAACAAAATAGAACACCAGTTATGTGTATGTAAAATGGCTCTGAATGAGCTACTTAACAATTAGAGTAGGCACAAAAATACTTTAGATCTACACAACGAACCAAAATAATATGCCACTTTTAATAAATCAGAAGTCAAATGACTATGTCTATAATAAATCCATTTGTGGCAGTCTTTTCAAATACAGGAAAGTTTTAAAAGCATATCAGTCAAGACCAACATCATCATTGGGTTGTGCTTGGCCGAAGGGAGAATCCCCGGGTGCAGGTGGAGTGAAGTCGGGGCCGCGTTTTCCCATCTTCGATGACAGCTTGTTGAGAATATTTGCCACTTTGGGATTATTTTGATACTTGAAGATGTTAGCCGGGTTACTTGTAGCATCCTTGAAAGCGGCTGCGACTTCCGGGTCCTAAAATAACATTGATCAATTTAATAATCTCTGCTACGGTGGAATTCTGACTTTGCACTTTTCTGGGCACCGTGCTAAAATGTTATGAAATATGTGTACATACAGAATAATATTATCATAAGTAGTTTTGTGATCTGAGTATATTTACAGTGGAACCCCGCTAATCCGTACACAATTCTTTACAGGAGGCTGTTCAGACTGCAATTTGTACAGCTGCCGAAATAATGTAAGTCGGATTTAATCTGTTCCGGACCACCAATTGATTGTTTATGGAGTGGTTAGGTCCACAACATGTATTCCACTTTCAAAATTCGTTCTTACCGCTTTTTCTTTCATGCTTGGTTTCATCACCAAACAACCTTTTTTGAACTCACGATTCTACTGATTTCAAATGAAAATATGTATTTAATAATAGCAATAAAATAACACAGGTTTCATAAAGCGTGTACAAATAATACTTAGCGAAACAGAGTGCAAATTGTGACCACGTGGTACGAATTTCGGTCAAAAGTATTAATGGCGAATTAAATTTTATTAGAAAATGTTGAACGAATGCCGAGTTATACAAGTATAGGTAGACAAATGGCGGGTTCACTGTAGTTTTTATTGCAAATACTTGAAACTCAATGAAAAATAAAATAATTTTAATAAAAATAATTTTTTTTTACTATTTAATTAAATATTCCAAATTTAAAAGCCAAAAGTAAATCAGTTATTATTTATTCTTTGTGCATTTCTGATCGTTTACATTTATACCTCATGAAATTTTTTGATATTTGGTCTTGGTATCATCAAAATTGAAAATCACATTTTGCAATTTTGTAAACATTGCCCAAATTCAATGTTTATTATGTATTCGTTATAGTGGTATAAAAATTGGAAAATTTGCTTGATTAACAAAAAGTATTAAACATTCACCTTGTAATTAATGTAAATTAATCTTTAAATATTACAGTAGACTTTGAACGTTTTACTACATGACCATTTCACAATTTTCAGTTCAGTAAAATATGTAAATGAATATATTTGCTTCAGACAGTATGAGTATATTTTATCCGCAGAAAGATTTATGGGAAATTGTCATATTGCGGATAATTTTACAACCAGTTTGGGTGAAAGTGAAACGGGCCCAATAAATTTTACAATAATTGATGGGATGTCTAAAAATTTCAGAAGTTAGTATTTAATATTCCGACTTTAATGTTAAGTATTTTTGAGTTTTAAATTGAGAGTTTTCTTTCATTAATCATATTAATATTAACTATGTTTTTATTACTTTTAAAGATACGATAGGCCGATCGCCAACACACCCAATGATAACAAACCAAAACTGTACCAGTATGTAAGTTCGTTCAAGTAGATGGTATTACAGTGATGCACCAAAGTTACATTAAAGGTGGGATCAGCAAGGAAAACTTAAGTTGAAAATTCACAATTAAGTTGGGGATATGATTTTCATACAAGAAATATCAGGTTCTTTGATAGCTGTCTACTAAGAAAACATCAAAATATAGAAAGTAATAATTGCAGTTTAAATTTGTTTACATTATATAAATCATCTTATAAAACAAAGTAAAAAAGCGAATAAACAATATAAGTCAAAGTAAAACAAATAACGTAAATTATAAAAATGTTGTGTAGTTTTCTGGGCTGATGCCATGTTCACAGAAAGGTCAAATATACACAGCAGATTAGCCCAGAAAACTGTACACAGAAGATAACTTTATAACTTATCTCAAAGTCGACGGATTTATAAAATCAAGAAAAGTCATTTGCGTTACATTTTCAAAATCGTTCACAATGTTATGTTTTGATTTTAAAGCCAAAAGTTTTTATTTTCTTGTTAGAAATGAAACAAGATTCATTCATAATCGATCAAAATGATAGGTTTGTGCATTCAAAACACATGTGCATAACTGCTTGACACTTGGGTGCGGGCGGCACCACTTTGCTTTGAGTGGGAAGGTTTAAGGGAGGAAGGAATTTACTTAACTCGGGGTATTGCTGTGTTATAAAATATGATTTATTTTCACTTACTTGAAAGGCGGCAATAAGTTCTGGATCGTCAAAGATGGAATCAGCCATGTTAAATCCAACATCTGGTCCACGCTCATCGCCGGCGAATCCACCAGTATTTGCAGAGTTCTTTGCTGCCGAAGCATTGGCAGCGTGCGGGGTCGCTGAAGCATGGGCAGCATTCTGGGCTGCTGAAGCGTGTGCAGCTTTGGCTTGTTCGTAACGCTTCAACTTTTCCTTATGCTAAAACATTAAAATTTTGTTAATAAACAGCTATTCTCTGATATTAGATGAATACATTAATAAAAAAACTAAGTCGATCGATCAGAAGTGCAAATGAAGATCAACGAGTACTGTTTCCTCATTACTTCTCGTATATCTGTTGAGTTTCACACATTTATATGGAGACTTAAATATTTTACATTGTATTAAAAAAATAACAGATACCGGGTCTAGTCAATAGAAAATCAAGTTGTAAAATCATAAATAATAACAATGTCTAACAAAAAAAAAAGGTTTTTTGCGTGGAAATCAGACATTGGCATCAGATTTCCTGTATCAGCTCTAGTTTTTGAGATATAGCATGTTCATTTTTCATCTAGTGAGTATACTCTATTGACAATTAGATTGCTTTCCAGATAATCTTGGTGACTTAAGTGAAGAGCAAGAAGAACAATTTCACCAAGATATCAAGATCATGGAAGAAAGATACCAAAGGAGGTGGGATGGCCACATGATGGCAGATTACTGTTGGAGCCTTCAACGAGGCTGTCTTGCAAAACCTCATTTCAGAAAAAGTTATAGAAGATTTATAAATTCGTGAATGATATTTCCATCCAATTTATTGTATCTAATTCTTTTCTCTAAATATATTTTTTATCATGTTATAGAAATTTATTACATATAACACTTATATACAGAAAAATACCATATATTTGAAGTAGAGGGGACCGAAAATCAAGAAAAAAGTTTGAATAACGATTTATGACAATGAAAATAATAATTTAAAACATTTGATTTTTTTCATAGACAACTTTTTTCATTACAACCCGAAGTAATTATATATAGATATATCCATACATTTTAAAATAACAGACAAGTTGTCAAAATACAGTGTAAACAAATCAAAAAATTATTTAAAAAAATCTGATTATAATGGATCTTTTCGTGCCATTTTTATATAGATATAATCACATGAGTATGAGTAGAATATTAAAAAAACTGTATGTGCTATATCTCCAAAACTAGAGCTGATAGAAACAATCTAATATAACTTTTTAAATCAGCAGCCTAATTGTATTCAGGAATAGATCAAAATTTTTAGCTACCAAAATGTGCATTGGTCAGTGTTAATCAATAAACAATAAGCATAAGGATGGTGTGCGGCAAGTGACATTCTTGTTTATAAGATGTCGGCCTAGTCAACAGTAAGTTAACACAAACAATATGGCGGCCGGTATATTATTGTGTTTTTTTAGATGCAAAATTTTTTCACGTTAAGATATCTCAAGAAGTTCGGTCAAAACATGCAGAATTTTCTTCAAATTTTTTTAATCATCAATATTAATTTTGTCACCTTCAAAGCAGTCCCTATCACGCCAATTCTAAGTATAGTGTTTAGCTCCTTTAGTGGTTCTGTCCTTATCTCTTCAATGTTGAGAAAACATCGTCCTTTCATCTTCGGGAATCGGAAGAAATCACAGGAGGCCATATCCGACGAATACGGAGGTTGAGATAATCAGGCATCATAATGATGTTAATTATGGCCAGAAATTCACAAACAAGCAGTGATGTGTGAGCAGGTACATTTTCGTAGTGTAATGAATTTGAATTGCTTCATGCAAACGGCGTAGAACTTCCAGGTAGTCGTAGTACACTATGATGTTGAAATTGAAGAAAACAGAAAGCAGAACCTTCACATTCGATCAATCTTGACAAGTTTTTTTCAATCTTGGCTCTTCAGAAAATTTTCATCGAGACAATTGAGCATTCCATTCAATTTAACAATTTTCAGAACAAATTTTACTGTCACGTTTCATGCCCAAAACATTAGAAAAAATTGCTTGGCATGAACCAGACTATATGCCAACATCAGCAACCTCTCTGGATAGTGATTTGGCGATTGTCCATAATCATTTTCTTAACTTTTTTGACATTGTCATCGGTTGTTGATGTGCTGGGGCATTTGTCATCTTCAACATTTTCATGGCCCTCTTGGAAACGTTTGTACCACTTGTAAACGCTTGTTTTTATTTATTGAAAACTCACCAAAAGCAACATTCAAATTTCCTATACGGTGCTGCACTTTATTCCATTCTAAACACAAGCTGTCTGTTTCATAAATAGTATATAATTATGAAACAGACATATCACCAAAACAGTAACGGGGCATTTTAAATCGATAATATTAAACAAAACAATAAATTGAAACTGTCAGCAATTTTTTAAATTTAGAACATTGGTTTAAGCGACCATCTAAATATATGTAGGTACTTTGTCTGATTTCAAAACATATTCATACATATGAATTAGGTAATCCAATAAATGATTCAATTTTTGATTGATTAATTCAAATGACAACACACATTTTTATTTCATTCCATGTGATTCCATATATCAATATGAAAAAAGGTGGAAAATATTCCCGACACGAGTTATGTTTGACACACATATCAAATGTGAGAAAATCAACAATTTTATTGTTATCTCTTTCTATTCCAACCTTCCTCTCTCGCATGATTTAGGTAACAAAAAACAGTCATTAATTATTTATCTGATACTTATAATAATTCAATTATTAGCGTCATCTTGAAAGCATATCTAATTTGTGTATAATTTCTCAAATTTCAAACTGGAAAAATGAAAGCTCGCCCTTAAAGCAAAATTTAATGCAAATTCTTCATTCCATTTTTTCATTAATAAAAAATCACCACGTGTGTAATCTTTTCGACAGCCGACAATAAAGTAAACATCTAATATGGTTACCGATGTGTACCAATGCAACAAAAATAATGGTGGAAATTGAATTCATAAGGCCCTCGAAATTCAAAAATTCTACATATTATTTAATCAAACCTCGTAATTTGTAAAATACACAATTTTTTTCAATATTCTGTTTAAAATAACGACATGGTGAGGATAGTTTTAATGATCAATATTAAGGCAGAAAACTTTGACAATTCTGAAAAAAGAAATTAAGTGTGAATTACCTCTTTCTCTTCATGACGGCGTTGTACATTTAAAGCATGAGCCCTCAATTTATCAGCATTGGGAGTGACTTCTGCCAACCATTCTTGTGCTTGTTCGTCACAGTCAATTTTGCAGGATTCTCTCAAGTCTGATGCAGCTTTGTCGAAATGTCCAAGAAGCCTAAAACAAGATATTACGTTCTTACAAGAATTAACACTGTCACGATAAGCAGACACTTAAGTAATTACCATACAGAGACTTCATATTATTCTATACAGAATAACCTTAATAAAAAATATATATGTTTATTTATTAATCTGTACAATGATACAATACAATATATTATGATGTTATATTTGGTACCTACCGCACACAAGATATGTTGTGAGTTTACATTTACCAATTGGCAACACTGCACCGCGTAAGAAAAAAAATTCTCGCTAGCGTTCTTTCTTTTGACAAGTTTTGATGGGCACGGTAAGTTGTTCCGATGTTAAAATAACGAAGATGTGACTTCGTATAGAATTAAGGAAGGGTGAATCAAATATATTAGGCATCTGTGTTATCCTGCACCATATTGTAAGATTTGTTTGCTAATGGTTTGTGTGATTGATGGATGCATCCTTTCCTTATATGACAGAAAAGAGGTCATGTGATGATAATACTTTTGACTCATGAAGGATTTCTCTTGAACAAAGCAGGATGGGGACATGATTTGGTCTCCTCCGCTTCATAGCTTGACAACTGAATTTGTTTTATAACAGAAGAGGACGCAAGGGATTCCATGTGAGTTCAAATGGAAGATGACCCAGCCTTCCTGACATTTTGATAAGTAAGGAGATACAAGTATTTACGGATGCCTCGGAACATCAAATCTGGACGGAGACTGTGGATCACTGCCGAATGATCTCACCTCACGCTTCAATGGTTGTAAAACAAATTTCGATGCGAATTGTTAATATTTAAAGTATTGTAGTCTTATTTTTTCTCACCTTTTAAATTTCAATTAATATCTTGATCACATTTATTTAGTATGATTTTTTGCTACAATGACCTGATAAACTCATCAAGCGTTTCAAAATTGTTATAATATAATTTCCTAGGTGAAAATTTTCACATTCAATGAATCAGTGTTTTATCTCACTGTTACTTTTAAATAATAATATGTTAATTTAGATTGATTTAGATGTTCACACGGTAGTAAGAATTCCATTATTGTATTAAGGCAAGATTTGTCAATTAATCTTTACATGTAATCTTAATCTTTGCATGTAATCACATTCAAATGACAAATTTCTTATTACATTTTACTTTACTATTCATATGTCTTCACATCTGATTAAATGATTAAATTTTGTTATTATAAAAACTTGAACTAATCTGAGAATGGTAGCTAATGTGAATAACAGGCCACATGGTGAATTCTATGCATCAGAACCACGCACTTCATGCTATACCCTAAGCGAGTAAGTGGATGTGTAAAAAAAAAACGTCACAATATATATATATATATTTTTCATGCTATATACTTCTCTTGAAAGCATATACTTGTACAGAGAAGTGGAATATATAAATTAAAAATACAAGGATCAACAATAAAAAGTTTTCAATCTTGCAAAACCTCGTTGATTTAAAATTCTTGTTCTTTGACAAATAATATGAAATGCAATGGTGAAAAATTCACAAGGGACACCTGAGTCTCTTTTTGTACAGTGGATATGGATATCCACAGTGCAAAAAAAAAGTGTTAAAAAAAAAAGACAGTGGACATGTAAAAATGAGAGATAGTTTTCATTACTTAAACCTGGTGGGTTAAAATAGAACAAGCGGTGGATCATTTCATACACAGTAGAAAATTTCAGTTTTTTAACCATTTCTCATGACATTTACAGATATCCTTCATTTTAACCTGTTAGCTGCCCAGAAAAATCGTAGGTGAAACAGCATCATGCCACCATACTGGCGTCAATATTCTTAAAATTCATAATTCACAGGCTAACGTTGGTTTAACAAAAAAAAAAAAAGAATACAAGTTGATAGTGTTGTCAGGCCATAACACGTAGAACATTATTATTTATTTTATATTTGTTTTTTGGGAGGACAACATTAGATTTTATTAATATTATTGTGTTTAATGTGATGATTAAACAAAAATATATTAGCACTTTACAACTACATACACATTACATATGGCACTTATATTGCACTAACAACATATATAAAATGATGCCACCGGCCCGCGGCAATGACCAGACGTAATTAATTGTGTTCTTGATTTGAAACAAATTTCTATGAAGCGCCGTACAATATCACTACTGGAAATAATAATTTGGTTTAAGATCTGATCCACGGCGCCAGTGTATCATGCGTTATTTGATGGTCATTTCCGTGGAGAAATAGATGGCGCAGAATGTCACGTGGTTGTCCGTTATACTCACGATAGCCAACTTAAATTCTGACAGTTCTCATTCCATCCCTTTCTCTGTCGGAAACTTGCGACGTAGGCGACCAAGGAGTTAAATGATTTAATGCAATGGCACGATGTACCATAAAGTTGTACTGTTAGAAAATTGTAAAAAATATTAGGTTATAACAGGTATTAGCACGCATCAATATACTACAGTAAAAGCTCGTTAATACAAACTTTATTTTGAAATTTGTTATAATTCGAAAATATTATTATATTTTACCCCCCTCAAACTAACTTAATTTGAAGACAATTTTGTTTTTATATGTAGTTGTCATAAATCTGAACATTTGCAAGTATTTTTATACCTGCGTCAACTCCACCTATGTAAATAAAAATACTATTTCAAAGTTTTAAATGTCTATCTTTGTGTTGTTCTGCATTTAAAACAATCCTGACAATAGTGTCATCTAACCGACATATTGACTCTTTTTTATACTTTTATATGTGAATTTCATGAAAACTAGCACTTTTTTGAGATTTTAGACTCTATATTAAGTGTTATTTGAAAAATGTAAAGAATATCTTTACTGCATTATTGTATTAAATTTTAGTCTTATTCGTATTTTATTTTGCCTTTCAAAACACGAAGAGCTGGAAAGCAGGATGTTTGAATTTATTCTCAAATGCGTGTGGTTTCAAATTTCTGGTCTAATTCTCATTGAGTAAGGATGTTCATTAGCCAATGAATTGGGGATTAATGATTTTGGAACCTACGGTGGTTGGCTCCACAGATTTGATTCAAAGTTCAACATAACATGCTTGACAATATGTGGCTAAAGTCAAAAAGTTGACGTAATAGATGTGGGGGGACTTTTGACAAAAATGAAAGCAATATTGACCAAATCCAAATACATGTTGTTTACGCATTTTTATACTTCGATAGGTAGGCCTGGTATAAATTTTGAATATGTGCATTTTATTTGTGTGGATTTAAAAACAGCAAACAAAAGTGAAATTGTTTCTGTTGAGATACGATTTTCGGTTTGAACTGACATATTTTACAGCGGTGATATAAAAACATTTTTGTCTATTATTTTTTGGTTGTGATAAAGTTTCGGAAGCTGGCCAGCAGAGTTTAGAAACTACAAGACTGCAAGGAGAGCAACCATCAGCGTATACCAGCCCAGTTTCACAAAGGTTGGTGTATTTATATTTGCATGGATTGAATGAGGGTATTCAACAATACCAATAAAAAAAACCCAGGACTAGCTATTGAAGTGTAATTACGGCAACACATGTACTTAAAAATGTTTTGAGAAAATGTATATTTTAGTACATCAATAAATTTATAGAAAATATGTTGATGTTTTGAAAACTTTATACGAAATTCAACTTTCCAAAGTTGAAAATCTCTTTTAACGAGTGTTCTACTGCATTATAATTTGTCATGTAATGCTGGATTTACAAATGTAGGACTAACCTGTGAGCTCGTCCACGGAATTTATAGCTGGCTGCACTGTCACAGTTTAATTCAAGAGCACGCGTACAATCCTTAATACACGCATTGGGCTTGTTTAACTTTAGGTAAACCTGTAAAATAAATAAAGTATTGTTATGTGTTTATTTAGACTAACATAATCAGTGACTTGCTCTTAGATAATATTTAACAACTTTTGGGATCTTTGTTCAATAGAATAAAAAAATATTGAAAAATAAAAATAGTTGTAACATCACCCCATATTCTCACTAATTACTTATGTAACAGTTAATGGGATTCAAATCCATGACCTTTGACACTCAGTTACATAAGATAATTGTATTGTAATATATAATTATATTGTACTAGCGAGTACCCGGTATGCGTTGCAATGCCACTCAAAGAAAGAAAATGTTTGTATTTTAATTCTGATTATTGAAGTGCTTATGGATATACAATATTTTTTATTTTTCCGTCTCGTGCGTATATGAATAAATCGGAAGGTTTTCCCATGCGTGAGCAGGCCACATACAGCTGTCCATGTGAGAAGCATGGATTTTCCAAATTTAGTCCACACACTTGTAGCGATTGTCTCTGAGCTTTGTTGATAGTCATTACAAATGCTAATCGCACCGGAAATTGCAGGGTGGCATAATTGATTTGACAGCGAAAGTAGTGCATTGTGGCGACTATTACAAATTCACTTGATAATTGTTCACAATACCCCGCGATTGTTTGACATAATCATGGCGCATATCGAACGTAACTATGAAGTCAAAAACAACTCCGTCCATGCCATCCCAGTGATTGGCCAGCTATCTCGGTAAGAACCAATCACAGATAGCCTGTTTAACCAATCCGCGACTGGACGCAAATTGTTTATTTTGACATGACATATCTAAGGTGCCTACAGTTCACACTGAACTCTCTCTAAACTATATTAAATACACACATTTGTTAAATTGAGAGAAGTTGCCAGAAAAAGTGATAATTCTTGTAAAATCCGCCATACAGAATCCTAAAAATAGCCAATCAACGTGTCCAAATTTCACATTTCACGACATATGGTTTGCCATGAAACTGATAGCCGTAGCGTGCAGATCGCTTTATTCGACGAACTTTCTCATTGTAAAATGGTTGTACTAATTCAGAAACCTTCGTGGGCGTGCGCACAGCAACTCACCAAAGCTTCATGGCAATCGGATGAATGGTATAGGAACGCATACGGAACAAACAAATATTAATTTTTATATACATAGATTAGCAGAATTGTGTACATTGTCATTATTACGAGTAAGAAAAAACATACATTAGCGAAATAATACGAATTTTTACGACTATTAAGTATATTAAGCATCTGTCACCTACATCGCGTCGCGCATTCATTTATTATCTATGGTCATAAATTCATAATGTTTACGCTTGTTCAAGTATGTCTTTAAAGGCGCGCTTTCAAAAATAATTAATAAAAAAAACATGAAAATGTGGATTTTTATTATTCATTTACATTAGAAGTAATACCACCATATTAGACTTTTTTTAAAGTATTACTTAGATTGGACATTTACATTAATATAAAACTAATAAATTGAATGTTATTTTCACATAATTAAGAAATTACAACCATTATAAGAAAGACGGTGACCATTAAATACATTTTCTGCGTGCCACAGAATTACCTTAATATGGAAAATTATTGCATATACGAAATACATTTTGTTATAATATTGAAGCCAAGATTACGGAGACAAATCTCAATTGAGATAAATTAACAAAATATTAAAAATAAATCGAGTTATAATTTGCAGGACATGTCAATTTTTAACGTTGATAAAATACCTTGTTTTGTAATAATAATTTGTAGTAATAATAATAAATACATGGTCGGTAACTATAAACTTTATTTTTAAATTTAGTTTATCCGAAAACGCGTTGGGTCATCTCATTTTTGTCGCTTACTTTTAACTTTAACTATAAGCGGAGATTTTCGGCAGTTTATAGTTAAAGTTAAAAGTAAACGACAAAAATGAGATGACCCAATGAATTTTCGGAAAAACTATGTTTAAAAGTAAAGTTTATAGTTACCGAAGATGAAAAAACATTAGTGAAAACATGTTTTTAAATAATATATTGCATTTACTCATTGTATTGTATTGTCTGATTTCAAAATATATTCATATATGAATTTGGTACTCAATAAATGATTTAATTTTTGATGAAATAATTCAAATGACAGTATGTTTTTATTTCATTCCATATATCAATATGGAAAATACTAGAAGATACAAGTTGTTTTTGACACTTATCGTGTGCGAGATTGTCAAGTGACGCAAAGATTGACAGGCCTTCATCTCTCTTGGGTTGTCGATTGTGTACGTCGGCTCGATACGGTCCTCCGGACTATGCCGTTTTTCTGGGACACCGAGAAAGTGGTATTTTTTTTATGTGATGAGTGTGTAGTAGTAGTAAAAGAACAGTGTAACCAGTTACCTAATCTAACCTTTTCCAAAGGTTGAGAATGTTTACCTGACCTCACTTTATTTAAATATTTTTTAACTTAACCTCACTTTGTTTGAGTATTTTCAAGGTATTATTTTCTTTGCATTTCTTTTTTCGAGTTATGTGGGACATTACGTCATGCTGTTTGACAATACAAGATCCAGCAGGAGAGCGTGCCTCACGTGCAAGGAAGAATTTAACATCTCGGGGAGAACGAACGAACACCACACGATACTGCGTTACCACGAATTTCACCAAGTCGTAGACAAGGATGTTCTGTGGTACAATATCTGCGGATGCGGAAACTACAAAATATTCAGACCAAAAACGCTGGTAGGAGGATGCCCGATATGCAGACACAACGTGCCGACCAGTAGAGAGAATGAATAGATTATTCAGAAACCTATAAAAAGTTTCAATGAAATGATTTATGTGGAAATAAAATGTATTTTTTAAATGGATAGTTAGTGCCATACATAATAAATAAAAAATATATGGAAAATAATTAAACATGTGATGCAGGATTATGACACTTCTACATCTCAAGGGGTGAACCTTTCTCTATAGAAACAGAGATTTACTTGCTTGGCAATTTACTTTACTATATAGTAGATAGTTATTAAATAAATATCAAACATAAACAGACCTGCCCCCTCTTAGCAAACAGCAAGGCACTTGTAGGATTCAAAAGAATGGCCTCATTGTACAATTTGATAGCTTCATCAAACTCTTGCTCTGAGAAATGTCTCATTGCAGTGGAGCGCTTCTCGTCAGATTGATCTACTTCCTCTTCTGTTGAAATCTTGTCAGGGTCCCCCATTTCTTGAGAGTCATCTAAGACATCTCCCTCTATCACACCTAAAGTGGGAAATAATAAAATCGCTGTTAAATAATTTGCTGAGATATTTATGTAAAGGTTGTTTTTTTTAGAGAACTTTAAAATAAAATAAAACACATAATAATCGTGGTATTGGCTTTATTGGAAAGATAATTTTATACCATTAGTGTTTAACACTCCTGTTCCGGAATGGGGCACAACATAACCCCAAAAATCTTATTTTTAGAACTATTTGTTACATATTAATGATATTGAGCTGGTATTCATTGTAATCCGCATAAATATGCCAAAGAATGCAACACGTAAAAAAAAAAAAACAATTGTCATATATATAATTTTATCGCAATCAACATACTCGTCCTTCAAATTCATTCAATAAAAATGACTTCATCTTAATAAAAATTTATTCCTTATACAACATACCACTTTTACGAAATAAATAATAAAAATCATTTTGAATAATTTCCAAATTCACTCCGCCAAATATTAATATTACGTGCAAATTGCATCATCCATTACTGACAAAAATCTCGCGTAAACAGGATGTACCGTTCATAAATAGACCATGCGAATGGACACGTGCGGATCAAACAGAACAAAAAAATATCGCATCACGAGAGTTCGACCCCTGTAAAAACATGCCTAGGGAAGTAAACATTACGGTTGTTTTTGTAATTCACTCTTTTCCCCCACCCCTTTATTTGTCATTGTTGCTTCACGGAAGGGTATAAAAACAGCCCCCATTTTCGTTTCCAGAAAAAATCAACATCTACTTAAATACTGCCGCATTTAGTAAAATTAGGTCGCATCTACGATGTTCTTTCGGTATTTCTTTTAAAGTTAAAATGTATCTGAATCTTTATTGAAACTTTGTATTATATGAATATTCGTCCACCATCGAAAGTAATCGTAACAAAGTGTAGTAGTAACTTTTTGTTCAGATGTCACAGTAAACCTATCATCCAACGCCCAAAGTCGCTACTTTTATAAATCATGTAGCCAGGATAGCGTATCAAAATTTTTATACGAATTCTTGCCGTGAATTACCATTAATTGATATCCATCAGTGAACTACCCGGATTATCGGAAATGTAACGATTTCTTATAAAGACCGCCATAACGTCTTACATTCTCTATACATTTTCTATTGACATCATCACGCACCAAGAAGTCCCCTCAAACGACTACATCAGCCCTTCTACGCCTCGGAGATCCATCTCTGCCCATCTGAGGACCCCAGGGTCCGCGTGTCATTAGATACGCCATCACCATAATCCACGTCAAGATCAAAGGTATCGTGTGCCCCAGTGATCAGTGATTTGCGTACACTTCCACCTCGTCGAAATCCTTTTTAATCTGCATCTTTCAACTCTCGCGGGCAGTGATGAACCATCAAAATCTTCTGCGTATTAAATAAATTTTATAATAAAAGGAGACAATGATAGATTACCTTCGATCGCCTTCTTTGAAATTGTAATAACCACCGTCTTACTTAATTGAACTTTACTTCTCACTGTAAATCTAATTCTACCTTAGTCTCTTTGGTGTTGTCTATAACTATTTACAATGTCACTTTCAATTTTAATAAATTAAAAATAGTAATTATCTGTAAACTGGAGCACTGTTATTTACATTCAAGCAAGTTCTGATCGAACTTGTATATATAATATAACCATATTCGACCATCTCTAATTACGTAAACATCTCATACTTACTAATCTTGAATCTTATTTCTTGATAATGACACCCCTAATCTACTACAATAACTAGAATCTCTCGAGTATGATTTTACTATAACGTTCGGTGTCTCCCAGGTGTCTATTTTCTGATATAACTTAAAGCCCGACTTTGTATGACATAAGCCCTTAGTTTAAAAGAAAAAATAAAAATAATATTACTTTCAGTTTTACCAAAGAATATATAGAATTAATTCTGTATAGAAATGGCATATTCTGTTATTATATGAAAATATGCTATATATATTCCTATATTATTTTTAACAATATTTAACAATCCATAAATGTCTATACTATATTGTCCATGTTTCTTATGATACTTGATTTAGAATATATGTCATTCCGTACTAACTGTGCATAAATCTTTTATTTCGATATCCCAGACCGACGATATCTCAGCATATATTGAGTCAAAACACGAATAAACCTGAGACTAAAGAGAGAAAAGTTTGAACCAACTGAGCTGGCTGACTACAAAAAAGGTAGGTGCTGGAGAACCTGATCAAAGGTCTGTCTATAAAATAAAATTAATTAATATTCAAAAATAGTTTCTATCTTTTCGTAACACAATGTATAGTAAGACAGGAAAAAGTAGAGAAAATTATGTTTTTCCATAGACAATCGGGACACGTTTTTCTTTTTTTTTTTTCATATTTACACACATTTAAATACATTGCCCAACTAGGCAAGCCTGTTATAGGGCAAAATGATAAACTAATATATTTTATAAAACCCAAACTCATCGAAGGCAAAACACAATAAGATCGAGTACATACATAGCATATAATGTGAAAATATTTGAGAGAAAAAAAAAATGTATATATATATATATATATAAAATATAAAAAGGTGAATAAAAAAAGAGAGAAGAGAAAAAAATAAAATAATAATACCAATAATGTAAGCAGATATAAGGTAGATATAAATATACAAGACCAAAACGCACAAAAGTAGTTATACAAATTATTTCATAATATAAAAGAGTTTACTCTCTGTATCTGCTCTTCCTAATTGCAACAACCAATTTGAAATATCCTTTTTAAAAGTCTTAATGTCAGTTAAATTTCTAATTTTATTTTCAATTTGATTATATATTCTAGGAGCTTAAAAGGTAAATAATCTTTGCCCAAAACTAGTTTTCATTCTTGGAACTATTTTAGGCTTGTTTGCTCTTGTGGGATAATATCTTTCAGTCCTCACAGATAGAGCACTTATTTTCCTATGAAAGCTAATTAATATATTTTGCACATATAATTGTCTTACATCCAAAACCTGAAATTCCATAAAAAGTGGCTCTGAAGGATAGGAAAAGTCACGGCGGTGTATTACTCTGAATATAGCCTTCTGAGCAATGTTTACTTTATATATATGTACACCAAATGCACTCTCCCACCAATCAATACCATAGCTCAAGATTGATGCATAGTACACAGTTTTAATCTTCTTTTTATTCAGAATATTTCTAAGTATTCTAAATATATAGATTAATTTTCGCAATCTTTTAGCTAATCTATCTAAATGAACATCCCATCTCATGTGCCTATCAATAACTATTCCCAAATACTTTATTGATTTACAACTTGCTATACTAGGACAATTACAGCCATTTATATATTTACAAGCACTTAAGTGTAATTTAATATAATTTAAATGTTTGGGTTGCATTACCTCTGTAATGGAGAACGGTATAAATTTTATTTTTGCTGCATTAAGCGTTAATAGATTTTTATCCAACCAACTATTGATAATATGTAGGTTTTTTTCAGCAATATGATAAACATGTTCCCATGTTGTTCCCTTGAATATTAATACAGTGTCATTAGCAAAAGTTCCAATACTTTTAAAATCAGAAATTCCATCGCTGATAAATAACTATCAATTAACAGATTCACGAATGCAAAAATTGGAACGTCGTTTTAAAAGGGATGCTCCGTTGGCTTCAGCTTACGGGGAATTCATTAGTGAATATGAAGTTTTAGGTCATATGAAACGCGCATCATGTAATTTTGGCGCTCATTATTTACCTCACCATGCTGTTGTAAATAATCAAAATGGAATCTATAAAATTCGCATTGTTTTTGACGGCTCTACGAAAACATCGGATATGTCGTTGAATGACATGCTATACAGCAGACCAAAGTTGCAAACGGAGATACCGTATATGATTTTAAATTTCCGATTTCATCGAATTGTTTTCACTGCAGACATATGTAAAATGTATAGGCAAATTTTAATTCTCCCCGTTCATCGTAAATATCAACACATTTTGTGGCGTGACTCTCCGAACGAACCTGTCAGACTACGAATTACAAACTATAACGTACGGTTTAACGTCCTCTCCATTTCTGGCGATTTCGACTCTGCATCAATTAGTTAAAGATGAGAAACAAAATTACCCTGCTACCTGAGGCGCTTAAAATTTTTTATGTTGACGATTTAGCGACAGGCGCTGATTCATTACCAACTGCGCTGACCCTAAAACGGGAAATCATTGATATATTAAAATCCGCTAAACTCGAGTTGAGTAAATGGTCTAGCAACTGTCCACAGTTACTTGAGCCTGAGTTTGAATCTCAAACTCGAAATTTGAATTTTGACAAAACAGATTGTGAAAATATTAGGGGTATATTGGAATCACAAAGTAGATTATTTTTCATATTTCATCACTATATCAAAATCAATAGTATACTCGAAGCAAAATATATTATCCATCCTTGCAGGATATTTGACCCGTTGAGATAGTTATCTCCTATCATATTCACAGCAAAAAGAATTATCCAGGAACTATGGAAATTGAATGTGGAATGGGACGCCGTCGTGACCGATTACATAACTTCTACGTGGAAAAGCTTTCTCGAACAACTTCCGTTGCTTCAAAACGTACGAATCCCGAGCTATTATCATACGAACCTAAGCAGTGACTGCATCCTCGTAGGATTTTGCGATGCTTCTCAATTGGGGTACGCAGCTGTGACATATTTAGTCGTTCAGGACGATAGTTCTAGCCACCTGCTTATGGCAAAATCTAAGGTCGCTCCATTAAAGCCCTTAACGAATCCAAGATTGGAACTGTGCGCTGCCGTTCTCATATCCAAAATTATTAGATACATATTGTCATCAGTACATTTTGTCAATTAAATTGAGAAGGTTATTCTCTTTACCGACTCGACGATTGTGCTATCCTGGCTTTAGACGCCGCCACATTTATTAAAGACCTTTATAGCTAACCGTGTGGTTCAAATCCTCGACCATGCGTCGCGCGCATTATGGAATTGTGTCATCTCGGAGGATAACAAGCTGACTATGGGTCCTTCCTGCCCACTTTATATCACGCTCATCATGGTTTACCGGTCCGCCGTGGCTTGGCAATCCCGTACAAGATTGGCCTTTGACGTCGACGCCAACGATTCCAGTAAGTGAATTACCGGAAATACAGCCCGCTAAAGCTACAGTTTTTAACGTGGAATTAACCCTCAGACGGCAGATAAGATTTTCGGAAATTGTTCCCCTGGAACAGCATGATTTTTAAACATTATGATACTTTCATACAAAATTTAATTACACTACACACAATATATATACATCTACAGAATAATTCACTGTTCCTTATCGCATTACAATGTGGTCAAATGTTTCAATTTCATGATAAAATAATAAAAATCGGAATTTGTAATGTATAATTATGTGTAAAAAATATATATCGCAAACACAATTACTCAAAAATGCACTCTGTGAAAATAATCATCAATATTCAGTTGTAAGATTTAATGTAAAATTTTTCCTGTCTAATGGAGAACGTACTATTAATATATTCTCAATCATTAACGAAATCCTAGTTTCAAACCATACTGTAAACACCTAAATTCAATCGATGCATCAAAAAAATCCCGGCACGACCACTAACAACAAGCGCACCTGTATGTTCCTTCATTGGTTCAGGTGAACCGACCAATAGTATTGCAGCGACATTTTTATTTTGACTAAAAAATGTTGGATTGTGTAAGTAAAGCTTTGAACTTTTGTGGGGCATAAGGAACTTCACTTCTCCACCATATCGAGTTGACAACCTGTTTAGACTGCCGAAAAGTTACGACATACAAACCCACACTTGGGAATTTGGTGTTGGGAATATTGAGGAAAATGTTGAGCATTAGTCTCAAAGGATAATCACTACTAATTCTAGCTTCGATTGTTGACTGGGATGGTGGATGTAAAAATTTGCGATTACTTTTCCGTGGAAACGGTCAAGCACACGTCCTTTTTGTTTTATATTTATACCTCGCCGTTGAGATTGGATTAATATGACGACAATTGTACGGATACGCGATCTTCTTGTCCACTTACTTTGATTTTCTTACACATTTCCAAAGATTATATATCTGACTTATCACAGCGCCCATAGCTTATTATAGATGTTGGTTCGAAATAGGAAATTTTGTTTTGTAATTCACTATTCCCGTTTCCATTTATTAGAAGCTCTTGAAGGCAAGTAAAACATTCTGATGCTTCGAGTCGGTTACACCCTTTCGATTATGTCTCAAATTATGGCATATTCTTTCTTGTCTTTCTAACCGTCCCACAGGCATTGATTTTTTGAATATGCAAATAGCGAAACAACGCTGGACTTGTATACCAATTATCCATATAAATTGTGTGCCCTTTTCCCAGGTAATCTGTCATTATTGAGGTCACGACTTTACCCAAGACCCCCAGATCTTTCGACAACACTTGATCTATATTACTTACTAGCAGTTCTGTTTTAGCCCCACAGTATATAACAAATTGTAAAACTAAACCCGTTTCACAATCACATATAACAAACAGCTTAATTCCAAATTTGTGTCTTTTGGCCGGGAGATATTGCTTTATTCTTAATCTACCTTTAAATAAAACTATTGACTCGTCAACACACAAATTTTTAGATGGATAAAAGTATTTTTTGAAATTGTTGCACACAGAATTTACAGTCTCTTATCTTATGGATACAATAGTCTTTTTCTTGTTTTTTATTATCAGAAAAATGAAGCATATCGAGTATAGCTAAATAACAATCCCGTGGCATCGTCTCGCCAAAAATTGTTGATGAAATAAGCTTATCTGTAGTCCAATATTGGCTAATTCTACTTTTCTTACTCCTAACCATGAGAATTGACTATATGCAATAAATATATACATTTCTTCAAAATTCACGTTCTTCCATTTATGCATTCGAGAATGCAGAGGGAATGTTTTACTAGCTTTAACATCCTTATAGTAACGATTAGTTTCAATCACTATACTGTTTAAGATATCTCCACTTAAAAATAGTTCTAAATAGTCCAGTTCCTGACTCTCTTCATTGAGTAGAGCATTTCGTAAACCAGATTGTTGATTAAAGTCATGTAATACTGGACTGAAGCTACTACCATCGTGCTATTCAGGTGAAAAATCATCCAATTGTATTTCTGCCGCGAGATCCAAATCCATTACTTCCGAAATATCTATTTCACAATTACTATTTTCTAAATATTTATCTTGGTCCTCTAAATCTATTTTGTCCGGAATGTAATCTTCATTGTCACTCATGGAATAATCAGAATCAATGTCTATAACGTACTGTTCTACCTCTTCGCCATTCATTGTTGACATAATAAGATAATATATATTTTTAAATAAACAATAATTATGATAAAAAGGGTAATGTCAAAGTTCACAAACCAAATAAAAAATCAATGATGAGTTAAGAGCTCTCTGTCAATTAAATATTTATAAACAAAAGAAAACAAATCACAGTTTCAAATGTGATAACAAAATAGGCACCCGAAGATAAACACACACCGACATCAAAAGCGTGTACCGACACGGCGAAGTGGTGCGACCTACACACAGCTAAGCGCGCGCGGAACTGTGTATGTGACGGCGCATTATTAGAGCAACGAAATCTGAATTACAAACGTGTTACAAAAAAGCTGGTAAATTTAAATCCCCTTATAAAAATGATATTTTACAGTTGTCAAATCACAGAAAATAAATGAAACCATTCAATGAACTTTTTTACTTCAGTCTTTTAGTGATATTTTTAATTAATAATTGAAGATGAAAAGGATTAATTCTTCCGAGCTGCATATGTGGTCAGCCGTCCCGTGGGCCCGAATATCTCGAGTTGTAAATGTAGTCTTCCGCACACTGAGGGTTAAAACCATCCACACTTATTGGGAAATATTCTTCATTATCCAAGTTGAAGAGAATTATTGTGTGGATTTTTCGTTTTAAAAGAAATTGTAAATCAGCAGTTTCCAATACCCCAAATCAATTTAACCGTCAACCCGTACTTACCAGTTAAGAACTGGACTATGCATTCATGAGGATCACCTAAATCGAACAGCAAATCTATTTTCAAAATGATCTTAATCTTTTAACATCTGGTAAACTGTGTTCTCATCTTCAAAAGTTGAAGCCTTTAATCGATCCTCAAGGTATTCTCAGGGTGGGCGGTCGAATAAAAAACTCTACACTCCCGTCTGAGAGCAAATATCCAGTTGTGCTACCCAAGTGCAGCCATCTTGCCTTGTTACTAATCGATTATTATCATCCGTCATATCTTCACATTGGACCACGTAGCCTCCAGTTTCTTCTTCAACGAAAATATTGGATTATATCCGGCCGTACTGTCATTCGATCGCAATTATCAAAGTGCGTCACGTGTTACAAATTTAGGGCCAATGCAAATCCGCCTCTGATGAGTGACTTACCCCCCTCTCAAGTACAACAGAATCGTCCATTCTCACGAGTAGGCGTCGATTTCGGTGGACCTTTTATGTTAAAAAATCATAAGCGCCGGGGAGCGAAAGTGAACAAGGCTTATTTGTGCCTGTTTGTCTGCATGGCCACTAAGGCCTTACACCTTGAGGTCGTATCGGATCTAACCGTTTATTGCAGCCTTGACTCGATTTACAAATAGACGAGGTTTATGTTCCGAGATATTCAGCGACTGCGGCACCAACTTCATTGGCGCACAGCAATATTTAACCGGAGTATTCTCGCCTCAGAAGGAGGTTATTATGATCACCTATCCCAGAAAGGCATTGTGTGGACCTTCAATCCTCTCGCCAGTCCCCACTTTGGTGGGCTGTGGGAATCGGATATTAAATCAGTCATGTTTCATCTGGTGCGAGTAGTTGGCGACACTTCCCTCACATTTGAGGAGTTCGCTACCCTTCTCACTAGTATCGAAACTACCCCCGATCTTGCAATGTTTGCTGAAATACGGTAGAAAACAGATTTCCCCATTCTATAAACATGTCAAACAGTAATTTTTTGCTTTTTACAAGGTATGACAGCTTAAAATTATTTAAAAAATGCAGAATGACCCTTCCGCTTCTTTAAATGACTGTCCCTGTTTTTTATTTGATGCAGACTACATATATGAGACGTAAAATAAGATTGATGCATTGTTTGTTGAAAACAGATGCCACTCCCCCATTACATGTACTATGTAAAATATGTATGCAGTATTTTTTAATGGCTAGATTTGTTTTATTAGCAAGGAAATATTTATTTTCTATCTATAGAATTTCATTTACATACGTATTAATAATTTTTGTATTAGTATTGTATTAAGTTTAGAGTATCAGCAATTCCTGCATTACATAAATAAAAAAATCTTAAAATTGCCATGTTCGCTATATACATAGTGAATGTTCATAAATCAAGAACTGCATGTACACTAACTTACCTCACTGATGCCGGTTGGCAAAATCAGGCAAATTGGATAAGAAGCGTCCAAGTCTCTGATCCTAAATGGTTGGGTTGAAGCGAAAAAATAGAAGATAGCACAAGCTGTCTTTTCTCACATCGACTAACACAACTAATCCCCAATAAATATTTTAATGGCCTGGCTCAAATAATAAATAAACCATCTGAAACAATAGCTCTCACATACCTATCATTGCTTTTCATTTTTCTTGTATAAAATAATATTAAATAAAAATTATCAAATAAAATTTTGAGCCTGACTCCAACCGATTTCTGGCAGCTTAACTTTGGGATTCTAGAGTTTAAAATATTAATTATGGCAGCAAAGCATTAATTACTTGAGCATTTTTAGATTTGCATCAAACTATAAATAAAATGAAAATATATTATGTACCTTCCATATCCAGCTCTACTTCAGACTCGGGTTCAGATTCATCACTGGGAACAGTGGGTTCTGGTTTCTTTTCAGGTGGAGGTGCACTAAAACAAAGAAGTTATGTGTGAAGCAGGCTTGGTCTCGGAGGTTCTCTGAATAACCCAAAATAAAAATATTAAAATTTTGCAAGGCTATTTTTATACATATGGACAAGCCGAGAGTTTATTTGTCAGGATAGAAGAGTGTGGAAATCAATCCTCTGTTTGCCCCCGTGAAAACAGCACGATGCGGTAAGCATAAAAAGAAACTGCTATATATTTGCGCTATTATAATAATAAAAAAATGAAGTGTTAGATTTTTTGGGATTGTTTTTGGCAGGTTTTGGTCGTTAGTTTCGACCAAAAAACGACCAAGAGCTTAACAATATTAATTATTATTTAAATACTTGAAAATGAATGACGAAATAATGATTGAAAGCGGAGAATACTAATAAAAATACTTACTGGTCACCGGCAGGCGATGCCTCCGGTTTAAACGCCGCAACTGGAATATTTCCGCCCAATGACACGATAAAGTCTTTGAAGAAGTCTAGACTGGGATGGTGTAATAATTGTGGCATCGTCTGACATACTTGAACAAAAACTTTCAGTTGAGACAATTGCTCAGCATTAAATGGGCAGCTCATTTTGGAATCTGGAAAACATTAATTTTATGACAAATTTATGAATGAAGCAGAATATGTTGATATTAGTCTAATACGGCAAGGATCGATCAAATTAAAAAAGTATATTTTCCGAACATAAATACAAATATTACATTTTAATTTATCCAAGTCTTGATAAAACAACAAATATACGAAAAACACCGCAAAATGGCGCGTCTCAATGTGACACTTCCAGAGTATTCTATTTATTAATCGACTGGTATACTTGCAGCGTGTTCGATGGTTGTTTTTACACAAATCATCCAGTGTTCATCCGGAGTATTTCGGTACTTGCCTATAAAATATGGGGCTAGTTGTATTTGATAAAAAGATGGCGGAACTCGACCGAAAATAAATTGCACCTATTACGGTCGCATCTCATGTGTGACGTTCACATTTTGCGTTTATTATTATTTTGGTGGGAAATTTGAAACATAAATTATAACTTGAATTTAACTGTGCGCGGGCCGCGCGCCGGGTAACGCTAACTCCTCTTCCCTCCGCTTTTAAACAGGCATCCTCGGCCGGATGATGGGTGGCTACCCCCTCCCCCGCGCATTGGTTGGTGGGCCGATGAACGAGCCCAGGACGCTCTCTTGCTCCTCGCTCGTCCTGCGCCCCGGATCTAGGTGCCGCCGATTGGCGGCTGGTCTCCGAGTAAATTCTAGCCGACCGCCATTGCAACGAGTATATATAGATAAGAGGCTGTGACATGCCTCCTGGAAAGGACGAGGTAAGCGGCGGAGAATATCCGCCGCTTACCTCGATCGAATTCCAACTTTTTTTTTGTGTTTGTTGTAAATAAATGTGCTTGTATGTGTAAATATGTAAAGCTGTGTAATTTAATATATCTTCCCGCCACTCCCTCGTGACCATCATTAATAATATTACGTTGATTGCTTGCGCAAAGACCGAAGCGTCAGCGTTATATTACGCGCATTAAATATTTAAAAATACATCTATTTTTTTAATTTTTAACAAAGTAGTTACTTTTATATCTAATTAATCTGATTTAAACTAAAAAAATAATTCGACAATAAGGTGTTATATAAAAATGACCCTCTAAATCAATTTATTTGAGCGACACCCCACACTCTGGTAAATAATTCGCTCCGCGTTTCACTTCCAGGTAACATACCTTTATGACATTATGGTTACGAGAAGGAACACAGGTGAACTATATAAAACACTGATAACACACAAATCCATACTCTTTGTAGGGGGTATCGAACGGTCGGAAAACCTGACTCAGATATTCTACCTCCACACCATTCCGAAGATTACGCCGCGCCCATGTCTAATATTTCAAGATCAGCCAGTAAAATGCTAGCTATAATAGAAAGCGTTACAGTTAAGACTGTTCTATAAGCTCCAGTAATAGTAATGATCGGGATGCGTTGCCCCTTGTTCGCAGCAGCTGCAATCACGCCTATTTTTATCCAGTGAGAATAAATTCCTGTCCCATAAGCTATTTGGGAAATAAAAACTGTTTTATAGATGAGTCTATTTGCGGGGGTTTTGATACCCCAGTCTACAGCCGTTAATCTTCGCATGCGTCCGAAATAACCAATAGATTTTTCGCATACTAGCTTAGTGTGCGTAAAGAATGATTCATTTGGGTCCAAGGATGGTCCAAGGTGACACCTAAATATTTTATGTTATCCTCAAAGTTGACCTTTATGACGTCGAGCCTAAGGTTCATTTTCGCCCGACCATCTTTCCCTTTGAAAAACATTGTGTATTTTATGAAGCGCTAGGTTCAATTTAGTTCTATTTATCTATTGATAAATCTTTCTTAACGCATAAATACTCTTAGCATTGAGGTTTTTGTAACTGTTGCCCGAAATCAAGAGTAGACCGTCGTCAGTGTACACCGACACGACACAACCTACAGGAATCGATAACAGTAGGTCATTGAAGATAATATTCCAAAGAGTAGGGCCGAGCACCGATCCCTAGGGGCAACCGATGTTTATATCTCTGGTCACTGAGATCTCTCCATAAGTGGAGGTGGCAGAACATTCACAGATATAGCCACATATGATTCTGAAGAGATATAAAGGGCACTGTCTGTTTTTTAGGAGGATCAGTATTATCGACCAAGAGGCATTGATGAAAGCTCCCGCGATGTCTAGAAATGTACCAATTACATACTTTTCATTCAAAGACTTAACCCTTAATGACGAACTGCGGTCCGAAGCTAACTGATGTGTTCTTCTCGGAGGACCATCCTCACTGTCTTTTCCAAACTCTGCGGTTGACTCGTTCAATTTCTCAAGCAGACTATTTGGCGGGCTGCGTGATGACTTTTTTAATGGCTTACAGCGAGGGTGTGCCTTTACTTTCGCCAGCTGGTCATGCCCCCAGGACTGCTACCGCTAAGATGAAAATAATAGATAGCGGAACGAGGCGAGAAAATGAGCCATTCCATCAGCAGCCTAATTCTTAAGAACAGAGATCAGATAATGGTACATATGAAAAGTTATGTGTCAATGATGATTTATGTTTATATTATAATTTACAGTAAATGCTGAATGTCTAGGGTAACTTTTAACCTGCAAACAGGGTCTTGGAGCAGAACTCGTTCATATGTCTTCTTCGGCAGTCCCTTATTACGAGGATGACGTCTGTCATAATTAAAGAAGCATCCGTTGTGATACTTCTCAAGGGATTTTAGGTAGCAGCTATATAACACCCATGATTTGCATTCATACAATAATGTGGGAAATACTATAGCACGATAAACTAATACTTTGATGTTTTTGCGCAGATCACGGTTATATCAAACACACGTGATAGTAGTTTGCCGAAAGTGCAGCTTGTACTTCGTGTTCTGTTTCCTTGTCTGATGACTGTCATTATTTCAAAAGGTTCAGATTGGCACCATTAGCGTTAAGCTGGATCCCTGATACATGATAAGTTCACCAAAATGAGTTGAGTGGCGAGCGGCTAGTTAGTCGAAAATTGACCCGTGGATTGACATACGACACAGATCGCTCACTAAATCTTACATATTACACATGCACCAAGATAAAATAAATTAATACTTACACAGGTTTTACACTAACACACATCAGAATGTACGTTGTATTATAGCTTTACTCACTTTCAGAGTCACATCAAATACTCAGTAGAAGGGTGAGTGGCAAATAATAATAAAAAATGACGAGTTGTTAATAATACAAGCGCCAACCAAACAAATAACAGGGGTGCTATACAAATAATATATGTTTAAAAATAAAATAAATTCACTGCTTTTTTTACTTCTGTGGCTCGGTGCGAATAGCAACATCTCCTAAAATGTCCCTTGCTATATTATGTAAATTCTTATACGTAAATTTAACAACTACCCGTAACCTTATTTGTGTACAACCAGGAGACTTTAATAACCTTGACAACAAGACCCAAGGTATGTTTATTTAATTCATTTCATCTCTGACGTTATATACACCACACCGGAAGGGACCCACCCTTTCCCTGATGTTATTTAGTGAATCATTTCTGAATAATGGAGTCAAGTAATTCTTTCTGTGTCTGGTCCACTTGAGTCAACCGAGTCCTCCATATAAATAATAATCAACTGAAGACCAGTCATAAGTTTATCAAAATTAATTTTAAATTATCAGTCAGAAAGTGTAAGTTTTTAAATGGTTCAAAATAGGTGGTGTAGCTTAAACATCTTAGAATCATAAATTTACTCTTAAAACAGTGTGGACTAGGTCCACCAGGTTGTATCCTCATTAGGGTCACACAGGATAATCATTTTCATATTATGCGGAATGTTAAACTTTACTGGATTTTAATAATTTTGAAATAATGATTTCTATTCAATATTTATGAAACAGAAAATGAAATAATTAAAACAAGATTCTTTGGTATGTACATACGTAATGTTAATTATATGTGAATTAACTTACTAATCAGTAGCATAAAAATAACAGGAAGACATAAAGAATAAAAAGGTATCCTCTTTTCAATTAATTTATTTATATCATTTCAGACTCAGTATTTAAGTTCATATACATATTCATAAAATTAGAAAACAATAATTACTATATGTATAAAATGCGCATAATATAAAAGTAATTGGGTTATTGGTAAGCAAAGTTAAAGTAATCTCAATGAATTACATAACTTTAAAAATGAAAGTGTAAAACATTATTCAATGTTATAAGTATTCTATAAAAAATAAAATCCACTTAACAACGGAAAATGGCTAACTTGTAAATCACTTTTGCTTATAACAATAATAACATAGAACATAGGATCTGATATTATATACAAAGTACTTAAGTAAGGTAATATTTAAATTAAAATGGTACTCAATCAGAGTCACTGCCTGATTCCGAAAGGCACAAGTCATCATTAAGGAGATGCATCGGCATTGATGCTTCCGCATTGTTCAAAGTGCTTCCATTCATTCCACCTAGAACAACAATTGTTAATGTTATGTTTTGTATCCATCTATTCATAATAAAACAGAGCAAAATCAATCCAATTTCATTTATCCTAGAATTTAATAACATCATTTATAACCCTGTTGAAAAAACCTACAAGGTAAATTGCAAAGAGTGCCAGCGTATGGTGCCGGTCTGTCAGTACACCTTTGATATGCTAAAAGGACAATAGCTCCCTCACTATTATTCTTTTAGCATATCAAAATTGTCAGCGCTCTGTTTGTCATTACTACCCCCAAAATCCATTGTTACGGCAAGAGCCGCAAAATGACGCAACGCATTTGAAATGCATTTATTTGATAACATGCTAATTTATTTCAATGTTCAATATCTTTGAATTTATTTATTTGTAATATAGTATCTTCAACCAGTAAGCCCTTCAATTGTAATATATATTGTGTGTTGGACATATTCAAATATTGCTTGTAATATATATCGTTGCAATACAGCTAAAACTGAAAAACAAATTACAAATTGTATAGGAGTATTTCAAAGATTCTGCTTTTCTTTAAACATCTCCTTCAGAACTATTATAGATATTATACCTAGTACAAAATATTTGATATTTCATAAAACTGATCTATTTGTCGTAATAACAACACTCTCGATTTAGTAAAAAAAAAAAAATTTTTAAATCCAAACTTGGGTGACTATGCATACATCATCCCCTTGTAAACATCTGTACTGTAGCTAACTCCACCCCCTAACCAATCACGGCGCTGTTCCTTATCGCAATAGATCAGCGCGCTTAGAGCTCGCAACTCGCAAGACCATGGTCGAACTGAGTGATTTATGTATACCAAATTTTGCAGTGCATTTTATAAGATTTGTTGTTGTTTCGACAATAATTGTAGGCGCATTACGAATTTTATATTTCTACTCCCTTGTAACCTTTAATTAAAATAATTTAAACAATTTTCATTGGATCTCGTAATTTATAAATGAATTGTGTGCAACAGTTCTATTGATTTTATATCCGGTTTTTTGTTTATGAAATGCTGTGATTTGTTTAGTGTAATAAAAAAACTGAAACCTTTGTATTTAAATACACAACCTATTTAATAATAGAATTTTTTGTGTTTCGTTTTCTAAAATGGCACGAACATCTCATAATTCGTGTAAATCCTTGACCATTTGAAAAATTGAACTTATTTTAAAACTGTCAAAAATTGATGTCAAAGATAAAATCATTTTTTACATTTTTTTTCATGAGGTTTTTAATATTCCAATTTCTTGCCTAATTTTGATGGAAAAGGCGAGTTCAACCAATTTTCTTAATGTTGCCTTCAAAAAAATAGTTCTCATTATTTGTAATTCGGATTTTTTTTTAAAATTTCGGTCCTGCGAGTTACGAGAGTTAAACAGAGTTTAACTGTATGTATTTAGATATATATTAATATGTATATTAATCATATATGTAGGCCAGAAAGGTCTGATATACACGACAGATTAGATTAGAAAACTATATACAGAAGATTCTGAACGGCCGTGAAAACCTAAGAACATTTTTAATGTATATTTCAAATCACTATAATTAACTTAGGGTCATAAGTTAAATGAATGACTTGCTTACGATTTCAATTCATATGAGATGCTGATGACTTGGATTTCTTTGATGCTAAAGATTTCTATATGCTAAAAATGCAATCCAGATGGGTTACTTAAGTACTATTGTAAATAAAATAATAATTTACCGTTGATTGTCGGTTTAGAATGATTGGGTGGAGGATGATTAGTTTCAGCCTCACTTTCACTTCCTCCGCTGTCACTATGCTCAGTCTCGCTTCCACTGCTTGAGGAACCACTGGAAGAACTGAGGACTCCAACCTCTTCAGTTTCACGCTGTAAAATATATTAATTTCATTATTAATAAACATTGTTTTTTTTTTTTATATGTTTAATTATATGTTTATATGTTTAATTATATGTTTATATGAATTAAATGTTTTTTTACTGATTTTAAGGGAAAATAATTTCTAGCATACAACATAGCAAATTTTGACGTATGTGTATGTAAAAAAGGCGCACATATGTGCATTTATGAACAGCGCAAAGGGCATATTATTGCAGGGTTGTCAAATAACTTCCATTATGTACATTATTTTACACAATTATTTTTTAATTAAAAGTCTATTCACCACTATAAGTTCAATTTAATTCAAGCCCATGTCGGCCACGAAATTTAACACAATAATAATAATTTAAAAAATAAGATGAGTTAATAAAATATAGAATCATTTAGAGAAATAAGAAAGTATAGACAATTGTTCTTTGCACTTATGATTTTTATGACGAATTTATTTTATGACAAATTCTACTTCGAATATTTCTCAACATCATTTTTTCATGGAGAGTGCTGTCACCCTGCTGCTCAAGATATTTAAGAAGTAATTCCGCATGATTTGAACCGACACCATGATTGATTTTTTTTGATGCAATTAACTCATCTTCCTCTTCACCATTATTAGGTTGCACAGTATCATTCGTCGCACGTTGTAAAACCTCTTCGTCATTTAATATTTCATGACCAGTCTCATTGTCATCTGCATTAAGTCAATCACGTACCGATTGCTCATCAACATCCCCGCAATCCCATCAATTTGTCATCAATTTTTTAGCACTTCTTATTCGTGGTTTTCTTCAAATCTGAAAAATTCATTATTATTTCCCTGTAAAATTTTACACTAAGACCCTTTTAGAGTAATGCTTCTTATAGACTTCCACGCCGGTGAGATTTCATAAATTGAATTCAAAACTGTCAGTTTTTTCCAAAATGTCATAAGTCAGTTTCATTTTCCGTTGCTAACTTAAGTAGCAAGTTTCTGCGATAGATCACCTTTAGTTGCTGGATGACACCTTGATTCATCGGTTGTATTAAAGCTGTAAATATTTCACGAAAATATTTCCATCATCTGATCTTAAAACTTCCGCATTTGGATGACTCGGTGCATTGTCCAATAATAGAACAGCTTTCTGTGGCAAACCTAAAAATAATAAATATTGGCGCACTGATGGTACAAATTTGATTTTGAACCAATTGGAAAATATCTCTCTGTCCATCAAGCCTGACTTGTTGTTGTAGTAATTGACAGGTAAATTCGACATTGACATTTCTGAGAAAGCTCGTGGTTTTTTTGCCGTGCTGATTACACAAGGTTTCGGAAGATGAGATCCGGAGGCATTACCACAGCAAAGAACCGTTAGTTGCTGCTTTTGAAGCTTATGTCCAAGAGCTTTTAATTCAGTCTCATAGGCCAAAGTTTTTGACGGGAGACATTTCCGGTCTAACCCGGTTTCTTCGGCGTAAGATCTTCGGTTTCAATAAATGCTTGAAACTTAGTGATGAATTCTTGAGCAGCTATTTCATTACAGCTTAATTTTTCACCTTGAATAGCAATTTATTGGATGCCGTGTCTCTGTTTAAACTGAGTTAATCATCCAGAAGACGCGTTAAAATCGCCCTGAAATTTGTCATAAAAATATTTTGCTTTGGCTGCGCAAACAGCCCCAGAGATAGGAATACCTTCCGCCCTTTGTTGGTTGAACCACAAAACCATGACCTTGTTGAGATCCTCATGTGTTGACAAATTCATTGTTTTTCTGCTGGTCATGCCAATAGCACTATCTGATGTGCCTGCAAAATCTACCAATTTTCTCTTTTTTTTCTTTGATTTTAACAAATTAATTAAACAAATTTTTATTTCATTGGAATTCTGATTTGTTAGTAAAGTAATTATGGATCTTGCCAGGGTTCTGTCTATATTTAGAAAACTTCTGCACTGGATAACAAAGTATAGAGACTGGCTTTGAACTTGTGACAGAATTGAAGGAATCTCCAGAATTTCAACGTTTACGGAAAAGAAGAACTTTAATTATGGAACCTATAACTAATCCCTAGGAAGCTTTGCAGTGAATTACTTTAATCATTATGTACTAGACAAGACTTATTAGTTATTAAAGCCACGTTTTGAATTGTGGAACAAAATAACTTGTTCTTATTGTGAAGTTGTAATTATTCAGAACATAGGTCTGTTGATTAATTAACTAAATTTTTGTTCTGATTGCCATATGTGAATGATTTTTTGAAAGGCACTTACTGTCATGTAGATGACAATGATGAATTTTCTTTTGAAAAGTATCCTACAGAATGTTCTAATGTAATATGTTTAAATTGTACGAAAAAGCAAATGGAAATTCAATATGCTATGACAGATCTAGTAGTATTTCAAAGCAAAGTGATCAAAGAATCACATAACTACTTGAGATTGATAATGCTCTTACAAGGCAGAAACGTGTCTCAAATAAATTAAATTAATAGAATCAAAAAACTGTTTTATTTTCACATATGGACTACTTGACTCAATATAGTTCAGTTACAGTGAGAGTTGGTATTAGTCTCATGAAAATGAAACATTTAATCAACAGTTCAGATTTCAAATTAGAATATTTGAAGATGAAATAGGTACCGTTTTTGGAGTATTTGGTGTTTCCATATTGTGTCCGTTTAACGGAGGTGGTAAAGACAATGGTATGTGCACTGGATGCCCCCCACTGGGTTGAGTCATGTCATCCTCCATCAGACCTATCATAGGAAGACTAGCAAGCGTGCTCTGCCCTGAATTGACTGTCCATCTAAAATCAAACAAAAAAAAACCCATCAAAATGAGAATAAGGTACAAATAAACAGTGCTGTCTTCTGTATGCTCATGCTTTATTGTAACAATATGCGATTCAATCTCATTTTTCTCTTAATTTAAAAAATTACTATTAATTGAGAGGTAAAGAAACAAAACTGTTATTATTCAAATGGACGGAAATAGAGGATAAGTGTTTGAAAATGATTATCTGGAAAAGTGGCAGTTTTACAATTGATAGCTCTTGAAATCATTTTGTATGTTTTAAAAGTATTTTATCAAAAGCATATCAATTCTAAAACCTCCGCTCTGGCTATAAAATCAGTTACAAATACGTTGATCTCAATTTTGTCAATTGGATAGTGGCGGTGTTTGCATATCTCTCAATTGTACTAATCGATAATTGGGCTAGTTGTGAACAGACCCAATCAACTGGTTCAGCATTTTGTGTTTTTCGAATTGAACATTGGAATTTGTAATATAAATATATTTTTGAAAAGAAAAAAAAAATTTATTTACGCAGTCTTAAAATAAAAATTCAATTGTTTTAGAACGAATTAAGAAAGATTACAATTAAAGACAAAATGAATTTGGGATAGAGAATCATAGGGATTCAGACAGAACAGACAATTGTATATAATTAAATTAGTTATGATAATAATTCACCTGTCAAGTGAATGATATTAATGATTAATTCTGAAATAATTTCAAAATGATCATTTGTTGCAATGGGCTATTATGATCATATAGAAACATTAGATAAGATTAACTCCTTGGCCGCCCACGTCGCAAGTTTCCGACAGAGAAGAGATGGAATGAGAACTGTGAGAATTTAAGTTGGCTATCGTGAGTACAGCGGACAACCACATGACATTCTGTGGCGTCTATTTCTCACGAAAAATTACCATCAAATGATGCATGATATCATCAGCGCCACGGATCGGATCTTTAACCAAATTATTATTTCTAGTAGTGGTTTTGTACGGTGTCCCATAGAAATCTGTTTCAACTCAAAAACAAAATGAATTACATCTGAAATCTAGTGAAAAAATAGTTCCTCCATACAAAATTGACAGTTGGTGCTTACTATTGCGTTGCCAGATTGCAATTTTATAAAATTTGAAAATTAAACACACATGTTGATGTCAAAGTGCTGATATTTTTACAGTTATAGAATTTTCGAAAACTTTTTTGATTGAATACCCAAGGGAACGCCGGACCGGACGTCACCAGACCTTACACCGTGCGACTTTTTTTTGTGGGGATACCTAAGTTGAGAGTTTACAGCAACAATCCTCGAACAATTCAGGCTCTATAAGAAAATATCCGCCGTGAAGTTGCGGCCATTGAACCAACGCTTTGCTTTTGTGTGTTTGCAAATTTAAGAGTCCAATTGCGAGAGTGTCTTGAGAGAAATGGACGGCATCTAGATGATATTGTTTATATAAAGTAAAATCTGCATCGTTAAACTCCATTTTGTATAAATAAAATATGAGAATAACATTGTAGTTTTTTTTTTATTTAATTGAAAACTTGAAAATTTTCCGCTGGACACCCTATATTTATAAAATAAGGAATAATTGAACTATTTGAACATTTTGTGACTTACGGAGCTGCTTGGGGTATCTCAGATCGGTGACGTGGTGGTGGCGGTGTGCAGGATGCGGGCACAGGAGCAGGTCGGCGCCCCGAGGTGGTCACCCGGGTGCGGGAGCTGGATCGCTGCGTGCAATTGTTTGCGCTCGTATCAGCCGGCCTGGGCGGCGGCGGAGCAATCTTGTGTACTGGCTCCTGCCTGAATAAAACAAAACATGCTCCAACACATTAATTTGACACTATTTTTCCAATTCATTTGTAAAATAGGAAACAATTGTAATTTAATAAAAAATGATAAAAGACAACTAAAAATATTGTAATTACTATCGATAGTGGTTCAATTTTCTCTAACAAAGAGATGTATGATTTGTATCTCAGTACATATTAATATTATACGCTTCCCATTTACACAAAAACACAAATAATGTCTTATCGTATTACGCTGAAAAAAATGCAAATGCCATTCTTTAAGGAACGAAGTACGAATATTGGTCAAAACAAAACAATTTTTTTTTAAAAAAGTTTACGAGTTTGTAAAATTTTTTTTGACTACTTTTAAGAAATAAATATTTGAAACCTAAAAAGTTTTTTGAAAAATTCTAGTAATTGAAGATCGCCTTTTCTCAAGTCAAAGACATGTGTTCTAAAATAATTAATATTAATTTAATAACTCACTTTTAGGACAATAGGGGAATTCACATTGTGTATTAATCTGTTGAATGCTACCGTATCAACAGTTGATACGGTGACTTTGGTCCATAATCACATAGTGCGCCTATTTCATACAATATTTTAACATACACTAAAAGATTCCCAATACTTTGACGATGCTGACATCTTCAGATACTTTTGGAAAATAAAAACGTACTTCGGTAAAAACATTGCTAATCTGTCACGTGTTTCGAGCAGCGGCCGCATTGCTGTACCGTTATGTATGTTTTTGTATGGAGTTTATGTTTATTCAATTATAAACATACTATGGGTTTTACAACCATATTTTAGATTCATATTGAACAAGATAACCTTTGAATGTCAGGGCTCGGAGTAGCGTTTGAAAAAGCTTAAATTTTTTTATTATTTACAAATTTTCACGAAATATTGAGCTTCAAATGATAAAAACCACTGCATTAAAATACATGTCAATTTTACACGTATAGTCTCAATCTTTAACCATTCATAAAAACTAAAAAAAAACATAAATATTTTTTTAAAGAAAATTTTGTTCCATTACCTGGTCTTTTTCACTTGAATATTAGTTGAAAGTTTTTCAAGAGTCATCTCTCCAGTTATTCTGTCTATTATAAGTACACATTCTTTATGATAGGGTCTCTGATTTCCTTTAAAAACAGTTTGAGGTACGCCAGCTCCATCTGCAAAGTTTTTTTTAAATGTATTTGTTTTTCTTCGCAAATTGATCCAAGATTTGTGTGGCTCGGCTAATCAATTTAGAGTTTGAATGTTTTGTTATGAGTAACTCCTTTAGCTTCAAATTCAATGTTGCGTATTGTTAATCCAACAGTTAATATTTTGTGCGCCAGAAAGTTATAACATTTTCTATTGTATAGTGTTTAAAAAATGGTTGAGAATCAAATAAACAAAATCAAATGATTTGGTGTAAATGGTGTGATTTGGTTCCATGTGCCGTACTATAATTCTAGTAAAGAGGAATTAATATATCGGTTTGAGAATTTGCATATAAGAGGCGTGTTTTATTTCTTAATGGACAAATGTTGTGCACTGAGAGACAAGCATATTTCGTTAGACCGAATGTCTCGCACACCACGGCACAACATCAGCCATGTTTAAATACATTTTCTGACAAACTGGCACTAGATGTTTCCTCAATAATAATAAAAGCACGTGAGCAGACAGCTTGGAAATGCAAATCACATTATATTAATAACCAAAAATATGTAAATCCCCAATAAAATACATTTTTTCCGTCATTGTACTCAGCTCATTAATAACTCGCAAAATAATTTTTAAACAATCTGTATTTTGCATTTGATACAGTTATGTTTAATGAGCTGTTCGTATGAAAATATACAATGTCTGTCTAAACAGACAATATAAATATTTAGAAGGAATTTTATTGTTAAATATAAATTAAATGTATTATACCAACAGTGCATTGATGACAAATTTTCGAACCTACGAGTTATAAATTTGTCATCAATCCACTGTGTTGGTATAGCATAATCGGAAAATGCACGTTCCCAAGATTGGAAGAGATCCAGGTTCGAGTCCCGGTAGCAACAATAATATTTTTCGATAGAATTGATTTTATATATATATCTTCCTAATTAATACATTGAATTAGTATTTAAAATATCACAGACCGTCTGTTCTGAATAATTACAACTTCACAATAAGAATGTGTTCTCCTTAATAATTTTATTATTATACATTTGACCACGTTAATTCTAAAAGTTGTTGTTAAGTTCTTGTTATATTACTTATCATTTATCATATTTAGTTATATCATTTAAGTTAGGGGTTTAGAAAGATGGGGGTGTGTTTGTTCGCATAGGCCTAAGAAATGACGACGAATGAAAAATTTAGTCACTGATCTTACGACGAGTGCCAGAAAGAATTTTTTCTTCTTCAAATTTCTTCTTAAAACAATTTTGTTTTAATTATTAGGATAATCATTCTTGATTACTGATTATGGGTTAGTTTTTCATGTTTAAGTTTCAGTTTAACTGAAAAAGACATTGCGATTTTTTTTTTGACTCTCTTGTTAAATTATGATTTCGAACTCATTTTCCTTTACCTGTATACAGAAATAGTCTCACCGTCAGGCTTTTATCAGCAGTATGTGTTAAATATTAGGAAAAATAAATAAAGCAGTTTGTGTCTGAACATTACCGTATATATTAGATAGTGGAAATATACCATACATTACATAAATATATATATATTATAAAATAATTAATAAATATGTAATGAGGTAATATTTAATATTAGACATGTATCAATGTTAGACATCATTTTTTTGTTTTACTTTTTGTTTTTAGAAACTAATTGTTCAGAACAAATTGAGGGAAGACTTTACCATTATGTAATATAAAATAAGGAATAAATATGAATGTTAATTTTGTTTACCTAAATGAGGAACAGTGACAGTGACTTGGTTATTGGTACCGACATCTACAGTTGCCATTTTACTAGCATCCACTGAAGCAGGTTTAAAATCACCTACAAAAAAAATTATAATTATTTATTAGTAACAGTGATAGGAATAATATGTGTCTGTATTGAAGTTGAATATTTAGTATAAGCAATGAAAAGACTTCACTAAGTCTGTTAGTGCCAGCAGGGCATATAATTTCCAGGATTAGTACTAGGTGAAGTCCTTTATTATTATCCCCTATTTTTTTCTTAAACCAAAATTTGGTACCAATCGATGCCATGATGTACATTTTATGATTTGTCAATTTCCTGAATAACCAACACATGACATAGATTGAATTTGAAGTAATTTTTTATCAGTAACAGTATTTAAATATAATATTAGCAGAATTAGGAAATTATTAAGGATGGTGATAGATGTAATGGCCTGTGTCTATGATGATCTCTCAATGAGAATTTAAACTCTGAGAGTCTATAAAGGTACATGTGTACCGGCAGCGACATTCTAATTCACAAACAAAATACATTAGAGTTTTTTGAGTTGTATCACCACTAGTTTCGGGAAGAGCAGTCCTTCTCAAAACTGTGTGTAGTACAAAGTGGAAATAAAAATGATGTATTTTTTAAAACTTTCTCTGAGAGAAATCTCATCTGTGGACATCATCTCATCTCATCTCATCGTTAAGATTATGTTCAGAAATTCATTCTCCCAATTCAATTCTTCTATCGCATTTACTCAAATTATTAATTGAATTCATATTTTACATCTAGTATGCCAAGAATATAGCTGTAAGACTGTGCCAAATATTATATAAATATATATTTTAAAAATTTAACAGTCCAGTTTAAAATATGCATATTCTTTTAGGTCTTGTCACAATTTGTACAACAAAAAATTACACAAGCCTATTCCAAGGCTGAATACTGCACTGCAGTTGGGCTTGCAGCTTACGTGCGAGGGAAGTGGACATCCAGCTAAATGTAATGATTCACACAAAATGAACCGCTTCACATTAGACCACCAGATGAGGTAACATAATATGTAGAGAGCGCAGAACGGCTCAATTTTTCTCTATCATATCATCTGTTAGTTTGAAGAATGGATGGAGATGAGAGTAGGAGAATGCCAACAAGGAAAATAAAATATATGATCAGATGTTTGAATAGCCGGTCATCATTTCCCCCGGAAGCTATTGAGCAAGCAGTATAAATTGCATCTGAAGCTGCCACAGTTGATGTATATATTTGATACAAAAATGTGACTGCAGGGTTCCTCAAACAGAATGCATAGCGGATGCATGGCCAATCTAATAGCCCGTATCCATGGATAATAATTCACTCAGAGATCAACTTGAGTTCAGGTTTGCATTGAGCGTGAAGAAGCAATTTATGAATTATCACCCCATACGTGCAGATTAAAATGACACATCTAGTACGCACAGACCTTTACTAACTCTTAGAAATCAAAGTTTCATTGAGAGAATTAAGCCTTAAGGTTTTCCAGAGAAACATTTCATAAGTCCACAAGCCAACCCCAGAGGTGTCAAACTGAATACAATGCTTTATTCTGCTCTATCTCACCATATGAAGAAGAAAGGCTATTATTATATATTTAAAAACGCAACTTGTATGTAAAAAGGTTAGTGTTTATATAACATTTTAACATTCTAACCTAACCCAACCCCAGAGGTGTCAAACTGAATACAATGCTTTACTCTGCTCTATCACACCATATGAAGAAAGAAACTTGTATGTAAAAATATATAACATTTTGACTTACATTTTAAGGTATGAAATGCCGAAGACCTGTCATTGAGAAAACTAGCTCCAATCTTCAATTCCCGAACATCGCACCCTAATCGCAACTTTTCTGCCATGGTGCTTCTGGGTCACCCCATTCAATTTACCTACCTGAAATTACAACAAACATATATGAATATAAACAATTTATAACTTACACAGAAATGTGCCGGATCATGATGTCTATATTGCATAATAAATGTGTATTATTATGATAATGATTGACTTATTGTGTTTAGGAATTTTATATATTTTAGGTAGTCACCCTTCATGACCCACAAAGTCCCTTGCAATTAAATTATAAAATATCTGCTACTTTATCAATTTTCATGTTGTTTTAGGCATTTACTTTCACACTAAAAACATCTTATGATCTGGAATACTATTAGATGTATATATTGCCAAGTTTGGTCAACAAACATCCTTTAAACGTGTTATCCATGTTAGAATTATTTCCAAATTGGGTTCCACAAAGTTATTTCACATTTACCATGCCAAGAGACCAAGTCAGTGGCTGTAGAATGTAAACAAAATAAAATTGTGCCTGTTCTGTTTTATGTCTGATGACCTACGTCTAAAAATCATTAAAAAAAAACTTAAGTTACACAATTCCTGTTCATCTACTGCATTGGATATAAAACCTGGGATCATTTGTGTTAATTGCCAAAAACTTCTAGTCAAAAATGTTATGACAAAATTGTAACACCGAGAAGTTGCACCATAATCCTTAATCACCTAAATGAAATTTATTGACAATATATAATATTTCAATCTATGGAAGACTTTTTAGAAGACTTGATTCCGATCATTATAATACAAAATAATATCCAATATAAAAATGTTCAGAATCTTCTGCTGATATCAGTGAGAACAGCTCTGATGATGAACCCCACAATAGGACACAATACGTCGGATACACATAGTAAAATAACTCAGAAAACTTTACACAGAAGAATATCCTATCAATATATAACAATACAACAGCGAACCTTTGAAATATCCTCTAAAATTATTATTCAAAATATATAGAAATGATAATTTAAATTTCATTATATTGTATGTATGTATTTATGTGTACTTTGGAAAACGAAAGAGACGTGCCAATTAATAAAAATTAAAAATTGTTAAATATTTTACTAAATGAAAATATAACCAAAAAATCCTGTTTTTTTACAAATTAATAAAATATCAAACAAAAACTCTTATAACGCTGATTTTAATAACTGAAAAATAAAAATAAATAATATTTTAAATCTAACTTCTCCTACCTGTATTGATGACATTGCACACACCTATTAGTCGAAAAATGTTTGAAAGTTAAATTTGATTTGTTACTACCATATATCATGTAAAGAAGACAGTTCAAAGACTTTAATAAGTTAAAAATGAACCATGTACATAATTATCAAGAACATTTCCAAAATTTAAAGTACTTTTATGAAATAATGAAAGTTGAAGAAAATACAGAACCTACAAAATATGGCAATATAATAAAGACTAAATATTCCGTTCTCACCAAATAACATGTGGCCAAAATTCTAAACCTGATGGACATTCATAGTTAGATTCATAATTTAATAAATTAATGATAGATATTATAATTTTGGCTTAAATATGGCAAAATAAAAATACGGCAACAAGTCTAACATACGACCCACTTTTCATGACGGTTGACCACAGCGACAGCTATCAGGTAAATAAATAACCAATGAGAATCGAAAGTGACAAGATGACATTTAGGGGTTAGAAATATGTGCACCAGGTAAGAACTATGAGAAAATTTTCCGATTTTACATTTTTAATATTGAAATATGTTCAAAAATTTACTCAGTTAAACTAAAAATATTATTTTAATTATAATTTTATTTTATTTAATAGGCACATAGTTTCAAAATAAGGCACAAATATTAATTACATTAATCATAGGTAAGCACTTAACGTACCAGGAAAATTTATTATTTACTTTGGCAATGGATCTTATGTCAAAAATCGAAAATAAATCGCTTGGCCTGTCTTCAAGGGAAATCTTTAAAACAGAGATACTAAATTGATTTTTGGACAATATAATACATATTTCATCACGACGTTTATAAAGGCTTGGAGATATCACGCCATTGTTATATTAATTATATATAACATGGCTTGGAGAAGTCACGGAAGGACCAATGTTGAGATGGTGAAAAATTTAAGGGGTATCTATTATAATTGATTTTTTCAGTATTCTCAGTTTATTTTATGTTTTGTCTTAATAAATGCACACATACCAAGGCGTAGATTATTTTTGTGTGTACTCTCTAGACATTATAATACTGGAATCCTATAACTGTAAGAATCATTGATCATCTAGATGATAACAATGAAACAATTTTAAATATTATCTGTAGTTTCATTATTTATTAAAATTTGTGTGTTCTCTGATATTTGCCCTTACTCTGTATTAAAATAATAAGCAAAAAAGTAACTTATGCAGGTGTAATCAGTTCTGACAATCTGCCAATACTTTATCAACCTAATAACTCAAATGTTTTTCATACAAATATTCTGCTTTTACTTAATAAACTCGATGCTTTCAGCAAATCGAATTATAAGATCGGATGAAGTTGAAATGGCTATGTTGGCGGTAGACAGACAACACTATTGTCCAGTGTCTCCGTACATAGATGCTCCACAGCCTATTGGCTACTCTGTGACGATAAGTGCTCCCCATATGGTATGTTTTCTATTAATTGGATTAAATTATGCAGTATAACTTTTGAAAATATATTAAACATACAGTTTCATGTTTTATTAGCACGCTCATGTACTGGAATTCCTAAAAGATCATCTTGTTCCTGGAGAAAGTGCTTTAGATGTGGGCTCTGGTTCAGGATATTTAACAGCCTGCATGGCTATGTTGGTTGGAGAAACTGGAAGAGTGGTTGGAATTGATCATATTACCGCCCTCGTGTCCATGGCAACAACTAATATTATGAAGGATCATCCAGAATTGTTAAATTCAGGCAGAGTTAAACTTGTAGGTCAGATTTTTATTTAATGTTATTTTGAAATTACAAATTACATTTTTTTGCTTTGAAAATCAGAGGAGAAAAATAATATTTTTATAATATGTGCTAATATCTGGATCACCTAGTCAATGCTTTATTATTAGAGCTGGTTGTGTGATCAGTGGTAAGTTTTTACTATGGTAAAAAAAGTTACTACAGTAAAGTTTTTTGTGAAAAGGGGTTGTTTAATCATTGTTAAAAATATTTACTTCTGAAAAGTACATCCAGTAGTAAACTAATTTTACTCTCTGATATCCGATGGTAAAATCGTCAATTGTTAGTTAAACATGGCGGGGACTTTTCACAGCTGTTTCAAAAGTCATTTGTCACATTGATACTTTGAAAATTGCAGTATATGACAATGAATCATTCAATATCCCACTATTTTAGAGATGAGAGTTTGTCCGATGATTGTCTCGCTGTTTAATTTATATTAACAAAGATTTTTTAGCCAGCAAAGTGACAGATTTTAAACGCAGGGGTGAATAAAGCCATAGATAAAGCATAAAATTGTATGTATTTGATCATTATTCGCCACAATAAAATCTGAGATTGACTTTGAGAGTAGTAAATTTGATATATGAATGACCCGCAAATGTTTTTTAGCACAGGTGATGGTAAAAAGTTATTATAGTAAAAATTTACTACTAATCACACAACCGGCCCTTAGACAATACCCAGAAACACCAAAATTAATCAATTGATATTCCCCATCAAGCCTTCAATTCATACATTTAAAAGACTCAAAACCAAGACATCTTAAATATGATTTAGAATATCAGTCTCAGTGTAAGGTCTGTAGAGTTAAGTTTGTTCCGTTTTTAACGCGATTATTGCATGACCGAACTGAATATTTACATAAATTCATTTTCGTTTGACAATTGTTTTCGTGTGAACTCGTCAATAATACAAATAATTCTTTAAAATACTTTATGGACTATTTTTTGTGTTTCTATTAACTATTGTTTTCGTGTGTTTACTGCTATGCATACTAGTGTAGTGTAATTTATTATTTAAAGTACATTTCATAATATTTTGTGAAACCTTAAAATGGCTTCAGTACGTGATAATTCCCGCAAAACTTTAACCATGGCACAAAAAATAATGATATTGAAAGACATCGACAACAAAGTGGACAGTAAAGGCAAGATAGCCGTAAAATATGGTATTCCGGTTTCGTTTCTCTCCACAATTTTAAAAAATCGGAAGAAGATTGAAGATGCGTTTGATAGATGTAAGGCGAGCGGTTCCCAACAGCGTGTACGGCCTGCCAAATATGAAGAATTGGAAGAAAAACTGTTCGAGTATTTCTCCCAAATCCGATCAGCGAATATATCTACTTCTGGTTTAATGCTTATTGAGAAAGCAAAGTCGTTGGCTCATCAGATGGGAATTGATTTTAAGGCATCTAATGGGTGGTTAGATCGCTTTAAAAAGCGACACAACATTGTTTGCCTCGCGGTTTGTGGCGATTCCCAAAAAGTTGATGAAGAAGAAGTTTCGAGCTGGATAACAAACAATCGGCATATTTGGGAGAAATACGACGCAAAAAATGTTTATAACATAGATGAAACTGGTGTGTTTTATAACATGATGCCAGATCGGACACTAGCTCTTAAAGGAGAGAGATGTCATGGAGGAAAACGTAGTAAGGAACGCCTGACGGCCGCGTTATGTACAAATATGGACGGATCCGATAAAGTAAAGATCACAGTCATCGGAAAATATAAAAAACCACGATGCTTTAGAGGCCTTACTTTTAGCAGTTTTCCCGCTGTTACTTATTGCCATAATAAAAAAGCGTGGATGACGCGGGAAATATTTAAGAGCTTTGCTATTACGATGCAGAGAAAAATGGCAGCACAAGATCGTAAAATATTGATGATTTTGGATAATTGTTCAGCACATTACGCACCGGAAATTGTTGCGCCAAATATAGAATTTCTGTTCCTACCTCCTAATACTACGAGTGCTCTCCAACCGCTAGATCAGGGAATAATACAGAACTTCAAAAGCCATTACAGAAAAAGTTTATTGCATTCCTGTATTATACAGGTAAACAATGGCTGTTCTGTAGAAAACTTAAGAAAATGGACGGTATTGGATGCATGTCGAGCTATGAGTATAGCATGGCAATCGGTAACATCTACAACAATCGCGAATTGTTTTAAAAAGTGCGGGTTTTCTTCGCTGCCCGTAGATGAAATTGACGCCCCTCAAGCGAGTTTAACAACGGGTGAAAGAATTTTGTTGAGATCTACAAGTTACGATGATTTTATTTCTTACGACCATGAAGTGATAACGTCTGCTTTGTATGTTCCCGCGCCTCGCATTACGGTATCTGAGACGAGTGATGAGGACAAAAATGACACATTGAATGAGGAAAGCAATGAAATCTCATTTGCTTCGTTACCGTCAACTTCCGAAGTTTTTCATGCCTTAGATGTTCTCCAACGATACGTATCGGGAAGACCAGAATTACCGGTGGATGCATTTTCCCACTGCGATGCATTGGCTAAAATAATTATACGAGACAGTGAAAGAAATGTTAAAACTAAACAAGGGAAAATAAACGATTATTTTAAGTGAACAATGTTAAAGATCATTTTTAAGTGAACAATTTTATCGATTATATTTTGAAGTGGTTGCAGCCGTTACCGGTAAGTACCTTCGTAATTTATATACGACTCATTTTATAAAAATGCCACGATTCAACTGTAAAATTTTTATTTTTGAATTATTTTTTATGTTTCATGCCCAAAACTATGTTTGAAGCGGCTCTACATTTATATACATATAAATTAGATAAGAATTGGAGAATCAAATTTTAGATTTACATCAGCATATGAAAACATTAAATGAGGCATTTTAATAATTCAGTTTCAAAACTGGCTCTAATTAAAAATGTACAATTAATTAGAATCAGAGATTTCATTATTATTGAATGAATTTTCTTATTTGATATGACTGGGGTTCAAAATCATCTTCATTTCATTGTAAAATGAACTGAGTGGTAAAGTTTATAGGCCCAAAAAAATTGAATTCATATTTATATATATGCGGGAACCCCATTATAAGAAATTAATAAAAATGTTTTTTTTTTACAAATTTTACATGCAATCATGTAATAAAATCGCAAAAGTCATGAAAAAAGCTGCCAATTTCATGAAAAGCAAACATATTTTGCGAAATCATCTTGAAAATGCAATATTTATTATACTTAAACAAAATTTGTATGCCGATGATGCTGTATTAATGGCGAATAATAAATAAGAATTACGGAGTCTAGTGAGTAGAATGTAGGATGTATGCAAGGAAAGCGACCTTATTATGTATGTCAACAAGTTGATATTCAAGAAGGAGGAAAGCAAGACACCGTGCAAAATACTTGTAGGTAATGAATGTTTGGAACAAGTAGATGAGTTTGTGTATTTGGGAAGAAGTATGTTTGATAGAAACAGGAAGGCTAAGAAAGATATCGAAAGGAGGGTGACTGTAGGTAATAAAGTGAATGACGCTTTGAATGGAATTTCATCTAACGGGAACTTATCAACCGAGGCAAGACTAACGGTACGCAAAGGAGTCCAGGTACCGACAGTGATGTATGGAAGTGAGACCTGGAGCTGGCAGAAGAGGAACGAAAGTAGACTGAATGCAGTGAAAATGAGATCGCTTTAGCATATATTCGGCAGATCCATTTATGACAGAGTAAAGAATTGGTCATATGGAACGGACAAATGAGGAGAGAATGGTAAGAGAGATATATGACACAAGTGTTGATGGCACCAGAAATAGAGGACGTCCGCGGAAGACTTGGCATGACCAAGTAAACCAGATACTGTAAGATTGTCCTGGTAGAAGCCTCAATAATCGGCGAGCTTGTATTAGAAGATGTATGAATGTGGATGAGGCGAGCATTGTTTGTTAGGACAGAAGAGTGTGGAGCTCTATCCTCTCTGCCTACCCCCGAAGGGAAACGGCATGATGGTAAGTTAGTTAGTTAATACAAAATCCCGATGTAATTTATTATATGTATTACTGAAACTAATTAGTTTTAATATTAGATCTGTTTATAATACCGGAACTATTTTTCGTAATAAGTAAAGATCCTAGCTTCAAATGTTCTCAGGAAATTAAACAATCATTTAATAAATTAAAATAAAATAAATAATTATTACACTACATTAAGAATAAATTTAAACATTTTTAATTGTTAAGTATGTTTCGACTTGAAAAAATCATTTATTTCTCCTTGTCTCATTTTTTGAGACTTCCACAATACAAATTTTAGCACCGCACTTCCGTCGTGTCTCGGGATCACTCAACAAATTTCACTGGAAATAATAAGATAAGTTAACAATCAAGAAAAATAAAGATAATATTAACACAACAAACACAGTTATTAGAAATACAATTGTCATAAATATGTGAAATAATACGAAAAGTCAATCTTAAAAAAAAAAACCTTTTAACAACACAAAGTTAGTAAAAAGAATTGAAAGGGGATTTTAGAATAGGTGAAAAACAATCTTAAACTCGTCCAAGTAAAAGCAAACAATATACATATTTATATTCTATGGCGCAAATTAAAGCAGCTAACTGAAGAAAGCGTGCATGAAATTTCCCAATTATATCGCGACACGGGCGCGCGCGGTCAAAAAATCGCACGAATTGTTAATTTTTTATAACTTACTCAAAATTTTCGAATTATGTGACGTAAAAATTGTATTAATTTATGACAATAGTTAGTAAACCATTAAATATCTTAAATGTTATATCACAAGTTGGAACATTAATTTCTTTGTTGAATTTACTTCTAGCTTAGGTCAATAAAAGCAATAGATTTTAATTACACGATAGTCTCGTCCTGAAAACTTTTTATATTTATGTTATATTGTTGTAATTGCTACATTTCTTTTTCTTTTGTGTGTAGTTGGAGATGGCAGGTTAGGGTATATCAACGAAGCTCCTTACAATGCGATACACGTTGGCGCCGCCGCTCCTACTATGCCACAAGAGGTGAATCATTACAGTATTTAAAAATATTTTTATTGTTTAGGTTTAATTAAGATTTATATGTATTAAATAAATTATGAATAAAAAACATATGAATTCCACAATGAAATATTTAAACTTCAGTTATATTTAATTAAAAAACAAATCAGGCATAAACCTGATTTTGACAACAGATTTGTATTTTTAATTAAGATGGGATGCTTTATTTAAAAACTATAAAATTCATTCTTTTTGAAAAGTATTATGGTTGCATTTGATTAAAAATGGGGTCCCATAAATTTTCTACTAAATATAACATCAATAATTTTAAAATAAGCATTTTTATATATATATATATATTTTTACAGCTTATAGATCAATTGAAACCTGGTGGAAGATTAATAGTTCCGGTTGGACCAGAAGGTGGAGATCAACATTTAACACAGGTTATTTTTAATATATCATATATATGTATATATGCATGGTTTTACTATATATATATACAGTAAAAGAGTTAATTCTAAATGCAAATAATAAAAAAACAAAAAAATGAATTACGTAAAACTATATTAACTCAAAATTCAAAGAATAATATTTTTTTATTGCTTGAAATTGATAGTCAATCAAATGAATGGATTTAGAATTAGAAAAAAAATCACATAATTAGAAAATATTGTGACCAAAGACGTGATTTTGTTAAAAAATAAATATATTTTCGAATATTCCAATTCAAGGAGAATAATATCTTTATTTGACAGTTTTCAGTTTTTGACAACGGCGGTAAGTCTATTTGAGATCATTGAGGCATCTATTTGAAAATTACCAATGTGCAGAGGCTGCTAATATTGATTTATTTGACAATTATCGGCATATGTAATTAAAGTAAAATTTTGGGTCATAAATCATATGCATATAGCAAGCTCAATTCAGCATTTATTGGCAGTATTTGAAGTAACTGGTTCGGTGGCGAATCATCCAGCAAGTCTTTCAGCAATTCGGTGCGTTCATTCATTGCAAAATATTGTTGCTGTGTGAGTGTTATTGAAATGCTGGGCACATCCATCACACTTAAACTAGGCCTGATTCGGTCGTCTCCCATACAAGATCCAGATGACAACACTGCAAACGGTGATTACAATAATTTGAAGATAGAATACATTAAAAATGGCCATATTGGGGAAATGAAAACCATGAGAAGTGAAGCAAACTGTCATTCAGCAAGTGATACTCAGGTTAAGCTGATTTTAACATAGTGAGTAAGATTAAGAAAGGATCACTTATGCGGTTTGGTCATACAGAACGGATGAATGAGGAGAGACTCAAGTTTTGATGGGACCAGAAATAGAGGACGTCCGCAGAAGATTTAGCACAACCAGGTAAACTAGACACTGGAAGATGGTCCTGTTAAATAGTGACTGTAAAAAAACTATAAAATATAAAATAAGTATGCTGCCGAAGTATAGATGCACAGAATCAGAATTATCTCTATCGCCACAGCGCTGATCCAAGGCCAGCGGATCCCCTTGCTGGCTATGACAGAAGCCTATTAGACCGTCTCCAATATGACACTTCCAGTTTTGGCCGGTGTCCTCCCCGCTGACCTTGAAGTAATTGAATTTTTGGCCCACCGCTCCCTGAGGAAGGGTCTGGAATGATTTTGAAACGATTCTCAGGCTCAGATAACCAATTTCAGGTTCTGGTTGCGAATAATGACATTGAGAAAGTAGCAAAAAAGATGTGACGCTGTCACGCTGGGCAGATAAACTTACACCTTTCTCCCCTTCGTGGTGGTAAAAATGAAAGGTGGGGATGGTCCTCTGGCGCTGGACCACTGAGATGCAGATGATCTTGGGGCACGGGAATTTCATGAGTAAACTCTTTGACTTAGGACATGTCTGTGAACCGTGGTGTATTTGCGTTCGGGTGAGGCAGACGCCGGAGCACATTCTCTGGGACTGTGTGATTATGAATGATGCATGTGAGATCATGATTGCGGCATTAGAAGGAATAGGTCATCGGATCCCCCGGAATGATGACCTATTAAGAAATGAAAGGAATCTTGGACATTTCTAGGAATTTATTAGGGTGTGGGTCTCCCGCTGGGGGTTGCTGGGATGGACGATGCAGGGAAGAGTAGTGGCTAGAGAGACCCAACAGAGCATTCTACTGGCTCTTCTTCACACCTCTTGCGACTTGGACAGGATGAATTTCTGCCAGACTGATCGAGTTCTGCGACTGCAACACAAATGTGATGTCTACCCTCCCCTTTTGGGAGTGCATGATTTCTATAGCTTCTGTCTGGCTGCTTTCTGAATTTAATGTGGTAATGAATCTCACATCAAATTGTACAGGTATGTCTCTGGTAAGATGATACCGGAGCTCAAAACGATTCGGGATAGGGTGTAAATAAATATATTTATAAAATATAAATAAGTGGAAATATTTATTTCAGGTTGACAAGCTGTTAAATGGTTCAATAAGTTACACAAAACTGATGGGAGTGTGTTACGTTCCCCTCACAGACAAGAACAGGCAGTGGAGAGAGTGACCCAAGATATTTTACATTCGATATGTGATTATAATATTATGTATATTTTTAATTATTTGGCGAATTGTGATTTTCATAATCAACTGAAATATTTACTTTGCTTTAACTCAATCCAAATTAGATTTATAATTTTGATTGCAAAGAAATTTATATGTATAGATCTTCCTTTTAATTTTGCATGCATTCATTTTTATCATATATGTATATATTTAAAAAAATACATTACCCCCTTTTGCGTCAATCCAAATCAGACTAGAATTATAATTGTGATGACATTTAGATCTGTAGGTCTTCCATATAATTATTTATTCATATTATTTTATAAATTTTAATAAAAATACATGATTTTTTAAAAGCATAAACTATCAATATTTCTTATTTAATATTATATTGTTGTTGCATATTAAATATGGTTTACGTGACACGGAGCATGTTTTAAGATAATCAAGAAATTGTTAAAAAAATAACAATTTAATTTATTGAAGATATTTTTTTAATTTTATTTAAATCAATGGAAATATGTTAATTATTTTAATAAAAAAATGTATTTTTTGCATTGTTATATTCTATGCACAAGTTTCGGCACATTAACCATTTTTAATACTAATATGTACTAGCTGTCAAGTTGTCAAAATTAAAATACGAGTTTATATTATCTGTAAAGGTATCCAGAGGATATATTATATTTTCTGTTTGGCATACATTTATTTGATTATCAACATATTTTATATTCATTAATTCATCTTACTTTCATCAAGAATAAATAGAATTTTTCTTTGATATTGAAAATATAAACATTAATCACACTTTATTGAAATAATGGAAACATAAACATAAGATCATTTAAATTTTACATCATGTTAATTTAAAATATTATGAAACGGCAAAATATCAAACAATGAAACTTAAAAATGAACTCTTATACACTGTAGTTAGTATTATTTTGAGTGTAATGCACATTATATAAAAAAACTAAAAGCACATTTTTGTTCCTATAATGGACATTAGAGAATCATAAAAAGGATCATTTATTTAAATTCTTGTATATGCCTGAATTCCTTGCAAGTCAGACAAGGAAAAGGATTTATTGTTCAGAGGCAAAAGAAGGAAGGCAAGACACCATGCAAAATACTTGTAGGTAATGGTTTGGAACAAGTAGATGAGTTTGTATTATATTTGTAGTGGGAAGTATTTTTGAAACGGAAAGGCTGAGAATGATATTGAAAGGAGGGTGACTGCAGGGAATAAAGTGAACGGCGCTTTGAATGAAATTATATCTAACAGGAATTTGTTAACCGATGCAAAACTAGTGTTGCACAATGGAGTCCTGGTACCGACACTGTATGGAAGCGAGGCCTGGAGCTGGCAAAAGAGGAACGAAAGTAGACCGAATGTAGTGGAAATGAGATCACTTAGACGTATATGTGGCAAATCTATTTATGAAAGAGTAAAGAATGAGGAAATAAGGAAAATATGTAATGTTGATGTTAGTATAGTGAGTAAGATTAAGAAAGGATCACTTAGGTGGTTTGGTCATATGGAATGGATGAATGAGGAGAGAATGATAAAAAAAATATATGAAGCAAGTGTTGATGGCACTAGAAATAGAGGACGTCCGCAGAAGACTTGGCACGACCAGGTAAATCAGATAATGAAGGATGGTTTTGTTAGAAGCCTCAAAAATCGGCGAGCTTGTATGAGATGTATGAATGTGGATGAGACGAGAATTGTGTGTCAGGACAGAGGAGTGTGGCGCTTTAACCTCTCTACCTACCCCCGTGGGGCAACGGCGTGATAGTAAATAAGCAGGGCAATGAGGAACATACTGAGTCTAATGGTGTTGAAGCAACTTTAGCCAATCCTTCGGCTGGTATAATTTATAAAAAAATATCCCCGATGGCAGATATTTTAAGGTCCTTAAATCTGTGATAACAAGATCCCATCCTTTCTTTTCTGGTCTCAGTTATTAAATTGGTAAATATGTGCACTATCGTCACACATGTAGTTCATATTTAAAAGTTTTGAACGCTGGCACATAGTTTGTTTTCTATTTCCTTTATTGCATGGTTTACTTTTTAGAAGATGAAGAAAAAAAAATGAATGAAATTGTATCATTAACTCATTTTCATAAAAAATGTCACATGAGCCATATTTAATGTGCCACAATGATATTCTAGTATGTATACACAACATTCTCAAACTCTTTATATTATATATATACATAAACTGGTTATATCAGTGGCGTAATTACAAAAATTGGGCCCCAATGCAGAATGGAATAAGGGCCCACTAAATAATTATTGTATAAAAGGTATACAAATATTAGTACTGTGTGGTTTGTCCTTTACATAGTAATAACAAAAATTACTCTCTTGTCTCATATAATCTTCACACATTCATAGGTTATTAGGTATTCAAATGCACTTGTAATTTAAGAAATACTTTGGTTTAGACATTATCATTCCATATTAACACTGAGAAAGGTATCGATACTCACAAAAATATCGATGCCAAATGGATTGTAGAGTGTGAACTTTTGGGCCCCGATGCATTTATTGGCATCATTATGCCACTGGATTATATACATATCAGGTTGACTCATAAAACTTTGCTTTTTTTTTTTAATTTGTGTAAAATGTGCTCGTCTTGAAAAACTAAAGATATTTTTTGAATTTTTGCTATAGTAGTTATGCTAGAATGTTTATTTTAGTTTGTACATTTATTTGTTTTTAATCCTAAATTGATATTTGCATAGGAGATGAAAGAATCCCAATTATAGGTTGTGTGCTGATCTCAGCTCGGACAGAATGAGTTTTTTGCTATCAATAATATTTGCAATGCAATAGGTAGGGATCAACGTTCTCTTTAAGGTGTGCATGCGCACATGATTTGGCATCACAGCGCACACAAAAAAATATAGCGCATAAAGACTCAAAATTAGTGATGGTAAAATTGTTATTTAAACCGTTATTTTAACTGTTATTGTGACTGTGATTGTGTTCGATTGTAACGATGATTCATAACCGATTAACATAATTCTTTAACAATGATCTCTAGACATTTGAAACAAATAGGAAATGTGTTCAAGTATTGGTGCCTTAAAAATTGTCTGAGGTAATTGCAATATTATTACAATCATTCCTGATTCTGAGGCAGTCTTGAATCTTTTTGTCATGTATTGTTACCGGAGATGAGAAGCGGATTCTTAATGCCAATACCTAACGTAAAGAACAGTAGAAATCATAAAGCATAATTCAGATTCTTCTATCTTCTCTTATATTCAAGAAGGAACACATTTTGCACATGTATAAAAAAATTGCAAATACTTACTACCGAGACAACCCGTTACTCGATATATAACATAGAAAAAACAATATAATACAAATAAACTGAAAATAATATAGTATACATATTAATCCATTCGCTTACTATTAGTTTATAAAATTTGTAAATGGAGTCACAAAGAGTTGGTAATACTTTCCATTTATGTATTTGCTTTTATATAGTGTTACGTACTCGTGTAAAAAGTACTTCTCAAGTTGTATTCCTCGTAGTAGATTGTTGGCGGTCCAATGAGAAACTATTATGTGACAATTATAATCTTTATTACACAAATAATACAGTTATTGATACAAAGTATACGACTAGTCTCGGAGCCAAACGGTAGCGAAGAAGGCCGCGCCCCGCGTGGGTCATCCTTTTATGCCCGCCACACACACATACATATAGGAAATGTTTTTAAGGCACCAATTAGTATAAAAATATGTACTGTGAGCTGAATCTAAGGATCCTAAATGGACATTTGGCATACCCAGACCAAGATTGAGCGACAACGAGACGAGAGATATGGAGGTGCACCATGTTCTTGTTTCCGAATGCAAGTTGTACATCAGACAAAAGCTCTAAATGAACCGAGAAGTCATGTGGTGATAATCAGTACAAAAGACAAATCTAAAAATATTTATTTTATTTTATTTTTCAATGGGACATCACAATTACATCTAAAGCGCCACCAGGCGGCGACATGGATTGATATTATCATTATTTAGTTAGTATTTTTTTCCGCGCATTGCTTTTCCGAATCTATTTTTCTTAGTTATCTTGGTATCATTACTAGACTGCATAGGCTTGTGAGTACTATGCAACATAGTCCAAAGCATTTCAGCATCAATCTTATTTCCCAAAATTTCATCTAGTTCATTCTGAAATGTTTAAAAATATATTTATATTAACATAGAATTACCAACCAAGGAGTGTTCTACATTGAAAATAAATCATCATTAAAAAATTTCCTGTTTAACCTTTCCTATACGGTGCTAAAATAATAATGTGCGCTCCAGTGCTGTCAACTCAGTGTACATGGAGTTTTGCGATTTTTAAATCTGATATATATGAATATTTTACATTTATTACTTATATTAATTATTAAAATAATCGTCGATATATATATATATATATATATCAATTATTGTGAAACAGTGTTGAGAATGAAAAAAAACATTGGTCATACAGAACGACAACACAAATACACATAAGACATGTCTAACTCGGCCAGCATACGCTCTACTACTAGTGATGACTGGCATCCGGCACCCCGCGCCCTACACCTTCCTCACCTCTCCATACGTACACATATGTGTATGTATTGACAAATTCACGTCAGGTTCTTTGAGAAAACATTTTTTATTGTTGCGTATGGTAAATACTCATACATATTATAATTATTTTATCCTATACATAAATATATTACGGAGGAATACCTAAAATGTGAACTCTGTATTTAGTATATTTACAGAGATATTCACATAATTAGAGGCAATGTCAACTCAGCTTACATCACCGGAGAGGAAAGGTTAACATAGAAATTATTGTATGAGCCTTGCCAGGCGTACCCATACTTTGTTCTAAATCTTTTTTCTGAAATAATTGTAAATAATATTGACCGATATGTTCAGAAAGGTGCTATAACTCAAATATAAATAATACAACTAAAACAATAATTACAGAGAAAGAGAAGGTTTTAAGCACATATGAAATAACATGTTCATAATTTGCACCTGCAAAATGATACTAATAATTGCAAATAATACGAGGGCAAGTCAAAAATTATCTACATTTTTCGTTCTACAATTTATTTACACAGACTTTATGCCAAGCTCATCGTGGATGATTTGATGGGTAGAACCATGACTGATGTTCAAAGAAGATGCTACCTCACCGATGATAACTCGCCTATTCGCTAGAAACATCTCTCGAGCTTGCTGAATCTTGTCGTCTGTGGTGGAGGTTGACGTGGGCTCTTCGTGCGTCACACTTGTCCGGCCATTTTTGAACTTCTTGATCCACAAAAAAACACTTTTACGTGATAAAACATTGTCCCCGTATTAAGATAAAAGTCTATGACGAATTTGAGCCCCTTTCACAACCTCTGACCAGAGAAATTGGATCACAGCTTACATTGTAATAGGCAGAAGGCAAATTATGTGATCGGGATTGAATTTCGCACACGTGATCGCTGTCCTATCAACTCTAAACACATGTGCGCAGATTACAGTATGACAACCTTGAAGGTATGGCGAAAGTGTAGATAATTTTTGATTCGCCCTCATATGTAGATGGGGTTGTTAATGTCTTAATCATGCTACTAGGCCAGTGGAGAATTAAGCGAGACTAGAAGTGCATAATAGTGCCAACACTAATGCACGGAAGTGAAGGCTGGAATTGGCAGACAAAGTACAAAAGTAGACTGAAAGCAGTAATGTGGTCAGTCGGGTGCGTATGCGGAAAATGTATGTACGATAAAATGAAGAATTACTACTTTTTTTGTTTGTAAAAACTTTGTATTACACCCAACGTGTGTGTAGTACAAAGTTTTGTTTTGAAAATATAAATAATTATGTTGCACCACAAAGTAACCGCCACGTCAATTATTGATATTGAAGAATTACTAAATTAGGAACGAATGTAAGTCAATAGAATTAATAATGGGTCACTGTCATGTGGGAGTATATGAGCGAGGAGAAGTAAATAGAATTTATGAGATGAGTGTTGAAGGCAATAGGAGTAGAGAATGATTGTGAAAGACCTGGCAATAATCAGATAAATCAGATATTGGAAAACAGCCACAAAAAACTGTATGAAAGTGGACTCTGCCTACCCATGTGGCAAAACGGCGTGGTGGTAAGTTAGTTAGCTAACGGAGATAGGCAAATTAACAAAAATTGAATGAGCGCTGGCTTATTCAATTCACTTCTCAAAAATGATAACTGATGTACGACTGGGTTCTCATTTCTATCACCAGATATCTCAGCTTTTCTGGCAGGTTGGTTTCAGGAATCTGCCAATATTGCTATCAATTAGATTTTTGACAAAAAGGCCAGCAATTGGGGACAGCTGACTACAGAAGCAACCCCATAATTAAAAAAAAAAACTAATTTTAAAGTAAGTTTTTGCAAAATCTAGACATTTTTTTTGGAATAACTTCATTTTATATTTTTGATATTCGATCACACAAAAGTGCCCTAATTTAATGAATTTTAAATACATAATGTGATATGTTTTCAATTTACCTTTTCTAATTTAATTAAGTTGTCCATAGAGATACCTCTATTCATCAAACGAGATACGTTTTTTGAATTTACTCCAGGAAGTTTAAGCAAAAAATCGTGGATCCTTGGGTTGAACCTTTCAATTAAAAGTGCATCTACACCAGCTTCCTCTCCGAGTGCTAAGGCATCTGCCGCAATAGGCTGAGGTCTTCCATGCTAAAATGAATATATAAAAAAATGTATTTGAATTTTTGTAATATATTAGGTACAACATAATTCTAAAATACACGATCGATAGATGCAATATTCTTCTATTATTCAAGCAAGTTTTCGTTTCCTCGCTTATAAATGCACTCTGTTGGGACTATTTTTACTGCAGTAATATTATTGAATTTTACCTAAAGAATGCTGCGTACATCTAAACAAATGATAATTAGATGGTAGTATATTGGAGTGTTCCACAGTTTTCCATCCTAGTGTATTAATTTTTTCTCGCAGGATTACTGCTGTATAAAAATGACCATTATCACGTTGTAAAAAGATTGTGTTTCGATTTACTAAAGCAGGTCTTTTTGTTTTCCATAACTAATGTAATCGATTCAGCTGTTCACAGTACTACTCTGCCACTGTTGTTTCGCCTAGCTTGAGTAATTCAAAATGAATTATCCTAAGAATAAGAACTTTTTTAAAGTAAGGCCAGGTTTTAGTGTTGTACTCGCTATCTACTTCATCAACAGCAAATGCATTTTTGTTATCATACAGTACCCACTTTTCGTTTCCAGTTACCATATGACGCAAAAAATGTGGATTTGTTTCCTACACAGTCAAAGCATCACACGTTTGTATGCGCACATACTGTTTTGTTCTCTTCGCTTAATTCATGCGACACCTATATTCTGTGTTTTCAAACCTTCTCAATTTTTTTAATGCACTTTTGGACCCTGGACCATGAAAATCCAATCTTGTCAGCTATTTGTTGAATAGACATCTCGGGATTAGCCTCAATTTCAGCAGCAATTCGATCTTTAGGTGTTTCAAATCATTTTTAGTATTAAAATTTACCAATTTAAATTTCTTAAACAATATTTGACATTGACAAATATTCAATACATCTTTGTAAACTGCAAAAATGTTGCTGTGGTTGCTGAATTTTTTTGAAACTAGCATAACATACAGCTAAAAATTGTTTTTTAGAAAAAAATACCTCCATTGTAAATGTGCTTTTTTTAAAAAACTTTTGTGCGTGGAATATGTTCGGAGAGAATGAAAAAAACACTTCTGACAAAAAGATGTGCAGTCAAGCCGGCAACCAAGTCAAGTTTTTGGGTGCGAATATGCGAATAACAAGTAGAGTAATAAGTTAGAAACCTTAAAATACAATAACTATGTGTAGTATGTATGTGAAATACTATTCTGATGCATGTGATATACGTATATATATACATTTCAAAAATCCTAGTTATTCACGCACTCTCTACTTCTTCAATCTTAAGATGTTATTGGAAGGTGCTCTGAATTATAGTGAAGAGAAGAAGCAGCTGTTTGCTTAACATGTTTTAAAAGTAAATTGCATTTTCAAAATGATCATCTAAATTGTTAATAAAAAAATAAATAATATAACCAACAATCTATCATTTAACAGAATATAACGGGAGCTTAAATATTAACATATACCTTTAATTCAAAAAATAAATCTGCTGTTGCATAAGGACTTGGTGACCATATAAGCTTCAAACGGGGAAAATGTAACGTAAGAAGCTGTAGTTTTTGTTGAATATCTGCACCCGATATATCGTTTGATACTACATAATGTCCCTATAAAAAATTAAAATTATTTTAAATTATTGAATTCAATATGTATATATTATTAAAGCACATTTTTAATACATAGTTCCATATTTAGGAAAATAGTTTGTAAGATTGAATAATGGATAACATAATTTACCTGTAGTTGAAATGGTCTGTTTTGATCAAATTCTATAAGTAACATTGGGCGTGAATAGTTTCTGCACATTTGAGTACACTGTGTGTACAATCTTCCCGAATTTAATGATCCAATTAAATCTGATAGAGACTTTCTTTCCACACAAATATCAGGTGTTAATATGTAATCACCAATCTACCAAAAAAGTGGAGAAAAATATATTAAAACCTACTACATATGTATGTATTATTAAATTTCCATAATGTTAAATCATTTATCCGGGCCATATATACTATGTAACAACTATTCAAGCATTTATTTAAGAAAATAAATCATGTCGTGTAGATCCTGAATTTTTTATTAAAACACAATACATAGTAAGTACTTTCGTATCGTTCATATCGTCCCAATTTTTCACAAAAATAATATAATATGTATGTATATTAATAACCTTTTCCTTTGTCAGGGTGAAAACAAAACAAATCAACCTGGTGAAGTAAAAGGTATCCGAAACCGGTTGGTGAATATTATTAACTCAGTGGTTAAAAACAAAGTTAATGAATATATTATTGAAATATTAATTATTGACGAGTAATTGTACCGTAATTGTCACAGGCTCTGTTTCAATTCCTTTTTTATGTAAAAGTGCAGGCAAATCGGATCTGAATTCTCTTATATCCACAATAACTCTTGGCTTCCCTTGGTTACCTCTATTTTCTTCTTGTCCTCCTACAAAATAATTGACAAATTTAATATTATCAATTTAATGTCCCATATTAGGGCTGCACTGATTAATCGACAGAACTTTCAATGAATTGTAACTAATTGCGTCAATAATAGTATTTATAATCTGTGCTGATATGAATACTTGTATTTTTTGAGTAATTTCTAATTGTGATATTAAAGTTTTATATGCTCCTCCCCATCCAATAATACCATATTGCAAATGTGACTGTGCAAATGCATAATATATTATTTTTAGATTTGTAAGTGGAAAGATGTTTCTGAGTTTTAAAAATATGTAGGCAGTTTTCCTTATTTTGTTTAATGTGCTAATGTTGTAACAGTACCTTTAACATGTTGTAACAGTAACTTTAATTGTGCTAATGTTGTAACAGCGTATTAGTTAAAATTATTATAGTGAATTTTCATAGGTTTCTGTGTTTATATCTTTGCATGTGATTCGCTTATGATAAATTATTTGAATAAGGCAGCTTCCATAAATGGTGTCACAGGTTATTCGTGAAATTTTAACCCCACCCCACCTCTATGTCACATTATACCAGATCTCCCCCCTCCCCACATGTCACATCGTAGAAGCAAAGGTACATAGCCATCATCATGGAAAACCTTCCAAAGTATTTCAAATACATCAATCAAAATTGATAGCAAAACTTTTCATTGTAATATAAAGATTTTTTTTCTCTATCATTTTATATATTAGAAAAATATTGCAATATTTTAAAACTTATGAATTACATTTTAGGAAAATTGTTTTATTAAAAATTTCATTTAATTAAAATACATTTGAAGGCTACACAGATTGATACAGTTCCGCTGACCTCCTCTATCCTTAGACCTGTGATATATGGAAGCCGCCTAAATACTGTATTTATCTTTATCATTAAATTGCATCTCATGGATTTTTTATATACAGTTAGTGTTAGCGCCGTTTAAAATTAATTTAATTCTATTAAGTTTTTGGTGTTTGACCTGTTGCCTCATGCATACATTCAAATTGATATTTATCAAATTTTAATCTGCGTATATCCTTCCTTTTCTTACCTATCCCTATCCCTAAGCACAAGGAAGAAAGAAGATGTCACAGTGATTAAAAATCTATCAACTGCAGCAAATTCAGTGCGCTTCAAACTTTCTACGGAAACATTATCATTGTTTCACTCCGCTACCGCCTATTATTAATAATCTTACATTAATTATATTATATTTAATAATCCTCTTTTTCGCGAGTGTTACTATACATGCCGCGACGCTTGTACTAGTGGTGAAGAGAAATCAAAGAACCAGTCAGCATTCAGCCGACTAAGAAAGTAAGTGCCTACCTTTATTTCCACCAGTTAGTATTGACATCATAATCAGCTATCAATAAATTGGTATCGCAAAATGTAACATTGCTACGGTTATATCTGAAACAATTTAAAAAAAAAGAATTGTGTACTGAAAACATACCCGCTTTTCTGGTGTTCATTCCTGGCTCCTCAGGTTCATGTATTTCTAAGCTCACAGGTATTTCAGTTTTTCCATCTTGGTATGAAGGAACAACCATTGTCTGAAAAATAAGACAATAGTTTTACTGCTGTAAACGTATAAATTTTATATTGGACTTGCCAAACTACTCAAAATAATTTCTCTAGGTACAATACTGCTGCCCTAATGGCGCATGTACATGGATGTCTCGAAAGTCACATAAAGGATATAATAGAATTGAGCATGTAGTGAACTATCATTCATTGTCTGTCGTATTTTGAATGTATATATACCACTTGTCCAAACAAAATATCCAAAGTGAAAGATCAAAACCTCACCTGTGTGTATGGTCCATAAGAAAAGACATTGTATGTACAAAATTATATAAATCTAATGTATTTTTTTAAACTTCACATTTATATCAATAGTTCAATTTCAAAAAAAAATATGAATAGCATTTTTATTAAGGGAATTCCTTTACTTTTCCAGTTTTAAATTTGAGGTATTCTATGGAAATTTTATACTCTTTTAAGTCAACATAAATAGTTAATTTATTTTTAATATTACTTAAATATTAAAGTGCATTATTTTTACGAAAATGACAATTTTTATTATTCATTTATATCAGAAGATACACCAGGTTACATTTTTTATAACAGTAACATAGAGAGAACCTTTATGCTGCTATAAACTAATAAACTGCACATTATTTATAATAATTAGGACATTATTATTTGAAAGACTGCAACCACTATACATATTATTTTCCAGTGTGCCAGGAAACTGCCTAATACATTTGGCAATGTAGTACATTTCAACAGTACTTAAACCCTTTGTACTGCTGAAAATATTGACATACTTAAGTTAACTTATATATTACTCTTTGTCAAAGAAATCAAAATATATTTTTTATTGGGATGTAATATTGGTAAAATTAATTTATTTTGTACAACTCTATAAATATGTAAATGTAAATACAAACACTTTTAGCCTGGATCAGCAACTCGAAGGCTTCTTTTTCTCTTTTCAGAGATGTTAAGTAAGCTTGCTCTTCAGTGGTGTTTGCATGTACAAGAATATATACAGTGAGGGAAGGAAACGAAGAGTCCTTTCGTGCTGCATATAGTTCAATTTGTCTTGTAGCTGTAATATCACTGTGATACATTATAACATAGTTTGGCCGCAATTGCCTCAAAGTGTCTTCTAGACAAACTCCACCATCGATACTTTTAAAAGTCTGAATGCATATTAAAGGATTTTTGAGATCCAAATGGGTAAGATCCATATTTTCCATCTGTAATAAAATAAATAGTGCTGATACATTTTTGAGAATTAACAAAATTATAATAATCATTTTAATTTAAAAAAATATTGTTGAATTTACAATATATCTGCGCTACAAAATGGGAATTATTAAATTGACGCAAGTTGTTTTGCAACGGTTTACTGTGGCACGCATATCTAACCTGGCGAGCTTAAGATTTTCGGCAGCAAGTATCAATCAATGTATAATTTACATTTTTTTTAAATAATTTCTGAGAATTATCAACTATCCAGACTTACTCGAAATGTAAAATTTAAAAATATATATTTAACTAACTTGAAAAATTGAAAAGACTTTGAATGTCAAAAGATAAAGATCAGAATGCTACATTAAAACAATATTATTGTTAAGTATTTCTTCCAAGTACTCTTGCAAAAGTATTTTTTCTATTAAATTATGCCCACTTGATAAATTAATATTAATTTATGTACTCTGTTATATTTTATTAATTATATACATATTTTTGTTTTCAACAAACACATTACCTACCAATGTCTCTACATATTGAATATTATTATCAGGAATACCCATATATAATGTTGTGTTTTTAATAGAGTAGTCACGTCCAGCTCGTATAGGAATCCATGTAAACTGGCCTAATGTGAATATGTTTTATTTAATTGATTTATTATTTAGTATTCTTTACAGTGAAAACAAGTAGTTACTTGTCAGATCAGCAAAGCTTATAAAAGCGATGCAAGGTCGCCGTTCTAACTAGTAAACTTTACAAAGTTCAAAAAGTGTTCAATTATTTAGGTTTTCTTGTTTTATAAGTAGTGCACTGAGCTACTGAAGCTTATAACTCCCATATTTTCTATTCTTCTATGTAGCCTTTTGTTTTTTTCTGAAAATTTGATATTCTTTTTCATATAATAGATATAGATGTCGCTGAAGCTAAGACTTAATTTGAAGTGGAGGCAATATCCTTTATGTGTATAAAAATGTCAATAGATGGTGACAGCATAATTGGTAATAAATATGTGAAATGTTCCATCTTGATTTAATATATACAAAACTTCAAAAAATTTGATAGATGTGGTAGCGTGGGTAAATAGGTGAATGTTACATTGTGTAAAGTGATCACTTAAACCAGCCGATGATGTAAGCCCTGTAATGCCCAAGACTTCCATACTTCTCATATAAAAATAATAGCTTCCGTCTCTGTGAGACATCTTAATCTATATTATTTTAATAAAAATTAAATGAATCAACTAGAAAGATATACAGAAATAATTCTATCTATCGAAAAAATATTTAGCTACTAATGGAATTCAAACCTGGACCTCTTCCTGTCCGGGGAAGCGCATTCGCTATTTCGTTATAGCAATCAAATACAAATTTATATTTTGTAATCTTTCCAATTGATACATCTATTAATCCATTTTTAAAAGCAATTCTAATTGATATATTTAATTTGTATTAAAGAACCACAAAACTATGTTCTGAAAATGCAACTTCACAATAAAATAATGTGTTCTCCTTAAAATAAATAATATTATTTATTAATTCATTATGAAATAAAAAAAATACCTGTGTAAAAGATTCAAAAAGAGTTTCATCCTTACTTTCATTAATTTTGGATGTTTCACCTGTCAGTTTTTCAGTAACCGCTTGTGACATTGTCAACATAAAATGACTCTTATCAATATCACAGTCATCTATATCATCTTTTGAAAATAAGTTTTCCAACTCATTTTCCTTTGTTGATTTTGCAGTGGTATCGTTATTATTAGCTGGAGTTTTTTTAGCTCTCGTCTCACTGGTCTGATCAATGTTACACGTATTTTTAAACGATTGGTATTCTTTTGATAATAGAGGAATGTCTAGTTCATTCCTAAGAGCTGACAAATACATGAAAGCTTGAGCACCCATAGTAAGATATTGATTTAGCTGTTTGCATGTTCTCGGATCATTGCACAAAATTAAAATTTTAGTACTTTGTGTATTAGTATTTTTTTTCTTTTGATCTTCTGGTATCTCTACAGTCAGAATTTCACTTAAATATTTCCATTTTGAATAAACTTCTGGTTCGAATTCTAAAAATAAATAAAAATACTTTAAAGACAATCAATATCATAAGGTCTGGAATAATTTATTCTTGATATGTAAATTATACCTTTTTTTAGATTGTAGATACGAGTCCGGGCATATCTAAAGAGTTGCTCAGCAGAATCTAATAAAATCCAGCCGGAATTCACTTTCGCATACTCGGGGGATCTATATTTCCCAACGAGACTGTAAAAACTGACCGCATCCTGGTGTATTAGTGAACTAAAAATTAAAAAAAATAGAACTAAAGTTTGCAAAATAAGAATTTTTCATGCAACACTAATTTATCATAAGATTTCTGAATGTCTGAGTGTTCTAAGATAATATTTTGCTTTATTACGATTCTAATTTAATTCATATACAAATAAGAAGTAAACACGAGGCACATAAAAAAATAATACATATTAAGCGAGACTTAAAATTTGCCTCCCCGGGAAAATAGATAGCTTTTGATGTTGAATACTATTTGGAAATATAAATTATACAAACATTATAAGACTCCGCATTATCTTTAAATCTTGAATCAATTCTTTTGTTCTATTGCTGAGCTGATGCCATACGGTGTCCAATTGCGTTTGTAATATTTTGTGAAATTTCTTTATAAGACAATTTTCTACAGTGATTTCCTGAAAGTTTTAATTGTAGTAAGTATATAAGTAGTGAACAGAAAATATAATAGTAAATATTTTGATAATCATCTGCTAATTCTGTTTATCAGATATCAATATACAGTAAAACTCAATTAATTCATAACTCACGGGACCGAAATATTAAAAAAAAATCTGAATTATGAATAATGAGAACTATTTTTTTGGAGGTAACATCAGAAAGAAATTTAAAAAACGTATTGTCAGTTTATGCGTCCATATTTTTGTGCACAAAAAAAAAAGAAGTATAAAATAGGTTGTGTATTTAAATACAAAGGTTTCAGTTTCTTTATAACATTCAACTAATCACAATATTTCATAAACAAAAAACCGGATATAAAATCAATAGAACTGTTGCACATAATTAATTTAATTAGGGATTACAAGGGTGAGTAGAAATATATAATGCGCAATGCGCCAGCAATCATTGTTGAAATAACAAATCTTATATAACGCACTGCAGAATTTAGTATACATAAATATGGTATCACTTAGTTTGGCTGCGGTCTTGCGAGCTCTAAGCGTGCCGATCTATTGCGATAAAGAACAGCGCTGTGATTGGCTAGGGGGTGGAGCTAGCTACAGATGTACGCGAGTTTGGAATTAAAAACAAGTGAATATGCGAATTATGTGAACAAATTATTTACTTTGGGTATAAAAATTGCATATGAAGGTTTTACGAATTATCGGTAGAAGTCAGTATAAAATGTTATTTTTGGGGCTATATTTTTTTTAAAAAGTGTGAATTACGTGAAAATATGAAATAAAGGGTACACAAATTAGCGGAGTTTTACTGTAATTATTTAAAATTTTACTAATTCAATTCATTACATGACTGTGACGATGATTGGTAAGTGAGATTTAATGATGTGTGTATTGGGGTTTATATCTGAATGGACAGCGATGCTCACAAAACTTGTCAACAGAATATGATCCGAGAGAACGAGAACGGAGTGAGCAACTGGTTCCCATTATTCATACATTCATGACTATTATCAGTGACAAGCTGATATATTAATACAATTCCATAAGATTGAATCATGGGAATTATATAATGTAACATTTAAATATTGTCAAATAATATTCTTGGCAAGCCTGAAACAGTATTCAAAATAAATAAATTATGTACCTGCAAATCTAAGTTACGATTAATCCTTTTGAGTTCTTTTGAAGTATAGTTCATAATATCTAATATGCAGGATTGTATTAATGTTGTTTTATTTGAGAGCGGAACATGAAGTTCAATAACTTTGCATTGCACTTGCTCTAAATCTTGTTTTACAGATGCATGGAACCTATAAGAAATCAGGGTACAGTGTGATCAAAACACATGGCATTATAATGGCAACTTTTTTTGCTAGTTAATATTTATTTATTAGAACTAAATCTATAAAAATTATAAGTTCATGTATCTCCTTAATTGTTATACTGTGGAATCTCGATTTTCATACAATTCGGTTTTCAATGAAATTTTATCCCAGTTTTCGTACAGTTGAAAATGGTCCACGCTAAACTCGTCCGCCTGCCCATGTGACTCGGCCACTCAATTCCCGGAATCGAGCGCATCCCATACGTTTGTGACACAGTCTACTTTTGTTTCTCGTTGAGTTAGCATCACCCCGCGCGATCATCCGAAACATTTTGTAATAATACATTGTTTTTTGTGCTTGTTTATTGAGTGCGACTGCTAAATAAGCTACCAGAGGGCCAAAGAAAGTTCAGAACCCTTTGATAAAGAAACACGATAGAATAAAAAAAAAGAACTCATAGGAAGTCCGCATCAACTATTGGTTCCATCCTGGTGAAGAAAAAAGAAATAAAGGAAGCATATGTTGCGAAAGGGGTAATTTTTGTGGGACAGGGGTCCAGACTCTCAAGTTGGTGAAGTTCTTATCGAGGAGGATTCCCCTTCCAAACAATAACCTCTGTACATCCCTCTCCCCTCCTCCCCGTCATCCAAACATCAATAAGTCTTCAATAAATGTAAAAGTGATGTTGAATGTTCATTTATCCACTTCAATAGGCATTTATATATATATATATAATTATAATTGTTTTTTGTATGTAAAAATATACAGTAAAACTCCATTAATTTGTAATTCACGGGACTAAAATTTAAAAAAAAAAATCTGAATTACGAATAATGAGAATTATGTTTTTGATGGCAACAGAAAGAAATTTTAATAAACGCATTGTCAGTTTACGCGTCTGCATTTTTGCACGCGCCGTCGCTGTCAATATCGTGATTTTCATACTAAAAAACATGGCAACTGTCTATTATTTCAGCTTTTAATGTGTCAAAATGTTTATCAAATTTGATTATCAAATTCAATTTCGATTGATCGAAAATGTGTAACGAGTCCAATATTAAAAACAAGCTTCTTCAAACGATTCACCAGTGCTTGACGCAACAAAATTATAAACATTTTAATTTGATTAGCAGTTGAACTTGGGCAAGAAATTGGAATATTAAAAAGCCCGTGAAAAATAACAAAAAACTTTTAATTCTTAATACTTCGTTGAGGCCATTTCCTGCAATTTTTCAAGTTTGAACTCTGAGAGGTATTCAGGATTGAAATTTTTCAGCTGGTTTTTTATTTTTGACATCAATTTTTGTTGGTTCTCAAAATAAGTTACATATTTTGAAATGGTCAAGGATTTACACTAATTACGAGAAGTTTGTGCCATTTTAGAAAACGAAACACAAATAAAATTAAGTATAAAATATGTTATGTATTTAAATACAAAGGTTTCAGTTTCTTTATTACATTAAACAAATCACAATATCTATTGTGATAAGGAACAGTGCCGTGATTGGCTAGGGGGTGGAGACAGCTACAGATGATAAGGGATGATGAATAAGTAAGTTGCACGAGTTTGGATTTAAAAGTACATGAATATGCGAATTACGTGAAATAATTATTTACTTTGGGTATGAAAAATGCTTACGAACTACGAATAATAAGGTTTTACGAATTATCAGTAGAAATTAGTATGAAATGTTATTTTCGGGGCTAAAATTTTTGAAAAAAGTGTATATTATGTGAAAATACGAAATATGGGTACACAAATTAACGGAGTTTTACAACAGTTATTCTCTATAAAAAATATACATTTTTGGGTATCTGGAACAAACATTAATTGGATTAACATTATTTCTTATGGAAAAAATTGTTTCAGTCAAGCATTCAACGAAAACCGAGGTTTCACTGTACTTTGTCTCTCTGGACAGTGACAAAACTTTTATGAAAAATTTATAATATATAATAATAATTTTATATGATTTTAGCAAGCAGAGATATCTGGGAAATATTAAACTAAACTTATAGTAAAAAAAATATTACCTTGGCCATAAAAATAATTCTTTCACAAAAAGATTTCTCATAACTTTTTCAACATGTGCATATCCAAAAGTGAATCGTTCTGCAGAATGAGAAAAGCCTTTAATGAAACCAGTCTGCAAAAAAAAGTGTGAATACTTATATTTCTGATTCTATCAGTTATTAGAATACATATAAGGAGTTTGACTTGATGGGATAACTGAGATGGAATCTGAAATTTAAAATATTAGGAATAATAATGTGACATCTATTCTGTATATGTATACATATCTATTTAAAAAAAAAGACTGTCGTATCTGTGTAATAAAATTTAAAAAAAAAAATTACGAGGGCTGTATCCGTGTTTAATAACTGATTGTGCCACTGACGCAAAATCTGTATACCATTTATTCCATATCCATAGAACACATTTTTGGCGCGTCTTGAGAATCGGCCGCGACACATTATTAACACCTTTCCTGTCCAAATTCAAACCCATCTCATTTACTGGTTGTCTTCAGTGTGAATAGTGACCTTGATGTCATCAGATGTCAACGTGACCGATACTTGGTTCGAGCGCGGCATCGCGATAGCATTAGCGGTGTGGATTTGTTCAACTCCGGTGCACCAGCACTGTATTGTTTTGGATATCCTGTGAATTGTGTGCACAGTGATATGGATTGTTGCTTTTGTGTGCCTTCAGATTCCCGATTCCTCGAGATCACTGGTCCTTAGACTGGAATCCCTACACATTCCCTTCCTTCCTTTCCCCCTTTACTCCTCTCGCCCCCCCTTCGGCGATTCCGATTTACGACCAGAATCATCAAAATCCAATCCGCGGGACGCATGACTTGAAGATCACGCAATTCGTTCGGTAGATCCATCTTTCAAACGATGCCTGTCAAAATTTCAGATGGATTTATTGAGTAGTTTTGTTTTGATAGCTGTTGAAAATGGGCAAGTTTGTGTACAATCATAAAAAAGGAGCAATATATAAAAAAGAAATCAAAGTGAAGTTACATGCCGTTTATGAGGACCATGCGCCATCAATGACTACCAATAGATATTGGTTTAATGAATTCAAGCAAGACAGAACATCCATTTTTGATGAAGAGTGCCTAGGCCGTCTAATTAAACTGACTACGGAGGATAAGGTCAACAAAATCCACAATATCATGTTAGCAAACTGCTGGGTGAAGATCAAAGAGGTTGCAGACATTGTAAATATCTCAAATGAATGCATACAAAATATCTTACATAAAAAATTGGGCATGAGAAAGCTATAGGCGAGATGTGTGCCGCATTTGCTCACAGTGGAACAAAAATGGAATTGCATGACAACTTTGGAGCACTGTTTGGACACTTTTAAGCGAAATTCAAAAGAGTTTTTGTGGCGTTTCGTAACTGTTGACGAAACATGGATCCAACACTACAAGTAATTTGCTCTTGGATTGAGTCCTTAAATGAACCTATTAGCCTACCAGTCCTTGTGATTTAATTCAGATGTCATATTGAAAAATACATGGTTATTTTTAATGATTGGCATCTAGGCCGATGGGTTAAAACTCAAAGAGTTACTTGATGACGTTTGGAAAAAGCATGTTTTTGATATTCCAACAGAAAAAATCCATATTATTGTGTTTCAAAAATGTGGAATGTCTGATACCATACAAAAAAAAAAGATTTCTATTTATAAAATCAAACTAACTGCATTGATATTGATAAAATCATAATTGCATACAGTAGATTTTAGCCACCAGTAATTAAAAGTATTTTTTGATAAATGTTGAAAGCAATAATTGTATTTTGACCCCTGTCCATGGATCAGATTTCTCAAGGAAATTTGATTTGAGATGAGATAAAGAACAGTGCAGAATTTCGCTTGAAGCGTTTTATGAATCTGTCCAAATATTTTATGCGCAGATTAGAATGATACGTACAGTATACACATGCCTTCGGTGACTCTCAGAGATCAAAGTCTCATTGAGAGATCATCGTGGACACAGGCCAATAGAATATATTTGTGACCGTCTTGTCAACACAATAGAAAATAAAGAAATAGAGTTATTGAAGATTTGAATTAGTTACCACTTGTGTTACGTTAGGCAAACAATAAAATTTAATATTATAAACATTTCAGTACACTACTACTTTTTAATTTCAATGGTTTTACCTTATTTTTTTGACGATATAGTCTTAAAACAAATGTTTCTTGACATGATTCCAGGATACTGTGAGCTCTCAAGACAACAATACCAGTGACATGTTCTACGGGAACTCGGTTTCTTAGTAATTCTACTACTAACACTCTAGTTGAAACAAAATATACACCACCTTTCAAATATGCCTTTTCTCTGAAAAAATAAAAAAATCCGGGTCACAAAAACATTCCATCAAAATGACATTTAAGAAAAATTATACAATCATTAAATGAATGAAACAGAACCTTTCGGCACTCAAGATGGGAAGTGGAGGTAATTTAAGTTTTGCCATAAGATATTTTTCTTCATAATCTGCGCTATTTATGACTAAAACTAAATTTGATGGATCAGCAAATGCACGAAGAAGATTCAGAATGACAACATGTTCATTAAATCCCCTAGAAATAGAAGAATAAGCGTTATTTTAATTTTATAGTAAAATAATAAACAAAACAAAATATCGTAAAATTTACTTGGCGCATATCATTAAACCATCGTGTTCTAGGATATCTAAAAACATTTGCTTTTCGTAATTAATCATTGGGAACAGATCTCCTGCATGTACATTATTATCCATACTTTCATCCATGATAAAATGATTCTAAAAGACAATAAATAAAATAGGTTATCACGAATTCAATTTCAAATAATAATGACAATTCAAGAGACAGTTGCATATATGACAGAAGAAAGTGTACAGCATAGACGAATGACAGACAAGTATAGACAAGACAGTAAGTTTTTTTTTTTGACTTTGTTCTATTGTCGTATCGGAGTACCGGGCTCAATGAGCCCCTATGATGAGCCCCTTGCTCCTTCATCTGTAGTTGCCACTGAGGGCTGAATTAAAAAATGGTGGAGTGATTAAAGTTTAAGGTAAATTTCGTGGATTTAACTGCTAACTTGGGGCAGGAGATAGTAAAATCGATTTCGGACGTTTTATCCGTGATGGTAAGCTTATATCGTAAGTTGATAATGAATTTATTGTAGAGTTTCGGTACTTTGGGAGATCAGCACAGCATAGCAGTGACTGTTCTGCGCGAGCATGAGAGATTACGTAACGCGGGGGGGGGGATTCCGGGCGTCTCTCAAGTCGCCGTTGTTGCGATCGCGGGGGAGTATTTCGGTTTTGGGAGTGATGCTGGACGTTATTATTGGGTGAGGGATGATGGGTAGGGGTTTTGACGCGGGGGGGTGGGTGAAGTCCTGATCTCGAGGAGTGGGCGCGGTTGCTGGGAAGCAGCTAAATGGTGCGCCGGGTTATTTTGTGCTATGTCGCTGTAAGAGCGGCGATGGCGATTATTGCTAAAGTTATCGTAGTTTGGCCTCTGTTGACGATAACGGTGGGAGGGATGAGCCGGGCATTCCTTATAACTGGCGGAGTGTGGGCCCTCACACAGTGCACATTAGGCAGGGGTGTCTCTCGGCTTTGTGCAATCAGCCGTAGGGTAATCGCCTGCTCATTTCACGTAGCGGGGTTTGCCGAAGCAGCACGTTGCTGAATGCCCGTGCGCTTGGCACCTGAAGCATTGACCTTGTCTGGCCTTGGCGCGTAGTCGTTCTACTGTTACATTAGCGTGCATTATTGTGCGCAATTCTGTGTAGATTTTTTTGGCCTGGTCGGTCTTTTTCAGATTGACGAGCATCAGAGGGAGCACTTTGCGGGATGGACCCAGCTTCATTCGGTGGACCGAGATCACCGGGTAGGCTTTGGACAGAAGGTCTGAGATCTCCTGAGCTTCCACCGTCTCAGGGACCCCTCTTAAAACCATCTTGAGAGGTTTATCGTCTTGGAACCTGAAGGAGTGGTACTCGATTTTCTTTTCCAATAGTAGCTTGGTGATTCTATTGTAGTCCATGGGTGTCTTTGTTTGGAGGTGGATATAGTTGCTCATGTTTTTAGCTGTGAAATCTACGCCTCTATCGTCTAGAGTGCGGGTTAATTTAGAGTAGTTCTCCTTACTGTGGAGGACTATGTGCGGTATCCGCCCGTATTTTACTGACGGTTCTTGGAGGTCAGGATCGCTGGATGTACCCGCCTGTGCAGGCGGTGTGTTTGGTCGGGAGGTGTTGTCGGCGGTCGGCGTCTGACGTTTTTTGGGAGGGGAATTGGGTGCGGCGGGCGAGAGCCGTCTTGGGAACGACGGGTTGTTTGGGCTTAAGCGGCCCCTTTTTCCTTTCGCGATGACTTGCCAGTCCATATCGTCGTTGGAATTGCCTTGGGCGGTATCGGTGATCGCCGGCGGCTAATGGCTTTACAGGGGTTGGGGGGCGATTAGCTGCGGCGGGCAGCGGGAATTTCCAAGAATTTTAGCCGCTTGCGGGCGGGCGACGCGATAAGCTGGCTTATCAGCAAGTTTGGTTTGCACCTTTGGAACGAATCTATAAACGGCGGGTCTGGCGGCGTAATGTAAGTAAGACAGTAAGTTATATATTATCTATGGTTATATAACAAAACCAATATATTTTCTATGGTTGCAAGTCTATGGTTGTAACCATAGTTGTAACTGACAGCGACAGATTTACATCAGTATCTTTTATCTATGTTTACACCTTAAGCTAATAGCTATGAAAATGTTTAATTTTCGTAAACATTACTTCTTACTTCGTTAATTATATTTTTTTGTAAAATTTATGATCGAGGATTACGTTTTATGTGTTGTATGCAAGATTATAAATTGTTTGTACAATTTTGTAAAGTGCTATACTTAATATTACATTTCTTTGCATACTTATTTCTACTATTGAAGTTTCGTGGTTGTGGTACATGAATACATTTTGTGATAATGAATATGTATAATAGATGAATAAAAAGTAGATGCTCCCGTAGAAAACAAATTTTGAAGCCAGTTGATAAGCGTAACTGAAGATATTACACGGCATTTTCACAGATGATTTGATTTTTCTGGCTTAAGGGATTTTGATAACTTCAATATGTCATATTATAATATAAATGACATGTGTCGAGTTTGTTTAGTGCCGACTGCATCCAGAAGAAATTCAAATTTATTTTTTTCGTCAGGGCGTTCTGTTCAACTTTGGGCTAAAGTTATGGCGTGCGCATGGGTCCAGGTATGAATATTTCCCCCCCCCCACTAAGCTGCTAAGTAGAAATAAAGAATTAACTTTTAAGTATGTACAGTCATACAGTAATGCGTTTGTACATATTTTGATATTACTTAATATTTCATAAAACTACAAAATTTTTAGAAAATTCTTAAAGAAAATCATTGAATATGTCGGAAAGGATTTTGAAGTAAAGTTGTATTCAGCAATGAAAGTAAATTTAACAATTTTGCTATCCAATAATCCTATCCAACATTTGTGGGAATTGCTAGAAAGACAGATTTGCCAACACAGTGTCAGGCTGACCTAAAAATGGAACTAAAAAATGAATGAGTATAATCAACTTCGAGGAAACTAGTCAAGTCCATGCAAAAAAGATTGCAGAATTTGATTGGTTTGGAAGGATATCCAACGAAATATTAAGAGATTTTTCAAAATAGATTATGATCTTATTTCATTTTGTAAGCAGATTTGTTTGGTGTTAATTTTTTGTACTTAAGCATATTTAGATTTAGTATTTTTCACAATAAGGTGTTTTTCAATTGTAAATTGTTAAGATTATGTTGAATGTTTTAAATTTAAAAAAAAACAAAAAAAGCATGTTTATTTTATATCTGTAGAGTTCAGACTTTATCAATTTATATTATAATGCAAATAAATATACACATATATAATTGTAATAATGTATAATTCTCTATAATAATTTTTTTAGGTGTTTGAAGGTGATGGGTTACCTTCTCAGATTTGTTATAAATGTCACAATAAGCTGGATATAGCTTATCAATTTAAACAACAATGTGAAGCTGCTGATGCTCAGATAAGACAGTTCCTTAATAGAACTGTAACAGGCAAAGGTCCTCCAAATAACATAGATTTGACACAGGTTAATAAATGTTATACTATTTTGTATAAATTCAGAAAAAATAAGATTAGAGCTTATAAATTAATATAATTCTCATGAGAATATACATTTGGCTAGATATTTATTTATTATCTATTTTAACTATCGATCCTAGTATTTCTGTTATTTTAATTTATATAATAATAAATGATAAAAAGTTCATGTGTTCTGAAAAAAGAATTCGAAGAACTTGCTTTTTTATTATGTTTTATAGTAAACAGCGTAATATAAAAAAGTTGTTTTATTTCTCAATTCATTAATCACTTGACGGATAAAATGTTATGAAAATTAAATATGCTTATTTTTTAGACCCAGCCCGAATGTCTTGCAGAATGCAAACCATTAAATTTTAACATCACCAGCGAATGCTTGGATTTAGCTCAATCGGATCTTTCTTTGTCTGCATACCGATTGATGAGCCAAGATATTTCACTTTCACAGCAGATTGATTTTAGATTACGAGATAATGATTTTGCCACCATGAAACAAGAACCTGGATTAATAGCTAGCTTAAATGTAAGTTGTATAAAATATCTATAGTAGATTTTTGATTAGACATGATGGATGATAAATAAAATCTTAGAATCCTGCAATCCAAAATTTTTGTGATATTAGGATTACGTACAGAATAAAGACTATTTCCTTGTTTTCGTATTCTTTTTCAGGCGCTGGTTTTTTAGATTTTCTGGATATTTTAATTGACTGATAATGATTTGTAGAGACATGTGTGAAGGTTATGTATTACGATTTCAGCATGTTCTCCGTAAATAAAAACTCACGTTGAATTTATTCAAAAGAACTGGTTACAAAGTATTTACCAGTATCTTATATAGTCAAATTTTCTACCTATGTGATATTTAAGGCAGACGTGATATAAATTGGCCATTATATTATATATAAGGATACATGTTTTTACATATTAAAAATGTGGGAATCAGTCACATGTATGGTTTGCAGGTGTCCTATTTTGCCATTTAATGCGACACAGGAAATGTTGTACATGTGGCGTTATGTATTAGTTTGTTTGTAGGTAGATGCACGTACACGGATTCTCTGGATAATATTGTTATCTACGTTCGTAAGAATTAGATATCAAAAATATTTTTTCTGTCACATAATATTAACTCAAAAAAATAGTTTATAATGTACATATTATAAAAATAGATTTCTTTAATAAGAATCATACAAAATTCATTCACTTTTCAGCTCTTCAACCCCTTACCACTATCAAAAGGAGATTGTCAGATGAACTCATCTTTTAAATGTGAAAGTTTTAATGACAATGATATAATGCTGGACAGCTTACCCGCTAAACTTTTTGAATCTGTGAATGATTCAATTCACCACAACACTACCGAAGCTGTAGATCAGATCGATTGTAAAATGTCTGTTTGGGATTTACAACACAAAGAACAAACGCCTCTAGTAAATAAAAGTGATTTTGTTCTAAATGGTGATAAAGAAATTTCACAAAATAAACAAAAAGACAATGTTTGTGAAAATGAAGATTTGTCATTCCTGGCCGATGATAGATCAGCGAGCCCTATTATGAAGAAAACTATTGATACATCATATGTCATGCAGGGACCGAGTGATGCACCGAGTAATAATTTACAAGGTCATTCAGATTATTTGAATAAAGGTGACAAAGACACTTTCGATAAAAATTCACAAATTATTGAAGAGACCGTGACAGCATTAAAGGCAACCTTTCCGGAAGAAATGAAAACAATAACCAAAAGAACCCGTAAAAAAATTAATAAAGAAAATCAGGTATATGTATATGTATATGAATAAATCTAAAAACTGTATCATTATCAGTGGTTTATTATGTCAATATTTATTTGTTGGGCTCTCTATTAAATCATCTATTGTTATGATTTTCATAATTTTTGCTACATTCAAATAAATATGGAAGGAATAAAATTGATATAATAGATCTATAATAATAAACATTTAAATTATTCAGGATGTAATAAAAAGTAAACAACCAAAGAAGCCTACAGCTAAAAAAGAAAATTCACAAAAGAAGGAAGATCAAAAACAGTGTGAACTTTGTGGTATGTTTATAAAATATATTTTTGCTTCAAGTCCCATAATATGAATCTCCATAATTATATAATAATGCTTTTACTTAATGTATTTTTTAGGAAAGGTCTTTAAGTATCGGAGTTATATGGCCTTGCATTTACAGACTCACAGTGGAGAAAAGCCATACGGTTGCTCACAATGTGATCGGAAATTTACAATGTACCGTACACTAGTCACTCATTTAAGAACACATTCAGGTAAACATTTTATTTCAACTATGTACATACATAACATTTCATTATTTTTATTTATTATGGAAAAGTTGCATGAATATTTTATTTTATTATATATTAAAAGGACCAAAAAATAATCAAAATTTATTTTACTGGTGAAAAATATTTATTTATCATAAAAATCTTAAATATTAATCAATAAAATAATTTCCATCATTTTCTATCACTTTTTGCCAACGCAAAGGCAATTTTTCAATGTCCTTTTTGAAAAAGTTTTTTGATTTTTCAGCGAAAAACTTTTCTAAGTGCGTTTTCACTTCTCCAACATTATAAAACTTTTACATCACATAGTATGCTCTAACGATCTAAAAAGGTGACAATCCGACAGTGTGAGATCCGGTGAATAGGGTGGATGAGTTAAAAGTTCTAATCCTTCTAATTAAGTTCTAATGTTGTCGTGTTGCAGAATCCTTTTTTGGTTATTTACCAAAACAGATCGGTTTTTTACAAGCTCTTGTTTCATTCACTCAAGTTGCTCACAATACACTATCGCTGTAATGGTCTGACCGGGTTCAAGCAATTAATTTATAATGAATAATTCCAGAAATATCCCACCACACACAAAGAAGGACCTTCTTTATTGTTAGTGGTGGTCGAAGGGTCGGAACAGGTACTTGTCCGAAAGAAAAGAAATCCATTGTTTTTTTCGTACAGGATTATTGTATAGCACCCACTTCTCGTCTTCAGTTACAATTCACCGCAAAAAAGGATCGGTTTCATACCGAGACAGAAGAGATGCACAGATGGTACACCATCTGTGTTAATTCATAGGGAATCCAAATTCCTTGTCTGTGCAATTTTCCTATTCGACGAAGATGATCCTAAACTGTAGACCATGGACAACTAATCTTCAACAATAATTCCTCGATTGTTTGACAAGGATCTGATCCCACTATAGACTTTAGGATATCATTGTCTAGTTTTGATTACTTTTTGGTCCCCCTAATATTTGTGTTTGTCAACAAGCAACTTATAGAACTGATAAAATAATCTTGTTATGACATGTTTATTATAACATTGATAATGCATGTCCCGTGGGACTCATCCCCATGTGTTTTTTTAAAAGTTAAAGTAAAGTGAAATAAGTAATGATGTTCACGTGATGATAGGAATATAAAATAATTTTTTAATAGTGTAATTTACTGCCTAAATAATTATATATTAAAAATAATCATTATTTTCCAGGTGATCGACCTTACGTGTGTGCAGTGTGTGGAAAAGCTTTTACACAATCGACAGGTAAAATTGTCGCTCATTTAAACTTGTTTTTGAGAATATTGTATTAGAGTAATTTTTACATAAACTGCTATTCAATTTAGGTAGAACCGAAACAATGTTTACATGTTGAGATTATTTTTGTATGTAATACAGTAAACAAAAAATATTTATTTTTGATCTTTTCCAATGGTTAATTCAATTTTGTTATTCATTTCACACACATATACATATGAAGGCACATACTTATCGCCTTTGGAGCAGGTTTGTCAGGTGAAGTTCACTGTTTTGATTATTCTTTCATTTATGGCATGTAGTGATGGATCTGTGTTTCGTCAACAGTCACGAAATGCCGCAGAAACTCTTTCAAATCGCGCTTAAACATGTCCAAACAGTACTATGAAGTTGTCATACGATTCCGTTTTTGTTCCACTGTAAGCAAACACGGTATCCATCTCGCTGATAACTTTCTCATGCAAAATTTTTCGTATAGGATATTTTGTACGCATTCAATTGAGATGTTTACAATGTCAGTAATCTCTCTGATCTTCACTCGGCGGTTTGGTAACACAATATCATGGATTTTTTTAACCATATCCTCCGTAGTCACCTCTATTGAATGGCCTGGGCGCTCTTCATTAAAAATTGATGTTCGGCCATGCTTGAATTCATTAAATCAATATCTGATGGTAGTCATCGAAGGTGCATGGTCTTTATAAATGGTATTTTACTTCATTTTGATGTTCATCCAAAAAAAGGAATCAAATTATTGACTGATATTGCTCTTTTTCCATGGTTGCAAACAAACACTAACTTGCCCATTTTCAATTGCTATCAAAACTACTTGATAAATCTGTCTGAAATTTGGACAGACGTCGTTTCAAAGTTGGCGTTAAACAATGGTATACAGATTTTGTGACAGTGGTTCCATCAGTCGTTAAACATGGGTACTTATCATACCGCTCTCGTACATTTGTCGCTTTCTATGTATGAAACTTACAAAAAAATTTGCCAATCAAATTTTTTATTATAACAAAAGGAAGGACAAGACTTAATGAATTAGAGCTGTATATTGCAGGACTTAAATCTCACATGAGAGCACACACAGGCGAGCAACCTTTTGAATGTGAAATTTGCGGCAAAAACTTTTCTCAAAAGAGCAATCTCCTCATTCACAAACAGATTCATTCCGGCCGAAGAGAGCACATCTGCACAGTGTGCAATGTGGCATTTAAATTTTATAAGCATTTGCAAAGGTAAGCTGTATATTTTTAAATAAAATTATCACTAATACAGTGGAGCTCCTTGTAATGTTAACACTGGGGTCCAAAAAATGATATTGTGAATAAAGCAGTCGCTGTTTTTTGCATATTAATATTTTATCTTTTGATAAGTACATTACTTTTGATTTAAAGGTTCCACTAATAAATTGTTGTTACAGTTGAAATTAATACACAAATTAAATTAAATAAAAGTTTTTAATAAACAAAAAATGACTTGTAGTTCAATGACTCACTGCATTATTGTTAAACCGGAGTACATTATAACTAGGTTCCACTGTATATTATATAAAATATTGTTTTAAATGTTACTTGTATATAAATTTCTTTATACATACATAAGTTTTGGGTCTGTGTATGTCGGATGCTGTATTGACTATTTAAATTAATTAAAAATATAATATGTACATTTTTTAAATACAAATAAAAAACAATTATTTTAGTTAATAGTTTAATATGTCGTACTATAAAATTAATGCTTCAACTATGACAAAGGCTATTTTTATTTAATCTCTTTTCTTTTGCAGTCACATGAAGTTACATTCTGATCAAAAAGAATTTAAATGTTCCGTTTGTGAGAAGAGTTTTCATAGGTAATTATTATTTTACTATACATTCTCATTTTATTAATAATTAATGTTTTGATTTTCATCCCTGTTTTATTCAATAGGCTTTGTAGTCATATTGGTAGCAGCTTTATGGTTTCAAACCCAGTTTGAACTGTATCAAAGATATATATGTACATAATCAGGCCTATTCTCAAAATTGCAATATTGTAATGAAGGTGATTGTTACACCAACCCTCAAAAATAGACAGTATGTAAATTAACGTCCGTGTTATATTTGAATGAGAGAGAGGGAGAGAGAGTGAGGGAGTGAGGGAGATAAACGTACCATAATCTGTCAAAACATAAAAATGGCAACAGGATTGGCCGTGATTCTTCACTACGACGCTGCGGATGAGGAAATCAATAGGTAATTTATGAACAAACCTTTTTCTGTGAACTTTGAATACTGTATTAGTACTTATTTTAACCAAAAACTTATATTTTTAGTCGAAGCTCGAGAATGGAAAGACATCGTTTGCGTGATTTGTGCGGTACAGTTGTACCTTATCAAGGCGGTATAGTTGTAAAAATTGCCCATTTGGAATTTCCATCGGGTTGCACAAATCACGCAAACGACGTCTTTCCATTCTCGAGTTTCGACTAAAAATATAGGTTTTTGGTTAAAATAAGTACTAATACAGTATTCAAAGTTCACAGAAAAAGGTTTGTTCATAAATTACCTATTGATTTCCTCATCCGCAGCGTCGTAGTGAAGAATCACGGCCAATCCTGTTGCCATTTTTATGTTTTGACAGATTATGGTACGTTTATCTCCCTCACTCTCTCTCCCTCTCTCTCTCATTCAAATATAACACGGACGTTAATTTACATACTATCTATTTTTGAGGGTTGGTGTAACAATCACCTTCATTTCAATATTGCAATTTTGAGAATAGGCCTGAATTATTTTCTCTATTTTTAATTTTTTTTTTATTTCTGTTGAATCATTATCTTTCTTGAATTAAATATCACCACAACAGCACAAAAAAAAAACTGGCTACTTTAACATAGACGGCAGTCTAGCAAAATAGTCAGGACAATGCTGTATTTATCAGAGGTGGAATTTTCACGTTATATTTAAATATATTTACCTCTGTTACAACAAAAACATGTATGTCAATAAAGTCTAATAAATAAATAAATTATCAAAGCTTCATGCACTATGAAAGGATCAACTTTGTCTGCTGGGTGATGATTTGAAAGGAAATAATTATTTCAGATTTCCATTATACTTTGCTTTCACTGTTTAGTTAATTTTTTATCAGGAAAAGATATCTGCGTATCCATCTCTCTACACATAGTGGAGAAAGGCCTTACAGATGTGATGAATGTGGCCACACCTTTACTGATTCCAGCAATCTCAGAGCCCATTTGCGAATTCATTCTGGTATTAAACCATACAAATGTAAGGTTAGTATAAACTGATTTTTTTGTCTAAAGAATGGACTTCATAGATTTACTTTTATTTAATTCAAACACTGATGAAAATAAGAGTTTTACAGTAAAACTATTAATAAATAGCTAATAAAAAAGTCAAATTCTAAAGCTAATGATTGCTACTCAGCAGAGTTTTGCATAATTTTCAGTAACTTACGGTTATTTTATTTTATTTATCAATGCTTGTTATTCTTATTTATACTCATTCTTGATTATATTATTCCTGATTTAACTAATTAAATATAAAACTTTCACATGAAGCAAACACATTGTCGTTTGACATAATTATAATTTAAATAAAAATTATTATTTTGTTTTTAGATCACTTTATTTGAATATATAAATTGACTAGTTACAGCTCAGGCTTGAACCTTTGTCAGGGTTGAGCAAATATATTTGTTATTGTATATTCAAATAAAGTTGTGTAAAAACAAAATAATAGTTTTTATTTAAATTATAATTAAATATACATATTATGTATGTTTTATTTTGCAGGTTTGTAAGAAGACATTCATTCAATCTGGCGGGCTAAACAGACATATGCAGCAGCATTCTTTTCCACAACCAACTACTGATTCATGTAAGAAAATAATAATTGTAACATAATAAAGTACGTAGAAAGTAACAAGAAAACTTAAGGCGCGACATTCAATAATAATTAATATTTTCACGTTTTTTTTACTAAAATGTGGGTTTTTATCATTCATAATATTCAGAAGTTATACACTTGATTTGACTTTTTAAAAATTTATTACTTAGATAGGACCTTAACACTCATTTGAAACTAATAAACTTAATGTTATTTGCCATAATTAAGAAAATACAACTATTATAAGAAAGACCGCGACCGCATACCACAAAATTGTCTTAATATGGAAAATTTTTGCATAAACGAAATACATTTTCTTATAATCTTGAAGCCAAGATTAGGGTTTTACATCTTGATTGAGATAAATTAACAAGATGTTAAAAATTAATGGAATTCAATTCAATTTCCATTCAATTTGCAGGATAATTTTTGACAGTTTTAAAATACTTTGTTTTAGTGAAAACATATGTTTTTAAATATTATATTGTATTTATTCACATGCTTTGAGACTTCAGCTACTATTTAAAACTAAATTTACTATCAAAAACACAATAATTAGTTTTTAAATAATATATTTTCAGTCTTATAAAAGACAATAATTTTAATTGTCCATTGAATTTCAATATGCCGGTCTATCCAATCATGACGGACGATGAATCCGCGCTGTCATTATTTTCGTTAAAAGTGCCGAAAATGTATGTTTTTACGCATATTTTATCTATAATATGAATTAATATTGAACTTATTCACAACATTAGTAGCAAATTACATAAATTAGATGTTTTTTTTTTTACTAATTCAATGGAAAACAATTTCTTAAACAATGTAAACATTTTATGTGCATTATTTTTATGTAAGTCGCAATTAAATATTTAGTTTATATATAACACTGTTGTATTTTAAACACTGGCTGTCTGTTTCATAACTAGTATATGTAATTATGAAATATATTAGACATATTACCAAAACGGCAACATGGCGTTTTAAATCGATAATATTAAACAAAATAATAAATTGAAGCTGTCAAAATTTTATTAAATTTAGAACATTGATTTAAGTGATAATCTAAATATATGTAGGTACTGATTTCAAAACATATATATATATATATGAATTAGGTAACCCAATAAATCATTTAATTTTCGATAGATTAATTCAAATGACAACACATTTTTATTTCATTCCATATATAAATATAAAAAACTGGAAAAATCTGCAGATACGAGTTTTTATTGACACTTGTATCGAATGCGAGAAAATCAACAATTTTATTGTCATCTCATAAAATAATACTTATTATAAAATTTAAAGGTAAACAATATCAACATTTTGTGAGAGGCCATTTCAAAGTGTGTACTTACATATTTGAAAAGTTTAACAAGATCATTCCTGAATTTTACAAATATTTGAAAATACAGGTATCCCAACACAATCAGGTATTTGCAGAGCAGGATTTTGTTTCTGCCATTTCATATTTGACAGATGTTAACTAGAGACAAATTTATATGGAAAAGTTCACACATCAACGACGCATTTCAACAATGAAATTTTATTATCTAAATCAATGTTCACAATTTTCATTATTTATTTGGGTTTTTACACATTATGTGTTTTGTATTTCATAGATATCTATGTAGTTAAAGTATAGACATCAAACACTTTCTCAATATTAAATACCGAAAAGGAGCTAGTTAAATCAATATCATATACTAATTAGTAGAGTATTCAAGGTTATCAAACATATTAAAAAATGAATGTAGGTGCCATATTTTTATATAATCCACCGTATCCTTGCGAGTGCACTATGTTTTAAAAGTTGTGCAGCCTAGTTATTGCGGTTAACATAAATGTGTAATGTAACAATGAAATATATTTATTTTTATATGAAAAAAAAAATTGCTAATTTCATTTCTTGAATCTTTCTGACAATGCTAATAGAATAGACAAATTTGAAATTTAATAAATCTAATCTTATCTACAATAAATGTTTGGTATTGCATATCTATTTGTTTACTTTCAGGAATTTTTCATGGAACCTCGCACAAGGGATATAAGATACAACATCTTTTTACTGTTTTATCAATTCCAAAAATGCTGGTCATGCGCTGGACGATGTGCAAGGCCTCTAGACACACGAGTTTTATTATTTAATTGAAACGTGAGATAATTACCGAGACCAAAGACAAAGAAGTATACATATTTAGATAAAGTTTTATTCTGTACTACTGAAAAAGAAATAGACTAATGGATGTATACGAGGTAATTTGATACTAATTATTGAAAAACATTAGAAGATCTTGGTTTATGTGAAATATGCTCAGCAAAATATGTATAGATAAAGCACAGCTTTTCAAAAATTGTCCTTTGGCCTAAGGATTAATTGTACATTAATAAAAAAATATGTGAAATACTTTATAACTAGTGCTCGCATTGGTTGCCTGGTATTTTAAGCTCAAGATTGGAATTAGAAAATGGGGGGTACTCTACGCTGATTTTTAAAACCAAAACATTTTAATACGTATTTTATAAATTTCATACTTGTGAAGATATGTACTAATCTATGAAGTAATATTTAGAATGTATACAAGTGTGATAGAATGTGTGAAGGTGTGTCTTGCCAGGTGAGAAAATCTTAACTACAGTAAAAGCTCTTTAATACGAAATTGAGGGGACCAAAATTAAAAAAAAAAAAACGATTTTCGAATTAGAAAAGTAGAATTTCATAGAAAGTTTTCTAAACATTTATAAGTGTACTTCGAATATTCATTTTCTCAATTTTTGAAAAATATCCATGTATTTGGCTAATGTTACATTCATTTTTGTCAAAACCCTCCATCTTGGTTTCATCAACTTTTTGACTTTTGCCACATATTGACAAGCATGTTATGTTGAACCTTGAATTAAATCTGTGGAGCCAACCCACCGCAGGCTCCAAAATCATTCATAGGCCAATGAATGTCCTTTCTCAATGAGAATCGGAATATTGGCCACATGCATGTGAGAGAAAATTCTAACAGCCTGCTTTCCAGCTCTTTGCGTTTTGCCGGGTGTACACTCTGACGCGCGTTACTTTTCTTCAACTTATGATACAATTCTTTAATTTTGGTGAAATTTTTCAAAATTGTTGAAACAGTCGTGTTGGCGATACCATATTTTTTCGCGATATTTCCCTTACTGTCAATTTTACTCTCCCCATTTTTAATTAAATCCATTTTCTTAGAAATTATTAATGTTTCATACGTTACTGCGTACTGGCGCCACTTTAAATTAAAAATAAAATAGGAAAAAGACTAAAATTTAACATAAAGATGTAATAAAAATATGCAATATTCTTTACACTTTTCAAATAATACTTAATGAGTCTAAAATCTCTGAAAAGTGTCAGTTTTCACGAAATTCATAAATAAAAGTACATAAGAGTCAATGTCAGTCAGAAAGATGACAGTATTTGATAGTAGTTTCACACTATTTGACACAAAAATAACTAAAAATTGTTTTAATGTAGAAAAACACAAAGATAGGCATATAAACATAATAAAACTTTAAAACTCTGAAACCGGCGCGCAAGATGACATAACTTCAACTAACTCATCTTTTGGCGGGATTTCCACCGTAGCCAGCCCGCCAGCTGTTTGCGGATATATTTATGGTTATACAGATGGTCCAACCCATATGATTGGTCAATCCCCGTACGGATTAGGAGCCTGCTGTGGCGGAGTCGGTGAAAGCATAAAAATACTCGCAAATGTTCAAACTTATGACTACATGTAAAAAAAATTTTGTTTAAAAATTATTTCATGTTATGAATCAGAGTTTTTCGAGTTATAGATAGAATTTTGTATGAAAATTCATTTGAGAGGGATAAAATATGATAAAGTTTTCGAATTATAATGAATTTTGAAATAAAGTTGTTTGTGTCATTGAGATTTTACTGTATACACTTATATTGTATTAATTTACAAAAACATTACATTAAATTTTATTCCTAAAGTAAAAAGTATGTGTTTGTTTGAACGTTATTTACGTAAAATAAAAACTGATGACCTTAACCAATCATGACCTTTTAAATACAAAACAAGGCAGACGTGGGATTTTTAAAAATAGCATACAATATATGTACATAATTGTAATTTGTATTGCTTTTTCCTAGTTTCTTTGGGGTTTTAGTAAAAGTCAGGCTCTGTATAATGTTTAATTATTATATTATTAAAATGTTTAATAACTTTTTGAACATTAAATCAGTTTTAAAGTATACTAATAAAGTACAAAATAAACATAAATATTTCTTAAGTATTGAGTATATAAGTACTGTGTCTTTTAATATAATTATCGTGGAAAGTTTGCGCTTTTGCAAATTCCAAAAGTCCTGGTTCACATCCAGTATATGTTACAGTTTTACTGAGTTCAATTGGAATCATAATATTGTCTTTAGCCATATTCTGGATTTGAGCGATGACTGGTAAATTATTGTCCGATTCCTTAACCGAAGTGTCGTATTTAGACACATTCTTTGGTAAGGATTTTTTTTTTGCAGTAGATTGGTGTTGTTTTCTATGACGGTGCAAGGCAGACGACTGGTTGAAGCAGGCCCCGCAAGACACACAGCTAAATGGTTTTTCTCCAGTGTGAATCCTGAAATTGATTATTTATTAACAAATAGATTCATTATTTTTATGTCTTATAGAAAATCTATAATTGATAATTTATTAAAAATAATAACCTGTAATGGCAGGTGAGGTTTGATGAGTTTGAAAACTCCTTACCGCACTCTGAACATTTGTGATTTTTTTCACCAATGTGAACTGTTTTCAGATGAATATTGAGATAACTTATTTTGTAAAATGCTTTTCCACAAATTTTGCATATCTGATTTTTCACACCTTAAAAAGAAAAAAAAACAATTAAATAACCAAGTGCTTGAAGCGAAGCAAAATTCAAATATTCATTCTTTGCTAAACACTTTCTGTGTGACATGCGGTAAATGATCATCAATGGTAAAATATTTATACATCTAATTGCATTGATGTATGAAATATTTCCAGGAAACGTATGAGAGTGAAGAGAATACAAATGAGGAACCCCTCGAGAGGCTCTCTGGTGTAAGTATAAATGACGAAAATGATATGAATGGAATAAGTATGGAAGAAATAAGTGTGCAATAAAGCATATGAAGAATGGTAAGGCTGTGGGGTATGATAAGGTTGCTGCAGAGTATATCAAGGCTGGTGGCCCATTAGTTGTCTCGTGGCTTTATGCGCTCTTCAATCAGTGTTTAGAGGAGAGCCACACTTCATTAGATTGGAGAAGAGTAGTTATTATGCCTCTCTACAAAGATAAAGGGTTGCGTATGGAATGCGGTAACTATAGGACAATTAGTCTATTAAGCTCGGTAGGCAAACTATATGGAAGAATTTTAATAAAAAGAGCAAGAATGGTGATGAAAGAAAAAGTATGGGATGTGCAAGGGGCCTTTGTGAGTGGAAGAGGATGCATGGATCAGATCTCTTCTCTATGAGTAATGACGGAATAGTTTTTAGCGAAAAACCAAAAACTTTTTTGCGCCTTTGTAGATCTGCAAAAGGTGTATGATAGAGTTATAAGAGAAAGGTTATGGAAGGTACTCTCTGAATACAGGGTGAATAGCAAACTTATACACGCAATTGCATTCCTATATGAAGGAAGTTCTGCGTGTGTAAGGATCAATGGATCATTAACACCATGATTTGACATTACAAAGGGTGTCAAGCAGGGTTGTATAATGTCTCCATGGCTGTTCAACTTGTATATGGATAATTGTGTGAAATAACTGGAATATATGAATGTAGGAGCGAAAATGGGCAATTTGATTGTATGCTGTTTATATAATGCATATATAATGCAGATAATGCAGTATTAATGGCGAATAATGAACAAGAATTAGAGTCTAGTGGGTAGAATGTATGATGTATGTAAGGAAAGCGACCGTATTATGAATGTCAACAAGTCTTACACTTAATGTAATTGTTTATTTGATTTGACCTCGATAGATAATGCACTATTATTGGTTTCAGCGAAAAAAATTACCTAAAATCTGTATTATTAATTATTATACAGTCTAGTGAGTAGAGTGTACAAAGTATGCAAGGAAAGCGACCTCATGATGAATGTTAACAAATCGAAAGTTATGGTATTCGAGAAGGAGGAGGAAAGGAAGACACCGTGCTAACTTGTAGGTAATGAATGTTTGGAACAAGTAGATGAGTTTGTGTATTTGGGAAGTATGTTTGATAGAAGAGGAAAGGCTGAGAATGATATCGAAAGGAGGGTGACTGCAGGAAATAAAGTGAATGGCGCTTTGAATGGAATTATATCTAACGGGATTTTCTCAGCCGAGGCAAGACTAGCGGTACACAGTCCTGGTACTGACACTGATATATGGAAGTGAGGCTTGGAGCTGGCAGAAGAAGAACAAAAGTAGACTGAATGCAGTGGAAATTAGATCACTTAGGCGTATGTGTGGCAAATCTATTTATGACAGTAAAGAATGAAGAAATAAGGAAAGAATGTAAAGCTGATGTTAGTATAGTGAGTAAGATTAAGAAAGGATCACTTAGGTGGTTTGGTCATATGGAACGGATGAATAAGGAGAGAATGGTAAGAAAGATATATGATGCGAGTGTTGATGGCACCAGAAATAGAGGACGTCCGCGGAAGACTCGGCACGACCAGGTAAACCAGATAATAGAGGATGGTTCTGTTAGAAGCCTCAACAATCGGCGAGCTTGTATGAGAAGATGTATGAATGTGGATGAGGCGAGAATTATGTGTCAGGACAGAAGAGTGTGGCGCTCTTTCTTCACTGCCTATTCCCGCGGGAAACGGCGTGATGGTAAGTAAGTAACCAGTGGCGTGCAGTAGGCACAAACTTAGGTTATGTTGTTACCGACGATGTTAACTAAGTATAGAATAGGTATCAAGAAAAATGTTAGAATTTTTTTTCTAATTTTGAGAACAATTATATCAATTTACATTTAGAATATGATTGTGAATTTATTACTTTAAAAAAGGTGAGTTCTTTTATTGCTTGGTTCCGTACTTGGCTTTCGATTTCTTTTAGAATATTTTCTACAAATTCTCCTTCGGACAACGGATTTAAAATGTTTCATTAACAGTATTACATATTATACATATTTTTTTTCTATGTATGCGGTAAAGAATTGTGAGGGTATGAATTGTGGTCAGAATTGTAGGTGAAGCATTGAGTTACTGAATGATAAATTCATAAAACAACATGGTAAGACAGTGTATCGTTAAAAAATATAAAGAACTACGCACTTATTTTGCTAAGTAGGCTTTATTTATTTGTATGATTGAAAAGCTAATGTGGGATCCTGATAAATACCTGTGTGAATACCAGCATGGTTTGACAGTTCTCTGGAAGATTTGAAGGCTCTTGGACATTCTGGGCATTGATAATTTCGAATTTGAGTATGTATTTTAAAATGAGCGTGCAAGTTGCTGGATGTCGTGAATTGTTTACTGAAAAACACACAAAACCTTTATAAATCAATGTGAATATTATTATGTATTATAATTAACTGTTAATTTGACGAGATATTGACCAGATAATTTAATAATAATTGTGCAAAATGTCCTTGCTAAAATATTTTAGGCAACAAGCTAAGCGATATGTACAGGGTTCCACTTACAATGAATATCAAACCAAATGTAAAAAAAAAACCTGTTCCAAATTTGGGCGAGGCAGCTTATTTAGGTGGGAGAATATTTAAAATGTCAGAATGGGTCCAGGCATGATTCGGTCCAGTGGGACAGACTATAAAAAGTGAACTCGAAAAGGAAACACTAATTTTTATCAATTTGTTTGTATGGGTTTATTTGTTTATTGGAAATAATATAGATATAAGAATATTCTTGGCATTGGACGTAGAAAAATAAATGGTGGCAAATAGCTTATATATATAACATATTTCACATGGACAAGAAACTGACACCAAAATAAAAGCTAAAAGCATAGTACCTACTATGTAAAAAATAAAAACAAAAACAAGGAAAAATCATTTACATATTGTATTGAAGAATATTGTTAATCTGGTTTTTAAAAATAGGTAATGAAAGAGACAATATATTAATGTCGGTGAACAAATCATTGTAAGCTCAGCACATTCTCAATATAGGAGAGCATAATCCAGAATTGATTTGACTTGTAGGAATGCTGAAGAGAGATTGCGATTGTGATACGACAGGACATGAAAATTTATTAATGATAAAAGGGGTGGACAATTTACCCTTTATTTACTGAATTTTGAAAAAATCGAAGTAGCTACTATTTTTTATTGTATTTATTTTACTAAATACCTTTAATCTCAAATACCTTTGAGTAATCTGATAGCAGACGCCAGAATTATCAATTCATTTTTATTAAATTTTGGACGCATTGATACAACTTTATTATTAGAAGAACACATTCTTATTGTGAAGTTGTAATTATTCAGAACATAGGTCTGTCATATTTTAAATATGAATGAGATTCCGTATAAATAAGGTAGATGGCTCTTTCAAATAATGGAACGATTAAAATGTATTAATATCAAAAATCAGTAGCGTAGTTGGATAATGCACCTCCCCCAGTTTGGAAAGAGATCTAGGTTAGAATCTCGATGGTGTAACAACAGTATTTTTCAATAAAATTGATTTTATATGCATATCTTTCTAATTGATACATTTAATTCATATTTTAATAGAAGATATGTTTGAGGATTTTGTGTAAGTGTTTGGTAGTACAATGTGCAAAACCAGTAATTTTTTGAGCTTTACTGATTATGTTAACAATGTGTATGTGAAAGTGAAGATGGCAGTCAATAAGAATACCAAGGTCTTGTATCTGATCAACAGCTTGGAGCTCAATGTCATCAATGAGATACTGATGCACATATTTATGGTGATTATTTGTAAAACTTATAGATTTGCACTTGGAGAAACCGATAGTTTGCTGTATATACAGTACTCATGAAATTTCAAGTCACTTTGAAGGTTATAGCAGTCTGAAGGCTTAGAAATTTTTAAGTATAACTTTAAATTGTTAGGAATGAGTAAGAATGAGTGGTTCTCAACGATAATAAAATAAATATTTTGTTTTTTTAAATTAAAACTGTCCTCGGTTTAAAAATATGTAGAAATACCTGCAGATTTCACACTGGAAGGGTTTCTCTCCTGTATGGGTTCTCATATGTAAGGCTAAATTCCCCATTTGAGTGAATTTCTTTTGGCATATCTGCAATCATAAATGGTCTCTTTATTACATATTTCAATTTAATTTAGACAATAAATACACAAACACAAACATATACAGGTGTTTAAAAAAAATGGACTCAATTTGAAATATCTCTGCAGCCGGAAACCGCCCACAGATTAAACTCTTACCACTTGAAAGGATGGGGGGTTTCAAATGATTACTGTTAGATGCTTCTTCCAGTGCACAAACTCACTCTATTCTTTAGCTTCGGTCATTCGCAAGATGGTGATCGGCAACACAAGACATTTAGCATTCCGTAATTTAGCAAGACTGAATCCGTAATTGTAGTGCAGCGTGTGTTTCAATGGCGTTTTGGCCTTGATCGTTAGTATTGATAATTTGAGAAAACGGGCTGTTTATGCAAGGGAAAGAGCAAAGGGCGACCACGCACTTAAGAGGAAAATGTGATAAGAATTCTAGAAAGTTTTTAACTTAGTCTGCGCAAGTCCACCCGTGCCAACTGTGAACTTACAATCTCTTGTATGACTGTCTGGATTGTTGAGGATGATGAAAAACGAATCATGAAGATGATGAAAAACAAAATCATGGCAACGGCGACTTCGGTGGAAGAAGACAGTATGAGGCATTTGGAATGAATTCAACTATCATCTTGATAGTTGAATTATGTACGGTAGGTGGAGGGGCACATAGAATATTTATAAAATGGTTAATATAACTTGATAACTCATTAAACCGTTTGTAACTTTTGGTTTAATTGTAACATATTGCCATCATGAAATATACTGTTTAGAAATTGAAACATCCTGTACTTCGTGTAGACTGAAAACAAGGCAATAAATACCTTTTAATCTGGTAATCAGAGAATACGAAAAGATATTGTGATTATTTTTAAAATTACTACGTATGTAAAAATTACTACAGGCGTCTACTAGTCTGATACTTTACGCTAGTCTATTGACAGTACCATAGCATACCAGTGCAACATGTTGTGGTATAATAATACAAAACCCTATTATTGTATTAAAAACAATTTTAATTTAATAGTGCTTTTTAAATAAATATTCAGTCTACAAAAGTATTATGTAATTAGTCTGATAACACGATAATAGTTCAACATCTTTAAATGCCATTATATAACAAAGAAAATATGAATTCTAACAAAATTGATGACATAGTGAGACAAATATTAAATATGCATAGTACAATGTACACATGTTACATTTTGCAGTTTTCCCTGAAACTGTCTAAAATATTTACAGGCCCGCATTAAGTTACATATTAATGATTAAATTAATTAATTAATCTTGAAATAGTATTACGACTAATAACGAAGGCCTACATTGCATTCGTACGGTTTTTCTCCTGTATGAGTCCTGACGTGAGCCTCCAGGTAGCCACTGTAGTTAAAGACCCTTCCGCAATCAAAGCATTTTTCCGGTTCCTTTAGTTGTTTAGGCTTTGCCCTTGCATACTTTTTATTTAAATTGATTCTGAAATATTATAAATTAATAAGTTTACTCATAAAACACAATGACTATGATAAAGACATGAGATAAAGAGATGAGGATGTGTCAAGTAAAATACAAACCTCTTGCATGTTTCACTGTCAAGTGTTTTTAGTTGAGCTTTTCTTTTTTTTCGTTCTGCAGGAGGGGTGATACTGATCTCAGATAAATCTATAACTGCTTCACTCTCCGTATCGACATCAATCATTTTATGCCCATTTTCACCTTTATTTTCTTAATAAAGAATTATTCATATCAAAATTTAATATTAGCAAGTGAAAAAAAATTGTTATGCCATAGAAATAAAATAAAATAATAAATAAGTTAGGTACCCATTTTCTCAGCATGTTCAGCCAGCATTTCACAGACAACATTGACAGCATCATACATATCATCTTTTATTACATTTTCTTCAAAGAATTTTACTGTAGGTAATGAACTGAAAAAATGTAACATACTAAGTGCAAATATGGGTAAATACTGAAAATACTTACAAAAGTTATTCAAATTATTCACATATTTTAAAATAAATATGCTAACTTTCGAAGAACGGAGGTTCGAATTAACCACATTTTAATATATGTACAAAGCAAAAATACCTTTCATGTTGAAATTCTTTTATATTAATTTTGTTGAAATATTTTCTCAGCTGGTGATCAGAACTTTCGCATTGTTTTTTAAATTGAAATGCATTATTAAGGTTCTGTACACAGGAATTGCAGATTTCAGATGGCATTCCATCATTTTTTTTGACCTAAAAACATTAGATACAATTTGTTTTTATTTTATATATAAGCAAATCTATGTTTATTAAGCGGACATTTGAATACAAATACATCTTTTTGCATTTTTTACAAAAATGCAGTTTTTATTATTAATTTATATTAGAAGATAAAAGTGTAGAATAGGTTAGACTTTTTTAAAAACAATAACTTACTAATGTAAAACGAAAATGACAACACAGTGTCTAGTGTATACAGGCCATATATTATATACGTACCATGACAATATTTTATTTTTATTTTAAGTTGGATTGCATTGCTTTTACTGGAAAATTAGTATTATACAATTTTAATAAAATACATTTTTAATTTTCTTGGGTTTGTTAATTTAGACAGCTGTATAAAATGTCAATGAACATTAATATCTACTTAATTTCCGTTATTTCTTCTATGACAGTCATCATGTTTCTATTTCAACTTTGTTTACAGCTGCTCGGAAGAGATTCATATATCTGATCAAACAGTTATCTAAGGTTTAAGGTTAATGTCTACAGGGCGACCAATGTACCTCCTTGCATTTCTCCTGCAATAGGACATTATAGGACCCAGTTAAAGAAATATCAATAACAATCTCAGAGGATAAAGATTTGATCCTAGTCCACCTGAAGTAATGAAGATGTATGTGTGTTATATTATTATTATTATATACATAATAATTTTACTGTTTTGGGCCAGTTAGTAAAAGTTACGGTTAATTACCTTAATCGCAGTGCATGTCATAATCATAAATGAAGGGGAAACAACTTCATTAGTAAATAAAGAAGTTAGTTTTCCTTCCTCCAGACAAACTCTACAAATTTTTCTGATTTTATAATCCATTTTAATTTAAAAAATAATATAATATATATGGACAAACAAATAACGGAAACATTATTATTTACTATTCTTTAACCAGCTGTCAAAATATTTATTTACTATTGTTAATTTCTATGGTTTAAAAAACTTCATCGGAATCATAGATAAGTAATGTAAAATCAGATCGGAATCGTGAATTTTACTTTGAACATGCGACAATAGTCTCTATGAAAATAATGTACCCAACAATGTTAAAAATAAATACTTTAAATTAAAATACTGGATAGCTGGAGACCTTAATGATTTTTAATCAAATGGTGTGAGTATATTCCTAGAAAAGATGGAGGTAGCTTAGAAAAACTAATATTCACGGGAATGAGTAAGGATGAACAATGAAACGTCCATCTCCAACAAAATAGATATACGAAGTCAGAGTAATAACGGTCTGAGTCCGAGTCATTCTAAATAAGGCCCAGGATTACGAAGAATGAAGGCAAGCAGTTCACAAAATAGAAAATTAGATTGAAAACTGTGACGAGTGCGTGTTCTTTGTGGATCGAAATACGTTTCACATGAACGCAATCGCTTTGCCAAGAGAAGTTAGGAACTCAAGAGATGGGAGAAAATTCATTACATTCAAAATAAAACAGAGTAAGGAATGAGCTAGATTTCTAATTAGAATTAACGGATTACTTTTCAACTAATATTACGCAATGCGGAATTCAAGATAACTTATATTATACGTAAAACTACTCATCGCACTTATTTTCTTTTTACTACATTCCTGATCGCTAGTGATAATGGTGGAGCCCTCCTTCAACTCAGGTCACGGATGTTTGCCTTGCTGCATGACTCCCAGTCTTATATTTTCATAACAGTATCAGTCGCCACGTGGAATCTTTTTGATCGTCCGTCCCAGTTATTGTGATCTCAGGTAGTAAGTGCGGCTTGAGATTTTTGGCAGTTAGGTCGATGGTTAAATGAAAAAGCGATGGTTAAAATGTTGATGTTTATTGTGACATTATGATAAAACAAGGAAAACAGATATTACGAATAGAATGAAAGAAATGAAAAGATGCAGAAGGTGCGCGTGAATTATAAAATTAAGCGAGTCGGCGGTCTCGTTTGGCGCGCGTGGGCCGGCAAGACCATCGTTGCGAAGCGATGAAACAGGAGAACCAGCTCGCCGCTGAAGGATCAGGCCAGATCTATAGCTGCAGCCGGCAGCGCTTTCGCTAGCATCGATGCCGGCTGAGATGGCGGTGAATTTGAAATCTGATCCTTACAGATTTGATCAGGAGTGGTCAGCTGAATATTCAGGACTCGCGCACGTAGTGCCTGCTACATGGATCCGGACCCGTAAGAAAGTCCGCCCCCCACTTTGGCGTCAAATTAGACCGGGCATGGTCATTACAGATATCTTGACTCACACATGTAAGGCGCGTTCCATGGATCTGTGTCAGGTAAAATGTCCGGTCGTTACTTTGGTCGGGTGAAAGAACCGGTAGCCTCTCATCGGGTTAATTGGAACATCCTCTGATATATCAGATATACTTGTTCTGCAGCTTCATGTCGGACACGAGGTGTAATGATCTTTCCAAATGCAAGTTTCGAGAGTATTTTTCATGATGAGTAGTTTCTAGTCGAAAAGCTACTGATTACGTCGATAGGTTGGGTGATCTGGATCGAAAAGAGGTTCTGCATGATTCAAATGTTAATGGCGGGAGTAGTGATGAGGGCTGAGCCCTCTTGTCTCCGACATACGAGCTAACAACAAAAAGTTTACATAAATGACTCAAAACTAATTCTACATTAATTCTTTATTATTCAATATAATAATTACAATACTTGCAAATTCAACTTTGTGTTACACAAGATGTTTAAATAATAATGGTTTTTCAGAATTTTCCAACCAACTAAATTAATATCCTATTTTTATAATTTTGTATCATTAAGTCAATTTCCACATTTTTCATCACCGTAACAATTTAAGTTAGGTACTGGATTTATATTATAAACAATAAATATATATTTTTAAAAACATTAGAATAACGTGACACGTATGGTTTTAGTTAGTTAATTAGACATCCTGACAAAATAAATTGTATTTTACGAAACCGGTTTAGATATTAAAATATCTCATAAGTGGTAAAAACAAAGTTAAATAATCTATATTAAAATTATTATTTATTTGTTTGATGGGTATAGATAAATTATTTGAACCTTAATATAAACAGATTACTCTCACTCTCTCTCAGTCGATGTGCTCAAGATCGAGCATTGTGGTTCTTTATTCTGCTTCTACAGCGTGAACTGCTTGCTATGGACTTGGTATGTACATTTGAGATTGATCTCTCGCTCTTCATCTTTATTAATTCCCAGTGATCACCAATTTGTCCAGGCTACTTTTATCTCTTCTAGCAACATGTCCAAAGGATGAAATAATTATTTTCCCGCATGATGGTATGATATATTCCTAAAGAATAGATATTTATTTCTTCGTTTTGTGGTCTATATTCAAGAATTGTCATTTTTTTTATTAAATATGGACCATTACGTGTCGTAAATTATCATAATTAGATCGTAGTTTTAATGTTATGGTGTTAATTTTTAAAATCCTCGCTAAAAACACATCGAGAGAATTTATAAGAAAAATTGAGGCAAAGCAATGTGAGCACGTACATCATACGAAAGGAAGAGATCGGAAATAATGTTAAATCTTAGAAATCAATTGAAAATTTTCAATTAAATGCCAGATAATATAAGAAAGGAGGAGAAATTACATAGATTAAAAATTAAGAAAACTAAAATTGTACATTTTTTGGTAAATATATTCGAAAAAGAATATTTAATTAAAAACGTTACTATTTTTTTTGATAAGCAATGAAGTGAGAACCTAGTAAAATTTATTGTAATATATTTTTCCTTTAGAAATCAATAAAATTAATTTTTATTTAGTGAGTCAAAGCACACAGTTTCAATATTTTTAAGTAGCTCTGTTAAAAAAAATCTTATTTGGATTATTTTAATGAATTTATAATTCTGCCTAATTAAGCATCTCGCAATTAAATTGTCTTTCTCAATTAAAGTGAAAAGAGGTATGTAACGTTTAATTTAAAACTTGGAACAGAGTTGTGTGATTTTAAGTTACCTAACCCACAAAATTTATAAACACAAAATATGAAAAATTTATTAGTTTAAATAACAAATTGAACAACGATTGACATGAAACTATTAGTAGTAGTTTATGATCAAAGTTTTTCTTTTAAACTCAACAAAAATAAACGTGAAATATTACATATTGAACGTTGATTTTATACAGGTATACTTAGAAAAATCCCTTCAGTGTGGCGGACGATAAACTCTCGGCTACATAATATATTATTATGGCGGTCATTGAGGAAAACACAAATCTTTGATATTTTTGCTTTTACCTTACACTTTCGATGATCTTGAACGGACTGATTGGCTTGATATTAAGGGTTTTAGTCTTCAGTGGTTGATTTTAGTCAGTTATTTATGACTCCTTATAAAATCATTGCATTCATGAACAGAAATGAGAAAATAATAGTAGAAAAATGAATTTTTCAAAATACAAGTAACTAACTATCTACCAGTGGTGAACAGTTGGCAAAAATTTAGGTTATGCTGTTATCGACGATGCTAACTAAGTATAACAATAGGTATCAAAAAAATGTTAGAATTTTTTTTCTAATTCTGAGAACAATTCTATCAATTTAAATTTAGAATATAATTAGAAATTTATTACTATAAAAAAGGCAAGTTCTTTTATTGCTCGGTACCGTACTCTGTTTTCGATTTCGTTAAAAACATTTTCTACGATTTCTCCTTCGGACAGCGGATTTAAAATGTTTCATAATATATCCACTGTTATTAAAAATTTAAACCGCCCGCTTTCATCGTATATTTAAATTAATTTTAGTGTACTCGGATATTGTATATAAAAAAGTTTCGATTTTTTAAATATTTAAAAGCGTGTAAAAATTATATATTTTAAAATCATTTTTTAAATCTTTAATAATTACGATTAATATGAATTTAATTTATTATGACAAATAGGTAAAATCTGCTTTGATATAATTTTATAAAAATATCTCCCACTATTTAATACGCCTTTGTAAGAGGCGCATTATCTTCGTATCAGTAGATCCGACAAAAAATATAATTTTGATTTTACTGTATTTTGAGAATAAATTTTATGAAATAAAAAATCCGTATATTCAACTTAAATTACGACTGGTACCTAGTGTTATTAATATTGTAAAATCTTTTTAGTGGTATTCCTTATTCTTAAAACAGCCACGTATCCACTCGCGGGATGAAATAGTTCAAACATCAATTTTGTGAAGATTCGCTTCGCGGGAAACGTAATGCCTTTAGTAAAATGTTTAAAATAATAGAAGGGCATCTACAGTGGCGGCTATAAAAATACAAGATAGCGATGATGTATGCCGGCGCCCGAAGGAAGCGAGGCGAGGTGTCGGTACACTGCTGCAAGACAGAATGGGGAAATACGTGGGCCATAAATCACTGTAAAATACGTGTGCTTTTCAAAATGGCCACCTATCGAAGGCTGTGACGCACGTCGCCGCTGTTGGGGCAGGCCCGCCGTCAGGTGATGTGCTCAACAGTTGCCTCGCCGACCTGAATAAAACAAAATCGCTTCAAAGGGGAACATGTATTTTATGGTCTCCGGAAACAATATATTGACTGACGTTTTCATTGCACCGAATCTTCTCATTGTCCGTTTTATTTTACACACGTTGATGCCGTTTTATTATTACGACCGACTAAATAACGTTTTAAGTTTTGATTGCCGTTACTCGATGGATAACATGTTAGTTATCTAGCAGTTTATTTCGACGATGTATAAACATAACTTATCATAATAAGTATTATTATCGTTAATGTTGCAAATATTTTTATTATTTAGAATTCTTACAAACGCGTTGCATACCTCAGATACATGTATCCAGGGGTGGGCTGGAGGGGGCTCGGAGGGGCTTACGTGAGCCTCTTGTTAAATTTGACTTAGGCCAGCGAGCCCTTTGTTAAATTAAGAATAAAATAATATTCTCAGATCAAATCAGTACTGTACTGCAATTTCTGTGAATGGTTTAAATGTATTATGAAACATAAGACTTTGTAGCCTTTTGAAATTTCTCGTAAAATAAATTTATTTCGGGCGCATAATAAAAAAGAGACGTAGTCATTTCTTTGTCTATCAATGCTTAAAAACGCTGATGTTTGATATAAATATCAGGATATATTATAAATATATCCAGATGTGTTTTTAGATGTTCAACGTAACATTTTTGTGAATGATGCTTTTAACGATTATCCTTCATACTTCACAGGTGTACATATTATCCCCTTTACCGTAATTGTGCACAATTTTGAGAAAGATAGTTCCTAATATTTATTACTTTGTGCCATAATTTATTAAGAAAGTTTCGGTTTGAATCTAGTGTTCTATTTTGAAACATGGAATAAGAACAAAACGAATAGTACCTACCTATTTCTGCGTCAACTTTGGAACTCTTCACTCTTGCAATCTAAGGTAAGTACGACATATCGATTATTTTACTGTATATTGCGTTTTGTTACATAATATAAGTACATTAACTAATATTCGATTGCTTTAATAATTATTGTGTATAAAAGTGATAAAAAATACACCCCTTCTACGGAACACCGCGGATAGCTTTGAGATTAAGCCAGCCCCTTGTTAACGTATTGGCAGTCCACCGTTGCATTTATCGTACCATCCGTGCAGAGAATTTATTTTTTTGATTTGTCCTGCACCACCTCGTATACAGATCATTGTATTCTGTTTTGATTTCTTCAAATTCAGAGTGTTCTTTTGTTTCGCGGAAAATAAAAACGCTTGGTAATTGTTTTATCCTTGTATATTTATTTTATTTTATTCATTGCATATTATTTTGATATGTTATACGCTTTTTTAACACAATAATATAAACATATCATATGTCAAAGTACCTTTTGTAATCACGTGACACACGTTCCACATCTAAGGTAAAGTATCAAGTCTGCGTGCGGCCTGAATCTGCGTTGATATTGTGTGAAGTCAAACGTCCACACAATCGATTATTAGCATGCGACGTTCACTTATCTTTTCTACCATATCTAGGCCCTGGACCCTAGACCCTCACTCTTAATCTCAATTCCTCGTGGACCCGTGTTAGCAAGACGACACGCAATCTTATTGTCGTGTGCGCCTGCCTGCCTACCCACGCGTCCATTAACCCCTTCAGACCCACTTTTATATATCAGTAAATCTCTACCTACACAAAAGTGGGACATCTTTTTGAAAGTGGTTTCAAAATATAAGTAAACAAATTGCTCCTAAATGAAGATTCTAGGGAAATAATGGTTGCAAGTAAGTAACTAAAGTTCAAATTATGCACGTGAAATTATAGGGAAATGACGTAATAACTTTTTATATTTTTTATTTATATATATACTCGCACATTCGACAACATAATACAACGATACAATTATACACCCCCAAATAAGAAAGGACTTGAATTAAGGGGGTGGCTATCGACATTTATATAAAACAAGATAAAGTTCTATAATATTATAATGTGATAATAAATAACAAAATATAAAAAATGTTGAGAAGTTGATCAGATTAGAACTTGGGAATCAGAAAGATGCCGAATACATAACTATTTTGAAGACCTTTAAGTCATTTTAGAACCACTTTTTTGTACACATTTATATTTGCTGCTAATTTAGTTGATTTTGGCAGTTGGTTGTACAGTCTTGGAGCAATGTATGATGCATGTCTCTGTCCTATTCCTAATTTGGATATTCTAAAAATAACATGTTTATTAGTTTTGCTCCGAGTCTGAGAGTTGTGATGAATGTTTATTTTGTCCTCTTTAAAAAAATGAAATAAAACAGTTTTTTTTATATGAGGAAGATAAATTTAAAACAGGAAAGTTTTAAAAAACTTGTTTGGTCAGGTAATCTCTAGCATTTTTCAAAAATATTTTTATTATTATCCTTTGAGTTATAACTAATTATTGGTTTGAGATGTATGAGACCAGTTCCTCCCCAACCCAGTATTCCGTATTGTAATATTAATTCAACTAATGCATGGTATATCATTTTATAATTACTCCTAATCAACATTGTAATTAAGAAGAAAAGATTTACATGGTGAATATGTTTTTCGGATGCCTGTGTGAAGCCTAAACCGAGCGTGAGATTCACACATATCAGCTGGAACCCGGCACTCCGGATGTCCCGCAATAATTACAAAGGTTGTACACGCTGGAACTACGGGACGTGGAGTTAACATGGGAGAACGCTGCAAGGCGGCATCGATGGAGGAGTTTTGTGGGGGGCATACGCTCCAGTAAGAGAACGGAAATGGCAGAGGAAGAAGAATTTTCTACTAAAATTTTAATCACTATAATTTTCCAATTAGTTTTAAAATTGCATATCATCATTTTTTTCTCGTTATTCTAGAAGGGTCGAGGGTCCATAGTATTGACAAAACGCATCCATATACTCCTGTTCCACTCGATGACCCATAAAGTCATTGTTGCTGCTTATCACAACTCAGTCTGGGGTACTTTTCTCCTTCCGGAGTTGCCAAGTAGTTACATCTTAGTAGTCGTTCCTCTGCCACTAGTAAGGAGTGTCCAAGCCACTTCAATTAAAATCTTTCTATATGTAGAAGTAGTACGTACATACTCGTACGTATAGTCGAAACACTGAATCCGTGAAATTGTTAACTAACTTACTAAGTGCCCACGGGTGTAAGCAGAAAGGATAGAGCGTTACACTCTTCTGTCCTGACACACAATTGTCACCTCATCCATATTAATACATCTTCTCATACAAGGTCGTCAATTATTGAGGATTTTAACAGGATCCTCTTCCATTATCTGGTTTACCTGGTCGCGCCAAGTATTCCGCGAACGTCCTCTAAACGTGAAATAGGCAAAAATTTGCCTAATTCATGAAAAGTGCAAGCACGTTGCTTCATTCATGAATTAGACAAATTATCTGCAGAATGTGTGAATTGGGCAATGTATGGAATTTTTCAATTATTTTACATTCCTAATATACCATGTTGGTATGAATACTCGTATAATCAAACGTAATATTATTATTAACAAAATCTGTACGAATAACTTAACTATTAACATTGACGGTTAAATGAATTAATTGCGAATAATTTATACATTTGTTATTTTCATATTTGAAATATAATGTTAACCTTGATGGGAGATGTTTCCAAGTTACAGGTTACTTCTTATGAATTTTACAAGCCGCGCGGTGACAGCTGTTCACCCAAGCGCGCGCGCACCCAAAGTGCGCGTGCACACTTTATGCGCGAACTACACCATAAGATATTCAAAATCGACCGTCACCTGCTACCTACGCACTAGGGATTCTGTATTCTCGACTTTTTTCAATTCCCGGAATTCGAGAATTAAAATTTAGAAGTCCCGGGAATTTGCGGGAATCGAGACCGTGAACTTTATTTAATTAAAAAGAAAAAATATTTTAATGAATATTAATACGTATGATGTACAATAACTATTAAATATATTATCTATGTAAAAAAATATACGTTAATATTATCTAATTTTATAAAAAAAATAAAAACAATTTGCGGTAGTAGTTTTTTAAAAATGAAATGTAGTTTACATATATATGGAATACAAAAAAATACATACATCTATACAACTTACAAACAACAACCAATTTAAAAAAATCTAATAAAAGAAACGTATCGGAAGACAACAGCGTATTTATTTGGCCAAAGTCAACCGATGACCCCAATAAAGTTTTTCAAATAATTTCATTCCATGCAAATTTTATTTCAAAAGATGACATTAATTTATCCTAAAGATAAAATGTCACATTTCGACACCTCAGAATGACAAGGTTCCACCTGACACTGACAGTTTTGAGATAATGAGCTCAAAAGTGTTGATTGAATTTCAATATATATATTTTGTTTTGAATATGCAAATATGATCAGTTTTAGTATCATCTACGACCACTGTCAGATGAGGGAAATTAAAAATAAATAAAAACATGGTAAATTAACAATAATGATCCATAAATTGAAATAAATAATTGATGCAGTTGGAATTTTCAGCTCTTGCTATTTCCTTTAATATTTGTTAAATAGAGTTGTTGTGTATGGAAGAAATAAAGAATAATGCATTTGGAACACATTTCACTCAATAACTCAAATTAGCCCAAAATGTTAGTTGGAACCTTGTTTTCTAAGGGGTTGATTTTACAATGAAACATAATCCCCTGTTTGAACAAACCGACAAAACCACTTACTCCGGAAATTTTTTGTTAGTTTAGACTAATTCCTCATTAATGCAAATCTTTATGGCTGACCATATAAACATTCAATTTAAAAAATAAATAAACTAACACATGCTCCGCTCGTCGCCGGGTCACCCGGTGTATGTAAACGGTCAGTAGGAATAACTCGACTTGTTTAAAATGAAAAATATTAGGAAAAGTTAATAGTCTCGAGTCTCAGGTTATTTCTTTTAAAAGTTGCGGAAATCTAGACAGCAAAAAAATATTTTAATTAAATTCGTACGTCGTCGTGTTATAGTTTTAGACTTTTTAGACGTTGTAAATGAAAAAGAACATCGCTGTACTCAATGATTGATTTATTTTTTAAATAATCAAATGATATTTGGTTTACACTTTTAAAATAAGCAATGTTATTTTAATCATTTATATAATCATATATCTTTGTTTAATTAACCACTAAAATGAGTTTAAATACATCTACCGGTTTCGAAAAATACCATTTCCTTCTTCAGGATGTCATAACTAACTAAAACATACATTGTTTCTTTGACAGAATCTATTTTTAAAAATCTATTTTTAAAAGAAAAAGTACCTAACTCAAATCATTACTTAATACAAATTTACTCGAATAATTTTTAGGAAAAAAATTTTAGAATGGGACTCGTAGTTAAATTTAGTTGGTTGTTTATAATTTTTTGATTAGTTTTACACGCTTTATTTATCTCCAACGATTCCAAATTATTTAATTTGTGACCAACACTAAAACTAATCAAAAAATTATAAACAACCAACTAAATTTAACTACGAGTCCCATTCTAAAATTTTTTCCTAAAAATTATTCGAGTAAATTTGTATTAAGTAATGATTTGAGTTAGGTACTTTTTCTTTTAAAAATAGATTTTTAAAAATAGATTCTGTCAAAGAAACAATGTATGTTTTAGTTAGTTATGACATCCTGAAGAAGAAAATGGTATTTTTCGAAACCGGTAGATGTATTTAAACTCATTTTAGTGGTTAATTAAACAAAGATAAAAACTAAAAATATTTGGTTTAGTTCCAAAAAACACCACCGGAGCGCTACTACCTATTTTGCTCAGTGCATGAAACGAAACACTTTTAACGAATTAAACAATAGCACGTAATAACCAATTTCACAGACTCGGTGCAACATAGAAATAAACTTCTTAAATAAAATTGAAAACTTTTCGTCAGAGTTGAGCTGTAATTTCATAAAAGTGAGATCTAGACCCGGTTCTGTACGACTCAAACAATATTATCTACAATGAAATGTTTTGTTTCTGTGCCCGAGGAGTTGACTACGAGACATATTACAAAAAATATATGTGTATTAAAAAGGAGAAATACAAATTGTGAAATACCGCTCGAGATGATAATGTGTTTGGGGAACATAATATTTTACCAAGTAATAAGATTGTAAATGAGAGTGATATTGTTTTTAGAAATATACAACCCGATGTATCTTGGCAGTAAACACGTTACTTTTAAAGACAATATGTATATAAAATATATTACACTATTATTCCATTTGAGAGTCAAACGAAAAAAACTTAATCATAAAAATTATTGCTTTTAGGAATTCTGGATAAACATAATCATAATTTAACCAACATGATTATTTACTTGTTTATCACCTCTCAAGATGTCGTAACCAAACTTTCATTATGGTTTTTGGCATATTTTTTGTTTAATGTTTTGTAAAGCGTTCTCAAACATTTCATAAAAGTTGGTTACAACGCGTGATCCAACCTCAACCGTTATTTTAAATATCACTTTATTTATTTATTTTTCAGGGTTAGAAACATCGTATATAATAAGTATATGTCAAATAAAAACTAAATCATTAACGAAAATGAATCCAAATACGATTACGAGTAAACTGAAATTGTGAAAATTCACTACAAAAACTGTTCGTAATGTTTAAAATGCTTTTCGTCGATATGAAGCGCCTTCTCGTTTAGCTGTTGATTTAATAAAAAAAAAATTGTACGTTCCCGTAATGTTGCTGCTGTGAAAAGAAGAATCATTGCTTGTTCAATCAGATCAACTGAAAACATTTTTGCTGTAACTAATGTCTTGCCGAAAGCTCAAACGTGTTAATAAGAACGTGCGTAAACAATTAAGCACTTCATATTCCACTTTACATAGTATTTTGCGTAAAGATTAGAAGACTTCTAAAACTTAATTGGTTCCATAAACCCGAAATGAATGGAGACGGTTGAGTTTGGATCATCCGTTATATCAAATTGTCTAAACCTATAAATCTCTATGATTATTGTTACAGTAAAAACAAAACGTAATATTTCTTTGAAAATCGTTAATTAATCAACAATAAAAAAATTCGTAGGCACCTAAGTACCTATATCGTCGTCTTTCGTGCTTGGTACGTTCAAAAGACGTTAAAGTAATCTAGAATGTTTCTAAAATAGACGTAAATAATGTGGAAATATTCGAATAAACAAAAGAACTAAGTGTGCAATAATTTCAATTTATTTTGATAAAATCTAAATTTCACACATTCGAATCGAAGGTGAAATTTTTTAATAAAATCCGCATTATATTTTTGCAGTCGCTTGGCCCTGAAGGCGGTTATGTTATAAAAGCATAGTAGAGAGTTGTTTCGCTGTTTGCGTAACCATGAATAAATTAATACAAACAAATGTGCTATAATACTTGCTCTCATTTAAAAAGAGAACTAACGAATTACGCTGATACATATTTAATAGAAAGAATCTTGGAAACCACGTCGCTTTATTTTGCTTAGGAAGGAAAAATTACAGCCATTGTTATAATTGTTCACTGTAACTAAGAAAATACAATTTATTACACTTTTACAATTCTTTCACAGAACTTCTAGACCGAAGAAGTAAATGGACATGTTTAGAGTTATTGGTTTATTTATTATTATTTTATTAGTAACTATATAATACTATGTAAAAATCTGTTTGGACTGTGCCCGTCTCACTAGAGAAATTCTGTCTCGAGACGGGCATAGTTTACAAGCAATTGTTCAATTAATATATGTGTATATGAAGAACGATTTTAAAATGGACTTAATTATTGGATCACTTTGTAGCAATAATTAATATAGGTATGAGTCGATATGTTTGGGTGAGTGCACCAATACTGGCTCTACCCATATTACGAATCCAAGTTTTAATATATAGTTTCATGTTCTTGGGACAATTCAATTGATTTCAGTTTTTTAGCATTCTATTAAATCGTTTAGGTCCAAAATATTTGTAGTTCCTTTGGCCAAATGTAGTATGTGCTCTTGGGTTTGTTTAATAAGACTTCATCCCATCTTTAAACCAATTTGTTGATGCCTTTTCTATAAAAATCGGATTTTCTAGTATTGAATTATTTTTATTAATTTATGCATGTCTTTTTTTGTTACAAAAAGAGTAAATAGCGGAAAAATAGCGTTTCAAAAAAAAAAACCCTGAAAGATTTATCAGACGACCCAATACATTTTTTTTTGATAATCAATAAAACAAATACATTTTTACTAAAATATATTAAGGCTGTATTATTAAAAAAATGAATTAGTCATGTAATTTGTATTATAAAAGCAACAACACTAAGTAATACTCAGGAACGTGTCTAGCACTGGTTGAGAGACTATATCACTGTCTCAAACCTATCAAAAAACGTGCATTTTATGACCATATATAAATAAACCTGTGTATTATAAAATAAGTAATATATTATTTAATTTCCATAAAAATGTCAATATGAATTAATTTAATAAAAAAAATCGTTATCATTAACAATTTCACAGAATATCGATTTGAACTGAACAAAAATGTTTTAAATAATATTTTGAGCCTTCAGACACTTGGCGCATTACTGGTATAAAGGTGAGTCAATTACGGCAGCGGTGGATTTATGAATTAGTATTATCTGATAAAAATACGAAAATTATGAATTAACACACCAAGATTAGGAAATTTTCGATATGTCTGTGAACATATCAGTAATCGACCTAACAATGAAGGAGATATCGCTAACACTGATGATTTATTAATTAAATATATAATAAGGTAAGATAATGTTCATTAGTCATCATAGGTCAGTTTATTCAAGAATAGAGTTAAAATATATTTAGAGATATTGCAGTTAGTTAATTTCGAAGACAACAAATCCTACATCTTAATGGTTATATTAACAAATTTAATATATACAATTTTTTAAAATTTCTTTTAATTCAGCCTCAAAAAATACTTTTTTTTTATCCTGATGTAGGTACTTGCTTTTATTTTAAATTGAAAATATTGTTTTTTCTATTTTATAATGGAGAATCAAAAAAATGTTAAGTGGGCCGCGATAAGTTAATATATAATATAATATTTGATATTGAATTTTTATGTCAGGCCATCATATTTGCACATTAAAATAAATAAATATGAATGAGTTCAAGTGATATTTTTATTTGGTTTGTGTGTAATAATTGATTAAGATTAAAAATAAATATTCTTTTATGTACAACTATTTAAATTGATAAATATATATTAGATATTTGAATTACACGATTGAAAAGTAGATATTTGTATAATACATAAAATTAACCTAACCTAACTTAATATTGTCTAACATCGCCTAAACTTATCTGATCTAACCAAACTTGAACATACCGGTATGTCCAGAATAAACATAACTTATCTTTGACAACAAATTTTAGTTAGCCCCATATATGAATATAAAATATTTGTTTTTTTATTACTCGTTTTATTTACTTAAGAGATTTTTCGCCTTATAAGGCCGATATCAATCTAACAAACTGGTAAAAAATGAGAAGTTGATTCTCAATTCAAAAGACACATTTTAAATAATAATTTAATTTAATATACTCGTAAATTTAATAACAAATCTTCAATAATCCATTTACATGTTGAAATCAAAGATTTTAGATTAAATTTAGATGAACAGTTAGAGATCACCAAGCATGGAACAGTTAGTAAAAACATTAGTGAACAAATCAATATTCCTTCTAATTGACATTTTTAATAAATTAATATTTTTTTACAATTATTAATACAGACATATTTTTTCAGAATTTGTTTCTGCCAATTTTTTATATCTGTTACAGATTTATCGAGGATTTGGAATAAGATCTTAAATTCATCAATTCACGATTGCTGCATTATTAAAATATCACAGGCGTTTGAACTTAATTATTAGGTACTTAAAATCATGCTAACATATATATATATAAACTGTCAGAAATTCAAGCCTTTTCTTAGTTTATAAGATTATATATCTGTTTTTTTCTATATATTATCATAGTGTTGGAACAGGATTGTCCATAAGCAAGTAGAATTCCAAATAATAATGTTTTTTTTTTCATTTCATATATTGTATATTAAATTTATTGCTATCCTTTACTACAGATAAACATTAAAATAAATACAAGTTATTTGGAGAACACATTCTAATTGTGAAGTTGTAATTATTCAGAACATAGGTCTGTGATATGTTAAATGCTAATTAAATAATGGAACGATAAATTAATTAATTTGAATAAGTGTAACATGTAGGTTCGAAAATTTGTCGTCAAAAGTAATGTCGCTGCAGCATAGTTGAATAATGCACCTTCCCCGGTTTGGAAAGAGATCCAGTTTCGAATCCCGGTAGCGCAACAACAATATTTTTCGATAAAATTGATTTTATATGTATATCTTTTTACTTAATACATTTAATTAGTATTTATAAATACAAGTTGTTAAGTTTATATTTTTAGATTTATAACGCTCTCATAAGGCGAAACGTGTCTCAGGTGAATTAAACGAGTAGAATCAAATACCAAGTGTTTTATTTTCATGTATGTAATTATGAAGGTATAGAAACTTACCTCAGAAACAATAAACTTAGTTAACTTCCTAATTAAATTTTACCTATGCTTACCTAACCTTTACTAACATTATCTTACATAACCTCGCTTGACCTAACCACAAGAGATTAGAAATATAAATATCTAGTGTTGAAGCCAACAATCTTACTATCATGGATCCGCAATTCACTAAACTGGCGATTAGGAAAATTTTATCCACTATTAATCCAACCAAAGCACCGATCGGTGATCATTTTCGGATTTTAAGGTCTTCAAGAACAATTTATTGGACTAGATAGTGGAGACCGCCTGCGGTGGAGCCTCATATACGAAGGAAACGAACAAGGGTTATACACAAGGTTCCGTTGCGGATCGGTGTTATGGTCCATCGTACATGACAAAATTTTACAACTTAAACATCATACTAACGTTCATAGTCGAGCATTTGCCGATGATGTACTTTTAAGGTACACGATGATGATAGAATTATGGATAAGGACCAAACCGCACTTCAACAAATCGTAAACGACACTCCGACATTTCTGCCAGAGGTAATGGAGTCAAGCTACAGTTCTCCGAAGTAAAGACAAATTAACTTTTCATTACTAGAAGGAAGACGATGCCGTTTTGGGTTATGAATGATAAGACGCTTGCATCATCTAGGACCGAACGTTCTGATAATAGTCATGGACGATAAACTTAACTGGAGAAAGGATGTCGACATGGTATACCAAAAAGCTACCAAATATACTTGATAGACCTGGGGAACATTGAAGAATTGTACGATCTACGTGGGGGTTGTGGTATAATCCCATTATTTTCAGGAATACTATTATATATCACTTTATACTGGGCGGGAAAGAACGGCAAACGGCACCCTTCAATAATATTTTCAGATGCCGTTAGGAACATGTCATCAATAAGATTCCGATCAGCTTTCTCAGCTTGTACGCCTTGCACTTGTGGCACTATCAGAATATTTTGTGATATCTTTTATCTGAGATGTCGTAAAGAAATAGGTTCTCGACGGCATTAAGCTTTGACAGCGGATAGCGAAAGGCGCATTAAAGAACTGTGAGTTGGGCCGGGTGGTTCAGGTCGGGGGGGTTAACTGGACTGATGTGCAATTTATCGGTTCCGGTTGATATTTTTCATGGTCCTCTCAGCCCAATTATTGTCGGGACAGGGTTGCACACTCAGAGCTACAATTTCCACACCAAACAAATTCAACAGAAAATGCGGAGAATATTTTACAAATACAACAGAAAACCTTGATAAATAACAGTAAGGTAATGAGCAGGCACTAAACAAAAAAAAAACCTCCTAACCAAACAAAATTACAATTAATAAAGCTGATTTCTCTTCTTATCTTTTACAATTTTAATAACACTATTAATCGATTAATCATTGGGCGGATGGGTAAAAAAAAACCTAGCCTATTTTTAGGAAATAATTTTATTATTATTCTATTCACAATTTATAAAAAAACTTATGTAATCAAAATATTATTTTCGTTATATTATTCTACATATTCTTTATAAATGTTATAATCGTTCATTTTCTGTAAATAATCGTTGCTATGTTTGTTAAATAATCTGCCTGCAAGGATATTATGGTTTTTATAACTTTTTGTTAACGGTACATCGTACCGTATGCACACATAGATTTGTTGTTAATTTGTTTCCTACTCTAACGAGAAATAAGCGTAAATTTTGAATAATTTATTATTTTTTAGTAATTAAAATATAATAGTATAATTTACTCGGTATATCAAAAATGAAAATATAATATGGTTATTTACATGTTAGCTTCCTCACTCATTGTGTGTAATGTATTGATAATAGGCACCGAAATGAAATAGAAGTTTATAATAACATAATTTATAAATATAGATACCAAGAATTACAAACTATTATGTACTCAATATTCAGACATAATTACAAATGTGGACAGTATTTTTTCATTTTTAAAATAAAATTAGGCGAATTTTCATATTCATCTAAACATAAACATCTAATTTATCATCCTAGTTTATATTTAAATACCTAAATAAAATGGGTAGTAAATGTAATAAATAATACATTTATTTATATGCGTATTATATCTATAAATAAATGTACTCAAAGTCTGCCGTGATGACTTAATAGAGCTGAATAGGTTTATAAAAAATAAATATTTAAAACGTAATTGTAATAGTTGTGAATTGTAATTATGTATATCTACGGACATGTAAGTATATAAAAAAAATATATAATTTTACTTTTATAATTCTAAATATTAATTTTATAGATCGAAGTAAATTTTGTAACACAAAAATCATAATTGTAAAATATCAAGTCATCGATATCAATTACACATAACTTGTGTTTTTGCAGATCATCTTGCTCCATCCAAGTCCACAAAAATGTGCGGAATCCGAGATGAGACCTCTACCTCCCTTCCATAGTTAGCCAAGACGTCCAATATCTCGACTTAGGTCCATTTACGGCGCAGCCGTCCATCAAATGACAAAGATAATCTCCAGGGCAATATCCGGTATGCCCCGTCCATCAGGGTATTTCGTCAATTTAGACAATTAGGCCTGTCTAACTCGAAGATGTTGGACTCGTCAATTTGTGAAGAAACGGTCGCGGAATGATTATGGCTGGCATAAGACCAACCCCCTTTGCGGCAGCCAGAGTGCGTCTGCCGCGTAGGAGCGAGAGCGAACCCCTCCCCGCGGCCGCCTGCCGCCGTAACGCATAGATTCAAAATTTTAAAGATAATGATGCCTACTAAAAAATATAATTTCATAATATTATGACCCGACTAAAATTAATTTTTACAAATGCATGACGTTACTTCGTAATGTCACATTATATATATGTTTATATCTGTTAATTTATTAAAAGCATTAGTTTTCTTTTTGAATTTTTATATTATTACCAACATTTGTCTTAGTCGAATGCATTTGTTGGTTTTCCCATTGTTATAAATATATAACTACGTACTTACACTACAAAAGCCATATATTAAAGATAAATATTACTTAATGCATTAGGTATATGCATTACCACCACATTAATAAACATTTTTTTATCTGTATTTAACCATATTTCTATCACATATACTCAGCGACAGAAAACGTATGTTCTATTTCCTATGAGTTTTTCCGTCACCGTGTATTTATTTATTATTTAAAAAAAAGGTATCACATGTTTTTGAAACGGGCTGTTACACACACTAAAACAATTTTTATTTCAAAATGAAAATTGGTCTACTTTTAATGTTTCTATAATTATTCATTTTAATGCCTTTAAAATTAACACAAAATAAATGTATTAAAAAAAAATCTTTATAATTATTAGCTTATTTAACATTGTTTTTTTTAACCACTTATAATAATAAATTAATCAATTAATACACCAACCGGTTAGTGTATTAATTAATTAAGTGGTTAAAAAACAAAGTTAAATAACCGAATAATGAACTTCAATCACAAAGTTGATTTTGCTAATATTAAAAATATTTTTAATATTGGTCAAATATTTTACATCCTTTTCTTTTCCATCAAGCGTTAATAATTTCCGATCGATAAATTTCATATGTGCAGTGAATAGATGAATTTATTTTTCTAACATAAAGAAATATAATTTGCCCTTTTAATTGTATAATCGAAATACTTATCCTGACATGTATTAATTTCTCTTGCGAAGTATGTAGTTTATAAATAGTGCATTTCGCAGGATTACACGTGGCAGTAAACAAATTGGTGTACGCGAAATCCGGAGAATGCTAATTGAGGATCGTGGGTTGTGAATATATTTTAATATTTGCATTGTGGAACATATTGCGCTGAAGTCTAGGTGGTATTATCATATCGGAGCATTTCGTTACGACTGGCTTCTACGGTTATAGTTAATTTGATAAATGTAACTCTCCTCAATGGCACGTTTACAGAACTATCTCCTGTCTACTGCCGAATCTTGATTCAAATTCGTCGGATTTCTCTCCGTGACGTACTCAGTATGTACCCAAAACGTACCGAGTATGTACTAAAGGATGAATTGAGCCGCTTGTCGAATCGCAGCAAATTACATCCAAAACATCTTTAATATTGTTCTCGCTCGAGCGAGCAGAAATCTCGAGCCGGGATCGGGAAGGTTTCCGTATATTCTAAATTGTTACAAGTTGCACTTTCATGTTTGGAGTATGGTATGTAGGTAGGTGTTATATTTTATTGGTGTAGCACATTTTAAAAATGTTAAAAATGTCAGAGATTTGTTTAGTTCCAATACACAGTTTGCATAGGTTCCAAATTTAAAGTACTACCCCCCACGCCCGACTGTCATCATTAATATAGTGTGTCCCAAAAATCTTTTTCATTTTGGTTCATTTGCTGCACCAACGCAACGAGCGGGAGAAGGGCGGGGGGTATGCCGATCGCTAGCCGCGTCCTTGGAAATTTAGTCGCTATGGAGCATATTCTTATCAGTTGTTTGTATTGATATCCCGACGAAGGACAAGAATGGACTTTTTCCTATGGGGCTACCTTAAATCAAAGGTATACAGTTACAATCATCATTCTCTGGACCAATCAAAATAAAATATTCGAGAAAAAATGTGCCATAGAAATAACGGATCATATTTAGAAAACAACAACACAGTTTATTACTGATCTTACAAGTATGATACAGTATAATATATGTGTTCTGATCTACGATTCCGGAGAGAAAGAGAGAGAGAGAGTCGCGCCCGAGCCCTTTTATCAATTTCACTCTGTCATTCTTCCTAACATGCGCGCGTCATCCAATCACTACATCATGATACATTACAACTTTATTACAGAATTTTTATTATGAAAATGACTTTTGGGACATCTTGTATAATAAGAATATTCATTTATGCGCCTATGCGAGCAATATTGTCCTCAACTCTGTCAAATAGCTATGATGAAGATAGAAAAAAATGTAATACTTTAGACTATCACTTTTATACAAATTTGATGGCAAGTTCGTGATACGATAATGAATACAATAGGACACCGATCAAACAAAAAAAGTTGATACATTATTTGATATAACATTTTATAAATGTTAAAGCGATAATGAAGCATATAAAGAAGTGCTAACATAAATAGGAGATTCGGAATATAATAAATCTCATCATATCTGCAATAATTTTTACGAATTATTTTATTGTTTATTACTTTTCATGCGACCGGAATACAGATTGCTTTCTTTACTGTTTTATCAATTCCGAACACATTGGTAGGCCAAAATTGAGTAACGACAAACGGCGATAGTTGATAGTCTACCAGTACATAATAGTTCTTCTTCTTCTTCTTTCAAATAGGCAATCCACCCTTCAAGAGTGACTTGTGCCATTAAACAAGTCTAAACATTATTTTATAGAAAGCAGTACAACAATACTATAGAACAGGGAACATTGCATCACAAGTCAATACCATTGACATTCAGGAAATTTGCTATTATATAGCTTAAATGAGGCGAGTTGAGGGAAAGAAGATGACACAAGTTAACCGGAAGTTGAAAATCACCATTGACAAGATAATTATAAAAAAAAACCTGTAATCCGCAATGGACAGGTAAAAAAGACATGGTCAAGGGTAATAAAATAATTTATGCTTTGAATAATAATTTGAAATGTTTTTCTTAAAAAAATATTTATTTCGCAATGGATTACAAAGATAAATAAAAAAAGAAAGAATAGTTACGTGGAACAAATTATATGATGGCTTAAGTACGAGGGCGAGTGAAAAATTATCGACATTGTCGCCATAACACATATTCAAGATTGTCATACCGTTAGAGTTGATACGACTGCGGAAATTTAATCCTGATCGCGCCGTTTGCCTTACGGTTATTAAAGTGTAAACATGTCCGCTCCGCTAGCGGTTTGCACTAAAGAGGAACAACAAGCAGTGATCCGATATCTCTGATCGGAGTGTGTGAAAGGGGATGAAAATAATTGTAGACTTTTATCACGTAAGAGTTTCTTTTTATGGATCGAATATATTAAAAGTGGCCGGACGAGTGTGATGCCCGCCAACCTCCACAATGGACGACAAGATTCAGAGAGCTCGAGAGATGGTTTTAGCGAATAGGCGAGTTACCAGAGGCGAGGTAGCGTCTTCTTTGAACATCAGCAATGTTCTGCCCATCAAATCGTCCAAGACGAGCATGGCTTCCATAAAGTCTGTGTAAATATAATAAATTGTAGAACGAAAAATACTTTCACAGTAACAAAAATAAAGCATATGATTTTTGTATATATTTTTTTCTTTTAATTGTACTTTTCGTACTGCTTATATTTTTAAATAATACGTACTGCCTATATGAAATATGTATCTTTTTTAGAATATGTATTCAACATTTAAGTATAGAAATTTTTACTTTTTTTTAATATACCTGCATTGCAATTGGGTCCATATTTGTGTAATTTTATTAGAAGTAATTCAAAATATAAATCAATGTATTAAATTGTAACACAAAAATCAACATTATATACTTATATGACAATTTGATACCACAGTCAAATACAGAAATAACTTGATGGTAGAGCGCTTGCATAGGTTAATTCAATACACTAATATCTTAATAGTACTCTAGTACCAAAAAAAAATGGAAACTACTCGTTCTTAAGATCTAGCTTTCTAATTCAACCGAACGGTAAAAATTTAAAACAATCACAGAAATTTAAAAATAATGTATTGTAATTGTAGGTATTAAATAATATAAGTACCTACATAATATACAGTATATAAGCAACCTTAATTTGAAAATTGATATTACTTTTTACCTCCCCACTAGATTTGAAATATACCCAATAGAAACTGAAATGAAAATTAAAGTGTAATTTATTCACATATATCTACATATTATGTCATACATATAAAAATGTTGCATTTGATGAAAATGATCTTACTAGAATCCTATATTTTGGTATCGAGGGGTCCAGTATATTCATAAATTTTATTGTATATTTCTTATCCTTACAGCAGATATATTATTAGGCTAAGGAGTATATGTATGTTAGCGAGAATTCTGTTCAATTCGTGTACTAGGCCTACGGCCTATTACAATACGGATGTATATATATATTTTTAAATAACGTAAAACAGGCCAGTAGAAACATTAATCTCTTTGAAGAATTTTTATACACGTCATGTGAAACTTCAAATAGATTATATTTCATCAATGAATGTTATTTCAAAATTGGTGGGCTTTTCTAATTCAATATTTTTACTATCCGTAGGAGCCGCGTCTTCTATTTATTTTAAAATTTTTCCTGTATACAGCAGGAAGCTTTTATATTTGTACCGTATGCAAGAGACGGTATTTTATTTTTTACAAAACTAGAACTCTTATTCCAATATTTGTGCAAGTGGTAGGTATGTTTTTATAAGATGAAAGCGGTTCGGAACATAAGTCAAATTACGTCTTATGTCAAGACGCGATGTATTTATTTTGTATGTGGAAGGCATGTTGGTGGGAGGGTGAGAAAAGGGAGAGGGGTTTTAAGACATGGTAGCATGTCATTATCATTTTTTATACTGAATGTGGGCCTACGCTTGGATAATATAAAAACAGCTTTCGATTAGGACTTAAAAATAGCATTAAAATGTTATTTTTAAGCTTGCATTGGCATTTTTCTTTATAAAATGAATACATTGCTTCCTTCAAGGTGTTCTAATAAAAAAAATTGTTATAAAATAATCGATGGGTTTAATAAAAAAATGTTTACTTTCCATTTACAGTACAGTTCATTGGAATTTATTTCTTAAAAATTATGTTTTCTAAATGTGATTTGTAATTTTGCTGGCACTCTTTTAAACAGGAGACAAAATTTCTGAGAACTGCTCGTCATAGGCTCTCCGTGATCGCTGGCATTTCTTCTCGGATATTTTAATTTAATTGGTCCAGAGAAGGAGGATTGTAACTGTATATCTTTGATTTAAGGTAGCCCAATAGGAAAAACTCCATTGGTGTCAACTCGTCGGGATATAAATTTTCCAGCAAAAATTTCACGAACAACTGGTAAGGACACGGTCCATAGTGACTGAATTCCCAAGGACGCGGCTAGCTATCGGCATACCCCACGCCCTTCTCCCGCTCGTTGCGTTGGTGCAGCGAATGAACCAAAAGGAAAAAAACTTTTGGGACACACTGTATATAGATACAATGTGGACGTTTATTCATTTTTGAACAATTGTAACACTTTTCAAGGTATGTCATGAACTGCCTTTTATTCGAAGTCGGTCTCCATATTACCACTAAACTTTTGGCGCCTTAAGCAGTCGCCCGGGTACTTATTCAGAAAGTCGATTTCTTCCTAGGAAGGGGACCACTCATCAGGGGATTTACCGTTCCAAGTACGGGCTGGGTTCTTGGTAGCCTTTGCTGGCCGTGACTCGAGGAGTGAACTCCATTCTCGGGTGGTTGATTAATCTCCCCTCGGAGGCCGGCTCGCAGGCTGGAGACGTACTTCTGAGATAAATATTATATCGAGAGCCGTTTGCGGCGGCAACGCGCAGCGGTCAGGCGTCTGAGAGGTGTGCCATTGACACTTGTGGGCACCCTATGTCTTGCCTGTGGGTTGAGGAGAATGGTTTCAATAAAGCGTTAGCATCAATGTCCTTATGACTCTTTTCCAACAAAACTATATATGTGATATATCCATACTTTATCTGCGTGACATATTATACTAACGTTTAATAATCAATGCCTGTGTATATAATTACGTTACGTAAGTCGCGATATTATATTAATTTCTCTCAATCAATACCAATACCGCAAAGCGTTAAGAACAGGTTTGGGTTTAAATCGGTTGTTTTTAATCAACACACGTGGTTTCTGGTTCGGATTACGGTTCCGATAGGACGTCAAACTTATGAAATATTTTTGTGTACAATAAATGATACATTTGAAGCGGATTAATGTTTTAATAATAATCTTAGAAATATTGTCATTTCTTTCAGATAAATTGCATTTTTTTATAAAACTGTCATTTAGATACAACCCGACTCTACTCCGGCTCTACCGCGGCGCCGATGGCCACGTGAATATTTTTTAAGACAGGGCTCGTTGTCTCGATTTGTAGAGCTGGATTATTTATTTTCAAATTGTACATAGGTAGTTTGGAACAGCATTGAATGTTATAGTTTGTATAGAATTTTTTTTTCTTATTACATGAAAAAAATCACATGACGTGAAAACGCTTAATACTGTCTTGAAATGAAACACAAGTTTTTCTTTGATGTAACAAGGATAAAATAACAATTTTTAATGAATAAATTATCCCCTCGTTTAAGAGACATCTTTTTAAAATATCTAAAATTAAGTAAGTAAATTTAAATTAGAATGGAAACAAAAACAGTTTTCATTTATTCAGTCTCAAGAAACGAATTTCATTAATTTTCAGTACTTTGTTAAAGACAACAAGTCATTCAAACAATCACGTTACTTAACAAATTAATCAAAATGACTGAATAATCAAATTTAATTACAGCCAAAAAATAAATTCCCTTCTCACAATAGCGGTGGTAATCAAACATCACACGCTCCGGGGAAGAGAGAGTCTGCAGCGAGAGCACAGTCAATATTGGAATGTGCCCAGAATATCAGCGCGTTCTGTATAGCGTGAAATTTCCGCTAAAATAATTCATTCCATTTAAAACGATTTCATTTTTGCCGGTTTGAAAATTAAACGCACTTGAAAGATCTTCGGGGACATTTATTTTGCAAAGCAAACGAAAGGCGGATAATGATTGGTTTCACTTAACTTCGGTAAGTATGCCCGATTCAAAGATTTGATTGCCGACGGACTCGGCGCGCGTCGGTACTTCGGTACTTCACCGGAAAGAGATATTCTTGCCAGAAAATGGTTTCTTCAGTTACGACGTTGAATAAATACGGTTGGAAGTCTCGAATCGAAATGTGTATGTATCATTAAATTTGTAAGATAAGCACATCTCAAGTTTGCCTATCGCATTTCCATCATTCCACACGATCGGGAAATATAAATTTGTCTGTTCAATTAAATAAGTAAAATGAACTGATTGAGGAATATACACGGTGTTTCAGAGTTGATACTTGGAAAAACTATCCATGTGGAAATCATGAAAAAACTCCACTCTATTAAACAATAGAGCTTCATCAATATCCATCTCATAATTATGCTACGAGAGCAAAAAAGAATAGGCTCATCGTGAAGCCTAAAATGAAAACAAGCTTTGGTCAATCCTTCCGTATGCTTCTGGCCCTCAAAGCCTATGACATTTTGCCGAGCAGTATGAAACAATTCTTGATGGACAAACTCAAACACCATCTCAGGAGCTGGTTATTGGGTGTTGGCAGAAAGGAAACTGAGATTCATGGAAATGATCACATGAACAGAACATCATTTCTTTATATTAATTTTCTGTTGTGCATAGTGTTTCAATATTGAGATAGTGAGAGTATTTTACTTATTTATTGTGTTATTAGAATTATTTTAAAACCCTGTTTACTTCGTTTAGAATATTTTTGGTTTAGATTAAAAATATAAAATAATAATGAATTCATTTTTGTATTGATAGACAATGGTTGAACCTTTAATACAGACTTCGGTTTAGTTAAGGAGATAGTGAACATCTCTTACATTATGAAGCGTGTTCGCCTTTTTTGTATATTATATTTATAAGAATGTTTATAATGTATAATATGTACGTGTATTAAGAACATGAACAGAATAAATAAATAAATATTGTAAATGCGTGTCAAATGTCGTGACGAAACTTCGCACATTCTAAATAACTGAATGTGAACATATTATAAGAGAGTATAAAATATTATTTTTGTTCTAAAAGTGATCACAATTCACAGCCAGTGAAGGGAATTCGGCCGTGCAGAACGCAGAATTCTGGCGGACCAGCATGAGGGCATTCAGGACGACCTCATACAAGCCGCGTTGTGTCACTAGCCTCGACTCTATTCATTTACGAATGCGAGCCGTGAGTTCACATTACTAATATTTAACATTTTGTTCAGTGGCGTAACTACAAAAATTGGGCCCCAATGCAAAATTGAAAAAAGAGCCCCATAAATAAATATTGCATATAAGATATACGAATATTAGCAGTGTGGTTGATCCGTCAAATAGTAAAAATAAAATTAGTCTCTTGTTTCTTTGTAACATACTATGTAAGGCATTTATATGAACACGCATTTGAATAATGGTTATTTCGCTTTAATACGATTTTCACTTTACGGCGATGGTCTGATCCCCAACCCCCGACATATTAGCGGTGTAGTGCTACTGTACATATCGATAATGTTTTCGTAATATATGTATGTGAGAAACAATTTTTGAAATTTTATAATTCCATTTTTTGCCACTGATTTTTTTATCAATTTTAAGTCTAAGCCTAAGTCGTAAGTACTAGCCTCGATTTCTCCTCTTTACAGGAACTTGAGTATTGGGATTTAGCCCAGAGAATCAGCCAACAAGGCCTGTGGGTGTCGCCAACGAAAGTAAAGAAACGATAATTCTAAAACCCCCACAAAACCTATACAGATATTTTTGTTAGGAATAGCTTCCCGAACCCGATTTCACGTTTGACTCCAGAACACCGTGTATATCAATTGCACTACGGATATTTAAATAGATGCTTGAAATACTCGTTTATATTCCTTTAATGGTTAAACCATAAATCACTTTGAAACTCGGGAAAACTTTTCTAATAATGTGTTTGAAAGTAATTTCAATAGTATGCTTTCGTTTATAAATCTTAATGAGTTTAAATCTGTATAAACCCTTTGAGCCGGGGGCGTCGCGTAAAATACAAGAGACTAAAACACCATTTAGCGTTTACGGTTTAACCGTCGGTAATTATCATTAATACCTTTTAACACTGAAACCCGTAAATTATGGCATTCGGGTAAGTCCAGTTGCCTTGTAGGGCTTATCCGTGATCCGGAGGGGACGGTGAGACCGCTGCGGGTCCTCCTTGGATCCTCTGCAATTAATTGCCAGACTTGGGGTCCGCACCGCTACTGGATTAGACACGACAAATTCCGCTGGAGCCGTCTGCACAAAGCGGCCCGCAGCGCGCGTCCACAAGTCATCGAGGTCCTCAATCGGGCAACAAGGGATGCTTTTCAAATATTTCGTACACGTCAAATTGAGTTTGTACATTACGTACGTACATATATTTAGCATATCTGATTCGAAAAGTCTGAAACGATACCGAAACTGACATGAGAGCGAGAAATTTGAATAACATTGAGGAAAATCAGTAAGGAAGAATATTAGTGACTCAAAAAAGTGAAAAGATAATATAAACGAGTAAATTAAAGTATGTTTGTATATCTGGAGTTTTGTGTTTAACTCTTATTCAATTCAGAGGTCTTTTTGAAACAAGTAAACACAAAAAAACACACGAACAAGATAATTTCGTTTAATCGTCATAAATATTTAACTGTAAGTGAATAATTTAAATATAAATAAAATTTATAAGAATGCGTTTTTGTTGTGAAGTTGCAATTTCAGAGCATAGTCCTGTGGTATTTTTAATACAAATTAAATTATTCACCTAGAAAGATACTAAAATATTTTTGTATAAATATAATTTTTCTGTATATCTGTTAGTTGATTAATTCAATTGTATCACAATTGGATAATATAATAAATATCATAACAGTTGTATGATGTATTTGTTATATATATATTTATTGTTTTGAATAACTATTTGTTATTTTTTAAAGATCTTGTTTAATATATTGTAATTTAATATGTTTAATTATTATTATTATTATTGTGTAATGCAACTGTTATTATAATTTTATAAGAATACTATTGTATTAACAAAATACATTTCATGTGTATGTTGGAAGTTGTTAAGACTTGGCCATTTGCTTATTCCGTCAGCGACCAATCATGTAACATGTCAAATACACTTTGCACGGCTGTCAAATGATAATAGGATTTCTTCCGAGTTATTTTACCTTGAGTCGGTTTTTCTCATAACCGACATTTAAGGCTACTTTTCTGTGGTCATTACAACGTCAACGACAAAAACCGGCTAGCGGCAAAATAGCGCAGAAGACATATTATTATTATGTACTATGTGTAAATGAGAATCCAAGTATACAATTTTTTATGCAATTGAAGTAGTTGTAGATATTTATGTACATGTAATACTAACAATAAATGTGTATATCTATTTTGAGTGAACGAAGATTTCTAAATTTCTTATCATAAAGCTTTACAAACCTCTAAACTCGTTTAAAATTAAATGCCGAGTTTCGCACTTGGTTACTTTACTTACCGTATTAATTTGACATTTTTAGAAAACTAATAAATATATACAATACATAATATAAGCGGAAAGAATTATTATAATATTGGGTCATCTAATAAGTCCTTGAATATGTTCAAGAATACACAATTACTGGATTCTCACCTACAAAGGCACAATAATAGAAATCTCATAGAGAAAAAATTACATTTAATAGAGAATATAAATTTAAAAAAAAAAAAGCTATTTTCTCGCAATTCTGTTTTTTATGACAAAAAAATGACATATTATTTGATAGAATTTTTTTAGCTTTAAAACATCAGTGTCGCCGTTTTCGTGTATATTAAAGTATTTTAAATTTTTTAACTCAAATAATGGAGTGTAAAGTTAAAAAAACGAACATTTTCGATACATACTTCATTTCGCTTTTAATCAAGGTTAAAATGGTCATGCAGGAGCTCAACTAAGAATTTCTGCTACATCCACCATACAGTCCTGACATCGCTCCGTCAGATTATTTAATCAAATGCGTGGTGTTACGTTCAGCAACTACGATGAACTCAGAAATTGGCTCGATAACTACATATTAACTCAGATCAGCCGATTTTTGGCCAATAAATTAGTTGAAAGATGGAATGAAGCACTGAACTATAATAGAGAATTGATATTGTAATTTTTGCTTAAAGAATTAATTTTATCTAAATATAATTTAACAAAATCGCAAAGACTTATTAGATAACCCAATACTAATAAAACTATATAATGTAAGCGGCAATAATTATTCAGAAACGAAAACATAATATCTTTGTTCGCAAAATACCTATATTTAAAAACTTTGCGTTTATTAATAACGTTAACGTTTCATAACAGAGAAGATAGTAGGTAAGTATTATCATTGTGAAGTTTTGTCAATCCACCGCTAAATGAAGTATTCTCCATGACTTCCTCTCTTTCTTCGGTCTTAAATTTATTATGTAAATATATAAATATATATTGTGACATTACAAAGTAACGTTACGCATTAGGAAAAATAAATTAATTTAGTCAGGGCATCATTATCTATGATATTTGGAATCTATGGTGATGGCGGCAGGTGGCCCCGCGAAGGGGTTCACTCTGGCTCTTACTGGAGAGACGCTCGCGGGCCGCTGAGTGGAGTGGATCGGCCGAAGTGCTGGGCACTCGGAGAGGCGGTGGCTGCCGTTCTCAGGCCGCTTCAAGAGTATTTTTTTTTTCCATGGTACAACAACGTCGAGTCGGCGAGGCGAAATTATCTTTTGCCGAATTTTGCTGTTGGCTTGGGCAACATTGGATATTGCACTGGAGGTTGCTACTGTCATGTGGTGAATGGCTGTGATTTGGATGCACCCATCTGTCGAGATATTCGACATCTGATTGGCAGATTATGGGACTGGAAAATATGGAAGGATTAGGATACTGAGTTCTATACCTCGGGTCCCAGGAGCTGCCATGGACTCGGATAGAGAAGGATAACCTGAAAACGCAAGCTAAGTGATTCATTACGAGTGATTTTTTCAACGATCTAATTTTATTTTGATATTGAACAGTTTATTCTGGCATAGAAATGGGAGTAACTTTAGGCTGTAATCATTAGTTGTTAGACAAATTTACAGGTAACCAGTTTATACTATCTATGAATAAATAAATATTGTTTTAAAGTTAAAGTCCGCTTTCATTTTGGAAACCTCTCTTCTTACCTATACACCACACTTCCCATTTCTGATATCATAATTACACATTCCTCCGATGATGACCAGCAGATGAAGTAAGAGGTGAGTAGGTGATCTGAATCGTGAATCGATCTCACGTTAATTTTATGCTCTACCCTATCTAGACGGTGAGGAGCGTCCAGCCTAACTTAGTAGCATACGTTGAAAGTTTTCGTAATACAATCATTTGCCTGTTTATTGTTGATGTTAATATGTTCCAAATTATAACAAGCAAACTATGTAAACACGTAAAATAAAAAAATTACAACGGTCAAATATTAAACTGACCAATAGATTAAAATAATTTTTAGTGGTTTTAAGGTTAGTAACACACAGTAATGATTGAAAAGTGACTCGCTAAAATTATAAAATGACTTTGCAGAAATGAACATTATACATACAATTAATTTTTGCTGTCAAGAGATTCGAAACAAATTACTTAATATACATTAAAATAAAATTAATAAGAAAACAAAACAGAATATAATTACACCATTTTTTATATTTGAAACATTATTGCAATTAGTTTAATTTTATTGCCCTGACAAAGGAAATCAGACGGCATCAAGAAGCACAACTCAATCGGTTAATTTATCCACAATTATTCCTAAATATTAAATCTCATTATTAGAGCATAACACAAATGTTTAATGTTTCTCAATATATCGGTATATTGTATTATGAAATATAATATAAGAATGCATTTAAAAAATCTAAGAAGCGAATTTATTTATAAGCACATGAATTATTTTTTGTAAATCCTTTGTAGTCTATGTTTAAGTACAAAAGAGCATTTACAGTGATCATGCAAATTAAATTTAATTTCAACAATTCTTTAGTTATACTTTTAAAATTAGCAATATTAACTTTGTGGTTAAAATTCATATTTTTATTTATTATCTTTGTTTTATGAACCACTAAATTGAGTTTAAATACATCTACCGGTTTCGAAAAATACCATTTTCTTCTTCAGGATGTCATAACTAACTAAAACGTATATTATTGTTTCTTTGCCAGAATCTATTTTTAAAAAATCTATTTAAAAAAAAAAAAAAATTTTTAGTACCTAACTCAAACCATTACTTAATACAAATTTACTAGAATAATTTTTAGGAAAATTTTTTATGAAGAAAAAAATGGTATTTTTCGAAACCGGTAGATGTATTTAAACTCAATTTAGTGGTTAATAAAACAAAGATAATAAATAAAAATATAATTCTTTAGTTATTATACTGTCCAGAAACCTACTTTTTTGTTACTGTATTTTCTAAGGTTATGTATGCATGATTATATATAATATTTTGCATTGTTTTACCATGAAGGACCTTGACAATTTTAATAAAGATTTCGTTATACTTAAAAAAATAATTTTTAAAATTCTGTAAATTTTTATTATTAAATATTGTCAATTATGGAACAATACATTTATTAAAATTTTTAATTAAATTATTTTTTCTTGTTTCCACGGTGAACCTCCGTCATAAATGGCGCGGAAGCTATACAGCGTTACAGAAGACATGTTGAAAGTCGTCAAACTTAATTAAATTCGACGCAAACGGAAAACCCACAATCGTTAATCATCTTAATTGTTGACAATTAGTCAGGCGCAGATAAAGATTCGTTAAATACATGGATGTTGACTGTTTCCCGTACTCTACAATCTTTAATACATGGTGTGTATATAATATACAGTGTCATATTACAAATATATAAATAATGGATGTTATGAATATGTTGTGACGTTGCGAATGTAGTCACGTATTGATTGATTGATTTGAAAAACACATTTTTTAACTTAAAAATAATTAAATTTTATTTTAAATAAGTAGTCACTTAGGATTGATTTTTTTGGGATGGCCGCGTTTAGAAACTGGTATCACCAGACCGCACAATCCATAGATGGCAGTTCATTTTGGAAGTCGGCCATTCGCTGTCAAAACGGAGTGCTGAGTGCACACACTCAGGCCTATTCTCAAAATTGCAATATTGAAATGAAGGTGATTGTTACACCAACCCTCAAAAATAGACAGATAGTTTTGACAGATTATGGTACGTTTATCTCCCTCACTCTCTCTCATTCAAATATAACACTATTATATTTGAATGAGAGAGAAGGAGAGAGAGTGAGGGAGATAAACGTACCATAATCTGTCAAAACTATCTGTCTATTTTTGAGGGTTGGTGTAACAATCACCTTCATTTCAATATTGCAATTTTGAGAATAGGCCTGAATATCAGCCCACGGGCTGACGGTTGATTATTGTTATAATGTCGTATTGTTGGAGCAATCAATCTTCGTTATAATCAAAGGGTAATACTAAAATCCGTTCGAATGCTAGTGCACTTAATGTTCAACTGCTATATGATAAACTGTCTTGCAGAAATGGGATATTTCCTTTTTTGGATGGGGGAAGAATCTCCACATTTTCGGATCGCGGAATAAATTCTACATTTCTGGATGGTGGTGGAAACTCCTATTTCTTGAAACGGAGAACGAGATGATCACAGTTTGGCAATGGAAGTGTTTTCAATGTCATGTTAACCCCAAAATCATAGAGGGACAATTACGCGGGTTGGCGATATGAATCTCTGGCCAGGGTGGTATGTCGTCAAAATGCGATCGAAATGAATGATGGCACAGGCACATTGAGCGTGATAGGACGGAGAGATTACTCATATAAGGTTACATCTTTCATGTAAAGTCTTGTGGTTATTGTTGTCGAGCCGTCTGCTGGAGTCCCACAGTAATATTAGAATTATTATTCACAAATTAGGCTGTGCCTATGGTAACTAATTTGGTAAAGATGCTGTGCATCATGTTTTAGATTAATTTAGTTGTAAATTTAATGTAGAAAGTTAGTAAATCATATCGATTATGTCATGGCCTGTCTAGTCACATTTTGTGTAGATCTTGAACTCCTTGAAAAATGCCCATCATAAGGTAATACTTTATTTGATATCTTATCAAGATTGTTGTAAATTATTCCTGGTTATATACACATTTTTGTAATGCCTTATTTACAATAGACTAATTTTATAAACTAAAGATCTCTTTTAATGCTGCCCATAATGTTGTTATTATAAATTTCCTCGACGAAGAACAGTAGCGGAATGCAGTTGACAATAGGTAGTATGTTATCCTGGGATCGAAAACTCACGAATCTTCATACACTCCCGTAGCTAGTCGGTTAAGGTTAAAACTCCCCAGCTTGACCTCTCACAATGTATTATGTAACAATCTTTTTGACGTAGTGTTCCGTTTCTACCTAATGTCCTCATATTTATCATTTGCTTACATTTAACAGGGTGAATATTATGTTCCAGGCCAATTTTGTTTAACCACCATTTTGGATTAGCAGATATTTGTCAGTTCAAATTTAATAATCATAGAGAGTTATTGATTACAATTTATTATGGAGCATCTAACGACTCAAAAACATGTTAAAGTTATTAAAATATTTTATTTAAATAATAATGGAAATGCTGCATCCATTAATGGTGATCGTTATCGTCACATGTTAAAAAATATTTTGGTGACCGAATTGGCTCGATTGAACCTGCAACATATGTGATTTCAATAAGATGGTGTTACCTCACACACAGCCCGAGCTACGTTGGAAATTTTGCGAGAAATTTTTTTCGGCCGCATAATGTCAAAAATTGGTGATGTCGATTGCCCTCCTCGATCACCTGATTTGACGGCTCCCGACTATTTTATGTAAGGACCTTTTAAAGGAAAGAACTACGCCAATTAGCCAACAACCATTTCGATGCTACAGGACCATATTCGAAATGAAATTGCCGATACACGCGAAATACACGAAATAACACGCGAAGTGCGCGATAATGTTATGAAAAACATGGATAAAAGAGTACGCATTTGTGCTGCTGCCAGAGATAGCCATTTTGCCGATGTGTTATATTCCATACATAATTGTAATAAACCAAATAATTGATAAATATAAATCTATTAAAAAAAATGTGTTTTATTTTCTAGTTATTTAAAAATAACATCGGACTGGAACATAATATTGACCTTTTGTATTTAGAATTGTGAACTTTAAAAAAAGTGATATAGATAAAATATTTTTTTAAAGGAATTATTTATCATTATAAAATGATTGTAATAATATGTAGGTATTTAGCATTATTTTCATCTACTCTATTTTATATCATATTAAATTATACTAGTTTTTAAATACCGTCCAGTCAAAGTTTTTACTTGCTTTTTTGTTTATTTGAAACAATACAGTGAAATATTATATATCTCTACTATGCCACTAGAACATATATAACTTGTACATTTATGGATAAGAACAGAATATTGGAATTATAATACATTTGACCAGCTGATTTAAGGGTGTCTCCAGTTAAATGCAATTCCATGGCACTCTTCCAGGTCTTCTTCGGCCCAAAGTTGTGTCCAGGATAATCTACTTTTCTAGACTGTCTCTTTGATAAATAATGTGGCTGAAGAATAAAAAGAATTTCGGTTCATTGTTGTAATTGAATTTGTTGTAGGATTGCTTGCTGTAGTTGAATTTATTGTAGGATAGCTTACTGTTGTTGAATTTGTTGAAGGATAGTTTGGTGTAGTTGAATTTGTTGTAGGATAGCTTGCTGTAGTTGAATTTGTTGTAGGATAGCTTGCTGTAGTTGAATTTGTTGTGTGATAGCTTACTGTTGTTGAATTTGTTGAAGGATAGCTTGCTGTAGTTGAATTTGTTGTAGGATAGCTTGATTGAGATATTCGTGCGTCGTACTGTCCACGGAATACGTAACATCATTCTCCAGCAATACATTTCAAATACTAATTCCTATCTATATAAAATTCCAAATCTCATTAATTTAACTCAGTAGCCCCTACTTAATAATAACTTTTCATAGCTCGGTTATTATGATATGAGTTGACCCAATTTCGATTTTATTTTCCTGTCTAAATTCACAATTGGACCAAATTACCACCCGTCCAAATTAAGTACTCCGCTCGAGACAACATTCTCGCCCAAATATGATAGTACACCTAGATATGTAAATATTCAATTTTTTTCTATCACAGTTATCGTCGTCAATGGTCCCATGTAGCAATTTTTTTCTATAGATTATACCAAAACTTGTACAATGCTTAAAAGTAAGTTATGAATCTGATTTCATCATCGCCTCTCAACGAATCTGATTATGTAGTATACATTTCTGAATTTTCCAGCCTTTTTGAAATTTGTGTTTTCGATACATAATTTTGTAAGTATTGACATATTCGATGTACGGTTTTTAGACTTCAAAATTTATTTTGAAGTTAATAAATTATGAATTTATTTACTTTAACACACAATTACATAAAATAATCACAAAATATTATAAAATAAAAGGGAGATTTATATTAATAACGTTAAAATACTCGAATTCCTAACAATTAATTTAGTACTAATTTAATGTATTAATTATAAATATATACATATAAAATCAATTTTGTCGAAAAATATTGTTTTTGCGCTACCGGGATTTAAACCTGGATCTCTATTTCCAATCCGGGGAAGTACACTACCAATTGTGTTATAGCGCCAGTATTTTTCATGGCAAATTTTCGAACCTATATGTTACACATTTTCAAATTCTCTGTCGTTCCATTATTCTCATCTGTCGTATTATTTGAAAGCCATCTACATTGTTTTTACGGAATCTCAAATACTTTTGAGTAAACCGACTGCAGACGCCAGAATTATCAATTCATTTTTATTAAATTTTTTGGACACATTGATACAATTTATATTATTAAGGAGAACACATTCTTATTGTGAACTTATAATTATTCAGAACATAGGTCTGTGATGTGTTGATTGTTTTGAGAGATTCTTTGTCCTGTCCTGATGTCCCAGAGATTCGTCGTTTCTCGCATTACTTGTATAATAAGTCTTTGCGGTTTTATATGTGACAATAAATGACATACTATTCGATTGCCGGGAGGCGTTAAATGATATATATTTTATGATATATATACTTAGTATGACACTGATTTTCTCCTAAGGGATTGCGCATTGAATAATTAAGTACCTACCCTAGACTTAAGATCTCAAAGGTGGTGAAATAAGATGTCAAATAATCATTATTCACAAAACGTTGAGAATTTGTACACTGCTTGAAAATTTTACATTCTGTATATAATGCTACTCTAAGCCTTTTAGTGTAACATCTATTTGATAACTCCATATGTTTAAGAATAAGAGTCTGTAATATTTTAATATATTCGTGATCAATGATCATATAAATATTCCAGATGTAAAATGCGTGAAAAGTTGTAACATACCATCTTTTTTGCAGTACTATTCCAGCATCGGCATTACGGAGCTTGCCAATACATTATTATAAGAAGACAACCAGGCCAGCAGCTGGGAAAGGAGGAAGAGTCTTGTTTTCATAATGACTTCAGCAAATTCTCTCTGAGTCCAACCTGGACAGCGTATTCAAGTCATTTTCTACTCAATCGGTAAACTTCGGCCGCTTGTCTCTACTGCGATGTCGAGTGTCAACACCTGGGCTTTTCCCTACATCCTCGGATAACTCAGAACCACGATGTCTGTCTCAAGAACTCGTTCAGTGTTTTAGGAGCTGGTGCTACCGTATTATTTATTTCACGGAATATATGATTTAGTACCGTTCACTGTTCGGATTGGGTGGGATAAACCTTTATTTATGATACAAAAGAAACAATACATTTTATACAGAATTACAATTACTGTTACACCAAGGAGCACAATCCAGGTAGAGTTTCAAAATAGCCGTTACTTTTAACTATTTGAATATCGAATGGTAAAAGATAAAATATTCGTATTTTTGAATAAATTTGCAAAGTTATGAAAAATCTAAAAAAGCAATTAAAGTAATGAATACTTATATATTTATATGCTATAAAAAATAACCAAATATATTTATATTTTAATTTAAAATATAAGTCTATACGTCTCATCGCTCTCACATAACTAACTGATTTAAAAAAAAAAGTATAATTAATACATCAGAACCATATAAACAATTATTATTGTTTGTAGTTTCGTCAGAAAATATAATATTTTCTGTTTTAATCTGTCTTAGTTGGGTAGAGGATGCACAATTAAAACCTTTCTTATAAATGTGAACGAGTCAACCCTTTCTCGGTAACTGATTTAGAGCCTCGTACATAATAGGTACCTTTTGTTTCGCAACAGAAAAATGTGCATTGATTTTGCTGAAACATCGAGATGGAAATTCCGCTGAAATTACTCAGAATGTTATCTGGAATATGGCATAATGATCTGTCATAAATAATTGTGTGAATAATCTGGACTACTTGAGTTATTGAAATAGGCTTCGAGTAAAACATTTACCTATTTAGAAATTAAAATTTCCAAAATAATCCCTGCAAACATGAACGAATAGTTAGACAAATATTTGAATATCAAATAGTTTAAAAACGGTAGAATCATTAGGTATTCGAAATGGAGTCCCTAAATACGGGTAATGCAAGATAGCAAAAATATAGAGAAAATATCATTAACAAAACCGGCAGGTCGTCCACACTGATGTCGGTCCGTTCACCGCCATCGCTGCCGTCAACTACATCATCCGCGCTGATTGTGCGTGTATCCGGACCAGGTGCGGTCTGCAGTTGGCACAGCTGCGCCTGTACTGAATTAGTGTGCGAAGTGTCAATGACAGTTAAACCTGTGTTACTAATATTTATTTATCAGATACCTTAATAACAAACATCCTAGAGCCTGTTTATTATTGTGTTATCATCCGTATATTTTTAATGAGTTCTGCAACTGTGTATATTGCGATTCCACTTTAATTGACTATTAGAATCAGGACTGTACAGTCGAAGTCGTCGATTTGTGATATTTTAATCGAAAAATTATCTTCTATTTTAATTTATTCACGGAAACCTTATAAATTAACGAATGTGTATTCTTCAGAAGTCTGTGGCGAGAGCGAATACAAGATATATTTATACGGGCGGTAATTCTTTTGTATTTTAGCGCGTGCAGCTGAATTGCTAGGTGCTGCTTTTGAGAACTGTGTGTGAAGATTCGCTCGCATAAAATCGCTCGGAGTCGGACAAGCGACTACCCGGCAAGCATTCTTCAACCGAGCCCAACTTGATCTGTGTAGCATTGAAGTAACCATGCTTTGTCTTCGATGCGTAAAACAGTTATTTATTACATATTATGTTTTACAAGAAGTAAACAATTTGGAAAACCTATTACAGGGTGGTCGTGTACTCCTATATACCCTTTCTGAATTATAAACAACAGGGATTGGATGATGTAAAGTGTAACGCTTCCCTTTGTGCCTCGGTGTTCTGTTTCGCTCTTTATTCCCGACTGAATAACCACACGTGCGATAACATTTATCTGAAGAAATATTTCTAATTAATTGAATATGAAAGGCGATCATAACTCACCGAGTGGACGTGATCATCGAGAATTTATCGCTCCACCGTACAGACAGACTGGCGAAACAAAGAAGCCGGCGAACGCTCGTGAGGAAACTTGAATAGAATTTCTCAATTAACTCCAACCCACAAGTTATAATTGCATTCTCAGCCCGGATTGTGTGTGGCTGACTTGTCTCCGTCTCATTGGACCATTTCAAGGAAAGGCAAAGTATGGAAGTCCACATTTGTCGGTATTTTTAAATGCGTTATGAACCAAACAGTAGCGTAAATAAAGAAAACGCAAAAATAAATTTTAAGCTAATTGAAAAAAATAATCTAGGAGATATGCCAGTAGCATTTTATCATTTTATTCCTAATATTATATACGCGTTGTTAGAATGCGAAATTACCCAAAACAATATTTTGTTCAAGGATACAAAAGCACTTAGTCGAAGTAAGGGACGGAGGCTAATAAAACCAAGTATTGTTAGACGCAGGTGTACCGACGCAGCGTGGGTACAGCAATAAAGCGGCGTACGCGACTAAAGTCACGTCGGCAAAATGCACCATAAGGGATGCAACACCTTAGGCAGAGCAGTCTGGACAAGTTCTCAGCCGGGAGAACTGGCTCCACAAAAGACGAGATTTTATTTTCAATAAGAAAATAAAATCTATATCGTCTCTAAAAGTATCAAGCAAGCACTTTATAGATTGTAATTCCGGGGAAAATTTAAACTGTGCACCTCGAGTTTAAACTTAGACTGTGATGTACTCTGCGTCTAATCGTAAATGTGAAAGTATCAAAAAGGGTCCCACTGGATCTAGAAAAAGTTGATTAATATAATTTGGTGTAGCGAGAACAGACTGTCACTTTTCCATAAGAACATCGCGTCCAGAGTCCCGGTTTGCCTGGATAATTGGGCATCGTCTTGTGGTCAGTAAACTACAAGCCTGAACTCCGTCACCCTACGCTGGTACCACAAGGAGCTGACCACACTTCACGTCCAGGATCCAAGACCATCCTAAGAGGTAATCCCTTACGCGAGGGATCTGCATAATCTACATCAGACAAGCGTCAACATAGATAATTTGGTAGAGAACTCAATGCTGGCATGATGAACACACATATTTAATGTTGATTTCAATATAATTATGTTAGAATAGCCTTAGTAATAAGTGTTCAAGTAAATTGCTCATTTTCCACTTTTAACGCATGCAAGTATCATAAGATATAGATTATAATTTTTTTTATAAAAAAAATATTATTTCATTTCATAACCATTTGACTTGTCAATATTTAATAAAAGAACCAATTAGGCTAGATACCTCCCCTCTGAACATGAAGCCGATGCAGAAAGAAGAAATTACCTAACAGCGTCTATCTTCTCACCTGTGCTTTTGAATAAATTGGTAACTGAAATTTAACATTTTTACTGTAGTTTTTTAAATATATAATGATTGATGCAATACTTTTTTATTAAATTAAAAATGAAATATTTTAAGTTGACAAAATTGAAATCAATAGTATATTCACCTGTTTTGACTCCTAACGTTCTGGTAGTTTTCAGCAGCGTCATTATTAAAGGAGATTCCTCGGAGGTTGGTGGAAAGAGGGCGGTGAAAATCAAAATCTGATGGGGCAAGATCAGGAAAATTGAGCAATTGTGGAATAATCGTTTTTATAATATTACCAGTATGCGGACGAGCATTATCATGCTGAAAACATTTGATGACATCTTTCTGGTCATTTTACATGTTACTGGTAACGGTTACGTTGCTCGTAAGCGGAAGTCGATGACTTAATTCATAATATCTAAATAATTCTAGCGGCCTTAGTCTTCAAACAAAAGGATATGTTGAATTTTTTTTACAAAAAATTATTGGAATTAATTCAGGTTTAAATTTTAGAGGGAATAATGATGCTTAAATAAATAAATTCAATAAAATTTTACCTTTATCAAAATATTTTTCCTTTGTAATGAAAGTAATATAATTTTCGTAAGGTGCCAGGAATATTTTGCGTCTTTGATTCATTAGATACTGTTTTGCAAAAAGATTATATATCGTACTTCATTAGTTGAATATTGTTTCGAGATGTTGATGTTTTAATTAGTAGATTAATTATATTAAATTAGTAAATTATGGATACATTTTCTATATTACATATTTTTTTGTAATATTATAATTTTTACATCACAAATTTGATTTATAAAGTTCAGTTGGTACTTGAGAAATGAAATATTTACTTCATTTTTCAAATTTAACATCGCAATTTACAATTGATAATTTACAGTGGGCAGTCATTTACTTTGTATTAAATAATTAAATGATTGTTCTTACACCAACGTACATTTACATTTAAATAAAGGGTCAAGAAAATTGCTGAAACAGCAGAGAGAATGATGCACCATACTCTTATGTTCTGAAATACAACTCCAACTAATGCTATGTAACATAACAATATATTGTAATAATTAAATTTAATTTCTTATTGCTAGTAAATTGTTGATTTCTAATACGGTTATCTTCCTTGTTCCTAGAAGTACCTGGTTAAGCTAGTCACTTCGGAACTTTCGCGGATATCGTTTATATTTGATGACATAAACTTTTAGAGGTTTGTTTTTCGAATTGGCAACACTTTTTTCCAGCGACAGCCAATTTGACAGATAACAGCTGATTTCGGCTCAGTTTGGTTTGCAATTTCACCATGAATAGACTTACGCAAGAACAACGCTTGCAAATTTATTTTGAAAATCATGGTTCAGTTCGCGAAACTTACCATGCGTTACGTCCATTTTACGGTCGACATAATCGTTCATCCGAGCAAGTAATTCGAATAACTATTGATTGTTTTCGCACCACGCATACTCTAATTTATAAGACGCATCCCCAGAGATGTCGTACAATATGCACCGAAGAAGCTGTTGCTAAAGTGGAGCGTAGTATTGAGGACCCAAATGAGTCGATAATTGGCCATCGTTTACAGCAATTGGAGCTGTGTCCATCCACTTTATGGAAGATTTTGCTGAAATATCTTGGTTTACGAGATTACAAGATCCAGGTGGTGCAAGAATTAAAGCCGCTTGACCATTGTGTGCGTCGTATGTTCGATGAATGGGCCGAAAACGAGATTGCTTTTGATGCTCATTTTCAACACAAAATTTTGTTCAGCGATGGCTACGCCAACGAGCGATTTTTATGTATTTTAAGTGTCCCTTTTTATGTAACCTAAGTCCTTAATTAATTCACATTTGTATTCTGTCTACTTTCGTTCTTATTTCACAGGTATGTAAGGAGAATATTCATTTCTACTCTGACATACCATTCTTGCCTCGTTTAATTTAATTAAGTACGCTTGTCAATTGTTAAAGCTTTTAAGTTCGATAAGAATCAATTTAAGAATGACTGAATAAAAAAAACTCATTAATTAGAATTTTAGATTCTGAGAAAAGCGGTGCAATTAACATTGATTAAATAATTTATTGCTGTTTACGTTCATAGGAATGAACATTAATAATATTTCAAGTAGACAGATTGTAATTGTTTGGATTAATAGTTATGAAAATATTCTAGGTAGGTGTATATACATGATTTCAAAATGAATTTATGATTAATAAGAGACAAAAGCATTATTTTCTTCTTCTTCTTCTTTCAAATAGGCAATCCACCCTTCAAGAGTGATTTGTGCCATTAAACAAGTTCAAACATTATTTCATAGAAAGCAGTACAACAATATTATTGAATAAGGAATATTGCATTACAAGTTAATACCATTGACATTCAAGAAATTTGCTATTATATAGCTTAAATGTGGCGAGTTGAGTGAAGAGCATTATTTTATAATACAATTTAGAGAAAAAAAAATGCGAAACTGAGAGATCTTTGTCGTTAAATACAGAGATTTAAAACGTGAAAATAACTACAACATCACAATAAAAAATACATTTTTCTTGATTAAGAAAATATTGAAATTCTCCATCTGAAATTGATCGTTTGATTCAGTTGTATTAATGATTGAATTATATATCTTGCCGAGAAGTTTTAAATACGAATTTTGAATTTTTCATGAATTTTCATGAAAATGAATTACAGTCCAACTTTTGATACGATACACTATGTTAGTAATGTGCTTACATATAATTTGAAAGAAAATAAAAATATTAAATTGTTTTAAATATGAATTAAATATATTAATTAGAAAAATACACATATAAAATCAATTTTATCGAAAAATATTATTGTTGCGCCACCGGGATTTGAACCTGAATCTTTTTCCTAACCGGGGAAGGTGTATTATCCAACTACGCTACAGCGGCAATATTTTCGAACCCATACCTTTATGATATTAATACATTTAATCGTTCCATTATTTGAAAGAGCCATCTACGTTATTATCACAGAATCTCAAATACCTTTGAGTAATCTGATAGCAGACGCCAGAATTATCAATTCATTTTTATTAAATTTTGGACACACTGATACAATTTTATTATTAGAAGAACACAAACTTATTGTGAAGTTGTAATTATCCAGGTTGCGCAATAACAATATTTTTCGATAAAATTGATTTTATATCTATATCTTTCTAATGTGTATATTTAATTCATATTTAAAATATCACAGACCGTCTGTTCTGAATAATTCACAATAAGAATGTGTTCTCCTAATAATATAATGTGTTTATTTCAACACGATCGGGTTACTTATGCAAGACCCGATTCACCATAAAAGTAATATACATAATGAACAGTCAATTTTTATAGTTTACCTTAACTGGATTTTATCCCATTTAATTTTTTTTTTCAATACATATTGATAAGTATTAAAAATTTCGCATACCTACGCTTTGAAATAACACCGCCATGATTTAAATGAATTATGTATTGAATGTTGGCGTAGTAGGCAATATTTTTACGCTTTCAGTTTTTCGATATTTTCCAATTATCTCTTGAAGTCTTGGGAAAGAATGTTTGTTCGGTTTGCAACTTTAACATTTACGTCCTAAATTTTTTTTTGTGTGTTTAACCCGATAACCGTCTCCACGCACTCATTATTAAGTGAAATATGAATTATTGTAAAATAATTTTTATACACGAATAAGTTAACGTTACGTTAAAGTAAATTAAAAAATATCAGTTACACTGTTATTAAATATAGTGTTTTAAAATGTTTACTATTCAAATATGGATATACTTTTTGGTGACAAGAAACTCTTTGCACACAAAATGTGTTATTTAAATATAATATATATCTTTATAAATAAATCATTTAACAATTCACAGTGAATAAAATATAATTTATCGACTGTGAGACAATACACCAAACTCAAAATGGTAAACGGATGAATGATCTTTTTTGCAAGGAAAATTTCTGAATATATAGTAACAATTGTGGTCGAACAATATTCCGGATAGCATGTCGTATCCTGTATTGAATAATTGGTTAACAATTGTGGTTGAACAATATTCCGGATAGCATGTCGTATACTGTCTTGAATAATTGGCTAACAATTATGGTCGAAGAATATTCCGGATAGCATGTCGTATCCTGTCATGAATAATTGGTTAACAATAGCATGTCGTGTGCTGTCTTGAATATTCTATAATATAACTATTTTATAAACTGATTGATTTTCTATAATATTATGTTAGGTAGGCTGGTTATAGTTTCTCCTTATTCGTTGGTGGTTTTCTTTCGTTGTTTAGAATCAGGATTTCATTTTTATTTACTATTCTTTTTAACAGTGTCTTTTTTCCGTTCCAGCTACTTCTTTAATCATTTTGTGTAGGTAAAATGTGTCTGGTGTAATCACACCTTAGGTGCCAGAAACACAAGAACAGAAAAACGGGACTCGCCGAATTCCGCCTCTCTTGGATCTCTCGATCACCTATGGATGTAGTGGACTGTATAGATTTATATCACTATTTTGTCAAAGGTCGACACATGAGCCCTTCTAGGATGATAGCAGCGTGCACCGTTCCGATTCAAGGTCGCCAAGCGATTGACCGCTAGCTAGCGGCCGAGGAGGAAAGGGAAGGTAAAGGGCACTAAACATTAGTTCGTACAAGGTATATAATTCAGTCATATGGTCTCCAAACTTTATTGTACACTCGACGGTGGTTGAAAGAATCCAGAGAAAGTTTCTAAGATTAATTAATTTTAAATTAAATATACGCTCTGAGGATATCAATTATGATTATCTCCTTAGCTGTCTGAAATTGTTAAACTTATTAGTGGGACGTACGATGACCGACCTTATATTTATATACAGGATCATCAATGGTGTGATAGACTGCCCCCATATTCTTGGTCTGCTTGAATTTCACCAACCATTGAGGTCATCAAGACACAATTCATTGTTTTATTACAGTGGTAATGTCAGAACTCATGCACTAGCTAACTCCGCAGTCCCCAGACTGCATTCTTTGGGGAATAAATATGCGGATGTAGTCCGTATTACGTATACGTAGTAGTATTAATTTAATTCTTTATAGGACTACACTATTAAAATGTTTTGTGTCTTAACTCAATGGTGATGGACTTCACTTTTTATATTTATTATTTATTTTTAATTATGTAAAAACATGCTGACACTTATGTAATTTTTTTCTTTGTGTATTGCATTTCTGTTGTAATTTTACCTTATTTTACAGATTATGTTAATGCTCAAATAGGGCTTGTATAATAATACATAAATAATTATTAAGTCCCAAATAGTGTCATATAAAAATATTTCGTTAATAAAATAAAAGTAAAATCATAAAACAACAAAATAATAATTAAACACGCGATGAACAAAACATCTAATTTAGCCTACTGCATGAGAGGGTGTACAGGGATTACATGTTACGCTTTCGAAAGTCAAGAATATCGGATCTAGGTTGTTGGTAAGAAGATTCCCCCGATGCAGCACGCGGTTAAAAAGTAGCTCTTGTGAACATACTCTATACATCTGAGCTATGTGCTAAATACGAACACCATGTTGCGAACGAAATACGGAGACAATATAACAATCTATAACATACAGTATGTCCCAAAAGTATATTTCATTTTGTTTCATTCGCTACACCAACGCAACGAATGGGAGAAGGGCTGGGGGTATGCCGATCGCTGGCCACGTCCTTGGGAATTCAGTCGCTATGGAGCGTGTTTTTAACAGTAGTTCGTGAAATTTTCTCTGGAAAATTGATATTCTGTCGAGATGACATAAACTGGCTTCCACGTAGCCCCAACTTGATACTAATTAACTTTTTCTTATGGATCCCTCTCTGGACCAATTAATAGAAAATATCCGAGGAGAAATGGCAGCGATCACAGAGAATACGTGCCGAGCAGTTCTCAGAAATTTTGGTTCCCGATTAGAAGAGTGCCGGCGAAATAACGGATCACGTTTATAAAACATAATTTTTATTATTTATTAGAACTAAATTCCCTGGGACGTACTTAAATGCAAAATATTTTTAATAATTTATGTTACTGTTTTTTTAATGTATTTTTACGGCGAATTAAGTAGATATTGTTATAACCACTCAATATTTCCGAAAAAATATCATTATATTTTTATATAGATTATTTAACTTTATTTTTTAACCCCTTAATTAATTAATACAACAATCGGTATCGGAAAATACCATATCCTTCGTCAGGATATCAAATTAACTAACCGAAACCAGAAATCTATTTAAAAAAATTGAAATTTATTTAATAATAAATCTAGTACCTAACATAAATAGTTACGATCATGAAATATGTGGAAATTGACTTAGTGACACAAAATTATCAGAATTTTTTTTAGGAAAATTCTAGAGAATAGACCTTGTGGTTAAATAAAGTTGGTTATTTATATTATTTTAGTTAATTTTACACGCTTTATTTATTTATTTATAATGATTCTAAATTGTTAAATTTAAGACCAAAATTGTTTATATTATGTAAAACAGACAATCAAAATTTTTTATCAATAGTATAATCATTGGAAAATTCTAAAAATCCATTACTGTTTAAACACCTCATATAATATTAATTATTAATGAGAACACATTCTTATTGTGAAGTTGTAATTATTCAGAACATAGGTTTGTGATATTTTAAATACAAATTAAATTTATTAATTAGAAAGATATACATATAAAATAAATTTTATCAAAAAAGTATTATTGCTGCTATCGGGATTCGAACCTGGATCTTTTTGATTTTGATTTGAGATTCCGTAAAAATTAAATAGATAGCTTTCAAATAATGAAACGATAGATATGTCAACTTGAAAAGTGTAACATATAGGTTAGAAAATTTGTCGTTAATGTACTGTGTGCTGTAGTATAATTGGTCAATGCACGTTCCCCGGATTGGAAGGATTGGAAGAGATCCAGGTTCGAATTTCGGTAGAAACAACAATATTTTTTCGATAAAATTGAATTTATATGTATATCTTTCTAATTAATACATTTAATTTGCATGTTACCTTATATAACACAAAGTTGAATTTGTAAATATTGAAAATAAAATCATTATATTTATTAAATATTAAAGAATGAATGCAGAATTAGTGTTGAGTCATACATTTAAGTTTTGTGTATCGGCAGCACACGGAATCAAGCAGTGTCTATCGACCTTTACTGCTTAGCATTTCTGGTTTCGTGTATCTCGAGGGTAGGGTTACAGCTATGAATACACCTTAAGAACACCTGTTTGCATCAGTTTGAATGACTTGGCAGATTTTATTCTCGTCGTTTCTTAACCTGATTCCCTTCGAGTCACTCGCTCAAGATTAACTATATTTCTTCCGCTTCAGAAGGCTTTCACGCAGCATCTTCATTGAATACGTAATTTTTTTTAGTTACAATTTCCCAATACTTAAAATCACTCTTATGGAATAATTTAAGGAATGGCGATTAAATTATATTATCTTTTTACCGTCGATATTGTATCAACTTAAATAGTTTGTTTCGTAGGTAAGAAGAATTTCAGGGACGTCTTGTAAATACAGAACGGCAAATAATTGTTCACTGTAAACATGTTTCACAATTTGTGAGAAGCATTTAAATAAGATATTATTATTGGAGTGTTTATTTGTGAGCCAAGTCTACGTGGCGTAAATACGAAATTCTTTTGGAAAATAAAGATTTGTATTTATACACGGAAATATAATATTACATAAACATAATAAAATAGCGCAAGGTTTGTTTCGTGAAAATATTTCGTTTGATATTCTATAATATTATATCATGAAGCACCTATGGTAGAGAAACGCGCGAACGGTATCCGCACATCGTCGGAATTGATCACAAAATACTTAGATCGTAATTCATATGAACAACACTTCGTATGTCGTCGCTAAGTGTTGTATGTGCGAACTCAAAAACTTAGAACGCAATGCTGAGTTGGTTGATTGCGCGAACGACGATGAGGAATGGTGAATAATAATGTTAATACTTGGATACGCGAAATCACTCAGAACCATTCAAGTGTGGGATCTACCTTTACCTACTCTTACCTTTGCTCCTTCATACAACCAGTGCCGGCCCTAGCTTTTGTGGCGGCGCCCTCGGGAGAAATTTTTCTGGGCGCCGCTGGTGTAAAATAACGGTGTATGTGTTGAACCATTCTTTCATACTCGCAGATTCTGCGGTTAAAACGTCCTCGTGTGACCAGCCCCATTTTTTCGTGGTTCAATCTTGCACTGATGATAAGGTGGAGAGTATTGTTTTACATATATCTTGTGAGGTGTGTACTGGCGGACTATCCTCCACCGACTAGTAACAACGGAGAGCATGAATTTTGAGATCGTGAATCAGATGCTACCTATGTCCACCTTGATCATCTCCTGGGAAAATAAACTTTATCAAAAAAACAGTAAAACATTAAATTTTATAATAAAAGAGAGTCAGCAAATTTAACGTTAAATTTTATTCAGAGTTTAAAAATAACAGAAAACTACGAGAATTTTGTTTTTTTGAATTAATAAATATAAAATTAAATTTCGGAGCTACATATTAAGCGGCGACGACAATAATAATACACAAAAATACGTCGACCTTGGGTGATTCTTCTAGCTTCGGCCGTAAAAAATCTTCTTACATCCTTCTATTTTGGTGTCCTGGGAGCAGCATCCAGAGTGTCTGGTAATTTGTCAGAATACTCCTTCAACCGGCGGTCCATGCACGAATCTTCTTCTCCCAGGTGGACCATTATGAGTAATTGTCAAGAGGTGATGAGAAGAAGACGTAATGTGAAGTAGTGAAGAAGTAAAAAGGTCAAGAAATCAGTTTTCGGATCTTCATTGATTTCTTAGCTCATTTCCCAGTTATTGTTAAGATTACAGCCCAGGTGAGTTTTTCAGTCAGTATTTTTTAACGGCACCCCATAAGCTGTAATTACTGTGATACTAGAGACTCAGCCGCCACGCTTCAGGGTAGCGCGTCAACGGAGACATTTGTGATGATATTTGAAAAAGCAGAAGATGGCTCTTCAGGATCTATATGACGTTCGTCTGGCTTTTCTTGTATTACGTATTTTGTAATGCTCATAAACTTTTTATTTTGTTCAAACTGTAGCTTTTTGTTTTTTTATTTCGGCTTATTTGGCGCTCCGGCTTGATCGGCGCCCTCGGGTGGAGCCCGAGTTCGCCATTCCCTCGGGCCGGTCCTGCATACAACCCAGGTTTTTTTAAGACTCTGATCAGCCGTGCCCTTCATAGAACGTTCACCTCACGAACGACACGAATCCCGCCTTGACGCGGGGCGGATCCTTTGTGGGGGATGATAAAAAACCTGATATGTGTCTCCCTTTGTTTTTGAATGTGTCATTAATCATTAAATATTCTCTTTGATAAAATCATAATCGGTATTCTAGAGAGTGTATGTGTATCTGAATACATTTAAAAAATTTTTTGTATAAAAATATACGTATATGAGCCTTTGAATGTTGAACATTTTTGACGTCGGCAACATAGCACTAATCATTTTTTATATTTTCAAAATGAAATGAATTGAGAGTTAAGATATTTTGTATTTATGTACATCTATGATAAATTATGTCCTAACTCTCAATTAATACAATTTTGAAAATGCTTAGGATGGAGCGCCACACTCTTCTGTCCTGACACACAGTTATCGCCTCATCCACATTCAAACATCTTCTCATACAAGCTCGCCGATTATTGAGGCTTCTAACAGGACCATCCTCCAGTATCTGGTTTACCTGATCGTACCAAGTTTTCCGCGGACGTTCTCTATTTCTGGTGCCACAACACTTGAGTCATATATCTTATTTGCCATTCTCTCCCCATTCATCCGTTCCATATGACCAAACCATCTTAGTGATTCTTTCTTAATCTTACTACTATAAGATCAGCTTTACATTCTTTCCTTATTTCTTCATTCTTTACTCTGTCATAAATGAATCTGCCACACATACGCCTAAGCGATTTAATTTCCACTACATTCAGTCTAGTTCCGCCCTACAATGATAATAAAACTCGTATTTTCTGGCCGGCAGTTTAGCGCTAAGTGAAATCACTAATTATTTCTTTATATAATTAGGGTGTTTATGACGTACTTCGATTATTATTTGTTTGTGCTCTAAGTATCAAGTTCGGAGAAATTGGTGTTAATGGGTTTTAATATTGCAGTCAGTGGATGGGAAATTTATTATTAAACCAGGTTAGCCAGCCAGCCAATTGAAACGTCGGGACAACAATAGTCCTTCTCAGCACCAACTGACATTATACACAATCCATGAAGTTAATCTCAAATTTAACACAATATATATATATATATTATAATACTATTTCTGGTACCTACCGATCACGAGATGTTATTTGAGTTGACATTAACCAAATGGCAACATTGCATTGAAAGAAATTTCTTTATGGTATTTTGTCGGTTAACGGATGGAGAGCGCGATAGCAGCTGCCCATAATACTGATATCAAGGAGATGTAATTTCATATTTAAATAAGTAAGGGTGAGATTAATCAAATATATTTGGCGTCTGTGTTATCCTGCACCATATTAGTTGAGAGTTTTTGCTATTTCATTTGTATATTTGCAGGATGTGAAGCATCCCTTCCTTACTTGACGGCAGAGAGGTATGATGTAGAGGACAATACTATTTCCTCTTGAAAGATTTCTCACAAACTAAGCAGGGCGGGGACACGATTAGGTCCCCTCTGCTCAATTTACTCTCCAACTTAACTTATGTTACAACAAAAGAGGACACAAAGGTTCTGCGCGAGTTCAAAAGGAAGCAGATGACCCAGCCTTCCTGATGTTTTGCCATGGGAGGAGACACAGTATTCTACGTGTGCTTCGGAACATCAAAACTAGACGAAAACTGTGGATTGCTTCTGAAGAGCAAAGATTCAGGTATTTGAAATTGTTGTAAAGTAACTTTTGATGTGAAATTTTGAAGATCTAGTGTATCATAAGGTTTATTCTCAAATTTAATTCTAAATGCTAATTTGCTAATTTTGGTATTGACGATTTGATAAAAAATTATTATTTTATCGAAGAAAGATTTGTCAAAAGTCTTTGTGTGTAATCACATTTAAGCGATATGTTTTTTTTTATTATTATATTTCCACCTGGTAAACTCATACATTTTCATATCTGAGCATATTCATCTTTTGCAAGCATAACTATTAAATTTTAAACTCATTTTATTATTTTTCCCTGAGAATGACTGCTGATGTGGAAGGGAGACGACATGGTGAATTCTGAGCGAGCCGGAGGACGAATAAAAAACGACATCACATTTTGGCGCATCCAACTCGGGACGTGGCCGACGTTACAATATATATATGGAGAACTATCGTTAGTGTCCGGTATTTGTGGAAAGATAAATCAACATTATAAGACTTATTAGATTTGCGTCAGAGAATAATGTTACATTAAAAATCATTACAAAATTACCAGACGATAATTTATAATTTATAATTTCATTCAACGATTAAATGAATGCACCCGAGTTTTCTTTCGGTAGGTGAAAAAGTGTTCCTTTCTTTCCGTTTGATATATTATTTTGTACTTTGAAACACCTACATTATAATATAGAATTGAAACAATTAATTCTGATTCTGCGACGCTTACTTTGTGAATTGTGTAAGGTTTAAAGTGCTCCATTTATTTTCATGCATCTAGTCAGCGCGCTCCGCGATCTCAAACCGTACAAACACTGAGACAATGTTGGACCACGTATCCTAGCGGCGGGCTTAAATTATCTCGCATTACCCCAACAGCGCCCTTAATAAGTGTTACAAATTTTGCAGATGGATAAACCAACCCCGCGCTTGAGTTTGATGATTAACTGGTGCTGCCCGCGCGACGCGGCGTCGCGGCGGGGGGCTGCTGACGAAACTCGGCGAAAGAGCGTCTGTTTTGTATTATTCCCGGGCAACAGTTTAATTTCTCTAATTTGTTTTTGTTCTATCGCCGCGCTCCCCGGCACTTCTTTAAATGGAAAAGTTATCTCTCGATCGGTCGTGTAATTACTCAATTATGTGCCTCCGTACAAAAAGGTTTTTTCGACTCCAGAGTAGGTATGTATTTCCTTTCAATAATAGGAAAAGTTATATGGCCTCGCTGTTTTCACGCATATCGTATTTTTAATTCAATTTTGCCTTCGGAAGATCTATGTCCTAAAACAAGCGTGTCCCCGTGTTCCGAAACTGTTTTGCTTTTGTTTGGTAACTGACAAACATTTCTTTTCCGGCAAAAAAATCCATAATGTGACGTCGCACCCCCCATTATTCATTCCACCTTTGCTTTACAATTAAGACCGAGAAACTAAATGAAGCAATTCGTATCATGGACACTGCAGTCCATACATTAGTGAAAAATATGAAATTGTATTTTAAGAATCGCTACGAACCATGTATAACGGGACGCCATACGCCATACGTCATAACAATAATATTAATATTAGAAATATATTTTAAATACTAATTTAATGTATTAATTAGAAAGATATACATATAAAATCAATTTTATCGAAAAATATTGTTGTTGCGCTACCGGGATTCGAACCTGGATCTCTTTCAAAACCGGGGAACTAAGCTATAGCGACAGTACTTTTGACGACAAGTTTTCAAACCTATATGTTACAAAGAGGTTTGTAAAGATAAAGAGATTCTGATTCGAATCCCGGTAACGCAACAACAATATTTTTCGATAAAATTGATTTTATATTTATATCTTTCTAATGAATACATTAAATTAGTATTTCAAATATCACAGAGCTATGTTCTAAATATTTACAAAATCACAATAAGATTGTGTTATCCTTAATAAAATATATATTTGTTCTATTAGAAGATTCAACTATAGACGAGCATGCGTGATGAGATATGTGGCATACTGTATTCTCTGCCTACCCATGCGAAAAACGGCGTGATGGTTAATTAGTTTTATTACATTAAAAGTTTTTATTTTATTACAAATTTCACAAGAAATACTATTTTTAATGTACATGTATATATTGTGTATAGAAAATGCATACCTACTGCTTTTCATTAAACCTTCCATCTATCATTTAATTTTAGACTTGGTGACTCTTTTATTATTTGAAATGAAACCTCAGTAAGTTGGCACTACGAACATATTAACAGTTATAAACATTTATAAATTAAATTATCATCATTATTAATAACGCAACAGACTGGTTTGGTTTAAGGTCTCTTCCCGTTTCTTGTTGTATAAGACGAGAGTCAAAAATATTATGTTTCAGCTCTATGGTAGTCGCAATTGCTTCACATGAATTTTGATAATCTTAAGCATAATTTGCGATTGCATTTAGTGAATGATTAAAATGCCCTTGTAATATTTCAGACGTTTCGTTAATAATACATCCAGATTTTTTCGAATACTAATATAGCTTCAAAGTCTTTCTTGAGTTTATTAAGTTTCCTACTTTCAGTAACCGATGATATATGCCTATATATCATATATAATACAATATTTATGAATAAATTTGATATATACACGAATATTTCACGTGTCCATTGCTTTGTAGTTCAAAAGAAATTAAAACGTTACTCCGATGTAATGAATCGGTTTTCTTGGAGAATAGACATTTAGTGTGAAATCTGTTCCACGTTTGTACTAGACCATAACGTATATCATTTTATTAATACGTTATGGTTTGAATACAACTTAATGTAATATTATATATGATGTAGTTACTTTTTACCACAAAATGCTTATTGTACTAACTGAGACCTTGAATCATTTGAAGTTAACGTCAATTCTCCATTTGTCTACTACTAAAGAGAAAGCGTTAGACACAAAGTTGGAATTTTATTTATACGCGATGCACAAAAGCACACAGTTTTTGATATGATATTATTATAACTTATTATTTGACCAAAAATTATCCGCTAATCATTCTAAGAATGCATTGTGTTTTGCTAAATTTAATTAATCTATTTTTGAATTGTCTACTGAGTAGGTATTTCGTGTTTCTCGTAATTTTGATTTACTTTAAGGTCTTCAATTCATTAAAAAATATTAAAATCTAATCATGTTATTTTTTTACGAAAATTAATTTTGAACAATTTATGAATTTTTTTTTAGTAAAACATTTCTATGATGTATTATTTATTTATTTAGAATGTACAATAATATTAAATTAATTAATAATGTACATTAAGGGAAATAAAATGGTTTGAAGGAAGAAAAAAAAATCTACCAAATAACCTTTGAGCGTGTTGGCTTTAAATCACGTCAACGTAAAATATTACAAAATTGTGTTGAATATTAGTTTAAATTAGCGTGAATTTTTTAAAATTATAATATAAAGATACTATAAATATTATTGAAGCATTTGAAGTTAAAAACAATATTTGAACATAATTGAATAATTCAGAATCCTTGTATGGTTATGTTACCAGATAAGCAATCGATTATTGTATCGAGCTGTCATGTATTGCATATGGCCGTCGTTAGCAAGCCATGTTCCTTTAGCCACAGAGACCCCTATATTATCATAGATAAGAAACAATTAGTTAAGATTATCATCCTACACATATTTCATCGTGATACATCCACGTGTAGAATATATCTACTGGACCATAAACCTCGCATTAACGTAACATATTTATGTGTTATTCCCAGTTCATATGGACGAGAACTCAACGTTTATCCAAACGAAAATGAATTGAAAAAATTTGCCGTATCAATTTTGTACTATTTTAAAATTGAACCATAAGCCTTGTATCATCATAAATATATTATGTGTTATCTCCAGTTAATGTGACTGCGGTTATTGATAACTTTTTGATTGACGAGAATGATCTGAGAATATTTTCTATATCAATATTTTTACAATTTTAAAATGAAAGTAATACGTTCCACAGAACAAACTCACTTGGAAGGTCACTGGCGTGATCGAACTTCGAAGCTAGCTAAAGTTGTCTAAATATCTACAGTCTCCAGAGAGTTGGAAATAAGGTGAACGAGGAGTAGGGGTATAACGGTTGTTAACCTTTTAACCGCCAACAATATTTAAAATGGAAGACATCACACAGGGCCTTAACTTAAAAGGGTCAAAAGCTGAGAACTGTCATTCACAGATGGCAAAATGATTAAAAAAATTATAACTTTAATTCCTGCAAGTGACATTAGTGTCTGCAAGTGTGTATTATCACGCTAATGGTTTAGCATAAAATGCAAAGTATTAAGTGTTAACGCGCTCGTGGCATTTAAAAGATTGAGAAAGAAATTTTGTAAAGCCTTGTCGCCGGATATGAGATGTTTGTTGCATTGATCGTTTGATGTAGGTATTTTTTCATAAAAACCTTATTTAATTTTTTTTTAAATACTGAAAATTCTGTGTTGTGAATTGTGCTTTATATTATAATATATATGTATGAGAGTAAATTCGTATCTATATATTTATTATTACGGGAATATCAACCAGTATTAGAGGCAAAGCTAATACATTACGGCTGCAATAAACAAGATGGAAAGTACTTGGATTGTCATAATCAGGGTCGGCCCGAGGGGGGAGCGAGCTCGGGCCCCGCCCCAGGGCGCCGAGCAAGCCGGGGCAACCGTGTCGCCTTGAAGAATGTCAGCTAATTCTCCAGTATCAGAATAATTATAGCTTATGGGGTGCCGTTAAAAAAGACTGACCGAAATATTTATTTGGGCTATAATCTTAATAATAACTGGGAAATGAGCTAAGAAATCAATGATGATTCGGAAACTGGAATATTTAGCCCACGTGAAGCGAAACTTGAGAGATATATGTAATACAACACTCTCCACCTTATCATCAGTGCGAGATTGAATCACAAAAAGAAGGCCTGGTCGCTGGAGGACATTGTAGCTGCGAAGTCTGGGAGTCTGAGTGAATGGTTCAACAGATCCACCGTTTCTTTTTAAATCAAGGTTGGAAGCCCTCAGAAAAATTTCGCCCGAGGGCGCCACAGAGGCTAGTGCCGGCTCTGGTCATAATGAATGTAATTACATAAGAGTAAAAATGAGAGATTAAAGATGATTAATAATTCATAATATTAACTGCTAGAATACATTATTGGGTTTGTCATATCATTGCTGAACTTTTTGAAAAAGATGAAGGCAGTAATCCATAATACGTGCATCGATAAATAGTTTTGAAAGAATTAAAGATATCGAGTAAGGCCTGTATTCAGAATTCTTCTTTACAGATACGGTCTTAAGGTACGGACCTAAAGGTGATTGTAGCAAGGATCATACTTAACGTCGGCCATATCTAAATATATTATTTCAACTCATAACGCGCGCCTTAGAACGCGATGCTAAGAAAATTTCGCAGTGTTCATAACTTCCTGGTCCCGGTGGAGATGTAGAGTCGGTTAAATCTAATGGCCCGTGTCCATGGATTGAGACACGATGTACCATATACACGTGTTGAGATTTTGATCTGGAGATAAACTCAGAGATCAGCTTGAGATTAGTAGAAAGAGACCAAAACTCAAACCCATGTACGCGACTTTCGATTTGATACCGAGATTCGCCACGTGCGCATAAACAATACCTGTAATTATTTATTCTAAAAAAATATAAAAGCAGAAGTCAAAAGAAAAGAAGAAAAATAGAAACCTGTAGTCATTTATTTTAAATAATTAAAAAAACAAAAGGCATAAAATTACAAATATTTAATCCGTTTTAATTGCTGCTCGGGAGATTAATTTTTTTCAACTGACGAACGGAACATCAATGATCGATGAACTGACATTTGATGTTTGACGTGCAACAAGTGTGATGCTAGTGCAGTCTACTCTCGTCAAGGCTCCTCGGGCGAGGCATCCATTGGGTGGTTCTGCTTTTGATTGTTTACGACTCATTCATATGATATGAGGATTCAGAAACAAAATTGTCATAATCTGACGAAGAGTGACTTATTTGAAAATGATTATCTGGCAATATTAATACTTTTACAATTGATAGCTGCAATTGAAAACATGTTTGTATATTTTAGAAGTATTTTATCAAAAACAAATTAATATTGAAGTCTCCATTCTAGCTACATATAAATTTAATTTTCAAAGTGAAAACAAAACCAATACCAATTAGCCAATTGGATGGTATCGCTTTTCTTTCTGAATTCCTCGCATACAAAAAAAATAATTCTCGCTCTAAAAATCAACTATTTAACTATATAGGTGTGCAGTTCCAATTTTTTACATTATTTTGATAGTAATCACCTAATTAAATTGTTTAGGGTTTTCGTGCGTTTATCATTAATTATTATTGTTAAATGTTAACAAATAAATAAAGAAATAGTATATTATAAAATATAAAGGTAACGAAAGAACGTGTGTTTTATTATTTTATCGATTCAGTTAACAAATAATTATTTTGCATATACAACTATATTATAAATTTTATCGAAATTGAAATAAAAAGTATCTAACCAGAATGTTTTTGTAGTTAATATAAAAATATTAATATGAATTAAATATTTATTAGAAAGATATACATATAAAATCAATTTTATCGAAAAATATTGTTGTTGCTCCACCGGGATTCGAACCTGGATCTCTTTCCAAACCGGAGAAGGTGCATTATCTAACTATGCTAGAGCGACAATATTTTTAGCGACAAATGTTCGAACCTATATGTTACCTTTTTGATATTAATACATTTAATCGTTCCATTATTTGAAAGAGCCATCTACCTTAGTATATTAATTATTGGAACGATTAAATGTATTAATATCAAAAAGGTAACATATAGGTTCGAACATTTGTCGCTAAAAATATTGTCGCTCTAGCATAGTTAGATAATGCACCTTCCATGGTTTGGAAAGAGATCCAGGTTCGAATTTCGGTGGCGCAACAACAATATTTTTCGATAAAGTTGGTTTTATATGTATATCTTTCTAATTAATATATTTAATTCATATTTAAAATATCACAGACCTATGTTCTGAATAATTACAACTTCACAATAAGAATGTGTTCTCCTAAAAATATTAATAAATATAACGTATTATTTCCAAAATATTTCTTCTCTGGCTTCGACCGGGGTTTGATTGGTAGTGGTTGCAGTTAGTGCATCCCGCCACCTCTGAAATCACGTAATTTAATTAAAAAATATCTCTGTTTTCAAGAAGGATCTGGAGGATAAAGGGAAATTTTCGTATTCGAAAACTTAATGGGATGAAATTTTGCTGGATTATGTACTTGAAAATTTCCCATCCCATTAAAATGAAACTTTACAGGTACTCACTAATTATTGAAAGAATAGACACGCTACGATTATTATTAATAAAGAATAATAAGAAACTCCGTAATGTTAATCTGAAATTCATGATGGTTAGTTTTTAATCCGCGCGTTAAGTATTCGTTTAATATGGACCTAGTATCTAACTTTACCGTTAAAATATTTGACTGAGTCGCGTCACGGAAACTATGGGGAGTTTTTACGATTCCCCGCATATTCGAACCGGAATTATATCCTCAAGTACTGCAATAAAATTATAAATTAAACATAACTGAACGTACTCAAGGTGCACTTCCGAGATAAGCCCATACAAAAAGAGGAGAGACATAAATTTATTTATGGGATATTCAAATGCTCGGGTTTTACGATACCTTTAAACCTATGACAATGTTTTTCAATTTAAAATGAATATATTATAAAATAAGTAAATTGCACGGCATTCTATACTTATTGCACGCCGTGCAATTTACTATACACGTTTAAAATTAATTTTGCATAGACGAAAAATAAATTCAGTAGTGAATAATTAATAACTAAGAAAGGAAGTGCCCTGATTCTAGTCTAGCGATATTATGTAATGTGATGTATGTACTTAAAAAAAAAGTAACTATTGTGAACAGATGTTATATAATTATATATCGATATGTACTAGACAAATGTTCATGTTAATTTTCTGAATTTGTTTATTAGTTTTGATTTACCTACTGTATCCGAATCTGGCATCAGTTTTGAGGTACTGTTAATTGTTTAGAATATATGTGAATAACAATATTTTAGGATGTTCTCGATAAATTATAATAAAACAAGGAAAATCGGTGACATCCATCGAATATTCCGTATCTTTATTGAATATTTATCTTCTCATCTGCAGATTTCTTGCAGTAATCTGTATTACTAATAGAAATTTACCAAATAGTAATAATAATAGAATCAACTTCGTTCAATTCCTATAGGCTGTTCCATTCAGATGAAGGAGGATTATAATATTAAGTGCCTTTGTTAGATATTATTATATATTCACTTAATAATTGGAATATTTTGCGGGGACTTCAAAATGATACGTTTTCTGCTTGGACAACATGGTGAATACACAGGTGAATATTATGTTCCAGGCCGATTTTGTTTTGCAGACATTTGTCATTGCGCATTTGGTAGTCGTAGATTCCAATTATTATGGAGCATCTAACGCCTCAACAGCGTGTTGAAATCGTTAAAACATTAGAACAAACACAAACCCAACTTTTGGAAAAAAATCATCATGAGCGACGAAGCTCATTTCGACTTGGTCAACAAAACAGCAGTTATTGGGGTACTGAAAATCCTCAATTGATACACCAACGACCTTTACACCCACGCAAAGTTACTGTATGGTGCGCCGTGTGGGCCTATTACTTTCAGGATTCAAGAGGCAATGTTGTAAAATCTTTTTGTTGGCCGAATTGGGTCGACTGGGCCTGCAACATATTCATGGTTTCAACAGGACGGTTGCACATGTATCGCACCTGGAAGTTAGATAATTAAGAACATCCTAGGATTTATTTTAAAGATAGGAGCTAGGGGCGGCCATCTTGGAGTGAAGGAGGGATATTTTAGACATACTTTGAAATTCTAAAAATAACTGAACGCTTACGGCCACAATATTTTGGAAACACACGTGTCACACCTAGAAGCAAATAGATATTAAATAAATGTGATTTCAACAGAGCCCGAGGTACGCTTGAATTTTTTATGAATGAAACAACATCGGGCTGGAGCATACTATTCACCCTATGTTGCGTACAAAGCATAGATACCGGAAGAATGTCAGGACAGGAAAGAGTTTTTCACTCACCACAATCCGGATTGTGCTGGCATCTCCAAAGATATGGACTCTATATTTTAATTACTATTTCGTCAAAGGTTCCGACACAAAGTACAGACGCGAAGTCTCGAATTAGTATAACATTTGTAAACTGTACCGTACACATATAACCGCACTGACTCAAGGTCAAAATATGTATTTACACAAATAAATATATGTCCCAAACACCCTGTACTAAGAATCCTAGTTATCTTTGTCCCTGGGATATTAGAGCCGGAAACCAACATTACATCATCAGAAAATAATTGAATATATTTCTAAATATGAATTAAATATATTAATTATAAAGATACACATATAAAATCAATTTTATCGAAAAATATTGTTGTTGCGCTACCGGGATTCGAACCTGGATCTCTTCCCTAACCGGAGGAGGTGCTTTATCCAACTAAGCTACAGCGGCATTATTTTTAGCGACAATTTTTCGACCTTATATGTTACCTTTTTTGAAATCAATACATTTAATCGTTCCATCATTTGATAGAGCCATCTACCTTATTTTTACAGAATCTCAAATACCTTTAAGTAAATCAGATTTACATTGAACTTGGACCAATAAAACACAATAGAGCATTGAGTTCTGTAAGTGAAAGCGTTGCTTTTAAACACGTTTGTTCGATGTTTCCCAAATTGTCTGAGGCTAAACTCAATGGTTGTACTTTTATCGAGCCACAAATAAAGCAAATGTTGGGATGTGAAAAGTTGGAAGCAAAAACGTCTGCTGATGAAAAAAAGGTTGGCAAGCTTTGTTGTAAATGAGTTTTCAGAAAAAAAATGGTGTTGAAAACTAAAAGGTACACGTAGATAAATTAATTTAAAGCCACATAAAATTTGGGTGTCGAATGTCAATGAAAGTCAACTATTGCACTCACGCCTGAACTTTTTAAGAAAAAATCTGGGAGACGTCAGAGAAGAATATGATGAACAATGGAAAAGAGATGTTAAGATAGATGGCATGAAGCAATGATGGATAGTTACGACTGGAACTTAGTTCGAAGAGAATACCAGAGCAAACGATGAATTTTTTATAATATACGACATTATTTTTTTAATCACAATTTTATGTATTGTTACCGAAAAAAAACTTTTTTTATTGACGATAAAGTTCATTCATTGCAGTAATTGAGTTGTTATATAATTTTTCGCATCACTTTCTGGCTAATATTGAGAATTTGGAGTTTTCTCGGATTTTTACAAAAAATATATTTTCCCCTTGAATTGAGTGCTCGAGAAAACAGCATTCAATATTCAAAACTCTCCAAACTGTCCAATATTTCTCCCAATTTGTCTACGATTCGTTTATACCATAGTCAAAATAATCATGAAAGGGAAAATGAAAATCGAAATAAAAAGCTAAATTAAAAGAAAGTGAATCAAAATCAATATATAATATTTTCACCAACAAATGTTAATTATTAATTTCTAAAACAAAATTATTTATGATAGAGACAAATTAAAACCATTTCTGGAAGTCAAAATTATTAAAAAAATAAGAAAAAATATGTAAATACGATTTTCATCCGAATTTGGTGCATATTTAAAAATTAATAATATTTATTAAAATTAAAAAAATATTTATAATATATTCTTATATCGCAAAACGCGCAAGTAATAATTATAAATATTCACTAAAAATAAAATATTTTTATTTGGTAAACATTGAAGTTTTTTACTATTAAGAATATTACAATCATTTAGGAACAGGCTTAAAACTAATGAAATGGTAAAAACAAATTATTGTTAAAACAAGAATTAAAAAAATAAAAAGTTTCGTATGTGGAATATGTGTTATAAATATATATATTGTAACGTTACGAAATTAATCACGAAGGATTAATTTTATCGTGACCGCTGATCGCTATAGTGATCTAATGTGCATAGTAAATTATCTTGTTCTAGAAATTATGTTTCACTAGGCCATGTCTAGGCTAGGACCAAAATCCCAGATGACTTATTAATGTGAAGGTTATGCTATATTTTGATTTTTAATTATTGATGTCGAATTGATCGAGTTAATTACCATCATGTAGTGTGGCGTCAATTGTTTGGTTTATAGATCGATTTCTTTGCTACTTTATTCTTTAGAGAATTATTTTATAATTCATTATTTTTAAAACTAGAATCAGAAAGATGAAATTACTGTTCTCAAATCATATGTAAGCTATAATAGCTGTAACAGTAATGTTCCATCAGTGTGTTTATAGCTGCACATATTTGCATTGTTCATGCGTTTCAAGAGATAATTTTATTAATTCTGGTATTAAACTTTTGATGTAAATTGAAGTTCGAATTAGATAATTTATGGTATTCAATACACTCTAACTTTTGTATTAAACAAACCTTGTAGATAAATTAAACCTCTTTCAGCAATATTTGAATATGTCCAAGAACACACAATTACAATTACACCTACAACTAACACATATCTTATAGAGACGAAACTATTTTTTATTATATTTAATGGAAATATACGGAAGTATGGGTAATTACAGGACTTACGACCTGTCGTCGGCTGGCTTAAGTGATCACTTTATATAAATATAACGTTCACCATTTTCACCCATTGATCCATCTCCATATCGTTCAAATTTTTGAATGTTGTATATATATTAATATGTGGAAACACTTCGAGTACCATTACACTGTCACCATCTATGGACTAAATTTGATAATTAATTTCCCTAAAACAGCCTATATATGTCATAATGAGAATAAATTTTTAAAAAATTATTTAAAGCGATATTCTTTATCTGTAAAATGTTTTTAGTACATTATACTAGAATACGCCTGAAAAATTAATTTTTTCAATTTTTATATACTCTCTAATTTTATAAACCTCTTTCATTAATTAGATTTAATTCCTTTCCAAGTATTTTCTAACAGTATTTATTTCATTATTTATAAATTTTTCCACAAGTGATGATTTTCTTGCGAAAGTAAGTAAGTGAATCTGGTTCCGAGCGACTTACATTTTCATGCTCTCTGGCTGACGCTAACGGCAAAGGGTGTGTGACCACGGTTTACCCCCCTACAATCAGTGGCGTGCAGTAGGTATAGATTTAGGTTATGCTGTTACCAATGATATTACACAATCATATATAATATATGTAATACATTATATGTTGTACACAGGGTTATGAACATTCGATTAACTAACGTCTTAAGACAAAATTATATCCATCATCATTTATATGACTCTACCATGTATTTATTTGTAATTCTAGAGTACTATTCATAATATTTTTAATGTTTAAGTTTTAACGTAAAATAATATCTTCTTACCCATATAAAAATCAACATAAAAAATGTATGGACGTTTTTAAGAACACTTTTTATGACTGAACATGATTCATTTATTGTTTGAAAAATTTTCAAGTAATAACTAAAATAAATAATTTATTTTTATTAAAGGTTAACGTAAGAAATATTTCTGCCAATTGATTTTCCTAAATAAAAAATAGTGATATAGTAAAATTAGCGAATTAGTAAAAGAGGAAGTAGACATTTCAATGATTTGCAAGCAGTTGTAAGCCTTTCAAAAGTATTCTGTTAAAAAAACAGCATAAGAAAAGACTCCATACAAAACGGATAAACCTGAAGAAATTTTCAATTCAGTAAATAGCCAATTGTATGACTTGGGTAATACACTAGCTTAAAAATATAAGAGAATAATACGAATAATATAATATGAATATGGCGCTAATAGTAATAAATCCGTAAATATACGTACACGATCCATATTATAGATTATTTAACTTATATTTGTTTCCCATCATTTTTAGTAATGCACAGCTTTTTTGCTACGCCCCTGTCTACAATATATATATATGTGTATCAATCTAAGTGCACGTACTGTAAAAATGGTACTAACTTGGTGATCTCCTGGGACTGAGCTCGAACCTCCAACCACTTGATAACTAGACGGGTACCACTAGAGTAACAAGCATGTCACGTATTAAACTACAAGTTTTCTAAGATCATTATGAGCGTCTTCATATACTTTATTGATTTTATTTAAATTGAAATGTTATACTATGAGTATTTAATTATTTAAAATATAAGCGCGTTAGATTCTTCAATAGATAAATATATGTATAGAAGCAAGTCGAGAAATTATTATTATTAAGGTGGCTTTAAATATTTAAAAAAATATCATTATTGCATAAATACCATTTTATGAATATAATTTTTTTTCCAGTATTAACAGATTCGATTCTGCCTTCAAGTTCTAATATATTTCGCTTCTATATTGTTTTTTTTTCTATTTGATCGTGTCGTATTTTACGTGGATTATTTATGAAAGAAACAATTTATTACGAAGGGGCGTTATGGCATCCACAGAAAATGAGTGAAAATCAGAACTAAGTAATTAAGGAAGAAACACTCTGGGCAATTACGAAAACTTGAGTTCCTCTATATTTATTTAGACCCGGTACGTTTTGAATAGATTGAGGAAGTGAACAATTGTCTGTCCCATAAATATTCTAGATTAAAAAATAAAATAGGAAGAGCTCTCGGAATGCTAGCAATTAAACAAATAAAACTAATTGTGTACATTTGTATTTGATAAATTACTACATCAGTAAATTACTGTTGACTATTTTAGTAGTAAATTCGTAAAATGATTTATTTATATATCTATCTATCTATCTATCTATCTATTTATCTATCTATCTACCCATCCGCCCACAATTATCAAATACAATAAGAATATGGGTGGAGTCAATATACACGACCAGATGCTTTCGTACTATCCATGGGAATATAAAACACTAAGATGGTATAAAAAAATGGGAATTCATATGTTCCAAACCATGCTAATTAATTCCTTTTATTTATATAATATACATAGTGGCAATAAAATATCGCTGTATGATTTTTTGAGTTATTTGCAGTTTCGTTTGTTTTTTAGAAGAAACATTTTAGTTTTATGCGATAACAGACGTTTACCCCCACCAGTCGTTTTGGTATGTTTCTATTTTTTTTTATTATTGTTGTGTAATGAATATAGGTACGTCAAAAACAAAAATAAAAAAAACAATTAAAATTTGAAACAGAATAGTTGGTATGAACGCACCTTTATGACGAGACGCATACTTCAAATGCACTTTAACACAATTTTTCTTAAAAAAAATTTATGTATTGTATTGAACGTGCGCTTCCTATTTTTTTTACAATATATATTTTGAGACTTTTTTCTGCACTATTTACATTGATTTATTTACTGGCACCGTGCCTAATTCATTGATTTTAATATGTGGCAGTGAATGGGTTGAGTAAAGATGTTTAAATTATATTTAATTTTACTACGATTACAATTGAGTCACGAAGCGGTAAATTTATATAATTTATATAATTATATAATGCCTATATATGCCAATATATCCCTGAACATTAAATTAGGCCCATACAAAACAATTAATTCTGAGCTTATTAGTGTATGTAACTTAAATTATTAAATTATAGTAATTAAAATTTGTAATGTAAATACATTTTTATTGTGAAGTTGCAATTTCAGAACATAGTTCAATGATATTTTTAATACAAATTAAACAAAAAAATATATCAAAAAAAAATTGGTTGCTACCATCTAGCTCAGAACTATTCCTATTTGGAAAAATGCGTTGTTATTACTGAAAATAAGTTCCAAATTTGTCGAAAACGTAATTACTTGATATGGTGAAATGGCAACGCGGTTCCCCGGATAGGAAAAGTTTCCGATTCGTGTCCCGGTGGTAACCAAATATATTTTTGATAGATAATTTTTTTATGTGAAATTCTTTTTAATTGAGTAATTTAATTTGTATTTATTTATGTAACGTGCAATTTTGTACACAATCTACCTATTTATGTATATTCGATATCAAACTGTTGATAATTAGTGTGATTAATATGGGTTATATTAATATTGTATATATTATACATTAATATATTCAGGTAGTCCTACGTGCCAGAAGAAGGCAAAAGGTCTAAAACGAACTATCAACCTAGCGGAGTTATTCTCGCCTCAAACTAACCAAACGTGATGCCATTCACTAAATGCTCCTTTACCGGAGATGCAAGATGTTTGCCCGGAGACACGATGATCGAGAATTTGTTAATTTAATCGACAATTCGTAACCACGTACTATTACACCAATTATTACTAAATGTAATATGAGTAATCTTAATGCGAAAACTCTCTTCTTATAAGCCCATGTCCACGGAAAGAGACTTGAGATTTTGATCTCGACATAAATTCAGAGATCAGCTTGAGATTGGTAAAAAGAGATAAAAACCTCAAACCAGTTTTCTTTTTCATCATATTGATTATATTCAGCAGAATTAGCCTTTAAACTGAACGTCGACGAGTCTCCATGCACACAAACTTTACCTAAAACCACCGTAGATCGGTACAATTATCTATTCTGATAAGTCAGCACAAGTTATATATTATTAAATATTGCCGTTGTTATTCAATTTTAACAGCTGCTGAGAATCTCCAAAGAATCTCATGGGAACAAAATCCGTGTCTCAGAGATTATCTCGAGTTAAAAACTCATTCGTGGACACGGGCCATATGACTAGAGTCCTTAAGATTTGGGGCATCCATATGTTGAATTTGCAACATCCATTTTGCACAGTCATTCAATGTTGTGTATTGACGATAATGGTATGAGTCCACGTAATGAGACAAGATGAAATAAATCTCAGTGACTTAATTGAGATAAATCTCAATATACTATGTTGAGATTTTAATCTGAATATAAATTTAGATGTCAACTGAGTAGAAAGAGGCGAGAACTCAAACCCGCGTACACAATGTATGATTTCAAACTTGACACGCGCGTACAAACGTCACCACAGATTATATCTACAAATATGTATTCTGCAATGGTAGATAAACAGAAGGAATGAATTTTCACTGCTGGGGAGTTTCAGGTTCACTCAACTGATGAATCACAATAGTCGATGGACTGACATTTGATGTACAATTAGCAAGTGAAGTGAGTCATGAGATGGAAAATCTCTAAGACACTCCAAAGAATTTTATATAATTCAAGTACAGTATAATTCCAGTCTCAGCGATTGTCTCGAGTTGAAAATTTCATAAAAATCTAATACATGGACACAGACTATAATATATTCTGAATATAATACTGTTATAGTTAATGCATTTCTTTAGAGCATTCCTGTGGATAAAAAAAAACATATTTTTGGGTTGTCCTTTGATATCAATGTAGATTTTGAGTTGTGAGTTGAAGGATGATTGACATAATTTTTTTTGGAACTTTTTTATGAGCAGTGTGGGTACGAATACAAATAAATGTAAAGCAAATCGTATACCTAAGCTGTTTGGGATCTTGTAGTAGTATTAGAAGTAGAGAAAAACTTTGAAAATGGTGCGCAGCGGTTCGCGATATTGCCCTGAACAACATAAGTGCTCGTAACTAAAGTACTCGGGATGTGAGCCTAGTTCCGTGTGTGTGTTGCCAAGTTGGATGCAGCATGCCTCCATCATTTCTTATCTAAGACTCGTCTCGGTAACTTTTCTTCAAACAGAGTTATAAAAAAGATAATCGTATGTTTTTGGTATATTATTATAAAAAGATATTTCCTGTCATGTGTTTAAAAAATAAATTCTTATAGTGCAGTGATGGTGAACCTTTTGGGGTCGGCGTGTCAAAAATTCAGAAAATCTAACTTAACTGTGCTAGCGTGTCACAACCCCCCCCCCCCAAAAAACCTTTTTTTGTACATATTTAATTAATTAATTTATTGGTTTCTTAGTACAGTGTATTATATTATAATCGGATAAATATTTGAGCAAAGTAAGACATATATTTGGGTACCCTGCCTGCTACACTAGTATTTGACTGTATTACAATAGACAGTGTTCTTTCGGTATAGTAGTAAACAAAGTGCAATGATCAATGTACAAAATTATATATATAAAAAGTTAAACAAGATGTCATTATATTAGGTAACACAAATGTATTGTTCAATGTATAAGATATAATATATGGTATATGTAAAGAGTAAAGCAAGATGTAATAAAATAACATATAATTAAAATATTAAACATAAAGTAAGTCCAATGTTTAAAATAAATAAATTATATATATATATAAAGAGTAAAACAAGATGCAAATAGATAGCATATAAAAAAGATATATAAAGAATAAAACACGATGCAATTAGGTAATTATATATAAAAAAAAACAATTTATATACTCATTTAAATATTTTAAATTTAATTGGAAAAAAATATGGAACCCATAATATTTGATAACAATTCATTTAAATTTATTAATTGTTTAATTCAATTAATTGATTTTTTACGAAAGTGAGACCAAAAAGAGATACATATGTAATATGTACGTAGTGATAAATTCGAACGTTGTTGTCTGGCGGCGGGACACGCGTTCTTTGATAACTCTGATATTAGTGAACGCTGGCGTGTCGCCCAAAACGCGTGTCATAGGTTCGCCATCACTTAGTGATCTAGTGGTCTGGGGTTCACGCCTCGTTCCATAAGTCCAGCAAGTTAGTTCTGTTTTCATAGTAATAAACGTTTAGTTTGGTTTGAAAATAGTAAGAGTATTGATATGACACGTATTCCGTGTACGCATCTTTATTTAAAGAATAAATAAATATTTTTTTTAGGAAATAGGATAATGTATTTTGGGGTCACATTTCAGTGGCTTGAAAATAAAAATAGTGTATTATGTGATAAGAAAATAGGAATAGTGTACAATTATAATTATGGGTCCTATTAATTTTGACGAAATCGTACACTGGCTGGCAGAATACACATTAAAGTTGTTTACCCAAATAAAGCATTAAAATATTCCATTCTGCCTTTCCGGGCCGCAAGCCAGCGCACACCGCACCGTCGATACGTGGGATGTGAGCGGCGCCAGCGGTGACTAATTTGCATTAAGATCAAATGGTTATTATGTAATCAAATTATTATGGTAATGGGCGGGGCTATCTTCAGGATTAATCCATAATATTCCCTCTCTCCGAACAGTTTCTTGGGATCGCTTTCCACAATCATAGTTACATTGAATATTAATTTTCACGAGATTAAGCTGAGTAAATTTATCCTCATGGAAGCTCCAAAATTCATATTTGAATATTTACGAGGGATTCCGCATTTTTGAACTCTCCGAGGAGGCGGAGGCTCGGAAAGTTAAGGTACAAAAGCAATTTAAGTTTTGGAATTACAATTTAAAAGGTAGACTTTAAATAAAACTCGCTTTCGAAATGCGTTCGCGTATTTGATATTCTAAAGAAGTCGCAAAAGAAATTTTAAAAAGCAGTCGCGTAATTATGTATTATATATTTACTGCCTAACGAAGTGAGTAATAATTAAAGCACAGATAATTTACTAATTAGATAATAGTTATCGTCAACACGGACACTCACTTATTTATGATCAAATATTTCATCTCAAAAAACAAGTAAAATTCTAGTATATAGTTTTAAAATAATTTATTTATCTGTATAATATAATTTTTAACGATTTTCGTGAGTTTGAATAAAGTTGTAAATTTTTTCAATTTTTAAATGCAAATATATTAACATAAATTAAATTAATCAACTAGAAAGATGAAAATATTTTTTTTGTATATCTTTCTAGTTGAATAATTTTATTTGTATTGAAAATACGACAAACATGTTCTGAAATTGTAACTTCACAAAAAAAAAATTGCTTTCATTAAAAAAAAAGCAAACATATTATTTTAGTCAGTTGATTGAGAGCAACCATTACGCTATTGTATAAACAAATTCATGTACATATTAATATCGTGCTGTCATCCCTACCGATACAGTACGGAAGTGAAAAGAATCCTTAAAGCAACCTTTTAAATGCGTTTTTATACGAAATTCGACAATATTTGTCTAATTTCAATAGGCTAGTCTTGTAGACATTAATTTTCTTTATATGACACGTCTGATTTTGATTCTATATCTCACACATATAGTACAGGTATGGCTTTGGTACGATGATACCGGAGCCAAACTATATATTATATATATCAGTTAATAATCGAATGTAATAATTGTGCCATATAATAAAGAAAAAGAAAAAGTTAACTATGAAGGAAAGCCACAGGGTATTAGTAACTAACTGCTGGAACAGAACTAACTTTAAAGAATATTTTTAAAATGTTTTAGATTTTATAAAATATTGCATGTGTTGATTTGTTGAGTGGAATCGAAGCGAGATTAATAACTCTCAAAACGATTCCGGGATAGGGTGGAACTCTTTATATGTTTTTATTCTTTTTTATATTATCATCTTTTTTTTCGTTTTATTCTTATTATTATTATTAAGATCCGGTGTGAAAAATCATGGAACTTTATTCAGTCTTGGGAGAGAGAGAGAAAAGTTGTGTTAAGTGTAAGGGACACAGAATTTGATCACTAATTTGGTAATATTAATTACGCAATAATTTATCTCGAGTGATTTGATCGAACAATCTCAAGTGAAGCGAGCTCGCGTGACGTGAGAAGCATTTGGCTGTGTTAATTGATGCCGGGGGCATCATGCGCTGTATGCATCCAGAAATCCTATATTCCAGATAGTAAATTATCGCAACTTGAAAGGAAACCCTGTGTTCACCTGTCTGAGGAGACCGACATGAAACATTAGATATCGACACTATTAATAGTACACCTGTATAAAATTATTACACAATATAATTGGAATCACATCGATATATCAAACTGTATAAACTAAGCATATCTTATTTTGCAAGTACTTAAAATATTTTAAGAACACATTTTAATTGTGAATTTGCATCTTTAGAACATAGTTCTATGGTGTTTTAAAATAAATTAAATTAATTAACTATTTTTAGATATACAATTTTTTTTTATTTAATATCCCGGTAGTAACTAAATATTTTTTCGATAACATAGATTTTTCTTTATATTTTTCTAGTTGATTAATTTAATTTGTATTAACCTTTACCATACCGTGATATGATATAAATTACACGTATACGGCCATGCTGTCAATTTTTATTACCGTAAGAAATTAGAGTTTTTAACTGTTTAAATGTGAAAAATGTTTTGATTAGCTTAAATGGCTTTAATGTTAAATTTACTCTAAATACTGAGCATGAAATATGAAAAAGAGCATTAATATAACATATAACCCGGATCATTCATCAACTCCTATAAATAACGAACTTCCTTCTTATCTCTCGTTAATTAATTAGTTAGAAAGAGACATAATTACATTCGTATCTTTGTTATTTTTTTCACTGTGGAATTAATGTGGAATTCCTTCCTGTCTTACCGAAATTGGTTTTGTTACCAATTGAATTGAAAAATAATTATTTTTGTAGGAATAGCGTTACATAATTAATTTTTCATTAGTCATTTCTGAGCGTAAATCTCTTCCTTAGAATTAACTAAAATATGAATTATATATTGTGTGTATTTACCGAAATATTATAGGTTTAATTGGTGCGGTAGAGCTGTGTTAGTGCACGGTTTGGGAAAGGTTACAAACACCACAGAATTATGCTCTGAAATTGCTTCACGACAAAAATGTGTTTTCATTAAAATGTAATTTATTTTTAGAACATTATTTTTTCTACTTTTTACTACCTTGCTGAAACAAATGACCTTTATAAAATTCTTTCATTGACTAGACTTGTATTATTACCTTCTCTCATGTTAAACCAGTGTCCCAAGTACAACCTGTATATATTCGTAGCGGGATGTCCGAGACCTATTGATGTGCATGAACGTCTCATTATGTTTTCCGCAGGAATACATTAATATAACAGTAATAAGAGGCTGTTGCCATTTGTTTATTTCAGTAATTCAGAATGCATGGATTGAGATAGCACTATTTTGTTTTGACCGAATATAACTGCAAGTTCCAAACATCCTTCTCTCATATTATAGAATACTGCCGCTCCTTGTTCAATACGTTCTTCTAGTTTTTTTTGAACGATGCCGTTCGCAATAACGTACCCTCATAGGCATTTCAAACTAACAATTGGTACATTAAAATAAATACTTTGTGTCATAAAACGAATTATTTGTGCATTACAATAATAAAAAATAAACAATAAATAAATATATCTGTTCTAAAAAAGTACCTAAGCTAATGTAACCTTGGTAAATTTTTATTAGTAGTATTTTAGCAATATTTGAATATGTCCAAGAACACACAATCACTAGATTTTTACCTACAAAGGCACTGTTATTAAATAAATATCAGATATCTCATACAAACGAAGCTATCTTTATTATATTTAATGGAAAATATCTAGAAGTGTGAGATATTTACAGGGCTTACGACCTGTCTTCGGCTGGCTTAAGTGATCACTTTATATAAATATAACGTTCACCAATCTCATCCCATCAATCTTTTATTTTAAAAAGTTGTATATATGTTAATATGTGGGCTCCCTTCGAGTACTACTACACCATCGCCATCTATAGACCAAATTTGATAAATCATTTTTCATTGAAACAGCATTCATACTCAATGAGAATTAGATTTTTTTTGAACACTATTTAAAACAATATTCTTTATACGTCTGAAAAATTAATATTTTCAATTATTATATATTTTTCTCATTTTTACTAGTATTATTATGATATTACCAGGGGAAGGGAAGCAAGAGGAGTATTTACCCAGAAATTATTTCATCACTTTTACTGCGTCGAATATTATTATTGTATACGGATAATGTTAGCTCTATTTTCGCAACATTGATTATCAAGCTACATAACATCAAACCAATCCATCTACGGAAAAGTATAAACTAGGGAGACGTTATATCGAAGATGTGTTCAAACACCTAGCGTGAAAAGGGCGCGGCTTATATAAATGAAAAATTTATATCGTAACAACCTCAGATTTGATGACGACGACATAGATATTTTGGAAGATTCTTTAGAACTCCAGGACTAGCTAAACGATCTTAATAAAGTTTCCAAAACTCTTGGCTTTCGAATGAGTGTGGATAAGACGAAATAAATGAGTAAGACGGTAAATATCGATTGACAACCTCACAGTTGAGTTTCAGAAGCCAACACGTAGGTCGCCCTCAGATCACTGGGCCGTTGGCATAAGAAAGATTGCAGGAAGCAGCTGAATTCGAAATACAGAGATAAGAGAGTGATGACGATTATTTAGAGAGAAGAATAATGTTATTTTGATTATTATGCTAATAAACACATTCATTGTGCGACATAATGTTTATTTCTATAAATGTAATTTGCTTTTTAATTGCAAAATAAATATTAAGCCATTGTCATATATTTTTCTAATTAAAGCAGTAATTATTACACATGTATGTGTTTTAAAATTATTCTAGAAATAAAAAAATGCTCATCAATGAATAAAATGACACCGTATTATGGCAGCTAATAATTCAAAGAAGCTGTAAAAAAGATTTCAAAATAACCCAAACTTTCGCGATATAAAAATCAAGCATTCTTTGAGAAAATTCGGAAACTCATCTTCCGTCGGCATTTTCTTCTAAAATATTTTTTGTTTGCAGCGGAAGCCTTTCTTCGCCCGATAAAGTTGTTGGCTAAAAATATGTCTATTCAGTCGCCGGAAAATGCCCTTAAGCGAAAAAATAATAAGTATGTTGAATAATCCATCGAATCGATAGACATTGCCGAGCTGTTTATGTGACAGGATATGCCGAGGAAGCAAAGGGTTCGGGTCCCGGGGGAGTTCTCTCATCAATTTGTTTTCTTGTCTGCCTCCAGATGGTGTAATAAAATTGACGGTATTTTTCTCGGGATCAGGTCAAGATTATTTATTGACCTGTGTCTGTGTCAATTGAGTCTCATTTGAAACGACTATTGCGTTTTGATGGGACAAGTCACCGAAGCGAATCTGAGCTAGAGTCAATTTACACTTTCTTCCTATAAATAATTGACAACACGTTAAATTTAAATAGTTTCTTTCATATTATAAAAACATTTCTTTTGTGACTGAATTTCTGGTAAATATATTTTTTAATCGCTATTATTGTGTTATTTATATTTTAATCTATCATAATATTTGATCAACAATATATTTAATGTAGATTTATAAACCAAAAGATGTATGTATGATATGTATGTATAGCGCACTGTACTGGCTTCAAAGGTCTGGTATTTTTGCAAAATATTAGACTAACATAAATTGGATCGGTTGGTTGACCGAGTTCAATTGTTGATGAAATAAATATGAAACAGTAAAAATAAAGAATTTTAAAGTAAGAAAAAAAAACATATGCTTAAATTAAATGCACTAATGATTTTGAAATGCGTGACAAGCGCGACATTCAGCGTTGAGGGTACGCCGCATTGCGAACTTCGTTGTATGGGTACGTATGTGTTCCATACTGGAAACGAGAATGTAGACGAGGGTGGTTGGCCGGTCTCAGCTTCTCTCAACCGGCGATGATGATGATAATTATGAGGTTGAAAGAAATGTAACACAAAAGATGTTCACTACAGCTACACGACAAAATCGAGTATGGCTTCCGCCTGCAGAATACCCTGTTTTTATTCAGATTCACAACAATACATATAGTCATATTTGCAATTACCTACCCAGTAACAGGCGGCCGCTGTGACGTTTTACTAAGAATAATAGTCTTTATTTTCTTGATATCTATCCCGCGAATTTTTTGGCGCCACGCCGATGATTACACCATTAAATTACTGACAAGTGTCGTATCACATCAATTATATGGCGTCTCTGCTGCAACTTCGCAATTCTGTTCAATACAGTATGTATAATATAGTTACAATATAATTAAGGTTGTATATTAATTTGTGACATGAAAAAAATATGCTGCATAGCAGCAAAGAAAAATAACTGATATTGGCGACAGAAATACAGGAATCTAAATGGGTTGGAGACATCAACGATTAGACGGAAGTGTTTACTAATAGTATGCAAGAGGTAATCAGTATCTAGTTTATTGTTAACACTTTTACAATGGGCCTTTGAGGGGGTGACTTTACGTTATTTCACTAAATATATTAATAAAATGTAGTTTTGTGACTCTTGTAGTTAAATGAATTAACTAGGTATTGATTCTTCATGCCACGTAAAAGATTTAAGAAACTTTTTAGAATTCTTTCTACTTATAGCCGTGTAGTCATCATACTCATCAAGATCCATTAAAATGATTTTTTTTGTCCAAATTCAATAACTATTAACAGTCATATGGTATTGTGAATTATAAACTGTATATATGGAACTTGGAAACTTTTTTAAACACTCTGCCACGCGGCTATGGACTGTGCGACTATTGTGTGACTACATACGACAGAACAACCTTCATAATCTAATTACACGAACTGCCTACTTCCTGCGACTACTATGCTGCTGCCTATCAAACTCTGCACGTTACCTAACTTTGAGACAACTTCGTGACGGGTCTAAGCAATATTTAATTCAATTATCACGACACGAAAACGATTTATGTGAAACGCACGTGGCACAGTGTTGCAATATTATTATTAGAAACATTTTACTTGTAAAAGTTGTATTTATATGTTTGTTTCATAGTATATAAAAGGTGCCTTTCGGAAAATTTTCAAGTTTAATATTAAATAAAAAAAATTACTACAATGGTCTCCTCATTTTTTATTTATATATAATGGAGTTTAATCACGCTAATTTAACGTTTTATAAACAATATCGTCTAAATGCCGACCATTTCTCTCAAGACACTCTTAAATCTGCGAACACACGAGAGCAAAGCGCTGGTTCAATGGCAGCAACTTCACGGCGGATATTTTTTTGTAGGGCCTGAATTATTCGAGGATTGTTGCTGTAAACTCTCGACTTGAGGTATCCCCACAAAAAAAGTCGCACGGTGTAAGGTCCAGTGACCGAAATGCCCAGAGTATGTCTCCGTAGTTGCTGATTAATTTATTGAAAAAAATTTCCCTCAGCTTCTCCATTTAAACTCTAGCTGAAATTGTGTTCTGTTATTGAACCTGGGAAAGAGTTGCAGCTGTGATACCAAAAACTCGTCGATCATTCGGCAGAAATTGCACACCACATTGTCGTTTTTGGACAATGCAAACGTTTTTGATGACGTTCCATGGGTTATCGGGGCACCAGTATCCATGTTCTGTTTATTAACATAGCCATCAATATGAAAATGTGCTTCGTTAGTAAACAATATGTTTCCAAGCGTTCGTGCTGTTTCAAAACGTTCTAGCATCGTTCTCGCTAAGGTTTTACGTAAAGAATAGTCATTTTCGTTGAGAAACTGCACGATTTGCAGTCACATGTTCTGGCATCGCTGCTGACATTGATGGTCCCGGAGGAGTTTGGTTAACCATTGTTCCTTTTCGTCTGAACTTTTGAACCCAACACCAGATAAGTTGCGTGCTCGGTCCATCACTTACTCGTCGAATATTAAAGTGAGTACAAAAAGCGCGACGCGCACGAACCAATGAATCACCGCACTTTAAATATTGCTCAACCGCGAACGCGCGGTGCATTTCCAACGAGTGATTCATTGCGACTGGCAAATCCGCAAATCCGCGTTGAACAATACCCCTCTCACTTACCTCACCCTGATGGTTTACGAGCAATTACAATTTAATATTGAATTTTTTCCGCTGAACACTTATAATTAAAGATAAAATTATTATTTTAAGAAGTCTTTGTGTTTTACGTTACAACACATGTACGTACGTATTTGTTGCTACCTGGAATCAAATCAGGAACCCTTCCTATCTAATTAAAATGAATGAATCAATTCATACTGGCGTCTCCTATCGAATTTTAATCAAAGGTGTTTGAGATTCCTTACATATAAAGTAGATTGCTTTCAAATAATGGAATGACAGATGTATCAGTTTGGAAACGCAACACATAAGTTCGAAAAATTGTCGTTATCTTACTATGGTGTCGTGGTGTAATATTGGAATTACCAGAATCACTATTTATATACACAATTGTAACATAATTCATAAAATAGCTAGATAATTATCTGAATGTAGTAGTTTAGCCTAGCCCAGCTAGTTTCCGATCTCCGTGCCTATCCAGACTCAATCCTTTTGAATGCCAGTATTTTATTAAATTTTATTTTGGCGAGTTTTATCATTTTTCGGATGATAATGTAATAGTATTTCATTACAACCTGGAAGTCTGATATTTTTAACGATTTAACAATTATAAAAAAATGATGACAGTTAATTGTGACCAATTTGTTGAAGTAGTAAAAATAAACGTTTATTTTTAGCTCAGTTTCATTTCAAACCGATGATTTATAAAACCACAGTTTCAGGTAAAGACTGGTTTATTCTTTATTCATTTTGATTATCGTAAAAAATAGTTAAAATAAAGAAGATGGCATTAAGGAAGCTGTTCCCTAATCGAAATATATTGGAGTTTTAAATAAAATGAAAGGGATGACTTTAGCCCTCGCTATCCTTAAGCGGGTGTACATAAACAGAATACATTACCAAAGCAAAGTGGCACTTTGTATTTTAATTCAGTCATTACTTCCGCGCGCCTGGCAATAAAATAAAGATCGTTACACACCGTTGAATGTCCTTTTTACATCCTTAAAATGTCGAAATTTCTCTTGCTTAGTATTAAGTTGAGCTAAGAGGAAGTTAATAGACCAAAGCTCGCGCTGAGGCAAATCTCTAGCATATTTACATCGTTTTGGAAATCTTATGGAACATTTTTATCCCCTTTTCGGTGTTTTGATGATTATTACGGAAATTGAGTAAACCTTTGGAAACATTATTCTAAAAGTAAATAATAATGCGAATGTTTCTAGCTTACTGTAAAGATATCGGGCATTTTAAGGTAGATATCCATCAAAAATATATCTATTGCAGAGTATCAGGGCGCAACTTCAATGTACCTTGTTCAGTCATGACCAGGAAACCTCCAAATCACTCTCCGTTAAAATATTTGATTGTATGTCGCGTTTTTTGCAGATGGTTTCTGGTAAACCTGTCAACTAACCGATTTCGCACTATTTTTTCAAAATGGTGGCTGTTCAAAAACTTAAAATATTACGTTCCTCATTCTTCCCCCTTTGCTTATATACGAAATCTACCAGATGCGGCCAGTGTCGAAAGAAATTTTTTATTTTGACGATAAAACATATTTACTTATAAGCAGGGGCGTGCAGTGTATACAAGCAAAAAAGCTGTGAATTACTGAAAATTTTGGGACACAAATATACATGAAATAATACATGTGCTATAAACGGACGATTTATTATAATTACGCTAGTCCCATCTATGTACCAATAGAATCTTTAATGGCTTATTTCTAAAAACTACCATGACTACCACGTGGCGGGCGCTAGTGTCGTCTTATGCTTAATTTATTCCTACTAAAAATTCTATCCTCTATTTTTAAGCTTCTTCTACTTCTCGTTATACTCAAGCCATACAATTAGCTATTTACTGAATTGAAAACTCCATTCAGCTGATCCGTTTTATACGGAGTCCTTACTTATGCTGTTTCTTAACAGAATGACATTTTAAAGGTTTTCAGCTTAGCTTCGTGCAAATCGTTGAAGTATCTACTTCCTCTTTTACTAATTCGTGAATTTTACAAACTGACTGTTAGCATGTTGTTTCCATGATCATTCTTAGCATTCGAGATGAACGATGAATTTGTTTTTGATTTGGGAAAAACCTTTAATACAAATAATAATTGGCTTTGGTTATTACGTGTTGGATTTTAAAACAGTCAATCATAAATAATGTTCAATCATAAATAATGTAATAAAAAACACTCACAAAAATTTTATATTGAATTTTAGATAGATAAATTTACTTAGTAGTAAATAGTACTCAAAAATTACAAATAAATAAATGGTAGGGTTGCGTAAACTACGGATTAATTTTGCCTAAAGACGTCGGTTAAACGAAAGTTCAAAATCCTATGTACAAGTACATATATTCTATATGATTGTATAATATCATTAGTGACAGCATAGCCTAAGTCTAATGAGTCATCACAGCGGTTTGTTAATGTAAGATTATAATTTTTATTATGATTATTTGTGCTATAAAATAATCAAACAAATTAAACAACTGAAATTAAATAAATATAGCATAAAGATAAAATTATATCTTATAGTGCATAATAAATGGCGATATAAAATGTTAAATAACCAAATAATAACAGTTATCAAAAAATAAAATAATTTATTTATTCTTAGTATAGTGTATACATAAGTATTTTTATATATGCTCTTATATAAACAAGATCAAAATCGTTTCTTTTACTACAACTTATCTTTCATATATTTGCTTAGTTTCATTTTGAATCTGTTTGGTTTTTCCTCCTTTCTTATATTTTCTGGCATTTCATTAAAAATCTTCATGGCACTGTACATCATCGATTTTTGAGATTTAGCCTTCTTCCTGAATGGCGTCTATCTTTTCCACTTGTATGTTGATTTGTGTCAATTTTTCGTATAATTTTTGCCAATATTTTCTTAGAGAGGATTTTGTAATTTTTGGCTTAAAGGTCATCATATTCAGATCTTTTAGCATTGCACTGATCCGAGTATATCTATATTGCAATTTGCATTACATACTTTGAACAACAAATAAATTCAGAACAACAAGAGATAAATATTGTTAGATATATTACATATTGATAAAAAGAGAAAATAATAATAAGTAGATTAGAATGAACATTTAAGTATTTTAAAATTTCTCACTTATTTACGTAACATATTTCAGAGAAAATAGAGCATTTTTTATAAAAATGATGCTAATATTGCTTCATGTACGAAGCTTCCACTTAACTCTAAATATTGTATCAAACATTACTGAACATTTTTTTGAACATTAGTAAAATGATTATTTTCTGACTACGGCGATGAAATTTTACAAAGAAGTAGCTCAGTTACTATGACCGGGGTGCCTCCGTTTACTTTGTATGAGTTGTGCATTTTATTGTCTCGCGCGCGCGATGCACTGTGTTGTTGCTGATCTCTCGGGACATTCTCATCGCATCATCCTACTATTCGAGCAGTATTTACTTTGTAATATTGTGAAAAATATATTTTTTAAAGAGCTCTGTTATTATGGAAGCAAGGAAGATGAATACAAATAGAAAAGAAAAAGTTGCGTACACATATTAAATTTTTATAATATCTGAAAGAAATTTTCTGATCAGGTATTGACATATTATATTTAATTTATATGAACGTATAACAATTTGTGCCCACAATCAAGTGGCGCTTATTGGTCCAGTGGTTACGACACTCGTCTAGTGATTCTGTGGTCGGGAGTTCGAACTTCATGGCACAATCTTGGTTTGAAAATAGTAATAATTTGATGTGATACGTATTCCGTGTACGCATCTCTATTTAAAAAAATCATAAATATCAATTCTTATTCGTATTTTTAAGATTAGAAAAATTAACTGTGTGGTTAAAATTCATTATTTTAAATTGTTAACTTTGTTTTATTAACCACTTAATGAATTAAAAATACCTTCGAAAAATATCGTTTTCTTCTTCAGGATGTTATTAAATTAAATAATATAGTTTGGAATCGTTGGAGATAAATCAAACTAATCAAAATATTATAAACAACCAACTAAATTTATCCACAAGTGTCATTCTATTTTTTTTTCTAAAAATTATTCTAGTCATTTTTTATCATCAAGTAACAATTTAAGTTAAGTAATAAATTAATTATTTAAAAAATTATTGTTTTTTGATTAGTTAATGACATTCTGAAGAAGAAAAGGATATTTTTCGAAACCGGTAGTTTTAATTCATTAAGTGGTTAATAAAACAAAATTAATATTGGCTGTAATATCGTACTCTAATTTGAGGCTCGTCGAATGCACTCCACAATAGCGAATGATCAGACAATAACACCCAATTCACTATTTCGGCAAAAATAACAATGGTCGACAAAAAAAAATTTTCGCTCCCATCGGAATTTTCGCCCGAACTTTATAAATTTAAAAAGGCTGGTTCTGAATCTGACAATGCAGAATTGCTCCTTTATCCACCATTTTAGAAAAAAGGGTTTATACCGACAAATAATAATTAAGAAAAAATATTATTTGTATTTATTTTCTTGCAATTTATGTTATTAATATAAACTAATAATATATAATACAAATTAAATTAATCAACTAGACAGATATTCAGAAAAAATCTATATTTAGTTGTTACAGGGATTCAATGCTGAACCTCTTTCTATCCGGAGAAGCGCGTTTACCATTTTGCTATAGCAATATAATACATTATCGACAAATTTTGAAATTATATTTTGTAATATTTCCAATTGATTGATCTATTATTCCATTTTTTAAAGCAATTAACTTTATATTGCGGTGAATCTCAAATATCTTTGATTAAAACCCGCTGAGTAAAAACCGAACAAATGATATTTCACAAATTAATTAACAGTATAAAAAAATACCTTACTTTTTAATACTGTCTCTTTATTCCTTTGCGAAAGTATCTCTCTAAAGAATTTAACAGTAGTTGCCAACATTTGTTCATACAAATTACAGCTAAAACGTTTTTCTATTTCATAAGTATCCGAATGGAAACTTAATCCATATTTGTCAGAAACAGATTCCAAGTTAACAGAAAAGAAATTGAAATAAATGTGCAAGAATTGAATTTTGATGGACATGGTATAACCTATAATCTGGTATGAAGACAGCAGGAATTCCTCAGAAAGGGTATGCAAAACTCACAAAAATTACAAATATTCACCGTACGTAAGGGTCTCCGTAAGGCATTCTATATTATTTTATCTAGCAATAGCTTCATGTTCTCATATATTTCTTTCTCGTCATATAGTTTGGTAAGCAAGCAGAACTAGTCTTTAATCTGAATGTCGACAAGTTTCCACGCACAAATGTCGTGTAAAACTGACATGGATACGTACAACTGCCTGTTCTGATAAGTTATTAAACATTATAAAGTACAAACATTTACTTAATTTTAATTACTACTGGAAAGACTCAAAATAGCTCAACTGACGAGCGACGATGACACTTAAGGTTTGACGTACGTGACGGGCGTGTAGTAAGGCGTGAGACGTGGGCTAGAGTCGTCACCAAAAATCTCATGGGATCAAAATTCATATCTCGGAGATGGTGTCGAGTCAAAAATTCGTGGAGACGGGCCATTAGGTCAAAAAGTACAATAATGTAAATAAATACTTATTAATATTTAACGCAAACACGTTGTGGTTCATTTTAATAATTAATAGTTTAATTACAAATTAAATGTATCAAATTAAAAGATGTATAGATTAAATCCATTTATCGAAAAAATATTTTCTTATCTGGGGAAACGCGCTGACCATTACACCATGTCAACCTAGTAAGTTTACGACAAACTTTTCGAGCCTACATGTTTCAGCTATTTCAAAGTGATACATTTATAGTGTTATTCCATTTATAAGCAATCCACTTTATATTACGGAAAATCTAAAATATCTCTGAGTAAAAATTAATTCTTCCGTTTTATTTATTAAATTTGGACACATTAATTAATTAAATTGTATTAAAATACCACAAAACTATGTTCAGAGAACTGCAACACCACAATAATAATGTTTTAACCCCATGTTTTTATCATCTTGATGAAGGAAAGAGTATTTATGAAACCGATTAGTGAATATAAAGTACTCATAGTACTTCTTTTCAAGCTATCACTTTTGTAATATATATATCAATGTCGCACTCACCGTTGATGTATTTAATTATAATGTTGTCGGCGGTTCTGTTTTATATTCCCTTCAGAAATATTTACTTTTTTTAATGACAAGACTTTCGTAAATTTCCACATCTTGCAGCGTTTACGTGAGGTATTTAACGGTAACCGTTACCCGTCCTCGATATCTCAACTGGCCCGGCCCTCGCGGTTTTCTCAGGCCTGACTCCAACATGGCGGCTGTTTAAGGTGTCGCCATTAAACTCCTCGTATAACAGACTTTATGGCCGCCGACTGTTATCCCCTACATAGTAACCGCCGGCACTTGACGCAAGTGTCGATACTAACATTACCATAGCTTACAAGACTTCGGAAGAAGATTATGTCATCGCTTGTCTCCATTGGTACGTAATGAAACAATATTGTTGCGAGGGGTTCAACAAATACGATACAGAAATTTGAATTTTTTCAAAATTGCGAATGAGAACTGAGAATCGAATTGTCGATTTTTAATTCTGTAGTAAATTTTGTACAACGTCACCATGCATTTTTTTTTATAGAATTCTTGGTTCTTGTAAACGTCTATCGCATTATTATGATTCATGATAAATATGTTTGTTTAAAATATAAAATAAACATTAATGAATAAAAATAATTAATTGGTACATTGTATGTTATTATTTAGAAAAAATACGCATTAAACACGGTGTAACCAAGTTAATGTCAAAAATGTTCAAGGAATATGTGCAAGTTCTGCACTGTTACAGAAAATATTGTTTGAAAGTTTTACAAAATCGTGTTAAGCATAAAGTCTACGTACTTTGAAATAAATGTTTGCGAAATTGTTCAATTATTAATCTATACCTTTGCTTCATAAATCATCTATCTAAAAATAGTCTAGCCGCTCGAAATCCGATAATCATTAATTTTATGTATTCAATATATAATTTTTAATTAATTAATTAATAAAATAATTGCAAATTACGATTTTTTTTAAATGCTTATATCTCTGATATGGTTGAGATTAGGCACAATATCCCTTGAATAATTTTGACTCATAATTATAGTCAGGTATCCACCCATAAAGTATTGTGAACTAGGTCTGTTACATTTTGTATATAGATTTACATTGGGGTCTCTACTAATTAGTTACGAATTCTAGCGTGTTAGTATTAGTAACGCATGCTATCGAGTTAGTATTAGTAACGCATGTTAGCGAGTTAGTATTTGTAACGCATGCTAGCGAGTTAGTGTTAGTAACGCATGTTAGCGAGTTAGTATTTGTAACGCATGCTAGCGAGTTAGTGTTAGTAACGCATGCTAACGAGTTAGTATTAGTGACGCATCCTAGTAGTTTTATTTACTTGAAAAAAATACAGAAGGGAGTAAAGATGATATTGAGAAGAATATGTGAGAAGCCTATAAAATAGTAATAATATTAAGCCGAGATTAACGTAATACACACATACGTATTTTATGTACATACACACATCTTGTAGTTTGTCGACATGGGATGAATATAATGATGAATATATCGATATGTAAAATCTACGAAGATGCTGAGGCGTTATTCAAATAAACATCATCATGCAACTCAACGTGAAAACAATGAAGAAATGTCATTCAAGAAATCCAGAACGAAAAATAATGAGTCGTACAAAAGCAACGTGAGAAAAAAATTTATGTAAAAGTTGCTGAACTGTGTGGTTATCTCGTAAAATATTTTTTTTTGCTGTTATATAATATTTTCATTGAATTTTAAAGGTTATAAAGACTATGATAAGGTTATATTAATTAGATACGATTATGTTGATTATCAAATTTTTCTAGTACTGGTGTCAAGGCAGAAACAGAATGCAGTCGGTGATGGAATCATTGTCACCTACCCTGAAATAGAATATGCATGATTTTGATTACAATAAATTGAATTTGATAATGATTAATTTGAATGATTTGAATCGTATTACGCTTTCTTCGCACCGTAATAGCAGAAAGATTATGTCGTTTCCGTGTTAAAAATAATACTGAACTACTAATGCCATTACTAATTTAATTAATAAAACGTTTCAGAAAGCATATTATCATTAGGGATGTTAACTTTTCATCACGTACATCGCATTACATACAAATTCAATAAGCCAGTACACGGAACACTGCTTTAAAACTGAGTTCAAACTCTTCCAAAGTTGAAAAGTTGATTCTGAAATATTTTCCGATGAAAATGTATTCAGAACGTTATGTTTCTCTAATGCGATTCAACTTAATAAGTTGGAGCTACATAAACAGTAGTAAAAAACGGCGGAAGGTAAGTTCCACTCAGGTAAAGAAAGCTCCAAGTTCGTCCTTATATTGTGCACAACCCGTTGAAGTAGGTCACAAGTTGTTTTAGATAGCAGCGGTTGGAACAAATATTTGGTTATGGCTGAAAGTTAAAATCGTGTCCGAATAGCTACTCCGGGAAGGATTTCTTACCATTACTTTTTACAGCGCAAATAGTTTCATAAAATTATACGAACGTAATGAAAATCGGATTACTTCTGTCGTATAACACCGACAAAAAGAAAACGATATCGAAAGGATAAAATTATTTCGGTCGTACTTTAAGTGTACTGTAAAGTGATGAATTTAAAACCTTATTTCAGCGAATATTTATTACAAGGGCAACTAAAGTGTATGAGATTACAACTTTTTTATACGAATAGATATATTTTTTCGAAAAGTGATCTGTTTTATAGACTCGAGATTTTATGGAATATCGTTGATTATGTAGAGTTATTGAACATTTTACGGGTAAAAAAAAACCTACATTTCAAAAATATTTAATATTATACTAGTGGTAGTGGTCCTTACCCGGCGTTGTCCGGGATTCAGATTTAATTAAATACAGATTTAGAGGTAAAGGGTATGCCTTTGCTTTACGCAAGCTCTAAATAATAACAATGCATGCAAAATTTCATCCAAGATCCTAGAGTGCAACTGTGTAAAGTTTGGATAGCATTCAATAAAATACACATTTATATCAAGGAAACAAGGTGAATCGCCCAGGGAGGAAGGGAGGGATAATCTATGTTTTGCACCGGGGTCTAAAGAAAAACAATGCAAAATTTAGTTTAGATCAGTCAACCTGTATAGGATTATATAGAAACACATATTTACTTATATATACATATAAAGCTATTGAATCATCTCTATTTCTATCCAATATAAACATAGTAGATACAGATAATACTATACAATGAAACCATATACAATGGAACCATTATCCACTTCCAATAGGATTACACAAATATGGACCCAATACATTATCCAATTGGGTAGAGATAAATCAGAAGCATCGCTATCCAACATTCTAGGATAATCACACTCCCACTACATTTTTTTTTCTCTATTTTTATTTTTATTCCTGTCGAATCTTTATCTTTCTTGAACTAATCTTGAAAAACTGGTTACTTTAACACAGACTGCAGTCCAGTAAAGTAGCCAGGACAATGCTATATATATCAGAGGTAGAGTCTACTCCATCCCACTCAATAAACTACGAGTATTTAATTGCAATATAATTGTATCTTATGTTTATCATGTTATATTACAATATATTCACCTCTGTTTCAACAAAAACAGGTACGTCAATAAAGTTTAATAAATAAATAATGTAAAATCAGAAAAAAAAAAATTGAAAATATTTAAAACACGACATAAATATACTTCAATAATTGAGTTACGAGCAAATTAAATTCAAAGATACCAAATTTCAATTTCTCAGTATTAAAATGAGGCCAAGTAATTAGTGAAATTTTTTACTTTGTGGCATTAACTAATATTGAGCGTATTCTTTTATTAAAAATTATAAACGGCTTGCCAGATGTCCTCGATTTGACTGAACTGATATGGTATCGAATGGCTCAACGTACTATGTACGTCGTTAGAACTTTACTGTTTGACATGTATGTTTTGAAAACATATGATTATATCAATCCAAAGAATCACAAGCTCGGTAAATATTTTTTTGTGAATTTTTTATGAGTCGATATTTTTAGTTTCACGTTTGAATGTAAGTGTAATATTTTTGACACCGTATTAAAACAATTGTATAATTGAATAGAGTATTAATGTCGTTATGTGTTTTCATTTTTGTATTAATAGTTAGTCGTAGTGCGATGTATATGAAATATGATATCATTTAAATTAATAGTTTAATTTTTATCATGCAATTATTATGTAACCTCATTTTGACAGTTATTAAATCTAAATAGTTTAAATGTATGCGTGTATATATATAAAAAAAATGTGCAAAAGTAAAATTAAATACATAAATAATTAGTCGTCCTTAAAACAATTAATAGCGAAAGTAATTTTTTTGAAAAAAAAATACCAATAATCAGCGCCTTTTGAGATCTGAGAGATTTGAATATGATCCTTGAGGAATTCCGAAGGAGCTACCACAATGTTTTGAAGAAAAGCTTATAGGCGTAATTGCTTTATTTTATTGGCAGGATAGTAGGAATGCTAGATTTGACTGCCAGTATGTATAGTATGCGATTTGTAATAAGATATGATATGTACTAATACCAAAGAGGTTATATAATATAATTGTATGTTCACTTCTGATTTACACAAAAATTATGAGACTAAAGGTTTAAATAAATTAAATTAATGAAAATACATAACATAATTTGTTATTACTGACAGACAGTCATGCGCCAGAGAATTTAACTACACGATTTGGCAAAAATTGATTGACAAGCGAAATTGTTCAGCTAAAATAAAATAATACAATCCACTGTCAACTGCAGTTTGAATTGAAATATTTGAATTTAGTGTCCAAAGTAATTTCATCATTTTATATAATTAATTAATTTCAATTAACAATAATTGTGCGTTTAATGTGTCATTTATTGACGAACAAATATCAAAAGGTTCATTAACGTGGATGAGTCAATGGTTGCTTGATAGGACAGAAGAGAGCGTTGTTTTTTAATCTTTTCTACTTAACTCCAATTTACAATTCTGTTACTTGTATATTTTTCCAGTAACACGTCATCAATGAACGAAATGAAAGAAATATATAACAATAAAATTAAAATACAATGCTCAAATTTTAACAGTTAACACAAAAGCACCGGGTTTACATTTGTAATCTCAGTATGAAAATATGCACGTCATAATACGAACTGGTTTAGCTACAGTCAAGTCACAGAAAAGTGAGTTAGAAGCATTATTTTACGGCGCACCTGAAAAGTACCTAATTAGGTAAATTATACTAAAATTTTATGTTTCATTGTTTTCTCTGTATAATATAATGGTAAATTATGAAGCTAAATAGTAATTAAAATGGAAAATTCAAATGACTGAATACATATTATCAATTGTCAGCAAATGTGTTTTATTTCATTGTCGAGTTTCCAAAGTTGTATTTTTAGTGTATATCTGAATTTTAAAAATTAAGAAAATACAGTGTTGTTATTAATCAATTAGATAAAAGCTGAACTATCATACGCTTCTTATACATTGTTCCATAATATGATAACTTCTAGGTACATTGTTCAACATAAGTATTGAAGAATATCGAAATATAAAATATGTACATCTGAATATTTAGACTTCCTGAGTTATAAAATGATTTTTTCAGCAGTTTAAAAGTATGCCATTTTCGCAAGGCATAAACATTTTATTTGACAGCCTGGTAGTTTTAAGTTAGCTCTGGTATTGGAAGAATAATTCAGGAAATGGTTATTCTTGTCGGGAAAATCAATGTACGTATGTGATTTTGACGACCCTCATTATATATTTAAAACCGTTGACCTCTTTTTGGTGACTCTGTTATATAGCATGAGAATACTCTGCTGTAATATTTAGGGGCATGCAAAATATTGTTATGAGTCTGCTTAATTATAAATTATAACTAAATTTCCTTCCGTATACCGCAATGTTCACTATGAAAGTGTACTAATAATTATTAGTACACTTATACAGTGAACATTGTGGCGTACGGAAGTTAATTTATTTATTACCCGCTAAAACACAATTTTTTTCTTTTCCGGTACCGGCCTGGCAGCTTCCACCTTATCCTAGGATTTTTACAACCAGATAAGCGAATTTTTTTTCTATTATTCTAACAGAATAATTTTTAAGACAAATTTTTCACGCTACAGACATTACTAAATACTGCGCTTATTTATTTTGATAATCATCCGGATAATAATAATAAAATACATTAATTATATTATATTATATTATATTATATTATATTAATGTGTTAAATTAATTATGTAATCGAAAGGGTACTATTCATATTTAATAATATTTATTTATTATATTAATACAGTATGGTGTACCATTAACAACAAAGTATAAAAACAATAATAGACTTATCATAAAAATAGAAAAATAATAACAAAAGAGCAGAAGAAAAATAAAATGATTGTATATGTTTTTTGCTTGTGGCAGTCTCAAATTAGTTCTTCCGATGTGTTTATAAAAAAAAATTACTTCGGTAATGTTATATTTAATACATCAGCGACATCTGCGTATTCGTTAACCAAGTTTTGCATTCTGTGCAATGGAGAATTAAACTGAGCAACCGTCCCAGTATTGTTACAGTAACATGGTAAAATAATTCCAGTATTTCTGGTAGATATATGTAAGTTGATTTGCCGCAATATTACTAGACATACTAGATCAAAAATAATTTTTCTTTCACTCAGATTTAATACATTTATTGAACACGAGAGAAAATCATAGTCTAATTGCTGTCGCGGTATAGTCAGTTTATAATTGACAAATGTCATAAAATTATTTTGTACTCTTTCAATTGCATGACCACACAGTCGAGTCATACCTCCTCACTAATGATAAGTTTTAGTGTGTTGGTCTTGATTTCAAGAAGCCCACTCATTCCGGAGTTTTCCCTCATCGATTTCATATCCCGATGTATGACAGACTTAATATGGTAAAAAACGTATGAATTCTGTTTGAACTGCGCAATGGATGGATCCAAATAATCATAAGGGTAATCGGCTTAAAATAATTCAAAGATCTATTCCCCGCACTCCCTGGTTCTCCAAAATAAAAATATCAAATATCTCTAGAATGAGAATTGGTCATTGCCAGGTAGCCTCACATTTATTCAATTGAACTTAATAGATTCCCCAATGTGTGAGCGTGGTGCCGAAGAGGAAACCCTCGACAATATCTTTTTTGTCTGTTCATTGCTGATCACAGGTTTTTTTTACAGTAATCTCGTCAATGGTAATTTTCAACTCCCGGTTAACTTGTGTCATCGTCTTTCCCTAAACTCGCCACATTTAATCTATATAATATCAAATTTTTTGAACGACAATAGTATTGACTTGTAATGTAATATTTCCTATTCTATAATATCATTATACTTTTTTCTATAAAATAATGTTTTAACTTGATTAATGGCACAAATTACTCTTGAAGGGTGAATTGCTTATTTAAAAGACGAAGAAGATCTTGATTTATTTTAAATTTTTTACAATAATTTTTATTATAATGTTACATTATAATAAGTCTGAGAAGATTTTTTAATCTGATGTAATATTATATTTTACACATCCTTAGATTGTTAGTCGCTCCTTATCCCTGTTGAATATTTAATTCGTTAACGGTTTGACCTTAGACATTTAAAATAAAATTTATGTTTGTAAGAAACCGTAAGAATTATGATATTTTATGAACGATATTATACTCCGGACCTGACACAACAGACAACCAGTCTAGTTTCCCGAGAAACAATAAATTTTCGTCTGAGAAGACGCGCCCCCCACTGGCTACCCCCTCGCCTTGCTACTTCCCTCAGCAAATTAATTCACCAACTTTCAATGCGGGAATAAATCTGAAGGAAAAGTTATGAGTATTTTTTCTGGGTCCCGCTTCATAAGACATGTGCGCCAGTACCTTTCTGCAACGATATTCTTCTTTATAAAAAGTTGGGAATTTATGACTCCACCTACTCTCCACTACTCAATGCGATGCTTGTGTGCTCTTTGATATCGAGGGGCGAGAAGATTTCCTAAACTTTTGAGGTTCGCCGGAAATATCCGATAAATTGATTTGCTCTATAGGAACATGATACAGGGTATAAATGCGAAGCTCCGAGAAACTGAACAGGTGTGTTCTATAGTTAAATGTGATATAAAACGTTCAGGGTTTGATGGTACATTAATGCAGAGAAGTATACTAAAGATCGGTGAAAGAATTATATTATTCTACATAAAAACCTGCTTTAGAATAGAGTACCATTTTTGAAAAAAATGTTAACTAACAATATATTTTTATTGAAGAGTTTCGTAAATTACTTTTTTATTTTTTATTTACAAAAATAGAGATTCGTACGGAATATGTACTACATCAATATTATTTCTATTTTCAAACTAAGCTAACCGCTTGTGCTATAAAAATAGGATTAATTTGGAATTAAACGTGAATCCTTGACCGTCGAATCACAGGCGACTGCCTTACCACTTATTAATACCAAATATATTACATCAGTGATCAGTATTTTCCATGTTGTATACCTAACCGAAGATTGTTGATAGTCCAATGAAAAACTCTTTATGTGTCAATTATTATCTTTATTACAATAATAATAATATACAGAGTATACAACTATTCACGGAGACAAATGGTAGAGAAAAGAGAGTCACGCTCGGCGCGCGTCAACCTTTTAAGCCCGCCACACACACACCCGCATACATATAGAACCGGCGGTGCTGACGCGCTGACACACACATATTTACACAATCTCAAGAACATCACACTTACAATATAAAAAATACTGCATATATCGAAAAACGGCATTAAAATTAAATATTAAGGAAAAAAATTCATAAAGTTAAAGTCAATTCTGATTCAGAAATTATTGAATTGATAAAAAAATATATTGGTAAACACACATATCCTCTATTGAACCTACTAATCTCATCTTCTTTGTCAATATTACTCACGAGGGGTTTCAAAATATTTCCAGAAAGTAGTTTTAATTCGTCAATGCTATACAGTAAGTTAGATATATGGGTGTAAACTTGATATCTGCAATGTATATTAAATTAGTATTTAAAATATCACAGACCTGTGTTCTGTGTGTTCTGAATAATTACAACTTCACAATAAGAATGTGTTCTCCTTAATAAAGCAATGTATATTATTCATATATTGTTTTATACATAGTAATATATATATATTTTTTCTTTTATTATTAATATTAAAAATATAATACAATTTCAATAATCAGTGGATATAAAATATATATATATTTTAACATTTGTTTCTTCTCTATGAGAGTAAGACTCGTGTATAGAGGAGTATATTCGAGTTAATTTATTTTTCAGTTAGTATGTGTACATATTTTTTTAACTTCAGTTACAAATTTATGATAGTCCGTAATTTTTCTATTTATAAGAATATGGTATAAATTGTATGTGCGATCACTAAGTTTCTAGTTAAACTTAGTTTAAAAACAAACTGCGTCAAAGTAAACCGTTTCGTTCGAATGTATTAATTATTTTATTAGCTGGCGAGAAGACTTTGAGGATCGTGAACTTCGATCACGGAAGATAATGTTATTGTTGTCCGTTCGCTAATTGAAAACGATCGATGATGTACATGTCACAGGTCAGAATATTGAATATTGAGGTGCGATTTATATTACTTACCTATTTTAAATTCATTAATAATTTTTTTTGTAATTATTAATTATTTAGGAGAACACATTCTTATTGTGAAGTTGTAATTATTCAGAACAGACGGTCTGTGATATTTTAAATATGAATTAAATATATTAATTATAAAGATATACATATAAAATCAATTTTATCGAAAAATATCATTGTTGCGCCACCGGGATTCAAACCTGGATCTCTTTCCTAACCGGGGAAGGTGCTTTATCCAACTAAGCGACAATATTGTCGCTAAATAATAAAGCACCTTCCCCGGTTAGGAAAGAGATCCAGGTTCGAATCCCGGTGGCGCAACAACAATATTTTTCGATAAAATTGATTTTATATGTATATCTTTATAATTAATATATTTAATTCATATTTAATTATTAATTTACTGAATACTCACAGGAGACTATTATAAGACACAATATTTATTATTTTTAAGAAATCGTAAGATGAAATGATGCAGGAATATTGAAAATAAGTCACAAACTATTTATTTTTCTTTGTGTAGTGGTAAGGCACTTAGTTATGGCCATCATTTAAGCGGTCAGGGTAATATTGAAGTTTTGGTCAGCTCTGAAATATTTTCTGCCTGAAAATAAAGTTAGTTGAGCCGTTGCTTGTGATCAACAAATAAAAGAAGATTGATCAGTAAATAATGTCATATTAAGCAGCTCTAAATTTATCTAAACCTGACCTAACCTAACCACGTATTGAGCCTGACATTTTTTCACTACCGACAAAAACATAGTATGATAAATATGAATTAAATATATGAATTAGAAAGATATACATAAAAAATCAATTTTATCGAAAGATATTGTTGTTGCGCTACCGGGATTCGAACCTGGATCTCTTTCCAAACCGGAGAAGGTGCATTATCCAACTATGCTACAGCGACGATATTTTTAGCGACAATTTTTCGAACCTATATGTTACCTTTTTGATATTAATACATTTAATCGTTCCATTATTTGAAAGAGCCATCTACCTCATTTTTACGGAATCTCAAATACCTTTGTGTAATCTGATAGCAGTTATCTATGTTCTGAATAATTATAACTTCACAATAAGAATGTGTTCTAACATAGTATGATGTTCAAATGATTTGATGGCTGTTTTTTCTTACTAACCCAATATTTAAATGGTGAATCATTGAATTACTTTTCGTCAGTTATGCAATTTTTTTAACCCGTTTGATGTCTCAGGTTGCTTTTTATGCTTAAGCGTACATTGGACAAGTATCCATGATGTTGTGTCATGCTCCGTTGTACAACATGTCCATTTGGATCTTGTCGAAACCTAACTCAAAGTCTAGATCGAAGCCATTACCGAGCAACATTAAGATACTTAGGTAATACTGCCGCCGCCGCTGGTTAAAACGTAAACTTTGTTTTAAATGGGTTATATGATTTTGTTTCGACTGTAATATATATATTTTTAAATTTTGTCTATAACGATAAAATCATATTCTTCTTTAGCGGCCTCGTGAGACTCGGAAGTCCATACCGCAGTCACAACAGAGCGTCATCCGTCCCTAGACATCGCCTTTGTAGTCCAAACCGCTGGGCACTCGCCAACCTTTTGCCGATCTGTCATGCCATTATTCGCTAATCTATGTCACGGTCTCGATCCCATTGACTTGTGTATGAGAGCTTTGTGCGTGATACGGGATTCATCTACTCTTGCTATATATTCTGCCCAATGTAGTCTCCTTCATTAGGATATCCGGTATACCGTTTCCGAAGTCCGATGTTTTTTAAATATGTTTTCTTGCGCTAAAATGAGAAATCAAACTTAATACCCTTATATAGAAAATATTGTAAGCCGTAAATAATAAATAGTGAAGTTAAATAAATAACACATAGGATAGAATAAATTTTAACAAACAAATACGCGACATTCTACTTGATTACCCAATATTGTAATCATGTTGTAATACAAAAAAAATCTCTTAAAATAACGTTTGCCAAACTCAGTGAACTCGGCAGTCTCCGGTCAGCGAAATTTAAGAGTTTCGCAAAACGAATCTCAGATAACGGTTTTCACACGGTGTGTACTATCACTTCTAGAGCCCTATTTCGGTCTCGAGTTTAAGCAGAAGGAAACGGGTTCAACGCGAGTGTATGGAGCCGCGGAAGAATGGGGCGCATGGAATGAACACATTAACCATCGCACTGGCTAAAGTTGCTGGAGTGTTAGTTTAATTAATTTAACTATACTTTACAAAGATAAAAGTTTCAGATTACCGTCAAAATATTCCTAAATACAATGATTTTCAGAGTTATGAAAGGTTTTTCTCAAAATAATACCACAATTCACCATCTCCCTCAAAGTTCTCTCCAGAGTTCATGAAAGTGTGTAATTGGATTAATCTATTCGTGCGTTGAATATTTGAACTTCGGCCGTAAATTTAGATAAATCGTCTCAAATCAAACAATCTCCTACTTTGCACCCTTAATAATTCGCGAAAAATTTTCACTGATGCTCAGCGCCATCTGTCGGGAACGGTCGAAGACATGCCCTGTTTCTCATTTCCTCACCCCACCACCCCCCGCCCTCACGGTACTGCTCATCCCAGAGGTCTTTTGTACAAAATACCGCCTCTCAAATAACACTTCCACTTAGTCTATAAGCGCTTGAGAATTGAATCCCCGAATAAATGGAAAATTTCCAAGACTTGATAAAACCAGAAATATTTCTCCGTTTAGGCTTTGGTGATCGAACAATCTTATTTCACCGAAACTTGTTAGAGAACTATGTTTTCAAAATGAGGGTAGTGTAGTAGCGACGGAAAGTAATTTAGCTCAACTAAATTACATTTGTACAATATTTCGCTGACGGACGGAATAAGTATTTTGTTTTATTATTTTAAGATTAATCTACGCTCTGAAAAAAAATATAGTGATAATAAATTCGCTTGTGGTAATATGAATACACGTTTGCAATGAGACGTTCTAATATATATTTTTCCAGTGAACCTTTGTAAAGAAACCAGAGCTTAACAATGTTTGTGGAATTTTCATTCAAAGACTTTTCTCGAAGCTTCGTGGCCACTTTTCCCGCCAATTCATAACTCACCCTTGCTTTTTTCTTAATCCTCTCCCATTCTTGCTTTAATGATTCTAATTTTTTGCCGCCATTCTACCAACGCTTTATCGCGGATGAAATATTTAGGTCTTAAGTCTTCATTTAAAATGGTTTACGTTTCATCAGGTCGGTCGCTTCCGTTCCGTCCAGAATACCTCATAATAAAGCCTTTCTAAATAAGAGCTTTGTTGTTACTTCAGATGTTTTGCTGTCTTTTAGCGACGAGCAAATGACGATTGTGCCAGACAAAAATAAAAGCAGACAGACGAACTATTTGCAAGGAATAAAGAATATGGGTATTGTAAGTGGACATTGGCTTGATTATTTGGCTTAAAATGACCCACTGGCCATATAAATACAATTTTTTTTTTGTAAAATTTTGTAAAAATGACTTTTGTAAAAAATATAATTAACAACTTAAACATGTGTGCTAGTTTATTTAACGACACACGAAAGTTATGCACATGAAAATTAGGAACATCAGATTTTTAAATAAAAAATTTCATATTATTTTGTATATAAAATTTAAGGGTTAGTTAGTCTACACTATCTTCTTTGAATTATTTTCTTTATTGTATATACTTTCGAGTGTCTTCTTCAGAACCTCAGATTACTTGGGTAAGATAAGATATTATTGAATAAAATGTAATAACTTAAAAAATGTTAAATAAAAACAAGAAAATTTAATGTACACAACTAAACTTTTTTTAAATACACACTGTGGTATTATTTATATTTGATAAAAAATAAATTATTGTTTTGGTCTCCCTGTGCGCCACATGGCTAGGCACGGGCTTAATTATATGATATCTACTTGTTTATTACATAATATTAACTGCTTATAAATGTATACTGCGACGTCATAAATACGTTAGTAAAATTGAATTATTTAAATCATCTAAATAATTCGGTTGATAATACATTTTTTAATATAGCAACACTCTCGCACATGATCGGTAGGTTGTCCAAATCAGTTCGCGGCGACAAGCAATTATAATAACGAGTTCAAAACATGGAAGAAGCGCGTCCCAAGCCCAAGGTCATGTATTATTGTTGTTCCATTTTTCTATCTGCGCGATGGCGAACCTACCGTGTTCATCCTGCCATGTTTCTTTTAATAAACTACTGTAATTAATTGTAACTTTTTCAAATAATGTAAATTAGATTCTTGTCCATCTGAATTACACAAGTTATTATAAATTCATCACAAGTGAAGAGAAAAGTCGCCAGCAAGGTAAATTCTGAGTTCAGTACTCACATTTTATGTTTCTCCACTGATCTAGCTGGAGAATGTGAACGAAACTCTTGTCACCTTCGTCACAATACATATAGATACGTATTATTTTCTTAAATTTTCAAATCAACTAACCTGTAAATAGTTTTATTTAAAATAAGTTTTTAATACAAACTAAATGTATCAGTCAGAAAGACAAACCGAAAAAAATAATATTTTGTTGCAACACATTCGAAGCTGAATTTTTTCCTATCCGGGGTATTATGACACATTTCATTTGTATTAAAATACCACAGAACTATGTTATGAAAAATCTGATCAAAAACGCGCCGTTTTTGTGTGCCCAGTTTTTGTGTGCGCAGTTTTTGTGTGCGCAATAATCACCGTACCATATCTTGGATAGTTGCACTGGGCGCTGATTTGCTGAAGAAGTTCATTATTTGGTTATTAAGATTTGCTGATTAGGTATTCTACGTTTCAACTAGGTCTTGCCGTGAAAACGAGCAATCGCGCTGCCAACTGGAAGACGCCAAGGATAATTGAAACTCCGAGCTAAGACTGCCAGATGGCAATTAAATAATTCATGTATAGAAATTATTAAACGAATGAACGATTGGAGACATTAAATATATATATTTTTAGAATTATAAGATAAGAACAAAATACACTATTATTATTTTAAAAATAAGTGGAATAATTTGTCGAGTTAATAATTAATAAATGATATTCTCGCATGCGACAGGTATTAATTACATTGAGCAGATGATGTATACGTTATGTTGATATTAATACTAATTTATATATATGTATTAAATTATTATAAATAAATTTGTTAATCTTCTATGCATAGTTTTCTGGGGTAATCTGTCGTGCATATCTGACCATTCTGGACAACGTTTCGGATCACATTGCAGGGTCAATCATCAGGGCAGATGTGATGTATGACTGTTAGTGTTGTGGTTAAGTACTGGCTTGCAGTACCGTATCGAAAGCAGGGTCTGTCGTTTATTAGTTACTGGCTTGCACTACCGTGTCGAAAAAAGGTGTTGTGTGATGTTGTGTAGTGTACATATATTATATATGATCGTATAATATCATTGGTAATAGCACAACCTTAATCTATACCTACTGCACGCCGCTGTTATACAGCCACCAAAGCTTTATTCTGAATCTGTACATTTAAAAATAGCAGAACAGAAATAATCCATAAAATTAAAGATCATAAAACTTTTCGATTCGGCATTCTTTATTTATAGTTTTATTGATTACTTAATCCAAAACTCAGCTCAGTTTTTCTCCAGCTCCATATTTTTTTCACATTTAAAATTGGAATTTTTAGCAAAGTGAGTAGCATTATTGAAATTAATAAGAAAAGTAATTAAATAAAACATGTTATGTGCCATTGCAATAACTGTCAGATTACCATTATTAATAAGTTCATATTAATTTATGACCTTCTTTGATTGGATACTGATAGGTGAGGAAACTTCTTACAGAGGTAACTATTTTGTTCTAGTTTTAGGCAAAGCTTTAAAAATGTTAAAAAATGCCTAATTTGTTTGGGGGGGAGCAGCAAAAATAATATTAGAGACGGTTAAAAGAGCACAAAATATAATTCTTAAGGTTATAAATGACCGTTTTTTTAGATATTCATCAGATCTCCTATTTAAAGAGTACAATGTTCTAGATATAAGAAAAATTTATATTAAAATATAAATTAAATATATTAATTATAAAGGTACACATATAAAATTAATTTTATCGAAAAATATTGTTGTTACGCCACCGGGATTCGAACCTGGATCTCTTTCCAAGCCGGGGAAGGTACATTATCCAACTATGCTACAGCGATGATATTTTTAGCGACAAATTAATAATTAATTTAATAATTATGACTTCACAATAAGAATGCGTTGTCCTAATAATAAAGTTGTATCAATGTGTCAAAAATTTAATAAAAATGAATTGATAATTCTGGCGTCTGCTATTAGATTACTCAAAGGTATTTGAGATTCCGTAAAAATAAGGTAGATGGCTCTTTCAAATAATGGAATGATTAAATGTATTAATATCAAAAAGGTAACATATAGGTTCGAAAATTTGTCGCTAAAATATTGTCGCTTTAGCATAGTTGGATAATGCACCTTCCCCGGTTTGGAAAGAGATCCAGGTTCGAATCCCGGTGGCGGAACAACAATATTTTTCGATAAAATTGATTTTATATGTATATCTTTCTAATTAATATATTTAATTGATATTTAAAATATCTCCGACCTATGTTCTGAATAATTACAACTTCACAATAAGAATGTGTTCTCCTAACAAATTTATATGTTGAGACTCGTACAATACTTTCATTCAAACAATAACTCACCCGTAGCAATAAATCATGGTTACAACACAAGACAACGAATAAACATTTACACACCCGTTCCGAGAGTAACAGTGACATTCTTTCAACATTTCTATGTTTTTAGCTCCAAAACTGTACAACGTACTTAACACTGACTGGAAACCGTTCACATTAAAAAAAAATACGCAAATAACGACTCAGTACATGATTTAATTTTTCTTTAACATAGACGGTAGTCTAGCAAAGTAGCCAAGACAATGCTTTATATATTAGAGGTAGATACTTCATTCCACACAGTAAATATATATACAGTTGGCAGAAGTATGTTTTATGTTTTGACAAGACTGACGTAAATATTCTTGTTCTAGATTTACTTTAACACAGACAGTAGTCTAGCAATGTAGCCAAGACAATGCTTTATACATCTGAGGTGGATACTACATTCCACACAGCAAATATATATTCAGTTGGCAGAAGTATGTATTATGTTTTGACAAGATTGACGTAAATATAATTGTTCTAGATTTACTTTAACATAGACGGTAGTCTAGCAAAGTAGCCAAGACAATGCTTTATATATTAGAGGTAGATACTTCATTCCACACAGTAAATATATATACAGTTGGCAGAAGTATGTTTTATGTTTTGACAAGACTGACGTAAATATTCTTGTTCTAGATTCAAGAGATCTCCTAAGCGATTATTGTTTTTACTCCAAGTGTTAGTAATTTGTTCTGCTATCCCATTCATTAAGAAATATGGGAACGTAGTATAACCTGATGATCGAGAAGTATACCTTCAGATCTCTACATATAATCAAGTCACGATCGTTGTAGTTGATCTTGACTAAACGCACAGTAAAGTAGGTTAATTAAGGGCGAGGGAGAGATGGGACTTGACAAGTAGCAAGAAAAACATACGTTTACATGTATACCTTAGAACATTACTAATTTTTCAACTGTCATTTTTTTATTAATACCACACAAAAGTTGACATTGTAAAATTACCGGCGGCGTGTCAATACTTTGAAATAAGTAATATTTAACTAGAATTTTTGCGAAATAATTTGATATTTAATAAAATAATTATCTCATAATATTTCTATCACAATTGTTTCACAAGGGGTGGAAAAACGGGATGTAGGAAGGGTGATAGGAATTTAGTATAAGGACAGGACATACTAGGGAGAACACGACTTACCTGCATTTTCTCTCCTGCAGTCACAGCTCCAGAACTTCAGGAAACTATTTTGATGATCAACGCGAAGTACTGTGATACACATAAGTGGTTTTGGCATGCACACGCGAGGAACCGAATATACACTAGCAACAAGTAACTTTACAATATCTATAAATATTTAATTTGTTATTTTTCCAAAATATACAGTTATGTATATCTTAGTTTAATGTAGTGGCCGCACGCTCTTGTCATGATATGACGTCAGTGCCATTTTCGATTTCAGTGCACAAAAATACACAAAGGAAAGGAAAAATTATCAAAAATGTTTTAAATTAATTTAATATAGTGATTCCTTTCGGTTTCAATGAAATCTACAAATACAAACACTATGACAGATAGTTTAAGAAATTCCTTTAGTTCAGTAAGATTGTAAGATACAAGCAGTCCATGGATTCCACCACGAGTAAATTATTTATCCATCCATTAAATAAGTTATACCTTAGATTGGAAGTCAGTAACTACGAGATTACCTGAATAAAATTAATGTATATACTCAAATTAAACATAATTTTAACTAACTAACTTTAAATTCGTTAAATAAAAGTATGGCTCACGGTTGAGTCTGGATCTCAAAACTCATATATGAGTACAACCTAAAAAGGTTATCGGAAATGAACATATACAGCGCATAAATGACATCAAGAGGTTCTAGAGGTTTGACCGCATTTCTCTGGAAGAGGAGCAAAATGCTCAGTTTGCAGTTTTCATGGCCCATATTCAAAAGGTAGAACGAATATAAATATTTTATTAATGATGTAGGTATCTAAAATATAGGTACCGGAAATAAAGGTACTTATTTACTTACTTACCATCAAGCCGTTTCCCCGCGGGGGGTAGGCAGAGAGGATAGAGCGCCACACTCTTCTGTCCTGACACACAATTCTCGCCTCATCCATATTCATACATCTTCTCATACAAGCTCGCCGATTGTTGAGGCTTCTAACAGAACCATCCTCCATTATCTGGTTTACCTGGTCGTGCCAAGTCTTCCGCGGACGTCCTCTATTTCTGGTGCCATCAACACCTGCATCATATATATTTCTTACCATTCTCTCCTCATTCATCCGTTCCATATGACCAAACTATCTAAGTGATCCTTTCTTAATCTTACTCACTATACTAACATCAGTTTTACATTCTTTCCTTATTTCTTCATTCTTTACTCTGTCATAAATAGATTTGCTACAAATACGCTTAAGTGATCTCATTTTCACTGCATTCAGTCTACTTTCGTTCATTTTCTGCCAGCTCCAGGCCTCAGTTCCATACATCAGTGTCGGTACCATAATAAAGGTAGATGTATCTATTAAAGCTGATGATTGTATTTATTTATTTAAATTAATTTTAGAGTTAATTAATATTTCGAGAGAATATACTAAATTAATTTATATATAATATTTTTAATTATTACAATGTTTTACGTCTATTTTACATTTTTAAACATCTGATAAAACAAGGCTCACAAAGCGTACGCTCCTCTGCAAGTTCATATTTTCAATTAACTTAGATTAAATCAAAATATTACAAAAAACAATATTTTAATTGAACAAGCCATAAAACTTGTCTGCAGAAACATAATTCCATGAACATAAATTCAATTAGAAAAATATATTGTTAGAGGATGTACAAAAAAACGGCGAAAATCAATTAAATTAAATAAATAATTAATTGATCATTAAAAATACGACTACATTTGGGAAACATGGAAAATACAAAGTATTTATTTTAGGACTTATTCTTTTTACCACCCTAACGTGTATAAACAACGTATATATTTGTTCGAATTATTTCATGTAAAATGTCAAATGTTTTTTTTTGTTCCTAAATAATTTGTTGGAGAATAAGTCTACTTTATTTTCATGCTATTAATATTATACAACCTCTACAACCCATCCAATTTCACGGATACCTTATGCAAATACCATAGTATTATGGTGCTTGCATAACGTAGTGTCAAAATAATTTTGATACAAATAATAATAACGGTTTATATTTTATAACGAATATAATATAATGAGACAAAAATCATAATTATTTTTTAAAAATATTGTTATGTTGGTTCGTGTTAAAGATTATGTTGACTCGTTAGGGTCACCAATAGGAATTATTTGTATCAGAAGGAGGTATATGGTGAGAATTGAGGGCCCTATACCTCCTCGCTTCTTCCGCATGTATATGAACAGTTATCAATATAGAGGCTGGTATTTGTGGCTAGAGCGGGCGTATTATGAATGAAATAGTATTTACGATGGTCGCGTTTATTTACAGAAAAAACATAATTGAATTTACATTGTTTGTTATATTATATACAGTTCAGGTTAAACGTAGTTCACTGAAGGTGGTGCCGAGGTGCGTGTAAGAAGACGTGTCCGAGGAGCCAGCCAAGAGAAGAGTGAGTGGAGACTCAGACTTGTTTGATTGCAGTGTATTGTTGCCTGCAATTTGGCGGGTACCAGATCGACTGTATGGCTGTTAAGTGTTTATTTATGCAGATCAGTGAGGCGCGAGCAGGGCCATTACATTATCTTAGTGGATATTTTGGAATCGATCCTTTATCGTTAAGTTAAACTTATTATGTTATTTACGATTGTTATATACGTCATGTTATATTATTTATTTGTTATTATTGTACACGCCTTATTCAGGTATTAATATAATTTGTAAAATGATATAAAATTTCATCAGAAGTGTAATCTAAAAAGAAAAAAATACATGTCAGCATGTTTTTTCGTAATAAAAATTAAAAATAAATATAAATGTGAAGTAAAGCAATTTATCTGTCACCGTTGAGTTGAGACACAAAACATTGTAATAATGTAAAGAGTCAATAAAGAGTTAAATTTACAGAAAAAATGTCGACTACCTCCGCATATTCATTCCCCAAAGAATGCATTCTGGGGACTGCGGAGTTAGCTAATGCATGAGTTCTGACATTACCACTGTAATAGAATAAAGAATTGTGTCTCGATGACCTCAATGGTGTATGAAAGTTAAGTAGACCAACAATCTGGGGGCAGTCTATCATACCATTGATGATCCTGTATAGAAATATAAGGTCGGTCATTGTACGTCTCACTGATAATTTTAACAATTTCAGACGCTAAGGAGATAATCATAATTGATATCCTCAGAGCGTATATTTAATTTAAAATTAATGAAACTTAGAAAATTTCTCTGGATTCTTTCAACCGCCGTATGACCGAATAATATTCCACCTGAGGTCTGACTAGAGAAGTGTAGAGGACTTTATAAGTGTGCAGGTCTAAATATGCGGAATGTACAAGTATATCTACGTACTTTACACGCCAGGTAATAATAATTAATGTACAAAATTAGAACAATTTCTAAACAATACAGCTCTATAGCTTTAATAGATCTTTAGTAAAAATATAAATACGTATGAGCATTGATCCTATTTTTCTTCGTTTTAAAAAATTCTCATTTGAAATTTATCGGCATTTTTTTCTTTCTTATTTAGTGCGCCATTATTAAAACTCTAAAGTATTCCGTAGGCACATTCCAGGCAAGCGAAATGGATGGAATAGACTTGTTTAAATTCTCACGATAAAAGTTTTCACTACATTTTTTAAATGTTAGTGCAGTTTTTGAATATTATTATTACGAAATAATAAATGAAAATTGAAATATTGAAAAATAAATTAAGATTTTTTTATTTGTGTAAAATAATACTACGCGAAACAATTTATTTAATACATAAAGGGTGTTTTTTAAGAGGTATAGAACTTAAAAATGAAATAAAACACATAACAATCGCAGTAATAGCCATGGAAAGATAATTTTATGCCAATAGTGTTTAAATATGGTTTTACGCTTATGGGCGCCACGGCTAGCTCGAATAAAGTGCAATCTGGAAGTCTAATTTTCGACCACTTTTTGGAGCAGATGGGGATGTGTATTGGCTATAACGCGATGAATGTTGGCTTTAAGTCGTCTATCAACTTCATATATTTCTACAGAAAATAATCTAAATATATTAAATCACATGATCTTGGAAGCCAATTCACAGGTCCATTACCCGAAATTATGCATTTTCTTCAATGATCTGATTAAGGCACGCGCTGTATAGTATGTAGCGCCGTTTTGTTGAAACCACAGCTCTTTCACATTAATGCCATTCAATTGGGGAACGAAAAAGTCAGTAATCATAGATCTATAGCGCTCTCCATTGACTGTAACGTTTGTAGATGACTGTAACAACAGCTTCTTCGGTTCGCACTGTACGATGTCTCTGTAGATGCGTATTATCAATTTGAGTATGCGTGGTGCGAAAACAATGAAAAAAAAATCCATGGTTATTCGAATCACTTGCTCGGATGGACGATTACGTCGACCGTAAAATAGACGTGGCGCACGGCAAGTTTCATGAACTTAACCACGATTTTCGAAATAAATTTGCAGAATTTTCAAGTATTGTTCTGGTGTAAGTCTATTCATGGTGAAATGTCAAGCCAAATTGCGCACAAATAATCTGTCAGCTGTCAAACTGGCTGTATCTGGAAAAATAGTAGCCAATTCCAAGAAAACCAATTCTATTTTCAAAGTATAATAAGTAAGTATATATATACATAAACAGTAAGAAATGCTATTACGTACCTAAATACTAAATATTAATATCCTAATATTGTCTTCTGTGTATCACGCGTAAGGAAATTTGAAAAAAATTTACATTTAATTACATTGGAGTGCAGTATTAATTTCATTTGATATATACGAATTAGGTGGATATGTCCTTTTTGTTTTGAATGTAGGTACATTTTTTAAATAGAAAAAAAACCATTCCATTTCTATTGTTAGAAATGAAACATTATAAAATTGTAATGTTACTGTACTGTATGTATGCAATTATCTACATAAATTATGTCCATATGCACGTCTTTTGCGCTCGTCCTAGAGTTGGTTATAAACACTAGTCATATGTCAATTAATTTGTTTTTTTTAAATATCACAGGAATTAAAAATAGCATGGGGCCGTGCAGCTCTTATTTTAATGCATTCTCTAATTAAGGCTCAAAAATGGGTTTAGACATAACTCTGAATAACTTTTTAAATCCTTTCAAGTTTTGGATATAAGAAAACTTTATACCAGATCAATCCTAAAATTATTTTAAAAAAAATTTCACATCCACGATCCGAATCAAAAGAAACTAGACGCAAAATGTTCGGAAACTTTTTAGTGCTAAAAATGAATACAAAATTTGGGCATCGAACTTTCTTATTTTGTGCACTGCAAATATTTGGGTTAAGGGTTAAAAGTGATTAATAAATTCAAACCAAAAATAACAATGCGGATGCTTGATATGTGTAGAAAACAAAATGAAAGTAATTTTTCTTTTGTGTTAATCTAGTTACATACACATTTTTGCCTCTAACTATACAATAGATAAAAGTCTTTTTCATAACTTTTGATTTTACTTTAACAATATACAACTTGTAAAAACTATACAGATAAAAGATTTGGAATAGATCACGTTTATTTTAAATGTATTCTTTTATGCTAAAAAGTAAGTAAATAATAAAAACAAATAATTCTTGAGGATTTTTAAAGCCTTATTTTACAAACTATATCGTTAAACCAAGCGTCGCTAAAATCAAATACTGAAAGGCAGTGAACTGATTATATTTTAAATAATTATTACCTCAAAGAAATTGACTACGATGATCACATTGCTTCAAGATGTTTAGAGAACGCGTAATAAGGTTATGAATTTTCCATCTGTCTATCGTTGCTGTAAATCTTTTAGCGGCATTAATAATAAAAATGTACTTAATATTTTAAGATGAAATATAATTTATTTTTTCGCCAAGATGTTTAAAATTCAATTTACGGGCATTGGCTGTCGGGAGATTAATTAATTTTAAATTACGATGTATTGAACAACATTAAAAAACGAAAAGTCAGTGAATTATAAAATATTAAATAAATGATAATATAATGAATATAAAATCCAACAAAGAAATGTGATAAACGAAATTTTGAAAGAGAATATTCGGGCAATCGTATCTTAATTTCCATGAAGAGCGCCCCGCATCCATCATCGCGAGGGAGGGAGACGGGAGACGGGTACAGCGGGCGTCTTTTTAACGTTCATTAACGTCCGCGCAGTGCACGAGACTGCGACCACAAAAGCTCTGTTAAATTATGAGAATGAAAAAATCCAAAACAAACAACACAACGGACAGCCGCCGCGTCCTTATTTGCATAATATTTTAATCTACAATTCAAAACATTTATACCCCGACGCCCTGTAGGTGCGAGGGGACAAATGTACCCCCTCCGTACAATAGAGATCTTGGTTCGATGGTTTCTTGGAGTTTTCCTTTTTCGTAATTGAAACAAAAAACGAGCCCTAATTGATATTCCTCCGGAACGAATTCCGGCTCCCAGTCGCCAGTGTTCGGATTATTAAAGCAATTAATAAATGTGCTTAGTAAAAGAGATTCTGGTAACGTTTTCCGCGCCAGGAGCAGTCATAATAATTGTTTAGGCCTCGACTTACTTCCGTAACGAGATTTCTGATTATATTATTATGATTATGTTAAAATGGTTTGTGGACATTTTACAAGTATTTTGTCAAATTTAAATGAATATTTATAAAATTGACATGTAAAAATATAAATATATATATATAGAAAAATATTTGATATATATTTATAGGTTTTAGTTATAAAGTACACAACAAATAACATTATTTTAATGAAAACACATTATTACTGTGAAGCTACAATTTCAGAACGCAGTTCTGTGGTTTTTTAATATAAATTAAATAAAAAAATATTTATTAATAGAACACATTCTTATTGTGAAGTTGTAATTATTCAGAACAGACGCTCTGTGATGCTTTAAATACTAATTCAATGTATTAATTATAAAGATATACATGTAAAATCAATTTTATCGAAAAATATTGTTGTTGCGCCACCGGGATTCGAACCTGGATCTCTTTTCTAATCCGGAGAAGGTGCATTATCAACTATGTTACATTGACAGTATTTTTGTCGGCAAATGTTCAAATCTATATGTTACACTTTTTCAAATTGATACATCTATTGTTCCATTATTTGACAACAACAATATTTTTCGATTAAATTGATTTTATATGTATATCTTAATAATTAATACATTTAATTTGTATTGAAAAAATATTTGGTCGTTACCAGGTTTTCAAACTTGACCTTTTCCTATTCTAATTATAAAAAAACGGTGTTTTGTTAATTGATTTTTAAGTCATCTTTAGATGCCTAAAATAAAAGATTAATAACATTTTTATATTTCTATAATTTTTTTTAAAATTACTTAAAAATAATTCTAATCCATTATTTAAGTTGTTCTTGATAGGTAATCTCTTTGTAACTCATTTTATAATTCATTAATTATCATACTCTTTTAAAATATGTAACTGAATTAAAATAGCAGCCCTTCAAGAGTTAAATGTAACATTTTACATAGCCATGAACTATAAAATATTTATTAGAATCACTCCAGAAATTTAACAATTTGAAATCGATTTCGACAGCAGCATTCAAATTAAGGAAAATCGCTTCTAAACTACTTCTCCTTTCTTCGGTTTCTTCCCACGTCTCACACCTTCTGACGGTTAGTACCTACCACTACTTAATAGCCCTAGACTAGTGGTTGTTGGGCCAACACCATTACTACTTTGTTAGGGGTGCGTTTCCAACCCTTCCCCCGTGAAAGCAACACAAGCAGCGTGAAGGTTCAGTACACACGGAGGCGTGCTCGGAATAGAGAGTTTTGCCTTCTCGCCAGCGGCCACAAATGCACATCTCGAGTGCTCGGCTCCTGGATAAGGTTGACATGCAAAATAGGATTCTGGTTGGATGGAGCCTTTGTGCCACTTGGCCGCCATCGCTTGTTTGTGTTGTTGGGTTTCGTTAGTCGGATTCACGGAATTTAAAACACCTAACTGGTGTGTGCAGTTTTTTGGTCAACCTAATATTAAATATATTATAAAGAGAACACATCATTATTGTGAAATTGTAGTTTTTTCAGAACATTGTTCTGTGATATTGTAATACAATTTAATAGAAATTAAATTAAATACACCACAAACTCTTTCTATGCGGAGAAGCGCTCTGAACAATTACACGATATCTGCCTAGTAAATTGACTACAAATATTCGAACTTGTATGTTGCAGCTATTTCAAATTGATACATCTATTATTATTGATTGTATCTGTTTGTACATCTTTCTAATTGATGTATTTACTTTGTATTAATATTAAAATTGAAACGTTTCAAATGTAATAAAATTTATATATTACAATAAAATGTTTGATCTGTACATTTAAATAATTATTAATTTAATAAACTGAACATATCATTTTACGTTTGTACAATAATCTGAATATCAACGAATTTGATCACCGTTACAAAGAAGATTATTACGAATGCGGTATCCATTGAACATGTCCAAAACAAAACTTTTAGACAACCCCTACAACATCACAATTTATCGGTTTAGGGCCGATCTGAGTTATGAATGCCACAACGTTGGGTAACTTCTTGGGCATCGAGTAGTATATTAAGCTTGACGTGCTTGTGGTCTAGTGGTTACGATACTCGCCTAGTGATCCAGTGGTCGGGGGTCCGAGCCTCGTTCCAGGAGGCCATAAAGTCCTCACAAGCTGTTAACTTGGTTTAAAAATAATAAGAATATGTTTCCGTGAAAGCATCTACATTTAAAAAAAGACAACCATATAAAATAAATAAAAATACTATTAAGAGAACACATTCTTATTGTGAAGTTGTAATTATTCAGAACATAGGTCTGTGATATTTTAAATTTGAATTGAATATATAAATTAGAAAGATATACATATAAAAAAGTTGTATCAATGTGTCTAAAATTTAATAAAAATGAATTGATAATTCTGGCGTCTGCTATCAGATTACTCAAAGGTATTTGAGATTCTGTAAAAATAAGGTAGATGGCGCTTTCAAATAAAGGAACGATTAAATGTATTAATATCAAAAAGGTAACATATAGGTTCGAAAATTTGTCGCTAAAAATATTGTCGCTGTAGCATAGTTAGATCATGCACCTTCCTCGGTTTGGAAAGAGATCCAGGTTCGAATCCCGGTGGCGCAACAACAATATTTTTCGATAAAATTGATTTTATATGTATAGCTTTCCAATTAATATATTTAAAAATATTATTAAACAAAATTTCTAAATGAGCTTCCCGGCAACAACACTGTCTATCATCCAAGATGGGCGACGCTTCGTCTATCTATCAACATTTGTAAAAACCGATATATTAAAGTTGTGCATATTATATAATAAAGGAAGTTTGTTTGATTTTGTCTAGATATAGGGGCACAGTATATTTTCACTGCGGATAATATAGACCTAACATGGTGGTGGTGGAAAGGATTGTTTCGTGGCGTCTGTGGGGGCGAGTGGCCGTGCGGCGAGGTGCGGTGGAATGCGGGGGGTTTGCTTACCCTTGCAACGCCGGGTGTATTACATATAATATTAACTCCACTATTACATATAATATGTCGAGGAATAATTACTTTTTCTTGGATGGTAAAATTTTTTTATTAACCGATAGAGAAAATCTAAAAGAATTTTATGTAAAATAAAAAGGATATAAATAACATTAAAATAATTTTAATCCGTGTAACTCCACGACCGAGCAGATGCAATCGATTAAATATACTTAATTAGCAGTCAACATATTATTATAATAATGAAAAGCATACGCATTTGTGTGAGAGAAGCAAGCAAGTAATGAGGTCGGAATGATAGGCGCACGCGCGTTCGGGACGTGTGCGTATGGAGAGGTACGTCAGGCGAGAATTCATAAGTATGGCAGACCGCGTGGGAACGCTCTGTTCGCTTCACGTCTTGTAATCTATACTAGTGTGATCGGAATAAATACTAAATTGTTACAACCTCTACTGGGTATTATTCACGTTACCGCTTTGACTTATATTCTGCAAGGTAGAGACATATAAATAGGAGCAGCCAAATAATAGGTGACGTCAGAAGATATAATATTTATGTATACGAATCTGTGGTGTTATGCTAAATATAGCTAATCACAAATAAACATTTAAATATCTTGTCAATTTTAACAATATTGCCTGGATAAGGGAACTCAGTGACAAGCACTTGAGAAGTGTTGGTGTTAATTTATTCAGTTCCATGCAAGAAAATCAGACCCACAATGTGCGTGGGTGACTCGAGTATTATCTCAGATAACAAAATATACACCTTAAAAATAAGGATAAATAAATAACTGTATTCAAAATATAAAAAAGGACATAATTAAATTAGAATCAAATATCTCTATGTGGAAGTATAAAATGTTTTATGGATGTTTGTGTCATGTCACTTTCAGAGTTATTGCGGCAGATTATTACAGTGCCGAATAGAATTGACAAATGCTCTGAAATGGTGATATACTTTATACATTTCTTATTAAATTATAGACATATTAAACTTTTATAACACCATGGGTTGATGTTGTGCTGAGTAAAAGTAGAGATAAAATAAAACCCTCGTCTAGGGCAAATTTATTTACAGAATATACCGAATAAAATATTTCCAATAGAATGGATAAGCGTTTTTATTATCCTCCATTATAAAGTACAAAATCATTTATTTCAATTGCAATTATCAACACGTCAAGTTACATACTGCATTCTTGAAGTCATACCTACTTAAAAATCTGCACTGATTGAGAATTTCCTAGATACCTGTGACTCATTTTTCATTGCAAGGCAAAGTCAAAACTTATAAATAAAGCACTATAAATTTATAAATATTCAGATAACATCAACAGGACTGACGATTTGATGCTGACACAAGTATTGTCATTAAAAACGCATGGATTATATCTGGACTGCACGATGGATGGATCCAAATAATCATAAGGGCTTCAAATAATTCAAAGATCTATCCCCCGCACCTTCTGGTTCTCCAAAAGAACAATATCATATATCTTTAGAATGAGAATTGGACATTGCCAGGTAGCCTCACATTTATTCAGATTTAACTTAATATATTCCGAGGAGGAAACCCTCGACAATATCTTTTTTGTCTGTTCATTGCTGATCACAGGTTTTTTTTACAGTAATCTCGTCAATGGTAATTTTCAACTCCCGGTTAACTTGTGTCATCGTCTTTCCCTAAACTCGCCACATTTAATCCATATAATAGCAAATTTTTTGAACGACAATAGTATTGACTTGTAATGTAATATTTCCTATTCTATAATATCATTTTTACATCATACTTTATTCTATAAAATCATGTATTAATCTAATTAATGGCACAAATCACTTTTGAAGGGTGGATTGCCTATTTAAAAGAAGAAGAAGAAGCATTGTCATTACGCTACGCCAGCACCTAGATTCGTGTAGTGTTGTTGGTGAGCAACGTTAATGCCATTTAATTGCCAACACATGAATGCTATTAAATACGTAAATATATCTGAATATTGGAGACACACACAATATGTCAATATTTTTTATTGAGGAAGATTTTCAGTTCTTACATTACGTTTGACCAGAAAACGAGCCGGGCCTGAGAATCCAGCTACTTGGATAAAAACCTCCCCTAACAACCTAAAGTCGTTTTTCCAACCCTTTTTGCTGTTTTTTTTTATCCAATTGTTTCTCTGAAGTCTATTCAGAAATTGCTAGAAAGGAGACTGTATAAGCATATTATGTATAGTGTAAAGAGAATCTGTGCATAGTCAATTTGATTGTTTTTAAGAAAGAGGTAGAAACTTTTGTATAGGATTTCACTCAAATAAAAATATTTAGAGTGACTTATTGCATGAATTAAAAATATATATGTCATTACATAATATTGTGGATGTAACATAAATATCGGTTTGACCAATCGTAGACTCCGGATCTTGATTCCGAATTCACTTTCCTGGACAAATCAAACCACTCTAAAATCTCTCTTTCTTTTTTTGCATGTATTTTGTGCGCAAAGTAGAATGACACAAACAGTGCGTACCAATATTTACCGATAAATCTCTGAGATGAGACATAAATGTCTCGTCCGTGGACACACGCCATTAGAATAGAATCTCATTCTTTACCCTCATTCTTATCTATTGGTAGAACTAAAGTGATTGATATTTTATTATGATAATTCAAATATAGCAACAATTTTTCTTAGCAATATTTGAATATATCCAAGAACACACAATTACTGGATAATTACCTACAAAGGCACTGTTATTAAACAAATATCAGATGTCTCATAGAGACAAAGCTATATTTTATTATATTTAATGAAAAATATATATTACAAAATTATAAATTAATTTATTACAAAACGTTGAAAATTACGTAATTACAAAAAAAAAATCAGATTCTCATAGTGATAACATATAAGCTGTTTAAAAAAAGGGAGAAAAATAAATAATCAAATTTGGTCCATAGATGACGATGGTGTAGTGGTACTGGAAGCGAGTCCACATACTAACATATATACAACTTTAAAAAATTTGATAAATGTGGAGTTTGAGGGGTAAGAATTGGTGAACGTTATATATATAAAAGTGATCACTTAAGTATAAATATAATAAAAAAAAAACTTTGTCACTATGAGATATCTGATATTTATTTAATAACAATTTTTCTTTTTCAAGTCAGAAGACAACATAGAATAATAGTAAACAAAGACAAAAAAAGAATGATAAGTCTTAGGTACGTTAGAATTTTAAAATCGAGTTTTTTAATTTGACATAATACATTCTTAATCAGTCATAAATAAGTTACTTTTTGTTTACACCACAAATACAAACTACACAAATAAGGTCTCTTTTAATATGTTTTAATGATTGACGCAAAATATTCTTTAAAAAATTCAGTATTTTTTCATAATTTTTTTGCTTCATTTTATCACATCAGAAACGCTTAAAAAATTGTGAAAGTTCAAATCAAAAGTCAGATTATTCATAAATAATTAATTTTGTTCGGTAGCAGTCACTTCATGGTTTATAACTTTTCCGTGTCAGAATTTGAGATTTGGCAGCTGAAATGTTAATGAGTTAACGCAACAATGTTGTCAAGTAACATGATATGGGATTTAATTTGAATACTCGACTGGCTTTTCCTGAAATATTTCACAAACAATTATCTTCTTCTCCTTTCGTCCTTCGTACACCCCTCTTGTAAGGGCTCGGCGGACCCGCGCCGGTTCATTATGCTTTCTATTTTTATTAGGGTGAGATTAAACCAACATATTTTGGGAGATTGCCTTTTATTGCGAACTAACTATCGGTAACCAGCATTGCTCGGGTAAATTAAAAGGTATAGAAACTTCAGTATCGTACCGAGTCTTGTAAAGAGGCATGCCCATCTAACAATTAATTATGGAGTTTAATTTTCACATAAATTTTCTCATAATGATATTCTAATAGAACATATCGCCCCCCGTATGTTTAGTAATTCTCTTTCTATCACGCCGTTTCTCCGTATTGGTAGGCTAAAAGGATAGAACGCTATACTCTTGCCTCGTTCTCTTTCACACATACACATTTACAATATGGTTATTCTCCAATATTTTGTTTATCTGATCACGCCAGGTCTTTCGTGGACGCCCACTTCCTTCATGCCTTCAATACTTATTTTATTTTATTTCCATCAACGTCCTTGTGGGCTTTTACATAAGAATAATAATTGAAATATAACAGTGCATTTTTAATTTATATTTCAGTATAACAGTTTAAATATAACATAAAAAAATCTAAGTATAATCAGATATGCTCCTGCAACGAAGAATGTCAACGAAATTCAACTTGTTACCAAGCCGATGCATCCGCGATATTGGTGAGTTAATAATAATTATTTATGTGAACCTACAAAGAATACGTCATGTTGTCTCGTTTGAGTTGGTACTTTATACGAAACAATTTGTATCAACTCACGACAGTCCAACATGCTATTGATAATTTTATATAGATATACTATATCGCTTATATCTTTTCTCCAGACAAATTTTTCAAACGAAGTAGACTCATTAAATATGCAATTTAAAATTAAATTTAGAAATTTATGTTGCATTCTTTCGATCACTTGCGTCTTATGTATTATTTACCATTCTCATTTCACTCATACGTTTCATGTGACCAAACCATCTCAGCAACTGTTTCTTAATTCTATCAATAATGCAACAAACAAATCAACATTCGATCTTAATTTATACATTCTTCACTATCGTACGTTAGATTTTTCACATTATTTATGTATATATATATATTGCTACGGAGCCTTTGAGCCCTAGATGATAGGAAACCATAGAAGCCGCCACCGATCTAGCTCGGTCTGGGTTTTAAAGTGTTTATGTGTGCTCTGGTGTCGCCTGCTACCTCAGAAGGAATAATAATGGATTCAAGGGTAAACTCTACTTTTCACATTACAATTCACATTTTATTCACAATAACACAATTTATTCCGACATTGAATGATCGTAAAATGTTTTTGCATCTTCTTTCTTGAGGTTAACATTCCTCTGAGGGAGGTCACTTAGGTAACTCATAAAGCACATTATTAACTAAGGTTGTCGTGAGGTGCCGAAACAGTCGTGGACCCGGGAACTAAGCCAGAACTCATCTCCTGCTCCAGGGATTGCCCAGACGCCATCCTGTTTAAGCCATGTACAGGTTGCCCATCCATTCGGTTGTCACTCGCATGCCGCCTCTTTTCTCGTTGTAGTGGGGTCTCTCCTCAATACGCGGGTGGACTAGGCCCATGTATGTATCTCTAGGTCTACCGCGGTAACATCACTCCTAATCTCTGATATCTCCCGCCGCTATTTTTCTCGCGGGAGCAGACCACCGACTCGCCACTACCTCTTCCAGCGTCCTCCTCTAACACCTCTCCTCAGTTGCCCGCTAGAGTCGAATTCTTGTCCTTGATTCATCCTTTTTAACAGTCAACCACTGTTCACATCATAGGTCGGTAAAACAGGCTTCTTAGCCCCCGACGCGCAGATTCAAACATCATAATATATATAAATTATTGCTATTTGTATGGATGTATCTAATATATGCGAAAAACTTCAACTCTAAAAATGACCTATTTTCTAGTTCTCCTGTACTTCATATGGTACATATTTATATAAAATAAAATATTTCAGTTCATTATATGTAAGTTTACTTAACTTGGAAGTTCTAAGAACCCCAAAGATATTTTTTAGGAGGTAAGATTTAGTACAAAGTTGAGCTTGACGTGAGTTTTGCAATGAGTGATGAAGCTGCTTTAGCTATCTGCGGGGCTTAACAGTAACAACTGGCAAAACCGGTTGGGCCACAAGAAAATCTTGTCACCCCATCTCTTCCTCATTCCATGCCAACCCTCTCATCACCAATTACCCTTGTTCCATCCCCTACTTCATCATAGGAACAATAAATGGATGAGTAAGGGAGGACCTTAATGAACGGGACAGTTTTAATAAAACAATTACTTGTCAAATAGATTATAGTAAGAGCAGGTATAGAAGGAAATTAAAAATGAGATTTTTTAAACGAGAAACATTTAAGTCAGTCGCTTTCACATAATTAGTATTTATCTTAAAATGGTCATTTGGTATAATTAAAAAATAGTATGATTATTTATGTGACATGTATTTTTTATGCATTTATTTTTATAAATGGAAATATATGCACGTAAGCAAACACACTAGGTTAAAAAAATAATTACGATGCTCATTTGATTAAAGAAATAAAGATATCAATATAATACATGAATGTGGAAGGCACCAGAATAGACAACGTCCGTGAAAAACTTATCCTATATTTCAGTATCTGATATACCTGGCAGGTAAACTAAACTCTAGGAAATGGTTAATTTAAAGTTCTTAACAATCGACGAGTACGCACGGAAAAATATATTTCAATGTGGCTAAAGCGTTGTATATTGTATAAAAAGAGTGCAATTATATATACTTACTATTATGTGTATATAATGCACTCTTTTTATATTTATTGTTAGTTTTAAATACGTACTGACGAAGCTCGAGTTAAGCGAAACTGGTTGGTGTGTGATAAAATTAGTGGTTTCACACAAAGTGATTGTATTATATTTAATCTAATATGTCAAACCACAAAATGATTGCTTTCTACGAAAATATAATCATTTAATTACTTCTCTTTTCTTTTCATACTCATACAATTTCATACTGATAGAAATAGAAGTGTGTATTAAATGGACGTAATGATGAAGGTTGCCTTACTTAGTTCGTATTTGTTTAAGCTGTTGGTGTACGGTTTTCAGCACAAGGCTAGTTTCATAATGAAGAATGTTCCCGGAGTAACAAAAGCAACATTGTTGAAATATTCCAACAACCTATGGATGAAACGCGAAGCCAATTGTTGAAAATGTTGAGCCCGGTCAAACAACGGGGCTGACCAATATTTGAACATTCCTCACCTGCGCGAGTAGAGAAGCTACCAGAAAGTGTGGGCGGGAAAGGATAACTGAAATATCCGCTCAATAGATGGCGATGTTTATTCAATTTATAAAGTGAGTAACTCCCGTCCATTTTCAGAGAAACAATATATTACTCTCATTGTAGAGAGCGATCCTTTGCGTAGACTGACTAAAACAAAGTAAGAATAATGGGAAGCCGCTAAAATCTCCACTTGTACAAAGGAAAATTAAAAATCATAATTAAAGCCTCACAAAACAAAGTTTTACTTGATTAAATAATCTGTATTCCATTTTTTTTTCATTAGTAAATTTGGATCTACTTATTAATTTGTAAATTCTCAACTTTATGATTCTATAAAAATTGACGGTATTTTTCTTTAGAGAATTTTGATATCGCTTGAAATAAAACAATGATTTTTATTGGAGTTTTCTGTTTTTTTTCCAAGCGAAATATTTTCGTAATTTTTGATTAGCAGAACTTTATCTATCCAATTTAAATCTAGGTATCTCAAAATTTCACAAAAATAATTCAGAGATTTTTTTATCATAAAATTCTATTATCTTTGATAGGACGTCATTTATTTTGAACAATCATGAATATCAAAAAGCTTGTAATATATGTATATATAGATTGAAATTCTAAAAAATGTCACATAATGTATCTGCATGTATAGTAGTAAATAGTCTGACCTATGCAGACGAAAGTGGCACGTCAGGTTTGCGTTACTGTTGAACGGATGAAACCTGGCTGGGATGAATTAATGATTTTTGGAATAGGAAATGCCAGGAATCTTGTTAAGTATGCCGGGCAGCTAAAATATGCTGTGTAGGTATTTTCGTTTTTATAATAATTTTAAATTTTATCCCTTTTCATTCAATACAAACCAAGATATTACATGTTGCGGCGTTTTATTATAAAAACACGAATTTTTATTATTCATTTATATCAGAAGACGTAAACTCAGATATTTAAAAATAATGTAATATGTACTAAGATCATTCATTACTTAGTTATTTATTGTGGTGACATCAGAAGTACCACCAGATTCTCTTGGGGTTCTATCCTCTCTTCTTACTTTCGAGTTACTTGGGTCGAGTCCTTGTAATAATAACACAGCGTCTAATGTAACAATTTCACTTTATTTATAATAAGTATTTAACAATTATATAACTCAGAGATAAACTTGTAATTATTGCGAGGTGGCGATGAAAAAGAGACCCGTTCTCCGAGTGACGGCTTCTTATAACTCTTGTCCCCCACCACTCATCTACTCACTTTCCTGACACACACACATACACACATGTATCAAGTGACAGTTCTCACATTTATATACATATATATATATATATATAAAGCGCCACAATCTTCTGTCCTAACATAACTCTAGCCTCATCCATATTCATACATCTTCTTACATAAACATGTACCGCAATAATACTGAATACTTGATTTTTTTATTCATTAGAATTACTCTTAAAGACCTTGCGTAAAACAAAGGCACCCTGCCCTTCCCCTAGGTCATTACAACCTCCTCCCACTGATATATTGTATGACATTTTTATTCAAATTTTGCATACTTACTGTTTGAGACCCTGGGCAAAAGTAGCCCCTCCCTCTCCCTCTCCCCATGGAATTAATCAGTGTTATACTATTACATATTGAATATCATCTGTTCCCAATTTTTGACAGTTGTTCTTTAGAACCCTGTGAAAACATAGGCCCAATTTCAAACAATATAATGCCATACACATATAAACAGCTGTTTCGAATACAATTTGTATTAAAAATACCATAGGTCGTCACTAAAAAGTATTTTTGCCAATTTCAAAGCCGCGGGTTACATCACTGTAACACACGAGGTGTTTTGCTCCACTATTTTTTGAAGAATTATGCCCATAAAATATATTTCTGTTAAAATTTTTGCTACAAAATGGCAGGTTTTATGAAACGTGACATTTTTGTAATTTATTGACATTTAGACTTTAAAATTCACGTGTGACATTTTATTATTGTGTCTTCCGCGTCCTTCGGCAGCGTTGTTTTAAAAACAACACAATATTAGAACTTCAGAAAGCGAGTCGGCAGAATGTTTGAAAATAATTAATCATCGTAAATAAAATAAGAATACGAACATGTTACAATTATTTTGAACGTGGACCGACATCACGGTAAGTAAGGATAAAAGTGTGTGTATTATTAGATTAGTCGAGATTATTACAAATGTGCGAGAACTAACAAATTTATTTTCATTTCTTTCCGACAAAATATTCCTGTAATGCATGATAGATAAAAAATGACGCACTTAAAAATTTAAATGGCATAATTTGAACATTAGTTATTATTACCAAGAAATAGTAATAATCTATACAAAAAAATAACATTTCAAACCGGAAGAGTGAGGGACCACCCTGTAAAGTTTTAAATGATTGATAGTTATTGTAGAATGTCGATATTTTTCATACATTTATAATTATTGTAGAATGTCGATACTTTTCATACATTTATAATTATTGTAGAATGTCGATATTTTTCATACATTTATAATTATTGTAGAATGTCGATATTTTTCATACATTTATAATTATTGTAGAATGTCGATACTTTTCATACATTTATAATTATTGTAGAATGTCGATATTTTTCATACATTTATAATTATTGTAGAATGTCGATATTTTTCATACATTTATAATTATTGTAGAATGTCGATATTTTTCATAAATTTATAATTATTGTAGAATGTCCATATTTTTCATACATTTATAATTATTGTAGAATGTCGATATTTTAGTTCATATTTATCACTATAGCGTTATTAAATATGCTTCAATCCATTATAATTAGATTTTCGACAGTAATTATCGAGTAATTAATATCTCAAATGAAGTAGTAATAAACAATAGAGAGAAAGAAATTCATTCACATCTTTATTTCAACCAAAAAGTGTTAAAATATATATATCTTATACATTTAATTCATATTTAAAATATCACAGACCTATGTTCTGAATAATCACAACTTTGCAATAAAAATGTGTTCTCCTAATAAAAAGTGTTAGTTTCACGAGATTTTCAAAATTTCAAATCGAAAATATTTCTTTCAAGTTAAAAACAAACTGAATCATTTTTCCTTTTGATATAATGATTTAATTTAAAATTTATTTTTACCTGAACTCATCATAGTCTAGATTAACAGAAGAGAAAGATGTTTGGAAGGAATGTCGTTTTAAAAGATATCGAGATTTGTCTAGACTGTGACAAATGGTGTTGTTCGAAAATAATAATAACAAGGTATTAGATTTATAAGAGGTATTCGCGAAGTTGTTTGCTCCCTTTTGATTAATGGTGTTGGTTTTCTGGTAATTTTCCCTTCATAGAATAGAGAGAATTTGTGTGATGCAGACATAGTTTTAGTAATTGAATAACGATTTAGTCAGAGAATCGAATCACTAGTTCGCCTCTGTTCAGTAATTAAATCTTTCATTACTTCTGCTGGACCAAATATGATTTTTCTCGTGGAGTGGAGTGGTCGAGTTAGAATCTATTTCTCAGTTATGATGATTGATGATTAAGATTATATACATATATTTTAAAAAATAACATTCTCTACTATCTACATACTTTTCTTCATTTTCTTCTTTATATTTATTATTATCAAGTGTCTTTCTATTCACCTCTATAGGAGTAAGATGGATCTGTGTTACCAGTTTAATGAACGCCAAATTATACATAACCTAGGTATGCAAGTTAGAAACTCAAAATAAATAAAAAATTGTTTGGACCTTTGTGCTTTAAATAAGCATCTTCATTAATTAATTAAGATAATAATTAGCTTAAATATTCAAAGAGTTTTTAAACATGATATATTTGAGTGTATATGTATGGATTAATAAAGATATTATTTCTAATAGTGCGTGATCTCATGAGACTTTGATTTCTTTTGAAAGATTTGTCGATAAATCAATATTGCAGTTGCAACATTATACTATGTGTACAAAATACATACAACGAGGAATCATAGCTCGCTTCGTGCTCAACTCTGTATTGTCTTTTACGCGCTTTCGAGATGAGTCTCCGAGACAACTCTAATCTGTGTAACATGCGCCATAAAGAAAATGTGAGGGTAAGGATTGAAATAGCATAAAAGTTGTTATGCCAAAACAATGAGGGTCTCCAATGATAAGGTAGGAACTGAAGAAGGAATATGCGAATTCCGTGCAAAAAACTGAGACAGGTATTTATACTGAGTTTCTCATCCCTTGTTAAAACTTTTTCTCACCTAGAAAACTATCATAAAATGGTTCAATGCATACTTTCAAAAGAGTTTACACTGAGTCGACTGAAATACAAAAGGCTCGAATATCATAGGTATCTCCTTTGGAGATTTTATTCAAGCCATTATTCACGAAAGAGGAGAAATTTCCTTGCCTTTCATACAAGCGTTTTTGTAATATCCGAATAAAGAATGTCCTTTGTATGTTTCGAACAATATAATATAATATACTGCGCAGCCTTTAATGCTTAATTATTTTTTTAAAAATGATACTTGATTATTAAGGCAGAAAATAAATTAATGTGATTTATTTATTATCTATAAAATCTCTAATATTAATATTAGTAAGAATATCTATCGTCAAATCATAAAGTTTATAGTTAAAATAAGGTATAATAAAATATTAATTATATGTTTTATTGGCAAATTGGAACAACAGATATTAATTTAATAATTGTCCAGAACATTATTTGTTTTTGTGAGGGAATATATAGAATCTAGTAATTGAATGTATAAGATGCATGCATGCGTGGTCACAATTTGTCAACCCATTCCAGTTGACGCACATTCGCTTACCTAGAACACATTTTTATTTGAAATTTGGAATAATTAAAAATATTAGTGATGAATTAAACCGTTATTGCGACCGTGATTGTGTAAATGCTATTTGATTGTACAAATAAATGGTAATTGAAATTTAACTGTTAGAGGTTTAGTTTCTTGTGTACCAGTGATTACTTGCCAAATTATGAATAATCAGTTACCATATGGCATATGATAGAGTTATAAGAGAAAGGTTATGGAATGTACTCTCTGATTACGGGGTGAATAGTAAACTTATACACGTAATTGCATCCCTATATGAAGGAAGTTCTGCACGTGTAAGAATCAATGGAATATTCACACCATGGTTTGACATTATAAATGGTGTCAAGTAGAGTTGTTTAACGTCTCAATGGCTGTTCAACTTGTATATGGATAATTGTGTGAAAGAACTGGAATGTATGAATGGTCTGACATCTGATACCTGTCACTTGTCACATTAACTTATCTATTCCAGTTTGTAACGTAACTTTGAATGACGTTATGAAGTGATAGGGGCAGCGCCCCCTTGTCTTCGTAATCTGAGGTTTGTCGGTTTAGAAGGTTTTTTGTCCCTGAAGAATGGGGTGCTTGCTAGGCACTATGGCTTTTTTATATGTAAAAATTTTTTGTAAATAATTTGTAAATGGATGTAAAAAGTTTGTAGAAGTTTTAAAAATGTGTAAATAGAAATGGGGAGGAGTCTGTCGGGGTCTGCATCGGGGGAGTTTCTACCAAGGGAGGAGATGGAGGGGTTGGGGATGGTTTGGAGTTTTTTGTAAAATCTGGTGGCTAGGTCCAGAATGTGGGTTTTTATGTTAGGTGTGTTGGTGTCCCGATGTATGATTGTGTTTCTCACAAACCACGGGGCTTGGAGGATGGTGCGGAGTATTTTGTTTTGAAACGTGGTGATTTTATTCAAGTGTTTGGATGTTGCCCAGATGGGGCAGGCGTAGGTGAGGAGTGGGCGGAGGAGGGATTTGTAGATGAGGATTTTGATGTTTATATGAATGGGGCTAAATTTGTTGAGAAGGCAGAAGATTGAACCTTTGGCTTTGCTTGCTGACCGTAGGATGGTTGTTATGTGGGTTTTCCAACTGAGTCTGCGATCCAATGTTAGTCCGAGGTATTTGACAGATTTGTGCCACTCAATGTCTACCTCGTTGAGGGTGACGTGGCCGATAGGATGAGTGCCTTTGCGTCGCGTTTTTGTAAATAATATAGCCGCACTTTTGGTTGGGTTGATGGCTATTCGCCATGCCTCGAACCAACATTGGAGGATGTCAAGGTGAGACTGCAGTCGGAGTGTGATGACGAGTGGATTTGTTGAGTTGGTGAGTATTGAGGTGTCGTCGGCGTAGAGTGCTGAGATGGTGTACCTATCAGTCGGTTTAGGCATATCGCTTGTGAAGATGTTGTAGAGAAAGGGTGAGAGTATGGAGCCTTGCGGGACGCCGGCTTTCATTAAACGGAGGGTGGAGAAGATAGTTTTTGTGAGTTTAACTCTGAAGGGGCGGTTGGAGAGAAACGACTTGAGGAGTCCGTAGAGTTGTGGGTGAAGATTGTAGTATTCTGACATTTTATAAAGGAGGCCGTTGTGCCACACCTTGTCAAAGGCTTTAGCCACGTCGAGGAAAATTGCGCCGGTTGAACGATGTTTTCGAAAGCCGTCGGTTATGAACTCGACGACTCTCAGAAGCTGGTGGTTGGTGGAGTGACGGGATCTAAAGCCGTGCTGTTCGTCGGGTACGGCATTTTTGAGGCCTGGATCTGATTGGAGTCTGGTGAGGAAAATACGCTCGAAAATTTTGCCGATATTTGATAGGAGGCTGATTGGACGGTAGTTGTCGCAGAAAAGCGGATCTTTGCCGGGTTTCTGGAAGAGGACTATGTTAGATGTTTTCCAGGCCGTGGGGAAATATTGGAAGCGGAAGGCGGTGTTGAATAGTAGGGTGAGAAAGAGAATCCCCTTGGCGGGGAGAAGTTTGAGGGCTTTAGTTGGGATCCCGTCGGGACCCGGAGCTTTGTTGGATTTGCGATGTCGGATGATTTTTTTGATTTCCTCTGGTGAGGTGAAAAATTTGTTCTGGAAGGGGGGGGGGTTGAGGTTGTTGTCGACGTGGCTGTTGATGAACGCTGTGTGGGATGCTGTGGAGACGTCGGGGTTGGTGTTGAATTGGAGTTCAAGGCTGTCTGCAAAAGCTTCGGCCTTGTCCTCTTCTTCATACAGTAGTCCGGAGGGGGCGTGAATCGGGGTGATGGTTGATTTGGGTGCTCTGAGGGATTTGGCCAACTTCCAGAGCGTACCATCTTGGGGTTGGAGTGCGGATAGTTTGACTTGCCAAGACTCAGAGCGGTGGGCCGAAAGAGCGCTTCTGAGTTTGGTTTGGAGTTGATTGGCACGAGTTCTCTCGGCGAAGATGCGGTATTTTTGCCATTGGCGTCTGGCGTGATTTTTTTCCCGTATGAGGGTTTGAATGTGGAGAGGTAGTGCGAGGCGACGAGGTGTGGCGGGGGGAGGAGGTTTGGAGGATTCGTTGATGGCTAATTTAATCGTGGAGGTAAAAGAGTCGATATGCCTATCTAGATCTGCTGTATCGGTAATTGTAGAGGGAATGGTGAATTTAGTTCGAATGACCTGTTCAAAGTGAGGCCAGTTCACAATGTTGTTAGCTGGCGAAGGGGGGGTGGCGTTGTGGAAGTCGAAGATTTCTAGAAAAATTGGGTTGTGGTCCGAGTTTAGGTCATTCGAAGTGGTGATTGAATGAGACCAGGGGAAGTTCTTGAGGATGGCGAAGTCTAGTATGTCGGGTCGGTACCCGACATAAGAGAAGAAGGTGGGTTTGGAGGGGGCTACGACTGATAGGTTGTTGGTGTCCGTGTATGCTAGTAGTTTTTTGCCGTTACGGTTGGTTGTACGGCAATTCCATGAAGTGTCTTTTGCGTTAAAGTCACCGGCGAGCAAGGTGGGAGTGTCGCCGGTGAGCAAGGAATCTAGGTCGGAGGTGTGCAAGGCGTTGGGTGAGTTGTAGATGCTAGTGATTCGTAAAGGGCCAGAGTGGCGGGTGTGTATGGTAATTGTGGTGGACTCTAGATGTTTATGGGGGGGGGTAGGGTTGGAGGAGTGTGCTATGTTACGTTTCACGTAAATAGCGGTTCCTCCTCCCCTACCCGTTAATCTGTCGTTACGGTAGCAAGCAAAGTTAGGGATTTTGAACGAGCGTGATGGTATGAGGTGGGTTTCGCTGACCAGAAGGAGATCAAGGGAGTGGCGAACCGTGAAGTCCGCCACTTCGGCCTGATCGCCCTCTAGTCCGTTAGCATTCCATGCGGCGATGATCAAGGAGGAAGGGAAGATAGAGTTCGCCATTTGTTCAACGGGAGGAACTGAAGAGTGATGTGATTTTAGGGATTTCGGATATGATCATGGTGATGGCTTCGCCGATCGAGCCGGCTGAGAATAATCGGGGGATGATTTCTAGTATGAATTTTAAAATTTCGGAGATGTTGGGGTTAAGAAATGAGCTAAAAAGTGCAGAGAGGCCGGGGTTGGGTTGAGAATGGGGGGGGGGTTGATGTGTGTGAGGTGGGGGGGGGGTGGAGGTGGATGATGGGGCGAGGGCTGAGGCATAGGAGGTAAGGGGGGTGGCTAACCTCGAATTGAAGACTGGGTGTGCTGGCTCTCGTGGGCGTGGTCTTGTGAGGTTGGAGCGTGGTGGAGGGTAGTGCTGGCAGCCCTTGAAGTTGGCGGGATGGGGTCCTCCGCAGTTGGCACAAGTCGCAGGGCCGTCTTCTCTCTGTTTGAAACAGGTAGATGTCAGGTGGTTTGCGCCGCATTTAACGCATCGAGGGTTGGCCCTGCACATGGCTGCGGAGTGACCGAATAGCTGACACCTGTGACATTGAGCAGGCGCGTCTTTCTTCCTTAGTTTTTCAACTTGAACTTTCAGATCGAAGATAGAAGTGATATTAAATATTTCTTTGCCTTGGAGGTTGTTTTCTGTTTGTATTAAGACCAGAGGAATTGGACGCCTTTCCGGACCGGTTTTCATGCGGTTTACTGCTACTAATGGGAATAGAGTTTCGAGTTCTTCGAATATCTCTTGATCAGTAATGTCGAGCGGAATGCCACGCAGAACCGCTTTTATTGTTTTATCTTGCTGCGGGGTGAAGGAGTGGAATTGTGTATTGATGTCTTCTAGGAGACGAGTGGCGGAACGAAAACTGTCGATGTCAGCTGTGTTAATTCGGACTCCTGTTCTGATGATAGTTGCTGAAGAAATTTTAACCCCTGCGGCGAGAAGTTTTGCTCTAGTGGATCTCCAATTTGAAGAATCTCGCAGAATTATAGGAGGTATATTTGGTTTTTTAATGGTAGTTGGATTGTCCTGGGGGTTGAGGGGGGCCTCTTCTGTGGCCATCAAGTTGGCGTTTTCGTCTTCCTCTTCCGATTCTGAGTCCGTATCTGATTCTGAGTCGGATAGCGCCTCATATCTATTGGTGGTTGGCGTGATGGGTGGAGATGGTGTAGATAGGGCTTTACGTTTCCTTGCCGGTTTTGGCTGTTGCCAGTCAGGGTTGGCAGAGGGAGGAAGATCCGGAAATTCGATGGTGGGTGGGGTGGCTGGTGCAGCAGATGGCAGCTGTGTAGATGTGCTTGGAGATGGTAAGAGTGGGGTGGTGGTGCGTGATATCGAAGCAAGGTTGGAAGCAAGTTTAGCGGCTCTAGGTTTTGCAGCTAGTTGATTGCTGATAGAGGTGGCCATCTCAAATAATTCTTCTGGCGAGAGGTTGTCGTAATCTTGTTGCTTTTTGGTTATAGAAATAGCTGTCTTGGTAGTAGGCGTTGGCGATGATGTTGATGGTTTTGACGATATGATTGGCGTTTGTGGTGATTTAGCGAGGTTGGCGGTTGTTGTTTTTTTTTTGTCTGCAGAGGAGGTGGTGGCGGTTGATGTTTTGACGGTTGGCATGGTGTTAAGCCCTGTGATGGGCAGTCGGAGAGCGCAGTGTGTTGAAAGAGGCCCTTTTCAGGGCCGCCAACTTGTTTTAAAAATAATAAAAACTTCCTTTATCAGGGCCACTGGTTGAAGCACACAAAAAAAAGAAAAATCGGAAAAATATAAACTGCCTTTGTCAGGGCCACTGGTTGAAGCACACAAAAAAATCGGAAAAAGTAAAAACTTCCTTAATCAAGGCCACTGGTTGAAGCACACAAAAAAAATCGGAAAAAGAACACTTAACTAACCTTTACGGGTCAGGCGGTAGACACTTTTGAACTAGAAATGTTGAAAATCACTAAGTTGCTTTTTCAGGGCCACTCGCGAAACTGGAAGGTGGTTTTGTTGAAAAACTGGCGGTGCACGGAAAAAATAAAACTGTGTAGGTATTGGAGGGGGTCGTCCCCGGTGTCGAAACACTGTTCACTTGGACTAGGTCCGTTGCAGGAGCCGTTTGATTCGATTTGCGATTTGTATGGGATTCACGAAAAAAGCACTGGTAAGCGAGAACGAACTTCGCATAGCGGAGCGCAGCGACAAACACGACCGTGCAGAAGCGAGGTCGAGTCGGAACTGATTCCAGTTTGTAGGCAATCGGTTGAATATTATCAATTAAGGGCGATTATGACAACACTTGTAGCGTTTATGATTGGTTGCAGCGAAGACTTCTGTTAGACTCTTATTGGCTACGTATAATTATAGTTAAAACTGTTAGATTTAATTGGTTTAAATGTACTTGCTATAAGCACTTAATGCACAATAACTGTACTGAAGCCACCATGTACACAACAAGTCCCAAAGATTCGCTATGTCGCGCCTCACCTCGACTCGACAGCCCACATTCACACGACAACCGTAGGAACTACAGCAGTATATCGCTACTATGTCGAGGTAGGGACCAGACCATCGCCGTAAAGTGAAAAACAAGTATTTTTTAAATTGAAAGTGATTATAAATGACTAAGAACACGAAAGTTTTTTTTCATGAAAGTGTAAATATTGTTGGAGACAAGAGACTAATTTTATTCTTACTATTTATTGGATAAACGACGCAGTACTAATATTCGTATAACCTATACACAATACTTATTTAGGGGGCCCTTTTTCTATTCTGCATTGGGGTCCAATTTTTGTAGTTACGCCACTGGATATGACGTATCTATTATTATGCTCGGAGGCACTTCAGAGAGCACCAGAGATGCAATGAATATTAAATCGACTTTCATATTTCGATACAGCTTTTTTACGATCAAACTGCAAAAGCGTAGGTAAGTAAATATTATTAAGCAGAACACATTCTTATTGTGAAGTTGTAATTATTCAGAACAGACGGTCTGTGATATTTTAAATACTAATTCAATGTATTAATTAGAAAGATATACATGTAAAATGAATTTTATTGAAATATATTGTTGTTGCTACTGAGATTTTAACCTGGATTTCTTTCTAATCCGGGGAAGGTGCATTAATCGAAAATTTGTCGTCAAAAGTACTGTCGCTGTAGCATAGTCGGTTAATGCAGCTTCCCCGGATGGGAAAGAGATTCAGATTCGAATCCCGGTAACAGCAACAATATTTTTAGACAAAATTGATTTTATATGTATATTTTTCTAATTAATACATTTAATTAGTATTTAAAAGTAAATATTACTTTATATAATAAAAAAATCTTGAAGGTGGATTATAAACAAGCACATTTAATCTCCTTATCACCTTATGAATGTTGTGAGTTATACGTTTTATAAAATTAAAGCGTTTTACTCGGAGTAGGTATTAAATAATAAACTTAATGATTAGGTCGAAAGCCAAAAGGTGGTGCTTTCTTATTGGATTAGAAAATCCCAAATATGACGAGAGGGAGGGTTAAGTGGACATGGGTTGGATTCCTGCGGGTCTCCCCGTCACCTATTCAATGGAGCCACCGCTGGTCACACATATTGGGTAAGTACTCCCTGTCTTTGTATATAATAGGATAAAGATATTTTTATACTTCCCCCTTTCAAGATTTATGGCCGGCATTGTCGGAGCGAAATTAGTTCCACTAAGAATTATTTACGTAAAGGGATTATTATGAGATTTTTTCCATCCACGTATTATATTTTTCCGATATTCGAGCTTTATTTCTTTTTACATTTTGAATATAATAATAATATTTTTTATTTAGATTCTCGTAACACATACAGAACTCTTATCACGATATTAAATGATTATTACGACTAATATAACATCCATCACACCGTTTCTCCGCGGTGCTAGGCAGGGAGGGTAGAGCGCCACACTCTTCTGTCCTGACACACAATTCTCTTCTTGTTGCGAATTCGTAAAACACATTTTTGGCGCATCATTTCGAATCAGCCGCAGCCGTTGTTATTGAAACAATTCCGCATCCAAATTCCCATCTGTATATTTCCTCATACTCGTCTTGTCAGTGTGAATTGTGACCTTGATGTCAGCAGACATTAACTTGACCGATATTTGTTCGATCTCGACATCGCGATTTCATTCGGGTGTGGACTTTTAGCTCCAATGCACTAGCACTGTATTTTGTTATATTGTGTTTTAATTACGTATTGTTTGTTGTTTGTTTGTGCTGTGGGTGAAATTGTGATATCGCCGTTTTTAATTGGAAGCGGAGATCTGCTCATCCGCATGCGATCTCCGCGTGTGATCTCGGCGGCGACTACAGGGATTACGGAGGCATCATATACAAGGTAAGGCGAGCAGTCCTTCCAAATATCGGTTTCCGAGATCACTGGTCCTTCGACTGGAATCCTTATCTCTTCACCGACCTCATCCTGTATCAAGGTTTCCCCACTTCTCTCACATATCTTGTGGTGATTCCAATTTATGTACGACCGGAATTGTATTCCATTCTGCGGGACGCAACCCGGAGATCGCGTAATTCGATTCGGATTTAAATTTCGAATTCACTTTTTATATCATATTATATGGGAAAATATGGAGGTTGATTGGGTGGAATGGTGAACGTTGCATTATGTAAAGTGATCACTTAAGCCAGCCAAAGACAGGTCGTAAGCCCTATAATACCCATACTACCATACTTCCCATATAATATAATATAAATAGCTTCGTCTCTATGAGATATATATAATTTGTTTAATATTTGGACGTAAAAATCTAGTAATTGCGTGTTCTCGGACATACTCGAATATTGTTATTATGTGACGGTTTTATTAGAAAACGCGAATTAAATTTAAATACAAAATATAAACTACGTTATAATTATTTAGTAATAGTTATTAATATTTAGCAATCATATTGATAACTTTAATGAAATGTATTACATAGTTAATGACAATGTAGCAGGTGAAATGAAGCATATTTTTACTAAAAAGATAAATCACTTGTTCAATAAAGCCAAAACTAGATGAAAAAACAAACGTAATCAAGTGAATATATTAAGAAGAACACATTCTTATTGTGAAGTTGTAATTATTCAGAACAGACGGTCTGTGATATTTTAAATATGGAACGATTAAATGTATTAATATCAAAAAAAAGGTAACATATAGGTTCGAAAATTGTCGCTAAAAATATTGTCTCTGTAGCATAGTTGGATAATGCACATTCCCCGGTTAGGAAAGAGATCCAGGTTCGAATCCCGGTGGCGCAACAATAATATTTTTCGATAAAATTGATATTATATGTATATTTTTCTAATTAATATATTTAATTCATATTTAAAAGTGAATATATGCTTCGAATTAGATGACATAATTTAGCAAGAAAAACGTAACGAAGAAGATTGCACAAAGAAAATGAATTTGTACATAAAAAAACGCAATGATCAAAGACACATTGTGACAGAATCATTAGAAAAGAACAAAAATAAAATTTGCAATTAAAACTCGCAATAAAAAAGGTGATAGCTTTTAAATAAATGGAATGTAAGATGTATCAATTTGAAATATAGCTGCAACATATAAGTTCGAAAATTTGTCGACTACTTGTAGTGTAATTGGTTACCGCACTTCCCCAGATGGGAAGAGATCCTGGTCCAAATCCCGGTGGCAGCTAAAATATTTTTTCAATAAATTGAGTTTATCTGTATGTACATTTTTCTAATTGATGCATTTAATTTGTATGAAAATATTATTGTTTGAAATTTTTACAAAATCATGTTAAGCTTTAAGTCAACGTGTTTCAAAATAAAGATTAGTGAAATTTATCCATTATTAACCTATATCTTTGCTTCAGGCCCTAAATTTGATTGAAATTTGATGACCTTTAATTTTTTGTACTCAATATATAATTACGTTTTTTTTAAATACTTATATTTATGACATGTTGAGATTAGGCACATACTCCAGAACATTTTCGACTTGTAATTTAGTCAGGTACCCATAAAATATTGTGGCCTAGGTCTGTTACACCCTGTATATATTTTATTTATACGGCATTCAAAATGTACAACGCCGTGACTGCATTTGACTCAACGAGCATTGCTGCATTTATAGAAAATGTGATGTAACTATTTAAAAAAATCTAGGGATTGTTGGGCAAATGTTTATTCAAATATTGATCTAACGTGTACATAAAGTGCAAATGTTTATTCAAATATTGATCTAAAGTGTATCTAAAGATACCTGTTAAAAATAGTTAGGCTATACAGAATACGTAGCACATCTATATTCTTACTATTTTTACGCTAAGCTACACGCTTGTGTTATGAACATAGGACTAATTTAGTAGTCTCTTGGAACGAGGCTTGAATCTCCGACCACAAAGATCACCAGGCGAGGGTATAATTACTAGAGAAATAATCTACTCTCATAGTAATAATAATAATATATATGGGTTGAACGTATGGATGAGAAGACAATGATAAATGTTGAAGGCATCAGATTGACCTGATACGACTGTATATAAACGTAAAAACGTAGTCATTGGAAAGTGGAAGAGAAATAAGAAAAGGGAGCAAACGGAGCAGGTTTTCCAAACACCTGGAACCTTAGTATGTAGGTATACATAAACCATTGCGCAGCTCAAAACGGATTGGAGAAATCTAGTATAGAAGTGCCAGCAGAAATGGGGCCACAATACTCAGTTGTGAAGAAATGACTGAACAATAAAACATAAAAGAACTCGTATACTTACGTACAGTGTGTATTTTAAATGTACCTACCCCTTGAGATAATAAACGAAAAATTTAAAAAACTGTTATTAAACAAATAATAGATATCTCATTGATACGCAGCTATATTTTTAATGGAAAGATATGGAAGTATATTAAAAACATTTTACAGATAAGAATATTGCTTTAAATAATTAAAAAATAAATAAATATAGATTCTCATTGTGAAATTAATTATCAAATTTAGTTCAAAGATGGGGCGATAGTGTTATTGTACTCGAAGTGTTTCCAGATAAAAACATATATATAACTTATAAAAATTTGATAGACATAGAGATTGATTAACGGGTGAGAATGCTAAACGTTATATTTATATAAAGTGATCACTAAAGCCAGCCAGGTAATTAGCCACTCATACTTCCATATCTTTGCATTAAAAATATAATAATTTTTTTTATGAGATATCTATTATTTTATTAATAGCAGTGCCTTTGTAGGTGAAAATCAAGTAATTGTGTGTTCTTGGACATATTCAAATATTGCGAAAAATTTTAATTTTAACATAATTAGAGATATATTAATATATTCTCTTCTGGGTTAGATCGCTTTCTTTGTATATGGTTTTCATAGGAAAACCTAGGCTGACGTTTTGGCACAGTTACATGTGGTATGGTAAAGGTTGAAAACATAAGACAGAGAAGCCCAGAAAACACAACACGGGATATTATGAAGGTTAAGCAAAACAATCAATCACGCTCATGGAAATGCTTTCATTTTCAATTTATTCAAAAAGAAAATATTTTTCACACATAAATGAAACAGGTTAGATTAATATTAATTTAATTATTAATGATAATAATAACAATTTGATCATAAATAATATATAATTATGTTGATACGATGTTATTTATACCAAGAAATCGAAATCAAAGGTATATCTTTGGGATTTCATCTATACAGTTGACTAAATTATATTGTTATTTCACGAAAAAGTAATGAGATTTTGACAGACAAATCAAACTGTCACTTCCGATTCGTTTATAACATTCGATCATAACATTTTCTTCTTCGATACATTGACGTACGAAATATATCTTACGTTTCTTCGTTAAACTCCAGTCAATTTATTTCTCTATAGAATTCGATTTCGATTTACAAATAAGGCGTAAAGCACCGTGCTTATTTCAGAATTTGTACAAACATGTTGTGATATGGCGATAATAAGACACGTCTGTAATCTAATGTGGGAGACGAGTGTTTAGATGGGAAAATCCATCATCCGCATGTGGGAGACTCGATTCAAATTTGAATTAGAAATAATTAAACATCTTAGTAATATGTATCACTTACAAAATATTCTTTCCACTAGTTAAGTGATCAATTTAATATTGCGTGATAAATGAATGAATTAATTAAACGTAATGTGTAAAAATGTAACATATAATCAAAAACTAATTGATTTATTGGATACTTATCATAGGAGACTCAATAACTTTTACTTAATTATATTGGAAAAGAAATGAACGATTATGAATCCTATCCCCTCGATATTACACTCTCATACGAATGTTGAAGTTTCCTTCTCCATTTCATACCAATACTAGTCTCGATGAATTCTTCCCTCTGTATAAAATGCGTAACTAGTTTAACGAGATTTCAACCATTATTACAAACTTATTCGTAGATGAAAAGGCAGAAGGGTTGCAACCTAAAAGTATGAAAATATTGTAAGAGAGGAATAAAGTCGTGAGTTTTATAACTAATTTTGCCATCCGGTTTCGCTCGATATTTGAATTCTTATATAGGTTATTGAGGTATAGCCTAGCGGTCTATCCTCCACCGGCTAGATCAGCGGAGAAAACATGAAATGTGAGTACGAAACTCAGAACTCACCTTGCTGATGACTTTTATCTTCACTAGTGATAAATTTACAACAAATAGTAATGTAATTCGGATGGACAGTAATCGACTCTATATAAACTATTAACCACAGTGGTTTATTACAAAGAACATAGTGATAATGAAAGATGTAAACTATAGAAATCCTAAACAAATATAGTCTGCGCGGAATGTCCGAAGTTGAAGATATGGAACCGCCATCACGGTAGATTCACAATCCAGCGCAGATAGAATAAATGGAACAACAATAATACATGACCTCGGGTTTGAGACTCACTTCCTCCACGTTTTGAACTCGTTACTTATAATGCCTTGTCGCCACGTACTGATTTGGAATGAATTGGCTTGTAGGCCCGGGTCATCCGCTACCCTTATCGGTAGATCGTGGCCAGGGATCGGACACCCATCCACATTTCGTTTGCGACATTGTTCAACAATAGTTCTGGAGTTCTTCATCCCGCACCCAAGGGAATTATATTTTTTTCAGTATTCCATTACGGATTTATTAATTTATACGAGCCTAAATTAACTCACTCATCCTGGCGGCCGGTTAAAAACACAACCACCGGGCTTGTCTCTATGCGAATGAATCTTTCCGCGGCGTGCGCGGGCCTAACGTGACAACCTACCGCGCAAGTGCGAGAGTGTTGCCATTATTAAATATTATACCCGAATTATTTAGATGATTTAAATAATTCAACTTTACTAACATATTTATAACGTTACAATATATATTATATTATATTCATATTCGAATATGAACTGAACTGTCAGTCGACAAATTCGACATAATATTCCATTGCTTCTGGAGTAATATGCAAATGTGAACAAAACATATTCAAAATTCGACAAAGTAACGAAACCGCTGAGAAGCTGAACAACGATTGCAAACTGTTAGACGACGAAGCGACAAGACTGCCGAAGAGACGAACGCTCTCCGAATGTGCTCAGATTACCTACGAATGAAAAATTCGGGAACCATTCTAATCGAGCAACTGGCTAAATTTACAAGACGAAGCATTCAACTGTGATTCTGAATTGGATTATTCAAGCATTCCTCCGATTGTCATTGGTGGCTGGTAGCATGTCACTGGAGTGCTCTTTTTGCGATTCGCTTAAGTTAGAAGACGAGACATCAGGAATATGCTGAAAAAATAATTCATTTGTGATGGCTTGATTTGTTTCGGCTTTTTTCTTCTTTGCAAGCATTATTAATGGCGAATAATGAGCCTTTGAACCTAGTTAGTTATACGAATAAATAAAAATACTATAGTATACCAAGTTGTTGTAAGGTTAACTAATAATATATTATTTTTCAATGTGGAGAATGAAGATATTGCTTGATCCTGAATATTCATATATTTAAGGGAACCGTCATTACATGAAGAGTTAGTTGTATATTTCTTGGATAATTATAATAAGGGAAGAAATATAATTTGTTAAATTCAGCGAACCACATTGCAGCACTGATAATAAACGAAATATATACGAAGCCATTCTTTTATTATAAGGAGATAGGGTAATATTTTATGATCGGCATAATATTATACAGTAGTGATAGTGCTGCTAATACTGCCTATGTGTTTATGATTCAGAGTTTACTTTTACTTTTGTATAAATATGTGGAGCTATTATATATACATTAAAATCATACACGTGGAGCAATTATATACACAACTAAAAAATATCTTGGGTCTTCATTAAATAGAATTTAATATTTTATGTGTAATTAGTAGCTAGCGATTATAAATTCCATTAACCGAAAGGCACTCCTATATATGGTCTAATATAAACAAGATTAAAGTTTTTTCTTTTACTATAACTTATTTTTTACATATCTGGTCTGTTTCACTTTAAATATATTCCATTTCTCTTCCTTTATCATGTTTTCTGGCATTTCATTAAAAATCTTCATCGTACTATAACATCATCGATTTCTGAGATTTGGCCTTCTTCCTGAATGGCAGTCTCAGTATATCTCTTACTCTTGTACGATGCTCGTGCTCATGTTCATTTGAATCAATTTTTCGTATAAATTTCGCCGATATTTTCTTATTCAGGATTTTATAAGTACATACCATTATAATAAAATTTATTTTCTGCTTAAATATCATCATATTCAGATCTTTCAGCATTGCACTGATCTGAGTACATCTATATTTTCTGAATATTATTCTCAAAGCTTTATTTTGGAATACTGACAATAATTGCATTTCGTTTTCATTATCCAAAAAAAATGCTGCTGCAGTAATTGATGTGTCGAATAATAACAGAGTTGTATACTATTTTACAAGACTCTGTATTAATGAATCTTTTGATCTTTCCCAGAATTGAAATTTTCTTAGCAATCTTTTTATATTATAAACAACCTATTCCCACCTATTTAATAATTCATTGCTATTTTACTGTATTTTAGATTCTGTTCACATATTTAAATGCGCCGGAAACAATTATATTAACTTGAACGATTTTGAGCAAATACTACTGTATAATATTTTTAATATTTCCGATGGAACTCTTCCAGCCAAACCTTACATTGTTTCAATAATACGTTCGCATAAAGTTAAAAGCAAAAATCTTGTAAAGTTTTCTTATGACTTTATTTACTTACCTGAGTAGTTATAAAATGTAAAATTAGTTATAAACGTATTTAATGAGTTTATACAGAAAGCATTACACTGTTACACGACGCATACAATTTTACTCATTACACAAGTAACGAATAATCTTAAATAGATGGTAATCGGTGAAATCTTAAATAGATTGTTATCGGTAAAAAATAATTAATTTAAGCTATAAGGTATAATGATCCATTACAATGATAATATTAAAAACTGATAATGAAAACTTGATTTTTTTGGAAATATTTCGAGCTTGATATTGACTAGATAAGTGGAAAGCTTTAAATTTAAAATCTAATTCTTTAACCCGGAAAACTATTAGCCATGTCACACAATACTCTCTGTTTATTAGATATGTCTAAGTACACTATATAAAAATTAGGTTTCTAGTGCTTTTTTCTTGGTTAAATCCGAACAAGTGCTTTAGAAGCCAAATTTGGAAAAAACAGAACAATGGCAGGTTCACAATATTTAAATATGTACTATTCAGAAAATTTTTGAGATCGTATCTAAAATTAGAATTCAGTATATATTTCCATTAACGCTAAATGCAAATACGTACGGCAAAAATAATCTTCACATAGAGGACTGAGGTGTTGAATAGGGATTTTGTGTTCCCGAGTTTTTTCAATTCCCGGGACTAGGGAATCAAGACCATGAATTATATTTAATTAAATAGAAAATATATTTTAATAAATAGTTATATGTATAATGTGCATACAATAACGTATGTCAAACTGAACTGAAATCCCCAAAAACCGATTTCAAATAATTTCATCTTATCCAAATTTTATTTCGTCAAAAGATAACACGATTTAATTTTAAAAGTCACATTTTAAGGGAAACATAATCCCCCGTTTGAACAGAGCGACAAAACCATTTCCTCCAGAGTAAATATCTGAGGACTAATTTGTTCCTAATGTTAATGTATTATTATTTGTTATTAAGTCAGAAAATAAAAACTACGATTAACCAATGTTACACGAGTAGTTGATTACACTGCCTGTGAATATTTTGATCATATTCACAGGCAGATAAGTTAATTAATTCAAGCTCAAAGATTTATTTGAGATAAATCTCACTACTATATACACGTGTTGAGATTGGTAGAAAGATACAAAAACTCGAAACTCGACAGTTGCTCACAAATGTCACACAGAACCATAAATATGTATAATTATATTGTATTGTATTATATACAAGTATTGGATCGTTTTTTAAATACACATACAGCGCTCGCCGCTAAGTTACTACCTAGACTATCCGCAGTATGATTATGGTCAGATGGGGTTGTGTTAACTTGTTTAAAATAAGTTTGTAATATCAAGGAGGTTATTTTTTTTTTATATCCCGAGACAGCAAAACATTGTAAGCTTTCGGGGAATTTATTCCCGGGTTGTCTCAAAACAGAATTCTTCCTGTTGAATTAGAAGGGGGGTACTTTACATTTATGCTATAGTTCTTTAAAATATTCCGAAGTTCATATAGGTAGCTGATGAAGATCGTAAAGATGCTGAAACTAGAAACTAGCCTATCAGTACTATCATAATATACTTAGAAAAATACAGTGCACAGGTACAATTGAAAAAATCACACATTTATTGATTTTAGATAACCGTCGGATACAGATTGTACTTATGCTGTTATTTCAGATATGGATCGCGGTTGTTAATACCATTTTATGTACATACATACCCACATGGGTTGCGGCGATTCAAATTCACTTTTATCAATGCGCTCCCAGTGATCGACGACGCAGGCGACATCTGAATTCGAGGGCCAGGCTCTTGCTAAGAGGAGTCGGGAGCAATCTCTCCCCGGGGCGCACAATCCGACACGAGTCCCGATCGGCCGCTCCGATTCTTTACTTCGGTACAATAAATAACTATCGAAGGAATTCTCGGTTTTATTTTACCATTTATCTCCATATCATTATTTAATCGTCCAAAATGTATGTATGTTAATATGTAAAATTTAATACTGAAGCCGCATCTTTTTATTAGGGTGAGTTATGAAAAAAAACCACAAATGCCCTGCCTAACAATTATGTAAAGAAAATAAAAAATTAGACTGTAAGGGAAACCAAAAAAACGTAAAATACACACCGTCAAAAATAACATTTTATGCCTCATGAAAATAATTAAAATCACATACTCTAAACTTCTATTACAGAATTTTAGCAAGCTATATTATTCTGTATGTTATGAATACATTACTATTCAACAGCTACCTAATAGGAATTTTGCTTTCAGAAAACTGTGGAAATTAAGCTGCGCAAAAAAATATCAAAACACAAAACAAGAAGATATAAAGAATGAAAAGTGAAATGTTTAAAAATTGTGTATGAAAAATAAACATTAGAATTGATATTAGATAATGACAATATATAATTCGTTCTTATTAAATTAATATTTGTTTATGAGTGATTACCGATGTTAATAATAAATTATATTAAAAAATTTTACTGCTAAAACATTGTGGTATGTAAATTATTTTTAAAAAAATACTGTATTTTTGTAGGTATTTAAGTGTAATTTATTTTAATTTTCATAAACCAACCGGTTTCGAAAAAAATTTTCTTCTTCATCATGGTGATAAAAAACTAAAACCAACATCAAGTTAATGTATTTTGTTCTGAAGAATATTAAAATTTAAAAATATTTGTAAATTAATTAAAAAATAATTCTAGTGCCTGCATAAAGTACTAAAAATACTTTTAGTAAAAACGCAGTCAGCGTAAAATATAATTTTTTTATGATGATGAAAGATGTGGGAAAGTAATATCAAGTTAATGTATAATTTTAGTATAAAACTACATTTTACTACAGCTACAATATTTATATTTTTTTACGGAGATAATAAGTGTAATCATAATATTACATTCTTTAAAAAAAAAAAGTGTTTTTTAATATAATAAATATCTAATTAAATAATAAATATTCAAAAAATTGTTCAACTTTTGTTATTCATGGAACATGTTTAAAATAAAAAAAATATTTTAATTATTTTTTTGAATGGCAAAAAGGTTCCATATAATTTATGGAATTTAATATTGAGTTCATATTTTATTCTTTCAAATTAATAAATGTGTTAAAAATATTTGTATGTAATTTTTTTTTTTATAAATTAATACATTTGTACCTTTTTTATAAATTGCCTGATTTGACCATGAAGTAAGCCGATAAGTTACGTCAGTCCATTCTATGGATTGACAAATTGTTTCATATTGGTGTAAATACATATTTATTTATTTGTTGTACCAGAATGTCTTTAATTTTATCGGAATTATCAAAAACTAAATATATAAATTTTTTTGCTAGCTGCTTCGAATTTGTGCTATTTTATTAAAATATTAACGATGTAAAGTATTGTTCCTGTACTATTGATGCCGTTGATTTTGGTGTTAAAATATAAGCCTCAAAATGAAATTAAGGAAGGAATTAAATTTGAGTTTCTAATCACATTTAATCAAATGGTATCACTAATAAGTCGTTCAACTGGTATCATTAATTAGTCAATCAAGTGGTATCGGCAAACTTTCTGCTCGAGTGATTCCGCGCGATAATTTGATGAAGATATAATAATAAACAAGGGAAGCTTGTACATTGTAGTAATATCGTATTTTTTGCACCCCTTACCAAAAATACATGGTCTTTTGAAACCGAATATTCCTTCCTCGGATAATTTTTGATATGGTGCATTTTTATTCAGACATCTTACCTCGAGAGATTTCCAACAAAAGAAATGATATATTGAAACATATTTCAACGTAATACGAAAAAATATTTTCCAAGAAAACTCAGACATAAAAGGGATTACTTTATTACGCTCCCACATTTTAAAATTCTTTATATTTATTTGCAAAATTATGATTTGTGAATGATTTAATAGATTTCAACCTCTAAAACTAAAATCCAAAAGAAAATTAACCGACCGACAAAACATTCTGAATAGGAATCTCCCTTATTTTGGTCCATTTTAGTTCACCGCCCGCCTTAGGAAAATCGGATTAGAAATATTTGCAAAACAAATTAAAAATATATCAATGTATTTCAGACGCCAGCGTTATACATATAGAAGTGTATAATTTAAGAGTTAAAAATAAAAGTATTTTATAAGTGTAGTAGTAATTTACTTTAGTTATATATAAATAATATGCTAATATAAGGCTGTACTGTATATAAAGTGTCCGCGCCTAGTTAATTTCTCCTTTTTAAATTGCAGTAAAATGTTTAGTGGGTTTCTTGTTATATTTTTATTACGCTTCCAATTCATGTTTTTTTATGATGTTTATTACAAAAAGAAAGTTTGTAAAAGCGTCAAAGCGAATAGCGCTGATGTAATTATAATATAGATTAGGCGGTACAGCCGTATATACAAAGAGTTCTCAGAATATCGTGGCACTGAATTGAAAAAATAAATAAATTATTATTGATATACCTACCTTTTATTTTAAATAAAGATGTTTAAACGGAATACATGTCACAATAATATTCTTATTATTTTCAAACTAAGCTAAACGCTTGTATTATGAAAATAGAATTAGGTTCTAGTATGAGGCGCGAACCCCCGATCACTAGGCCAGCGTCTTAATCTTTACACCAACAAGCTACTCTTTCTTTATTGCGCATGTACTCTTCCAATCTCTACATATGACAGTTAAACCTGGACTCATGTTAAGCTAACTCGGAAGAGTTGTTGAGCTGTAAGACTGTTGAAATTAATTTCGCCATAGAGTTGTTCTGCAGAATATTATTCTATAGACACACTTATATATTCGCTACTTTTTCTGTTGCCTATATCTAGTATTTTGAAAAATATTCAAATAAATCGTCTAAATGAACTCTAGCTTGCTATTTATTATTCTATTGGGTTCATGGTCTATGTTTCTTTATACATCTGGCAAATGTCATGTATCTTCAGCAAGTCTCCAACTAGTATTTCTCTCTAAAAGACTCGATAGATCTCCAAAAGTGAAACGATTGAAGCCTAAAATTAAGATTGGAGGTGAATTCGAACTGCAAATCCGGATCGATAGGATCAAAATGAACGAATTGCGCAATCTCCTAGTCGCGCGTCCTGCGGATTGGAATACGACAATTTCGCTCGTAAATCGGAATCACTGCAAGGTATGAGAGGGAAGTAAGAAAACCTTAGTACATGATAAAGTCGGTGAGGGGATAAGGGTTCTAGTCCAAGGACCAGTGAATTTCGGGGAACTGGGATTCGGAAGGATTGCTCGCCTTACCTTGTATATGACGCCACCGTAATCCCTGCAGTTGCCGCTGAGATCACATAATGGCACGCGGATGAGCCGATATCCGATCTCAATTGAATACGGTGATGTCACAAGTTCACCCACGGTACACAAACAACAAACAATACGTGATCAAAACACAATATCATAAAATACAGTGCTGGTGCACTGGAGCTGAAAGGTCCACACCGCGAATGCTATCGCGATGTCGAGATCGAACAAATATCGGTCAAGTTGATGTCTGCTGGCATCAAGATCACAATTCACACTGAAAAGACGAGCATTAGGAAATGTATGGATGGGAATTTGAACGCGGAAATGTGTCAATAACAACGATCGCTGCTGAATCGAAAAGATGCGCCAAAAGTGTGTTTACGAATTCGGAACAGTAGGTAATAAAAACATTTACTAGTGGACGATTACGATTACATATATTGAACTCACATTAAGGCTATGAGATTGATCACAGATAAACCAATGTCGTCAACATAATCGTGTTGTGAAAAAATTTACATTCAACGGCCATCGTTATTTTTAAATATTTATTATTATTATATAAGATGTTATCATAAAGAGCGTCCTACGGTAGAACCTGTACTCTCAGATTTTTAATTATGCTATGTATTTAAAAATAATTAATTTTTAAAAATGAATTCTTCCAATTTCCAATACAGGCCATTCCGAATAGAAGCGATGGCATGAATGTACGTTTCTGCTCGCCGAACCGTAGATTTACGGACCTGGTAAAAGATTTCTGTTGTATCTCGGATAGTTTCGAATGCTCTCTGAATCGCAAATCTGGGCGGTTGCTAACCGACAACAATGTTGCATACATGCGGGCTTTCAAATGATCTCCGGAGAAGATGTCGGGATACACAACATTGCACGCAGTCGTTTAAGTTTGAATAATTATTAAGTATTTGAAAACATGGAAAACACGGAAAAAATGTACTTTTAGATGGACTTCATCATCGTGTCTACCTATCGTTTCAACAATTAATTAATTATAAACATGCACGTATTTAATTTTTAGTACGATACGTACTAATAATTATTAATAGCTCGACATCCAAATAAGATGCTTTAATTTGTGTAATATTTATACATAATAAGTTTTAAAAGGTATCAGAAAAAAAATGTAAACAGAGGAAAAATATAAATTGGGGTATTAAAAAAAACAGATTATTTATTTTTTATTGAAAATATCAAAAATATTTTTTTTATCGCCTGTTTTTTTGTTGTTTTTAAATAGTTCTTTCAATATTATCAATTAAATTAAAGGTTTCTGGTGGTACATTGCTAATACTAGTAAAATATGCTTTGAGGCCTTCAATATGCCTCATGTCATAGTGCTTTATGGGAACTAGGTTAATGGGATGAGCGGACACTTCTTCTTTGTAGGGAGGTCATTTTTCTTTCAAGTTTTCGTTCATGCGACTGTCCACTATTTCATCAATTTCCAGTACGTCCGATGTTATTACGTTAAAGTAAATCTGCAAAGGTCTTTCTCAGCCATCAATGTATTCTATATTATCTTTTACGCAATTTTCTTGCTGATTCCAGCTTGTAAAAAACAACGAAACGTACAAATTACGTAGGTATGAAAAAACCAACACACTCTTGGTTCTATAACGAATTTATTAAAATTTAGATGTAAATCGCGGGAAATACAAACGTAAAATAGGGTTTGTAATATACTAAAATGATACAGTACGCAAATGGAGGGAAAACGTGAATTTCGGGCATATAAAATCTGGGTTCCACTGTATTAATTTATTATTTAGAGTAACTAACAGGTTTAGAAATGTCTTTTTAATGGATACATTTTCCTATCCACGCCTCTGTTTTTGGATCAGATCGCGTTTTTTGTAGATGGTTTCCTTAAGAAAACCTAGACCGACGTTTCGCCACCGTAACACGTATCATTGACAAGGCTTTGCTTTAAAAGTTACGATGCTTGTGCGAGGGGTATATAAATCTACCGCAGTTGAGATGAAATTTTTATTCCTCGATCATAAATGCGGTTCATCCACGTCGGTCCCTCGTGACTGAGAATCGTGATCTCCATGAACTCTCGTCCTCTTGACTATGGTCTGCCACTTTTCTTAGAATTCTGCAGATCTTAGAGCTGTCACCAAAGAAGTGTCTGTTGCCTTTTCCACTTGGTCGATCCAACGGGTAGGGCGTGGCTCACCACAGCGAGCTTCTCCAAGCTATCTTTAATTCTCGCAAGATGCTAAAAATATTGAAGAATTTGTCTCAGGCAAATAGTTGAGAGTCTGTCCTTGATCTTCAGTTCTTACAGAATGGAGACATTTGTGCGTTTCGTCATCCATGGTATGCGTCTCCAGCATCACATCTCAAAGACATCAATCCATCTTCTTTCCCTTGCCTTCAGGGTCCATAAATACAGTCACACAAATACGGTTATATTTCGGTTATACCTATTGAGATAAAATCTTGACAATGCCAATAATGAATATAATATAAGATAAAATAAATATTGTAAAAAAAATTGGAGCTATGTTTTCCATTAGCCAGTATATGTCAAAGCTGTGAAAGTTCATTACATGACACGAACCCTATGTGAATCAAAAAAATATAATGAAACCTTTAAGTGTGTTGCCCAAATTTAAGGATCAGTTACAATTTAATTTATTTAACTCTATTTATGACTAGTAACATTTAGTTTTATATATAACAATGACATAGTGCTTACAATTTTAAAACATAAACATAGTTATAACAATTTTTAAAAAAACGAATGTTATGCATATGTAAAATAATATTATTTGCTGGTTCCAGTTGAGTAATCTAAAAATTATGAAAGTATATATATAATGAGTACTGTAATTTGAAATCCCATTTTAATTTCTGTTGTCTTTAGAGATAGGTACCTATTTTTTTTAAAGAAAAACTCTGCATGTGAATGCGACTTCAACATGCGTTTGAAGTTTGGCACAGAGAAAGCTAATGCACTTTTACAATCAAAACTAATTGTGTGGGACGAAGCACTAATGACTCACGTTCACGCCTTTCAAGTAGACAGACTTTTGCGCGACCTGACTGGATTAGTAAAGTCTTTTGTAGGAAAAGTTATATATCTCGACTGGAAATTTCAGTCTTACTAGTAATACTACGGAGAGACACGTAACAGTTGCCGGTTGTATCAAGAAACATAGGTCATGGACCCAACTCCATACATTAATCGCAATATACAGGATGAGTATTATGTTCCAGGTCGATATTGTTTGGCCGCCATTTTGATTTGAAAAATATTTACCAGTTCATATTTAGTAGTTATAAGGAGTAGTTAATTACAATTTATCGTGAAGTATTAAGCGCTTTAAAAACGTGCTGAAATTATTAAAACATTAAAACAAACACAAATCTAATTTTTGGAAAAAATCATCACGAGCGACGAAGCTCATTTCGACTTGGCAAATAAAACAGTCGTTATTGGGGCACTGAAAATTCTCAATCGATACACTGACGATCTTTACAACTACACAGAGTTACTATATGGTGTACCATGCGGGCCGACGGAATCATCGGGCTCTTTTTCTTTCAGGATGCAAGAGACAATGCTGTGAGAACTTGGTGAGTAAACCAAATTGGGTCGATTGGGCCTGAAACACATGTGGTTACAACAGGACGATGCCACCTCACACACAGCCCAAGCAACGCTTGAAATTTCGGTGAATTTAACAACATCGGTCTGGAACATAATGTTCACCGTGTACGAGTAAATAGCAAGCGAGAAGTCATTTTCAGATGGAAATACATATATTTAATTGTATATATAGTTAATTGAAGATATAGTAAATATATAAGTTTGTCTACACCCTATTTTTCAAATACACATTATTTTGCAAAACAACTCTATGGTGAAATTAAGTTCAACAGTCTTATAGCTCAACAGATCAAAGGCAGTGTGAAAATACAGGTTACAAATGAGGATTCTTTGAAACTGAACACTTTGAAACTGAACAGTGACTTCAGTAACAATTTATTAAAGTATGGATACTGCATTAAGTGACGAACTAAGTACCCATCGTACATATCTTAAAGAATATCTCAAGAGAACAAAATCAACAAGAATACCTATTCACAAGCTACAACTGAAATTTTATGGTATCAGGAGACTACAATTAAATAAGATTGATAATTATATGCCTACATAGACACATTGTGGAGGCTCGCATAATTCATAATATAATTTAGACACTAAAAGCTGAATACTATACAGAACAATGTACTGAGATAGAAGCGCTACAGACTAAGCGTGACATTTCATGTTAAATGATTATAGGAATAATTGGAACGGGAAAAAATACTATGTCAAGAGGATTAGTTGATAAAAATGAAAATCTGATAATTGACACTTAAAGAGAACTCATAAGACAGAAAATAAATTTGCTGATCTGGAAAAAGTAATTCACTTACGTAAGAATAGGAAAACACATGCTTCGAATAGAATTTAGTTAGGATTATTAAAGCATTAGGACACACTTATAAAAATCTCTTTCTTCAATTATTCAATACAGTGTTATATGTATAATATTATGAATTTCCTCAAATCAACCATTGTACCATCATTCCGAGAGAAACCTTTCGAGATCGCCATTTATTTATAATATTAGTGTTATATTCCTTCAATTTCAGCCACATAAGTCTTCTTCTTTTAAATAGGTAATCCACCCATCGAGAGTGATTTGTGCCATTAATCAAGTTAAAACATTATTTTATGGAGAAATGTACAAAAATATTATAGAATATGAAATATTGTTGTCACCATTGTCCGCAATGGACAGGCAAAAAAGCTATGGTCAAGGGTTTCCTCCTCGGCACCACACTCACACTTTGGGAATTCTATTAAGTTTAATATGAATAAATGTGAGGCTACCTGGCAATGTCTAAATCTCATTCTAGAGATATGTGACATTGTTCTTTTGGAGACTTTAATAAAATAGATCTTTGAATTATTTTAAGCTGATTACACTTATGATTATTTGGATCCATTCATTGTACAGTCCAAATAGATTTTTTTTTTTTTTTTTTGAATATTTTGAATATTAATGTATTAATTTCAAAAAAGGTAACATATAGGGTCGAAAAATTGTCGCTAAAAATAATGCCGCTGTAGCTTAGTTGGATAAAGCACCTCCCCCGGTTAGGGAAGAGATCCAGGTTCGAATCCCGGTAGCGCAACAACAATATTTTTCGATAAAATTGATTTTATATGTGTATCTTCATAATTAATATATTTAATTCATATTTAAAATAGAATTCGTATATTTTTTTATTATATTAAGTCTGTCATACATCGGGATATGAAATTGATGAGGGAAAACTCCGGAAAGAGTGGCCTCGTTGGCAGCTACATAAATCGATAGGCAATGTAATTGTACAATGTGTTTGTACTGAAAATGTTAAGAAATACTTTTGAACATAGTTGAAATACCACACCACATCATAACTCAACACCAGATATTTTATATTTTTTGTAAAAACATTATAATAATGAATAAGGCGTCTAATACGGGAATGAGATAGACTGATGGGTAAGATCTATTACTTTTCCAATTATTTTGGACCAGTGTGTATCTATTCCAGTTCATCCATATGGATGGATAGTCTTGAAGCCTTTTAACTGTAGTAATTATTCTATGTATCTCATATACATGATGAATAAATAAAATTACCCAAATTACAGGATACGGTAATTAAATTTTCTCTGAATAATTAAAAACTTAAAAGGAAAATGGTTAACAAATATTAAGAAAGTCCCTAAAGACTTGGTTTATGTATATGTGAGTATACATTATTTAATAAGAAAATTAAACTGAACTATATATAATGTTATTAAAAAAATATCAGATATCTTTTAGAGACAAAGCTATTTTTTATAATATTTAATGGAAAATATATGGAAGTATAGTAAAAATTCAGTAATTGTGTGTTCTTGGACATATTAAAATATTGATATTATAATATACTGGTCAAAATAAGAAAATACATAAAAAATTTAAAAAAAATGATATTTTAGGCGTCTTCTAGTATAATATGTAAAATAACATTATACAGATAAAGAATATTGCTTCAAAATAAATAAAAAAAAAGGGAAAAATTAATCATCAAATTTGGTCCATATATGGCGATGCTGTAGTGGTACTCGAAGCGAGTCCATGCGAAAGCAGGGGTGAATAAAGCCACAGATAAATCATATAATTGCGTGTATTGTCAATGGTGGATATTCGCCTTGCCACACTATTGACTATAGTAAATTTGACGAACGAACAACCCGCAAACGTTTTTTTAATACGTAAAAATTACTATTGATCACACAACCAGCCCTCAGTTAAAGTTTTTTACTATGCGCAATCTAAATAAAAAAAGTGGACAAATTTTAATGTTTCTATCATCCAGTTTTATTGGTTATCAAGAAATCTTGAAAAATAATTAATATTGTGGGAGTATTGTGTTCACTTAATTTGGCTAATATTCAATATATTCTATAAATTATAGAAAAATATATTAGAAGAGTGGAAGAAAGGTGGGAAGGATTTTGGATGACGGATGAGATTTAGAAGCAGTAAGTAATAAGGATTCTGAAGAATAAGAAGGGGATCAAATGAGATCAGGTGTTAGGAACGATCGATTTACCTGAGCACGAGTTTCTACCGGACCTTTGTACTCAATATGACAATGTCAGGGCTCCTAGCGCTGGTCATAGAAGAGTCTGGTCCACACTTTCTTCATAACAACACAATGCACAATACACGAATCAGGTTAACAAGAGACGAATCACAATTTATACGAATATGTCCAATTTATTTGGCCTTCAAGTATACTCGAATAAATGTGAGTCAAGCTCACAAAATCGTAACTGATATTATAGAGCGTGGAAAGCTTAACGGGAAAAAAGGTGAACAATAATTCTAGGTGACATTATTTTGAGTTTCTAAAGTGTTCGCCTACACCGTATGTTATTATAGTTTTTATCTAAATAAATACTTATATTTTTTTTAGACACGCTTTCTAGCTGGAAATAAAAGCTTTTATGCCTGTAAAAAACTGATGGAATCAAAAATCTGGAGTCAACAAAGCAAACTGCTAATATATAAAACAATAATAAGATCAGTGATGACTCATGGTGGCGAAGCGTAGTACTTAACCCAAATCGAAGTAAATAAATTATTATAAATAATTTGACAAAATAATTTGTTTAAGCCACTATTTATTGATTATTCAACATGTTTCGATACCTATGGTACCTTCTTCACGAAACAATGTATACTGAAATTAAAAATACAAGCATAGATAAAAACAAAACTATTAACTAGAATTTAACATTTTTCGTAAAGATACTTACACTGACAGTAATACATGATACTTCTAATTATCAGTTTTTTCAAAAATTATCAGCTTTTCATTCCATGATTAGTAGATTAGTTAATGTCTCTTGATCCATAAATAACTTCAACATAGAATTAAATATTATTAAACAAATTGCAATTAATAATGGTTATAATATTAAATTTAAAGATAATTTGTTAAACAAAAAGTACAAGAAAAAGTTTATCAGATCATATATTAACCCACCTATTATTGATAGTGGGAACAATGGAGAAAAATCGTGTTTTTAAATAATCTTACTGTAAATTCAATTATAAAAAATATTACTAATTCTATACAACCAGCTTTTTTCACTAATAAGAAATTAAGGAATTATATTTTAAATAACAAGAATAAGAACGATATTAAAAAAAAATCGGCGGTCTACAAATTAATTTGCAATGATTGAAATTATTTTTATATGTATAATACTTGCAGAATTTTTGATATTAGAATTAAGAAGCACTAAAGATGCCTAAATAACAAGAAATATTCAGAATTTTCCAATCACCATTTGGAAACAAACCATTATTTTGATATTAATAAAGGTTTAGAAATTATACATACAAATACTAGGGGTTTACAGTTAGATAAATTTGAAATTTTAGAAATAAGAAAAATGTATTACTAGCAAGCTAAATATTTTAAATAACCAAATTTTCTTTACAAATAGTCACCTTTTCAATTTGTTTTTATATTAGTTCTTACTTATTAACCACTTTATAGTTTTGTGTTTATCTCTGCTTGTATTTTTAATTTCAGTATACATTGTTTCCTGAAGAAGATATCATAGGTATCGAAACATGTTGAATAATCAATAAATAATGGTTTAAATAAAGTATTTTGTATAATTATATATATAAAATGAGGCCATAAAGTGTATTTGGTAATATTGAAGAAATAAATGAGTAGTTTTTTAAGGCAAAAAACTGAAAAAAAATTATGGATCTACACTAGAAAATGGAAGTTACAAAACATAATGAATCATGAGCTGGAAAATTTAATTGAGTAATAAATAATCGTAAGATTCTGTAGGTCCCAAAGACTGCGATGGGCTGGCCACGTTGAAGGAATGCCAGATGACAGGACACCAAAGATCATGACCGAGTGGATACTCCAGTGGAAGCGAACTAGAGGTAGACCAAGGAAGAGTTGAGCTGACTGTAGCAAGATGAGAAAGTCTGGGAACTGAAGAAGAATGGCCAGGGATAGGTGTCGATGGAGAGTACTTATGGAGGAGGCCAAAATCCATCCTGGGAGTGCTGAGAAAAAGAAAAAGAATAATTATTTAATTAATTAATGACAATAACGTGCATTTTCTACTCGGTCTCGGAAGATCATTAAATAAATATTATTTTCATAGTACGAGCATTTAAGCTATTTAATAAAAATGACTTGAATATCATCAGATAAGAAGTTTAATTTCTACGATCAATGAAATGTTTTAAAAATAGATTTTCCTTGCACCTCCAGTGATCATTAAGAATATTTGATGTTTTTGCGGCCGAAACTGATTTAGCTTAGCTTACATTATTAAAACATTATTCATCACGTTCCTGCGTACTGAGATTGAAGGCTCCAAAGCAGAATGTCAATTATTTTGTAATTTAATTTATGATTATGTTCACATTTTGTTATTAACACACGACGTCATAAATAATTAATTTCCTTTCAGAGTATATAATGCTGATTAAAAATAAATACAAAATCCTCATACAATATGAAACGTAATCATTATTAAAATTCGCCCCTTACGACTTTCAGGCGACTAACAAATAAGCCGGTATGCTCGGTATCTAAATGAGATGTCGTTTGGCTTTCATCCTTTATGCCTTGCATCACTTTTCTAGTGAACGAGATTATTATTTGACCTTCCGAGGTCTCTAATGGGCCCTTAACTAAGGACTTCGTTCATTTGCAGGTATGAAAAACTTTTAAATAATTATTATTTGTGTTTTTCAAAACTAATTGGTGAAAAAATGTAATTCATAAAATGTTTAAATAATCTACAAAATGTGTGAAAAGTATCATAAGCTGATGAAAATAAAAAACACTATATATTTTTTTATAGCTGTTTCCTCAAGTAAATTACATTGTTGAATTATTAAAATAAAAACGGTGCGGTCCTCCGCTCTGCTTCCGGATTCCTATGCATGATTTGAGGTACATCCTACACACATCAAGCGCCTACGTAACGCCTTCCCCTACATAACGCCTCCCCCGGGAGTTAAAGCGCCGTACATTGCCGACTGATTCTGAAAAAAAATGAACAGTGTTGAAGGAATTCAATTAATTATTCTTAATTCTAATTAGTTAGATTTTTTAGGTTTTATTATTAGCTTATAATGTGTATTTCTCATATTTATGTGTATGTACAATTATAACTGATGAAAATTATGGGTTTATTCCAGCGTGATCGGGTTTTTTTTATGAAGACCTGATTCGCTATAAAGATAATACATTAAAGTTACGAAATATTATTTATGTATGAAAAGAAAACCAAGGAAAATATAAATAAATAAAAAGTTCACACATATATATAAATATAAACAAATACTTCAGTCACGGCCATTATTGAATCTGTAGCTATTCACTGGTCACGGAACCAGCTTTCTATGAGAGCGCTGCTTGCACCAAAGAGTTAGTGCTGAGCTCCAGCCGCAACTCGATGTCTCAGAAGCGGACATTGTAGATGCGCTGCAATAATGCAACAATCCGAACAGTATTTTGTATGAGTTGTACTGAATTCGGAGACGGTTGTACGTCACTTGCTTGTATTTCGACCAGAGCTCGCAGGTATACATGCTGGTGAAGAACGATTTAAACAGGATTCTCTTCACCTTCTTTACTGCATCGGTAGGAATGCCGTGACAGAATATTTGCACGAACGCTCAACTGTCTCCTCTGCTGTTCTATGTCATCATCGCCTTGTCCATCTTCATTGAATATATGGCCAAGGTATTTGACCTTATTCTGAACGTTTAGTTTCGTCCCATCCAGCCACACGGGAGGGATATTATCTGGCCCTTTTACACATTTGAACGCAATTATGATCGGTTTTCTGGCAAAATGAAATGATTGTAAACCTTGAGTCTCAGACTGTTAGCATATCCATAGTCATTATAAAATACACAACATTTTTTGGTAAAGATATATTATATTTATATTTATAAATATATTATATTTAGCATAATTATATAGAGTTATGTATGGGAAAAAAAGGCGATACATTTATTTGTGCTAAGTTAAACCGAAATTTGTTTTCGTAAGAAAATATTTTACTGTCATTCTGGAAAAAATCTTTACATGTCTGCCTTCCAGTGACGGGAAATTCCCATTGTGATGGCTTTTCCAAAAAACCGTTAAGTAACGGAAGAATTTCAATTTTGCTCCTTTCCATCACACATTATTGTGCACAGTGACATCTGTATGGTCCCCGTCGAAACGGAACGCACTTAGCACCTTGTAACAGGTGTGTGATAAGCGGATAGCCTCCCTTTTCATTTTTCAAGTATCAAGGTAATCTCACGTTCCGTTAAATGGAAATGTTTACAAAAAGGAGGCTTTGCTAAAATGTTGTCAAAAATGAGAGTTCCCTTTGTGCGCCAGGCCCATGGGATTCCACGAATAATGGGACACGTGTCTAGGAACAAATTTAAAGGAAAATTTGACAAAGCAGAATCGTTGGATTTTCGACAGTTTATTTCGCCTTTTGTTGCTACTTATTGTTTCTTCACCAGTCTCTGTACTGTGACAGCTCTTCTTCTGGGGATTACAAAACTTCTTCTTTTTCTTATCCACACATCTCGAGTATTTCGTTTATTTTACAAAATTTGCAATTCTGCTTTTATCTGATATATATGTTATCTGTATTCAAATCGCTGAGATGTTTCCATTTAAATAATTTCAATGATATATGGATATTTAATTGACATTTATAGTGAAAACAAAATATCAAGAATTATATACTCAAATTGGTAAATACCTTATTGGTAAAACATTGTTTTGATTTTATTTAGTAATATAATAATAATTACCGATTAAAGTAAATGGATATATTATAACGAGCTAATAATCCGTTTAGTTACGACAGATATTTATTATTTATATTTTTATTTATTATCTTTGTTTTATTAACCACTAAATTGAGTTTAAATACATCTACCGGTTTCGAAAAATACCATTTTCTTCTTCAGGATGTCATAACTAACTAAAACACACATTATTGTTTTTTTGCCAGAATCTATTATTAAAAAAAAAAAAAATTTTAGTACCTAACTCAAATCATTACTTAATACAAATTTACTCGAATAATTTTTAGAATGGGACTCGTAGTTAAATTAAGTTGGTTGTTTATAAATTTTTGATTAGTTTTACACGCTTTATTTATCTCCAACGATTCCAAATTATTTAATTTGTGACCAACACCGTTTATATGCAAAATTGACAATCCCAATTTTTTATCAAAACCATGACCATTTTCTATCAAATGATTAGCAAATTCTGAAAACCCACTATTGTTCAAACATCTCAAATGCTCCCTTACTCTTATATTAAAATTTCTACCCGTTTTACCAATATAAAATGCAGCACAATCCTTGAAACTAAGTTTATAGACACCAGAATTGTTAAATTTATCATCTTTGTCTTTAGAATTTATGAGTAAATTTCCTATACTATTATTTGTATAAAATGCCGGTCTAATGTTTCTAATGCTTTAAAAGTGTAGATATTTATTATATTTGCGTTTGATGAGATCTAACGAAAATAAATAATAATCATTTTAATAACTTTATATTATGGCAAAAATTAAGCTAATTTCAATAATTATGCTAATTTTCATCATTAATTCAAAATAATATAAAAAATGTTATGTGAACTCTATACTTTAATATTAATAGTTCTTTAGAACATGTATTATATTTGTAGTCGACTTACGAGGCGAGCTTATAAAATGTTATTTAAATTTAATCTACGAAAAAAAGCAATTATTTTTATCTATGTACACAAAACATGTAAAAAACACCTAAAAGAATAATAATGGTTAAAATAAAAGTATTGTGAAAAAATTAGCAAAAGAAAAATATGTAAATAATGATATATTTTATTATATTAAGTAAAAATAAGGATATGAAAAATAGGCTCAAGGAAATTTAACTTGAAGTTAATAATAAACGAAATAATTTTACAATATTAAATGAAAAACGATTTAATTATAGTTGCCAGGGATAGAATATAACACAACTATGGAAGAGGGATTAGTTTAAAAAAAGATTTTGTATTGGTATTTATTTTACAGTTCTAACATTTATAAGTGGTTAATAAAACAAAGTTAACAATTTAAAATAATACTCTGATAATGGCTATTTATATAATTTTATGTATGTTTATAAAATAGTGCCTACATAAAAAGTACTAAAGTATATATATATAATACATTGATACTTTTTATAATGTTGGTACGATAAATGTAAAAGAGATTTCTTAGAATTAAGTGATATTAAAAATACTTCCACATTCAAGGACGAACGTAACAAAGGAAGGAAAATTTTATATTATTGCGGGAGTAAAGGGGTAGTCGTCAGTGAAAAACTGTCTTGAATATGAAGTAGCTCACCGAGGGTTGTTCCCCGCTCACTGCTCAGCGGGCCGTTCATTCGAACTTCGTTTATATTATTTAAAGTTAATGCTTATTAGGACTCTGTCGGTAACGCCGGTCTCTACTGCCCTGTTCCCGATGACATCGCGCAGATTGTCGCGCTGTAATAGTGATTGTATACCAGAAGATTATTTTGAGAAAACTTACAAATATTTTAAATAATGTTCAATTCTGAACAAAGAAAAATGTTAATGTTCCTTGTCCGCGGAATGAGATGAAATAAGTGTCAAAGCGATCATTTAAGTGATTATAATTTTATTTGCAGATTTAGTTGAGATAAATATTAGTACGTGTCTGAAGACAGACATGAGATTGGCAGTACGAGATATAACTCAAACGTGTGCACCACGTTAGATTTGACAGTAAGATTTGACTATATAACTACAGATACATACAACTATTTATTCTGTAAAGTATGATAAGCAGAAGGGGTTAAATAATGAACATTTATTAAGTTTTACCGAAATTATTTACAGTCAGGCTGAGTGCTTACACTCGATTATTACCGCGATTAAACTATTTAATCGAAATCGATGAATTCCTCGATTTCTACTCTGCTAAACTGTTTAGTTGTCCGAAGAGTGTATGTAGTAAATCAGTTGCCAATAAGATCTTCCAACATTCGTGCGCGTGCTCCATACAACTGAACGGTCGCGGATCGACTATTTGGTCGAGTGTATGCTCACGCCAATACAAGACAAAGTACGCAAGCTGCCGACCGATAGATGTACAACTGTTTTGTCAAAAGACGATCGGTGAAGTTTTATGATTTTTTTGTCGAGCAGCTATGTATGCGCCTAGTTTTATTGTATTTGATTCAAATAGACCCAAAGGACGAACGGAACATTAACGATCGACAAACTAATATTTTGCGTTTGAATAACAGACAACAAGCATGAAGTGAGGCGCGAATCAAGTAAATATTTAACCCTACCTTGGTACAATGTGGCGGTGCTTGAATCTCTGAAACTAGATGTTACAAATTTACAATGTGAAAATAGCCAATTAGTACTATTTTGTATTAAAAATAGACGATAGATATTCTAATCTCAAATTGCCGGGCTCCGGTCACCGGTTACCTGTTTATAGTAGTCAGTCTACAGTTATCAGTTTCCAGTCATCAGTTTCCAGTCTCCAGTTTCCAGTCGCCAATTTTCAGTCACCAGTTTCCATTCGCCAGTCATGTCGCGAGAAACTGTCCGAGAAAGAACCAATTACTGGAGAGATTAATTTCATTTTATCCAAGCAAAGTTCCCTGCTCCGGGCCGGGGTGACTGTAAAGTCCCGAGACCACGGTTTGAATAACAATCAGCGAATACTTCCGAAACTCTATTTCCCTTTATCAGTTGTCTCCCACCCCCTCACATTTTCGGGGGTGTTTTTTCTGTCGCTCGAAGGAAATTTCCTGAATAAAGCTCGGAAGCAAATCACGTACGGCTGATAGCGCCTCGGATCATGGGGAATGAATTTTTAAGGACCGTCGTCTGTACGCGTGATTATATTTTTAGTTACGCATGAGCGAACTCTGCTTTATTGAGATTCACGACGTTTTTAAAAACACTCGACAATTTGATTATATTTTCATCCAAAAATACTTTCGTGGGAATGAAAAAACTTTTTGACATTTATATTTATAGATGAATAATGTGCTCTAAATATTCTTTGTCAACACTTTATTTACTTCAAAATTACGTGATTACACGAAAAACGAAATAGAAAGCACGAAGTTGGCAATCAGCCTAGCAGGCAGCAAAATGTCGGTATTTAAGGTATGTACGTCTTGTATATCAGAGGAGAAACTTTGACGGAATCGGCGAGGTGGTGTTTTATTTTTTTTGTATTAAATTAATGGTTTTTGAAGGATTCATTCAACGATTTAAATACATCAAACCGACTACTCATTATCAGATTATATTTTACATGATCTTATAACTAGCGCGTTAACTTATTTCTCGCACCTAATTATTAGTTAAATTTTTTCAATAATGAATAGAACATGGCTCTAGAATAATTTAACGTTAAATTAATAAAAAATCCACCGATATGTAATAAGTTAACATATTCAAAACAATATATATGATTAATTATGAATTAAATATATTAATTAGAAAGATATACATATAAAATAAATTTTATCGAAAAATATTGTTGTTGCGCAACCGAAATTCGAACCTGGATCTCTTTCCAAAGGTGCATTATCCAACTATGCTACAGTGACAAATTTTCAAACCTATATGTTACCTTTTTGACATTAATAAATTTAATCCCGGTGGCGCAACAATGTTGATTTTATATGTATATCTTTCTAATTAATATATTTAATTCATATTTAAAATATCACAGACCGTCTGTTCTGAATAGTTACAACTTCACAATAAGATTGTGTTCTCCTAATAATAAAGTTGTATCAATGTGTCCAAAATTTAATAAAAATGAATTGATAAATTACAGATTATTCAAAGGTGTTTGAGATTCCGTAAAAATAAGGTAGATGGCTCTTTCAAATAATGGAACGATTAAATGTATTAATATCAAATAGGTTTGAAAATTTGTCACTAAAATATCGTCGCTGTAGCATAGTTGGATAATGCACCTTCTCCGGTTTGGAAAGAGATCCAGGTTCGAATTCCGGTGGGGCAACAACAATATTTTTCGATAAAATTGATTTTATGTGTATATCTTTCGAATTAATATATTTAATTCATATTTAAAAGATCACAGACCGTATGTTCTGAATAATTACAACTTCACAATAAGAATGTGTTCTCCCAATATATATGATTGAAATGCAATACATTTAAAAAAACTTATTCTTCTTAAATAAAATTTATTGTAATAATGTTAGCAAGTTCTATAATAGAGTTTTCTTGCATTGACAATTGGAGTACTGTATCCATTAAAACTAATGGATTTAATTTTAAAAACATGCTCTATTAAAAATTATCTTACATAAAAACTATTTGTTGTTCACATTAAGATTCATTATTAAGCATTCGCCTAGATAATTACTTAAAATTTAATACGTTAGTTCGGTTAATGGTCACAGTAGAGCATCGATATTGAAGGCACTTGTTCAGTTCAGTTTCTAAATTCAAAAAAAGTTCTGAACGCAGCTGCAGTAGCAGACAAAAGAGTGCCATTAAACCAGGGGTATTCAATATTTAATAGCACTATGTGATCAGTGGCGTACCTGTGGGTCCCCGAAGTCGATTTTTTCCAGTTCACTCGTAACTATCAATTTTTAATTATTCACTTTGTTGCCTTTAACGTGGGAGTTATTGTATTTACTTTCTTTAAATATTATAACAATTACACAATGCATTTAAAATTTGTAGGGAATTAGATTTGTTAATATTTTAAGAAATTTATTGCAAAATAAAAATATATAGCTGGACTCATTATAGAACTGAACACTTTAGTTCTCAGTAAATTAAATTAAATTAAAACATTGAAAATTTACAAAGAAAATGTTTTTTATTTTTATTTAAGTAAACAGTTAAGTTTATTAAAAAAAATCAAACATATCCTTGTTAAAATATTTAAGTACATTAAAAATATATTTGTACGTTTTTGAAACTGAAAGTTGTTTGAGATATGAGTAAAGGTTTCTTAAAATTTGTAACAATGAATAAATAGTAAGCATATTTCATCTGCATAATATTAAATTTTTTAAACGATAATGGTATATTTACTCTATAAAATAAAATGTTTTAACTTGATTAATAACACAAATCACTATTGAAGGGTGGATTGTCTATATAAAAGAAAAATAAATATTATCGTACTTCCATATAATAAATAACACAAAGAGTTATTATTAAATTATTTTACCAGTCAAATATATTATAAAACATACGTTATAGAATTTACGTTTCAAAACGAATAGCGCTGATGGAATTGTAGTAATAAGGCGTTCTAGCCGCATGTAGAGTATTTAGAGTGTCATAGACTATAAGGAATGGAAAAATTTGAATGTGATGTTTGTGTTGGTATAAATAAATATTGGTACATTTTAATGTGTTTTCTGTTGACAGAGATTACATTTAGTTATTGAAATAATTATGTGTTTAAATATTAATTGACCTTTTAAATTAAGACAGATCACTAACGTTAGATTTAAGAATAAAGAATGCACAGAATGTTGTATTTTCATTTTTGTTTTTATTTTAAGATTAACTTTTTTTTCTGCAGTACTAAAATTGTATTATTTTATAAACGATTCGATTCTTAACGAGAGCGAGGAAAACTATATTGTATGTTGTTTTAGGTTTTGTGATTGTCTATGACTGAAAATGTTTTCATTGCTAAATATATTTGTGAAACAAACATATTTGAAATACTGGATTTCTTAATTAAATAAAGACAAAAGGAGTCTATCGAGTAGTGGGACGCCACTGCATGAACCATGCAAGCAGACACATTAAAAAGAAATGTTAAAATCATTAAGCGCAACCAGAAAATGCCAGTCTGCAACGTTCAACATAAATTATTGTTTTTATATGGCTGTATGCAAATGCTAAACTTTACTAGTGTCCGTAGCAAAACGTATCGGTAAAGCTTTAATACGATATTTAAAAAAATAAATTCTAGTACTTATGACAACAAAATACTCGTATTGTACGTACGTAGTACGTTTTGAAGTCTTGGCGCGACCAGGTAAACCAGATACTGGAGGATGGTTCTGTTAGAAGTCTCAACAATCGGCGAGCTTGTATGAGAAGATGTATGAATGTAGATAAGGCGAGAATTACGTGTCAGGACAGAAGAGTGTGGCGCTCTATCCTCTCTGGCTACCCCCGCGAGGAAACACCGTGATGGTAAGTTAGTTAGTTAGTACGTTTTGAAAATACTTATACAATTACATTATACTACATTATTACATTGTACAAATTGTCATGAAGTAATACAAGTGCAATTAAATATTACAATACGGAATACTAGGTTGGGGCGGAACTTGTCCCATACATCTTAAACCAATAATTACAACTCAAAAGATAATAATAAAATTAATTTTAAAAAAGGCTAGAGATTATCCAACTAAACAAGTTTTTGAAGATTTTCCTGTATTGAGTTTATCTACTTTATATAAAAAAACTGTCTTATTTAATTTTTTTAAAGAGGATTAAATAAAAATTCACTATAACTATCAGACTCAGAGCAACAGTAATGAACACGTTATTTTAAAAATGTCCAAATTAGGAAAAGGACAGAGACATGCATTATAAATTGCTCCTAAACTATATAATCAACTGCCTAAATCAATTAAATTTGTAACAAATATAATTGTTTCCAAAAATGAAGTTATAAAATGGATTAAAGGTCTTCAAAATTATTAAACTACGTATTTGACATCTTTCCTTAATTCTAATCAGACCAATTTCCCTACATTTTTATATAATGTTAATTATATTATTATATATATTTTCTATTTGTTGTAAACAAATTCTTACATCTATTATATATTGGTCTTGAATTATATAAATGTTGATAGCCACCCCCATAATTCAAGATTTTTCTTATTTGTATTTTTTTATTATCGAATGAATAAATAAACTCTACTATAGTTTTTTTTTCTATTTTTAAATGTATAAATAAATAATAATAAAATTAAAAAAACAAATCTTTAAATAAATCGCTAAGAATATGTGTCCACCTGTTGCAATGTTACGTACTAATATATTCTGTTTATTCATAAGCCAAGACAGAAGCAAATGATTCTTCTGTCTCTTCCGCGCGTAATTATTCACGCTCTCGTAAACATCCAGATGATTTATATTGTCGTCTAAAATCATTACGTGACCATATATGGTAACGTAACAGCCTATTGGTTCCCTCCTCACCCGCAAAATAACTTTACCGCAGAACTCTTCCCCGGCACGTTTTCGACAACGATCGAACGCTCTCCCATTCCCGCTTCAAGTTTTGTATAGTTCACACGCGTCGTAATGCTTATGCATTACCACTACAAGATCGGTGATTTCATATTGAGTTATTTCGTCACAATTAAACATCCTAATTCCTATATTACTTAACCACCATATGTGAAAGTTTATTAAATATAGCCATGCTCACTCGTAATTATCTCGGGCCCATGTAAAATGACCCCGGTCTATCTCAATCTCCTAACGAAGCGCATCTATCGCCTGTATTGTTATATAACGCTTAACCCGATGGAACAGCCTTTCCGTGTAAAGACTTTCATCACCAAGTTATATTTATTTAGACTTTATTGACATACATATTTTTGTTGTAACAGAGGTGAATATTTTATAATATAACATGATAAACATAAGATACAATCATATTGCAATTATATACTCGTACTTTATTGTGCGGGATGGAGTAGACTATATATAGATATTATATATAGAGCATTGTCCTGGCTACTTTGCTAGACTGAAGTCTGTATTAAAGTAGCCAGTTTTTTTCGTGCTATTTTGGTGTTATTTAATATAAAGATTCGACAGAAATAAAAATAGAGATAAAAAAAAAAAAACTAAATTTTTAAATAAAAATATAGTGAGAGTGTTGTAGCACTGTATAATGATTATATTAGAATGTTGGATAGCCATGCTTCTGATTGCTCTCTACCCGATTGGATCATATATTGGGTCCATATTTGTGTAATCATATTGGAGTTGAACGATTTCCAGTTGGTACGGAGTGTGTTGTACAGTTTCGGAGCTAGGAACATGTAAAATCTTTGATAAAATGTCGTTGTTGCTCTCGGAACTGGCGTGTAGATGTTCCTCGTTTATCTTGTGTTGTGTCCATAATTTATTGCTTATATAATATATGGAATATAACTACCGATATTTTGTTCTTTCTTAATGAGGGCCATCTCAACAAGATGTTATTCCAACGGACGTAGCGATATTGAGTGAAAAGCGCAATTATTTTACGCGAGGTCCGCCAATTCATTCTCTTAAAAAAACGTCGACAAAACATGTATATATTCTCTTACATATACGATTCTCCTGATTGACATTATTTGAGAGGGAATCGTTTAAATTTCGTAAATAGTATCTGTTGCGTAAAAGCATAGATGCCGGAAGAAAACAGGATATACGGAAGGAGGTTTGCACTCACTACAATCCAGTTCTTCAGACACCTCCTAGGTGGACTGTAAATTTATCACTATCTTCGTCTAGGGTCCTTTAGAATACACTGTATAGACGCGACGTCTCAATTTAATCATATTCTTCGATTCACGAATTACCGCACCGTTTCAAGGTCGCCGTTCGACTGGACGGCGGCGTGCCGGGTGAGAAGAGGGAGGGGAGGGTAAGGCACAGTACATTATTTTCGTTCAAGAATAAGTATTAACAAATAAATATATGTCCCAAACAGTATCAAAACTATAAACTACCTATTTGATATTATGCAGTGCACTATATTATTTCGATCTACTGTGGAAAGCTGTTGATCTTTCAAAATTCCCCTTATTTGCGGTCCTATAAAGATTCTCTCTTTTATTTTAGCATCACTTATTTTCGGAAACTTTTCCTTTAGTTAGACTATATCTTGTTTATTTTACTTCATTCTTGTTACATAAAAAGCAACAATAGTTCGTGTAATCTTCTTGCAGTGAAAATTCTTGTTACATAAAAAGCAACAATATTTCGTGTAATCTTCTTGCAGTGAAAATTCTTGTTACATAAAAAGCAACAATATTTCGTGTAAACTTCTTGCAGTGAAAATTCTTGTTACATAAAAGGCAACAATATTTTGTGTAATCTTCTTGCAGTGAAAATTCTTGTTACATAAAAAGCAACAATATTTCGTGTAATCTTCTTGCAGTTAAAAATGAATTATTAATTCTGGCGTTTCCTATCGGTTTACTCAAAGGTATTTGAGATCCCGTAAAAATAAAGAAGATGGCTTTCAAATAATGGAACGATAGATGTATTAATTTAAAAAGTGTAACATATAGGTTTAAAAATTTGTCGTCAAAACACTGTGTTGGTATAGCACAATCGGTTAATGCATATTTCCCGAATTGGAAGAGATCCAGGTTCGAATCCCGGTAGCAAAGACATTTATTGATAAAATTTATTTTTAATGTATATATATATCTAATTAATATATTTAATTTGTATTAAAAATATCACAGACCGTCTATTCTGAATAAATACAACTTCAAAATAAGAATCTGTTCTCCTTAATAATTTAATTTGTATTTAAATAAGATATAGTTATATAAACGTTTCTTTAATGTTATTTGTAAGTAATGAAAACAGTTTTTATTTTGTAACCGGTTTCCAAAAAAATGTGTGATCTTGTCCTAATATTAATAAAAGGTTGGAAGACAAAAGTGAGATTTTGTTTCCAATCTTAATAAATATAATATTTTGTGACCTTTTCTCAATTTCTAAGAAGCAAGTGGATATTTCTACCTTTCTATCAGAATCCGCCAAAGAAATACATAATTATTACGTATAAATACACACTAGTTCTTTATTTTGATGGTTCCAATATTCGTTCTCATAAAGGATATTTCATCCAGAGCCTATTATTTGGATTAATTTATTTTTTGCTTTACCTTTGTTTGCATTTCGGTAGATACCTATGTGTGTCTGGGCGTTTGTGTGTATAGACGGGTAGATATTGTGAGAGAAATATAAAAATAATGATTTCAAATTTGATTATTAACGCTACGTGAAATAATTAATCAACTGCGAGTGTATAGACTAAATATGTATTAACTGAAATGGAAGGAATAGGAATAGAAATAAGAAGGTAATCTATGGAAAAGAAATAAGATATTCTACATTAAAATAAACTAGAATGATTATATTGATAAGGGTCGCTAAGATGGTAAGAATTATCAGTGGGTAGTAATGAAGATATAATATATGATGCCAGTATTAAAAGGAACTTAACAGAGGATGACTTCGAGTACAGTGTATTTGAGATATTTTCACAATCGATGCGTTTGTGGAAGCCTTGAACGCGCTTCGCAGTTAACTGGTTAATAAACCAGGTTCGCATCGACCTTAACCCTTCCCTAACCATGCAGTAACACATGTCTACTGTCATAATTAAACCTGGAATATTTCGGTAAATACATGCAATATAAAATTCATATTTGAGGTAATCCTAAAGAAAATATTAGCGCTTAGAAATGATTAGTGAAAAATCATGTATGAAAAGGGAATCGTAGAAAAACAATTATTTTTTCCATTTAATCTGTTGTAAAATTAATACGTTAGTAAAAATACAATTTGTGATATGAAAAACAGACATCACACACTATTTTCACAGTGAAAAGAACAATAAACATACAAATATAATTTTCTCTTTCTCACTAATTAAATGAAGAGAGATAAGAAGGACTAGGAAGAAGAAGGTATAGGACTTAATGAGTGTTCTAAATTATGTTATTAATTAAATTCATTTAAGCTAATAAAAACATTTTTTCTAACAGTTATTTACGGTAACACGAGTTGACAGCATGGCTGCATTCGGGTATTTTATATCATGGTATAGTAAAGGTTAAAGGTACATCAAGTACCGACCCGCAAATCGACAACAATACATCACGACGTAGCCACGCCGAGAGCCAGCCATAACCGGTGACTTCTCACTCGGCCGGCTTCCTGACCAGGCCGCTAACCAGCAGCAGCTTCACGTCCTTACTGTATCTATTTACTTATAATTGAGCAAAAATCAAATATAAGTTACTTATTATTTGTTCTACCTGCTCTAGCCTTATCTACGCACACACACACTCTGTGATATCTTACTCATCTGAACATAGTGGACAGTCGGGAGATGGTTCCTGGCATCCACCCATCGATCCTTCTTATAATCACATACACTGCTACAGTTTGACATAACCACACTTTCTTCCACAACAACATAATTGCTATAATATACTGTTAACGGCTATACTGGTGACTTCTATATTGACAATACCTATATGTTTTTGTTGCGTGATGGCATAGATGCCGGAAGAAACAGGATTCGGAAGGAAGTTCCACTCACCACAATCCGTTCTCCTGGCACCTCCAATGTGGACTGTAATTTAGGGTTTTACACTATCTCTGTTCAGGGTTTCGATTGATTCAGGCTGCAATAGATGGTCAGGTATACACACTTCTCACTCTATTTTACACTGCGAAAACCTTTGTAACTAACCGTACCGGTTCAGGGCCACCGATCGCCTGGGCTCTTGGCAGGTGAGGAAGGGGGGGGGGAGATGGAAGGCACAGTACATCATTCTCACTCAAGAACAAATATGTCCCAAACAGTTTTATTGCCTTTACTTTTTTTCTTAGTCTAGAAAAATGGCACGATACACGTACTAAGGTAGTAAAGTGGTTAAGCGACGCGTAAATAATTAAATGGAATATATTTTAGTATGTAACTTACTTATTAGAATTACTCTACTGATAGTTATTTATATATACACAGAAGACTATTTAAAATACATTGTATATTATTAAGGAGAACACATTATTATTGTGAAGTTGTAATTGTTCAGAACATAGGTGTGTGATATTTTAAATACTAATTTAATGTATTAATTATAAATATATACATATAAAATCAATTTTGTCAAAAAATATCGGTTTTGCGCTACCGGGATTCGAACCTGGATCTCTATTTCCAATCCGGGGAAGGTGCATTATCAATATCAAATATCGTCGCTGTAGCATAGTTGGATATTGCACCTTCCTCAGTTTGGAAAGAGATCCAGGTTCGAACCCCGGTAGCGCAAAAACAATATTTTTCGACAAAATTGATTTTATATGTATATATTTACAATTAATACATTAAATTACATTGTATATATTTGTCAAAACATGCTATAGTAAAAGCATAATTTCCAGAGTAATTTATTGATAAAAAATGAAATTGAACATTCACAAACACGTATGACCCATCGAATGTATTGGTTATGTGATTGATACACACATCTGCTAGCAAAAGTGTTAATTTAAATTGATGCATTTTAACAATAACACACAATTACTCCTATTTATTTTTCTTTAAATATAATAAAAATAGCTTCGTTTCTATGAGATATCTGATATTTATTTGAGGCATTTTGTTTGTGCATACTTTAATTTAAAAAAAGTGTGAATATATATGATTATTCTGTTATAATTTTTGGTTTAAATATTTTGGCCATTATGAATTTAAAATAACTTTACTAAATTAATTAACACATTTATTGTTGTATATTTTTTACATCTAAACTACGATAATATTAACAACATTCAAAAATAGGCGCATTATCATTTAAAAGGCGAAGCTAGGTACGCATGTTTTCAATAGCTTTGTAAATTACGCAAGGTAAAACTTAAATAATATTATTTATTAGGCTGTCTTAAAAGTTTAGATTAACACGTTGTGATGATAAAAACAATTGAGTAATTTGTCAGGGCTGTAAGCGACATTTATCACAGGGGTGTATTGTGAGGGCGGGGACGCAGGCGGCTCGGGCGGCTCGGGCGGTGCATTGCGTGACAAGGGCGCTTGGCGCCGGGCGCCCGAGTTACGGCTAACTGCCACCTATTAACAGGATGGATCGGAAGTATACGACTTGCATAAATTATTAAACATTTATATTATATTATGTCTGACTCGATGATCAAATAGTCAGGAAGCTTGGCTTTGACAACCGAGGTTGGGATTTAAAATATCTCGCCGAACGTGTTGGATAGTCAATTTCATTATTTAACAACAAAAACAAAATTGACAGTACTCAAAATAAAATTATTATTGTTATTTTTAAATATTACAATTTGGATACGAAGATGTCCAGATTCGAATCCCTGTAGTAACTAAATATTTTTTCGGTAGGTAGATGTGTATCTTTCTAATTAATTAATTAAATTTGGATTAAAATACCACAGAACTGTGTTCTGACAATGTCATTTCACAGCAAAAATGTTTTTTTTTTAATATTGCTGCATTATTATCCACCGTTTTTATGCGATGTTTTATTTTCTGAATTTAGCGTTTAATTAATTTTCGTCAAAATATAATTCTTTAATATGATTAGGAAATAAAAATGCGCATCCAAAACTATACACATATACGCCACATTATATTGTATCACTTGTTATTACGCGATCTCAATGATCTTTTCGGCGAAGGAACGATTAGCGAAAGGACATGCCCAGAGTGGTTTGTTCGCTTCAAAACTGGTGATACTAGCTTAAACGATATGTCAGAAAAAGGTCGATCTCCAAATTTTGATGACCAAGCCCTTCTGGGGGATTAAAAGAAGACGAAAGTTGCATCACTAGGACACTGGCTGAGAATTTCAACACAGATCAGTCCACGATTACGGTGACCGCCCCCGAATGATAATTGTACATAATATGTTTTGAATTTGTTTTCGATTTTGATTATGTTACAATGTACTGAGGTGGTGGAGTAATTTTTTTTTAATTCTTCGAAGAATTTCATTTATAAAACTGAAAGAATTTTTTCGATATATTGAAATATGACTGAGTTACAAATGTTCAAAGTTGCGTGTTTTAAAAGCGATCGGTTTGTACCGATTTATCGTGTAACTTCACATTTTGGCACTCGACACTCTAGCAGGCACAATTGACTTAGTGACGTCACATCTCTCGTACGTACGAGAGGTGTGACGTCACATGGTCCAGACAGAAGCCCAACTTTGATCGCCAATATCTCAGAAAGTATTGTACATTTAGAAACAATTCAAAAAGCATGGTAATCTAGATATTTTTTAAATATTTTTAACATACTACAAAAGCTCATTTTTGACATGTTTTACTACCTTATTTGAAATATAATAATACAATATAATTTATGTTACAATCAGTAGCGTGCAGTAAGTATGGATTTAGGTTATGCTATTACCAATGATATTAAACGATCATATATAATATATGTACTACAATACATGTTATACATAGTATTATGAATTTTCGTTTAACCAACGTTTTTAGACAAAATTAATCCGTTGTTTATACGACCCAACCATGTATTTATTTATAATTTTAGAGTACAATTAATAGTGTTTTTAAAGTTTAAATTTTAACATAAAATAATACCTTCTTCCCCATATAAAAATCAATATAAAAAATGTATGGACATTTTTAAGAACACTTTTATGGCTGAACATGATACTTTTATTGTTTGAAAATCCTTCATGTAATAACTAAATAAAATAATTATTTTTATTAAAGGTTAACGTAGGAAATAGTTCTCTCTAAATCAAAATCCAATTCATGCATCAAATGTACCTCAAACGTAAAAAAACGGTCATGAAATCAACACGTTAAAAACAGTAAGATAGTAAAATTCGCGAATTAGTAAAAGAGGAAGTAGACATTTCAATTATTTGCACGCAGTTGTAAGCCTTTTTAATATTATTCTGTTAAAAACAGCATAGGTAACGACTCCATACAAAACGGATCAACCGAAAGGAATTTTCAATTCAGTAAATAGCCAATTATATGACTTGAGTATTTCACTAGCTGAAAGATAGAACAGAGTAATGTGAATAGCTCAATGCGGCGAATGCACAAGAGCGCCATGACTACAGCGGTGAGTTGTCGTGGTAGTTTTTAGAACTAAGTAATTAAAGTTTACAGGTGCACAGATGGCGCTAATTGAAAAAAAATGTTTCCGTTAATGTTAATTCAATTATTTAATTTGTATTTGTTTCCCAGAATTTTTAGTTATGCACACAAAAATGCCGAGTAATACATCAACCTAATTATAGTAATTTTTGTATATTTGAAACAGTATTCTTAATTTTAAATAATTTAAGATTACTTTCATAAAGGTTTACAATAATTTTAAAGAGTAAATTTCCATAAAAATTTCGTAAGACGCCTGGTCTGGCGCGACCCCCTGTACACGCTTCTCACCTACCACCACGAGTGACCGCCGCCCACACGTGACCAGAATGCCACGAGCCATGACAACCTTCTGCCCCTCCTCTATAGCACTCTTTCTGCGTGAATAGACTGGTCAGTAATCACAGCCCGACACGATGCGGCTCGTGGGACCTTCAAACAGCGCGATAGAATACTGATACAATTTTGTGATTTTTATTACTATCATTAATTTTCGAATAAATCCAACACAATAAAAAAAGTGTTGTATCTGAACAAATAATTTTCTGTACATTTTATTTGTTAGAAATAGTAAAATATGATAATAATGAATTCTATCGAAGACAGTTGAGAAAATATGATAATAATGAATTCTATTGATGACAGATGAGAAAATATGATATTAACGAAATCTTTCGAAGACAGATGAGAAAGTAACGAGCGTAGCACATTTTGAACTACTAATGCATGTAATAGATAGAAAAATTGAATAAGATGGCAAAAAGAAAGCCGGAAACCGAAGTATATTGATTAATTAATGAAAATAGCACATATTGCTTGTTACGAAAAACTCAAAATCGGCTCCGATAAACACAGGTTAAAAGAGCTACACCGATGTGTACATTGTTATTTAATATAATAATGACATTTTCAAGTAATAAAAGGTATTATCATTTTGATTTATACACATATATATAAATGTATGCCTGAGAAAAAGTTTCTTGATTAACTGGCGTCTGTCGGTTCTGAGAAGGACCATAATTATCCCAATGTTTCGAGTAAATCTCAACAGAAGGTGCCTTGTCAGTGAAGTGTCGCTCTAAAATAGTCGTGAGACACATCCTCTTAGGCCGAAAGTTCAATGCAAAGTGAGTTAAACTATTACACATAGTAATGATTAGTTTAACTCACTTATCGTTGCACTGTCGGCCTAAGAGAATGTGTTTACCCGAAACGTTGGGATAACTATGGTAACCAACACACGCGGGTTAATCGAGAAACTTTTTCTCTGACATATTTATATATACTCGACCCATGAAAACCTCAAATTTAATATCACTTCAGTCCAAATCTTAATCTTTTTAATCTTCCGCCTTCACAATCCTCATTCTTCTGCTGTTCGTTTCACGAGCAAAAGTTCTTTAACATCCTAACTTATATTTTAGGGTTGATTTTTATTGTTAAAAGCCTTAATAACATATGGATGGACAAGGATGTGTTGTTAGGACAGAGGCGTGTGGTGTTCCTTCTATAATTACGTTAAGATAAGTATGTTGGTAAGTTATTTATGTTTAGTTAATTCGATTTTTTTTATTTAAATTCATGTTTAGGAGAATGGAGGAGATTAAAGAACCTAAAACTTTGGGAACGGTATTCCACTTCAGATATCCTGAGGAAGGTGACATCAAGGAGGCTGCAGTAGGTAGGACATGTTGCGAGAGTAGTAGAGAGTAGAAAGTCCTATAACATGCACAAAGCTTTCATACACAAGATCAAGGCGTAGATCACTAAAGGAATGTATGGCGCGCTGCTGTGATTGCGGTCATGGACTTCATTCAACGAGTTGACAAAAAAAACCACTAACGATAAATTAATACTCCATCTTCGCGCATAACGAAGAATTCAATATGTCAATAGTAATAGTTTGTTATTCGTTTAGATTAACAAATCCCTGCTCTTTTGCAACCCTTTCACAAAGTGATCAATTAGGCCTGCCTAAATCAGTGTCTCATTACTCAATATATCCCTTTATTTTTAGTGTAATTAATTTGATAGGAATACAGTAATAGAAAAATACACGAATCCGTCTTGCGAATTAATTTAATTATCACACACACATATACACTGGCGTTGTGCCATAAACTTGCCGCAATAAATGAGATATAATTTAAAGTTAGTTAGGAGTGCTGTAAGACATAAATAACTTTTTTGAATAAATCAGGAGTTATCTTCGGGCGGAAAAGTCTGAAATTATCATTTGTATTCATGACAGGTTCTTTGAAACTTACAGTTTTTTGTTTAGCTCTAATAAAATAAAATATATCCGTATTTTAATAAATACGGTATAAGCGTGATTGTTAGACAACCAAATTAGAGAACTAAAACAAATTGAGAAGATTTCGAGGATTTAATACTTCTTTAAAATAAAAAATAAATATGAAAATTTTTATAACTGGTAAATTAAGAAAATAATAAAATGAATCACGAAAAACATAATTTTATTACGAAAATTATTAATTTAAAATCCCAAGAAGTAATTAAAAAATATATTTTTTGTTCTATTACTATTATCATATTAAGAAAATACGTGACTCTATGCAAATTACTCTTAATTTACAGCTAATCTAATATTCTATTTAAAAATACGATACTGGAGTACACAAAAAAGAATGAATATTTTTAAATACTGTTTGTTTTAAGCTTATTAGGTATTATTCAAAATTTTAAATTAATTTGTTTACTTTTCTGGAAAAATGAATAATGATCTACAATAATTCTGTGATATTAAGTTTAGTCTACTTTATAAGTCATTTATAATAATGTAGGTCATTTTAAATCTTATATTGTATATATTTTTTTTCTTTAAAATTAGTTTAATTGTATTTATATTTAACCATTTTAGACATTCTATAAGTGACTGTTTATTTTTCTGCTGCTTCGTAGCAATCAGTGTTCACACAGAATATAATTTCCCCGAGGATTGCCGTACAAAATTCAAATAAAATGTACGAAATTTAAGTATGTTCGTATATCTAGTAAATACAATACAATATGAAGTTTTTAATATTTCTCATGAAAGTTTTATAATTAATTTTTTAGACAATAAATAAAAACACACGTAATATTTTTACTAGGTACCTATTTATTTCGTAAGATACTGATAAGAAACACTAAAACGTTGATTTATGGATTTTTATAATGACCGCAAATTATTCGGGTCAAATTACCATTTTTAAACTAAGCTAAATGCTTGTGCCATGATAATAGGACTAACTTGCTGATCTCCTGGAATGAGGCTCGAACCCCCGACCACTGGATCACTAGGTGAGTGTCTTAATCACATGACCAAAAAGCACGTCAAAATTCATTAGCACACTACTTGAAAAAGTTTTACTTAACGTAGCATAAACATATCTTTAAGCGAAAGCGAAACGAAGCAAATATCGTATATAATAATAATATATAAACATGCATCTCATAAGATTTTGACAATCCCGAAAACATAAATCGATTGTGAAACCCCAAAATATAAAACGCCAAAGGCAGATGAGAAAGTTATTTGTACCATGACCCATAATTTACGAAAATACTGGTTTAGATGTGAAGCACTTTATTGACTAAAAATATTTTTTTAAAGCAAAATAGTTTATATGTATAATATTTATTTTTCACACTAAAACTAAAGTAGGTATAAAGTATTTTTTTAACATTAAAAATGCTTCATTTTCATATTACGAGTAATAAGAATTTTATAATGAAGTATTGAATGTTGATTCGTTACAAATTGAATATTTTAGAGATTCGGATTTTTCGCATGTGAGATTCCTTGGAGGCAACTCTCAGATTTTGTAGTCCCTGCGTATACACTATGTCTCAGAAATTAAGCACCTTCTTTTATGCTCGTCACGTACGTCAAATTTTAAATGTTATTGTCGTTAATCAGATGAGTGATTTTGAATTTCCCCAGCAGCAGCTAAAACTGAATAAATGTTCGTTATTTAACGACTTATATTAATGTTAATGTTTAATGAATTACATCTAACTTTCAGAATAGATAGTTGTAAGAATTTATGGTGATTTTAGATAATGTTTGTATGCATATGTCGAATCTTGCTATCATATCGATTGTTATGTAAACCAGTTTGTCTCAATCTCAAGCTGATCTCAAAGTTTATCTCAGATCAAAATCTCAAGACGTGTCATTGAGATGTTTCTCAACTAAATATCTGAGATTAAATCACTTCCAAGGTTCAAAACATTAAAATTTATCGTATAAATGCTCGAAGTTATATTACATGGACGCATAAAATTTACAGGTTATTGATACTGAATAATAAAAAGTACATGAAAAACAATGGTCTATCTAAATGCTTAAAAAAGATTTTACAGAGAAAAAAATTCTACGAAAATATGAATGAGTAGTAACGTTTTAGGGTTTGCGTACTGTTTATTTTGTTTTCTGTTGTTTACGGTAACTTCAGATTTTTTTTTCTGTGTATATACTAATTATTCTGAAATAGCAGTTTAAAAATAAAATAAAAAATTACTAGCACAGTGTTAAAAATGGGTAAAAATAAGTAAATGTATTAATTATAAAGATATACATATGAAATCAATTTTATCGAAAAATATTGTTATTACGCTACCGGGATTCGAACCTGGATCTCTTTTTCCAATCCGGGGAAGGTGCATTATCGACTATACTACAGCGCTAATAATTTTGACGGCATATTTTCGAACCAATCTATATGTTACACTTTTTCAAATTAACACATCTGTCGTTCCATTATTTGAAAGCCATCTATCAACATTTAATTAGTATTTAAAACATCACAAACCTATGTTCTGAATAATTACAACTTCTCAATAAGAATGTGTTCTTAATAAATAATAAGTTCTTAGATTAATTGTAAATGAAATAAAATGGTATATGTATTCTATTTTTGTTGTTTTATAACTAAAAGATAAACAGGTTTTATTTATTTAATACATTACTTAATTGAACTTTAAAAATGGTAAATAAATTTTATATTTATTTGTGTTTATGTTGTTTGTATTCTATCATTGTTACATCTTTTTTAATCTATATTATTGATTAATTATCTTGTCAGTTTACGCGAATAAAAATAAATCTGTGTTATATTATCCTATTATTAATCCTATGCAAATGAGTAGCGTATTAAAATTTTTGTTTCTTATATCTCGAGACTGGATTACTTTTGACCAAATTTTTATATTACTTTTTTTATTCAAAATTTTTTATTGACTTACCTATATACGTTTAGAACGCCTTGTGTATAGTAAAGGTCCCGTATTAACGTGAATAACGTATAAAGTTAAATAAATGATATATCTTGTAATGATTGCAGATTCTGATATTAATAGTTTCAAGAAAACGGATAAATTATCGAAAATTTCAGAAAAAAGCAAAGGGAGTAACGAGATTTGAATACTTGTTCTTTTGTGTAATCCGGAGTCGTAAATTTAGGTAGAATTTGAGAATGGCCGTGGACGGGCAGTTACATGCGCAGAGACTTGTAATTTCGTAATGGTAATGATATATTTTATTTTACAAGGGGTACGTACCTACCTGCTAAAGAAATCTTTCATTTTAATCATTTTCGTATGTATACTGTTTTGTACAGTAGAATTTATGTATTGAGTATTTTTAACTTAACTTACCATTACGCTGTTTTCTGCGTGGGTAAGCAGTGAGGATAGAGCGCCACACTCTTCAGCACTTACTCACAATTATCATATATCTTCTTACACAAGCTCGTCAATTATTGAGACCGTCCATTATTTCAGGAGCCATCAACACTTGCGTCATATATCTTTTTTACTTATCTCTCCTCATTCATCCGTTCCATATGACTAAACCACCTAAGCGATTATTTTTTACCAGTTATGATAAATGTATTCTCAATTAATTCAATTATTTGCATTATTTATAGTAATTTTTAATTGTTTTTTTTTTGTGTTTTTCAACATTATAATATTATTGACATTTTTATTGTTATAACTCAATATTTTTCTTTTCACCGTTTTAATATGCGTTCACAATTTTTAAAAATTTATATTTTGTCTAGTGCGATATTCCAACTTCAAGAAATTAAAACGAAACTGTGTAATATAACAAGTTATAATAAATAAACAAATTCATAAATCAACATGAGTTTTAAACTTCTTGGTATTACGCTAAACTTGATATTTACGGAACTCAATAGTATAATATATAAATTATACTACTTTTCACTTGATTGATTTTGAAGAGCGTGTATTTTTTGACAGATTTAATATTATAAAGAATATGTTGTCTATGTATACAAACATTTGGGAAAATATAAATTTGTTTAAGATTCTTCTATTCTATTCTCTATCCTAATCGGATCGAAGTCTTAACGCTTGGACAGCACTCTTCCACCGCTGTCCTGTGTTGTATTGATTACTTGGGGCCACTGATAGTTCCATGATTCTTCGAAGAGGCTCTCCATTTTCCTTTTTTATGATCTCTTGGGTCGTCCTACAAGTCTTCTTAGTGTACGCCCCCACCCTGGTTTCTTCTTTTCCTTAGTCAATCCACCCTTCAAGAGTGATTTGTGCCATTAATAATATATTACTTACTCCATTAAACTAAATTTTATATAATAAGTACAAAATTATTATAGAGTAGGATATATTATTATCAATACCATTCTCGTTAATTTTTTAGATACTATGGAGATCAAAACCACCCTAGTTTAAAATTTAAAAAAATAATAATTATACGAAATTGTTATCTATAATAATTTTTTATATTTTTATATCTCTCATTTTTTTTCTTTATATTCTAAAATTTATTTGTAAAATGTGTTTTTATGTTATCAAGAAAATTAAATTTCCATCACGCCGTTTTCTCGTGGGGGAAGGCAGAGATGATAGAGCGCCACATTCTTCTGTCCTGACACAATTCTCGCCATATCAACATTAATATATTCTCATACAAGCTCGCCGATTGAAGGAAACCCCAAAGGGTCCCACCCTATACCGGAATCGTTTTGAGAGTTGTTTACTCTCGTTTCGATTTCACTCAACAAAGCAACACGTCCAATATTTTACAAAATCTTAAAAACTTGTTTTTGGACTATATTTTTAAGTTAGAGCAGTTAGTTAAGTACCGGCAGTTAGTTACTAAAATCTTATGGCTCTCCTTCATATTCACTTTTATTTTTTTATTATTACAATTGGTCAATATTAAACGATTTTATATTTTTAATTTCATTCAGTTATTAGAATATTAATCTCCCCTAAAAGTGGAGAGTAGACGCCACATTTATGTGTTGCAGTCGCAGAACTCGGTCACAGTCCGACAGAAATTCACCCTGTCCAGGTCACAAGAGGTGCGAGGGAAAGCCGGTGGAATGCTCCGTTAAATGTCTCTAGCCACCGCTTTTCTCGGCATCGTCCATCCCAGCAACCCTCTGCGGGAGACCTACACCCTAATCAATCCCGGAAAAGTCCGAGATTCCTTTAATTTTTTAATCTAATTTCCTCCAGGATCTGGTTTACCTGGTCGTGCCAAGTCTTTCACGGACGTCCTTTATTACCGGTGCCATCATTACTTGCTTCATATATATGTCTTACCATTCTATTCTCATTCATCCGTTACATATGACCAAAACACCTAAGTGATCTTTTCTTAATATTATTTGCTATACTAAGATCAACTTTACATATTTTCCTCTGTCATAAAATTGATCTGTCGCATTGAGCTTGAGCGATCTCATTTCTTATTTATTACAGCATTCATTCTTATTATGGTACATTTTAATATTATAAAACATTGGTGTAAGGAACATAGCATTAAATAATGTTTTTCTTACTTCGAACTTTTTTAATGAAAGACGTAGGTAGCTTTAAGCCTATATTTATTATTTATCAAACAGACCTACGTCAGCAGCAACAGGAAATGTCAATTACCAAAAGTATTCCCAACTCAACACAAGTCACAGTCTACTGAGCAGGAATGGATCGTAATTGTACCGTGAATGTTGTATAATAATATACAATTTATATATATATATATAATTTAATATAAAAACGGAGAAGTCCGACTGACTCTTCCATTGGCCCTAGAGTGAAAGATAAAACAATGGCTTCACATATGGAGGGTGGTCTCATATTTCGGAGAATTATTTTTCCACGTAGCGAAAACGATTCACAATATTATGAAATTTATGATTGATGGGGCTTGTAAAAAGCGGTTATGGAATTCATTGCTTTGGCAGATAAAAAGCTCGAGTAGCAATAAAAAAAAATGACTTTGCATTAAATTGAAAGTTCAAATTGTTTAACAAGAATCTGTTACGATAAACAATTTGAAACGTTAGCTATGGTTTAAATATAGTATCGACAGAATTGCGTGACGCGTGCTCTCGACATTCCGAGGGTGACAGTTACTTGGTTATTTTTTCACAATTCGTGTAATTAAATTAATTAAAAAATACAACACGTATATGTTGTATAATCTGCGTGATTGAAGCTACAATACTAAATTATTTTTTAAGAGTAATTAACTAACTTTTCATCATTCCGTTTCTACGCAAGGTTAGAATGCCATACTTTTCTATCCTGGCACATTACTCTTGCTTCGTAGACTTTTATTCATCTTATCGTGTACGATATTTGGTTGTTGAAGATTTTACAGGACCGTTCTTCAATATTTGACGTATATGATTATACCAGGTCTTTTGCGGACGCTCTGTTCTGGTTGACTTTAATTCTTAATTCTATCGACTACGTTACAAACAGACCCACATTTGCTTTTAATTTGTTCATATTTTACTCTCATACATAGATTTTCACACTTGCGCCTAAGCGACTGCATCCAGTTTACTATCATTCTTTTTTCCAATTTCAAGCTCCACTCCCATACATAAGAGTTGGCATCAGAACTTCACTACTAGTCTTGATTCGTGTAACAAATTCCTATTGGCGATAATTGCATCAGACCACCATTCACTGTATTTCCCGCACTCACTCTCTTTTAGATATCATTCTTAATCTTGCCGTCTCTAGTAAATATTCATTACTTATTTACCAATATATCACACTTGGTCACTCATTCATCTCTCTCCTACAACATTACTTTTGATTTGCTGAAATTTATCGGAAGTTCGCTCTCCACGAATACATCGGACACCCTAGTCACCAGATACTGCAAATCAGCTTCACTATTAGCTACAAATACTACATCATCTGCACTTGTTTGATACCTTTAGCAATATTAAACCCTGATGTGAATGACTAATTAATTCTTACAAAAGCATTACATTCCATAGGGATGCAATTATCTATATAAGTTCACCTCAAATTTAGACAAAACCTTTCATCTTATCGTCATATGTTTTTTACATATCAACAAAGGCACAAACAAGTTTTGATCCTTTGCGAAAAACTTTTTTGTCATCTGGCGCAGTGAATAGATTTAATTCAAGCACCTTTCCCATTCATAAACGCTCCTTATACATATTTTCTTTCGTCATCTTACAGTTTACCTACAGAGCTCAACAAGCTAATAGTCCTGTAGCTTCCGTACTTCATACAAGATCTTTTGCCTTTGTATAGAAGCATAATAATAGCCCTTCTCCGATCCATTCGAGTATGTCTCTCTTATAAACATTGGTTGAAAAGTCTATGGAGCTATAATAAGACTCGGCTGCAATATATTTTTAATTTCATATCATATGTTGTGAGTACATTTCATATTTTAATATCTACCTCACTGGGTTTTGCCCGTGCTGAGGCAAATATTTTAAATTTTTAATTAACAATCATATTATACAAAATTAGTTTATCAATTATAACTTTAGAATAAGAAAGAAGAAATAATAGGGAAAACAAAATGTGTAAGAAAAAAATATGATTCAATATTTGATTTTGAGACCTACCTAACCTACTTGAAATTTGTAAGGATAATACACATTTTAACAAGTTTAAATATTGTCATGTCTTACAGCCATGTCATTTTTCATATACTTTAATGCGATTTTTATTTATCTCGTTAACAGTATTTTCGTCATTCATATGCCTAAGTTAATGAACACCTAGAAAGTATCCTCACTATCATTTCCTATACATTTCCTCAAAAAATTCATTCCACTTATATTTTATTTCATTTTCATTCATTAGCATCATTCAATTTTTTGACTTTATTGCTTTCACCTTACTTCTTTAGGAACCACCTCCAAACTTTTCAACATCTCTTGAAATTACTTTCATATTCTCCAAGAAATTCTTAGTTAATGTCAGTCTCTCTTCCTTTATCAAACACTTTCAATTTCTTTTTTTCACATTAAACTTGACCTTTTTTTATACACACAATACATATATCCTTTGCTTGCATGTATCTGTTCTCGTTTCCATTATTCACTACCAAAGGATCACACCACTATTTTTTCTTATCACTTACAAATCTCTTAATTTCATCATCCCATCATGCGTCACCATTATTTCTTATCACTCACAAATCTCTTTATCTCATCATCCCATCATGCGTCACCATTATTTCTTATCACTCACAAATCTCTTTATTTCATCATCCCATCATGCGTCACCATTATTTCTTATCACTCACAAATCTCTTTATCTCATCATCCTATCATGCGTCACCATTATTTCTTATCACTCACAAATCTCTTTATTTCATCATCCCATCATGCGTCACCATTATTCTTATCACTCACAAATCTCTTTATTGCATCATCCCATCATGCGTCACCATTATTTCTTATCACTCACAAATCTCTTTATTTCATCATCCCATCATGCGTCACCATTATTTCTTATCACTCACAAATCTCTTTATTTCATCATCTCATCATGCGTCACCATTATTTCTCCCTTGAATAGCCACACCACATAATTTATTCGCTGACTCATACAAACTCGCTTTTGTGTAGTCTCACGCACTGTCATTACTATGCTCATCCATTCATTCTAATTCAATCCTTCGACAGTTCTTATCGCCATCCTTGAAATAGATTCACTATTGATATTTTATATTAACAATAAAGTGATTAGTTTCAATTTCGGCATCCTGAAACACTGGTGTTAACAGTAGCGGACTTTAGCATATAGTCAATTACCACAACATCAATCATGAACCTGTCATTTCCTCTTTACGTTATGCATTGTGGATTCTTTTGTAGTCAAAAAAGTATTAGACACATAAAGGTTTTATTCCATATACACCTCAAGAAAACTGTCGCCTTTCCCATTTGTCTCTATGTACATGCCGATAGTTCTCAAAAGCGTCGAGTTCCGACCTATCTATTCAAATCCTCAGCCAAAATTATTCTCTCTTTGTCATTTTTCATACACATCACGTCTCTCACACTCGTCTAAAACTCATCTTTCACTTCATTATCTGAGTTGACAGGGGCATAACCTACACGGAGAAACACTCTCGTAGTTCCAATTTTGAAGCGGATTTACATGAGCCAGGCACTAATGAACCTATATTCTTTCATGCACTACTCGTTCAGATAATAACGTTGCAACAACATGACACGCCCGGTCCGCTTTCGGGACTCCGGGACTCCCGACCACAGCACGAGTATATTATAATTGATTTATTTATTTATTATTATACACGCCATATTCAGGCATTAACATAATTTGTAAAATAATAGAAAATTATAACAGAAGTGCAATACACAAAGAAAAAAAATTACATAGTGCCAGCATGTTTTTACACAATTAATAATAAATATAAAATGTGAAGTAGAAATATATTCGTCGCCATTGAGTTGAGACACAAAAAATTGTAATAGTGTAGTCTTATAAAGAATTAAATTAACAGCAAAAATGTCCGCATATTTATTCCCCAAAGAATACATTCTGGGGACTGCGGAGTTAGGTAGTTCCATTTCTCCACATTTTTTCTTCATACTCTCACTTAGGTACGGCATATCCAAGAATTTATTTCATATTTATATGGGAGCTAAAATAATGCTGCCTGTTTTAGACACAACTTGTGATAACTATTATATCTCTTTCATTTTATTTTTAAACACATAGTAAACTCTCAGCCTTTCACAGAATCTAGTAATGAAAGAAACAACGTTACTGCCCAACCGCCACAAAGTTGGCAGCGACCAGCCAGCGTCAACTAATTTTGTGACAATTTGAGTTCAACTAAATAAATTGAGTGATTATTTAGTTTATATATATTTTTTAATCGAGTTCATTTGTACAAATATCCAGTGCGCAAAAATAAAGGGTGTGAAATGTCTTTATTACCTTTCTAATAAATTAACGTATTATTACGTATCGTACTCTCATGAAATTCTTGGAAAAGCTGTTTATTACTATTATATAATCGTTATAAAAAAGCTTTAAAAAGCATCCGGTTGTTTTAACTGAAAATCAACATTATGCATAAGAATTTTTTTTTGTATATGATATTTTTTTACTATTTTGGCAAGGTATTTTTTTTATGTAATACATGATGTATTTTCATCTCTTTAATTTTGGCCTTCGCTAATTTAGGCGTAATTAGCAATTACAAGTATAAAGATAATATTTAGATTAAATTATACATTCATAATTTTTAAAATAGTACATAAAATATCATTAAAGCCAGTATACACGAATGAGATTTCTCTCGCAGATTCGACTCGAGCTCGCCTAAAGGACAGTTTATGAATTTTCACCTCACATTCTTAGAGCGCGGATTAAAGTGACACATATCTTTACTGAAATATGGTGTGATGTTTGATTTGCTCGCCGAGGTCTGGGTAGCCTTCTTTACCGACTTATGACACTAATGGTGATTGGCTATCGAAATGGATAAATCAGGGACGAGAATCCGACTCCAGCGGGCAGCTGAGCGAGACGGGGCTTTGGAGAGGACGCTGGGGGAGGGAGTTGCGGGTCTGCGTGCCGCTCCCGCGAGGGAAAGGGCGGCGGGAGATACTGGAGATTAAGAGTGATGTTACCGCGATGGACCCAAAGATATATGAGCCTGGTCCACCTGCAAGATTAGGAGAGACCCCGCTACAACGAGGAAAGAGGCGGAAAGCGAGTGATGATCGAATGGATGTGCGATCTGGACATGGCTTAAACGGGATGGAATCTTCTGGAACAGGAGATGAATTCTGGTGCGAGCGTGCGTCAGCCCAGGTCCACGGTTGCTTCGGCAGCATTGTTTAATAATGTGCTAAATAAGTAACCTAAGTGAAATCTCTAAGAGGAATGTTGACCTCTAGAAAGAAAATGCAAAATACATTTTACGTTCAATCAATCGGCATAAATTGTGTTATTTTGAATAACATGTGTAGTGTAAAAAGCAGAATTTGCTCTTGAATCCATTATCATTCCATCTGAGGTAATAGGCGACACCAGAACACACATACACACTTGAAGACCCAGACTGAGCTAGATCGGTAGCGGCCCTTATGACTTCCTATCCTCTACGGTCCAAAGGCTCTGTAACGATGGTTATAGAGAAAGAAGAATAAAATTTATGTTTAAAGAAAGCAAAAAATAAATAAATGAGCATATGAATATTAAATTGACTTGCTTGTGGTCTAGTGGTTACGATACTCGCCTAGTGATCTAACGGTCGGGGGTTCGAGCCTGGTTCCAGGAGGCCATCAAGTTAGTCGTATTTTCATTGCACAAACATTTAGTTTAGTTTGAAAATAGTAAGAATATTGATGTGACACGTATTCCATGTACGCATCTCTATTGAAAAAATATATTGGTTAGTAATGATTTTAAATGATGAACACAATGTTCACAATTATTTTGTCGAGTACTGTTCAGTTGACAATGTTCACTCTGTGTTGCCATTGTTAACGTGTTTTAACGAGCGATTCAACATTTTATATCTATAATAAAATTTAATGTGTATTTCTGGTTTAATCGGATTATAAACAACACATATTTAAAACCACGGAACACCAATAATACCGCCGATAACATTTTTTACTGTCGACTATTTTCACGAAATTATGAACGGAGGTTGCGTGATCCAAAAATCCGACTCTAGTGCACAGGCCGCTCAGTAGAAGTTTAAAAGAGTAGAATAATGAAAAACATTTGCTTCCGTTTCCTCGATTGTTCTCGGCTCAGGATCCATTAATCACTCGGTCCACTAACTTCGGCGCGCCATTGGCTGCCGCGTTTATGAATATATGACATGTGACATTGTGTCAGATTAAAAAATCCGAGCAAAATGGAAAATTACCCGTGCCGTGATTAAATTAATTGGATGAATGAATTTCGGAATAGCGGTGCGATTTTTTTAATAAATACAAAATGCTTCTATATACGATTTTATTTCTTATAACATAATACATTTCAAACCTTGATATGTTCTATCATTTTACTGTGAACCCTAAGGTAACATAATTTTTTTCATCATCTCACAAAAAAAAATTTATTTTATATTGGATTTTTTGCGTTGTTTATATACAACAGTCTAAACGCAAACGAAAATAATTGTAACCATAGTTTTGCATATTTTTCACGAAAAGTGCAGTTCTGGCTCCACGAAATGGGGAGAAATTACGCTCTAGAACTTTTAAAAGTCCAAACTTGAGAATTAAACTACTACAACGGTACCTTTATATTGAATTATTTAATTGCATCATGTTATATATATATATCTTGTTTATTTTTTCATACATTGAACATTGCATTTATTTTAAGTTTTACATTGTATTTATGTGTTATCTAATTGCATCTTGTTTAACTCTTTATATATGTATTTTTGTACGTTAAACATTGCACTTTGTTTACTATTATACGTGAACAATACTGTCTGCTAGAATATAGTAAAATACTAGTGTAGCAGGCAGGGTACCCAAATATGTGTGGTGGGATAAGATCGCGTAGACTGTATCGAGAGTTATATTAATCAGTTGATACAACTCGAATTGGAAGTCTGAAGGAACATAAGGGCAGATGGATCTGGCCTACCTTGCTTTATAGTCCTGGGTTGGGCGTCGTCTTCACCTCCGGTTGATGAGCACGTTTTTTATGCTGAACCGAGAGATTACTGCACTTCCGGAAATATTGAATACACCTCCTCTGTGCGGTCCCAGCGTTACGCACGGCGCGGATGTAGGACAGCAGAAAAAAGGGCACAAGAACTTGTTAGTTCGCTATCGGAGCGCAATCTGTTCCCCCGTCGGCGAAATCGCAAGTAATGAATCGGCCAGAGCGGGATAGGTATAGATTATTGGTTTGTATATAGGATGAACAAAATAGATGAGGAGTGGGAATTCAACTTGCGTTAAGAATATGTCTTACCTTGCTGAAATCTTTATCCGATTATAATAAAATAACACACAGTACTATGATTCAAATAAATTATTATTATTATGCACTAGTTAAATTGAATTCGAAGATAGAATTTGGATAGGTGGCTATTCACTTTCTGTCGGATTGGTTCTAAATGCTTGCCTACCATCATTTTAGCGAATGATTGAAATGTTGATTGATAAATACCTCCTTACGTTTAAGGTAAACAAATATTGAATACCTCTAATACTGAAGCACCTGAAAGAATAATTGCCGTCAATTTTGCCGTCTTGAATTCATATAGTTCATTTCGTCATACAGCGAATCGTGTCTTGCATGAACAGTCAGACATATTATTATTACTCTATTCCATAAAGGGGTTTGTATTAGAAAAATTTGGATCTTATATTCTGTAGTATTTTTTATAATTGATATCTATTATTACATTTATAAAAGCAACATGAAATTGTAATTCTTTTTTTTGGATAAGAAAAGTTCCGGATTCGTATCCCGGTAGCAACCAAAATATTTTTTCGATAAATGAGTTTTCTCTGTTTATCTAAATGACTTTTTTAATTTGTATTAAAAATATCACAGAACTATGTCCTGAAATTGCAACTTCACAGCAAAAATGTGTTTTCATTAAAAACGTTTCTTTATATTTGAGGTAAAAAAAATAACCTCCATTTCTAAAACACCTGAAACAAAAATTACGTTCACCACTATGTGGGATGAATTCTACTGAAAAAATTTGAAATATTTACCCAATAATACATTTTCCATATGGTTCATTATTATATTCCATACAGGGGCTAGTTTTAGCTACTTTATAACGTAACAATATATATGAAAACTTCGTATTATATAAATCATCCCAATAGTTAATGCAATACCGCTGAATTCCTATTTGATGATTCCATTATGTGATGATCACAATATACACTTATTTTCTATTTCCTACAAATATTAAATTATTGATAAATCTAACAAACTCAATAAAGATAAACCCAACACTAGACTGGGAATTCATTTTTTTTACATTTATTATTTCTGTATTAAAATAAACATTTAGAAAGCACATTATATTATATTAAAACCTAGTTATTAAAAACCACCCTCGAATTTCACGAAAGCCATATGTGGATTGTAGGACATAATTATGCCTATGTATATAAAACCCCTCTCTACTCTTTATATAGTGTTAAAACAGTTTTTGTTTATCAGTTTGTTAGTAAGTATTATTTTTATAGTTTATTGTTTGTACTATATTTTTACTTTTATCAGCTTAACAAAAAAAAAAAAAAATACCTACCTATAGTACAGTAGTAGTACAGAAATACAATTGACTAATTTCTAACAATGGACATGGATCAGTTTTCTATTTGAAAAATGATTTAAGAAAATTGCAGTATACTAATAATATCACCGATTACACCTAACATATATTTTAAAGCCAACACTATCTAGAGACTAAAGTCTACAAGTAGTGCGTAGTCCCAGTACTTTCATACAGAACCGAGATGTGGACTCTCACTGTCAATGTCATAAACAAATTTAAAGTTGCCCAAAGAGATTCAGAGATTACTCTGAGAGAGTCAACCTGGTAATCTAACATACAAATAGTTTTTTGTCTTTTAGCTGCACGATTTTTCTGACCAATACTCGTTTTTTTCTTCGGCGGCATTTTGATAGGTATGAATTAATATCTATCAGTCGATCAATTATTTGTTGTCTTGAAGAGTTGAGTTTTGCTTTGTTATCGGTTCCGTGGTTAACATTATTCTAGAAAGTTCTACAGTGTTCTAAAGAGTAAATGAACACGGTGCTTTTAGTAATAATTAATTTATTTTACAGTTAAAATGTTTTAAAAAACATACACACCTACAGACACTATTTTTTATATAAATAGCTATTCCACATCTAGAACTCCGCGTCCGTACATGTCAATGTATCAACAATATTGCAATAAATAATTTTAAATAAAAGCAGACTTGAATCTGCCATAAATATTTTGAATGTGGAACATCGTCAGTAATATTCTCATATTTTAAACGTCGAATGTACAAAATTTCATAAAAAAGTACCAAAAATTCTGCTTTAAAGGGTGGGAAATTAGGATGGGGGTGGATTTTCGAAATCTCATGTAGACAGTGACCTTCTTATTGTTTTGTGGGTCAAGTGTGCAAAGTTTCATCAAGCTCAGAATAAAACTGTAGATTTGTATAAAAAACAAACAAAACCAATCAACAGACACTCTTCTTTATATATATATATATAGATGTTGATGCATATTTTTTTAAAATGATAACGTTATTTAAATGGTTTCCATTAGGAGTCAGTGCAATTACTTTTATGCAGGTAAAAATACCTGCATAAAAGTAAATACAAATAAATACTTCTCATTACCAAAACCATTAATTATCAATCGCTTTGTTAGGTCGAAAATCCATTTTGCTAAAAGGTGCTCGGAGTTGTTGGCAAAATGTTGACAAGTAAGAGGGGTATCAACGGTTTGGGGGTAAAGGCATCCCACAGCCGTAATGAACTGCTTTAATTAGCGGTTTTTGTAGGCAATTAGGTACACGCGTACCTATCTCTTCATTTAGAGTGGGTGCAGCTGCGGATGTGTGTGGATTGTCAATACACACATGAAATGTTTTGCGAAAATTACCTTTAAATTTGAAAAAATTACTATTTTTGTTTTTTCAAAAAAAAAGTTTTTTTAGATGTAAGTAGTTACAAATAATACTTTTGCCATCCTAGGTTGTTTTGTTCGTCACTTTTTGCTTTGAAATATCTGAAATTGTACTATAATGTTATTTTTTGATAATATGCTAGTTTCGTATAGAATTTACAAGAATAATTCTCTAATTTGTGCCTGTTATTATGAAAATGGTCGAAGTCATGTATTTGGGATATATATTTATTTGGTGTACAAATATTAATTATTGAACAAAAATAATGCATTGTGTCTTCCCCCCCCCTTCCCTTTTCATTGCGACCTCGTCGTCGACTAGTCAAATTGGCGACCTTGATCCGGTGCGGTCATACGTGTACGGTACAATTTACAATATTATACTAATTCGAGGATTCGCGACTATACTGACGAAATAGTGAGTTAAAATATACAGTCCACGTCTTTGGAGATATTAGAAGAATTCGGATTGGTAAGTGCCTGTTCCTTTCTATCCTGAGATTATTCCGGGATCTATGCTTTATACGTAACACATTTCGAGATATTTAAAAGTTTGCGTTTGAACTGATTTAAAAATATTTTTATATTACACATCGCAACGTTTCACAATTTATTTAGTCTACTACATTTATAATTTATTTCGATATATAAATGTTACGTGTAGCTTATAAGGAAATAAAAAATTAAAGGTTTAAAAAGACTTACTCTATCATCAAAATAAACACTAGCGGAATACCGAATATATATTGATCGTCGTAACAATACACTTTGTTACAATTTGCATCATATTATATTAATTTAAAGCAACGTGACGCGAAATAATTAATAAACTCATTTTGTTTCAATTTAATATTGGGCACATATCTTTTACTAGTGTACATGTAGAAGAAATCTTTAATGAAAATGGGTCGTTAATATGAGGAATCCCATACAAGGTGGTGTTTTTGATCCTCATAAGGTTCAGCCCTGATCTATCAAATTAGAAAAAGTACTATTAGATAACCTAAAAAATATACAACATTAAATGTGATATTTATAACAGGTATATGGATTTTAGCCAATGCTTCTTAAGATTTCTAGTGCTTTTGCAAAATATAGATTTGTACTGTCATTTATTTTGAGATAAATTATCATAAATCTCATTTAGCTCTTCTTCATCCTTCTTTGCCATTTTATATTTTATTTACACATTTTTAAAAAATATAAGGAGAAACGTAATATGGCGTAACAAAGACGATGGATTTAGAGGATTATTCTCTTGAAACGTCTTTATTGTCTGCAAAAGCATGAATAATCTTATTTGCAGCAATGGTTATCCTTTTAATACCACCTTGTCCTTTTAACCACGATCCTTGCATATATTCGTTATTTTTGAGCGGACTCACATTATTTCATCGTTTGCACACGAATATTCACTTATTAATTAGGAAAACAAGCGGTAGAAAATATTTTATAGTTATTCGGGGAAAAAAGTGTGGTGTGCTGTTTAATGTGTGTATTTGTCAAAATGTCGATGAATCAGAAGGATGTGCTTTAGCGTGAGTAATTGAATTCCCTATTATATTTCACCCGTACACTCACATGTTCGTTTGAATTATAACTTACACAGATAGATCTCCACAATTACGAATGTATGATTTAAAGTGTAAAGTTAGGAGTTCATCCCGGAAGACTACCAAGTTAGGTAGTCATATTTTCATAGAACGCGCGGATAGCCGAGTTTAAAAATAGTAAGAATATGGTTGTTATAGATCGATTGGCCACGGCACTTTAAGAGTGTGTTGTGTACCGATTATTATTATTAAGATATGATTAATATTATTTCATTCCCTATCCATAAAATAATTAAACATTTAACAAATTTATGTACTATTATATTGTAACAATAAAAAAAACTATACTAGCAACAGATTCATCAATAGTCGACTGTACAGTGCCATGAGTAAAAAATCGACCTATACGTGTAATTTTTTACGCAACTCTATTTTCTGAAAAAAATAAGTACATCAATATACTGGTGAATATTAAGTTCCAGACCGATTTTGTTTGGCCGCCATGTTTGGAAAATATTTGTCAGTTCAAATTTGGTAGTCGTAGAAAATAGTAAATTACAATTTATTATGGATTATCTAATGTCTCAACAACGTGTTGAAGATATTAAAACATTTTATCTAAACCATTAATGGTGATCGCTATCGTTACATGTTGGAAAATGTCTTGATGGTCGAATTGGGTGGATTGGGCTTACAACACATGTGGTTTCAACAGGTCAAAAATGGTGATATCGACTGGCTTTCTTGATTTGACGGCTTTCGACTATTTTCTGTAGAGGTACTTGAAAGGAATGGTCTCCGCCAATAAGCCAACAACAATTCCGATGCTACAGGATAGTATTCGAAATGAAATTGCTGAAATATTATGAAAGATATGGTTAAAAGAGCACGAATTTGTGCCGCTGCTAGAAGCAGCCACTTGGCCAATGTCATATTCCGTACATAATTGTAATAAACCAAGTAATTCATAAATAAAAATCAATTTAATGTATTTAAAACATCACACACATATGTTCTAAATAATTACAACTTCAAAATAAGAATGTGTTCTCCTAAATAAATAAAAATCAAATTAAAAAAATGTATTTCATCTCCTATCTGTCACTTTGGTGGTGAAATTTTTTTGTATATGTGTAATAATGTACAGTAAACAGCGAGATTCTCATCGGATGAACTCTCACCACTAAAATAGCGGGATATTGAATGATTAGTTGTCGTATATTGAAATTTTCAAAGTATTAGTGTGTCAGAGGATTTTTAGAACAGCTGTAAAAAATCCGCCATATTTAACTATCGATTTCAGTTTTTATTATCGGATATCGCAGTATAAAAAGAGTTTACCACGGGATGTAATTTCGAGAAGTAAATATTTTTTTACTAATTATCAAACAACCCGTTTTTGCAAAAAAATTTACTTTAGTAACTTTTTTATTATAGTACAAAGTTACTACGGATCACACTACCGCCCCTTAGTCATTTTTGACAATTTTTATTAAAATAGGCAAAAAAACATTCAGTTTTTAAGTTAAATAATATTGAATTTTTGTATTTTAATAATGACATTTATTATCATTCGTTTTTCGTCAATAAACAATATTATGTGTAATCTCAATTTCATCTGCTACAATAAAATAAAATATTATTAATTAATATATGATTAAACTAATAAACAATAAATGATGAAGAATGATATATATTCAATCCATTATTGTATGAAGTTAAGAAAAGTATTCAGGTGCAATTTGATTCTGATATTGTTTGACCTTCAATTTTCAAAACCATTCAAGTTTGTTCCAAATTTTCATACATTTTAACTGGGCCGTTGTTTTTTCAGAGCAACATTTCCAATCACATAAATACTATACCAAAGTAGGTATTTTCCATTCCAATCATAAAGTTGTGATCGGTTTTGTAATTCAAGCTTGAGGTTGATATAGCTTTAGAATTGCAAAAATAAACCAAATTTACAAGAACACACGTGTATAGTAAATAATAGTAATAAAAAGTGCCAAATTATTATAGTCAATATAAATATGGTCACGTTAAATATCAATTGTTATGTATTTAATCTTATATATAATATTTTATATTATACAAACTAAAAAAATATGGGTGAAACAGACCTAGTCCACAATATTTTATTGGTGAATATCTGACAATATTACAAGTCAAAAATGTTCAAGGAATATGTGCAAATTATACACTGTTACGGAACATATAGATGAAATTTTTACAATTGTGTTATGCTTGAAGTCTACGTACTTCGAAATAAATTTTTGCGAAATTGTTAATTTATCAATCTATATCTTTGCTTCAGGCCCTAAATCTTCTAACAAAAAATAGTCTGGTTTTTTGTATTCAATATATATTTTAATCAATCAATAAAATATTTTAATTAATCAAAATAATCGCATAATTACGATTTTGTTGAAATGCTTATATCTCTGACATGGTTGAGATTAGGCACATATTTCTTAAACATTTTCGACTCGTAATTTAGTCAGGTACCCGTAAAGTATTATGAACTAGGTTTGTTATACCTGTACATTATATTATTACCTCTAGGTTAGAGACTTTTTCAAGAGATTTGGTACGGTATCGATATCTATTTCGTAATTTTTACCACATAGAGGTAGGATAATAAAATCTTTGACCAGAAAGAGAAAATCGCTCTTGTGATTTTATTCAAAGTTCTAAAGACAACAAATACATACATTTCTTCATTTATTTTGGGTCACCGACTGAGGGCACTTCCACTAAGAGGGTTTTCTGAACATGGGTAAATCTCTTATTGAGGTTTCTGAAGGACGATGCCTGCGGCAATAATTCATATATGGTTGGAGAAGTCAGGGTGAAATAACACCACAAGAAACTTCACTGAACAAACAATGACAGCGGAATTGAAAAATTTCCAGCACAGTCGTGAAATTGCTGAAAGACATATAAATATATAGAACAGTATATAAAGTGTTTTAATAAATATAGGCATGAATTTAAAATGATTGATTTATCAATATTTATTATTATTAATTATTATTATATACGCCCTGCCCTATTCAGGCATAAACATAATTTGTAAAATAACAAAACACTACAGCAGAAGTGCAATGCACAAAGAAAAAAATGACATAGTGTCAGCATGTCCTTTCACAATCAAAATTAAAAATAAATACAAAATGTGAAGTAAAGCGATCTGTCCGTCACCACTGAGTAGAGATATAAAAAATTGTAATAATGCAGTCCTATAAAAAGAATTAAATTTACAGTAAAAATTTTGACTACCACCTCATATTCATTCCCCAAAGAATGCATTCTGGGGACTGCGGAGTTAGCTGATGCATGAGTTCCGACATTACCATTGTAATAGAACAATGAATTGTGTCTCGATGACCTCAATGGTGCGTGAAAGTCAAGCAGACCAACAATCTGGGGGCAGATTGATGATCCTGATCAACAGCTCATTTGAGCCTTTTACTCAAAATATTATACTAAGCGTGTATTTAGAACCCGCTATTGATAAATTAGTTGGCAAAAATAATTGTGAAAGTTAAATACAAAATTGAATAAATAGAAATTATACTCTCATGGTAAAGTGTAAATATTTGTGGTATGTATATTGTTCACTCGGAAGGAAGGAAGGACGGAAGGCAGGAATTAATGAGTTTTTTTTTTTTTTTACGTTTATTAATCACATTTTAAATTCCTTTCTTAGAAAACGGTTACTTCGCTTTGTACATTGTTCTAAGTATGCATTATTTATTAATTACAATTTTTACATAGGTATCGTGTAGGTATTGAATTCACTAAAAAGATCTTTGCCTATCTTCTGAGACATGAAAGGACATAATATTTTAATTATCGAACACGTGGCTTTTAGAACATGTGAATTTCTAAAATGTGTCAAAACGTAAGTTTGTTGTTTATGAGTCCTGAATAAAATATGTGATCACCAACTATGACACTGAGTATAACGTATTTCTTTGGAAACTTTTTGGTCACATTTATATGCTTTATGTTTACACATCAAACACAAAATGTTTTGACGTAATAAATTTCAGGAAAACGCAATAAACTCTTACCACGAATCATGGTAAAACGTTAGATACAGGATACAATGAATAAATACACGTAAAAATAAATAAATACAGGATAAAATCAATCAAAGACTAATGTAATTTTAATGAAATGATTGTGTATAAAAATAGGATTAATATAGAAATAAAAGATAACCACGTTAAAATGTTTTAATATAATATAAAAGAAAATATAGTGATGTATTTATACAATAAGAATCCAGAAAAAAAATACCAAAACCATTATATTATTGATAGAATAGGCGTTAACTTTGTAGTTTCATCATAATGGATGGATATAAATAAAACAATGTTATAACTGTACTCGAAAGAAATAGTAACTCTCATAACTAGAATTGAATTAATAAATTCAAGTAGAGTTATATTTATATCCGACCGTTTGACTAAAACCATATATTTGTTAAATCGAAACTTTGTTTTTAAATATGACCCGTAATATCTGATTATACGGAAATCAAAATAATTATCAATTCTACGCTTTCACATGAAAATTTCTGAACGACTTATTAAATTCTGTGAAAATATTTTTGGTGTAAGGTTTATTACAGAATGAACAAAGTCCCAGATTACATCTACAAAAACAACCACCGAAAATCCGGCTTTTGACTTTTACCAAGGGGGTGTTTTTCGTGGAATGAAACATACCCCGGCCGATGGCGATGGCGAGGAACACCTGTCTGAAGGGGTTCCTGGAAACAATTTACATTTTATACGGAATCCCAACGGCAGAAGATGAGGTGAGGTCTAAATTTATACCAACGATGTTATTTCATGTATTTAGAGATCACAGATATTGGAAACGGGCGGGAAGATTGGCCAACAACATAATTATAATTTTTATTAATTTAATTAAGGCGTAAGACAAGGATACATTTTGTAAAAGATTGTTGTTCAATCTTTTTTTAGAGATGCCACAGATGATATATAGAAAGGCATTAAAATAAATAGGAAACAGATCGATAATCTCCGTCGCGCAGATAACAATAGTGCTAGCTGATAATGTTGCAGATGTTCAGTTTCTACTGAAAAGTTAATGAGATCACGCACATTTAACTCAACAACTTGTGTTTACATCTATAGTGAAGAACAGCTATATAATTTTATTTACATGAGATGAAAAAAGATAACATTGATATTTTGAGTAAATTAAATGAGTAAAATAAAAATAAAAAGTTTTATATTCACGTATGTGATTACGGAGTTCTACAAATTTACCTCAGAAACAGTAAAGCTTTTGAACTTAAAATGTACGTTCAGGAAAATATTGTTCATAATAATCAGTAGACATAGTGCTATTGATCTCAAGACGGTAAAAAAGATTACACACCTGAAGAAGAACTGAGATCCTGATTTGAAATTAGATTAAAAATTGAGATAGTATGAAAAACTTTTTGAGAAAATGAAGAATCTCTTCTGCAATCGAGACAGAACCATGATTTCTTATAAGAGGGCAATAAAACGTTATATTATATTATAGAGTTGAAGTTTAGATGTTAAAAGAAGCCAAATTGAAGCTGAAGGAATTTTAGATGTGGTTGTATCGATGGGTGCTCCTTTTCAATATGTACATGGACGCATTGAGCGAACGACTATTTGTTAAAATTGGCTGCCACATGGGTGGGACGAATGTGAGCCACATTAGTTATGTCGATAATGTGGTTATACTGGCGCCATCTTTAAAAGCGATAAGAAAGCTTTTACAGATTTGCGAAACATATGCCAGTGAACACAATATTTTATACACTGCCAGTAAATCGTTCATAATGGCGTTCAAATATGGAAAACGACCAGATAATATCCGTCCCGTGTGGCTGGACGGGACGAAATTGAGCATTCAAAACGAGGTTAAATATCTTGCCTATATCTTCAATGAAGATGAACAAGATGATGGTGACATTGAACGACAGAGGAGACAGTTCAACATTCGTGCGAATATGCTGTCACAGCGTTTCTACAGAAGTAGTAAGGAGATGAAGAGGATCTTGTTTAAATCGTTCTTCATCAGCATGTATACCTGCGAGCTCTGGTCGAAGTACAAGTAAGTGACGCACAACCGTCTTCGAATTCAGTACAACAACTTGTAGAGAGTACTGTTCGGGTTGGCGCGTTATTGTAGCGCATCTACAATGTTTGCCGAAGACTGTGTATAGTGATTAGTTCTACTTCTGAGACATCGAGTTGCGGATATAAAACTGAAGTTGGATCTCAGCACTCTAGTGCAAGCGGTGCTCTCATGGAAGGTTGGCTTCCTGACCAGAGAATGGTATCGAATGCATACAGACAGCCGTGACTAACATGTAGTATATAAATTTTGTTTTTATATATATGTGTCAACTTCTTCATCATTTTTGCTTTTCTTTTTATAACATTTATTTATGTATTTTTATAATTATTTTGTTACTTGAATGTACTATATTGTATGTATTATTTTTATGGAAAATCAAGTCTTGCATAAACAACCCAATCACGCTGGAATAAACACATTATTATTATTAAAGATCTCCTAGGCTGACTAAATTTCTAATGAAGACTGAGAAACAGGCGCGTTTTATTAGGAAATAAAACGAAATTACATATAATATTCGACACAATATTATGATATTGTATATTAAAACGTGAATAACATGATAAAAGCTATTAGTTATTTCGCAGTATTTCTATTGAAGTTTATCTCAAAGTACTGACAGCACGCCACTGGTGAGAAGCATGAATAAGTCAAGATAACTAAGATTAAAAATAAAGCTGCATATTTCGTACACATTCTTCGCAATGAGATATATAATCTACTGCAGCTCTCTATGCAGGAGAATATAAAAAGCAGAAGAGACGTTGGGAGAAAGAGATTGTCTTGGCTGCGTAACCTCGGCTCAGCGTTCATAATTCCAGTGATCTTGAACACAGAAGATACACGAGAAAGAATAATTTGGTTTATCTTTTGACTTTTTACATTGTTATAATTTAAAATTACTTGAATAGGAAGATTTGATTATATTTTGTGGAAAGATTTAGCCATCATTATGACACTGCGAATGTGTAAACACCATACGCAACACAGTTCAATCATGACACATATCTTACCCCTAGACACCGCGCTGACAGTCAGATTCGCTCCACATATCCGCGCTGACACACCTTTGCTTCACACGCCCACGCTGACACATACACATGACACATTCTTAACTTTTTGGCAAGGGTTTATTTATATTTCAGGCTTCTGATATAACACAACTCCAATCGAATTCCTCAATATATGTAGGTATTTATTGAAAACATAATTATAATGTAATTTATTTTGGACCCAGTTCATCAAGTAACGTCCGCTGGTATGCTGACTTTGTACAACAAAATAAAGATATTTGTGAAATTATTTATTTAAATTTTAAACACGTTAGTAAATATAAAACAATTTTAGATAAGGTACACAATCAAATCTATTTCTCAAAAAAATATCACCGGTATTCAAACTAGAAAACTATGAACGTGGTGTTGGACAATATATAAAAACTTTAAATAATCATTTTTTTACAATAAAACATGAGAAAATTTTATTATATAAAAAAATTTAAACCTCTAAAAAGATTCTCGTTACCTCATAAATATTTCTAAATTCTAAAATGCTCTAAATATCTATTCACTACAAATGAAAAATTCATACATTTCGGTTGGTTTAATTAATCTAAATAACAACTTGCTCAAAACGATTGTTTTTTAAAGATAAAACGTCAAACCATTTTTCTAAACATTTTAATATGTTCGTTATCAAAAAGAGTATGCGATTATTAATATGAAAGAAGATCTAATTCAGAAAAACAACAAGTAAAATTTCTGTTACAGTTATCACTGACATAGGTAACTTGAAAATCTTGTAAATTATTTGTAATGTTTCCTTGACCAAGTAAGGAAATATAAAATGATAGAAAAAAAGATAAATAACGGAGAATTTAAATATTGCGGAGAATAACCGAAAATTTTAGAAAGTAAAAAAACTACTACCCTCCTGTGCCCCCACATAATGTAATAAAGCTAACCGCGACGAAAAAGCGACGTTTTTTCTTCCTTACATACCTAAAGATGAATGCCGGTTGGCCGTGAGGGCTTTCACCCACACGGTAGGTACTCCTAGTATTACTAAAAATGGGTTTATATAATATTTCTCGACAGTTAGTCTCGTTCGTATTTTTTCCGATGAAATATTTCTTACTTAACACCTACGCAATCAATATTTTCGCCGTTTCTGTGTATTCAAAAAGACATGAATCATTCATAGTAAGTTATTATTTAGAACGATAATTAATTTCACTTATTTATGTGATGGTTTATTTAAAATGAATATTGTACAACAAATTTATGAAGATGAAGAATATGTGGAAAGAATATAAAAGATTGAGATATAAATTATATTATATGGGGTATAATAATAACTATCTATATATATAAAACTTAATATCTGTCTGTTCTTGATAAACTTGTAAACCCTTTGTCCGATCTAAAATAAGTATTGCATAGTCACTTTTTAGGACCCTGCGCAAAACATAGCGCATCATCCTCTCTCCTCCGGCATATCTTACCCTGTTTCCGTCCCCCCGAAATAAATGTGTTTTATATTGAGTTCTCCACATTTTACAGTTAGTCTTTAGGATCCTGTGCAAAACATAAGCACCCTCTCCCCTCCATCTGGCCACCTTACCTTCTCCCCTCCATCTAGCCATCTCACCCTCTCCCCTCCACCTGGCCACCTCACCCTTTCTACTAGATGTAAATTAATAAAATATTATTTTGAAAGATATTCATTCACAATTTTGCATATATACTCTTTAGGATCCTGCGCAAAACATGGACTCCATCTCCCCTCCACGTAGCCACTTCACCCTCTCTACCAGATATAAATTAATAATATATTATTTTGAAAGCTATTCACTCACAATTTTGCATAGATACTCTTTAGGATCCTGCGCAAAATATAAGCACCCTCTCCCCTCTACCTGGCCATTTCATCCTCTCCACCGGATATAAATGAGTATTATATTCTTTTGAAAGCTATTCACTCCAAAATTTTCATGGCTATTCTTCAGAATACTGCGCAAAACACAGGTATCAAATCCTCTCTCCCTGGCCATCCAAGCCCCTCTCTCCGTTCTAAATGGGTTTTATATTATATTAAATGTCCTAAATTTTGCAAAGTTATTCTTTATGACTTTGACGAAAATATAGTAACCCTCCATACCTCCCTCAACCTCTGAACATTTCAACCACCCCTGGTCTGGACCAAATTGTGTGCGTCGTTATTATTTAGAGCCTGCGCAAAACAAAGGCAACTCCTCCCCTTAAACCCCCATCTTAAATTACAACTAATTCTGAATACCGGGCAACACCGGGTATGGACGGGTAGTATAATTATATAATTTCAGTCACGAGTTATGTAATTTTAATGCTAATAATAAGTAAAATCTTAGGCTATGAACTGAACTCACACGAGGCACTGCGAACGATTACCATTAGTCTAATATGGTGCGAGTAAGACCTAATTGAACAAAACATATATAATAAAGAAGATTTCAGGTAAAGTTTACATCTGATGTATTAATTAACAGAGAAATGTGCTAGGCGAATGTGGATGGTAAAATATGTCGGAGTCCTGGTGTGATAGAACACGTTCTGAAGTAGGGTAATGTCCAAATTGGCCGAGCTAACTGTGTAGGTGTAAGATATGCCAATGTAGAAGAAGCGAAATATGTGCCCTAACATATAAATGTGTGGACATAATATTATTTGGTTTACTATTATGCAATAACCTTTTGGTGAGGTGTATGGTGGTACGTATGGTATTGTATTGTATTGATAGCATCCAATGCCGAAAATGCTAAGAAATAAGTGTAAAGGATTGAGACGAATAACCGAATATGATTTAGAGACTCCCGGTTAGGACAGAGGCTGTGGGAGGGGGTCGGGTTGTACCCTCCTAGTTTTATTATAAATGCCCCATCATGTTTAACACTGAAACAATTTTCTATATATGTACAACTATTTGTGAAAACCCGCACAATAGAATGTACGGCCGTCGCACTCGGTCGGACCCTTCCGGCGGTGATAAACAGCCGCCGATACAAAACACCATCTGTTTTTTCACACAGCAAACAAACATCTGCAAACGAGTCCATCAATCTAAGAGTCTCGGGTGGAGGAAGCCTGATGGAAGAATTTGCCTACAGAGGCAAAAGTACAAAGTTCCGGAAGGATTTGAGGATGTGGCGATTTATATTGGAGAACTTTGGCGCGGAAAGCGAGCGATTGCTATTTTATGTTACGTCACTTTTGTAAATAAAAGATCTCGAAAGAATTTGTACCTCGATGAATGGTTAATATATCTCAGAAGTGAGCGGGCTGTCTGTAAATATCTGATTTACTTTTTGAAAATATAAAGATGCTTCTTAACCTACTAAGCCGATGCTATTTATCAAAACAATAAATATATTTGATTAAGAATTTTAAAGAGAAATATTATTTGGATTAATCTTATTATTTATATATAATAATTATGTAACCGTAAAAATGTGATACATCGATATATTTTTATTTTAAAATTATGTTTGTAATAAGAAATAATTATTTTACTTGGTTGATCTAGCAATAACCATGGCTTGATTAAAATTAAAAGATTTTAAAATCCTTCACTTAACCTTAATGTTTATTAAACTAATGTAACCTTATGTTTATATAAACTATATATATATATATAATTGTCTGAATGTAAATGTATTTATATACGTGAATCCATTATATGTGTAATTTACTTGTAAATACTTAACACGTGCATATGTAATGAGTGCAATGTTGGTATTATGTATTCATAATTTTCGCAAGGTTTTGTTTACATAATGTATTAGCATTTTATTTATGTTCTCTTATATATTTATTACTTAAAATTTAAGTAAAATCATTAAAATTTTTATTATGTGTCAAAATGTTAATACATTACGATGAAAATTCAAAATAGACCTGTTCAGTTTATAAATATAAAATAAAAAACGCCAATCAATGTGACAAAAATCTGTTTTGCAGTTCATACTTTTGTTAAAATTTAGTTATGTACTATTTTTTCTTTTAAATTGATTTATATTGAACTATTTATGTATCACAATATTATTACGTTTTATGCTACTTAGAAGGAGAAAAATGATAAATATAATGTATCTGAATGTAGCGAATACGTGACACACGCATGTTGGCATAATACGAGCGAAAGGGATATAAGATAGCCGGGTTCTTGTGCGCGCTCTCTCGCATCTAGGCCGAGGTTCGAAACGCATCTCTTGCACTGTACTTACAACTGTAAGCTTAGTATAATAAAGTATATTGTTACCACATCGGGTTATCTACCTGACTCCCCCACACAATGAGGACAGAAAGCAGATATCAGATATTACAAATTGACATAGCCGGAATCCATTCGGCACAAGGATATTTATTAAAAATGATATTACAATAGAGTACATCGTTTTTAAAAATAACTGATTAACATTTCAAGTTAAAAGATCATTAAAAATGATATTTTTTTTTTGAATAGTATCTACTTTAAAGTAGTATTTTGATTATACTCGTAAAACAAATAAGTATCAATAAAAATCGAATAATAAAATATAAACATGCTTAATTATAATTCTGTGTAATTTAGTTTTTCTTTTGAAATAATACAAACCGTTATTTTTATATAAACATAGAGACAATATTACAAATGGATGCTGCGATTAGGGGATATCACTAGCAACCATTTAATTTCAAATAGGATTATTACAAATTTAGTAGTTTAGAAGTTATTACAACTTTTGAGATTATTAAAAACATGAGTCAAAATTGCACGTGTCTAATCTCAGCCATATCAGAAATATAAGCAATTAAAAAAAATTGGAACAGATGAATGAGGAAAGAATGGTTAGAAAGATATGTGAGGCAAGTGTTGATAGCACCAGAAATAGACGACGTCCGCGGAAGACTTGGCGCGACCAGATTAGAACTAAAAGATGGTCCTGTTAGAAGTGGCTTCTTCTGACTACTTTTTGATAACTAACATATTGAAATAAGGAGAGAATGTAAAGCTGATCTTAGCATAATGAGTAAAATTAAAAAAAGATTACTTAGGTGGTTTGGTCATATGGAACGGACAAATGAGAGAATTGTAAGAAAGATATATGACGCAAGTGTTGATGGCACCAAAAATAGAGGACGTCCGCGGAAGACTTGGTTAATGTCCTGTTAGAAGCCTCAATAATCGGTGAGCTTGTATGAGAAGATGTATGAATGCGGATGAGGCGAGAATTGTGTATCAGGACAGAGGATTGTGGCGCTCTATCGTCTTTGCCTACCTCCGCGGGGAAACGGCGTGATGGTATGTAAGTAAAAAAAATTATAGTTGCGGAGTTGTTTTGATTAATTTAAATATTTTATTGATTCCAAATTACATATTGAATACAAAAAAATAAAGATCACTAAAGTGAGTCTGATGTTTATTTTGAAGAACGTAGACTCAAAGTTTATCGTTAAACATTTTAGACTCGTAAAATAGTTTGGTAAACACCCAAAAAAATATTGTGGACTAGGTTTACAAGTATGTATGTACATAATTTATTAATAAATTTAGAATAAACCGCGATAAAAGTACGACACGCTATTCGTCAAGTGCCAGCAACAATAAGGGCGAAGTGTCCTTTCAATTCACTCCGGGCCGGCCGCACCGAGAACGGGTTGACGCTCGAAGATCGGGCGTCGCGCGTCGTTGCAAACTTCGGATACGATTCCAATTTAGCGGAACATTCGGCCGGGGAATACCGCCTTCACTCGCATTACAAACTGTCTGCCGGCTAAAAAAGGAGTGCGTCGAGCGACACGAGCGTGTAACAAGTAGCGATTTATGATCGACCCGAGAACAATTCGGCCAATAAAACTCTTGAACCGAATTAACTTTTCCAGTGGCTCGGGCGCCGAGTGCGGTTTGGAATTTTAATCAAATCCGTGAGGGCGAGTTCCGCTGCTCGGCGCGGATTGCCCCGTCTTTATCTCGACCCGCCCTCTTTGTATCATCTTATGAACTAATCTTCTTGCCGCCCGCCGGTTGAGTCCTGCGACATTTTTGACAACGTTCGGATTCGAGGGGTGATAAAGCGGTCTGCGATGACCGCCTGGGATTTATTTCTTTACTTTTAGTACCAGGGAGCGCGTTATTTATCTTCAGCTTGTACCACTTTTTGTCGAGTACACTTTTTCCCCGGCTTTTATTGGAATATTCCCCTCGAACACTCGATCGCGATGATGTGTATCTTTTAGTATTCTTAAAAATAGATTTGTTACTTTATTCTCTTATTTCTGAAGCAACTAAACAATTTTTTGATAGATAGATTTTTTTTTATATATCTTTCTAGTTGATTAATTATATTTGTATTAAAGCATTTTAAATAAATACTGCATATTGTTGAAGCTAAAGCGTATTAAGAAATTCATTTATCTGAATCAAAGCTCATAATTTCTGAGCGGATTTTCAAATTATACCAATTGCTTATTAACTTGCATGTACCCTGAATTCTTCGTTATTTTACGGCCATTTTATGCTTACGTTTGTTAGTTAGTGTTGATACTAGAATTTCATTGTATCTTGCCTTAGAAATGGCTGCCTTCAAACAAGAATTTCTTCTTCACTCCTGTCGAGATATTAATTACCTTGACGGAAATGTTCCGATACCTAAATTAGTATTTGTCACAAAATAATATGAAATGTTTCGAAAATTTATTTAGCATCTACATATTCTAAAAGCGAATGCACTATGAACAAATGTTATATTTTAATACAAATTAAATGCATCAATTAGAAAGATATACATACAGATAAACTCAATCTATCGAAAAAAAGTTTTAGCTGCTATCGGGATTTGAATCAGGATCTCTTCCTCATGTGTGGAGTTCAAAAATTTGTCGACTATTTACGGGGCTGGCGTAGTGTAATGGTTATCGCACTTCCCCGGATAGGAAGAGATGAGAAGCTCAAATACAGATGGCAGCTTAAAAAAATTTTTTTTTTTCGTTAAATTGAGTATATGTATTACAACATCATAATGTGTTCTCTTTAAAAATGTTATTTGTTTACTGCTCCAAGGGTCTAATGAGGAACACGTTGATAAGAAAAGAATGTACCTATTGTTATTGTTTACGCACCTTGTTACTTCGATTGGTACCACTGGATTTCTTGATTTATAATAATGTACACGTGTGTGTGAGTATTGCCGCCCTTTTTTCGGAAAGCTAAGAAGACGGTAACCGATAGGCGTCATTATTTTTTTACATCCCGTGTTTTGACCAGTTCAGCGGTCCAAATAAACAACCAGTGCGCGCTTCGGTCGGTCGAAATCTAAAGAAGACAACCCAGCTAAAAGAACAACATCGGACCAGAAAGACAGCAAAAATAAAAGGTTAACGCTGTTCATATATCATATGTGTTCTTATTGTTAATTGGAAACCTGGGAACCAGCTATCGAAGACATTTACATAAACAGTTATGTTATACAGATGTGTTTGAGTCCACGCGATCTTGTGAGAAAATCATGTATGTTACATATGTTTACTACATACTTACACGCTCTACCGCGCAGGTAACGTGGACTAGTTAATTAAATCTATTTTGTATATATGTGTAACGTTTTATTTTTACTACGTCCACTAAGTATCACACGAGTAAATAATAAATGAACAACACTTAGATTGTAAATCTGCCTAAAAGGGCACACCGTTTGTTTTCAACACTAGTTATCTTTAATAAATTGGCGTGCAACAACAATCTGAGTTTTTATTAATTCACTACGTATATACTGAATCTTTTAGATGTATGCGGATGCGTGTAGGTATTTATTTACACCCTATTTCGAATCGTTTTGAGAGTTGTTTACTCTCGTTTCGAATCGTCAATATTACTTTTTAAAAAAAATTACATTCAGTTATCAGGTTGGCTCCGGTATCATCGTACCAGAGACACACCTGTACAATTTTCCGCAAGACTCGTTATCATATTAAATTCAGAGGACAGCCAGAGAGAAGCTATAGAAATCATGCACCCCTAAAAGGGGAGGGTAGATGTCACATTTATGTATTGCGGCCGCAAACTCGATCACAGTCCGGCAGAAATTTACCCTATCCAGGTCGCAAGAGGTACGAAAGAGAGCCAGTGGAATGCTCCGTTAGGTCTCTCTGGTCATTGTTCTTCCCGGTATCGTCCACCCCACACCCTAAAAAAATCTATAAATATCTAAGATCCCTTTACGATGCGTGTAGGTAGACATACATGCAGTGGCGTAACTATGTCAATGCAGCTGATGCAGTGCATTAAGGCCCACATTAGATAGGGACCAAAATATTAGCAGCCTACAATTCATTTGGTATTGATATTTTTGCGAGTATAAATACCATTAAAAATCGTTTTGTGTATACATTAATATCCAGCTAGTATGTCGGGTTAGGGACCAGACCATCGCCGTATTTGAAGAAAGCATTTTTGAATTTGCAAATGCATGAACGGTACACTCATGCATTTGCAATTACGTGCATGAGTGCATTCATGAACGTACACTCAGATACATTTTTTCAAGAAAGTGTGAATATTATGAGATAAGAGAAACATATTTTTTTTCTACTATTTAATGGATAAACTACGTAGTACTAATATTCGTATAAATTAAACAGTATATTTAATTGGGGGAGTCCCTTTTTTCGTTCTGGATTGGAGCCTAATTTTTGTAGTACGCTACTGCGTTTATCATTAAATTATACAACATTATAAGAATATTGATTTATATTTTCCAAATATTTTTTTTGTTGTTGTAAGTATTCATTACTTATCATTACATCGAATGTATTTAATATTTTTATCTTAGATTTAAAAATAATATACAGTCTTTGCAGTTACTGTATGTTAACCATAAAAATGTTTTAAATTGGCTTATTAGAAACAGCCATTTACAATCGCGCGATTTTTAATCGCCTCGCGCGCCCGGCCTGATCCATAAAAGTATATATATATACGAGCAGCATCGGGATACAAATAAGCAAATAAAAACACTTCACTTGAGCAGGCGGTAAATCTAAAATGAAAGAGTTTTACTTCCAAATTTAGCGGACAAAGTAATACCCGTATAATTAGCCATTTAACATACAAAGCGCCCCAGAGTAATTCTAACAAACGACTTGCACTTTGCTTTGGGACAAATAAAAGGACAGAAAGTCTTCACCCGACACGAAGAGCCAGGTCCTGGGGAGTGTCCTCGCAGAAATAGGGGTTGACGCACTTGGGGTGATATACTGACTAATCTTTAGTATTTAATCATTGTGACGGAATAAATAAACATTAAGGCAATTGATGTAAATAATAAATTTGATGTATTCAGTAAATATTATAACACCAAAGTAAAATACATATTTGGAAATAATATATTTGAACATCTCAGCCTATAAATAAAGAATATATATTTCTAGACAGAGATGACGGAAGATAATACACTATTTTGATACACTTTAAGCCCACGAGAGAGCAAAAATAAAAATTTCATAATACTGTTTACATAACTACATTTGGGCAGAGAACCATAACAATTATATAACAAACTGCCGATAGAAATAAAAGATACAACAAATGGAACAGTGTTTAAAAAACTAATTATACAATGGATTAAATTTTATTAGAAATATTAATAAACACTTGAATAACTTTTAAATAATAGCCCACCTCGACATAGGATCGTTCTAGTGAAGGGGTATTATTATTATTAATGACTGTAAAAAAATTATAAAATGAGAAGAAAAAAAAATCTTTTAACATTGACTTCTCACACATTTTTTCACTTTCTTGTGCATGCTATAATTTAAAGCTCACGAATCCACATTTGGAATGTTACATTTTAGTAATGTTTAGACATGTACAGTTTAGTCTCGCTACATTTTATGTGGTTGTCTAGTATTTTATTTATTTGCATTATCCTTAATTGCCATGCATGTTCAACGTTCAATCCAAGATAATCTTTTTCAAAACTTTCTCAACCTTATTTAAGTTGATGCTGATTTCATAGCTCAACGCTCTGGCACGGTTTAATAACAATTAGAATATTGACATATGTAACACGCTTGCATAATAATATTTGACATATCTTTTAATGGAATTTATTTAACGTTACATTAGTTACATGTCGTACAAAATAAAAATAAAATATATACAGGGTGTAACACTGTTTTACGGGAAGACACAGATTAAAAAAGTGAATCAAAAATATTTAAGCTGCTATACCTATTCAACCGTGTCAGACATAAAAGCATTATAAAAAAATCATAGTATTTCGATCAATTAAAATATTTTGAAATGTGGAAATTTTTGAAATTTTGAATGAAAGGAAGACACCGTGCTAAATACTTGTAGGTAATTGCATTTGAATTGAATTATAGCTAATGGGAACTTGTCAACCGAGGCAATACTAACGGTGCACAATGGAGTTCTGGTACTGATACTGATGTATAGAAGTGAGGTCTGAAGCTGACAGAAGAGGAACGAAAGTAGACTGAATGCAGTGGAAATGAGATCATTTATGCGTATATGTAGCAAATCCATTTATGTCAGAGTAAAGAATGAAGAAATAAGGAAATAATGTAAAACTTATCTTATTTTAGTGAGGAAGGAAGAAACATGGTATGACCAGATAAACCACATACTGGAAGATGGTCCTGTTAAAAGCTACAATAACCGGTGAGATTGTATGAGAAGATGTATGCATGCGGATGAGGCGAGAATTGTGTGTCGAGACTGAAGAGTGTGCCGCTCTATCCCTTCTGCTTACCCTCGTTGAGAAACGACGTGATGGTAAGTTAGTCAGTTAGTTATTTCAAAGTACGTAGATTTAATTTCGTACAATAAAATTTTTCAGAAAGATACATAATTAGTTCTACTTGAACTAGGTACTTTAGTTAGGAATTCACCCATTATACTCATAAATATTATGGACTGAGTCTGTTATACTCTGTGTATGTATGGATAATTATTTTACTATCGGGTGGTAGATTATATATACTCAGTGTGATAAACCTAGTCCACAATATTTTATTGATGGATACTTAACTAAATTACGAAGTCGAAAATGTTCATGTGAAAATTGTGCATAGTTATGGAAAATATTATTGTATGAAATTTTTACAAATTATGTTAAGCTTTAAATCTACGTACTTTGAAATAAATATTTGCGAAATATATCCATTATTAATCTATATATTTGCTGTAAGTCCTAAAACATCTAACAAAAAATAATCTAGCAGCTCGAAATTCGATGATCATAAATATTTTGAATTCAATATATAGTTTGAAATCATTATAATATTTCAATAAATCGAAATAATCGCATAATTACGATTTTTTTGAAAGGCTTATATCTCGTGGCTGAGATTAGGCACATGTCCCTTGAACATTTTTGACTAGTAATTTAGTCAGGTATCCACCCATTGTGTTGTAGACTAGGTCTGTTACACCCTGTATATATATATATATATATAAAGTTTTCTAAATTCCCTGAATATTTAATACTGCTCAAAAGTATAACTTCTGCCTTTCAAAAGATATTACGTAATTCAGAAATTATAAGTTTTGAAAACAGATTTAATATTCATTATTAAAAAAATATGACGTGTAATAATTGAAATACGTCTCACATTTTGAACAAGGTTTCGCCCATTTTTGGTTTTCTCACGGGCATCATGCGACTAAACTTTAGACTAACTTTATCTACCCCAACAGGTTGAAGAATAATAAATAAAAATACGAGTTTGAATTAAACTTTTTCATCACCTGAATAAATTAAAAGTGAGGCAGTCACTAGTAAAGTGTCTAAAAGTGAGTTGGCCACTCTGAGCAGTCATGTGTATTCATCTTCAGTGGCGCGGCAGTCATGACGCCAAGTTCGGCGTCGCGTCGTTCCGCGGGGACCCGGCCACACTTCGGGGGTTAATTAATTGCTGGCGCGGTTTGGGGGAATTATTATTTAGATTGATGGAGACATCACGAGGTCCGAGGGGCGCATGCGCGTCCCCCGCCGCGAGCCTCGCTAGGCTCGGGTAGGGCCGGAGGCGGGGAGGGGGGAAGATTAAGTAGGGATCGCCGGAGAGGTTTTGCCCGTTTTGTGCGCGGTTTGATTTCCCCCCACCACAATTTTGAGCTTTCAACAATGGCCGTGTTTCCGAGAATTTCTTCTCGACAGAATATTGTGTAAATTTAAATACGCAGTTAAACATTTCCGAGAAAACCAAACTTGGGCCCGGTACGAATTGTACTAATTTTTCAGAAGAAAATCACCAATAATATTAATAATTGTTAAGTAATGAAGGTTCGCCATTTACAACATCGTACCGAGAAAATGGAGATAATATTAATTTCCTAAGCCGTATTAGATTAATGGGGCAGAATAATTAATTCATTATTCGATTACTACATTTTTAATATTCAAATAATATATTTTGTAGAATTTTTAATATATTTTTTAATAAAAAAACCACACTTCCAGCACTGGCCGCAAGGATCAGGTAGATGTTGTCTGTGTAAAATAATGTTTAAATTTTTTCTCTAGGTCCAAAACGAACGGAGTTACGTAATCGTAATTAAATATATATTTTACATCCAATAGAAGTATCGTAAATAAATAAAAATATATAGGAGAGCAAAAACTTTAATGAATACCAATTAAAGTTTAATAGAGGAACGGATTTTTTTACACTTATGGACAGAGGTGACACGTCGTTCCCTTAGAATAACAAAGTTCCAACTAACATTATGGGCTAATTTGAGTTATTACGTGAAAAGGGTTCTACATGCATTATTCTTTATTTCTTCCATACACATCAACTCTATTTAAAGGATATTAAAGGAAATAGCAAGATCTGAAAGTTCCAACTGCATCAGTTATTTATTTCAATTTATGGAACATCATTGTTACAATTTTTTTATTTTATTTTTAATTTCCCTCATTGTACTATATTAAAACTGATCATATTTGCATACTCAAAACAAAATATATATGAATATATGTTGAAATTCAATCAACATTTTTGAGCTCATTATCTCAAAACAGTGTCAGTGTCAGATGGAACCTTGTTATTCTGAGGGATCGACGTGTTACTATGTAGGAATCGCAAATTACTGTGGAAAATGATGCATAAGTATTTACATTGAAATTATATACTAGGAACCGTCTGTAAAATGAATTTTGAAAAGGTAGGGTTATTTATTCTCTATTATTTACATTATTTATCTGATCACCCGTGAGATATACTTGCACACGTACTACGGCTATGCCTCAGAATAAGTCTCTTGTTAGTATGTGAATTCTTTCACTGGAATATCTTATAGCAATTTGAGGAATTCTCCATCAAATAACAACACATGAATTATAGAAAAACATGTCTTATAAAAAGTTGTTTGTACGAAGCAAAAATGGAATAAATGGATAAACGAATGCAAATAAGATTATAATAATAATTAATTGTTGCATAATAATAACTAAAATTATCAATTGCAACACATATAAAGATTATTCAAATAAGGATGCCTTATTTATAGTCCAATTATAAATAATGATTTGAAGACGAAATTTCAGTGCACAAGATAGATTTAGTATATAAATTTTTAGAATGAAGATCATTTTAGATGGAGTTTTACGATAAAACATGTAGTAAAAAAGCTATAAAAATGTCAATAAAGTATATATGAAGAAATACTTCTGTATGATTACACAACATATATTCAATAAATAAATTATTAGAAATATCATATGAAGATCTTCTTAGATGAAGTTTCACAGTAAAAAAATTAGTAACACATAAATTTAAATGTTCCGAGATGTATTATTTTAGACAATTATACTTAGAAACACCAAGAAATAAATAATTTCAGAATTAATTATAGTTTCAGATACTGAATAATATTAGGTAAGTAGTTCACAGTTTTGATATTATTTACGAAATTTAAATGATTTCTACTCGGGTAATGTCAAACAGGAGAATCGTATATATATATTTTATCGATGATTTTATAAGAGGATGAGATGGCGGACCTCGTGTATAGTGGTGCCGCTTTTCACTCAAGATTGCGGTGTACGTTGGAATAACTTCTAGCCGAGGTGAGCCTCATCAAGAAAGAACAAGACATCGGTAGTTAAATTCCGTATAACATGGTGGTGAAAACCTTTACATGGATAGACTGTGACATCTGGTAATGCGTTGTATAACAATGTTGGCGATAGCTACGCTTCCCTCAGATATTGACATGAATCTGAGATAATTACGAGTGAACACGTCTATACGTCTATTTATATTTATTAAATTTTCACAGGTGGTGGCTAAGTAATAAAGGAAATATTCATGGATGTTTAATTGTGACGAAATACCTCAATATAAAATCATCGATTTTACAATGGTAAGACGTGAGTATCACGCACGTGACAAATATTTTTGGACTAAAACAACGACTTTCAACCACGACCAGCGATGTATTTATCCATCGCGGTGTAATTTATTTATCTCCTTTAAACAGCGACACCAACCGGAGACCTTAATCAGTGACATCTATTGCACAATGCGGAAAGATTGTAAATTAATATTATAATAATGATTATTTTTTGCTAATCTGCCATTCGGCTGAAATCCTTACCAAAACTGGCAATGGCAATAACAATGGATACAATAGATACGATGCACTATGGATGCATACGTTAGCGCAGTTAAAATATAGATATTCGGAAGTCACTGTGTGAGTACGTATCGTACGTAGATAATCGTTAGATCGCGGGTGCGCAAGCTACTGGAAGAAACGTGTCTACTGCAGGCGTCGGACAAAAAGTAAGTTGACACTCCGATAGCCTTGACTGTTCATCGCCTGCGCACGTGAATCATGCGCAGGTGCCGTCTATTGTCGTCAAGTGGTGGCGGCTCTCACGACAGACTTAATGCTATGGATATTTCTAAAGAATGAAATGTGTCAAATGACATATACCTGAGACGGGTGACTGCTTAAGACGAGAGTGGTAATAAAATAGTAAAAATAATTAGCGTCATTAATGTTTAATTGATTTTTGCGCATTTAGCTGAGCAAAAGTTTCCTTTGCAACTTATAATTCGATTAAGTGAGGCAGTTGCCCGTTGCCCGTCGCGTGGCTGCCGCGAGCATCCCGGCCAGGGAAATGGTTGGAATAATTACACCGCGGACCGACTACAGGTTCTCGCTCGGTGTTAATTTTAAAACAACCCTTCGGTGTACATCATCATCGTGCTGGCGTGAATCCTGTTTATATTCTTTAAGCGTTTTCATCACGCTCGTTTCCAAGACAATGAAACTACGAAGTGATATTTTTTTGCCATATGACAAAGCGTTCGTTAAAAATTGCGGAAAATCCATAATTATGAAACAAAATTCGTAAATATTCAGATACAAAATCGCCACTATCCAATTTACGAAAATAGAATGTGACCTTTTTAAAAATGATTATCTGGCAATATTGGCATTCTTTCAATTGATATCTGCTCTTGGAAACATGTTTGTATGTTTTAGAAACAATTTATAAAAAACATATCATATTTTTATTTATTATCTTTGTTTAAATACATCTACCGGTTTCGAAAAATATCATTTTCTTCTTCAGGATGTCATAACTAACTAAAGCATATATTATTGTTTCTTTATCAGAATCTGTTTTTAGTACCTAACTCAAATCGTTACTTAATACAAATTTACTCGAATAATTTTTAGGAAATTTTTTTATTTTTAACTCAACTAAATTTAACTACGAGTCCCATTCTAAAATTTTTTCCTAAAAATTATTCGAATAAATTTTTATTAGGTTTTTTTTTAAAAAATAGATTCTGATAAAGAAACAATTATATATGTTTCAGTTAGTTATGACATCCTGAAGAAGAAAATTGTATTTTTTGATACCGGTAGATGTATTTAAACTCAATTAAGTGGTTAATAAAACAAAGATAATAAATAAAAATATGAAGTTTAACCACAAAGTTAATTAATATTGCTAATTTTGAAAGTATAAAAACATATCAATTTTAAAATCTCCGCTCTGAAACAAAATTGTTGCTAGAAAGAAAAAAGGCGAATCAAATCAAGTTATCACGAATGATTTATTTTTCCAGTGAAACAGCACAATTCTGGTGTGTCGCTTTCAAACCTCAGCGCATCGCAAAGAGAAAACTTCAACGACATGCAACCAATAAAAATTGGAGGAAAGTTTGAATAATTCAATTCAGGAACGTAATTGAATGCTTCATTCTATAAATTTACTCAGTTACTGCGGCTCAAAGAAATACTTGTTTTAAAGATTCCTAGTTATTTCAGTTTCAATTACACTTGGCTTGAGTATCGTTATTAAAAGTTTTGTCCAACTGCCGAGTCCTAAAGTAAGGTTCAAGTTCCTTATCAATAAAACAATATTCTATTTTTTTTTTCTCGTAGGAAGCAAAACCGAACTAAACCTGTGTAAAACCGGTTGGCGTTGTATTTAATAAAAGTCGAGGTTTTATACAAAGTGCTTGTGTTTTATTTAATCTAAAACATTATTTTAAATACAAATTAAATGTATTACTAAATTAATACATATAATATGTATTTAAAAAAATATCACATACTTATGTTTTGAATAATTACAACTTTACAATAAGAATGTGTTCTTCTTAATAAAACATTATTTTTTCTATAAAATTGAGAAATTCAATAGGAAATGTTTCAGCATTATTTTCGTCAACTGTACTCATAAGCACTTTTATTAAATATTTGTTCCGCAGGAAGTCTTCATAACTGCATTCTTCAGAATTGCATTTATAGAGTTTATCGTTTCATTTGTTGGAGCCAAAAGTAAAATACTATTTTGATAAGTTGTAAATTATTTGCGTTGTCAAAAATTTTGACTACTTGAAATCCGTTTTTTCCTTCTTCCAAACCCAAATAAGGTTTACAAAATTGCTGTCTATTAAAAGAGTTTATAACACGCTAATTGAGGGCTAATTTTAATTATTCAACTACTGTTCACAGAGTATTTATAATTTCTGATCATCTACCGTTTTCAACTACAGGTAGCCATTGTCGAAAATCTTCACCAAGTATAAATGATTCTCATCTAAAATGTTTATGGATCGATGTTTATTAAAGTACGATGAACAGTTTTAATTATACTTTTATATGTCATTGATATTTCGGCATAGGGCACTGAATGTATATACTTTAATACACAGGTTTTTATCGATAGAGCAGTTATGTTACATGTCGATTCTTGAAAAGAGAATTTCATATCTACTATGACATAAATTTAAAAAAAATAATTTTCTTGTTTTTCCAAAATCATATTTGATTTACAATTATTAATATTGTTTTGGTATTATACATGCTTTGGTTCACGCAATTCTGTCATCATCATCATTTTTGTTGGACCCAGTCGTTGTTCGTTAAGAATGAAAACACCAGTGTTAGCTTTGCCTCTACATCTTCAGCTATACCTGTTTGAAATGCTTGGGTCTCTGCTGGCTGCTCCAGCTGTCTCCCAACTCCTGTCATCATTAGCTATCTCCCGTTCCCTGGTCCCCGCCAGAGCCCCACGAGGTATACTTAATCTTATGTATACGAAGATCTCAAGGTATTTACTATCCATGTTTTCCGTGTAATCCTCAAGAGCATAAAGACATTCAGTGAACAACACACAGGAGCGCATGAAAGTGCATATTCATGGTGTTATACTTTATTTAAAAAAAATAATTCCTTCTATCTATAATACATCGAATACCAAATTAGAGTCTTTCTTTAAGGTACAATCTTATCTATATCTATAGGTAGGGTTGGGTGGGGATGAAAGTGCCCCGAGAAGAAAGTTACATTGCAAATATCTCATAAACTTTACATGTAAGCAAGCATGTGAACACCGCGTGATGTGGTGATATCCCCTTTGCCTCGCTTCGCACTTCGTCAGTCAAAAAAATGCTCTAGTCGGAGGTGCATTCATCTATACTTTGTTTTTGTTTTTTTTTGGTTTTGTGACTACATTTTCTTCTACTGTGTATGACAAGTGAATTATCATATTCACTTATATATTTATTTATAAATGTAGAGTGCATTTTTAGCCATATAGATTCTCTTCATTTTATAATTTGATATTTGTTGCGATATTTCGGTAAGGGGTTAAAAGTACCACGGTGGCATTTTCTACCCCATTTCCGGTAATATTTGTACAAAATGTGTACACTCAAATTTGTTTCATCTTATTTACAGAATAAGGACGTACAAGAGAAAAACTGAGCGGGGAAAGACTTCCATCAGCGTTACGAAACAGACTGCTGATTTGGTGATGAGGGTAAATAAATCTTTGCGTCGTGTTTTTAAACAATTCAATATTTGTAGAATGTCACTGAATAGATTCATAAATTGATTATCTGAGACAGCAGTATGTGGGTATAGATCAGCACGCCGGGTTTTCCAGGACAACTAATAAAAGATTTTGGTACTGGTAGTACATTTTACCCCCATACCTGGAACTTTTAGCCTCACGAATAAGGTTAAAAGTTCCATCTGACTAATCTGATTGATTTTTAAATAAAAAGAAAACTAACTCAATGCCATTCAAATGTTTTTGGTATATTAAATGAATCTCAGATATATCTTCTACAACACACATTAAGTATTGTATAACATAAAAGCTCGATAATCATATTATCCTGCCATTTGTTAAAAGTGGCACTTTCATCCCCATCCTACCCTAGCTTTATTGTTATGCCCTGAGATGATCGCTGTATAATTTTTGTACTATAACAATAAGAATCACTTCACTCATTATCCTTCTTATTAAGATAAACTAATTCTCAGTCTGGTTGTAGTTGTCCGTATTGAATGTTCTTATTTTAATTGAGATCATCTTTACTTGATATCTAATATTATATATACCTACAGCCCAAAAATGAGATAATGACCGCTTGTAACCGCTGTCTAGCCGGCATTTCTCAACGGGGCTTCTTGCGTCACATACATGCGCGGCCCCGAATCATATGGTAAGTACAAGAGTAAAACATTAACATAATAACATATATCTTTACAGAAGGGTATAGGTAGAAACATATCCCCAACATCAGTCACCCCGGGCTGTATGTGACACTATCTTCTTCAATTAAACTATTGTTAATGGTTTAGCAGTATAGTAGGGAAGGATGACAATCAGGGTGTGTTAAATAAAGATTATAATGCATTGGTTTTGTATTGCTGATTTATTATCGTCCAGTATGGTAATACACTATTATATTAAGGTAGATATTAAATTCGCAAGTACACGGTAAGTTACACTAAGATAAGAAGGCGCCAGCCACGGGAGCAGAATGATGGTGTCAGCTCAAATCTCCGGGCAGCTTCACTAGCGCCGTCTGGTACATCCCCCTGGCGGCTGTCTGGCGCTACGCGTCGGTAATTTGGTAAGCTTGGTGATCGTGTCGCCAGATGGACTACACGCTGTGAATCGCCATAATGGTAATAAGATTTAAGTCGAAAATAGGTATTCCAGGAAAATTTTCTATAACTGACAATATTTGATTTCAAGAAGTACAAAGTATTCTGTCAATTCGATATTACTGTTTATTATTCGACGATAATGTAAAAAATATATACAAATATCCATTTTGAAATTTTAAGTGCTTCGTTGACTCCGAAGTTTCACAGTTGATCAAAATTGTAGGAAACAATATTCTTGATGGTGGCATTTTCCATTCATAATCATCCGCTAGTAAATTCAATTTGATGTATGTTTTTCTGAATAAACCACACATAACTACGAGATCAGATCTCATATCATTGATGTTTTTTTCCATCCTTTTTGTGATGAAGCAAATCAAAGCAAAAATGGTGAATTTTTTACAAAACTTTGAAGAGATGTTTCAATGTTTATTTATTTTGCCAGAATGCGCGAGGAATTCTGTGTAGCGCGCGCTAATATCATATTTCATGAGTTGCGTGGTCGCGCAACCGCATAGTTTAGAGCAGTATCTAGAGAGTTGGAGTGGTTCCGCTAATGGCAGCGATGGTCCATCGGTCTTTGATTTTTTAATTTTAAATCATTGGAACCTATTTTTAAATTAATGAAAGATGAGCAAAAATTTCAAAGAGCTCGATTAAAATGTGGCATTTATTTATGTCGATTATTAAAATAAATAAATAAATATTGAAAATAATCAACAAAGTTTTGCGTATCTAACCTAGGTTGAAACCCATTTTTTGCGTGTTCATTAATAATTTAATTCGATACGAGAAGTTCAGTATATATAAGTATTCTGGGCAAATATAAAAATGTGATTAATATGTTTGGCAGGCTTTCTTATCTAGTAATAAGATGCACTGCACATGGATACTAACGTCTTTGGACGTTTCACGATAAATTATGAAAAAATGTAATACCGTTCTACTACATAATATAATGTCGGTTGCTACCAATATGCACGAAACAATTTGAATATATATGATAAATAGAACATACTTGGTTAATTTTATTGGATGCAAAGTTATCAAAACTAAAATCATTGCTCATTGGATGTAAAATTAACAAAACTTTAATCACTACTTCGTATTCACCAGATGTGAAATGATTGGTTGCAATGTTAACAAAACTTTAATTATTGCTACGCAGTCTGCCGGATATGAAAGATTGGATTCAAAGTTAACGAAATTTCAATCCCTACTGCTAACCGGATACGTAAATATCACATACAAAGTTAATAAGAGTTAGATCACTGATCCTTGTATCGGATGTGATAAAAAATGGCAATATTCAATATTATTTCGATATATTGTGGTATCTGACCAGTAACGATACATAAGATATTACGCAACAACAATATGTGCTCAAATATTTTATAACTATCTAATTAAGTTACCATGACGCCGTAGGCAGAAAGGATAAAGCGCCACACTCTTTTGTCTTAACACATAATTCTCGCCTCATCCATCTCCTCATATAAGCTCGTCGATAATTGAGGCTTCTAACAGGATCTTACAGTACCTGATTTACCTGGTCGTGCCAAGTTGCAAGTTAGAATAATTAGAGGGATTTGTTGCTAACGGACTGGCCAAAAGCCTGAATTTAAACATATTCTAAATGATAGTTTATTAGAACAATATAATTATATTAATGTATACACATAGAAATTAAAAATATATAGAAACTCTACTAATAAAAGAAAAATATTTTTTTAATAAGAAAAAAGTGTAAGATTATAAACATTACTCCACGTGGTGTTTCGGCATTGGTGGGAGCAGCGCTGTCGGTATAATTGCATTCATTGTTCCCGGATGGTCTTGTGGGTGTTTACCGAGCCCGGGCGGCACGCGATCCGCAATATTTCAGCGACCCACTTCGATTAATACGTCTATTGTTATCAGAGCAGATAATAGTTGTGTGCAGATGAATAATTTCCCATCGGTCGATTCTTAACATTGTGTACAACCTTACTTACGCTTGTCGTGATTAATATACCCAAAATCCAATACCAACGGGTCACGTGATTTGAAAACCGCCCACGATTTCCCACTACCGCCCACGATTTCCCACTACCGCCCGAATAGTGTTGAATAACATGAAACGCGATGTATTCAAAATCTTTAAGTGACCAAAGTTATTGTCAAGCCCTAAATGCCTTCATACCTAAGAATCTTTTGAAATGTCAAGTTCAACCCGCCCGTTTCACCGTTAACCTTAACTACGACATACCCTCGGTAAAAATAACTTACACAGAATAAAAGGTTCTTTGGCATTTAAAATATTTAATATATCGAAAAACAAAAAAAAAGAATATTTTTGTCGTTAAAAAACAACTAAACACGAAAAATAACAAATCTAAAAGATAATCATTAAAAAGAACACATTCTTATTGTGAAATTGTAATTATTCAGAACATTGTTCTGTGATGTTTTAAATACGAATTAAATGTATTAATTATAACCTGGATCTCTTTTCCAATCAATGTAGATGGCTTTCAAATAATGGAACGATAGATGTATTAATTTTAAAAATAGTAACATATGGGTTCGAAAATTTGTCGTCAAAAATACTGTCACTGTAGCATAGTTGGTAATGTACCTTCCCCGGATTGGAAAAAAGATCCAGGTTTAAATCCCGGTAGCGCAACAACAATATTTTTCGATGAAATTGATTTTATATGTGTATCTTTATAATTAATACATTTTATTAGTATTTGAAAGATAATCGTATGAGGATATTTATCCGATCATAATTAACAGGTATATGGTAAAAAGTAAGGCAAATATAAATAATTTCCAATATGTACTTCTTAGCGTTGCGATGTTAAGTTTTGTAATAATAAAACATTTTAATGTTCGTTTCTTTTCTTTTGTTTTCAATGTATGTAATAAAAAAATGCTAATAAAAAATATATAAATGTATAGCTGTTTACTTGCCTCTTTATATAAAACATAAATGCGTATAAATAAAACATGATTCAATAATATTACTATTATTTTTTAGGTTATATATCGAAAAATATGAATAACTTGCAGGTTTCTCTGGGCGAGAATTGCATCCCCGACCACTTACTAGATCACATGTGCGTCTTATCGCTAGATAAAAGAAATAAGCAGTTTTGTTGTCCATTCTACTCAACGTCTCGATAGGAAAAATAGTTAAGCTGGCCATACACGCAACGGTACACTTATTCAGGTCGCCTGTACAGGAAAATCGTAGCGTGTGTGTGACAAAACTGGCAGGTATCACTACCTGTACAGGCGTTCTGAAAATTCATTTTTTTTACCTGTGGTAAAGTGCTAACTTCAGACAAACCTGCGCAAGTGTATTACTCGCCCGTGCAGATATCAGTTGTTCCGTCTACCGCGAAGGGAAAGGTCGCGTTGCGTAGTTCGAAAAATGGCTAAAAATAGTTATTCCTTTATCAAGTTGACTTGACTGTTGGATTTTTTGAACAATCATTCTTTGCACGACTTTTATCGCGGTTTTCTTTCGTTTTTTCATAGTTTCTACTAGCGCTACCGCATCGTCGTTGTTGGGCTGTACCAATACTGGTTGTCACAGGTTGGCCGCTATATATATGACTAAAGTCGAGCTTCGGTTAACTTGTAATGTTTACCTGAACAGGTATATCTGACAAGTATACTTGAACAAGTGTGCTTGTCAGGTATTCCGTTGGGTGTATGGCCGGCTTTAAATAGCAATATGTAATATGGTAGGCCTGTAGACAGAAAGAGGTAGAAATCAGTCATATAACCGAAGAGACGAGATCCCAGAACTTGGAATTTACGCATGAGGTGAGCCGACCCCAAGTAAATGAGAAGAGATATAGAAAAAGAAAAGCATCATTAATATGCACCCATATTGTAATATAAACATATAATAATAATATAATATATCATCACTGACAATACAAAAATGATAGTTCGAAGAAATTTATTCAGCGTCAGTTCGTAAGTGCCATTGACTTTAAAAACAATCTCAGTGATAAAATTCCTTCTCGCGCAATTTCTTTACACTTTCAACCCCTAGTAAGATGGTGTATGTTCCGAGGCATATATCAAGGGATTTATTTGATTAAAAAGGCGGAGGCCCAGACCTGCTCCAGCGGCACCTATTGAAGGTGAGGGGACCCGGGACATGGGAACCCGGCCTTATAAGCACCGAAATAAATCTTACCAACTTATTTTCTATGAACTGCTGGAAAAAGGGAGCACTTGTCTGTGTAATGTAATAATATATAACGCCCGTGAATTATAGACTGTATTCTTCTCTCGTGCAAATGCAAGAGTATGAATGTGTGTACGGCTCCTTCGCAGAGGTGCAGGGAGATTATTATTCCTCGGACCGTCCGACTGATTTATTGCCGAAACTTTTTTATTTCTTTTGACTCTGTTTACCAAGTACGGCTGACCCAAGAATCTGCAGTTGAGTACATTATTAAAAATAAGTATTTATAAAACGTAAATAAAATACACATTTTTATATGTTTAGGGATAACTCCAAAACTATATTCCTAATGAACATAGATCAAGAGCAGTATTATAAAAAAAGTTTACTGCAACCACAGACCACCAAATAAATATACATGAACTAACGCAATTTCTTTGTCGCAAATTTTTTATTTTGGTGGCACCTACGTGTTCATTTTGGTACCACTAACGCAATCAAAGAGCTCCGCGACTTTTTTATAAAATATGACTCGGTTGGAACAGAACATTTTAAACGCTGACAATATAATACGCATTAATGTAAAAAATACGTCTTGCTTACACAAAGATTTAATTTTCGAAGAGTAAATACTTTTACTGTTGCATAAATGTGGGATAATCTATCGGATTTATGTTTCGTTGGATATATGTGTGTACTTCTCCTATATATATACTTCATATCATGTCTATTCATGTACTAGTCTGTGACTGAACACATTTTTCTAAATAGAACCTCAATGTTTTTCTGTGTGCCACGCATTAAATTTCATCGGAGAAAGTGTCAATTTAAAGTACGTAAAGTATATGCCCTTTTTGTTCTAAAAATATATTTGTTCAAAAAAATTAAAGATTCCATTGTCAGAAATTAGAAAATTTGTATATTTAATGCTGCTGCATCATCGATTATTCAAATGGTTATTTTGATACGAATATAAGTAGATTGTAATTATTGCACAAAATACAATTTTCAAGATAAAATATCAAACTTATTCGTCTTAATGTTTCATGACTCGGTTATTGGAAAATATTTGTGAAGTGATGTTTGTAAGGCGTTCTAGGATAGTTGTAAGCACCAGCTTAGAAATGAATAAATGCTAGATATTGTGTTCGCAAAATAAAAATTTATTATAATAGTCAATAAATATATATATAAAAATTTCCCCATAGTTACTCAAAAGACTAGAAATAATATAACTATTGGAAGGTTTCAGTGATACCATTTATAAAATATTGATATTTAAACATCTCAACTAAGGTAGAGAAGATACGAAAATAATACAAAAACCTTTCTTCGCAACTCAAATAATGAAAGGTTATACGGTTGCCTCGGGACACTTTAAAAATGCATCCCGTGATTAAATTTTAATGTAGTATACCTCACTAAAATAATTATTCTTAAAAAAGGATTCTGTGTATATCTCTTTCCAAGATCACTTAATGAAGTGCCCCAGTTGAGTTCATAAATTAACAAAAAATGTAAGTAATGTGATACTACATGGAATGCTGAAATGAATTACTTTTTGATTGAAATGTAATAAATACTGACCAACCCATGGCAGAATAATCCAGAATAAATTCTATTATAATCTGACTGCAGTGAAATATTACGAGGATATTTTAAATATATATTATTTCATACATTTTTATAATATTACAATATTTAAAGTTTATTTACTTCAAACTATCTATTAGTAACCCGTTGAATAAATATACTTAGATTATTTAATGAGCTTTCTTAATTGAATTAATTATGGATAGCTGGACGTTCTTGACTTAACTGAATTGATTTCGTACCATGTTTCTACCCGAAGCATATGTCATTGGCGCTGTTTCACGTAAACGTTTCAAAAGCGGTGATATATATATATATATATAAATAAAAAACAAATATCTATTATATTATTTGACATATTACAAACAGGTGGAGGAGAGAAGATTGGTTAGTGAGATCTTATTTGTTTAAGTATATAAGTTAGTCCAATGCTTACAAATCCTCGCTAAAGTACTACGTTGACTTCGCTCGTTCAGAGGTGAACAATACCACTTCCCGATATAACGTGATATAGCTGGCTATTTTCATTAAGAACCTAGATTTTCATCACTTATTTGCCAATATTATTTGCATATTTATTTTCAATACATATTTGGTTACTAACATCAACGAAAGTTTTACGCTAGACATACTCCTGTTCTAAATACATATTTTAATGCGTATGAATATAAATTATTATCACATAAAGTAATGGTACGTTTTATTAGTATGTGTACTGTACGCGACTCACGAATAGCAGATAATGAGGTTTCAGAGACTACAGCTCAAACTATAGTCGCAATGTAATATGGACTATAATCACAATACAATATGGACTATAGCTCAAACTATAGTCGTAATGTAGTATGGACGACAATTATGCAATTCGCAATTTAGAATTAGATACAGCACCAGAAATATAAATATATGTTTAAATAAGATACTGTAATAAAGGCAATTGCGTTTTAAACTGTAACTCAACCAGAAAAAAACCATAATCTGTTTTATTCGTAGATTTAGAGATAAATGTAAAATAAAATATATTAATACTACGAGAAAAGAGTAGTTTAATTATATATTTTATTAAATTTATTCACACTATGTGAAATTAGTAGTTATTAAATTATATGAGAATAGCATTAAAAAATAATGTCTTAGATCAATAGTTAAACTACGTACGTTCAATTTATTTGCATTAGATTGTGAAGATGTCCCAAAATTAACGCAAGATTTGAATTTGCCGCCATTTCTGCAGTAAATTATTGGCAACCCTAAAAAATAATAATTTGACAGCTGAGAGTTTAGGGTTAGTAAAAATAGGGCGTTACACAATACAACAACGTGTTTTCATCATTGAACAATATCTCAAAAATAATTAAAGTTTGGCGAAAGCAATTCAAAAATTTAATACAAAATATGGTCGGAATAGTGTTTTAAGTTCATCAACTGCGAAGAGATTAATTAAAAAATTTAGAGTGACTGGATCAGTTGGAAACGCTTAACACACTGGTCGTCCAAAAACATGCCAGTCAGCAATTATGCAAAATGGTCATGGAAAATTTCGACAAAAGAGTGCGTATGTGCGATGTGTTATTTCATAAATAACTCTATCCCATGTACTTTATGATTCAATAAAAATCTAAAGACTAAAAACTGTATTTTCTATTTAATTAAAATCTTGCGTTAATTTTGGGACACCTATACATGCCATCTTTCAGATAATTTACCGAATTTGGACACGATATTTCCTTTACGTTTAATATAAATTATTATAAAATAATATAAACAAATGCCTGAATATATATTTTTTGTAACATAATTATTTAAAAAACAAAAAATGTTTTCTGAATAAGGAAAAGTAAATAATATTTTCAGACCATAATAAGAATTTTTATAAAAAAATATGTGAATGGATGGTAGGTAACTTTTAAGTTAGATATATTTTATATGTTTTAACTTATTATGTGTCATTTGTTTATCGAAAAAAGTATAATAAAATAAACGCATTAAGTCTATAAGAGAACAGTAGTTACAATAATGATGTAGAAAAAATGAAGGAATTTCGATGGAATACTGTTCCTGTCGCCGTTTATTTATACGGACATTTTCTGCGAACTTTTGTCAGCCAGAAAAATGTGGCCAATTAGGGCAGTTGATGGTGGCTACGGAACGGGCCATTACTTTACAGGCACTAACCAAATTACCCAGAAGGGTGGGGCGGGGTGTGAGCGGGCTGTGCGAAGGAAACCAGGGATGCGAATGGACTGAAGAAAGGACTGCGGCGTGGACGGCAAGCGACAAGAGATAATGTGAAGGGTGATAAGGTGAAGGGTAGATTATTATGAACGAGTTGATTATCCGTGACAAAGCTTCTCAACTCATGTGACATCAATATAAGCGTGACAAATTAAATCAACGACGCGTTTTATTTGTCAATCGTTAAATTATAACCAATTATATATAATGTGCAAGATATAAGCTGTTGAGGTCACAACACACTCGCTTGTGCAGTACATTCATGTACTGTAAGAGATGAAAAGAGATATTATGTTAAAAAGAGAATCTGTATTTAACTTTATATAAACCTTGAGCAGTTATTTTTACGTTAACCGGTTTCGATACTAACGTAACTTCGTCAGGATTGGCGGACAACTGAACTATTCCATAAAAATTCGACATCAATTACGGGCGGGGGCGGAGTCTTGGTAGGAGCGAGGGGAGATGTGATTGACAGAGTGACATTGAAATAAGGAATGTGTCATATAGCAGGTTGTTTGTTATGTTCAATTGGTTATTAATTATATTAGACATGGTATTGAAAGATTTTTTAATTTCTAGGGTTTCTAAATTATCTAATTTAAGTCCTTTATTATTATTTTAAATTGTTAACTTCGTTTTATTAACCACTTAATGAATCAAAATACATCGACCGGTTTCGAAAAATATCTTTATTATTATTTTAAATTGTTAACTTCGTTTTATTAACCACTTAATGAATCAAAATACATCGACCGGTTTCGAAAAATATCGTTTTCTTCTTCAGGATGTCATTAACTAATCAAAAACATATGTTATTGTTTCTTTAACAGAATCTAATTTTTAAAAAACAATAATCATTTTAAAAATTAATGTAGTACCTAAATTAAATTGTTACTTGATGATACAAAGTTAAACGATTCTAAATTATTTAATTTATGACCAACACCGTTTACATGCAAAATAGACAATCGCAATTTTTTATCAAAACCATGACCATTTTCTAACAAATAATTAGAAAATTCTGAGAACCCTCTATTATTCAAACATATAAAATTCATTAAGTGGTTAATAAAACAAAGTTAACAATTTAAAATAATGGATTTTAACCACAAAGTTGATTTTGCTAATCTTAAAAATACCTTTATTATTAATGTGTAAAATTTCAATGCTGTTTTCTTTTACAAAATTGTGGCCTGTCTCTAAAAGACGATTGGAAGAATATTATTTATTAAGGCATTGTTATTTTATTCTAATATTAAAATTCCGTGCCGTTTTACCTAAATAAAACGCTGGACAGTCATGACATTTTAGTTTATATATATAGAATTGATCTAATGAGTCGACTTTGTCTTTAGAGTTTTTAAGGAATTTAGCTAAGTAATTATTGAAGTAAAACGCGGGTCTAATATAAATTGGTAATTTTTTACTTATTTTATCCGAAAGTTTATTTATATACACAGTTCTACGCCATTATGCATTATTATTATTTGCTGTGGGGGGATATAAATATTTATAACGAATTATGTTTTTTTGTTCTTTGTTTAATATTTTATCTATAACATCGGGTATATTACGAGCAGTAGATTATGATTATTCTATTAATACTATTTATTTCCTCCAATGTGGAATAATTGCGTTTCATATCATTCACATGCATCTGTTTTGGATACTTCTGATAATTCTTTTAACGATACACATCTTTAAAATGATTTCTATTCAGTCGTCTTACTCTTGGCCTAACTTTGGACCTATTATATTATTTGATTTTCGATCTGGTTATTCTTAGAGTATGCAATATTTTGTAGTGCAAGTTACGCAGGAAGCGGCAGTATATACAATGTATACATGAATTGTTTTGAATGTGCTGATAAACTGGCCAAGGAAACTACTCTTTCCCGAGTTTTCCCTCATCAATTCCAAATCACGATGTATGACAGACTTAATACGATAAAAAAACGTACGAATTCTATCTGGACTGCGCAATAGATTAATCCAAATAATCATAAGGATAATCGGCTTAAAATAATTCAAAGGTCTATTCCCCGCATCCCCTGGTTCTCCAAAAGGAAAGTATCTAAGAGAACAATATCAAATATCTGTAGAATGAGAATTGGGCATTGCCAGGTAGTTTCACATTTATTCAGATTGAAATTAATAGATTCCCCAATATGTGAGTGTGGTGCCGAGGAGGAAACCATTGACCATATATTTTTGGCCTGTCCATTGCGGATCACGGGTTTATTTACAGAAATCTCGTCAATGGTCATTTTCAACTCCCGGTTAACTCGTGTCATCTTCTTTCCCTTAACTCGCCACATTTAATATATATAATAGCAAATTTTTTGAACGACAATGGTATTGACTTATAATATAATATTTCATATTCTCTAATATTATTGTACTTTTTTCTATAAAATAAAATTTTAACTTGATTAATGGCACACATCACTCTTGAAAGGTGGATTGTCTATTTAAAAGAAGAAGAAGAAGAAATGAATTATTTAGCGGCGACTGAATATTACCCGCGACGTACCTCGTCCTCTATGGATATGCATCCTTCTCATGAAATCTTAATTTATTTTTGTATTTTGCTAATATTTGCGAAGAAAAATACATTTCAATGAAATAATTTTAATTCATTACTTACTGATGAAAAATAAATGAATATATCTTAGACATTTTCCGAAACAGAGAATGTATTTTTCAATAACTTATGTATTCATTTTAATATATCCTCTCAAATTAACGAGGAGCTTGTGAACGACAAAGGTAAAATGTTGAGATTCACAATAATTCTAAAGTGATGACTTAATAAAACGAAGCAATCATTATGTTAAAAAAAAGGAACTGTTCCCCGTTAGATAAAGTTCTTAGTCCGTACGTAGATTCCTTTCAATCTCTCTAGACACATGCTCGGATACCTACTTGCTCGCCCATCAGCGAGGCGCAATTCAGTGTTAATTTGATCACCTTACTGAAACCAATAAAAACTGTTTATTTTTGATTACGCGCCGATCACCTACCTACCCCGAAAAATCACGCAAAATGTCTGACGTTATCTTTCATCAATTTCTGAGTATCTTAAAAGTGATCATCTTCAGTATCGCCGAGGGATTGCATAACATATTGAGGAGAAAGAGGCGGGCTTCAAATGGTGAATGGTTTATTAGTACTGTGTCATCCTGTTTCTTCCTTCAATATTCATTCACAGTCCATTGTGATCATCCCTAACAGTTCCCGACTATGTTTGTATAATAAAAATGTAATATTAAAAAAAAACATATGGCACGAACCGCTCGTTCCTTTTAACAAGTTGAATAATTCCCTGTAGACAAGAGTATAATACTAGCTCACACCCCTTGGTGAACATATATTCTTACTTAGTCAGAGAATTCAAAAATAAACAGCTGAAAGATAACTGTATATTTTAAAAACGTTAAAGAATAAAAATGGTTGTGTAAATGAGGGCAAAGTATTTTTTACCTTTTGTTGTTATGATCCATACGTTATGTCCCTAAAGCAGAATTTTCCAGACGATAAAATTTCAACCGCTTAAAATTAAATGTACCAGGCAAATTTATACGAAACATGTTTATTTGTAGAAACAGTACAATGAGAGGAAAGACGTTTTGAAATATTTTTAAAAATTTCCGACTCCTTAAAAATACAAAATATTAAATGAGAAAACGGTTTTATTTTTTCGCGAAGATTTTTCCTTAAAAAATACGGAAAAATGATGTTAAAAAAATATCTTTTCGCTTGAAAAATCTGTAAGCGAGTCGATTACTTCAATCGTTGGATATAATTTTTCGTCATATCTTTCCTTAATGTTGTGATCAAATTTTAATAGAATCAATTTAAAAAAAAAAATTAACATCTTTAACCTTTTTGCACCTGATTTAAATTACATAACTTGATTATGACATTTTTGATAGAAATATCACATGACAAACATATGTGCTGAAATGCAATTAGATTCAACAGAATGAAAATACCTTTTGAAATATATATCAGAAAAATTGGAGCTGGCATGGTCTCTAAAAGGGAATCAAGGTTCTAATAATTAGGTACTATAGTTTTTTATTTTATTTACAATCAATATATGCATTTAAATATATTTATTTATCAATATAATATAAATTTAATGAACTAAATATTACTAATGTCATTTTACAGGCAATCGTTAACAGGTTTGCTTAGTAATAATGATTATTATTGCAACAATTATTTAATTTATTTTAATTTTGAATCTGGTCATTAAGAGAGCACTGTGTTTTTTTTTACAAATCTGCGAAATTGAAAGCATACAAAATTGAAAGCGGAAGAAATTGAAAGTATACAAAATTTCACAACAATATTATTTTTTGCATACGATTGACAGTCTTACAGTCAAGTATTTTTCTTTTTGTGAGACTTGACTGAAATCGTTTTGAAAATTATTAAAGTAAGTATTATTAAAAAAATCTTTCGCGTAATTTCCCTGGCGTAAATATTTCTAAAAGAACTAACTAATCCATTTTCCCGAGTGAATGAAACTTCTCTAGCGCTATGATATACCCCACCATTTAATAACGAAATGTTGCTTATTAATGATTTTCCTATGTTTTGAGACCACAATTATTATCATATGCCTCGCAGTCCTTCCATCTTTTATTTTTTAGTCGAGTCATAATTTTTATAATGGTCTTGAAATAAAACGGCGCGTCCAGTAAGAATCAGTATTTAAAATCTGGAGAATTTGAGAGTAAATATATTTAATTACATACCAATGTAAAATTTTGTCGGAAAAATATTTTAGTTATTGCCTGTTGATTAATTTAAAACGTATTCATTAGAAAAATGTACATATGAAATCAATTTTACCGAAAAATATTTCATTTAATTAGTATTTAAAATATCACAGACCTACATTCCAAATAATTACATCATAATAATACTGTCATGAATCATTTATACGGTGTGTAATATAAAAGTCAAATTGAGACGTATTTTAATATTATACATTTTTTTGTATTTTACTTTTCTTTAGGATTCAAAAGAATAAATCGCAGATGAAGATGATTAAGGAGTGTATATCAGTAGAGAATTATAAATATATAATTTCAAAAGCCTCCTGTTTTTGAAGGCCACTTTTAAAGTAATAATTATAAGCGTATATTAACAACGTAAGTAGGCGCTTTGGACAGGAACGTTGTCAGAAATATGTCATAACTTGTCTGTAATCCTGTCTGACAGTTTCAAAGCTTTTGGTGCGTTAGACGTAATTTATTAGTGGTATTTTATTAATCATGTCTATCATTAGTCCCGCCGATTGCTGTAGAAAGTAAATGAATTTTTGGGCGGAAAATGCATGCAGACCGATGACGGTGTTCACGAAACTGTCAATAACTGGTCCAAGAAACAGGCGGCAGGGCTTCTTCAACGAGGGGTTCGTCAAGCTCATCATCCGATCTCAAAATTGTTTGGAATATAAACAGGGATTATATTGGAAGGTAGGTTAAAACATATTTTCATTGCAACTAGAAAGATAGAGAGTTACAATAAATTGTTATGAGTTTCCGAAAACAAAACGTTCCGTACTTTAAAAAAATCCTCTGTACATTTAAATTAATTATTTAAGCACATGGATCTATCTATTCAATAATGGCGGTCATGTAAGTAGAATTATTTGATTACAAATAATATTTTATTATATTTGATAAATTGTAATTGGATAAGGGGGTTGAAAAAAATGGGATGTAGGAAGGACAGAAAAAAATTGGGAAATATACACAAATAAGAAACAGGGAGGTTGATGGACCAACCAGAACCAAGAGAATAAACTTGACCCACTAGAGATGTTCCTTTAGGTATCTAAATTTTCTGCACTACAGCCACAAGTCTTCAGGCTTCAGAACACGTACTTTATTGTTTCGCAGAAGTACTTTTGTTCATACATTTCGGTGATGGCGCAAAGTGTGACACAACAAGCACAATGGTAAGTACTAATATTATAGTACTAATCGGCACACACGATAGCGAGAAACCAAATACACACAGTGCACTATCCGTTAATTTATCCTTCCAAAGATAATTCATGCAATTTTCACAGCCTCCGTACCATTGGTAAACGATAGCTGTCAGTTCAAATTTAAACTTCAACTCGTTCAAGACCATGTACAAAACCACAAAAAAGATTGTGTTCTGGGTGTAGGGGTAGGGGGTAGTGAATAGGTAATAGATAGGAACTATTATGCTAGCAGTCTGTTCTCGCTAAGGCTTCCATGGCGAGGCATTTGCCGAGGTGAGGTAACTCGAGTAGTAGAAAGTACATTCTTAGCCGGCAGGTAGCACGAGACGATCCGAATCGATACTGGGCTATGCGATGCAAGCCGAGAACTGCAGTGCATTCTCGGCGAGAGTGGATTATATCTACGCGTTCACGTACGTGCGAGACGGCGATCGGCGATCCACGAAGATCTAACAAATTGATTGGTTAAGTTATTCGAGCTTATCTCAAAATTAGTATTACTACATATACACCACGTATTCAAAGTACAGATTTTTTCATGTTCATTAATGAATTGCAGTTAATTCTTATAAAAATGAAGAAAATCTGACATGTAATAGAGTAAGTTTGTAGTACAAAAGTGAACGTATGTTAAACATATTATATGCAAGAACACCGTGTTTCCTAACGTGTAGGCGAACGTCAGTATATTAGCGGGTGTGTTTTCACAAAGGAGACATCTAGCCCTAAGAGTCCTTACACAGAGCAGTTATTATCATAACAACTCCAGCAGGCGCTCATATTAACAGTAGTGTGATCCAGTTTCGCTATAATAGTTCAATTTTATTTAAAAAAAATCGTTCTATAATTTAATTTAATTGATTCGAGTATTATTATTACTATTACAAAAAATAACCTAAAATATAAATACATAAAATTGACATGATTATTAATGTAGGCAAAAATCATTATCGTACGCCAGCGGAGTCACACCATATTTTCTGATTAAGAGAATTATTATATATACAATAATATATTATATTCCAAAACGTAAATATACCACAACCCAAAATCGCTATATTTATCAAGGCATCACATTTTTTAATAACGCCTTATAAATAGATAAATTACAGACTATTATAAACCAGTATCTGAAATCAAAAAATATGTACACAGACTAGCAAACACATAAATTATATAGTCCTCTATACACGAGTCTCGACTCTCATAGAAAAGGAAAAATGTAAAAAGAAATATATATAATTACAGATTATGTTTAAAAATGTGTTTTATATATATAAAATATACTAATACTCAGAAATAATTACAATACTGTACTTTTAATTACTTTTTCCCATCTTTCTGTGCGAAAATATCCTAATTTCATTGTTTAATAAACCAGATATCTATGTCACGTTCTTATATATACCTACCTAACGAAAATTGTTGTACGAGGAGTTAGGTTGTAATGATTTCTCCAGCCTGGAGACAGCTGCACAACCCTCAACGTATATAAAATGTGAGTCGACATAAGGATTATTAGGTTTTTGGGTCATTTTACCTCATTATATTTTATATTATGGAGAGGATAACGCGAAGCAAAATAACGCATTATTTTAATGGATATATTAGGTTGTACCATATGAAATTGCGGAATTTATAGGTGTAAATAAAAATACCATATTTTTAATATTAATGAATATATTTAATCAAAATAAGCTCCACCCGCTTATATGGTCCTAACGAGTAACTTTACTAAAAATACAATTTTTAAATAAACCTTATTTTTTGGACTTTATAAATTCTTCGAATCCCTTAATATTTCTGCCTGGATTTGAAACGTTTTATTCCTTAAATATAATTCCAAGTAGCGGAATAGATGATAATCTGTCGGTGAGAGATTGGGCGTACACGGAGGATGCGAAAAAATTTCAATATTTAAAGAATTTAATTTGTTAATGGTGATTTGTGGTATATGCGATCGAGCATTGAAATGCAGTATAATTGGTCCATATTTGTTGGCTAATATTAACTGTTTTTATTCCAATTTTTCGTTCATAATATCAAAAATTCATAAAACAAGGTGAATTGGCTGCAATTGATTCGTTGGCTTTCGAATGACAAACAGTTCCTGTAAGCAATTCGTCTAAATGTCTAAGTAACTGACTTTCGGTCAATTTATGTGGTCTGTGTCATGTCTAGCTTATTCACTTTTTCTATCGCAGCGAGTTGGCGAGAAATGTTCATAACGCTAACTCCTAGATCACACACGAGGGATCGACTTGTCGTAGAAGGATTAGCTGCCACTGTTGTCTTTAACTCTTCTTCGTTTACAACACTCCTTGGTCTTCTTCAAGGCTCATTTTCGAAATTCATATTGCCGAAATGAAATTTTTCAAAGCATAATCATATTGTTATCTAGCTAGCTGACCCTTCACCGAACACATTGTGTCCCAACTTGAATTAATACAAAAAAATAATCTCCAATTCTTTAGACGACACCATTCTGTTTATGGACGTAATAAAAAATACACAATAGCAAAAATAATTTCACTTTCTAAGACAATTGAAGGACACAATATTTTTGACAATTACAAATAGTCGGATGGGTAAAATACTGCACAGAACCTTTCTTAATTGCGGTCGATCTTGAACGAACTGAAAATCCGAAACTTCACGGGGTAAACTTTTAGATAATGAATTTATATATAATTTAATAAGATTAAAATTACGCACAATCTATAATACTTACTTGAATACATAAAAAAAAAATTATTTCATGATTTAATCATAAAATATATAAGTCAAAAATTATGTACATTTTTTGTTGTACAATTTATGGAAACCATGCTCGTTGTGGATGATTTAATGGACAGCACCATGACTGATGTTCAAAGAAGATGCTACAGATGCTACCTCATCGATGGTATATCGCATATTCACTAGTTTACCGAATCTTGTCGTCTGTGGTGGAGGTTGACGGGTATCCTGCTCCCTTTTCATGCGTCACATTCGTCCGGCCACTTTTAAACTTCTCGATCTACAAAAAAACACCTTAACGTGATTCCGTATTGTGATAAAAGTCTGCGATGAATTTCAGTCCCTTTCACACCCTCCGATCTGAGAAATCGGATCACTCGTTGTACCTCCTTGGTGCAAACTGCTAGCGAAACGGGCATATTTACACTGCAATAGCTGGAAGGCAAATGACGCGATCGCGATCAAATTTCGCACACGCGACCGTAGTCGTACTAACTATAAGCACGAATGAGACAGACGGCAGACCTGAAGGTGTGTTATAGAAAAAGTGTAGATAATTGTTTACTTTTCCACGTATTTATATATTTTCTTCTTCTTCCACGGCACTACATCCTAGGGTGAGATATGTTCACTAAATTCGTGCGGTTTTTTTCCCTATGTTTCATTTGTCAATGTACTGAAAAAAGTGTACATATAGGAGAGGGGTTGGGAACATTAATAGCGGGACGAGGGGTATTCTACAATACAAATCCGATAGATTATGGTACATTTATGCAACAGTAAAAGTATTTACTCTTTGAAAATTAAATCAATCTGTAGACAAGACGTATTTTTTACGTTAATGCATATTATATTGTCAATTTTCGTTCCAATATAGTCATATTTAATAAAAAAAATAAGGAGCTATTTGATTGCGTAAATGACATAAAAATAAAAATATTGGAACACAGAATTCGCGTTAGTTCATGTCTATATATTTGGTGCTCTGTGGGACAACCCAACATTTTATATCAAAATCGATAGGTATTAGAATGAGTATTTCGTATCAGCACTCACCCCGTCATGCCGTCTTAGGTAAGTAATAAAGACTGTCGTGAGTATTTTTCTTTCCGATACTTCACGCTGTTCGGCTCTTCTACATTCATGCACCTCCCTTCTTCTTCCTTCTTCCTTCGAGGGCTTCCACTGACACTAAACCATTCTTACAAAAAAAGTGATTCAATGAAAATTTAATAATTGATTTTATTAAACATTATTGATAGTCTATTTATATATCTGTTCATTGAAAAACTGTTTCCGTTTGGAAATATTATTCGTTAGGTATTTTACGTCAATGGATATTTCAATTGATCCTTGTAGTTTGGTTGATTGATTAGTAATTTCATCAAATTACCAATTTCATCAAATAATTTGAATTCGAGTACACGAATTCGATGGAATTATTGAATTAGAGAGTTCTATTAACTAAGTTAATGTAAAGATTTAACCAATGAACGTTGTTATCATAAATCAGGTTATTAAGATAATGTAATTCGGTGTGTATGAGGAATTTTGTGAAGGTTCAAACTAATAAGAATATTATGTAATGTTTTAAATAAATAAATTTGGCGCAATTTACCTGTGACATTTTTATGTACGTGTGTAATGATTCATAATGACCCTATGCGTATTTAAATCGTGTATTATTACATTTTATTTTATTTATAATGGTTCTGTATGTTCAAAATGGCGTCCAAAACCTGAACAAAAACGTCACATATATGAAACTTTTTATTTAGTATCCCGTCGGGGATTCGCGCACTTGGCCCCTCAGTGCGCTGTTTTCATCAGATGAAAAACTGTGAGTTACGTCTCTATAAAATTGGTATATTTTTCCCTTTGGTCTTAATTAAAGTTTAAAAATATACACTATTTATTCAACTAATTATGTTCATATAATATTAAACTGACAGATTTAAATCTTCCATACTCCACTAGTTTTATGAATAAATAAATATTAAACATTTATATTTTTTACATTTTTTAACGAACTTCTTATGTAAGTACCATGAGTCTGAGCATATTTTTTATCTTCTTTGTCACTTCCGAAAAGTTGAAGATCCTGCTGACTCTCACGAGATGTCTTTCCGGTTGTATCGTTGATTTTTTTCCATCTCACTCGGCATCAGTTACCGCAAGCCTCTTCGTGTTTTTGTTCTCTCTTCCAGCGACATGTTCAAAGAATTGCAAGGCGAGTTCGTTCGCCAAGTACCTACTGTATATACTGAGTTTCTGGACAATCGATACGTCGCTGCATCTAGCTGTCCACAATATTCTCAACATCCTTTTTCAATATATTTTACATTAAGATAATATAATTTGTTTTTGTTAACAAAATCCGCAACTTTAAATAATTAGACAAAATAATTTGCTTAACCCTCTATTTATTGATCATTCAATATGTTTCGAAATCTATGGTATCTTCTTCGGGAAACAATGTATATTGAAATTAAAATACAAGCATAGATAAAAATATAACTATAAAGTGGTGAATAAGTAAAGAACTAATATGAAAACAAATTTAAAAGGTGACTATTTGAAAGAGGATTTAGTTATTTATAATATTTAGCTAACTATTAACACTTTAAATTTGTTTTCATATTAGTTCTTACTTATTCACCACTTCATAGTTTTGTTTTTATCTATGCTTGTATTTTTAATTTCAGTATACATTGTTTCCTGAAGAAGATACCATAGGTATCGAAACATGTTGAATAATCAATAAATAGTGGTTTAAACAAAGTGTTTTGTCTAATTGTTTATATAAAATGAGGCCAAAAAGTAATTTTGCTAATATAATATAAAATATCAAAGATCTGTAAAATTTATTTTAAATGAGTTGGATTATTATTAACTCGTTTATGGTTATTTTTTGATGTGCTGTTATCAAGGAAATTCAAATAAATATTTAGAAATAGGATCTCGAGTTATTGTTGTTGAGATATATAATATAAGCGAGATGTGAGATTAGTAACTTATTCCGTGAACCCTTTTGTCAGAACCGCAGTAAGAGGATAGTTGTGAGGTAAGTACCTCCGTGGAGCTCGGGTTCCTCTATTGTCCTCACAGGATCAACTCTATATGGAGAATAGTACACTGTTAAAGCGAACATAAAACATACGCAATACACCAAAGGAGCCAGTGGCGCCGGGAACCCGAAAATCGCAACATAATTTTTTTTTGACGATTTAGTCTACAATAGACCTATATAAATGCAATGATTCATTATCATGTCATAATGATAATAAAGATACTGTATTTATCAGTTTCTAAGAAAATAAAGATACAGTAAATAAACCAACGTTACAGGTTGACATTTTGTTGTTAAATTTAAATTTAAAATAAACTAACTTTGTATAAAAAAATATTTTTGGAAATGTTAACTACGTAATGTTCGTTTTGATGTAAATACAGTGGCATTGAAACCGGTCGATGTCAAATTAATCGAAGTGGTTATACAAATTTAGATATTTTTTAATTAACAATATTTTATTTCTTATTAGTTCAATTTATGTTATCAAATCAATCTAAAAATCAGTAAATTGAAAATATATTGTACCAAAAAAATATTAAATTAAGATGGCGCTCTTCAATGTCATAAATAAATATACAAAATAAATTACTTGATGGTTCAGAATTAAAAAAAAGGGTTAATAATAATTTGTATTGGTATATGAATTTCAGATATGATAAAGGATTATGAATAACATGTCTTGCAACCAAATAATTTGGGAATCTAGATATATATAACATTATTAAGGAGAACACATAATATAATATAAGTTGTGTCAATGTGTCCAAAATTTAATAATGCTAATTAATAGTCCCATTCTAAAAAGTTAGGTACTAAATTTATTTTTTAAATAATTTTTTTATTTTTAAAAATAGATTCTGTTAAAGAAACAATATATGTTTTTGATTACTTAATGATATCCTGAAGAAGAAAATTACATTTTTCGAAATTGGTAGATGTATTTAATTCATTAACTGGTTAATAAAACTAAGTTAACAATCTCAAATAATAGAAGATTTATAAATTCGTGAATGATATTTTCGTTGAATTTTTTTGTATCTAAATTGTATCTTTTCTCTAAATATTTTTCAATTTTAAATACCATGTTATAGAAATTTATTACATATAACACTTAGGTATATAATAATATTGAAAATATTTGCAGTGCATTTTGGGTTTATGGCAGTGTAATACAATGATAATGATTTTTGATAATGTAATAAGTCTTTTATTATTTGGTTTTTTAATTGAATAATGGTTTAGTTTTTTTGATGTCTTGCATAAAAAAATCCAAGGTCAACCTAAGTAGCTTGTTTACTAAATGGCCTTAAATGGTTTTTTAAACTATTTTCATTAACTAATGGTATCAAATTTAAGATGCAAAGCTTCAAATTTAATACAGTTCATCGTTCAAATCCCCAAAGACAACTCATAGAAAACATTTGACAATATTAATAATATTCATACGTATTCGGCGGTAATGTTGTGATATTTCAAAATCTTTAATTTTAAGTAATATTTTGGCTAGTTTTGATAAAATTCAGTGGACCTCTGAAAAATAATTTATAACAAGGTATTAAAACTAAATAATTTTGAAATACCATAGCATAAAAATATTAACACCAATATTTTCATAATTAATAATAATATATATATAAATACACAATACGTTCCCACTTCTTTCATTATACAAAAATTTGGTGCAGTATACAGTATCAGTACAGCAAGATTTTGAAAATCGGAAGCTGTTTTAGTTGATACAATTTAGTTAAGATCTATGTTTTCATAAAAACCATCCGCTGACATGAAACTCTCAGAATAAGTAGTAAGATGAAGATTATTACTCTTAGAAGACTATATTATTAGTAATACTATGGTATCAGTAAGTTCATATTATTAGTAATACATTTATTTGTTCTTTTTCGTGTAAAGATAAAATTATTATTTGCATGAAATTATAAATAGGGAAAAGTATTAATAATATAAATTAAATTTCTCAAAAAATTACGAGTAATAATGCGTATAACACAATAATATTAAATTATTCATGATCGCTTGGATGGTTGAGCGTTTGTTTTATAATGTAGTTATTGGTTTGATAATAATTGTAATGTCTGTGGACTGATGATCGAGAGACAGGCGCATGCGCTTTCGTGCCAAACGTGTGTGTGTGATTTGAAACATTGTCAGTCGGGAATAAATACTGTAAATGGCCACATTGTAAAAACAGCGTTTTCTCGTCACCACATCCAACCCCAACAAAGGAAAGGTAGGATGGTTGATTATCATCAGGGCCGACAAGTCAATAACAAATTGGCGCCGGCGGTATAGGGTTTCATCAGGAGATAAAAATATAACAATAATAAATTAACTGTGAGTGAAAAGTAAATAAGTGTGGTGAGCATTTTGATCCAAGCGTACAAAATGATATAATAACTGTAGTAAGAAAATGTTCATATATTAATTTATAATACAGCAGTACCGACATTACTCTTCTCTAAATTGAAAAAGTAAAACTAAGACATGACATCTACATTACCTAATAAATCTTTATTTCTCTTTCCAAAGACGTTATCGAAAATTCCATCGAATCTATTCAAAACTTTGCACATAACGTATCAACTGTTGAACACGTTTATTGAACAAACTTTTGAAATGTAAGCATTAAATTGTTATAAAGTCTTATGAATGTCAAGAGTTTAGGAACACATTTATTATTTAGAAGGTTTTTTATAAAGAAAAACATGAACATACTTGTACATACATTCGACCAAGATGTTTTTTAGAGGTAAATTTAGAAAGACATATTGATTTCTTAGTACATACATCTTAGTACGTACTGCGGTACATACTTGTTCGCATGTAACTCTTTTAAATATTTTATTTAAGTAAAATATATGTAATATAGCATGTTCATATAATTATGATTATTTAGGATACCTTTAAGATTTTTAGTGGACGCCAGTGAAGTGATTTTGGTCTTCCGGTACAAACCAAGGTTAGAGACTCTTTATACTGTGAAAGTAGAGGTATACATTATTACAGATTAATATTTAAAATAACAACATTGCGTAAACTATGATACTCAGGTTTTGATGTCTGTTCAGAATCTTCTGGGATATTCTACCGTATATATTCGGCCTCTCTAGCTGACGTTTAGGATTCCATTGCGCGTTTGATCATTAAGTATAACGCATATATAACGTATCAGTGACATCCGTTCTGACGATGCATCATATGATCTGAAACGTCGGTTAGAGAATTCTGATACACAAGTCAGACTGGCCCTGACAACTCTACATAGAAAATATGTCATATCCATTACTCTGTTAATATGTGTGTGTGTGCGCGGTGCGCCAGAGTTTGACAGATGATACATACGTGCCGTGCGTGAGGTGCGCGGTGGGGGGAGCCTGGAAAGGTTAAAAGCCGTGCAGATGAGAGTAGCGGTCTTTTTATCCTTGGGTCTTCTTCTAGTTAATATTAGCTTTAAGTGTAATTATTGTATTCATCTGTTAACTTTTTATTCTTGTATTAAACAGTAAATTATTGTATAGTAGTCCGAGTTTTATTGCTATATTCTCCGACTTAATTACACGGACAAAGCAAAAAAACTAATCACCAAATTTACCACAATATATATATATATATTATATTCACGCTTACGTATACACACGCACCAGACCTCACTCATGGAAGTATTATATAAAACTTGTCGCGTAATTTTTATCCGTTTTGTTCGGGTATAGTTTTTATTACCATTTACAATTCTTGTATTTAAAACAATTAATCAAAATTAGATTAATTTTTGTATGTTTTTAAAAGTACTTATATAAAATAATATTATTTGTAAACATGCAAAGGTTTGTCCCATAATTTATATTGTTTTCAACTTCTAATGAATTGACAATATTTAAAAAAAAAAAGCAATACTACTACGACATGGAATAATTTAAGATATTGAACACACGTTTGCACAGTCAGTGTGAGACAACATTGTCTGTTTTTCGTTAGTCTGCGTAGAAAACCGATAACTATAAAAGGCTCTTCCTACCATGCCATGTGGAAGCCGCAAATTATCATAAAGTTACCACCCTTTAAAATAGGCGTGCTCTAAATGAAACTTCTCCTCGAAATTATCCACAAAGGATATGATAGCTTCGACTCAACTTTATCCACACAACACTGCGAGTTTCTTCACATTCTGTTGGGACATAACTTTCAATTCTTTTCCATCTGGCCAAGTGAAACATAATTTATAAGTTGGTGATCTTATTATTATGATCGCTTTGAAATTACCTCGTTTTGTGAATAAAAACAATATTATATAACATGAAACGACATAAAAAACACAAATGATAAAAAATGTTGATTTAAAATCAATATTTAATTATCCCTCCCTTTGTGGCTATAACTACATCTAGCATTTTTTAAATGTTTTAATCATGATGGCGCACAGTAATACGATTTTTAATAATCTGCTGCTCATTTGTGATGATCTATTTTGAAATTCTGTGTTTCATTAGCTCACAAATATTTTCAGAAAATCCGGAAAATTGTCAGGCAATCCTAAAACTTATTTAGGTCCTCTTTGCTTAGTAGTAAGTGACAGAATCATACATGAATACATGCTTAAATATTTGGGAACCATTACTTCACAGTTTTGCTTCGAATACTTCAATACATTAGTCGTAAAGCATCGTTCGACGGCATATGCATTTTCCAGTGATGATAGTTTATCTTCAGAGAGTGTGTTACTGTTTTGGCTATACAATATTTGATGATACTTTTCTATAAAATATTTACGGATGCAAGTTTATTTGTCCATGAGTCGATTGAAAGAATGCATTATCGTATTAAAAACAACGAGCTTAATTACTAAGAAAAACTATTCTTATTTAAAAGTTTCGGTACACAATAGATATCGTCCTTTATGGTTTAACTTTTTCCAAACATCATTTGTCTGATAACGATGTTCTTTTACTAAAGTTATTTTTTTTGCAATGAAAGATTTTAGTTGGTTTTCTTGTTAGGTTTTTTCTTCTTTCTGGCTCGGCTTCATATTCAGGCATCTAGCCTAACTGGTTCTTTTTTTAAATATTGTCAAGTCAAATGGTTATAAAATGAAAGAATAATGCCATTGTATACAAGAAAGTTAATTATCTATATTTTATAATACTTGCATGTGTTAAAAGTGGAAAATGAGCAATTTACTTGAACACTTATTAATAAGAATATTCTAACATAATTATATTGAAATTAACATTAAATATGTGTGTTCATCATGCCAGCATAAAGTTCTCTACCAAATTGTCTATGTTGACGCTTGTCTGATGTAGATTATGCAGGTCCCTCACGTAAGGGATTACCTCTTAGGATGGTCCTGGATCCTGGACGTGAAGTGCGGCCAACTGCTGGTGGTGCCAGCGTAGGGTGACGGAGTTCAGGCTTGTAGTTAAAGAAATAGCGACAGTGTTCTCGCTACACCAAATTATATTGATCAACTTTTTATAGATTCAACGGGACCCTTTTTGATGCTTTCACATCAACGATTAAACGCAGAGTACATCACAGTCTAAGCTTAAACTCAAGGCGCACAGTTTAGATTTTCCCCGGAATCACAATCTATAAAGCGCTTGCTTGATATTTCAGAGACGACATTGATTCTATTTTCTAATTGAAAATTAGATCCCGTCTTTGTGGAGCGAGTTCTCCCAGCCGAGATTTTGTGAAGACTGATGCATCCCTTATAGTGTATTTGCCGACGTGACTATGGTCACGTACGCCAGTCTTCCTTCCTTATTGCTGTACCCACGCTGTGTCGGTGCACTTGCGTCTAACAATACCGAGTTTTATTAGCCTCCGTCCCTTACTTCGACTAAGTGTTTATGTATCCTTGAACAAAATATTATTTTGGGTAATTTCGCATTCTAACATTCTTTAGCAAAGAAAGTTACTTTAGATTTCTTAGATTTGCCTCAATACTGTACAACAAGGCTTCAATGAATTTTCATAGGCAACGAACGACCTTATATTTTAAAGATCGTTGATCACGGATAACAAATAACTCGCAAAGACTTAATACTATTTAGCAAATAAGTACTGTTTATTAAAAACCTTAATTATAGGAATTGTTTCTCAATTTTTCTATAATCAATATGATCATGTAGTCTGATACGAAATTTCATTGAAATGAACAATTGTAATTGGCTTTGTATTCATTTGTATTATTCGTTTCATTTATACAATATGTACTTAGGTACGATAATTATCCGTTGTATGTAAAAGAATACTCAAGCGAAATAAAATATTTCTAGTTATATTTTTAGTAATACAAACAAATAATTATATATATATCTAAGTTTTGCAACATTCCAATTACTAAACATTTATTGAAATGGAAGATAAATATGTTAAAATGTACTTCAGTGTGTGAGTCATGTTTTTTTGATTGAATTTATAAAACAATAAGTCGTGTCATAAAATTTGAGAAAGGAAGGATGATTGATTTGAAATAACAAACACTTAATTAGTACAGTTAATCAAAAAATAATAAACATTTGCTCAAAACGTGTTACGCTTTGCTTTTTTTGCGTTCTTATTTAAAATTACTGAGAATTTATGTGACTATCTAATGAGTCCATTCGTTTCTATTCTTAAATAAAATATGGATAAAAAATGTTGTCGTTTGTTTTTTAATTCGTCTTTGATTTATCGAATATTCTAGTCATGTTTTGCTTTAGGTATTACAATACTCTGTGAAGCCTATTATTATTCCCTTTTAATTTTTAACTAACTATATACTATTACTTTTATCAATATATATTTTTTTCAATTCCTTAGCGTCCTCTGTAGTTTAGTGCATTAGCTTTGAAACATTTACTAACTATTAGGCTACTAAGTAAAATTATTTTACAACCTTAAACTATATAAATAATACAGATAAATGTGACGTCTACTCTACACTTTTGGGGGTGCATGATTTCTATACCTTTCTCTGACTGCCCTCTGAATTTAATGTGATTACGAGTCTTTATCAAATTATACAGGTATGGTTCTGGTATGATGATACCGCGGCCAACCTATCGTGGTATTAAGATATTAATAACTGAATGTTATAAAAAAAAAGTAATACTGACGAACCGAAACGAGGGTAAACAACTCTCAAAACGATACGTGATAGGGTGTAAATATATAAAAAATATGTAAATAATACATTAATAAACTTGTGTTTATACCATAGCGTTCAGTCCGCCATCTGAACTCCCGCGGCTATTGGAAAAGAGCCCTGCGGAAGGCAATCGCCACCACCCACTGTACGGGTCGCACCCGCAAAGATCCGCCCACATCTTCGCGTGGGTTAGGCATGGCGCTTTCATAACTCTCTTCATGGCTTCCGCGTCTTCAGCAGCTCGCGCGTCTCACTCCGCTTCATCGAGTTATTTAAAAGTAGAATCAAACCATTGAATAAATACTAATTAAATGTATTAATTATAAAGATATACATATAAAATCAATTTTATCGAAAAATATTGTTGTTGCACTACCGGGATTCGAACCTGGATAATTACAACTTCACAATAAGAATGTGTTCTCCTTAATAATATATAAGTTGTATCAATGTGTCCAAAATGTAATAAAAATGAATTGTTAATTCTGGCGTCTGCTATTGGTTTACTCAAAGGTATTTGAGATTCCGTAAAAACAATGTAGATAGATGGCTTTCAAATAATGTAACAAATAGGTTCGAAAATTTGTCGTCAAAAATACTGTCGCTGTAGCATAGTTGGTAATGCACCTTCCCCGGATTGGAAAAGAGATCCAAGTTCGAATCCCAGTAGCGCAACAACAATATTTTTTGATAAAATTGATTTTATTTGTATATCTTTATAGTTTATACATTTAATTAGTATTTAAAAATATCACAGACTGTCTGTTCTGAATAATTACAACTTCACAATAAGAAAGTGTTCTTCTTAATAAATACAGTTTAAATCGTGAGTACTCACTATATTCCTCAATTGCATCTGTCATACTCCACAGGAACTTACTCGTGACATATCCGCACCTTAATGAGCACTGATGAACATAATGGAGGCGGGTACCTTTCGCATTTATACTTTCTGATACGCATTCATCATCCTCATCTTCCTCATCACAGAACACAAGCATTTCATAACCTCTAATCTAAACTAGACTCAAGGAGCATGACATTTATACACATCCTCTGTACTGGAGACCTGAACAGTGAAGCGGTTTTTCTTTCGGGTTCAACTCTGTACTGACAAAAAAAAAAAACAAAAAATCCTCTTCTGAAAATATTAGTCTACGATAGTAAATAAAGAGTTGAGAAGTATCATTATTGAGTTAAAATTAGAACAATAAGAAGGAAGGTGCATGGATGTAGAAGAACCGAACAACGTGAAATATCGGAAAGAAAAATAATCACGACAGTCTTTAGTACTTACTAAAGACGGCATAACGGGGTGAGTACTGATACGAAATACTCATTCTAATACCTATCGATTTCGATAGAAAATATTGGGTTGTCCCACAGAGCACCAATTACATAAACATGAACTTACAAAAAATTTCTTGTCCCAATATTTTCATTTTGGTATCACCCACGTGATTAATTTGGAACCACTTACGCAATCAAATAGCTATGCGACTTTTAAAGAATATATGAAACGACTGGAACGAAAATTTAAAAGCATATAATATGCATTAATGTAAAAAACACGTCATGTTTACACATATATTAAATATTCAAACATTAAATACTTTTACTGTAGCATAAATCTATAAGATTTATGTTTCCACCAAGAATGTGTGTAGAATGCCCCTCATCAAGCAACTAATGTTGCAAACCCCTCTCCTATGTGCACACTTTATTGCATGTCTATTCATTTACTGGTCTGTGATCATTACCTATTTATTTGAAATGCTTAAAAATATAAAAATTCCGTTTATTTGGAAATTTTCTCTCTTGAATTAAGTTCATCATTTTAAAATGTAAGCAACATTTCGAGAAGGTTTTCTTTTTACACATTTTTATATTAAAAAAAAAACAATATAATTTTTATGTTTTTAATCAGTATAAAATATGCTAAAAATAATTAACGATTTTATCTAAAACATTGTAAACTAACGCCATCCAGCCCGAATAGCTTTCTGCGTGTCAAAAATAACATTTTATAGAAATATAATTAAGCTGAGTGGGCGATGCACGGGAAGCTAACAAATATTTATATTTTATTAGTGAGGCTAAAAAATATTTTAATTTGATAATTTGAAAAATATTTAAGCCGATGATAAATTTGAAATTTATTAAAGGCCTACCTTTAATACTGATTCATCCTTTTGATTTTTTTATGGAAACATGGGGTTATCGTTAGTCATTTGCATATTTCAGAAGACATGTACTGATTTAGTTTTTTTAAATATAAATTTAGATAAATAAAACCTAAGTACTGTGGACGACTACAATCATCATCACTGCCGACGACCTCTGAACGCACCTAAACAGTGAGTTCTTGCCTCAAGCACCTGAGAGAGTCTCAAAAACATGCCTGGTATCGACAACATGTGCCAATATGGGAACCCGGCTCCTGAGCGCCACTCCTCTTACTGCTGCCTTCCATTTAAGATCTCTAGCAAACGCCTTTTACTGAAGAATTTTAATTACATATTTCTAAACTGTAAGTTTGCTCAATAAACAATAAACTTTAGTCAATTTAAGTAGTTTTTCTTCTTCAACCTGCTCTGGCCACACATATACAATACATCTTCGCGATCATTATCAAACGAATACGTAAATAATGGATGTAGTATATGGGGCACCTCATGTAATCATAAACAAAATATATATTCCCCCATAGTAATATAACACTAATAAATTCCATAAAGCTAGAAATTATTTTAAAATCGCTACAATTAAATTCATTTTCAGTGTATCAAAAAACTGTCTAGCTATGGTTAATTGTAAAAAAATTATAATATACTCGTATTTCTATACAACATACGAATGTTCTAAGGATAAATTAAAAAATATGAATTACTTCAGTGAGGGAACAGATTAAGATCTCGTTTAACTCTTTTATATTTTTAAAAATTAATCGCTGATACTTATGAAATTTTTCAAGCTATAGCACTTCGTAGTAAGATAAAAATTAATGGTTCCTAGAATAAATTTTAGTGTCGAGGAAATACTTAGCGTACTTTGTAAATATTAAAAAATTTAATCCTCTAAAAAAATAACTCATGTGTTTAAATTGTGTTAAAAGTTCGAGCAATTATTAATAAAGACACATCAGTATTCAATTCATATCAATTCTTAGGGTAATAAATGGCTCTTTGGATATCTATCGGATCTTATATTTAAAGAGTACAATATCCTAGACATAAAACAAATCTATATGTTGAGACTCGTCTAATATTTCCATGTGAACAACAACTCACCCCAAGCAATAAACCATGGACACAACACAAAACAAGCAACGAACATCTACCCGCCAGTTCCGAAAGCATCAACGACATTTTATCAAAGATTCTACATATTCTTAGCTCCAAAACTGTACAACACACTCAGCACCAACTGGAAATCGTTAATTTCCAATAAGATTACACAAATATGGACCCAATATATGATCCAATTGGGTAGAGATCAATCAGAAGCATCGCTGTCCAACATTTTAACATAATCATTATATAGTGCCTACACTTCACTAATTCTACAAGACTCTCACTACATATATGTGTATATATATATTTTTTTCTCTCTATTTTTATTATTATTCCTGTCGAATCTTTATCTTTCTTGAATTAAATAACACCACAGCAGCACGAAAAAAACTGGCTACTTTAACACAGACGACAGTCTAGTAATGAAGCCAGGACAATGCTGTATACATCAAAGGTGGAGTTTCCTCCATCCCACACAATAAACTACGAATATACCTAATTACAATATAATTGTATCTTATGTTTATCATGTTACATTATAATATATTCACCTCTGTTACAACAAAAACATATATGCCAATAAAGTCTAATAAATAAATAAAGTATTATTAGTGGCTGATTACGTTAGGGGGATGATGAATTCATTGTTCGCGAATTTCGTAAAAATTCCCTAAAATGTTAGAAATTATGCGAGGAAAATACCATAATATTTCAGATAGGAGAAATAATTAAACATTATAGGTTTAGGTCGACATGATAACATGTCCCCAAACTGATTAGATTTTCATAATTTCAGATCGATAGAATATTTTTAGATAGTGAAATTTTTAATGGAAATGAAGAGATAAAAACAGGACTATCTGAGTATTTTATTTTGAGGAAAAAGGCATTAACAAAAAGCTCGAAAAGGTTTATATTAAATCAAGGAAATTATATTTTAGGTTCAAACTAATTTATAAAAAATTAAATATACTTTACTTGATTCATTTTGAAAACAACATTAATTAGTTTTGATGCACAGTTTAGCAAATAACAACACGAATGAATATATAATTTATTTAAAAAAAATACGGTTTATACTAATATTAGTGATACATCCAATTTCCAATTTTTTTTTATGTGCTTGATTTCGTTGTGTAATGTTTTTAAAAAGAGAAAAATACTGAGTTTTATGAAATAACACATCACAAAACGGCACCACAGCAAATTGAATCATTTTAAACAAAAGCAGAAAACGAATATGTCACTATTTTGTGAAATGTTATTTCGAATGAGGAATATCTTGGACGGCTATTACTCTAGAAAAGTAGGTACTTGGATACGTTAAACTAATTTTAATAGATATTTATAGATAACGAGATAAAGTTATTTACACGGAGAAATTGATATGGTTTAAATATTATAAAAAAAGTAACGAATTAACCAAAGAAGTTCCGTAAATAGTTTTGTCTTCAAATCATCTTCATCTCGTGTAGTAAATTAAAAAACCACACTCTAAAAATAAAACGAAAACATAATGTACGTTGGTTCTTTAATTAATTATTTAATTTTCAACTGATTAATTTGAATGACAACACACATATTATTTCATTCCACAATATTATTAAAAATGAGTTTATTGTTATAAAACCGATATATCACACATGTCGTTTTTTTTCTAACAACATTTACATTAAAAATAACGCATTTAATATTAAGTTCATGTTGTTAATAAGTTTTCACCTTAAAACTAGTTTGGGTTATTATACCGACAACCACCTTCAAGCCTACTTCCCTAATAATATCCACCTTCAAGTCAAGTTACGAATCGCAAGATCCCGAAAGACAAACTTCCTGAAAAAAAGAAATGTAATATTTGTCTCGATTTCAGCTATGGAAATTATCATCGATACTAGGTATTAAGACTTATCAACTCTTGGTACAGGAATATTTGATATACTCGTACGCATTTCTTAGATTCGATATGTCGTGTCTGGGTTGAATTCGCAAATTATATTTTCGGTTTCACTTCGGTTAATTCGAGGTCCATTGGTTTCTAGGCCATGCCGCCATTAATCTGTAGTATCCTGAAGAACTTAGATAGATTCAGAGATTAGAGCAATATCGTTAGACGTGTAGTATGCACCATGGGAATGGTTTTTACCATAATAAATAATGGACCCAAAGCAGCACCCTGGTGGATTCCTGCTTTAACGTCAAAATGTTCACGGAAGGACTTTTATTTTAGTGTTTATGTTGTTGTTGTTATTGTTATCGCTATCGTTATCAAAAGTGCGATATTAATTGAATGATTTTTAAGTATACACATCTATGCAGCTTTCATATGTGCTCTTGTACTTTACAAAATGAATAAAATTCAGTTTTAAATTTACATTCGATTTGAGATTTGATGGCTTTAATTGACAGATAAGTCATTATTATTTCCATTCATTAAGCATAACATCAAAGCATATCATGATTTAGGAACTACTTTTAAAAGAATTTATGCTGATGCTTCTGGGTAGCTTATTTTGCTGACATATAGTGATTGGCTATCTAAATGGACGAACCAGAGACGAGAATCCGACTCTGGCGGACAGTTGAGCGAGACGCCACTTTATGGTGGGAACGCTCGAAAAGAAGGAACGGGTCGGAGGAGCCGCGCTATGGAAGAATATGGCGGTGAGAGATGACGTAGATTAAGATGGGATCATCGCGGTGAACCCAGAGATGTATGGGCCTGATCCACCCGCAAGTTGAGGAGACATAGCTGTAACGAGCAAGGAAGCGGCATGCGAGCGATGGCCGATGGATGGATATTATGGACAAGGCTGAGACGGGATGGTGTTCGGTCTATCTCCTGGAGCAAAATATGAATCCTGGAGCGGGCGTGTAGCGGCCCGGGTCCTCAGCTGCATCGGCACCCCACGGTCAAGTTGGTTGGTGTTAGAAAATAGATAAACTCCGTAAACAGATAAAATAAATAAATAAAAGTGACCTCTCTCAGAGGAAAGTTGACCCGAAGAAAGAAGATCTAAAGAACATTTTCCGTGCATCTAATGTCGGAATTAATTGTGTTTTGTGAATAAATGTGTTTTGTGAAAAGCAGAGTTGCCATTGAATCAATTATCATCCCATCCGAAGCAATATATGACATTAGAGCACATACATACACACACATACACTTAAGAACCCAGACTGAGCCAGATCGGTGGCGGCTCCTATAGCTTCCTACCCTCTAGGGCCCAAATACACTGTAATAACACAAATACTTACATAAATACAATTAAACAATAAACTCAATTTATTCACACATCATTTACATAAATAAATAAATAAATAAATAAATAAATAATAATAATAATAAATAAATATATATTTTAAAAATATTCTGTCACAGTTGTTTATTCTTTTCGAGGGATTATAACGTGAAGATGTAGATAGGTTAGTCAGTATCTTGATAACTATTTTTGACTTCTTTATCATACTTAGTGCTTTTTATTACCAATTATAGATAGTATATAGATTTTGACTGTATCTGGATATTGGCAGTCGGCATCCTCGTGAAAGACTACCACGAATTTTAAACTGAAAAAGTGAAGAAAAACCTTTAAAGAATTTCCCATAAATTACAATTAGATTATACTCTGTTTTCTTATATATGAATATGTAGATTATTCTACATTGTGATAAAATAAAAATAGAAACAATGTTGTCATGAAATATGTGTATGTGTTTCGTAGAATATTATTATATTTAAAAATATAGAAAGAGTGTGATTAAAATATCAGGGAAAAAAATAGATAAATTGAATTTGAATTACAATTTAATTTTTTTTATGTAAATCGGAAAGAATTAAATTACTTACCTTAATTTTAAATGCAGGATGTGCTATAATAGAATGTTACAATTCTTTTACGAGTGGATAAATGCTTTATTCTTAAATCGAATTATTATGCATACTACCTTTTGTAAAAAGTCTGTCCGATTGTGCTCCCCCCGGCGGGTTACCATTAGAATGAAATAAAAACTTGAAATGTTATACCATTCCCAAAATGTTTATTTTTATTATTTTAATACAAAAAAGAAATACAAACATGAATATTTCAATTTATTGCTATTTTTAAACTAGAACTAAAATGATTGAGAAAATACAACATGCTATTTTGCAAAAAGTAGAATAAAATATATTTTAACATATATTTGGAAAGACCTTTTTCCTTGTGAGGAATTTATAAATATACCATAAGATGGATTTTATTCGTTTTAGAAAATGTAAAGAAGCTTTGGAGGTACAGGTGTTTTATAAGGGATGTTTTTGTTGGTTGTTTGTTTTTCGAATTGGCAACATTTTTTCCAGCGATAGCTAATTTGATAGCTGACAGCTGATTTGTGCTCAGTTTGGTTGGCCATTTCACCATAAATAGACTTATGCCAGAACAACGCTTGCATATTGTGCGAATTTATTTCGAAAAACGTGGTTCAGTTCGCGAAACTTACCATGCGCTACGTCCATTTTATGGTAGCAAGTAATTCGAATAATAATGGATTGTTTTCACATCACGTATACTCTAATTGATAATATGCATTCGTAGAGACGTCGTACAGTGCGCACCGAAGAAGATGTTGCTGCAGTGGAGCGTAGTATTGAGGAGGACCCGAATGAGTCGATTCGCCATCGTGCACACCAATAGATCCATGATTACTGACTCTTTTGTTTCCCAATTGAAATGGAATTTATGTGCAAGAGCTGTGGTTTCAACAAAACTGTGCAACATGCCACAAAGTGCGCGTCACAATTAATTTATTAAAGGAAGCATTCGATGAGTTCATAATTTTGCGTAATGGACCTGTGAATTGGTCTCCAATATCGTGTGATTTACACCTTTGGATTATTCGCTGTGGGGATATGTAAAGTTTCTATTTATACTACTAGTTTATGTCAATAAACCGGAGACGATAGATGACTTGGAAAGCAATATTCGTGGCGTTATTGACGATATACGTTCCCAGCTACTTCAAAAAGTGGTCAAAAATTGGACTTTCAGATTGCGCTTTATTTGGGCCAGCCGCGGCGCTCATATGCGCGAAACCATATTTAAACACTAATGGCATAAAATTATCTTTACAATAAAGCCAATACCATGGCCATTACCATGATTTTTATATGTTTTGTTTCATTTTAATTTTCTATACCTATAAAAAAACAGCCTTTAGATTGTAATCTGCAAAAATACATTAATTGAATAATCTTGGTAAATTTCTTAAACTGTATTAAATTGAATTATTTTCCACATGATCCCTATAATTGAAGAAGTAAAACGGTTGTATGTACTTTGATTGTTTTCGTTGAATTTCATTAAAATGCAACGGAGTTAAATATCTCTCAAGTTGTATGATAATGGTGATTAAGTCTTCTTAAATTACATTATTTCTTAAATAAATCCCATTCATCGGATGAACTTAACCCATAAAGTCCCTTAAATGTCCAATGCTGATTAGTTGATTGATCAAAAACGTTTTTATTGGATTATTTTGCACATATTAATAATACATGCAACTATTTCAGTGCGCTTTATTTCTTCAATATATTGTTGAACTATATAACTAATTAATAAATAAATTTCAAATTCAATTTTTTTTCTTAATTTGCCTCCGTACAATATAAAATTAGAGGTGGATAAAAAAATAAAAAACCTTTATTGTACTTTTAAAAATAGCAATATTAACTTTGTGGTTAAAATTCATTTTTTTATTTGTAATCTTTGTTTTATTAACCATTTAATTTGTTTTGGATCTAACATTGATTAAAAATAATAATAAAATTGAATTCAAAATTTTTAGAAAACCAACTTTTACAGATACAATCATACACAATGAATCTAATCATCCATTATCACACAAACATTCAAGGTTCCACTCCATGATACATCGTTTAGTCAATATTCCTATGTCAACGTCCAATTTCAATATTGAATTGAATACAATTATAAAAATAGCAGTTAATAACGGGTATAATACAGGTTTGATACACTATTTAAAAAAACATAACATAAATCACAGATAAAACATAATGATAATAATGATTATTGGCGTAGGATTTTATATATAAATAACTTTTCGAATCAAATATCTAAACACCTACCACGAAATATTAGATCGGCATTTTATATAAATAATAATATAGAAAACTTACTCATAAATTCTAAAGACAAAGATGATAAATTTAACAATTCTGGTGTCTATAAACTTAGTTGCAAGGATTGTGCTACATTTTATATTGGTAAAACGGGTAGAAATTTTAATATAAGAGTAAGGAAGCGTTTGGGATGTTTGAATAATAGTGGGTTTTCAGAATTTTCTAATCATTTGATTGAAAATGGTCATGATTTTGATACGTTGATTTGATGATCATTTTCAATCAATCAATTTTGCATATAAACGGTGTTGGTCACAAATTAAATAATTTGGAATCGTTGGAGATAAATAAAGCGTGTAAAACTAATCAAAAAATTATAAACAACCAACTAAATTTAACTACGAGTACCATTCTAAAAATTTTTTCTAAAAATTATTTCAGTTAATTTGTATTAAGTAACAATTTGAGTTAGGTACTAAAATTATTTTTAAAATTTAATATAATTTTTTAATTGTTGTTTTTTTAAAAATAGACTCTGGTAAAGAAACAATAATATATGTTTTTAGTTAGTTATGACATCCTGGAGAAGAAAATGGTATTTTTCGAAACCGGTAGATGTATTTAAATTCAATTAAGTGGTTAATAAAACAAAGATATCAAATAAAAAATAAATAAAAATAACCTTTATTGTTTTAGAACGATTTAATTTTATTACTAAAATACAATTATGTAGTATGGGCATGGAAGAGATCTCTCGGAGATTCATCTCGAAAGCGAGTAGAGGTCAGTACAGGGTTCAACGTGAAGCGTTTTATGAATTATCATCGCATGTGTTTCGCTTCTGGATAGAATGACGCATTCAGTACATACGCAAATTCACCGACTCTCAGAGATCAGTCTTATTGAGAGATCATCATGAACGCAGGCCAAAATAAAGCTGGAAGAACGAAAATAAATTATTATTTATAGGGTATTAGAATAAAAAATTCGGTAAGAATGCTAGCAGTAATTTAAAAAAAATATTATTTTTACGTTTGATATTCAAATAGTGGGACAAATTTTTTATTTATTGTTAATATTTTGTCATTGCGGGTCAATGTTTTCATGATCTAGAGTAAAGAGTTTTGGGAAGATTATGTCTCCGCGTTGCTTCCGTGTTGATTGTGAATATAGTGTTTCAGAGCCTTTGGGTCTTAGAGGATAGTAAGCCACAGGGGCCGCCCCCGATCTAGCACAGTCTGGGTTCTCAAGTATGTGTCGCCTGCTACCGTGGATGGGATGACAATGGATTTAAGGGCAAACTTTGATTGTTACATTACACATTTTATTCACAATAACACAATTTATCCCGACATTGAATGCACGTAAAATGACTATTGTATCATGTTAGGTTACTTATTTAGCTCAGTATTAGTTAAGGCTGTCGTGGGGTGCCAATGCAGCCGTGGACCCGGGCTGCCACACGCCCGCGCCAGAATTCATGAACTGCCTGGATGCCATTCCGTAAAAGCTATGTCCAGGTCCCATCACTCGTATGCCGCCTGTTTTTTCGTTGGAGCGGGGTCTCTACTTGGCCTGCAGGTGGATCAGGATAATGTATCTTTGAGTCCACCGCGGACCAGGATCATATATCTCTAACTCCACTCCGAAATCTCCCGCCGCCATTTCCCTCGCGGGAGCGGCCCACCGACCGCTACGAGCTAGCCCCCGAGCGCCTCTCGCAAGAATGACGTGTGCCGTGCCACCAATCGCTACCAATCGCTGTCTTGTGTTGTACGTCGGTAAAACGGACCGCCCAGGCGTCGGCTCACAGATTCAAACATTACAATAGTCTTGTTTTAATGTAGTTCAATCAATAAACCGGCTTTATGATATATTTTTTGACTTAATTTGCATATCTGAAGTTCACACGAGCGTTTTTTATCCCCTTTCTATTGGCCAGTATTATTTGAGTTACACAAATATAGTACTACGAATATCGTTTTTGTGTTTGCGTTGAATTTAATTTCTTTATGTATAGCAGACAATTTGATCAGCAAAACTTTTTAATGGTAAAAAACAGAAGTAAACCAAAATAATAGTTTTTTTAAGTATAACACATTCTTATTGTGAAGTTGCAATTTCTCAGAACATAGGTCAGTGATATTTTTAATACAAATTAAATATATTAATTAGAAAGATATACATATAAAATCAATTTATCGAAAAAATATTGTTGTTGCTACCGGGATTCGAACCTGGATCTCTTCCTACACTAGGAAATGCATGAAATAATGGAACGACAGATGTATCAATTTGAAAGTGCAACATATAAGTTCGAAAATTTGTCGTCAACTTATTGTGTTGATGTAACATAATCGGTTAATGTATTTCCCCAGATAGGAAAAGATCCAGGTTCGAACCGCGGTACGAATACACATTATTATTTTCAAGTTGTAATTTTTTCGGAACATGGTTCTGTGATATTTTAACGCAAATTAAATGTATCAATAAAAAAGATATAATTAATTTATCGAAAATACATTTCCCCGGATAGGAAAGGATCTAGATTCGAATCCCGGTAGCAACAAATTTTTTTTTTGAAAATTTATTTATCTGTATATCTGTCTTATTATTATATTTAATTTGTATTGAAATTATAATTTTATTTTAAATTATATTTTGTACACAGTATTAGTTAGGATTTTATCCTATGAAAATAGTAACTAAAGCCCTTTGGGCACAGATTACAGACTTTTTATTTAGTCAAATAATAAATCGCCTTAGTATTGTAGTAAAGGTGTTGTTTTTTACGCAATAATAAGTAGTTTTTATTAAAAATAAATTCTCATAATATTTATTAATGTTTTTTTTATTACAATGAGTTTCCATTAGTACTTTTAACTTTCAATTAGCTCCTTTAAACATAACACGGACAAGAGAATGTATTTTATTTTATTTTCACAAGAATTAGTGATTTTGACATTTCTGACAGTCTGAAAACACATTAAAAACTAAGAACGGAATACTGACGATAGGAACCGTCGAGTTCTCGTTTAATTCTTACAGAAAATCCCAATGTACGAATATTGCGACTTGGAATATAGTGGCCATGATTAAAATGAACAAGCTTTTGCACTTAGTCCGAAACGGCGCACATTTTTGGCTTAGAGTTGTCGCAACGAGGCTCGGCGCGCAGACACGTGGCCGGCGAGCACCGCGCGGCCCCGGGCGACTCCCGGAGTCGTCAGGGGAGAACTGAAAAAAGTTTGGACACAAAGTGATTTTAAACTTTTATAAGTGTTGTTGTTTATCGCGCGCTCCTATCTGGCGATGGCGCGATTCCCTCCCTTATGAAATGTTATGACACAGCACATTTTATTAATACAAAGTTTTCGGGTTTATTTTTGTGATAGCAAATATGTTGGGATTTTGTTTTCTTAGGAGATTTTTTCTCGAGAAAAGAGAAAATATTCTCGGTTCATTTAACACGAGCCGGATTCGTTACGATTATTTAGTTCCGGCTGCGTCATTATTCGTGTCACATAAATTTTAACATTCGAAAAAGCAAAACACAGAACACAATTTTATTTCCGTTAGCAAAAAATATTAAAATAAAGACGACAAGTTTCGAATTTATTTTAATAAACATTTTTGATTTTATTACACGGATTTCACTCAGGAAACATTAATTTAAGCAGGCCTGATTCATTTATTAGACAGAGATATTATGGAAGATATATGAGGTAAGGAGATTTATAACTGTCTCACGCATGACAACATGCCCCGAAGAGAAAGAAAGGCATGTCGTCAATAACTGCTTTATGACTTAATAACAATTGATGATATAAATCATCGTTTAGTATCGCGTATCCTGCTGTTTTTCTGTTGAAGCAAAAGGGTGTATGTAGCTTAAAACAAGTTAAAAATAATAATGGTTGATGATGGATATCATCGTTTAGTATCGCGTATCATGCTGTTTTTCTGTTGAAGCAAAAGGGTATATATAACATAAAACAAGTTAAAAATAATAATAGTTGATGATGGAAATCATCGTTTAGTATTGCGTATCGTGCTGTTTTTCTGTTGAAGCAAAACGGTGTATGTAGCTTAAAACAAGTTAAAAATAATAATGGTTGATGATGGAAATCATCGTTTAGTATCGCGTATCTTGCTGTTTTTCTGTTGAAGCAAAAGGGTGTATGTAGCTTAAAACAAATTAAAAATAATAATAGTTGATGATGGAAATCATCGTCTAACTTCGCAATTTACTACTAAGATTATGCGTCATATGCAAGCATAATTGAAATATTCATAGAAAAGATTCAGGATACCATTTTTGTTACCGGATATTGAAAATATAATATAATATTATTATAAACAAAATAAATGGAACTTTTTCACTCGTTGAACAATAATTAAAACATGTTTCTAATCACATATATATGAAATATGCTAACCGCATCGTCAATCAAGTTTGTCAACTGTTATTATTGTTCCATTTTTAAAACGTTCTAAATTGACACCCACCTGATCACTTTTATGAAAAAATGTGATGATTTATGGCGGGTTTTTCGTTAAATAAAAATTTTGGATGTTGCGAGGAGACAAAGTAAGAGATGCACAAAACAACGATCGGACAGAATAAACAAAAGTTCATGAGTGGGCCATTTGCTAACACCTCTCCTCTTTCCTTTATAGTATATCTGATTTACTATGATAAAGGTGAAAAACTTCCCCCGTACAAAGAATATAAATTACAAAGGAGAAAACTTTTATAGCCTTGTTGTTGGATTCCTTTATTTCATTCTGGAACGCGGAGCACACAAAGCTCCAGATGAGAAGCAGTATAAAAAACCGGTACGATGAAAAAGAACGCTCTATCATCGAAAAAAGCGGCTCGTATATCTCCTGGCTGCGAGCTACGAGACTCGCGAGCTCGGCGGGATAATAACAGGAAGTCAATTTACTTCCAAATTTTCACTCGCCCGAAATTCCTTCCTTGTTTGAAGTTATTCCGAGCGAGCAGGAAGACATTGCGGCGAGCGACGCTCGACACAACAACATATCTGGGTACTTGCTTTTTTAACGCTCCTGGGGATGCTGTAATGGCACATTTACAATATAACAACATTTTTATTCTCTCGAAGAAGACGGTTTACGCCAAGATGCGTTCTATTTCATCTCTGAGGTGCCGCGTGCAAGAAGAGGAGTTGGACGGGTGGATGGCGAGTGGTGGTCTCGTTGATTATGATGTCAGCGAGTATACTGATAATCATTTTTTTTTCTGTTTATTCCAAAACCTGGAATACAGAGAAATTAGCCATTACTAGGAATGGGATCTAGGAAACTTCACCGACAACAATTCACCGACTGAAAAATTCACTGATTCTACAAATGATTACAGATGATTTATTTATAAAAAAGTTTTTTAAGCACATGAATTTATTTAGAATCATAAAGTGAATCGATTTTTAAAGAAATAGAATAAGCGACAAAAATTAGTGAAATGAGTTATGAACGCCATTATCCTTACGCATGTTCCCTACACGTTAAATTGGTAATTGGTACATGATTTTGAGAAACGTTAAACACAGGAATTATAAGGAATTTTATGCCAGCATACAAGAATCGGTAAAGTTAAGTAGTGAAGATAATCACGTTGCGACGCTTTCTTATGACTACGTGCAAAACATTTATTTATCAACTATACCTGTAAAATACATGTTTTATTTCCGTCAATTGTCACCTTTGCATAGAGAAACTCATGTTACATTTTTATCACGAACGATTGGCCATTAAAGAGCCAAATGAAATATGCCATTTTCTACTCAAGTACATACAGGAATATAAATATGCATTTATAAATTACAAAAATACAAATTTATAGTGATGCTCGTGACCGGCAGAATCGCAATCGTGTGACGATAAGTTTCTGTTAGGGGGAAATTGATTAATCTTTTTTACAAACAACCGAGCTTTTGGAACAGTTAAAAAAGTTATCAAGAAGATACATGTCAAGAATCGGTGTATTGTTCCAGTCGGTGAATTATTGTCGGTGAACTTTCCGTCGGTGAACTTTCTGTCGGTGAACTTTCCGTCGGTGAATTGTTGTCGGTGAACTTTCCGTCGGTGAATTGTTGTCGGTGAACTTTCCGTCGGTGAATTGTTGTCGGTGAACTTTCCGTCGGTGAATTGTTGTCGGTGAACTTTCCGTCGGTGAATTGTTGTCGGTGAACTTTCCGTCGTTGAATTGCAGTCGATGAACTTTCCGAATACCCTAGAATGTACAAGGATGGAGGACATGAGGTTAGTTTACAACAACATGGACATACCAAGTCGGATACATGATTGGAGCCGCATTATATGTTGTTCTAAACAAGGCCCACGCCTATAGAAGCAGACTGAAGTTGATAATCAGTCATAAGCACATCAACTGAGAGAGAGATTAAAAAAAATATTTTAATTAAGCTGATTATACCTAATTGTAAATTTTAGGTACAGAGATAATAAAAAGTGTGGATTAAAAATATAAAAGTTTACGCTCACTAATATGAAATTTGGCAAAAGGTATTAGTATTAAAAATAAAAGAGGCACCCGGTACGTAAGGTGAAGGTTAATGATATATTTTGTGTCATAAATTTAAAGTTTCTATTCTGTATACAAAAGGCTTATTAAAAATTGACACATAAAAATATCGTCTACCTTACTAAAATTCTATTATTTTAGATATACGTCAAAATAGAAAAGAGTAATGATATCTTGATCGTGTCTTTTTTATTTCCAAAATTCAAATAATCTGACATTTTATATTTTTCATCCTGTCGTTTCGTTCAAAATGCTTCTACAAAAAGCAATCGACGAACATGCGTAAAATGGAGCATGGATGAAAAGGAAGGGGGCGACGAATGAGTATACGAACACAATATATTTACATATATAGAACTAAATATTATCGACTTACAGTAGGTACGTATGAAAGTCCCTACAAAATTGTATTCGATTTAAAAGATTTATTTTGGTTTTAGCATAACAACTTTCTGTGTACGATTTATTGTCGACCCTTGTGTCAGCTGCTACTAAATCATATTTAAATTTAATGTACAGTTTTTACATAGTACCAGAAGTAACAATTACACATTTTTTATTGTATATATGTGAAACGTGTGTTGGGTACTGATTTGACTTTTAAAATGAAAACAAAATAATGTATCTTGTAAATTGTGCAGATGGTTAAATTTGGAAACAAAATTTGATAGGGTGATAATGAAAAATGAAGATAAATATATTTTTTTCTTCCATTTAATGCCAATTATTGGATATTGTAAATATTCTGAATTTGACTGCTGAAGATTTTGTAAAAATATGTAAATTGTTTCTTCAAAATAACCATTTATTAAACTCCAGCAATATTAATGGATTTTTATAAATAATACAAATTAATCGGGATTGAAAATTGTACATTTGATGATTTTTTAAAAATATAAATAAATAAATGAAAATGTATATGACAGCTAGCGTGATTGGTTACTCAATTTTTCCTCTGCACAGAATGCGCGAATAACCATGTCTATAGAGCAGTGATGGTAAAATCGTTATTTAAACCGTTATTTTAACTGTTATTGTGCTTGTGATTGTGTTAGATTGTAACGATGATTGATAACTGATTAACGTAATTCTTCGAGCCATGACTGGTACACTAGAAAGTTAGCCTCCGACAGTTAAATCTTAATTACCAATCATCGTTAAATTTCAGTTATCAATCATCGACACAATCACCGTCACATAACGGTTTACTATCACTACTATAGAACAACAAAATATATAAATAATACTTAATAATTTTTATTAAATATATTTATTTAGGAATATCTGTAAATAACAATTTTAAATAATATAATATTAAAAACTAGTAAAGATCATCAGAAGTTTATTTAGCATTTATTTTTGTTCATCTGCAGAGAAAACACGACATTACTCCGCAATCGTGGACATTGTATAGCCATTATTCCGCATTCACAGACATGACTCAATAATGTACAATTAGCATCTCTTTCAGTCCACGCAGATTAAAAAAACTTATTCAATCATTATTTACCCATGGTGAACGAATAATTGTGGCTTCTCGGGATGTACAATTTATAATCGAAGAATAAAGGTCTTATTAAAAATACATGAAATAAGTATTCAAAATAAATAAATTAAGATAAGTATTAATAAGTTTTCGAGAAAAAAACAGGAGCTGCCCGGTATCATTTTGTTGCTTTTGCTGAGCTATGTTTATGTAGGTATCAAATTCATTATTCTTATTTATTTACTTTTTATCAGGAAAAAGACAATAGAAAAATCATGGCCTCCAGTTAGTCTCAATTAGTTTATTTTCAGTTAAAATTAACATTTTTTCCTTTTAGTAATACATATTTACGTGATTACATAATCAATAAATTTGAATTTCATAACAGAATAACATTTTAAATATGAATTAAATATATTAATTATAAAGATATACGTATAAAATCAATTTTATCGAAAAATATTATTGTTGCGCCACCGGGATTCGAACCTGGATCTCTTTCCTAACCGGGGAAGGTGCTTTATCCAACTAAGCTACAGCGACATTATTTTTAGCGACAATTTTCGAACCTATATGTTACCTTTTTGATATTAATACATTTAATCGTTCCATTATTTTTGAAAGAGCCATCTACCTTATTTTTACAGAATCTCAAATACCTTTGAGTAAACTGATAGCAGACGCCAGAATTATCAATTCATTTTTATTAAATTTTGGACACATTGATACAACTTTATTATTTAGGAGAACACATTCTTATAATCTTATTATTTATTATCTTTCTAATTAATATATTTAATTCATATTTAAAATATCACAGACCGTCTGTTCTGAATAATTACAACTTCACAATAAGAATGTGTTCTCCTAAAGAATAACATTTATTTGTTTGCTAGGTAGATAAAAAACTACATAAAATATAATATATTATATGTGCATAATTAATAGATTTGTTACAATATTGTTTTCCTAGTAGCTGTGGTAAGCGATGGTGGAACCATTTAATATTTTAAAATAATGGGTTTAATAATATTCTTTATAACTAAATTTATGTGATTCACAACAATCTTTATTTTTATATATTTTCCTCTCACGTTTGTTATTTAGGCCACGACGATGACTGAAAATATGTTTTTTATAGAAGTGTTTATCATATACTAATGTTTTTGTAATGAAATTAATTTGAAATTATTTACTTAATTAAAATATAATATAAATGGAAATTATTTTTTCTAACGCCGCACCAGTCTAAAAGAAATCGTTAAACTAGACTCATTAAGTTATTAATTTTAATAAATAACCTTTATCAATACAATAAAATTTAAATATTAAGTAACATGTCTATTTACTCCAGCCCCTGTCGAATTAAAACATTAATTATTCTCTCGAAAGCACTTTAAGAAGAATTTTACTATACAAATATTACTCAATTGTGGTTTCTAATATATTTACGTTTATGTATGAAATATTATTTATAAAAGGTTTCAATTATCCATAATACATTGTAGGCTGTATCTAAATAATAAATATAAAAATAATTAAAACGTTTTTAATTAATTTTCAACGATTTGGTAGAAATGAAAATATAAAATTACCGTTACATCATTACACTTTAACCATACTAACAAATGTTTATTATCATTATTTTTTATAATAGTTACAGACAGTGCAACAGTAGATGAAAAATACGCGCGAATCCAAATGACATTAATATTCACAGCTGATGTCATTATTTATTATCTTAGCCTAAACATATACTTCGATAAGACTGTTATATTCTCCGACTCGCAAGCAGCTCTTGAATCCCTCTCTGCTAATATAAAAGTCTGGCTAGACAATGAGATAATCTGTTCCATCACAAAATGTCTATTTAATTTGTACAACAACAATAAAAAGGTGTCATTCGATTGGATTCTTTTACATAGGGGAATTCATGGAAATTAATGTGCTGATAAACTGGCCAAGGATGCCACTCTTTCCGGAGTTTTCCCCCATCAATTCCATATACCTATATACGACCGACTTAACATGGTAAAAAAAACATACGAATTCTATCTAGTCTGCACAATGGATGGATATAAATAATCATAAGAGTAATCGTCTTAAAGTAATTCAAGGATCTATTCCCCGCACCCACTGGTTCTCAAAAAGGAATGTTTCCAAAAGAACAGTATCAAATATCTCTAGAATGAGAATTGGGCAATGCCAGGTGGCCTCTCATTTCTTCAGATTGAACTTAATAAATTCCCCAATGTGTGAGTGTAGTGCCGAGGAGGAAACCCTTGACCATATTTTTTATGTCTGTCCATTGCGGATCACAGGTTTTTTTACAGTAATCTCGTCAATGGTAATTTTCTACTCCCGGTTAACTTGTGTCATCTTCTTTCTCTTAACTCGCCACACTTAATATATATAATAGCAAGTTTTTTGAACGACGATGGTATTGACTCGTAGATTAGTATTTCCTATTCTACAATATTATTGTACTTTTTTCTATAACACAAAGTTTTAAACTTGATTAATGGGACAAATCACTCGGAAGCGTGGATTGCCTATTTAAAAGAAGAAGAAGAAACATATACTTAGCACTCTATCGGGAACCCAAGTGGAAACCAATTCTGTTCTCCTGTAAAATATATAAATCGCGTGATCATTATTATAACGTACATAAACACGGTATCTCTATATAATCACGATAAAAAATAAATAAAAACATTATTTTTATCATTGATATATTTAATTTATTATAGTTTATTTACCTATAATTTTACCATACCTATACCTATCACTTAGGCGTATATGTGGCAGATCTATTTATAACAGAAAATGAAAAAATAAGGAAAGAATGTAAAGCTGATCTTAGTATAGAGTAAGATTAAGAAAGGACCACTTAGATGGCTTGGTCATATGGAACGGATGAATGAGGAGAGAATGGTAAGAAAGATATATGACGCAAGTGTTGATGGCACCAGAAGTAGAAGACGTCCGCGGAAGACTTGGCAAGACCAAGTAAACCAGATACTGGAGGATGGTCCTGTTAGAAGCCTCAATAATCGTCGAGCTTGTATGAGAAGATGTATGAATGTAGATGAGGCGAGAATTGTGTGTCAGGACAGAATTGTGTGGCGCTCTATACTCTCTGCCTACCCCCGCGGAGAAACGGCGTGATGGTAAGTAAGTAAGTACCTATAACTGTATTTGATGATAATATATATACCTACAATTCGCAATATTATTATATAGCAAAAAAAAAATTTATATCATGTATTCTGTATATAGCTCTGGTGAAAAATCAGATTTTAGTATCGAAGTGTTGTTTAATGATGATTTTGCTCAGCCTAATAGCGATATATAAATATTATTCTTTATCTCTCTATTTTTGACTAGAGTTGGTCGTGATTTAATTATTCCATTGGTAGATTTCTGGAGCGGTCCCGGAGTGTGATGCTGATAACAGCCTTCATTAGGTTCACTCGGCATGCTGGTAATCAACCCTAATGTAATTATACACCCTAATATATAAATATATTAAAAATAATTCCTACCTTAGATCTTTTCTTCACCTGTATAAATCGCCCTAATGGATATATCGAATGAATGCGACTCCCGTGGGAAATCAAAGTGTAATTATTCTATTATATTATTATATAGCTGTGATATGATTATCATTTTCTATAAATTTTGCATGGATTAGAAAGGATATACTTTTTCTTATAACAATATAAAATTTTTATGTCTTTAAATGACAACTGGGGTTAAAAATATAAAAAGTCAACCTAGCAAACCGCTAATATATATATAAGTTTATTTTTTAATCAAAACTCGACCTACAAAACGTCTTGATAAACGTTTGAATCCAGGTACATTTATATCCATTTTGTTACATTTAATATTATCAAAACATAAAAATTAATCAGTCACAGCTTAAACAATTTATTTCATTCTTACAGGTAAGACAGGTTATTATCGATAAGCCATTTTTTTATCATTTCTTCCAAGTTGGGGGAAAGCGTCCTCTTTTGTAAAAACCCAGGTAGTTTATTTTTTATTGTAGGAACAACAAATTCTATTGTACTCGATCCATACTTATTGGTTTGCTTAGAAAGCAATCACTTTGTGGTTTGACATATTACATTAAATAAAATACAATCATTTGTATGAAACCACGAAATTTATTATACGCCAACCGGTTTCGCTTAACTCAAGCTTTGTCAGGATGTATTTAAAACTAGTTTAGTTTATAGTTTAGAGAAATTAAAAAGTAGTTTTTGAAGGTTAGCTATAAAGATACGTAAGAAAAAAATTACTTACAGAAAAATTCACATTTAATTGAGCAATCCTAAGATTCTGTAGATGACAAATACTATGATGGGCTGGCTATGTTGAAAGGATGCCAGGTGACAGGACACCGAGAATCATGACAAAGAGGACAACCTAGAGGCAGACCGAGGATGAGGTGGGCTGACTCTGTGGAAGGGGACTGGAGTAGAATGGGACGGTTCAAGAAATGGAGAAGAATGGCCAGGGATGGCCGCTAGATAGCAGTTATGAAAGGAGGCCAAATCCCACCTTGGGATGTAGTGCCATGGAAGAAGAAGAAGACTTAACATTTCCACATAAATCACAATGGACATAAACATATAATAACCCGATGGTCCTAATTTATATAATATTTTTATAAATATATCAATTCACGTACAAGCAAATAAATTGTATAATAAATGATACTGTATAGAAAAAAATGATATTAATTTTTTACAACTATGTGAAATTTTTTATAAATTTATTCTAAATATAATTCGACTGGAATTGCGGTGGCACGTGCACGGTCCTCGAAACTCGATCGTGTTTCAAAGAACATACATAATATCTGAAAACGGGTGAAGTCTTTGTCTTAGTCTGACGATGCGCCACACCGACGGGGAGAAATACATATTTGTTTATACACATAGTGACGGAGGTAATAAATTATTTGAAATTTTAAAAATATGTATTAAATATATTAATTAGAAAGATATACATATAAAATCAATTTTATCGATAAATATTGTTGTTGCGCCACCGAGATTCGATCCTGAATCTCTTTCCTAACCGGGAAAAGTTCCATTATCCAACTATGCTACAGCCAAAAAATTTTTAGCGACCAATTTTCGAACCTATATGATACCTTTTTGATATTAATACATTTAATCGTTCCATTCTTTGAAAGAGACATCTACCTTATTTTTACAGAATCTCAAATACCTTAGAGTAATCTGATAGCAGACGCCAGAATTATCAATTTATTTTTATAAAATTTTACACACATTGATACAACTTTATTATTAGGAGAATTATGTTATTATGTTCTCCTAATGAAATTTTTTTATTGATTTTTGTAATTAAATAATTAATTTCACCTTTACAGAAGTTAAGAAGTCTTGAACATATATTACGCTCGCCTTCACTCACTATCGCATAAAAGTTTGTACACAGATAAACTTTGCTCTCGAGTCTTGGAGATTTGGCAGTAAATGTGTATATGCATAGGTCAGTCGACCTACGATAAACTTTAATATTTTAGCACGATCCAACAGTACAGGATTAGTTCCTGTGCTGATCTTAACTCGAGTTTTGTGAATGTGCGCGAACTCTTAGAGTACTCGAGTGGTATTTGTGTAAGTAATAGCATGGTACCATAATCAGTAATGCAACAGCGTCCGTACATCTTCGTGAGTTATCTCGTAGGTACCCAATTATATATAGATACTTAAACTGCTTTCTTGACATTATAGACATTCATGTTAAAGAAATGCAGCTCGAAGAAGTCAATAACTATGTTTACTTAGGACATCGAATTTCCATATCCGAAGGTATAACCGACGAAATTGTTCGCAGAACAAAGCTACGCTAGAGTGCATTCGCGCGCTTGAACATGATTTTCAAAAGTTATCCTCACTGTGTCAAAAATGTTCTACCAATGCATACTTCAAGTACTTCCGTATGACTGTGAGACACAAATTCTCAAAAAAGAGAGGTCGAAAAATAAAGAGTAAAGCAAAAAGGCATCAAAAGATGTTCATATGTTGTGCATCACATGAAAGGACAGAAAAATAAGTGGGTAAGAGAATTAACAAGAGTAGTCGATAGAATTGAATACGCCAGAAAATGAATTGGAAATAGGTGGGTCACCTTGGAGGATGGATAATCATTAGATAAGCACAGTCATCCGAAGAAATCTAAGGGGAAAAATAAGGCGTCCAAAAATCCGCTGAACTTATGAAATCGTTAAACTCTGCAAAAATACATGGCAGCGAATACTAATGGATGGAGAAAAATGCAAGGCACTTGGGAAAGTCTTCATCTAGCATTGGATAGAAAACGGCTGATAATGTTGACCATTATTTAATAACAACAAGGAATTAAATTAAAACAAATAGGTACTCATGAATATAATTTTTTTTGATACTCTTGCAAATACATACTACTATTTGAGTATAATTTGATATTGGAAACGGTAATTTTTTAGACAAATTGAGATATATTATGAAAATTCTATGTTGACATTTCGATATCTTTTTATTACAGTTTTCCAGTTTTGACATCTCTATGCTAAATATCTTCCAACAAGACACCGGAAGATTTTCTCTCCGTAGAGGTAAACCTCGGTCGCGATCAGGTGTAGAATGAAGGTGTGGGCGTGTAAGGGTAGGTCACCCTGGCGCTGGCCGACCAACCTTCCGATCGCTCCCCCTTCGCACGACGAAATTTGTTTTTCACAGAAGATCCCCTACTGTCATATATTTTCTACGTGCGCAAACCACCATCACAGATTTCGTTTTTGTTGCTTTCAATTCCACTGATTTATTTGACGGTTTCGGGCGCGTATCTGAAAATTTAAAAAATATATCTCCATGGAAAACGCATAATTCTAACATTCATTAAGGCATATCATTTTAATCGAAGCCCTTAAATCATATCGAGTAATGTAGAGTGACACAAATAAAGATAACGTCGATTTAAGTATTGGTAGGTATGGTACTAATTCTAATTATGTTTTGTTTCTGAAATTATATTTGTTTTATACTTCTTGTACAGTATCTTTTGTGTATAGTTTTCTGGACTCATCTGCCGTGTATATCAGACTTTTCTGATCAAATTGCAGGGTCCATTCAGAAAGGTCAGATATACATGGCAGATTAGCCCAGAAAAGTATACACAGAAGATTTTGAACGGTCGTGAAAACCTAAGAACATTCTTATTTTGTGTTTATACTTCTCTATAAAATTAATTGAAATGTTGGAACTTTGTTTTTGATAAATAATGAATAGGTATATATGATTTTTAAATAAAGTTCTCGTAACATTTGCGATTGATTTTCAGCGTTTGTGTTTTAAGCATATATGAATTATGTATAGGTAACTAGAATCAATTATGGGGTTGGAAGTCTAAACGTTATATTATGTTAGGAGAACACATTCTTACTGTGAAGTTATAATTATTCAGAACAGACGGTCTGTGATATTTTAAATATGAGTTAAATATGTTATATATTGATGTATTTAAAATGTCACAGACCTATGTTCTGAATAATTAAACCTTCACAATAAGAATGTGTTCTCCTAATAATAAAGTTGTATCAATGTGTCCAAAATTTAATAAAAATGAATTGATAATTCTGGCATCTGCTATCAGTTTACTCAAAGATATTTGAGATTCTGTAAAAATAAGGTAGATGGCTCTTTCAAATAATGGAACGATTAAATGTATTAATATCAAAAAGGTAACATATAGGTTCGAAAATTGTCGCTAAAAATATTGTCGCTGTAGCATAGTTGGATAATGCACCTTCCCCGGTTAGGAAAGGTTCGAATCCCGGTGGCGCAACAACAATATTTTTTTTAATAAAATTGATTTTATATGTATATCTTTCTAATTAATATATTTAATTCATATTTGTTATATTATGTCACTAATTTTACAAATGCACTGTGAAAAAGTTCTCTTAACAGAGATTTGAAGATGATTGCATCGGAAATACTGAAGATGGCTTAAGATTGTGAGGTATCGTATTACTGAACACCAGAATAACCAGTTTACGGTTAGGATATCCTAGTGTGTGATGTAGACGTAATGTGACGGTGCGGGGCTTTTTATATTTAAAAAGCAAATACCTGCTGAATGAAGGAGCGAAGAATTTTTTTTACAGGCTCGGTACATACATCGACCAAATACTTTCAGATGCGCGGTGATTACACACTATAACATTCATCCTCTGTTAAGAGATTAAAATATTACAATATTTGTATATGTTCATCTTGATTCGCCTTCAAAAATTAGCGAATAGGTATACGTGACACTTGACATTTCTAAAGGATTGCAAATAGGTGGTATGTGACATCAAAGACCTACATTCGTCAATGCCACCTATAATGGGTAATCGTCTAATTGAATTTCTTAATACATAAACAAACTGGTGTTACAGGTGCCTGTGGTATCCATCGCAGATGTGATTGCTGAGCTTAATGATTGGAAGCTCTAGTGGTTTTAAAGAAAGCAGTTAATTTCAATTATTCCCTTTTGGAGTTTGTTAAGTATGAGTTTTTATTTAAATCCATTAGTCTTGATAAAAGGAGTGCACTTCTACAATAAAGTATTTCATTCATCTACAGAGCATAGTTGATAATCTTGATAATGCTTGAAGGTGTTTAATAGTGATAGTAAAATCGTTATTTAAACTGTTATTGTGACTGTGATTTTGTTCGATTGTAACGATGATTGATAACTGATTAACGTAATTCTTCAAGCAATGACTGGTACACTAGAAAGTAAGCCGCCGACAGTTAAATCTTAGTTACCAATCATCGTTGAATCCCAGTTACCATTAATCGACACAATCACAGTCACGTAGCGGTTTACCATCACTAGTGTTTAATGCAACTCTCGGGTCAAGAGAAATAATATTATTGTCTCTGAATTCATTAATAGTAAATAAGAAAGAAATGATCAGTCTACTCTAAATTTATTCTCAGGTTGCTGCAAAGCTGTGAATGACACGCTGCTGAGTGTAATTATGGGGTAGCAACATGGAGGTAAACCTCGCGAACCACAGTTATACCTCGTGTAGTATCGGTCTTAAATCCTGGAGCCGATGATAAAACAAGAAAAATGTAGACGCGTTCAGGGCGAGCTGAGCTCACCTGAACCGGCGTATCTCACGACAGTACGTGCCCTCTTTCCTAAGCGCCACACGTTTGAATCGTTAAACATGTATTTTCGTATGTTTTGTGTGAGATGATGTACGTGTTAGATTGAATACATTTGCGAAGAAGCAACACATGCGCCCCCATTGTATTCTGAGCAAATTTATAATACAATCTTTTCTTTGCGCTGCGTCAAAAAAGCAAAAGGGTACGTGCTCATAATAAATAATAATCCCACGAAAGGAAGGCTTCGCCGAAGCACTTTCAGTGAGGACGTCTCAGGTGCGAAATTTGAGTCATGACATTTATTCCTTCATCATGCACACCAGAAAGTGTCAGGGTCTTCCTTGCAATACGCCGACGCGAGACCAATATTAACAGTGTTCAGTATTCAACCTCTCGACAAATTCGAACTATTTCATTTCATTCATGCCTTAATTCGTGATTTTATTTAAACAGTTTGCATTTATAATTATATCTTAAATACTAATTAAATGTAATAATTAGAAAGATATATAATACATATAAAATCAATTTTATCGAAAAATATTGTTGTTGCGCTACCGGGCTTCGAACGTGGATCTCTTTCCAAACCGGGGAAGGTGCATTATCCAACTATGCTATACTATGTTCTGAATAATTACATCTTAAAAATAATATAATTATATCAACTGACAACTTTAGTCAGTATAGTAGAATTTCATGGTAAATTTCCCGTCAATTATTCAAATTTAAAAAATAGATCAAAACAAACGAAATGCTTGTTTTTGATTCATTCCATGGATTTCATTTTTGATTCTGGTCTAATTTTTCCAACCAAAACTATCATTAAAATATTATAATGAATCATATCATATAACGTTAAGAAATATTGATGATTCATATGAATCATCTCATCATCATCATATCATCGAGATATGTATATATTGATGATTCATATGAATCATCTCATCATCATCATATCATATATCATATATATGAATCATCAATATATACATATTTCGAATGATGAAAATAATTGTTATTATTATACTATTATTTTGTTGAGGAAATATTAATCCCTACATCAGAGCTTTGCTAGTATCAAGAGGCGTCCAATTACAGATTAATCCTAGTTAGTAGAAGTAACCGGCGCTAAACCAAACAAACAGTGTACCACATGCATTAAATCATTCATGTATTAACAATTCTAAATATGAATTAAATATATTAATTAGAAAGATATACATATAAAATCAATTTTATCGAAAAATATTGTTGTTGCGCCACTGGGATGAAATTGATTTTATATGTATATATTTCTAATTAATATATTTAATTCATTTTTAAAATATCACAGACCTATGTTCTGAATAATTATAACTTCACAATAAGAATGTGTTCTCCTAATATTAACAATTAGTTTGCAACATACGTTTTTGAGTTTATGAAACTAATTAATTTACTTTTTAAAAACGATTTATGTTTTATTAGCAAATTGTATCGTTCTTGAATCCTATACATTTATAGATATATCTAAAAAATAAACATTAGCAAAGTAAAAGTCGTGAAAACTCAGTATTTGAGGTTTCAAAATGGATTGTATTTCATTCGATTAAATAATTTAGTCCAGAGGTTTCATTACATAGGTTGATGCTCTATTCGTACAGAAAAATAATCCAGAAGGTTGTTTTAAATGCCTGAATCTATAATACCCTAACGAAATAAAGCCTAGATTAATTTGTAAAGGTTTATTGTCTGGCCGGAGTTGAAACCGCAGCTTGGAAGCTTCTGCAGTAAAGCTCTTTTGGATTGTTTCGTTTTAAGCATTTTACATACGCTTAATATTGTTGAAGTTAAATTTATTAAAATAGTTTTATGGTATTCATATATCTTTTAAACTTGTTTGAAGTGATTTAGTTGAATCTAAAAACTGTCCTTGAAACGTCAAATATTTTTTACAAGTTATTATTAATTGTACGATACCTGTCTCATGAGACTTTTTAACTCTCAAAACTTATTCTCAAATAAAGTTTATAAGCAGATTATTATAAATAAAATAGTTAAGTAAGGTTAGGTAAATAATAGTGATTGGTCTTACGTGTTGGTTAAGTCTTTTTACATAGGTGTCGATATATATATGTTATTACGTTTCATCTTGGTTACTTTAATGTATCCCGGTGTTTCACGCTGAAGACCACTCACCTCGGATTCATGCAGGGCACCGGCTAGTTCTGTTGGAAGACACCTGAACCAGGGCGGCTTCTCACGGAAGAATAGATTCGTTGGCAGATGGTATTATTGCAATGGAAGGGTTTTGCACACATTAAATGAAACATGGTCAAGAGTATACACGAATTTATTATTATCTCAACATGGTAATTTGATCAAGAGTCCTGACAAACTTAATCATAGATAGTGCGGAATAAAGAGGGGCGAGTACGCCATGTCACTATTTAACCCATCAGGTAAATCAATAGCGGGCTGTGGTGTACCTTGGTCTGGACCTTCCCACGTCTCCAAACGATGATCGACTTCGACGGCACCACAGAATGAGGTTAATTTGACAGCTGTGACGCGAACACGCGTGGCGGCAGTGATAATAATTGTAATTGCGCGCTTTTACACTATGCAATTTACAACCTCGACACTAGACACTGCGTATTTAGAGAACCAGGCGATCGTGTCCGAATGGCAAACTCGGTTGCTTGATCGTAGACGCTTCTGGAATGTTCTATCGCGAACGCTGTATTTTGCAAGTAATTCGGGAGACGGCCGTACACCCGTGTGCATTTATTACTTATCGGATTGTGTCGTGCCTATCCCCTCCAAATCATTGATTCGGCATCGACACGCTCGATCGGATTATAATAATTGGAAAAACCACCCCTCAGGGATAATTCGAGGTCTTTCCTTCTTCGGGCTACTTTCTGACTGACTCGCCTCTCGGCTCGTCTTCGTTCGGGCTCGCGGCTGTATCTATTGCGCTTTTAGCAAACCAGCGCGCGACCCTGAGCTGTGACATTATATGCAATATGACAACATGTGGGTCTTGTATGTTTATATGTCTGTTCATTACCGCTGTCGCAACCGCCATCCATCCCATATACCCAAAAATAGTGAGAACATGTTAGGTAATATCTTCTTTCTGCCTCGGCTTCATGTTCAGGGGGGAGGCATCTAGTCTAACTGGTTCTTTTTTAAATATTGACAAGTCAAATGTGTTGCACACAGAGACTAGTGCCATAAAATAAAATGTTACGTATTTGTTACTTAGTTGTGAAATATTATTATTGACTTATAAATAATTATTATTTGCTTTACGCGGCGTGCCGCGGGATTGGGAATACAATAAACCTTTGCCCACCCGCCGGTACGCCGCCCCTGTTGTTTAAATTTAGTGTATTTAGTGCCGGGGACAACAGTAGAAATAAACAAATGTCGTAGTCCACAGCACCCATACAAAATTATCCCGCCAGTTTTACCTTTTTGTCAAAAAACCCTTATCAGAGCAACCACGGGAGCCCGCCACTGGGAAAAACCCGCTTAACGAACATTTCGAGATAACGAAATTACTAAACATTTAATAACTCAAAAGAAAACACTGGCCGGATAATTCTTGTTACGGGATATCACGGGTCGCGATATTTACTACAGAATTCCCTACTCGTGATATCCCCAATTGTTAATTTTAATATAGTTATTTAATTATTTGTCTCCGGAAAACGGGTTCTGCCGCCTGTCAGCCCGCGACCGAAAAATGGAGTAATGTTGCGCCGTTCGGCCGGCAGGCGGCACCGAACGCCATATCACTTGGGGCGCGGTTAGGCTTGTAAACGCGCCCTGATTGGCACGGGGGGTGGTGGTGGGGTGGCGTGCGCTGGTAACGGCGCCCGTCCACTCCTCTTGAATAAATACAAGCGCACCGCAGTATGGAGGTCACTTCTCGTCAAACGTCTCGTCTCTACACAACAAACTACATACTGCGGTGCACTGAATACACCTTTAGCAAGTGTTTCATTTTGCATCCCGCCTCATCCCTCGGAACCTCGCCGTCCAGCAGCCTTCTGCCCCGACCCCTCGGTCCGGTACCGGCTTTCGAATCCGTGTCCACCGACGGTTTGGAGCGAGTGTGAAGATCTCGACTTCGGTCGGGTGAATCCGCTCGTACCCTAGCGAAGTGACTTGAGGCGACCACTTTTTGTTTGGTTGGCAACAAAATGGTTATGAAATGAAAGAATATTTGTATTTAAGAAAATTTATAATCTATATCTTGAGATGCTTGCATGTGTTTAAACTGGAAAATGAGTAATTTACTTTAATACTTATAAATAAGGTTATTCAAATATAATTATAATTAAATGAACATTAAATATCTGTGTTCATCATGCCAGCATTAATTTCTCTGCCAAATTGTCTATATTGACGCTTTTCTGATGTTGATTATTCAGGTCCCTCACGTAAGGGATTACCTCTCAGGATGGTCCTGAATCCTGGACGTAAAGTGTGGTCAGCTCCTTGTGGTGCCAGTGTAGGGTGACGGAGTTCAGGCTTGTAGTTGATGATGAGATGATGCCCAATTATTCAGGTAAACCGGGACTCTGGACGCGATATTCTGATGCTATAGCGACAGTCTGTTCTCGCTACACCGGTTATATTTATCAACTTTTTGATACTTTCTCATTTACGATTAAACGCAAAGAACATCACAGTCTAAGCTTAAACTCGAGGCGCACAGCTTAAATTTTCCCCGGAATTACAATTTATGAAGCGCTTACTTGATACTTTTAGAAACGATATGGATTTTATTTTCTGATTGAAAATAAAATCTCGCCTTAGGCGTAGCCACTTATCTCGGCGGAGAATATCAGAGGACTGGTCACCTATGGCGATACATCCCTCAAGGCGCATTTGCCTACGTGACTCTAGTTATGTTTGCTGGATTACCGTCGCTGTACCCAAGCTGCGTCGGCCCTCCTGCGTCCAACAATACCGAGCTTTTATGACCGTCCGTTCCTTACTTTGACTAAGTGCTTTTGTAGCCTTGAATAAAATATTGTTTTGGGTAATTTTGCATTTTAACAAACATCTCGAACATTTCAAAATATAATGTAATTAATTATAATTCTTAATGTATTTTTTTTTACACAATATTTAGCTAATCAGAAATCATCAAAATACCCCATATTACATAATCTGCTGGGTTTAAATCTGGGCTGTTCGGTGGCCATATGCCTGGCTCGATGAAATTAACATTCTTATGACGAAGAAAGTTGATTGTATTTCTGGCTGGGTGAGATGGAGCGCCGTCCTGCTGTAATGTCCAGTTATGCTGTAATGTCTAGCTATACTCCAGGCATTGTTTTAAAACTCTTTGATCATTTTCCTAGCACCCCAACGTTTTTCAATTCGCAAATTTTTTATCAGAATACGATTTTCTGCAGTGAGTTTTGTCATTCTGGACAACAATTTGAAAAAAGACAAATATAAACTATGTGAAAATTAATAATCAAAGATGGCGACCAGAAATTGTCGAAATGAAACATAATATAGGTAAATAGGTAAGTAAGTAAATTAGTCAACTATTTAAGCTATTGTTGATATAGTTAAACTAATTTTGATGTAATTATATCACATTTTACGAAATGTTCTCACTTTTTTTGGGCCATCCTGTATATGTTTAAACGTTCTCAATCTGATACATTTATTTAACAGAATGCATATTTCATTTAATATAAAAAATGCGATGATAATAATTATTTGCTTTAAATTAAAATACATTTAACTTATCCGCGATTTGTATATAATTTTCCCTGATTTAATAATGTCTCTGTTAACATAAAACTCACGGTGTATTGATTTCTGCAATGAATGTGAATGTTGAAAAACGTTGTTTAATAATTTGTATTAAATGCAAATAATAAACCTGCTGCAAACAGTATTACGCATTCAATGCATATAAATAATTTACGCTAATGAATAATTCAACCTAAATGAATATTCCACCATGCAAACAATCAGTACCTATGATGTAATGTTATAGGAAAGTCGCATTTTAAATACGTTTAACATTATTTTAAATGATTTTCATACAAACTTCTTTGTTTACTTATTAACTATAATTATTCAATCAATATAATGAATAAAACAGTCTATAATTATTCACAATATTGAAATCTGTCCAAGAACACACAAGTACTGGATTTTCACCTATAAAGGCACTGTTATTAAACGAATAATAGATATCTCATAGAGACGAAGCTATTTTTTATTATATTTTATGGAAAATATATTAAAGTATGAGTAACTACAAGGCTTAAAACCTGTCTTCGGCTGGCTTAAGTGGCTGTAAATATAACGTTCACCATTCTCACCTATCAATCTACATATCTATAAAATTTTTGAAATTTGTATGTATGATAATATTTGATTTTTCAGGCATATTATAGTATAATGTGTTAAATACATTTTACAGATAGAGACTATTGCTTTAAATAATTTAAAATAAAGATTTTCACTGTGACATATATGCTGTTTCACACAAATGAATGATCAAATTAAGTCCGTAAGACAGGTTGTAAGCCATCCATACTTCCATATATTTTCCATTAAATATAATAAAAAATAGTTTCGTCTCTATGAGATATCTATTATTTGTTTTATAATTATTTAATCAATATAATGAATTTTTGGCTTCATCTTTTTCGTTTAACTTTAAATGAGAGTGGTGAATGGTGTGGCTGGATATTGCAGATGACGGCGTTGATGATCTGTCACCACTAATTACGGTTCGTAGTATTTCTTGCACAGTCCAAGAGATCTTGTACCTTCTACCCTCCTATTGGCTGCCAATTTTTTGCATGGTGTACTTTTGTCTAGTAATATGATACAAATATCTGAGGTTTCTGAACGCTACTTAATGTTAAATTTTTTAATAAACGGTGAAGTAGTTCTGCATGGTGTCCGTGGTATGCGGAGTATGCAGTCGTCGGCACCACATTTTCAGTCCTCTTGCGTTCTTATTGTTTCTCGAGTCAGAGTCTTACGTGGACTCCGAGGATAATGATTCGGATTGGTTTTATTTTTATATTTCTAGTTATGCTTTGCTCTAGTCAGATTTTTTAAGCTTGTCAATAGCAGACTATTATGGCAATCCTCTTAATATCTGTCCCAGTCTCCTACATTTCGTATGGAAGATATATAATATTTGTGTACATTTGTATTATTATACATTCTATCAATTACCATGATTTTAGTTTTATCTCGGTTTTTTGGTTTACATAAATTTTATCACTCTCATACTTAGACCTGATTCTAAAATCCCGTTAGAAAAATTAATACATGCGATAATAATAAAAACAGTATTTTAAGTACTAATTTAATGTATTAATTATAAATATATACATATAAAATCAATTTTGTCGAAAAATATTGTTTTTGCGCTACCGGGATTCGAACCTGAATCTCTATTTCCAATCCGGGGAAATACACTACCAATTGTGTTATAGCGCCAGTACTTTTCATGACAAATTTTCGAACCTATATGTTATACTTTTTTAAATTAATACATCTGTCATCCATTATGTGAAAGCCATCTACATTATTTTTACGGAATCTCAAATCCGGTAGCGCAAAAACAATATTTTTCGACAAAATTGATTTTATATGTATATATTTATAATTAATACATTAAATTAGTATTTAAAACATCACAGGCCTATGTTCTGAATAATTACAACTTCACAATAAGAATGTGTTCTCCTTAATAAAATAGTATTTACCTTAAATTTTTTATAAATCTAACTAAGTCCTCGTGCATGCTGCATTTTTATCCATTTGCCCCAATTTTACTTACTTCCAAGCCTTACTTCCACAACTTGAATTCAGCAGTCCGGCGCATCGATGACCTTCCTCTGCGTTTTCAAACTTGCCAACGATTATATGTTTTTATTTGGGAACATTTCGTCGAGCAATAATATTACCACGTGTACAATGAAATATTATTAAGGTGATGTTTCTTCTTTGAGATAATTACGATACATTTTGTATAATTTTATTCACTAATTACAATTTTAAATTGTTTATTACGAAAGTACACTGAATCATTAACTCCAATGTCTAGTTTATACAAAAAAAGGCGATAAATCCGTAGAACGGTGACATTCGAAAAAAACAATCACATTTATTTCTAGAATTCTCCTGGAAAGATTATCGTTATTTTGAATTTATATTACTTATACACACATTTTTAATCAGCTAATTTTTAAATAAATATTTTAAATTACGTTTTTAATATAAGTAGGTATGTGTATTTAAAATCAGACTCAGCCCAAGAATGCTATGGTATATTCGAAGTTTGTCTGTTTTTCGAAATACCGTAGCATATTCATCGCTGAAAGAATAAAATATCGTAAATGGCGTAAAAAATGAAAAAATCTGCTTTAGATAGCGCAATAATCATTATAAAACACAATGAAATACTAAGTTTAAAATCTGAGAATTATTCTGTATCCTCAGTAGCATGCGGTATTTTTTAAACATTATTTAACATAAATACGAATAAAAGCAAAACCTAAATTAACAAATATATCAGGAATAGAGTCTATTCGAAATACGCAGTAGTTTGAACAAACAAACAGATGCAGTATTCCTTAAACTACAACGTTTAGTCAATTTGAATAGCGTTTGTTATATTCAGTGATTTTGTAATAAATTCAAATTTTATGGTGCGGTGTGAGAGGGCTTCGCAGATTGTCTGTGGTTTACGGAAAGAGTACCAAATCCATTCCCGCCGTTTATACCCGTGGATGCTATAATGTGACCGCCGTCTTCTGCCACGGCCTGGACGAGCACGTCATTGAGTTAACGCCGAGGTTTTTAATAGTAGGGGGGCCTGGCATGAGGTTTATGCTACTATTTTGAAATGCAAAGTTAATGAGATTTTGATCGTTTATTTTGTATAAATCCATAAGTTGAACATCTCAGTATAAAAAGTTAATTTAGTTCTTTTTCCAGAGGGAAACCTTTCCTTGTGGAATGACAATAGAAATTATGAAAATAAAGCATTAGGAATAGATATTTGGAAATGTGGCGGCGCGTTTGCGACCAGCACGGAGCTCGGCTTTGAAAACACCTGATTAAAAACACTGTTCAATATTGAGATATGTCCCTAATAACTATTGATTATATATACTTAAAATTAATATTTTCTCATTCAAAAATAGATCGCATTTTGGCACAAAATTACATCCCTTGTTAAAATAAATAAACACAAAATAGGTTTATTCAAGTTAACTTTGTATTTTAGAATGCTTTTATTCATTCACCCTTAATCTTATATCAATTTATCTTAACCTTTTCTCACTAAGTAATATAATACGAAAAGGGTCGCTGATCTTTTAAAACTTTATACCACTTGATGAATTTATTCTCCTTATAAATTCCCAGTTGTATGGTCCCAAATCTGTTATTTTTATTTTTAAATGTTCACGTTGAAGGTGGGAAGAGTAACAGGTTTAAGCTTAATAATAAGTTAAAAAAATAAGTGTAATAATAGAAACAGTAAATGTAGGGAATTTTAAAAAACAAGTATTAAGAAATATTTCATTTAGTGTAATTATTCCAAATTATATTAACAAAAGTATATTATAAGAACATATTTTTTCTTTACTAATAATAAAACCACTCCAAATCAACACTAAATTTATACTTAATATTAATATGTAAAAATCAAAAATAAAATTTTATCTAAATATTAATTGATTATTTATACAAATTAATTGATTTTATATAATTTTCATATCATAAGTGGCATTTATATATATACTTTTATATCCCTACCCTAAATATATATGTTTGTGGTCTAGTGGTTACGATAGTCGCATAGTAATCTAGCGGTCGGGGGTTCGAGCCTCGTTCCAGGAGGCCATCAAGTTAGTCCTATTTTAATAGCACAAGCATTTAGCTCAGTTTGAAAATAGCAAGCAATCTTTATTTAATATTGATTGAAAATAAATAGTTTTATCACATGACATAATATACGTTAGTTACAAGGAGTGTGCTTGAAGAGTAAAAATAATATCAGTGTATTTCCATTTGCGTACAGTAATAGAACTTAGTAAAAAATATAAAATAAAGACAAATATATAATATTAAAACTATTATTTAAGAATGTTTTTCTGTTCAGTAAACTATTTTTCCGGAGCACAAATAAATTCGTTTGATTTTAGTTCATCGAACCATGTTCTATGATTTTTTAAATAACATTCTTGTTTCTACGTTTAAAAAATGTTTAATTTTTATCTAAGCTCTACTGCGATTTTAATTCCTCCAGAACCTCAAATTAAAATGCGAGTCCCGATTTGGGATTTTCATCCCAGTGGTCCTCTGTTATAGCTGATAATAAAAACAAAAACATAAAAAAACAATATAGCCAATTAGCCCAGCGAATGTACACGAGACCTAACGTTTTAATACTCCATACTGCCCAGAGAAGTACCCTCTACAGGCGTTGGAAAGTGTAATTTTCCAACCGCACCTCACATCGGGGGTTGGTGATTTAATTTATTTTTATTTTTGATAGTTTTAACAAAAATACGTAAAAAATCATTGTGCAATATCTTTCTCCCTGTTCATTAATAAATTAGGTTATCCAGTAAATTATTGTGATGCTAAGATATAATCAAGAGCATAATATTATACAGATAATACAGGGTTATTTAAAACAATGGACTCAATTTCGTAACTATATATTTCTAACTGCGAACGAGTGACAAATATGAAGTAAATTACATTTTATTAAAGAGAATGAATACCTTATTATTGTGATGTTGTAATTATTAAGAACATATATCTGTGATATTTGAAATACTAATTACAGGTATTAATTCGAAAAATTTAAATATAAAATCAATTTTATAGAAAAATATTTTTGTTGCTACCGGAATTCAAACCTGGATCTTTTTCCCATCCGAGAAAGGTGCATTAACCGACTGTGCTACAGCACACAGCATTTTTGACGACAAATTTTCAAAGGTATTTGAGATTCCGTAAAAATAAAGTAGATGGCTTTCAAATAATGGAACGATAGATGTATTAATTTGAAAAGTGTAACATATAGGTTAGAAAATTTGTCGTCAAAAGTACTGTCGCTGTAGCTTAGTTGTACAATGCACCTCCACCGGATTGGAAAGAGATCCAGGTTTGAATCCCGGTAGCAACAACAATATTTTTCCATAAAATTGATTTTATATGTATATTTTTCTAATTAATATATTTAATTAGTATTTTAAATTACATTTTATAATACTCACAATAAAGTTTAAAAATACAGTTTACAAATGTTAAATGCGACCCTCATTGGTTGCACGGAAATTATGTAATCGGTAGCTGAACTCGTTCCACACCCGATGAAGCATGTCTTGTGTTACTGAGTCCACCGCAGCTGTGGTACGGTTCCGCAGGTCGGCCGGAGTTGTTTTGTAGTGGTGGTACATAAACTACTTATTTTACAAACCCCCGCAAGTAAAGTCACAGGGCGTGAGATGAGGAGATCTCGGGGGCCAGAACTGAAGATCCAGGTCTTCATTCACAATGCGACTTATCCATTGTTGAGGTACAAATTCATTCAGAAGACCTCAAACATCCAATGAGGTGGAGCTCCGTCCTGTTGAAAGATCAAGTCTTCCGAATCTTTATTTAATTGCGGAAGACGCCAGCTTTTCAGCATACCGAGATACGTTACTCCAGTAACCGTGTTTTCCGCAAAAATATTGATTAATAAACTTTTGTTTGCGATTCGTTACTAAACACTTTTATCTTGGGTGAGTCTATGTAGATCATTCACATTTTTTATTTAAATTTATTTTCCACTTATTTTATTATACATATATTGTATATGCATAACTTCATTAATTATACTTTTTTTTACCCAATATTACCCAAATCAATAAAGAAATCAATTATCGTGTTTGAATTGGGGAGTATTTAAGTTTTAAAATAAAATAAACGTAAGTATATACGTAAGATATAAATATATAATTGAAATTATTAAATACATATACATAAACATAATCAAAGTTATTCATTGATTAGATCTTGCAATTGCTGTCGGAGTTTTATAATATTTGTTTGATTTGTAATTTTTTTCTGATTTGATTTTATTTGAGAGGGCACTATAATTTTGAATACCTAGATAAGTGTAATAGTGTTGAGAAGCACTAGTTTTAAATTTGGGGATTTCTAAGTTACCACGAAATCTTGGTCATTCAACGTATAATTCAGGAAATATAGCAGTATGACATTTTTGAATAACCCTGTATACATAAACTAGTACATAAACTTTGCCAGAGTTAATATACACAGACATTAAGCAGTTTCTCAGCGTTGCGATCCAGGAGGTGCTACCTCTTGTGAGGCGTCGTAGAAATGCTAAATGTTACTTTCAACTGATTTAATATCTGCACGTTATTTATTCGCATTTTTCATCTTCAATTATAAGTACAATATAGTAGAGAGCTATTTACGAATTATTGATGCATGTTGCGTGTTGTGCGTATTAGATCAATATCGAAGAAACACGCCTCCGTGCTGTCCAATTATTATCTATACGACATTGGTTTTTACGGATATATCATTTTAATAGCGATACAATTAATACAATTTTACTAGTGATGAAAATGTTGTATATTTTATATCGCATAACTAAGTTCTTCACTATCAAACTAGACAGAACCTATGTTATATTGGCTGTCAAATATATGCCTAATAATTAAAAATAATAAAGTGAATAAGAATATGGCATTATCATTAACATTATGGAAATTCAGATATACTGAAGTCAAAATGTTCGGAGAAAATCGTAAAAATTCTGTGACATCTTCATGATGCCATGAAAGTAACAGTCACTAGTGATGGCTCACTAACTGACCCCTAATAAAATAAAAACTGGCATGTAAAATGGTAAAACTTTTCTAATTATTATAAGTTCCCATGATGGAAAAGTATCGTTTTAAGAGCTGCAATTGGACGTCTTACAAAGAGAACCTTCGACAACTACGATATAAAAAAAATAGCCTACGATATTTATGTTATACTTCAAATACTATTCTAAGCTTCCGAAATGTGAACACCGTACATAAGATACATCAAAGCTCTAGAAATGCTTTTCCTACAATGTTTAAGGAGAATTCTGAAAGTAGAATGGCAATATAAACGCAAAATTGAGTGTTCTTGAAGACGCTAAAATAATTAGAATTGAAGCCATTAATTCAAAAACAACTCCAATGCGTTGGTCACGTAATCAAAATGTCTGAAACGAGACAAGAAGATTATGTACTTTTAGCTATCTCAGGGCAAATGTTCAAAGCTTAAAAAAGCTTCTAAGACTACTTGAAAGTGAACCTTCAAAAAACAAACATAATAATATAATAAATAGAATTAGAGCAAGCTGGGAAAATGTAAAACGGGAAAAAGCTATAGAAAGTAGCCCTAACTAGAGAGCAATTGTTCACAGTAGCATCCAACAGACCATCAAAAGAAGTAAACGAAAAGAAATAGAACAACAGGACACTGAAGTCAGTCCGCAGTTGTCCTTAGAGTAGAATCAAAAATTGGACAGTCTTCCTCAGACAGCCAGGGATAGTCAATACCAAACTACCCTCCCAGTTATTAGGTATCTTGGAAAAAATATATTAATTTAGAGCTGTTTTAAATAATTGTTTTATTTAGAGATTGTATAAAATATTTAGATATCAAAGAAGGCAATGGCACACACCTAATAAAGAATGGTTTATTTTGTTCACTAATTTTTTATAAAGTATATATATATACATATATATACGCAATATATATATATATCTATTGATTACTTTTTTATGGATCCGAGTTAAAACATAAAAAGTGATTAAGTAGGGTGAAGAGATTGGGTTTGATTGTTGAGTTGTTTACTGTAAAGCCATCTGCGATTAGAGTATCGGGCGTCGGGCGTCGGGCATCGGGCGTCGTGACGGCAAAGGCACAGTAAAGAATAACAATAAAATATTTGTGTCAGTAGTTAACGTACGGAAATAACGCTAAGGCACTGCGAACCGTCTTTATGACTTCTTTATTTGGCCGACAAAACGGGAGATTTTTTATTGTTTGACTGCTGCCGGATTAAAACAAATATTTAATTTGGGAGAATTTTCAAGCTCCGCAATTGTAAGAAAGGAACTGACGGCAGCCCGTAATGATTTTAATAAGGGACATACAGTTTGCATATTAATCGTTCAGAGTACGCTCTGGCCGGCCATTCTCGCGGGTTGCTCGGCTGTAAAAATAAAGGAAAGCACCACTGTGATATTTTATATCAGCTTATTATGTAAATTTAGGCACCCCCGCCCCGGCGCGCCACTGGTCTCCCATTCTGCGGGTCTTCGGTAGGACGGTGAGGTTCCCAGTCCACAGATCACCTTTACCGAAGAACATGTCTCTATTATTTCTTTTCTTAAGTCGATTATACATATTAGATAGGTTCATAAGATCTTGTTGTTTTTGGTATTCAGTGTATATTATATATATACATATATATATAACAGCCGTCATTTCGAATAAAGATGAGAGATCATGCTGATTAACAAATTTAGCTGAGATTTATTTAAAAAAATGTTAGATATAAATCTGATGACGACTACAGGTGTTGTTGTGATCACAAGATCCGTTATTTCCCATACTTTAGTAGTCTTTGGTAAATAATGGTTTATATGTTAAAGCGTAGAAGGTTTATATGTTATGCATATCACCCGTTTGGAGGTTAGGTTTTATAGGTTAATAAATGTATCAGAAGGATCTGTTTAAAGGTGAGACTGAGGGTCCCAATCTTCTAAGACTCACTGTATTTCTGTATATGATGTCGCGGAGTGTGAGTGTGGATATGGCTGTGGTAGGAGCAAATGGATGAAATAAAATATAACTTATAATTGATGGCGTTTATTAAAGATTGGTGCATAATTTACTGCACACAAGTTGGGGTTAAAAATCAGATAATGTTTATGACTATGGTTATAAGGGTTCACTGGAGGTGTGTTCAGGGCCTTTGTCAGAGTTTGGGTGTCTAGATGGGAACTGTTAAGGAACTCTAACTGTGACCCCTAAAGTTTTAGCGTTTTTTAGTGTTCATTTAAGATGAGAACTGCCGGCAGTGGTGCTCCGAAGACTGGTAAGATCATTTTTATTGTTGTTTTGTACTTTTTCCTTTCTCGGGGGCGTGTTCCTTCTACCCCTTGGCTCCCTGACCAAAGTAAAGTACTGACGCTCTGTTGACTCTGCATTGCAATTCTTATATTATTATGTTGCTTATTTTGTGTTATTTTCTCCTCTTATTTATGTTCATTTCTCAAATATTTCCATTTCCTTTCCATTTATTTGTTTATTTTATTTCATTAACGTCATTTGTAATGTTAATCATAATAAATAAAGGTCGAGTTTTGGGATGTGAAGGTTTTTGAGATGGCAGCTGTTCGGTCCCGTCTTGTCACATGTGCGAGACGAAGTACCACAGCTACCTAGTAGCATTAAAAAAAAGCCAACCAGGCGGCGGTCTACCCTCATAGGTGTGTTTGAGAAGGCGATCGAGAGAGAAGTAGTTGCTTCAGACTCCGAAAGTGACTACGCTGCGATATATTGTTGTCTAGTTTGCAGTCGATACTAGGAGAGATCATACGGCTGTTGAGTCTGGCTCAACAGCCAGGTACTATGGGGCGCGTGTAAAGGCTCTACAAGTCCTTATCAGATTTCGATCAAACTTTTCTAAAAAATTGACCTTGTCCGTTAATATTGTACTTAGAATAAAAAATACTTTTACTCACACACGTAATGTTCTTGATCATTGTGATCAGTGTCGAAAGAGATTTTTTAAATATACAAGCTGGTGGAAATATTGGAAGATAGAAGGCACTTACTTTTTGCCTGATCAGTTTTGTCTCCTTTTCAACCACAAGACATGCGGCGCAGAATATGTAAACAAGCACTGTTAACACTCGCATAATAAATATGGTTTTTAAGTATTTGTGGAATTAAATATGTATTTATTAATTAATATTGGAGGTAGTAAAGCGGATTGAAGCGACGGCAGATTAGCCCGTATACAGTTCTAAGCACACACTGGGCTCGTTGCAGTTTGAGAGTGTTGATTGCAGCGACCTATTTTCTTCTTCCTCGTGCGTAAAGGGACAGGTTAGAAAAATAAGGAAAAGGAGATACTAGGTTTAAATTTTGATAATCGTGTATAGACCATGTGCGTGCATGAGTGCGTTAAATGGCGCTAACACAAGCAAAATTTACATATTTTTGAAAAATAATTATATTTTTTGGTGTTTTGTGTGTTGTCTTGTCGGCAGTACTTTTTTAAATTTAAATTTAATTTATTTTCAAAAACGGCATAGGAGGTAAATGAACCTCAATTATGCTACATCATGTTTTATGATATCCAACGTTTTATAATTTTAATGCATTCCTACCCATTGTACTGTAAATTTTGTCAATAGGCCAAATTGTATTGTGTCCGAGTTGGATTTGTAAAGAATAACGTAGCCTAACTACGATTCTCTAGTTGCCTGACTATTCCGGACTAAAGTAAATACTTGTAAAAGTAGGTACAAAATTCTGTACCTTTACGGAAAATATTATATTGTATGAGATTCATATAAAATCATGTTTAGTTAGCTACGTACTTCGAAATAAATATTTGCGAAATTGAGCCATTAGTATTTTAATTCTTTGCATTAGTGCCCTAAATCATTTAACAAAAAACTATATAATTTGAAATCGATAAATGTTTCAATTATTCGAAATCAATGTTTATATCTCTGACATGTTTGAGATTAATCTGAGTCATAATCAATTTCGTGGTTAAAATAAAAAAAATAATACATACGACTACCATTTTAAAACACCGATAAAACATAAAAAAACTTTTTTAGTTATCGATAACTAGTGCATTAGGGGCATTTATTTAAAAAACGTAAATACTTATAAGATAAGATAAGCTGGTGTATATATATTTGATTAAAATTTAATCCATACGTTAAATTTAAATTATTTTCTTGAATCAAAATTAAATTTAAATAAATAATCATTAATAATACCTCACGTAAGCGAGAAAATGAGATCATTTAGAAGATTATTCAGATCATAAATAAATAGAGACACTTACAGAATATTTCAGAAACGGGAAAATTGACAATTAAGCTTAACATAAAAATTTTATAACAATAAAAGCATTAGTAAACATAGATATTATACACATTAACGGGAAATTTAGGAGTGTAGTGCCTCTGAGAATAAGATTATTATTATTCATCGGTTTCACCGAAACCACCTAATTACCCACGGAGAAAGGGGTAACTAAAATCATTTAAATAAGTCGATTGTACGTGGTTTATCCACTGTTTGAAAATGGCCTTACCCGCAGAAACAGCTGCAATATCTAAATAATGCTTACGCAAACTAGCAGAACTCAATAATAATATTTATTATAATTTGATTTTTAAAATTTAATTAAAAATAAACACACGCAGTTCTACAAACTAAACATAATAACAATAAATAAAAATGAAATCAGCATGTATTATATTAAATAAAAATAGTTCTAAAAATATATTAGTATATATACGAGTATATTGAAGTGCTTTAGTATATTCATAGATTTGATATATTTTCGCTTGACAGTTCTGAGTTCATGCACATGTTTATCAGTATTAAATATGTCAGATGTTTTTAATGTGCTAATATAATTGTTACTTTTTTTGATTACTTGGATAATCTCTATGTGTTTCAAAAATAAATATTTTAATTAGTTTTTACGCAGTTTCTAGTAGAAATTGGGGTTGCTTTAGACGATTTAGAGCCGGTTGTGTGATCAGTAGTAGATAACTTTTTATTTTAGTAAAAAAGTCAAGTAAATTTTTTAGCGAAAACGGGTTGTTTGATCGTTGGTAAAAAATATTTACTTCTCGAAAGTACATCCCGTAGTAAACTCATTTTATCATCTAACACATCGATACTTTGAAAGTTGTAGTAGACGATCATTAATCATTCAATATCCTGCTATTTTAATGATGCGAGTTCGTCCGATGATGATCCCATTGTTAAAATAAAGCATATTTAATGATTATTTGTTCCACCTATAGACATCTCAGCTTTGACAATAGTAAATTTGACGTTCAAACAACCCGCAAACGATTTTTACCACAGACGACAGAAAAGATTACTAGAGTAAAAATTTACCACGGTTAAGGTATACTACTGATTACACAATCGGCCCTTACTCTCTTAGCGCTATTCTGTACCAGTGGCGTGCACTAGGCATGGAGTTAGGGCTGCTGATAACGATGGGCTATATTGTCACTAGAATTTATAATATATTAATCTGAACTAGAGTTGCTTACCCTGGGAAGAAATATAATCTTTCAGGAACATTTTGTTGTAAAGAGAATGTCTATGGATTTTATTTTATTTCATTTAAAAATATTAATATTGCTACCATTATTGTAGAAAAACTTTTCAAGTTATTAAGTTATTAAGGTTAAAAATACTAAAATATTAAATATACTATACATATTCTGTAATGAAATATAATACATACAAGGTCTCATCGGCAATCGCCGATTGTTTGCTTACTGCTGGACCCTGCGGGCGGCTATTATGGCGTTTGGTGACCGCTGCGCGGTCAGGGTCCCAATAGAATCTATATATTAATAGTAGAACTTTCCCCAAAACAAATCACACGTAAATAAAATCTCGATGAAATTCAAATAAAATTGTGTTTCATTTCTCAGTTATTCAAAAACAACATCGGCCTGGAACATAATATTCACCCTGTAGATATATATAATAAATTAAAATGACAACCTTATTGATTGTGTGCGGTGTACGCCCTTGTTCCGTATAGTACAGTGAATTAAGGCGAGGTAAATTTTTTTTAGGGTCTTTGCAGGCATTTGTTTCTCAGTTCAAAAAAGTGGATTAGAGTTTGCGTACTTTGTTTCTCAATCGCATTATTTCTTTGATTTATTATTTTAATAATTTATATACTCGTATCTTTAAATATCTTATTTTTATTACAACGTATGAGAGATACTCTACTCTTCCTGTAGCTATGAAATTAAAAAAGTAGCCCGTGATTTTTATAAAACTTTATTAAACTAGAATTATAATAATTTTTTGGCTAGTATGTTTATTTAAAATTTTGCATCATAAAATTGATAGCCTTGACTTATTGCAGTTAATCAATTTCCATGTACCTGTCAGAAATGATAGAATAATTTTGAGTTATTACTGTAACAATATTGGGACGGTTGCTTAGTTTAATTTTCGATTACACAGAATTAAATATATGGGGTATGCGAATGTTGCAGACGTATGGTACGTAGTATTACCGAATTACAGAGGAATGCTCACGTGTATGTTCATGACTGACAGATCAGATGGACTGATTTGAGACCAATACAAACTACAAAGAATGTTAATAAATATTTACATTTATAAATAAAACGATTTTTTTAAATGTATATTTAATTATTATATATGTATATAAATAATAGATTTTTAAAGGTGGTGCTTAACAAAGTTTCTATACTTAGTAAACTTTATATAATTTTAATTTCCTACATTTTCTTTTAACGTTGTATTATTTTTGCCACGTATTTAATGATTTCACTTTTATGGTGTACTTATTGTTTTTATTTTATATTTTACTTTATGTATTACTGTAATATATTATGTGTAGTGTTAAAGGACGTTAATTTTAAAATAAATAAATATTTACATATTTGCTATTGATCTTTATATGTGTTTTTTTTGTTAAAAAATAATGAGATGGCACCAAATATGTGAATCTGTTTGTTCTCTGACGAGCAGGATTCAATATATTTAAAAAGGTTGAAGATACCTATCGTTAGCGTTGAGCAAGGCTGAGCAAGATTGAACGGGACTGGGTGAGGCGCTTTCGGCGAGAAAATGAAGTGCTAATGAAAAATTGCGCAGGTGAAGTGCGGGTTACCGTTTATGATCGCTAATGAAATTTAAAGCTCAACGAGAAATTAGAAACATCGGCAATAACCCTAAACAAATTGGAAAAAAAATGAGGGATCCATTTTAACAAGACAGTTGATTTAATGCCATTACGTCAACAACGCTATTTTCAAACCAGACAATAAGAAAAAAATATATAATGGATTAGAAATAAGTTTTAAGTTCTCGTTGGAAATTAAAATTGAGGAAATTTTGTAAGAGAAGACAATGAGAATTATTAAAACAAAAGCCCCCTCGAGGTGAAATCGCCGAACGGGGCTGTACAAATCGTCTTCGTGAGTAAGGTACATAAAAGGAAAATTTTAGTAAATTTGTTCCGAAAGACGTCAGCTAAACGACAGGCAACAAAGGATTATTGATTCATATATCAGAAATAATATAACAACGTCACGAAAAATAACAAAATATTTACACGAAAAATATAAACATGATTTGCCTTCGGTACTGCAGATAAGAGGTTTGATAATGATATAAAAATATCTATAATTAAAATATTAATAATCCCACCCGGCAGGTAGATTTCGTCTATTTGTGAAAAAATGTTTTTTACTTTTTTTCTAGGTCCAATGTTTGCTTTGGACAGCCGCCATATTAAAACAAGATGGCGGGTCAGGCTGGCTAACGAACATAACTGAAATATTTACAAGGTCATTTTTTTACAAAACAAACCCACTGATAATAATATTGAAAACCTATTAATATCAAATATTTCTCAAAACCATATCACACAAACAAATAACAACAATAATATTTCACCTCACGGAATTACTAAAAGCCAAACATTAGGTCGTAAATACCTTAATAATATAAAGTAAACATTAGTGATTTCACTTAGCGCTGAACTGCTGACCTGAAAATACATCTTTAACGATCATTTTAGAGTGATATTTCATCGATAAAGCCTCGCATGAAGGTGAGTAATGAGATTTAGTCGAACTGTTGAGATAATAGACGTAAGGTGACCAAGAAACTTTCATGTACAATGTAACATACAACATCAAAAATTTGTCGTCAATGCACTGTGTTAGTATTAATGCATGTTCCCCGGATAGGAAGAGATCCACAACAGCAATATTTTTTGATCAAATTGATTTTATATGTATATATTTCTAATTAATACATTTAATTTCTATTTAAAAAAATATCACAGACTGAGTTCTGAATAATTACAACTTCACAAAAATAATATTTTCTCATTAATATTACGATAATTGTTTGACTAATTTTAGTAGCAACGGCCGGATTTAGACATTTAACTAGACCCACACTAGATATTTTGTAATAAATATTTTTCTATTTAATTATATATGAGGTTGTGCTCTCGTTAGGTGACGAATGTATAAGTTTGTCTCATAAAAATGTGACAAAATGGGGAATTTACGAAAAAAGTAAAGGAAAAATAAACAAAGTATCATGTCCCATTATCATAATTGCATGTTATTATTCTCACGTTCCTCCCACACGATTTCACCGTAATGCGTAATATTTCCCGGTTTATCGCGTTTCTCTACCATTTATTCTTGAAACGGCCGCGTTAAGGATACAACATCTTGTTTTAGCTACAAACTAAAAGTAGACCGAAAAATTATTGTTATTTCAGTCACACTTAATGTCTTTCTTAAGTGGTTGATGGAACATCCCATTTTTATGAATAATGTTTTTTTTACAACATATTTCAAGACGGTTTTCATAATTGAAGCCTTTTTTCAAACTTAACATTCAGCACATTTTTCTTAGAGTTATAGACCTTATTTATGATGGTAGGATGAGATTTTTAAATCTTATCTTATTAAAATACATCTTGTCTTATATTATCAAATCCTTTTATAGGTGTTAAAAATATAACGCAATATAATCAAGAAAATAGAACTTCACTTGCAAATAAAATTTGTTTATATTTTCATCATTTGAAATATCTAAATAATAATTAGTTCAAGCCGTAGCTAACACAGTGGATAATGTTATTTTTATAATGAAAAAGATATCTAAAGCAAATTAAGTTTTTATAACAAACGGCCATTAATAGTAGTAGAAATTGACGCAAAAGATAATATATGTTTAAGGTTACTGGAGCGATAAACGATGAAGAAATATTGAAAATACTTAAATATTGCTTGGAGTTAGAGAAGAGTGATAAAAATATTCTAAGTAAAATATGGCGATGGTGTAGTGGTACTCGAAGCGAGTCCACATACTACCATATATACAACTTTCAAAAATGTGATAAATGTGGAGAATGTGTGAGAATTGGGGAACATTATATATATGAAGTGATCACTTAAGACAGGCCGTAAGCCCTGTAATTACCCCATAATTCCATATATTTTCCATTAAATATAATAAAAAATAGCTTTATCTCTATGAGATATGTGATATTTGTTTAATTGAAGTTGAAGTGAAGCAGTGCCAGTGCCTAAGTGGAATTTATATAAAAAGGAAAAGAAAATATATGAATTTATTCATTTATCAACGCCCATAAGGGCTTTTACAATAATAAATGATATAAAATAAATGTTTACGTAATTACAGCATATATTGGGGTCATCTGATAAGTCTTTGCGGTTTTTTTATATCATATTTTCCCGCTATTTTGCTTTTTGTGACAAAAAATGACATCCTATTCCATAGCATTTTTCTACTCTAAAACGTAAGTCTCGCCGTTTTCCTGCATTTTATAGTTTTTCTTAATTTTTGGACTTTTATAATGGAGCCTCAAGTTGAGAAAGATGAACATTACGGTTAAAATCATCCAGGAGCTTAACTGGGAAATTCATTCGCATCCACCTCACAGTCCCGACCTCGCTCCATCAGATTATTATCTTTTTCGGTAGATCTTCAATCAAATACATAACGTTACATTCAAAAGGGACGATGACCTCAGAAATTGGCTTGATAACTATCATATTTCGAAACCAGACGAGTCGATTTTTATAGAAAAGGCATTAATTAACAAAATGGTTGAAAGATGGGATGAAGTTCTGTACAATAGTAGAGAATACATCATTGATTGAAATGTTGTAATTATTGTTTAAAAATGTAATTTTATCATAAGTAATTAAACAAAACCGCAAAATTAATTAGTTAGACAACCTAATATATACAGTAATTTAATTATGCTTTTTTTTCAGTTTAATTTCAGAACATACTCATCAAATATGCAATTTCTTATAAAAAAAGTTTAAGCTCAGAAAGCCTATAATACACTAATTATACTATATATATATATATAGCGTCAACTTATTTTTATATCAACAGGATTCCATGTAAAATATATATGAGAATTAATATAATAATATTAAACAATTCTAATGACCTTGTACTTCAACATGAAGTACCTATAGTACGAAATCAAATCATTTAAGTCCAGCATGTCACGTAATATTTAGATAAAACGTATTCTAAATGACAAGTTAGTTAAATTCAGAAAGCTCATTGATTTGGTAAATTCAGTTGAAAATTTCTTTTGAACGTTTTCAATTTTTAATTGATGAACTTTGTATAATATTCGTGTTGATTATTCATAGCAATACTTCAGACTCAACACATTCTCCCGCACAATAATTTTATAACAAATGTAATTGAGAAAAAGGATTATAACAGAAAAAGGCAAGTCGACTCTATTGCGGAAATTACTGAAAGAGCCGAAGCACCCGCCAGAGCAGCGGGATGTATGGAGAGCGATACGGCGACAAGGGAGTCATCTTATTTGTATTCATCGAATAATGAATAAGAATGAGTACAAAATGTATCATTTATTTTTTATACATACGCTAGCTAATTTTTTTCTCTTAAAAGCCTGAATATTTTAACCATAATTTATTCTTGGAAAATAAACATCAAACAAGAAAATATATTTTTAGGAGAACATATTCTTATTGTGAAGTTGTAATTATTCAGAACATAGTTCTGTGATATTTTAAATATGAATTAAATATATTAATTATAAAGATATACATATAAAATCAATTTCATCGAAAAATAAAAACATTGTTGTTGCGCTACCGGGATTCGAACCTGGATCTCTTCCCTAACCGGGGGAGGTGCTTTATCCAACTAAGCTACAGCGGCACTATTTTTATCGACAATTTTAGATTTGGCTCTGTCAAATGATGGAACGATTAAATGTATTGATATCAAAAAGGTAACATATAAGGTCGAAAAATTGTCGATAAAAATAGTGCCGCTGTAGCTTAGTTGGATAAAGCACCTCCCCCGGTTAGGGAAGAGATACAGGTTCGAATCCCGGTAGCGCAACAACAATGTTTTTATTTTTCGATGAAATTGATTTTATATGTATATCTTTATAATTAATATATTTAATTCATATTTAAGAAAATATATTTTAATAATTTTTATCCGTATTCGTATTTTTTTTAAATAGGTGAACGCATATACTTCCATAACTTGAAGCAAATGTTATTGTCAAATGTAGTGTTATTATCACCAGTTTAAGTTTTATTCCTACCCACTCCCAACGAGTACACATTGTTTCTTTGGCTCGACTGGTTCGATATGAATTCAGAAAATTTGTCGAGATTTAGAGAGAAAGTGTTCGCATGTGATTATTATTTGTTGGATCGCTAGTTCATATACCGCTGTGATTTTGGTGTGTTGTGGACGTTGAAACTCATTAAAGTTTTTTTGTGCCGTGGCAGTTTTGTACATTGGGTGAATTTCCGGAAGATCATAGATCAACCAGGTGAATAGAGCCATCCTTTTGGTTCCGTGAGTCCATCCTGGTCCGCTATCGAAGGATTCTCTTACCCTCATTATCCCTCATTTCCGATTCTGTGTTTTCCATCCACCCATCCTTTCCGATTCCATCACCGACCACTGTGATCGGCGACTTGCGTCGGTCACAAATTTATTATAAACCTTATACAAATATATAAATTCTTAGCTTATAACGTGAGTTATCATGGATCAGAATCAGATTTATTTAAGTGGTGTGTAATTATTTAGTGACAAAAAAAAATGAAAGTGAAAGAGAGAGAAGACAGCCGCGAGAGGAGTGGTGGCCAAGAGCCGGCTTCCCAGGCGGCTGCCGGGGCATGTTATAGGCATATGTTATCCGGTCGGTACCTACATCGTTTTTATAAATGCTGATAGATGGAGCGTCGGCCATCTTGGATAATATATAATGTTGTTGCAGGGAGATCACTTAGAAATTGTGTGTAATTTTGAATTATTTAAATGATTGTTTAATATACCATTAATTAATTACCCAAAAAGATATATAACATTGTGGAATTATATAACTTAGATCTGGCAACAGTATTGTTGCAGGGATGGTCTCATTTGTTAGTGAAAATACATTTTATTATAAAGTTGCAGTTTCGGAATTTAGTTTTTAGAGAATTAAAAGGAATTAAATGAATCACATACAAGAATAAACACAAAAATTATCTTGCTGGGAGAACGCGTTACCAATTATATCACGGTAACCATTTACGTTTTCATCGAATTTTCGAACTTACATGTAATTTTTTGTATTATAGTGAGACATCAATTATTTCTAATTAAAATTCGACGTGAACGGAAAAGATTACCGTGGTATAATTAGTAACTCATTATCCCGGCATGGTTATGTTTCGGGTTCGTGTCCCGGTGGTAAAATATATAATATGTATTTTTTCGTAGATAGATTTTTCTGTATATCCTTCGAAATTATTAAATTAAAATAATTTAATTGTTGAATGTTATTTTTTTGTAATAAAACTCAAACATTCTAAAGTAGAAATGGTCCAAGTACCACTTCTGTGGTCGTACGCAAAATTAAGAGCGCGCTCTTATTTTTTTTTCTATTGATAAATACTAATAGGGCTCTATCCGTAATGTGGGGCATGCGGCACCGTAATAAATCCCTTTTAATAGCATTATTTATTAATTTAAAGGCTCTTTGAAGGTCAAATGGAATCAACCGGTATTTGTGAATCGAGGCAATTAAAAGGAAAATTTGAATACTGTAATAAATTTGATGAGGTTGAGCGATTTGGCACAAAGCCGGGCTGCCCTTCAATTATTTGGGGCTTTATTAGAGGTAATATGATTCTGTATTTAGTTTACAAATTTTCGCGAATTGACCTTTGCAACAAAACAATGTATAAATATACATATGATTATGAAGTATTCCCATAAAGATGTGCAGTGGGTGTAGAACGCTATGCGTCTTGACATTATTTTAGTTTCTTTCATATTCACACATCACCAAATCGCCTATACTTGAAATAATCACATTAGGGTGGATTTCCTGTTTGAAAGAAGAAGAAGAAATAATCACAAATATTTCGAAAATCAAACAACGTATTCCGCTGGATTACGAAGGACGCTACATATCTTCGTATTTACACTCGTCAATTCTTAATGATTATGAAACTGTCATCTTCCATTCGACTTTTATAGATATTTAGATATACAAACATTCCGTGTATGAGCAATATATGAAGGAAACACGAAATGAAACACAATTAACATGTGTAAATATTTTAAATAAAAATAAATATTTCTGTAGCTTGCAAATATAATTTCGCAATAGAGATTATTTTGAACACAAGTTTGGGCCGAAGAAGACGTGGAATAGTGCCATAATGGTGGACAGATGGGTTGAATCTAGCCGGAGTCAGCTGTGAGGGCGACTCGAGACCGGGACTTGTGGAGATGCATTCGAGCTGAGTATAATTTGACTGGGTGTACTATATGTCAATACAGACACGAATGGAAAAATAATGTTTACATAAAGGGATGGTGAAACGGGATGTAGGAAGGATGGTAGAAATTTGGTATAGGACTGAACGATATGAGCTCAAAGACCAACCAGGAAGAATATGACTTACCTGGATTTACTCCCTTCACACAAAACACTGTGAACACAATAGTATTTTCGGTACGCACTGTGAGAAAACCGAAATCCAGTAGCACCACAATAATTTCAAGTCAGTGTGACGAGTTCGTAGTTGAACATTTACACTTCTTTACAGTTCACAAGTTATAGATCATACACAGAAAAAATCGTGCTCTGGGGTAAAGGTACAGGGAGGACGGGAGACAGGCAGGTATAGTAAACCTAAGGAGCGTCCGAACGCGCACGACAACCGGCGATCTGGTCCTGTCATAAATACACAACAAAGAAGAAGAAGAAGAAAATAATGGACCTATCAGAATATTACAGATTTTTTATTAAAACATTCGTTGGAATCTAACTGAGAGTAAGAGAGATATCAAACATACAAATAAACGTTTTTATTATATACTTTTAAAATTGAAAAATTGGGATTGTCAATTTTGCATGTAAACGGTGTTGATCACAAATTAAATAATTTGGAATCGTTTGACATAAATAAAGCGTGTAAAACTAATAAAAAAAATTATAAACAACCAACTAAATTTAATTACGAGTCCCATTCTAAATTTTTTTCGTAAAAATTATTAGAGTAAATTTGTATTCAGTAACAATTTGACTTAGGTACTAAAGATATTTTTTAAATAATTGTTTTTTTTTAAATAGATTCTGGTAAAGAAACAATAATATATGTTTTTATGTAATATTGACATCCTGAAGAAGAAAATGGTATTTTTAGAAATCGATAGATGTATTTAAACTCAATATTTAACTCAATAAGTGTCAATAAAACAAAGTTAACAAATAAAAATAATTTTTATTATATGTTTTATAAAATCTTAGAAAGGAATTTAAATAAAAAAGTACCGAACACTGTTTGGACAGATAAGGCGTAACGTGAAAACTTTTTAATCTGTCTCAAATATATTTGTGTCCCATGAGCAAGGACATCTTAAACACTTTAATGTAAGAAAGTACAACGTATCATTTACTGGATGAAGACAAATCTAATTTTTGTTGGATTACAATTGTACACAAATTTGTTGGAGAACAAAGTTAAATTTCGTGTTATATGCAAATGAAAATGTTAAATGAATACGTAATTTAATCATTGTGTTGTTAATTTGTGAAGTTAAAGTAAATAAATGCCTGCCGCAGTGATTGTGCCTCGGTTGCCTTACAAAAGCTCGGAGGGAAACAAGAGCCAATAACAATGGCGTCGTGTTCCTCACCGACAATCTCCGCAAGAAACTTGTTCCACCCCTTTAGAGATTTATGCTCATATTACTAAAGTTAAGCTTCATCTACGGTATAAACTGAGCACGAACTCGATACAACTTTCTTCGTAGGGACGCCATGAGTCAGCGTATGAGACGGCAGCACACCTGATAAGGGAGGATTTAAGAAATTATCAGCACACATGCTTATAGATAGCACTATCATGTTTGTAGAAAACTATTCCATTTACTCTTTAGCCTTTATTCTTTGCTAGATAATCGGCAAGAACACGAAACCAATTTATTTATTTATTGACATTTATTTTTACAAGTAGAAATAAATTCGTGGGAAGATGTCCCGCGGCGAACCGCATCCCTAACGATCAAACCGCATACTATGTTAGGTTGTGTGTAAAGTCAATATGCTCAATAAGTATAATAAAATGAACGATATGCTTAAAACAAATAAGATGAATTAGTTTAAAAGATTGTCTCCCTAATAAAGTAAAACGTGTAGATGGAATCTGACGTTATTGTGTAGTGTCATTATGGCTTAAATTGGTTAAAGTTGTCTACCACAAATTCAGGTGGTGACAATATTTTTTAAATATATCGATTTTTTCTTTATATTTCTAAGTGATTCATATATTTTTTAATTATCAATTATAACACATTCATCACACTATTTATTATCTTTATTTTTTTTTATATATATCTGTCGAATATTACTCATTGTTTTACATTTTTATTAAATAACACCGCAACAACACGGAAAAAACTGTTTACTTTAACACGGACTGTAGTCTAGAAAAGTAGCCAGTACAATGCTTTATATATTAGATGTGGATACCTACTACATCCCACACAGTAAATTAATAAGTGGATTATTGTATGTTCACTTCTGATGTATAAAGAAATTATGTCAAACAAATGTCAAATAAATAAGTAAAAAAAATAAAAAAATAGTTATAATTCTCAACTATTAAAGTCTCCAACATGCATTATTTTATAAAAGATACTCTAGTGTACATTGATTTTATTTTGTGCATACCTTAACACATATAATATTGTATATAATCTAAGGATCTATATACATAATAATACTATTATATTTAAATAGTGATGTCCCACAAAATACTTCTTAAGTATGAATCAAATATTTTTTTATTGGCGATATTCGATAGTTAAATTAATTTAAATACGTCATTGTGAAATTAAACAAGATACCATTATTTGAATAATAACTTAAGTGTGCCAGAATCAGTTCACTCAAAGGTATTTGAGATTCTGTAAAAATAAGGTAGATGGCTCTTTCAAATAACGGAACGATTAAATATATTAATATCAAAAAGATAACATATAGGTTCGAAAATTGTAGCTAAAAATATTGTCGCTGTAGCATAGTTGGATAATGCACCTTTCCCGGTTAGGAAAGAGATCCAGGTTCGAATCCCGGTGGCGCAACAACAATATTTTTCGATAAAATTGATTTTATATGTATATCTTTCTAATTAATATATTTAATTCATATTTAAAATATCACAGACCTATGTTCTGAATAATTACAACTTCACAATACGAATGCGTTCTCCTAAATAAAAAAGAATGTATAGCTGATCTTAGTACAATGAGTAAGATTGAGAAATGATCATTTATGTGGTTTGGTCATATGGAACGGATGAATGAGGAGAGAATAATTAGAAATATATATGAGGAGAGTGTTGATGGTACCAAAAATAGAGGACGTCCACGAAAGACTTGGCACGACCAGGTAAACTTGATATTGGAATATGGTCCTATTAGAGGCCTCAATACTCAGCGAGCTTGTATGAGAAGATGTAAGAATGTGGATGAGGCGAGAATTGTGTGTCAGAAGAGAATTGTGTGGCGCTCTATTAGTTAGTTAACATACGAGACGTGTACGATAATGCTTCTAGGGTGCATGCATGCACAATTGCACAAGTTGCATTCTGGATTATTCTATTGTGAAATCGAACAATGTTTGGTGTGCGCACTTTTTACACTGAGATATCCTTTTCGACGATACTGGCTTACATCATATATGCAATAACGATCAACTCATATTTCTAAATATTTGCAACTGCGGAGATTCATTTCACAAACATGTACGCCTATGAAGAATGAGCGAAAAGTATCGGCACACCCCAGTATGCGCCAGTAGAGCACATGTTTCACACAACAGTAATTTTACTGTTGACTGTTCACATTTTGTAAAAATGTATTCTGTAGAGTAATGATGTTAAACTTAGAAAAAACAAATACTCGGGGTATTATTATAATGTTTCACAGAGCTACAAAATTTTCTAGACATATCTAGATCAGACTTTAGTTTCGTTCCATCTAGAATACTCCATTACTGGGGCAGTGCATTAGCAGAGAGCTTAATTCAGACTAATTATGAATCACGAAGCATTTTTAAATCTGTAGGACATGATTTTTTCTCATAGGTGATATTTTATGAGAATGTAGAATTGTAAATAAATTAACTTACTTATTCAGATAGCAAATACTTTATGTATATAAAGGAGAAATTATAATTTATGAATTCTTTAGTATATATAAATTATAATGTACATTAAGGGGATTTTTTTTTGCAATCACTACTTAGCCTCATCTTAAATTTTCTAATGTCTATAATGCACGCGAATAAAAATATAACATGATGGATTTATAAACTGTAATTTTAAACAATATATAAAAAAAATTGTTGGAATATTTTTTTTACTGTGAAAAAATGTATTCTCTTAAATTCTGTGTAGCGTGAGAAGCAAGTGAAGATGTTGCTCTTTTAAGTATTTCATCTAAACATATTCCTTTTTCAAATTTACTATACATCGTAATATGTAAATATTGTGGTAAATATACGTACTTTGCAACTTTGCAAATTTGGTATGTATCTGTCAAAGGGTGTAGGATTTTATGTATACCTACAGAATAAACAGACAGACAGTTTAATGTAAATAAATTTTATTTCTTTCCAATTAAATTTTTAATAAAATTATCAAGCACTTGTTGTTCCAACCTAAATTATAAAAAAATGTTAATAAAGAATTGCTATTTATAGAATAAAACGATGCATTTTAATTCATTCATCAGTTTTTCCTAGATTTTCAAAAACTACGTAATCGAAGAAATTAAGCGGTTTTTCTGCGGCTTTGGTAGTTTCGTCTGGTTTTACCTATGTTTGAATATTCCATGAGTCTACTTTTATTATAAGATAAATAATATAAATATGATATAAAATGGCGTCTGTTATAATAATAGCATATTTTAATATTCTCGTCATTCCGTTCACTGCTCACACATTTCAATTTACATTTAATACATATTTACATGTTTCGATTATTCATTGAATGTGGTGTAAATGAGATCACTTAGGCAGAGATCTATTTATGACAGAGTAAAAAATGAAGAAATCAGGAAAGATTATAGAGTTGATCTTAGTATAGTGAGTAAGATTATGAAAAGATCACTTAGGTGGTTTGGTCATATTAAATAGATGAATGAGGAGAGAATGGTAAGAAAGGTATATGAGGAAAGTGTTGATGGCACCAAAAGCAGAGAAGATCCGCGGAAGACTTGGCACGATCGGGTAAACCAAATACTGGAGAATTATTTATTTATTAGACTTTATTGAAATACATGTTTTTCTTGTAACAGAGGTGAATATATTATAATATAACACCATAAACGTAAGATACAATTATATTGCAATTATGTATAACACTCGTAGTTTATTGTGTGGGATGGAATAGACTCCTCCTTTGATATAAACAGCATTGTCCTGAGCACTTTGTTAGACTGCCATCTGTGTTAAAGTAGCTAATTTTTTTGTGCTGTTGTGGTGTGAAATGGTCCTGTTAGAAGAATCAATAATCGTCGAGCTTGTATGAGTAGATGTATGAATGTGGATGAGGCGAGAATTGTGTGTCAGGATAGAAGAGTGTGCCGCTTTGTCCTCTCTGCCTACCCCTTCGGAGAAACGACATGATGATAAGTAAGTAAATAAGTATTCATCATTTGATAGAGATATGAAATAAAAATTGAGCCTTACCTAATTTTAACGGACGTAATCATGTGATTCATCTCATAGTAAAGGATATTCCCGATGGTTAGAAGTTGTCATTGCATATGTAGTGTATCAAATATGCAGAATATAAAATACTTATAAACTGACTAAATGATAGCTTTGATTGTAGCTGTACAAATATTTATTCATCATGTTCTAATAGTAGACAGTATAATAGAGAAATTGTGGTTAATTAATTTATTCGGTTCTGACGTTTAAAATGAAGAATTTTACAAATTAAATTGTAAAATTATTATTCGCAGTTGGTTAAATTTTTGATGATAGATATTACTTACTAAGAGATCTAGACACGGATACAGTTTTATTTTGAAAGTGGCAGAAAAAAACAGTACATATACAGTAAATTCATTTATATTTCCGTAGAATGTGAATATTATATGATTCATGGTTTAATTGGTGACCCAGCGGTTATTACTGATCTTATTCTCAAAGCGAAAGATTACACACGTCCGCGGTCCATAAGATAAGATAAGTTAAAGTTTTATTGACAGATTCGTATATAGGTATCTACATTGTTTTACATGAGTGATGAAATACATAAAAATTAAATAAGGTAATACGTGTATTAGAAACAAATTCCTATTTAATTATATAAATTATGTAATATTTTTTTGTGAGGGATGTTAAAGATATTATCTCCGATAATACAGGTTTATATATATTTTGAAAATATAATATTGAAATTTTACACCAAAAATGATTTATATAAATAAGCATTTAGATGTAATATAAATCGAGTAATATACCATGGGATATTTTAGAAAAGCAGATTATGAAAAAAATATTTTTAAATTGGAATTTAAATTACCTCGCATGGAATTACAATAACTCTTATGTAAACAGCGCGAAATATATCTAAAAAATGAATAGCCGTATAAGTTATATTTTTTATAGGTTAGATTAATCGGTAAAATAGAGTAAATAAGAATGCTGTGAACTAATTATGGAATGTACGCAAATGTTTACAATATGGCTGGCGGACATCTTATCTTACATGAAAAGTGAAAATCCGCGAAGTGTAGAACACAAAGCGAGGCCACGCTTCCCTCGGACCGATTCTCGCACAGCGGCCACTTTATATTCACAGAGGTCCACCGTAGGTAATGGGCCCAGATCCGTAACAATGATTTGTTGGGCAATTATGAAATCGCAGTAATTACGTGATGCGGGCCCGAGGCTCCCGGCCGGAGTCACGCGGCGGCGGGAAGAGTGTAGAAGCGCGGGAAAAAAGCGTAAAAAGGCGGGAACGCCTGTTATCTCCGCGGCGTGCCCCTGTAATGGCCGGCGGTGAGAGTTCGGCAAACCGGGCCTTATCTGGGCGGGTTATCTTCCACGTATCGTGCGGTTTTTCCGCAGGTTTTATATGAATCCGCATTTAATGTGCGGCTACGAGAGACGCCTACCGATGTGTGATTAAAATATTAAAATACGGGATAAGATATTTATATTTTGCCTACGGGACACAGCCTTTAGAATATGGAGGCACGTTTAAATTATTAAAGAAAATTCATGTTTTTTGTGTATTTTTTATAAAACACGTTATATCTATTAACATGTTTTCAGTTAAACAGTTTTCATTAAAATGTGTCATATACGTATGTACAACAGTCTGACACGTAAACGTGTCAATGCACAATATACAAATGAAAAAAATAATTATGAAATTGAAACTTACAATTCAACAGCGGATTAGTTCTGTTTTTTTTTCAGCAGATTTATGAAATTTCAATAGATGAACGAACTTTTCACCAATTTGCCAACTAACGTTATATCTAATAATATGTTTTTTAACAGATTTCATTAAAATGTATCATATACGCATGTACAGCAGTCTGACACATAATGTACAATATTTATTATAATTATACACGCCTTATTCACGCATTAACATAATTTGTAAAATACTAGAAAATTTCATCAGAAGTGCAATACAATTTTTTTTTATTTAATATCAGCATGTTTTTTTAAAATCAAAATTAAAAATATATATAAATATATAAAATGTGAAGTAAAGCAATTTAACCATCACTATTGAGTTGAGACACAAAAAATTGTAATAATGTAGTATTAAGAATTAAATTTACAGCAAAAATGTCGACTACCTCCGCATATTCATTCCCCAAAGAATGCAATCTGAGGACTGCGGAGTTGGCTAATGCATGTGTTCCGACATTACCACTGCAATAGAACAATGAGTTGTATCTCGATGAAACTCAATCGACGAAAGTCAAGCAGACCAACAATCTGGGGGCAGATATACAAATGAAAAAAAGAATTGGTAAATTGTAATGTAACAATTTGACAGCGAATTAGTTATATTATTTCTACCACAGATTTACGAAATTGGCGTATATAATGTTTCGATAGATGAACGATCTGTGCAGTCTCTCGATTGCATACATTGTAAGATAGTTCTACTGCAAGACTACCAATCATTTGCTTCATAATGTCTTGACCAAAGATTGAGATTTGTCGGTAGGTATCGATTGGATACAAAATACATGTGGCAATGAACTACATCTCGATTTGCATTTAACTCTGTACTATCGTTTATGCGCTTTCGAGAGGAGTAAAATCTCAAATATTTGAGAAAAATCTTATCGGTGAACTCTCGCCATAATATCTCTTATTTTTTTACACAGAATATTAATAGCTGAAATTGAACTGGCCTTGAATTAATATAGCAACACTTATCGTTCTAAATTCTTCCAAAATTTGAAGACTGCAAGAAAATTGTATAAAAATAAAATCTAAGATCTCAATGGCGTAGCCTAAAAGATATATGGAAAAATAAATCTATGTGACACTTTAATACCTAATTTTTATGATAAAATTGAGGTGCAATTGTTAAATACGCAGGAATTCAGTGAAACCAGTAGTTATAGACTGGTTTCTCAAAAAAAAAAGTTTTGTACTGAAGAGTCCAATAGCATTTCAAGAAATATAAAAATTTAAATGTGTATTTTTGAACGTTCTGTTAAATCACTTATCATTCATAATAACAAAGGATGTCCAGCGGAAAATTTTCAAATTTAATATTAAATAAAAAGAAAACTAGAATGTTATTCTCATATTTTATTTATAGAAAATTGAGTTTAACGATACTAATTTAACGTTTTATAAACAATATCGTTTAAACGCCGTCCTCTCAAGACACTTGCACTCGAACTCTTAAATGTTCGAAAACGCGAGAGCAAAGGGTTGGTTCAATGGCAGCAACATTACGGCGGATATTTTCTTGTAGGGCCTGAATTGTTCAAGAATTGTTGGTGTAATCTCTCGACTTAAGGAGATACCTTAAGTCGAGAGTTTACAGCAACCAGCTCTTGTGCTTGCCGTCCATTTCTCTCAAGAGACTCTTGCAATCGGACTCTTAAATTTGCGAACACGGGAGAGCAAATGTTGGTTCAATGGCAGCAAATTCACGGCAGATATTTTCTTGTAGGGCCTGAATTGTTCAAGGATTGTTGCTGTAAACTCTCGAATTTAGGTATCCCAACAAAAAAAAGGTGCACGGTGTAAGGTCCGGTGACCGAGGTTCCCAGGATATGTCTCCATGATTAATTTATTGGGAAAAATTCCCCTCAGTTTCTCCATTGAAACTCTAGCTGTATGTGGAGTGGCCCCGTCTTGCTGAAATTGTATTCTGTTGTTGATCCTGAGAAACAGCTGCAGTTGTGGTACCAAAAATTTGTCAATCTTTCGGCAATACACGTCAACAGTGACTGTTTCTCGTTGGTTGAACAAATAAGGGCCAATTATCCCACGGGCAGAAATTGCACACCACACTGTCTTTTTTGGACAATACAAACATTTTCATGGCGTTCTCTTGGGATGTCGAGGCAACAGTATCTCATGTTCTGTTTATTAACATAGCCATAGATATGAAAATGTGCTTCGTTAGTAAACAATATATTTCCAAGCGTTCGTGCTGTTCCAAAACGTTTCAGCATCATCGTTTAGTTTGTTCAGTTTGTGTGGATGAAACTGTAGTTTTTTTTTCAAAATAATGTGCACTGTTGATATTTTTATTCTAGTAATGGCTGCAATCTTCCTTATCGATTTACGCGGATTGCGCATAATTTCACGTCGAACTTGAGCCACATGTTCAGGCGTCGCTGCTGACGTTGATGGTCCCCGAAGAGTTTGGTTAATTATTGTCTCTTCTTGTCTGAACTTTTGAACACAACACCAGATAAGTTGCGTGCTCGGCCCATCATTTACTCGTCGAATATCAAAGCGAGTACAATAAATGCACGAAACAATGAATCACAGCACTTTAAATATTGCTCAACCGCAAACGCGCGGTACGATCCCAATCAGTGACTCATTGCGACTGACAAATCGGCAAATCACGCGCGTCGAACAATACCCCTCCCACTTACCACACCTTGATGGTTTACGAGCAATTACAAATTAGCAAATTTTTCCGCAGTACACCCTTTATATATTTTTTTCTTTCACTGATACGTGATAGTTATTGTTATGATGTCTGTATATTTCGTATATACGCGTTATATTCTACATACATCCTGTATTCCGTATTATCCGTGTTATAGTCACATTCGATTGGAAAAATTACAGCCATATTTGATTTAATGTGAATAACGCTGTTCTCTCTGCAGAATTATCTGGGTTTTTCTGCCGTGTGTTTCCAACCTCTCTGGCTGACGTATTGAATGTTGCTGTTGATGTTATGTAATTTTTACGATAAGTATCAAATTGCAATACTGTAATCAAAGCATATTGTGTTGTTATCGATGATACGTTAAGCTTGCAACACCGTAATGTATATGACTGTACGTATGTATTCGAAACGTTCACCAGATAGATCAGAGGTACACGGCAGAATAAAAGATTCTCAACGAACGTAACAGCCTCAGAACATTTTTAATTTAACGCTGGTTTGTAAACGATTCTGTAATGCTAAAAAATATCACGTATCATTAATGAAATATTATCAAGGCATTTCCTCCCCGAGGTGGACTGAAAATATTTGTAAAAATTTGCTTTAATGGACTACGTGGGTTAGCAAGATTGAGTGATAAAAAATATTTTGAATTTTTTATTTAACGCATTTAATGCATTTAACCTTGTGAGGGCCTTAATAGATAAAACATTAACAAATACAAATTAAATTAATCAATTAGAAAGATAAAGAGAAAAAATCTATTTATTATTTAATTTTAAGTACAAATATTACAGAACCATTTTCTGAAATTGAAACTTTACGGCAAAAATGTGTATTCATTAAAAATATAAACTGTTCATACATTTTTTGATTTGTTAATGAATGCGATTTCTTACTGTTACAGAAAAATAATAGTAGATACATTAAAAAAAATTGAGGCAAAGCTTTGACAATCGGTCATGTAACCGCACCGAAACCATCTACAAGAAACGCGATCTAACACAGAAGAGACGCCAGTTCCATATACATATAATTTTAATTATTTACATTATTTCAAGGAAATGTTCTCAGGTATCACTTTTTTCTATTTTATTAATCAATGTTTTTTGACTTGTATTTTATTAATAATTTAGAGTACTAAATGTTTCTCACTCAGTTCATTGTTATAATTGTATTGTAATTCTTATTTGATTGGAAATGGTTTTTATTTAATTTGTTAAAATTTTGGTTTTAAATAATTAAAATGATTGTCCTTTTATAGTAAACATATAATAACTCGGCATATTTTAGAAAAACTATTTAGAGAAATGCTCACCCATTGCTTGAAACTCCATTGTAGTTCTGGCATCACGACCAGTGTTTTTCTACAAATCTTAACTATGTCGTTCCGAGATTCAGAACTATATTTCACGTTCTCAGCGCTTAAAATATTTAACCAGTTAGACCTTTACATTAAGATCTCGGAAACAAAACATTATGTAAGAAGCTTTTTTAAATTAGACCGTTGATAAAGGTTGGAATCTGTGGAGGCTTTACATAAAACTTAATTGGGAAAACACCTCTTTATACAGTTTTATCGAAAACATATTTCAATTTCACTTTTTTTTTGTTTCTTTACCTATCACAGACGTATTATTCAATTTTTTTAAACACTAAAACTAATATAAAACTGTATTAAGTTTTACTGAAATTAATATTTTATTATGAATTTGCAATTTTAGAAGATGGTGTCGTATAAAAATTTCTACCCCCAAACATAAATAATTAATTCATTCAATGGCGTAGATTTTAATCATTCATGTATTGATTTTATTGACTCACTTCGTATTTTGAATGTAAGTATTTAACCCTTAATTGAGTCGTACTTTTGCTATACTTTTTACACCTCTGTTTTTACTTAGCCCCCTTTTTGTTTTGCTTTACTTCTCATTAGATAATCATGGAGTTGGTGCGGGTCATTTTTTTCTTTATTTTTTCAAGTTTTATAGATAAATGAGATAAAGTAAGTACAAAAATTAACTAAATTGTAATTTAGTGTGCTTTTAACTATGTTTAAAAAAGTTTTAGTAAACTTTTAGCTAATTTTTAAGATAAATTCTTGACGTTGCAATATTTAATGAGAAGTTTAAATATTTAGGAAACTGGCTGGTATGCGAGAAAAATACTCGGAAAAAAACTATCTGCGTAAAAAATATACAAGAAATTTCTATTACTGATAGTACGCGTTACCGATTACGTAACGGTATCTGTGCTCAATCATGTTATATTTGAAGTGTATTAAAATATAAATTACTTTTCTATTTTGTGAGATACTTATATCTTATTTGCTATTTTGCGTCATTTAAAAAATGATTTTCTCGGGGTCCTAAAGAGTAATAATGCAAAATTTTACTTTGATAGGTCAAAGGTTATAGAATAGGGTAAACATACAGACATTTAAGTTTATATGAATATATATTAATTGTACGAGTAATAAGTGTTGACTTATCCAGCGGGTAGTTATTTGACGGTTCATCGGACTGAGAGAAAAATGTTTTTTCTAATGTAGCCCAAGATAAATAAAGAAATGAATAACAAAACACAGTACATAAACCACAATAAAATATTCTTACAAAAATACTAGTTTTTTTTACCAGTGCTTGCAAACAGTTTCAATACCAGAGCACTAAAAATAATATTTTTTCCTATGTAGGCTGTATTCGTTTCACAGATTTGATTACATAACTAAAATGTTAATAAAAACCAAATGGAACATATAAAGAAATCCTTCTTTATACCCCAGAATACTAGAAAACACGTTTATCGAATACTCGCACGTAGGCGGGCAGGAAACTATAGTAAAATAAAATTGTGAAGAAAATAAAGAAAGCGAAAGAAATGTATATATATATATATTTCAACGCTTATTAAATTTAGCACAATGATCAAGATTTTGCTAAATTAACAAAATAAAAAAATATATATTTCACTTAAGAAAACAAGTAATATATTTATTAATTAGAAAGATATACATGAAAAACATTGTTGTTGCGCTACGGGGTTTCGAACCTGGATCTCTTTCCAATCCAGGAAGTGTGCATTATTCAACTATATATATTATCGCAATAATAATATTATTCTAATTAATAAATTTATTTAGTATTTAAAATATCACAGACCTATGTTATAAATAATTACAACTTCACAATAAGAATGTGTTCTCCTTAATAATAAATTTTTAGATCTATATAATATTACGCCATTTGTGGTTTTCTTAAACACAATGGGTGCATTGAACAATTTCCAAGTAAGGAGATAATTGTAGCGCTAGCTGTTAAGTTCTTACGGATACCGCGGGAGAATTCGCAGATCTCATTGTCCCGAGCGAAGTTTTAATCAGCGCCGTGGATTATCTGGCGTCGGCGTCGCGGCGTCGGCGAGTGAGCGTTATTTACACGGAAAACTTAAGGAAATTAGATAAAGCGCACGCGGTCCGAGGTCGGAGGTTAATGTGGAAGTTTTTAAATTGAAAATCAGTCGCAAACGAGCAGAAGATTACTTGTTATTTTTTCATATTCAGATTTACGTATCCATATACTTTCTAACATATTTTGAAAAAAAAAATATTTTCATCAGTATCATAAAAAAATTGTGGCTACGAGCCAACCAAGTCCAATACACAACCACAATCTTTTTCTTGGTAGCCCTGTCTCGAGACAAATCTCTCCAGTCTGAAACCAACAATCCACTTTCATCTTAACTGTATCTGATTCATGGGCATACCATTGGCCTGAGTACTTTTAGGAGAGTCTTAGAGTTCTCGTTTCTCACAATACGACCAGAATGTATAGCCAGTTTTCTTGATATGATAACTGCTACAGAATTCGAACTATAAATCCGAATCGATAGGATATAAATGAACGAATTGCGCAAACACTGGGTCGCGCGCCCGCGGAATAAAATACAACAATTTCGGTTGTAAATCGCAATCACCGCATGGTATAGGAGGGAAGTAGAAAAATATTGGTATAGGATGAGGTCGGTGAGGGTATAAAGGTTCTAGTCGAAGGACCAGTGATCTCGGGGAACCGGGATTCGGAAGAACTGCTCGCCTTACCTTGTATATGATGCCTCCGCCACCCCTGCAGTCGCCGCCGAGTTCACACAAATGCCACGCGGATGAGCCGATCTCCGATTCCAATTGAATACGGAGATGTCACAAGCTTAACCACGGTACACAAATAACGAAAAATACGTAATCAAAACACAATATCATAAAATACAGTGCTCGTGCACTGGAGCTGAAAATCCACACCGCGAATGCTATCGCGATGTCGATATCGAACAAATATTTGTCAAGTTGACTTCTGCTGACGTCAAGGTCACATTTCACACTGACAAGACGAGTATGAGAAAATGTATGGATGAGAATTTGAATGCAGAATTGTGTCAATAACAACAGTCGTGGCTGAATCGAAAGACGTGTCAAAAGTGTGTTTTACGAATTCTGAATGGCTACTATTTGACACTCTCTCTTGAAGATCTGAGTTGGTGCAAAAACACATAAGGTACACGACCGGCCGAAGTTTCTGCAGAGAATTTTATTAGTTGCGTTTGGCGATTTAATTTGGTTTTGTTTCACAAAGTCTCACATTTAGTGAGATGATCTATGATGATGACTATCTAGATTAGTATGAATATAAAATTAATAATTTATTTTTATTTAATACAAATTAAATGAATCGATTGAAAATATATTCTAGTTGGTACCGAGATATGAACTGGGACCTTTTTCTATCAGCAGAAATGCGTAATTACATCCGCTATATCAACAAAGTATTTATGTTTACGACAAATTATTAAACTCATATTCTGCAATTCTTTATAATTGACACATCGCGGTAGCAAACTAAAATATTTTTTCGATAAATAGATTTTTTCTGTATATCTTTCCAGTTGATTAATTTAATTTGAATTTATTTATATATGAAATTAAATTATTCATAATTGGTTACTTATTTTTGTTAGCTCTAAGTGGACCTATCAATTGATGGGGGTACAAGTAGTGAACCATAAACTTTTAATCACCACATTTACAATCATTTGGAGTATTTTAAAATATTGCTGTTCATTAAATAGAGAAATTAAAGTGTTATAAATGTGTACTGGTATCATTTTGTATTATTATAGTTAAAAATAATTATAGTTAATTTTAGATACTTTGTGTACATTGAAATTCACAATTTATTTATTACTTTTATTTTAAAAGCACTAATTAATAATATTTGAATATGTCCAAGAACACACAATAACTGGATTTTCACCAACACAAAGGCAATGTTATTAAATAAATAATAGATATCTTATACAAATATATAGAAATATATAAATAGTGAAGTGGTACTCGAAGCGAGTCCACATATTAACATATATACAACATTCAAAAATTTGATAGATATTGAGATTGATGGGTGAGAATGGTGAACGTTATATTAATATAAAGTGATTACTTAAACCAGCAGAAGACAGGTCTTAAGACATGTAATTAGCCATATTTCTATATATTTTCCATTAAATATAATAAAAAATAGCTTCATCTCTATGAGATATCTATTATTTCTTTAACTACTTAACAGTTTTGAATTAAAAATTAAAATCGCCTAACAAGATTAAAAATATATTAAGGCGAATAATCATATGTTTTTAAATTTCTTTCTACCCATCGCCCGTCAATTCATTTCGCATTGCAAAATAAAGTAGTTATAAAAAATATATCCGAATATTAAGGAAAACACACGTTTGTTATGAAGTTATCTTTTCAGAACGTAGTTCTGTGCTGTTTAATACAAATTAAATTAATCAACTAGAAAGATATATATAAAGTATCTATCAACCGAAAAAATATTTGTTGCTACCGGCTAAGAAGAGGTTCAAGATCGTATCCCGGTAGCAAATATATATATTTTTTAATGGATAGATTTTTTCTGTATATCCTTCTAATTGATTCATTTAACTAGTTCATTTCGAATATCCGACTCCGAAACATATAAATAGAGGGAAAAAAAGCTATATATCGAGATATTGATATGTAATATAATAATATAAATATATATAAAATAGCTAAATTGTAATCAGTATTTCATTTTTTTTGATTTTCCTATTTTAAAACCAAATTATTAATCAGTTAAGTTAATCGGACCAGTTTGTATTTAATTTGAATATAAAATATTTTGATAATATTAATTAAATATATTAATTAGAAAGATATATATAATCAATTTATCAAAAAAATATATTGTTGTTAATACCGGGATTCGAACGTGGATCTATTTCCAATCCGGGGAAGGTGCATTATCCAACTGCCAAAACTGTAAAATTGCCATGCAATTTGGCAAAAAATAAAAATAAAAATGAATATTTATGTAATAAAAAATAAATTAAAAAAAATGATTATTTTTATCGACAAATTTTCGAACCCATATGTTACATTTTTTAAATTAATAAATCTACCGTTCCATTATTTGAAAGCCATCTAATAAGAATTTGTTCTCCTTAATACAATATTTTGTTTTATTATTATTATTAGCATTTATTTTTAAATACAACATTCGTTTTAATAACGACCTGATTTAATGTATTACTTATAAAAATTTTATAATTTTATTTTAGAAGCGTGCTAGATTTAAAATTCATGCGTAAATATTAAAATATATACACTACATGTACGTCGGTATATCAGCCAAATATTTTACAATTTTTAATTGAAAAATTCTATGTGGCACATATCGCTTTTATAAAATTTTTCTTGTTTCCGCCAGTTCGTATCGTATGGTAACATAAAACATACAAAATCTAAAGTCGTCAAAGTATATAGTTATCTAATCAGAATTAGCGTCAGTATGAAAAAATAGTCTTATATCTCGCAGCCAGATTCAATTTTTCTTACTCGTGGTTGCGCGTGATCCTCAGAAAGCAATTAAGCGGCGCGGAAGCTCGTATTGGATTACTTAAAATTTACTTATTAAATTAAGTTTCTCACCGAGCCGAACCTTACGCAGAGTGGCCATACAACAATGGTTTCTTAACACTATTTTGTTGTCTTTTTAAATTCTAGTAAATTATTTCGTGGAAAATTACAATATTATAAAAAAAAGCTTCAGTTCGGAGTTTTTAGGAATGAACCTATTCAGAAAAATGAGATGGCTATTTCTAAAATTCAACGCTGTTAAAATATAAAGAATATGAAACCATCGAGTATACAAAAGAAAAAAGTCATTAGTTCTCCTAACCTTATTTCCTGATTTCACCTTTCTTTGTCTTTGTGTTTTTGTTTCTGCTGCTAAACCTTTGAAGCCACATTCCCTGTTTTGTTTTTATTCTGTTATGTTTCTGACGACGTACAAAACTTTGCAGTCTTCAGATTTTTCCCCAAAAAGATAATGATGTTAATAAGAAGAACGTTGTTGTATTGGAAATAAAACTAGTTTCAAATAGTAAACAAAATAATATGATTACTTATCACAAAATATAAATATAAAAATTATAAATTATAAAAGGTATTCATTATTAAAAACTCGATTTATAAACATTAAAGCTTTTATTTAAAAAAATATAGCACCTTTAACACACTCATTATCTTGTTGTGAGTACATAAAAAGTAATCAGTCATTTCGCATATTGCCCTTTTTCTTGACCTCACATATTTCTGGCCATATAAACAGAAAATAACCTAGTTTCACTAAAAGTAAATTTTGATGTATGGTTTAAAAACTCGTATACCATTAAATTCTCAGTAAAACCTAAAAAATTGTTATACGCTGAAAATTTTATAAATTGATACTAATCATGTCAAAAATAATTTCTGAAATCCGCGTAAAATCTCACAGCTGCGATGGGCGGGAAGTTTTTAGGGTGAATTTTTAGATGCCGAGAAATTTAGGTTTAATTTTTTTTACACTTAACAATCATTATGTAATCAAAAAATAATAAAATAAACTTTTATATTATAGTATTCATAATAAATTAAATAAGTTTTATGTAATGTACTAATAAATGGTGTAAAAAATTATTTTCAGGAACAAAATTTACGTAAATTGTTTTCGCGATTTTCTACACTAAAAATGCTTAAATCTCTCATTTTTATAATCTATTATAATTGTAACACAAATGTATGTAATGTATTACAATGTATTAGTACATATCACTTGATTGTAAAAATATTTATATGTATTTAATACAATATCGATGTAGAGTAATAATGTTTTATATTTGCTCTTGAATATCAAGCTTGTATCAGTCATTAAAATAAATTAAAATACACAACATACCAACTAATACAATAAAAGTTGGTCAAAAGTTGCACAGGGTTTTGGTTGCATTTCTTCAATATTTCTGGTCTATAATTTTATGAAAAAAACTTGAATCTCCATAGTTTGAAAAAAGTTTAATATCTTGTTTTGTAGAAAGTATGATAAATAAATATTTTCTCTTTCAGTTGAGTAATACGCCTGTACTGTATTAAATAGTTTGAAAAGTAGTATTACGTTAAGTATTATATGGCTAATATTTTTGTTACTTTATGTTATGTTATGCATGAGAGATAGTTCTGCGTTCAACTGTGTACGGTAAAAATTCGTTTAATACGAATATGATTTGCGCGAAAATCAGTTAGCGCGCTCAAGAAAATTAATACTATTTCCCGTTTTAGTAGCTGATTAATCAGTTAACGCAGTTAGTTTTCCCTCCTCTTCTGTATAGAAAATACTCATTCAGCTTAAGGAAAAGTCACCACCAGTGATATGCAAGCTGAATGGCATTTTTTTACACACTCTGCAAATGATAACTGGCTTTAATGAGTCAGTAAATAATATTGTCGAAAAAATTTGCATTGTAAAAAAACAAATATTTATTGAACTTTATGCTGATAATGTGAAAAATATATTTGAATGTCATATAGAAGAGCTAATAGAGAACGACTGCTTTCAACTAGAGTAACTGTGTGTATCTAAAGAAGAAGATAGTGTGATTACGAACAAGAAGTTAACCGAAAAAAAATTAATTCGAGCGAGCATTCATTTACATCGAGCGCGTAAATAAAATTTTGATGCTGATCTGAATATAGAAAGAAATGCTTAAATCTTCCGAAATCTGGACAAATTATTTACCAGCCATGAAAAATTATATAATAAAATGAAAAACTCAAGCTCTGTTTAAACATAGTATTAATTATGTATTAATTCAATAAATAAAAATTAATATATTATTTATTTGTTCTTTGATATTTTTATCCTCTAATATAACTTAAATGAAGTGTATTTTATTATATCATGGTGGATTAAATAAATTTAATCAAATTGTTTATTGTACTCGATTTACACGATTTTGCTTATAGCGAGGTAGGCTTAATTCATCGCGTTAAATGAGGTTTTCCTTTACTGTTCTTTACGCGAGTGGGTAAACAAAAGTTTTAACCTTGTACACGCATCATTTTTTGATTATGATGTTGAATATTTATAGAATGTAATGTGATACGTATGTTATTTATAGTTTGAAGCATTTTTTAATAATTATTGCTCATACTTATTTTGTTTACCATTATATACAATTTTAATCTTTATTTTTATATGGTGTGGAATTATGGACCCCGAAAGTAAGGAAGAGAAAATGAATTATATGGTTCTGGAGATACATGTTGCGTATACCATGAATGGCGAGACGTACGGATATCTTCATTCGGCAAGAACTGAACATCAATGACAGACTCTCAACCATTTGCCTGAGATGAATTCTTACATTTTTTGAACATCTTCAGAGAAGGGAAGATGCTTAAAAAGGGTTTTTGTAGTGAGCGATGTCGAAGATCCTAGAGGAAGAGAAGAGTTGTAAAAAAAAGGTAACAGGCATTTCTTTAGTGACAGACCTAAGATTTGCAGGGTTGAGATTAGATTGACAAGTTGAGAAGCGTAGTCAAGAGAGTGAGAGTTCACAGAGATCACGATCTTCAGTGATGATAAAAACCTAATTAAACTATACACATTATAATGGGTGTCCAGCGAAAAATTTATGGTTTACGAGCAATTACAATTTAATCTTGAAATTTCGTGATTAGTTGATATATTTTTTTGAATTGAACAAGACTATCCATAAAACATAACTTTTTACAGAGGAAAATTATGCTACTTTTTGCGTCTCACATTAATCTCTAATCTTTGTGTGGGAAATATTACGGAAAATATATTTTATGTCGACTTGTTCAGCCCGGGAAACCGTTAAAAGTTTTCAAAAATGAATTTTTGTCTTTCATCGAATACCTATCTCTTGAATGTAAATAGTTTCCCAATCGCTGCCCGGCTTTTTTCCAATAACGGTCGGTCGTTAGAGTAAGGCAAAAAGAAATTATGCTGCTTCTGACATTTGTTATGCTCCTTCATTTTTCTTTCAAGTCATTCGCCTTCCTCCGGGGTGGGCCGGATGTCCGACTCCAGTGGAGCTCTTCCGGTCTGGAGAGAAAATAAAATCTCGTGACTCGACTCCTCGACTATCGATGGATTCACTTCATCTGTGAAATTAAAGTCGAGATGGAGAATGAAAAACTGTTTTGCTGAGAATAAAAAAAGTACAATAAATTATTTTCGTTTCGCACCTGTCTTCTGAAACATTTTTCTTGGTGCAAAAATTGAACATTGTTTAAAAGACAAAACGTGTACGAATATGCGTCAAACAAGTCTCACCCCCGAGGCATTTTTACTGAACATATAAATTAAAATTGAGATCTGACCTGAAACAATACTGTATATCGGTTTTTACAAATGTTTATTGATAGCCTCGGTCACATTGAATAATATACAGTGTTGTTGCAAGTAAAATCACTTAAAAATTGTGTGTAATGGTGTTTTTTTTTTTATGTGTTTGTTTAATATACCATTCGATGCAACAAGATATGCATTAATAGCTCTGTTCTGCCCAAAAACGACATACAGTGTTATTGCGAGAGTGCTCTCAATTATTTATTATGTCAAATTATCATGGCCGCTTGGAGCCTACTGATTTTTTGATTTTTTAAAACATTTTCTCTCACATTTGTAAATATTTTTATTTGTGTCTCTATATGTTTCTACATATTTTTTAAATTTTGTCTTTCAGTATGGTCTGATATAAACTGATAATAAAATTATAAATACTTAAAAAACAAAATTGGTTTCGATGACGTTACGAGCTTTTTTTTTTAAAGTAAAAGTATTATTATTCTTCAGGTAGTCGTGATGTCGCTACCGCATATTTTCTGTGGATAATTATGAAAACATATTATTTTATTTAGTAGAAATTAACGTAAATACTCTTAGATTATCGTTTCATATGACTGAATAAATTGTATGAAATATTCACCAATAGTTTCATGGTTTGAACGACGTAGTTGACAACGGTGACATTTTAGTTTTTCATAAATGTCATACAGTCAACGAAGGTATCGTTATTATATTATTTAAACATTATAGTATTAAAATTTAGAAATTTAGCTCACCATTCCATTTATTATTCATAATTCTTTCAATGCGACCATAGATAAGAGAAATAATATAATAAATAACTATCATTTTTAATTTTTTTCTCGTGTTTCAGATTATTAAAAATCAACTAAACAAAACAAAAAATGGTTGAATTTGTCAGCACTCTAATGGTGGACACTTGCGCGATGTTATTTTTAAAACTTGATAATAAAAAACGTATTGAATTAAATTACCATTTGTCATTTACATGTTGTTTTTATTCCCATTATATGAAAGTTTTAATAAAAACAGATGGGGTGATAAATTTTGAGATACCCTGCATATATAAATAGACGAGAAGCTTAACATTTTTTATGTATGGTTTGAAAAACGAAATAACAAAACAGCGCAGTAGTGGTTTCTTTGTAAATAAAGTTTTGTGGAAGAGAAGAGGGTTAGGCGCCATTTTCATATTTTTATATTTTTATTTGATGAAAACGAGATTTGGTTATATAATAAAAAATGGTAAGCTTATCAAAAAGACAATTTATTTTATTAAATACAATCATTTTGTAAAACATGACAGAACGAAAACATAATATTTATATAATATTATGAAATCTGTCAATCTGTCAAAAACAATAATATTTTTAGGCATAATTTCTAATGTTTCTTGGAAAAACTTAATTTTTTCTTAGTTAATATGTTAATTTTAAATTGAGCGACCGACGCAAGTCGCCGATCACATTGGTGGTGATGATGGAATCGAACGGGATGGAATGGGAAGAGAAAATGGGTGGATGGGTAGTTGGAAAGAGTAGGGAATGAAATTGGGAATTTGAATGGAAATAGGGAGGGATGAGGGAATCCTTCAATAGCGGAGCAGGATGACTTACGGGATAAAGAGGACACCCCGATTCACCTGATGATGGCGCCGTCACCGGCTTATGAAGAAGTTCACCCCGATTCACCTGATGATGGCGCCGTCACCGGCTTATGAAGAAGTTCACCCCGATAAACAACACGGCAAAACTCTGATGAAATTCACCGTCCACAAAACATGAAATCACAGTGGTATATGACACTTCTACTCCGATTCTCGACGAGGTTTACAGTACAAAAAACGATTTGAGGGTCAAATATATACGGAACTAGTGGTTCAAACGAGATGATCACACGAGGATACTTCCTCTCCAAATCTCGACGAACTTGACGAATCCAAAACAAACCAGTCAAGCTGAAGGAACAGTATGTATTGAATGTAATGTATGTAGGTGAGGAAAAAAACTAAAACTGATGACAATAATACTACATTTAAACAATAATAATTTTGTTTAAAGTCGTTGAATATATTATATGTAGAAGTTATGTGTTCAAAATAATAATTAAGAATACGGAAAAAATTACCTCATTTTAAAATTATGTGTTCTATCATTTTTAACGTTATCACCACATGCCCACTTCAGCACCAACCAAGAACTAAAATATTAAGTAACCGTGGAAACAATATATATTTTTTCGGAATAGTGCTGCAGCAGCGAAGACTTCTAAAAATTTTCAAGCGGCCATTATTGCCAGGTGGCACGGACAGCAAGAAAACTCAGTGCAGTGGGAAGGCGCCGACTCCGAGCCGTTTTACCTGCGCACTGGAGAGAGGCAGGGCGGGTGCATGTCGCCAATCCTCTTCAATATGTACATGGGCGAATTGAGCGAGCGACTATGCGATGCAAAAATTGGCTGCCCCACGGGCGGGACGAATGTGAACCACATTAGTTATGCCGATGATATGGTTATACTGGCGCCATCTATAAAAGCGATAAGAAAGCTTTTACAGATATGCGAAACATATGCCAGTGAACACAATATTTTATACACTGCCAGTAAATCGGTCATAATGGCGTTCAAATATGAAAAAGGGCCAGATTAATATCCCTCCCGTGTGGCTGGACGGGAGAAACTGAGAGTTCATAATAAGGTCAGATACCTTGTCCATATATTCAATGAAGATGGACAAGATGATGATGACATAGAATGACAGAGGAGACAGTTAAGGCTAACTTTTCAAAAATAAAATATGCGTCTTTTACGAAAATATGGATTTTTATTATTCATTTATATCAGTAGGTATGCAATAGTTTTGACTTTAAAAAAAAATTACTTAGATAAAACCTTTACGCTACTGTAAAATTAATAAATTAAATGTTATTTGCTATAATTAGCAAAATACAAGCATTATAAGAAAGATCGCGACCATTAAATTTATTTTCCGCGTCCTACAAAATGTTTTTTTAAATTTCAAATAGCTGATTAAAAAAATAATAAAAAACATATTAAAGATTTTATCTAAGTAATAGTTTAAAAAAAAAGTCAAATGTGGTGTATAACTTCTGATATAAAAGAACATTAAAAACCCACATTTTCGTAAAAAACGCAAAAATATGAATTATTTTTGAAAGCGCACCCTTAATATGCTGTTATGGGGTTTCTAGCGATGCACCGGTATGTATATCTGCGAGCTCTGGTAGAAATACAAGCAAGTGATGTACAACCATTTCCGAATTCAGTACAATAACACATACAGAATACTGTTTGGGTTGATGCGTTATTGTAGCACATTTACAATGTTTGCCGAAGGTCGTGGAACATTGATTCATTCCGCTTCTGAGTTGCTGACGTAAAGCTGCGGCTGGAGTTCTGTAGCAACTCTCTAGTGCAAGCGGCGATCTCACGGAAAGCTGTCTCTCTAATAACTACGAATACAGAATAGCCACATAGCGATAGTTTATTTTGTCACCACTCACTCACAGAGTCTTGCACAAGGTAAAGGGATGCAGATATAACACAGTCCGTTTTCTTGAATATTTTATAATTTCCGTACAAACCTGCCGCGGTAGTATAGCGACACCCGTGGCGATCATTATAGCCGTAGATGTATAGTTTAGTAACAGCGGCCTCTTATATAAAAATACATATGTTCATTAAAATATATTTAAGCGGTACATTATCCAAAAGTCCTTCTCCCTCAGGTTCAAATGAATCAAATACAGTAAAACAATCAATTGAAAGCGAAAATATTTATTACAGATCGACTCTTGAAGTAAAAAAGCAGAAAATTACTTAATAAAGCTATCAAAAGGTTGTGATATTTTTCGACGCTCGGACGGATGCTGTGAAATGAAAGCATTTGAAAAATACGCTTAGTGTTGAATCCGGTCTCTAGAAATCGTCACGTACCTTCTTCACTTTCCTGGATGAAATAAGTGTGAAGAAATACGGAAATAAAGAGGAAATGCGAAAAATATTAACCACATATTTCTCAAACCATATTTTTATTGTAAAAAAAATTGGTCGCATATCTCAAGCAGCGAGTTGAACGGAAATGGGAGAGTTTTGTAAACGATTACCACCACTTGAATTATGCAACATTTCTCATAAAATATTTCCTTCAGTAACGTCATTATTTACACTTATTAAGTTGGTGCGACAGGTTAATTATTTTTGTGACCACTTAACTATTTCTCGAAAATTCTCGTTGAAAATCGACATTTTATTTTCAGGCAGAGCTCGGCGCCTAAAAGATGGTATTTTTTATGTTTATACTTACGTCTACAAATCTTGATTTATGCTTTTAAAAAACCCATTAAAGTCACTCGGTTGATTTAGTAGTGCTCCGAGCAAATAGCCTTTAACTTGCAGGTTTGCCGTGACCTTCATAAACGTCGATCATTAGCGCGGAGCCATCAATCTCCGCGGCGCGGCGGGCCCGACTCTCTGCCCTTAATTATAAAGAAATAGCAAAGCGCATTAAAAAAGAAACTTTCGCGCGCTTTTGTTTCATGAGCAATTAGCGAATTCGTGATTTAGTTCCGGCGTGGGAGAGCTGTAAAAGCAGTGCTCCTCGACCGCTAATGAGCCTTTAACGAGAGCGGGTTTGTATGGGCAGCCGTTTGCGGCCAGCGTCGGACGCCGCGGCCGCCGCGTGCTGATAGCGCTTTGTTGTACTTCCGCATGACGCGGTCGAAAGCAAACAGTTTTGCTTTTCAATTAGTTTTGTAACGCGACTCGATATGGCGTGTTATTTCAAGGATTGCAATTGAAACGGAGTAAACATTTAAATCATACTGGATAATATTACCATTTTATATGAGGGGTATAAAAGTAAGGTTTCTAACTTTTAATGCACTAGTCTTCTGGAATAGTTTTTACACATTATATTAATTTATAAATAGACAAACATAGCTATTTTTAATTTAGATTGGCAATTCAAAATCATTTATATAAGAATCTAACCAATAACAGTTATTATGTACAGAATATAAACTGTATTTTCTCATTTTTGTATTCTTTCTCTGGTACTGATTTTCAGTCTTTTGGATGTTTTAATTGACTGATATGAATTTATAAAGACGAGTGTGAAGATTACGTTTTACGATTTCAGAATTGAACTCCGTCTTGTATAGGCAAATTTTATGCCCACGTGCTATCTACTCATGCATGGTGTACGTGACATAAAAATGCTCTTATATTATATATAAGGACACGTATTTTTCTGAAAACCATGGGAATCAATCGCATGTATGGCTTGCAAGTGTCCCTTCTCGGATGATATTGTTATTCACGTTCGTAACAGTAGTCCGCGCCACTCAGAAATTTATATGGAAACTTGATGGTTTTTGGAACAAGGTGTTGGATTTATTTTGTATTTTAAATCAGATTACATGGAATATTATTTACAATAAGAAATGCATTAATAAACATATTGTTCTTCAAGTTTCGATTAGTATTTCACGTTTTTCTCCAAATAAAAAAATGTGGAGATTACTGCCTTTGCTTTAATGCCCATCATATGATGGTTTACTTTGGGTTTGAGAACTCTTAAAGGGGCACGTTTATGACATTTAAATTGAAGGATGGTTCATTTAATCAAAATATATAAATTTATTTCAGTTAGACTTTTTGCATAAGAAGAAAGAAAAATGATGATCAACTATGGTATTCTAAAAATAATAAAACCAATGTAATAGTGGCCTAGTGATATAATGGTTGGGAGTTCGAGCCTCGTTTTAGGAGATTCGTTATCATTCGCTGCCATGTATTTCCGTAGAGTTCGATCATTCGTCTGTCACGTGGGTTTTACGACGGCCTTTCGGTTTTATGTATATCATAAATACAGTTTTAACATGTGAATATTTTTATTTCTATTATTACAGATGTCTGGTGAAATATTGGTGGGAAATGTCTCCGGCATCGAATTGTAAATTAAATGAATGAACAATATTTGAATATGTCCAAGAACATATAATTACTGGATTTTCATCTTAAAAGGCACTGTTATTAAATAAATAATAGATATCTCACAGAGACGAAGCTATTTTTTTAATTATATTTTATGGGTAATTACAGGACTTTCGACTTGTCTTCGGCTGGCTTAAGTGATCACTTTATACAAATATAACGTTAATCAGTCTTCATATCTATCATTTTTTTCATATTTTTCCTTATGTAATAAAAAAATAGCTTCGTCTCTATGAGATATCAATTATTTGTTTGAATGAATGAAGTTTGGCGTAGGAGACATGAAATTGCCAGCTATGATTAATTGATTACTGTGAGGCGTCACATGATTATTTTATTTTTAAATTAACTAAACTTTGTATTGCACACAAGTTGAGTTATAATATTGTCACCCCTACTAAAAATGTTTCACTCCAGCTAATATTTATTATTTTAGGTGAACACCACCGAACACTTTCGCTTCTGATTGTTATCTCAGTATAGAGTTGTTGGTGTGATACATTATAGTTCTATAAGAATTAACGGGTCGCTATGGTGGTAATGTAATAGTGGGGAGAAAGTGGCAAATATACTGTATGACGTAAGAGTAAAATCAATACAACATAGGGATAAAGCAATTGTTGTCTATCGATTCATAAGAGTAACTATTTCGTACCATTATCTCTGTCTATCACATGTGGAGACATAGGATGATGGTAAGTAAGATTTAGAAATATGAACGAGACAAGAATCGTTGCTCTCTATCTACCTACGTGGAGAATTGGCATGAAAGTAAATTCATAAGTTGGACTGTACTTATTTATTTTTATGTAAATACCGCAGACCAGTGAATATGAATAGACATGAAATATAGTGTACATTTCGGAGAGAGGTTTAGCATTTTACACACATACTTTGTAGAAACATAAATCCGATAGTTTGTGATACATTTATGCAACAGTAAAAGTATATATTCTTCGAAATTAAAATTTTTGTGTTAACAAGACGTATTTTTTGACATTGATACATATTATATTGTCGGCGTTTAAATTTTCGTTCCAATCGAGTCATATATTTAAAAAAAAGTCCCGCAGCTATTTGATTGCGTAAGTGGTACCAATGTGATTACGTGGGTGACAACGTATTGAAAATATTGAAACAATGAATTTGCGTTAGTTCATGTTTATATATTTGGTAGTCTGTGGTAAATACTCTTTTTAAAAACATTTTCTAACAAATAATATACATGTTTGTTTTATTCCATACAAAAGTAACTGAGAACCAGCGCCAGTTTGAATCAACGATCAATATTTCCGAAACCAAAGGAAATAAATTTGTTTTGATACGGTAAATTTTTTAATAACTCCAGAACACGTACTAAAAAAAGAAATATTTTTTATATCCAGGTGAATTAATTTGAATGATAATGGTTTTGTACGGAATGTTCGAGTACTAAAGTTACCAGAAGTGATGAAGTACATATATAAATATTTTTTAAATGATTTTCATCAATAAAAAATAGCAATGCCGGCATCATTTCTCAGAGTTAAATTTTTAGAATAACACTGATTTTAATTCTGAATATAGTTTTTATATCGGTAATTATCACAATTTTATTGCACATTTAAAATCTAACCGAGTTCTTGTATCAAGTGATGAAAACAACATTATTTTTAAAAACAGGTCATCATCACATAATAATATATTTTTTCCATTGTCCATATTTAAAAAAAAAAATTATACTTAGCTCGTTTAGTGCAAAATTTATTTTAAACTAATTAAAAATATTTTGAATTTTAATTCGTTTTAATAGAACTATGTTCTTCTAAATTTATATTTCAGAACTATGTTTCAAAATTTCAAATTCACAATTTATTGATAAACTGACCATTTCCTTTATGTGTTATTTAGTATTTGTATTTTTAAAGTATAATCTATTTAAAAAATATATATTTGTGAATTAGAACCACGTTGGTATGAACTTTAAAATAATTAATTAAGTGACATGTTGGACATAGTGTGTTACTAATAAGAAGAACATTGTTAATTCTGACTATCGCAAAATTCTTTGAACTTACGAGGATACGTCAGGAGGTCACCAATAACAATCGTGATAATGCATAAAATAATGATGGATTGCCCCCAATTTCAATCTATTGTTGTGTTTGACGTTTAAATATTAAGTTAATATCTAATATAAGGGAAATAGGTAAAGGTATTTATTTTAAATATGAATTAAATATATTAATTATAAAGATATACATATAAAATCAATTTTATCGAAAAATATTGTTGTTGCGCTACCGGGATTCGAACCTGGATCTCTTCCCTAACCGGGGGAGGTGCTTTATCCAACTAAGCTACAGCGGCATTATTTTTAGCGACAATTTTTCGACCCTATATGTTACCTTTTTAAAAATCAATACATTTAATCGTTCCATCATTTGACAGAGCCATCTACCTTATTTTTACAGAATCTCAAAATACCTTTAAGTAAATCTGATAGTAGATATTAAAATATCACAGACCTATGTTCTGAATAATTACAACTTCACAATAAGAATGTGTTCTCCTAAAAAAAAAAAAAGGTATTTATGGTTAAATCACAAGGCTTACAGTAAAGGTTACGTTATGTACCCGAGAGAAATATGACAAAGTTTTTCACGATTTGAGACACGCTTTTTTACGATTACGAGGCAAAAGTGTATATGGTGGAGAGGCGTTGGCCCTGTTAGCTGGACGGGACGCAGTGATGTGAGCGAATCGCATGTCTTTCAGGAGTAGAGTTGTTTGATGCTAGATGGCGGCGTAGACTAACGTTGCGGTGATTTCCGTTTATTAATTGTATTTTTTTTGCTATAACGGGTTGTTTGATCGTTAATAAAAAAATATTTTCTTCTCGAAAGTAAATCCCGCAGTAAACTCATTTTACTCTGCGATATCGGATAGTGAGAACGAGAATCGATAGTTAAATATGGCGGACTTTTCACAGCTGTTCCAAAAGTCATCCGACGCATTGATACTTTGAAAGTTGCAGTATACGACAATTAATCATTCAATATTCCGCTATTTTAGTGATGTGAGTTCGTCGGATGATGATCTCGTTGTTTAATACATAATACGAAAAAGATTCATCATCAAAGTGACAGATTTCGAATGCTTATTAATTCTTTGTCACGCCTATAGACATAGTATAAAGTTACTACAGATCACACAACCGGCCCTTAGAATATGCGTTGGTCCTAGATATATAAAATAAGTTTTAGGTCTAATTATCAGAGGTCATTTAATAAAATAATTATTAATTTCTCTTATGTATTTTTTTTTATTCCATGTTTCATTATATGTATGTATATACATAACTACCGTGGATTCTAAACTAGGCTCATCGCCTGCTGGAGAGAACTTAGACAACATACTATTATGTCATAATGTATCAAAAAAGTTTTACATGTACGTATATGTACCTTACCTATATATTATACAAATATATACAATATAGAGATTAGATCAAAACAGATTCTTTTTAAAATATTTTTTATTATTTCGTAAAAATATTTTATCTAATAAATGTTTATTCAATTTAATTAGATTATTCACATGGCACGTAGCGTTTATCTGATAAAGAATATTTACGAAAAGGCAAGGAGAATACATTGTGTACGACATGGAGTGTGACCAAGCTAGAACAGGCATGACTAATTAAAACTAATTTCGAATGAGGCTAATGTTTGTAATAATCTAACGTAGTATTTGGGGTAGGTGTGGGACAAGTGAAATTTGTGCCTAAAATAAGGTTGTGTTGTGTGGTGTTCTATTCTCTTTACTTGATATTTAATTTATTGTTATATAATCATTTATTGAATAATACATATGTATTAGATAATTGATTTTAATTAATCAGTAGTTGCCATGGTGGCATTTTACCATTATATTTATGCTCGTTCATTCTTGCAGGATTAAGAATAAGATTTCTAAAGGATCGCGTAGGTAGTTTGGTCATATGGAACGGATGAATGAGGAGAGAATAGTAAGAAAGATAGGTAACGCAAGTGTTGATAGAATCAGAAATAGAAGACGTCCGCGGAAAACTTGGCACGACCAGGTAAACCTAATACTCGAAGATGATCCTATTAGAAGCATCAATAATTAACGAGCTTATATGAGAAGATGTATAAATATGGGTGAGGCGAGAATTGTCTGTATAGCGGCGCTCCATTCTCTCTGCTTACCACCACGGGGAAATGGCGTGATGGTAAGTAAGTAAGTAATCTCTTGCAAGATTGCTCCATTGAGAATAATATAAAATTAGGTAAATCTTACATAGATTTGAAGGCTCATCTTTGATACCGAGGTTATATTCCAGTAGCAGGAGTCCAAAAAGTCCTATTCTTATAACTTTAGCCTTAAAAATTATTTCCTGGTTACGTATATTATTCATATTTTATATTTTACTTATACAATACCAAGTAGTCTTAAATACGTGCATATGTTCGAAGAAAATAAATAATCTAATGAACGCTAACACAATGAAAACACAATTATTTACAAGGAAAATAATGAAGTTTTCCAGTCACCCTATCTCTACAGGATCAGGTGGGTAGAGAGTCCCTTGTGTTATAGTAATGGGACCCATTGCTCACCTTATAAATGATTGCCTTGGCTGCACTGTGCTACTAAGAAAGACAGGGGATATAAAACGCTGGTGTGCGAATTGTAAACTAAAAAAATCTAATCTATATTTAAAAACCCTGGTTTAAAATTCCAGGGAAATTGCTAACATTATTGAAGTGCTCGCTAATTTTGATTCTGGCAAAATGTACATACCAACAATTTATCATGAGTATTTCACTGTTCTAGTAAACGTCATAAAATAGCTATAAGAGCTGGCTGCACAGTGTCAAAATAACGGGAACGGAAAGAATTTAAAGCAATACGTTAATAAATAATCTAAAATTAGTACGCTACCTGGAATGTCAGAAGTCTATATAAAATTGGAGCATTTACTTTAATAAAAATAAACCTGCACGAGGTTGATGAGAGCACAGTATACTTGATCACAAGGGCGATATGAAGGGGATGGTATCCTGCAGTGACTGCGATCACGACTTTCAAGTACCATGAGGTCTTTGAGGTTGAGGGTTAAAAAGAAAAAGAAGACACCGCTGAGGAAACTGCTTACTTGAACTTAAACAATAATAATTAAATCATACAACTTGCTTGTTGAATTTAATTTTATATTTTTATTTATTATCTTTGTTTTATTAACCACTAAAATGAGTTTAAATACATCTACCGGTTTAGAAAAATACCATTTTCTTCTTCAGGATGTCATAACTAACTAAAACATTTTTTTTTGAATTATAATATTAAGAGTTATTATATTTAAAATATTAATCAGAGATGTAGGAAATATTTTTGTTTTATCTGCATTGTGTAATTCTATTTTGTTTTAGGAAAACGTACAGTTTTCCCTTTATAAATTTGACATTGGCGTGTTGTTAAAATGTCCTCTTGATGCCGGTAGCGTCGGTTAGAATTGAGGTTATTTATTTCTTTGGAGATTTTCTACGAAATCATATTTCTATTTTGATGGAGATATTTTGTTGTACCTTTGAATTTATTGACGAGGTCGTATCTCATGCATACGGCATTTTACACTAATAGAAATTATCACATTATGTAATTTTGGATCAGGATCGTTTAGTGAAGACAATACAATACTTTATGCCAGTCCCGGAAGGAATGTAAGCAGGAGAGTAATGTTAACTAGTAGTGAAATCAAGTATATTATGTATGAAAATGGATGATTTTTTAGGGTTAAGAATTTTAGTTCATTATGAGTTCGAAAATTCTTGTATATTGTGTAACAATCTCCTTTGAAGATCATCTATCCATTTCATTCTCTTCTATTTTGTAATATTATATTCAGTTTGTGAAAGTAAATTTCTTTCAATCTTCGTATTTGCTGCCTACCTGCATATTATAATAACTATTGAATTATTTTAGATTTTTATGTATGTCATCGCCCTGTAATTTATTTGATTTGTTCTATGATACAGCTGGCATAAATTTTTCTGCAAATACCATATCTGTGGTGACGTATGCCATTAGTATTGAGGAATTTTCATTGTTACATTTTAAATTCAGTTGTCTGATATATATCGATGGTGATTCTTTTAAATATGAAACCATTATTTGTTTGTTATTTGATTGAAATTTAAATGCTAACTCTCTATTTCCTAATATACGATTTGTTAACCTCAAAACTTCTTTCAATGTTGTTCCTTTAATTTGAAAGATTTATTTAATGAATATTTTTATTTTTCCACAGGTAAATGAGATAGATTCTATTGTTTAATGGTGAGTCGGTAATCCTGACGCTTGGAGCTCATTTCTCATGTATTTCCAATGAAGCTGCTGGTGAATGTATAAGACTCCGGTCTCACCTCTAACAATATATTGACAGCTATCCGTGTTACGTAGCAATATAAAACAAATAATATAACGTAAAAGTTTTTTGAGCAGTTACCTCATCAAACTAAACATTTCAGAAGTTATATATATTTTTTAAATAGAGATGTATACACGAAATACATGTCACATCGATATTCTTACTGTTTTCAAACTAAGCTAAACGCTTGTACTATGAAAATAGGACTAACTTGCTGGTGTCTTAGAGCAAGGCGCGAACCCCCGACCACTAGATCATTAGGCCAGCGTCTTAACCACTAGCTACTTCAATTAAAATGATTATTTCAGTTTTATTTTTACATTTTTAGTTTCTACTTTTTTGGACAGATTATTTGACGGGCATGAGTGCCTTTTTAAATGATGTCGTCGTCCTGGCTTAATTTTGACTTTGGTTTACAAATAAGGTTTATTAAAAAGGTTAACATGGTTTCAAATTTAGTCTATTTGGTAGGTAGTAAATGTTTTTAATACTTGGTAATCTACAATGCATAAGTTATTTGTCATATTCAATATTTTCTTTTATTTAATGGTTTATAAGTTATTAGTTTTAAAATGTTTAATATTTTAGAGAACATATAGGATGAGGCATGAAATTGGCATCTTAAAATATTAAAATGTATTGCTCTATAGCAATACTCGTATCTTATACTTTATATTACAACACCATTAGTATAGAGTTACATATTATATTTTACCCCCGTTTTCAATTTTGAAATTATCATTTTCTTTTAGATAGGCAGTAAAGTTTTTCACTAAAACTCGTATTTTTACTGAATTTTTAATTGAAGTTTTTGAAAGCTCGTTAACTAAATATTTGAAACAATACAAGGTAATTTGATTAATTTCTGGGGCGGTAATTTTTAAGATAGTAAATATTTTATGAAGCAATAATACATTTTATATTCTTTTAAAAAACCTTTTTACGCATGTCAAAACAAATGTCTTACATTTCTTATATATTTCAATAAAATTAGCTTAAAATTAACTCACAGCATAAAAAAAGTTAAAAAAACGAAATATTAACGACATATATTAGTTTAATGAATTTAATTTTAAAAATCAGTTGATTTATTACATTCAGGAAGATTGGAGTTTTAAGATTTGGTAAAGTATACCTTACTCAATAACAAAAAATAAAGGAACAAAATATTAGAAATATTCTACGCAAGACCCGTTCATGAACAACGTTGAACAAATATCGTCATAAATCGTTCAATACTCATTGCCAAACCCTCATCTAAACTAGGTATCAATTAAAACATTTCAAATTCAGGGACGTATTCAATCAAATGTTTATTTTGTAAAATCCCTTTCAAATGTTTTGAGGTCTAAAACTTACCTGTTTCAAACGTGTAAGCGTTTAATGGATCAGTAAACAGAGTTCCATCCTAGAGAAATAGCAATTGAAAGTTTGATTTGAAACATAAATAACATATTTTTAGCTAAAGATGTGAAAAACTAATTTATAAATTAAAAAATTAATTATTAGCGTTAAAAAATCACGAACTGCATCCAAGTGAAAATAAATAATGTAAAAATGCCCAATTCAATTGTTATTTTCAGTAAACTTCATTTCCTACTCTTTTTGTTAAAATATATAATATTACCCTCTCAACTCTAATTGCTGCTTTACCAGGGGTTGAAATGACTCGCGTTACACAAAGCAGAAACCTTTTAAACTTTCAATAGAATTACTGGCTTATATATGTGACACGACAAAGGATTAGTTTGACGCTAAAATCTCCGACTTTATTACAGCAAGTACCTACCCACGCGGGGTTTCGAAGTTGGAGTAAAAACTCTAATGAAAATTTGTGTTTTCATTCGCAAATAGAACTCGGTTGATTATTTTACCCTTTTAGTGGTGGTTTATTTTCAATTCGTTGAGATTTATCTCGGAATTGTAATTTGGAGTCAAGTGTTAATTCTCGTCATAAATGACACAATAGAACAAATAATATCTTATTTGGAGATTTTCGGGAGGAAATAGCAACATTTTTTTTGGGTTTTTCTGACGTGGGTCGGTTGGTGTCGATGATTCAGTCCTGTGATTAGGCTCGAAGCGTCGGCTACCACACAAATAATTGCATATGCAATATTACAGTTTATTGAAGTGTTCTGTGTTATATATAACACTTTTATTGACATTCACATAGGTTATCCGTCGTGCTCACTAAAGTTGTTGATCCGCAGGGCAAGAATTTCCAAATTAATTATTAATATATGTCTACATTTTATTAATTATATTTTAGTATGTACCTATGACAACTTTTCATCTAATATTTTAAACCAAATTGAAAAACTCTTGTTTCAAGTCATTTACTTTAATTTTTCAACAATTTCAGAAGGAAAATATTGTACTAAATTTCTCAAAAAATATTGCAAAACCGTACGAAAAAATTTCCCCCAACACGTGTTCAGTTAGGTAGAATAACTCAAGGCATGTTACCTGTTAAAGGTCAATCCCTCGCTACCCTCCAAAATCATCTAACGAGTGTTCCTAAAATTCCTGTATACCCCGTGGAGATCCTTGTCCAATAATATAATGCAGTTTCGTATGTATATAATATTTATTGATTTATCAATGGAGAAATATTATAACACAAATTAAATGAATCCACTAGAAAGATCCTACCGAGTTTACTTTTTTTAAAATGAATTAATAGATGTATCAATTGGAAAGATTACAGAATATAAATTTAAAATTTGTTACGTAAAATAGATACTCACTGCGAAAATTAAATCTTTCATCCAGTAGTTATTAGTTAATATAATATATTTTTAGTGGGAGAGGTTTATATCTTAAATAACAATGTCAATATTGCGAAGTATTTACTTGTTAAAAAAATGTTTTTTGTAGTATTATAATATAGATTATACCTATATTATAGTACTATGTAGAGGTCGTGAATAATTTCTAGTGTATAACACTACATACCACAGACCAGTAAATCAATAGACATGAAATTAAGTACACGTATAGGAGGAGGGTTTGGAACATTAGTTGCGGGATGAGGGGCATTCTACATACATTATTTGTGGGAACATAAATCCGTAGTTTATGACAAATTTATGCAACAGTAAAATATTAACTCTTAAAAATTAATCTTTATGCAAAATATTATCCAAACATGCATATTATATTTTCATTATAATCGAGTCATATATTTAAAAAATGTCTCAGATCTATTTGATAGCGTAAGTGGTACTAAAATGATCACGTGGGTGACATCAAAATGCAAATATTGATACAAGGAATTCGCGTTAGGTTCATGTCTATATATTTGGTAGTAACAGTAAGTGATCGAAGTGTTGAAAGATAACATTAAAAAGGTAAGATATATAAAAATTTACAAATTAAGGATAATTTTGTACAGGCACACTGTATATTTTGTGTAGGTTGTAGATTGTATACATAATATTACGTGTTTGTGTTAGTTCGGCAGCGGCTGACGTTTGGTGCCGTATTGTGAACCCATTTTGCCGAAGGTTGGCTATCATAATAGAATATGAAGGCGGGGTGGAAAGAAGGGATAACCAGGTAGGGGAAGCTCTGTAAATGTATCGGAAAGTAGCTTGTTGAAATTGATAAAAGTTATTTATTATTGAATTTTAAGATACTTGGCAGTAAATTAAGAAAAACTCTTAACATATGGTAAAGTTATTTAAGAGTTATCCAAAAATTTCAAGAGGCGCCCATTTTTCGCCATCTAAAAGTGCGATGGTGATCGATTTTTAAACGCAATAATATTTACTAAGGAAAACACATTCTTATTGTGAAGTTGTAATTATTCAGAATATGTCTGTGATATTTTAAATATTAATTAAATGTATTAAGTAGAAAGATATACATATAAAATCAATTTTATCGAAAAATATTGTTGTTACTACCGGGATTCGAACCTGGATCTCATCCAATCCGGGGAACGTGCACAATAAGAATGTGTTTTCGTTAATAATATATGATTTGTATCAATATGTCTAAAAATGAATTGTTAATTCTGGCATCTCTTATCGGATTACTCAAAGTGTATTTGAGATTCCGCAAAAATAAAGTAGATGGCTTTCAAATAATGGATGTATCAATTTGAAAAGTGTAAACATATAGATTCGAAAATTTGTCGTCAATGTACTGTGTACCGTAGCATAATCAGTTAATGTACGTTCCCCGGATTGGAAGAGATCCAGATTCGAATACCGGTAACAACAACAATATTTTTCGATAAAATTGATTGTATATGTATATCTTTCTAATTAATACATTTAATTTGTATTTACAATTCAATTTTTCTATCCGCTTTATGCATCTGATTCATGTAAATATATTTTCAGTTATCATTATCACATGAATGTTTGTTCGTAATGTTTACGTTTGTTCAATAATTATTTATGTAAACATGATCTCAGTTTTTTCAAGAATGTATATTTCAAACAGCCACCCGCAGGGTCTAGCAGTAAATTAAGGATTGCTTTCTTGCTAGTTTATTTTAAACGTAACGTGTAAACGAATGATTAGGATATATAATAATAATTCTAATGGAAGAAGTCAGGCTAGCCAGAATGAATGATGCAACGTCAATAAGCCTACTCGGTTCTGAGTTAGGGCTGGGGAATATGTCACTCGCTAGTTATATCAGCGAAGGCATTTGGAAGGGAACGATTAATTCGAACCTTAAACCGACATGGGCAATAAGGTGGAAAGGAATCGTCAAGTCATACCGTATCAGAGCGGCCGCACAGATACAAATTCATTCTAATGCAAATGTCAACCATGTAACATTGCCGAGTACCTACGTGTTTCACTGCCGTAACAGCGACGGTATTATTTATGTTGAACAAGGTCACGCACTAAAAATAAATCGGTCGCAGACGATTATTTTCTACAATTTTCATGTTTCATTTGTGAATATTTTAATGATGGTTACAAAGAACTTAATAGCCTTCCCATAATAGTAAATGTGCATACAATAAATGTGTATTTTTATTAATATATTTAGTTTTAAATTAGTTTCTTCTTATTTTTCATGTGAGATCATCTATCGAATAACAAATTGCGATAACTTTTTTTAACTTACGCTTCTACTGCCTTCTATCTTCCCCTGTACAATGAGTTGTATATGGTATTTCTCATATGTCCGAATTATGCAGTTTTACTTCATTTGATAGACGTTATTAGTTTTCTGGACTTATTTATGCTTCTTCATTGGTAATTTGGTTGGCCCAGAAGATCTTTAGCATAATATATCGCCTCCAGACATGGTGGCGATTATTAGAGAAATTTTTAACAATTAAAATTGATAATTAATGATTAAAAAGTTTTGTTAACCGTTGTTTATAATATTAGTATAAGTTTAGAAATACATTTAAAGGTATTATTTAAACAGAAAAAATAGGACGTAATGTCTTTGTTTAGAGGATACCAACTAATATAATATTGGTGATGAGTATTTAAATTTGTGACTAGATCATTTATCTTTAAATGTGTTAATATTATGTGCATATATAAACATAACGTAGTATTATATACCATGCCAAAGTGGCTGCAATTGGAAAGCATCGCAATCCTCGATATTTTGTGCAAATATTCATCCCAACGTATTTCAATTTACCTGGAACATGACACGATCCTGAGAACGTTGATGTTTAAGAAGTAAAGTTGGTACAGAATATATATTGAACAAAAATGATATATATTATATATGATGCTTACATTAAATCTCAAGTCATTTCTTTGTTGTGTGTTGAAACCCTTAGTCTGAGTGTACTTAACTATATTTATTTAAAACCAAATTAAAAAGACTAACAAAAAAATCTATTTATTATAAAAATATTTTGTTATCACTGGGATATAAATCCGGAACTATCTCATCTACTTTCGTCAATTGGACAGTGGCGGTTTTGACTTTGCATCCCTCAAATGTTAATGTATTGGCAGATTTTTAAAACTTGTTTCAATGTACTGGTAAAATCTCTGAGTTGTACTACCCGTGGAACGAATCACCGCAAGGTGGGGAAGGAATCATGAAACGGATATAGGAAGAGGTTGGTGAGGGGTAAGGGATTTTTCGAAGAACCAGCGAACTCGGGGACCGAGATTGAGAAGGATTGCTCGCCTTACCTCAAGTATGACGCCTCTAAAATCTCTGGCTACACAGTCGAAATTACACACTGCGTGTACGAGGATAGTGATGATCACCGCTCCCGACTGAAGACGGTGGTGTCACTGTTCACCCACAGCACACACAGAATATAAAAACTATTATTAAGGAGAACACGTTCTTATTGTGAAGTTGTAATTATTCAGAACAGACGGTCTGTGATATCTTAAATACTAATTAAATGTATTAATTAGAAAGATATACATATAAAATCAATTTTATCGAAAAATATTGTTATTGCGCTACCGGGATTCAAACCTTGATCTCTATCCAAATTGGGAAAGGTGCATTATCCAAATAGGCTACAGCGACAGTACTTTTGACGACAAATTTAAAATAATGGAATAATAGATGTATTAATTTGAAAAGTATAACATATGGGTTCGAAAATTTGTCGCCATAAGTACTGTCGCTGTAGCATAGTTGGATAATGCACATTCCCCGGTTTGGAAAGAGATCCAAGTTTGAATTCCGGTAGTGCAACAGGAATATTTTTCGATAAAATTGATTTTATATGTATATCTTTCTAATAATACATTTAATTAGTATATAAACATTATGATCATACAAAACAGTGCTTGGCTTTGAAGGTAATTGTCCACACCGCGAATGGTTTCACGATGTCGAGATCAATAAAAAATATCGATCAAGGGACACCCGACGGCATGAGGGTTGTAATTCACACTGAGCGTAAGCAGTAGGATCGGTCAAGGGTAGGAATTTAGACGCGGACATGTGATGATAAAATTATTCGCGGCCGATATTAAAGACGCCACAAGTATGTTTTTACGAATAAGGAACAGAACCTTTTATGAAAACATCATGTTGGGAGTTTTTAATCTAAGATCTATGACAACAAACTTATATTTGTCCCCCGTATAAAAAAGATAACAAATAAAGTTATTAAATTCCTGGGTTGTATAATATTACGAACAGTAAATCACTTGAGTACTTCAAAACTTTGTATACGGTACTAGTCGGGAGTAATTTGTAGTACGTTTACACCCTTTGGTATCTCCATTACAAAAGGCGCTTATTAAAAATTGAAAGAGTCGGGATATTTCTTTTACAGTTTATTAACTCCAAATTATTTACATCAAATGTTTGAGAAATATTTTTTTAAATAAAATTTTAATTAATTTCAATCAGTCAAGGTATATAAAAGAACGAGTGCATGCGACTAATTGTTTTTGTTGAAAGTTTAATACCTCTGAAATGCCAGAAATGATTCAGTTGAAGGTACCTAGTTGGTACACGCGAAATAAATTATTGTTTTAACGCAATAGTAGGTGTAAAGATTACATCAGCTGGGAAATATGATTAGTTTTGTTGAAAAAAATTACAGCAATTTAAATCAGATAAATATCTGGTACTCCATAAATATGTAGTATTATAATGTAATCCATGATTAATTTGTTCATTCACACTGATCTTACCATACATTTATTAATTATACTCATTGAGTTCTTGATATTATTAACCGTCACAACTCTTTGTTACCGTCACAGACCACCAAATAAATATACAGACAAGAACTAACGCAAATTTCTTGTACCAATATTCTCATTTAGGTGTCACCCACGTGATCACTTTGATATCACTTGTGCATCTTTCCGTTCCGCGACTTTTTTTAAAAATATGGCATTGCAATGAAAATTTGATTACTGACAATATAATATGCATTAATGTACAAAATACATAAATATTTAATTTTCGAATAATACTTTTACAGTTGCATAAATGTATCATAGACTATCGTATTTATGTTTCCATCAATAATGTGTGTAGAATGCTTCTCGTCCCGCAACTAATGTTCCAAACCCCACGATATTTATTATTTTCTATTGACTTCTATTCAATCTATATCGATAAATATATACATACCTACATATTATTTACCTCTACAGAATAAAACACTAACTTCAAAATTGTTAGTTTTCAGGAGATTCTAATACACTTTTAAAAATCTGTCTTTAATCACTGAACTAAGGAAGAATTTATTAGGTTTGCTTGTTACGACTCGCAATTGACATTGTGAAAAAATATTTTTATAAATTAACTAGAGCTGAAAGGGAAAATTAAAAAAAATGTTTATTCACAGAAAAATACATTAATGATATCTCAAATCACATTAGTGTAGTTTTTCTATAAACAATGTCAAAATGGCAAATGTTTAAAAAAATATTGGTGTTTTTTTAATCGTAACCTGAAACACATAAATGGTATCCATATTGAGTTGGTGTGATTTTAATCAAGTAAGCTGTTATAGTTTGTGACGTTTGAATTCACGCGGTAAGCCGCAGCTACGTGTTCAACCGACATGAGCCTAAGCAGTGATTGGCTGGAGGACAGACGAATGACGGGCATCGGTTCGGGTGTGGGCGATGAGGGAGAACTTCATGACGGACGGCTCGAGGAAGCGGGTGCGCGGCAAATTTTTTGGCTGCACTTGGTTCAATAGATGTTTGGACCTTGAATCCACCTACGTAATAAGAGGAGACACTCCGCTGAGACTAGCGAGGAGGCTGCGAGCGAGAAATGGCTAATGCACGAGCCCAACACACACGGAAGCGTCGAGGTGGCGCCTTGAAAATCTCAGGGTAGCGAAGGATCCATTTTGGGCACGGACGCGTAGCGATCCGTGACCACAGTGGCCACTTTACCAACCATAGCAGCAATTGAATCATTCTGGTAAATCACAACCTCGCCTCTGACCATAATTTGTGTCAATTTCATCACAAATAGTGTCCTCACCCGGTGGAAAGTTATACGCCAGAAAGAAGAAGATGAAGGACTCAGACCGTGCAATTATAATGTCAGAAACTTGATGTACAATTTGTATTAAAGAGTAAATAGTGTTATTAAAGAAATAATAGATATCTCATAGAGACAAAACTATTTTTTATCATATTTAACGGAAAATATATGGAAGTATGGGTAATTACAGGGCTTACGACCTATCTTCGGCTGGCTTAAGTGATTGATTTATATAAATATAACGTTCACCATTCTCACCCATCTTCAATCTCCATATCTATCAAATTGAAAGTTGTATATATGTTAATATGTGGACTTGCTTCGAGTACCACTACACTTTCGCCATGTGTGGACTAAATTTGATAATTCATTTCCCTGAAACAGCACATATGTCACAATAAGAATCTAACTATTTTAATGAAATTATTAAAGCACTATTCTTTATCTGTATAATGATTTTAACACATAAACCCTGTAATTATCCATTAAATATAATAATAAATAGTTTTGTCTCTATGAGATATCTATTATTTCTTTAATAATAGTAACTTTGTAGGTGAAAATCCAGTAATTGTGCGTTCTTGGACATATTTAAATATTGTAAATAGTGTGTTAAACTAGTGTTTTTACTGCATGATTCCATTTCCATCCATCCAAACCAACCATTCTGACATTTCACACACACACAACACATACACACACACACACCCACACCCACAGACTGAGCCTAGCCAGTGGCGATGCTCTGCCGTTCGATCGATGGCGTAACAAGTTATATTAATTGTTGCATTAAATATAACACTTAATTCGATAGTAAATTAAATAAATCTATCTTAAAGATCTGCAAATGCTTTACTTTTTGCATCTAAACTTTGTAATTTTATATTAAAAATAATATTTCACTATTTTGTTCTATAAATATGTAACGGATTTTATGGACACGATAGCTCCACAGTTTTTAATCGATTTCAATCAAACTTTTTTGAAAAATGGATCTGGTAGATACCCAAGCCGAGTTCATTGATGCCTGATCGGTCATCTTGTTTCAAATGGCAGCTGTTCAAATGCTTAAAAATTTATCTCTGTTAATTGTTCCTAGAAAAAAAAATGTTCCTAATTCTTCTTTTCTTGCTTTATTTGGTCCAAAAAAAGAAAAAGAAAATACATATATATTTTTAAATCACAAAGGGATTATTTTAATTTATACATATAAGTTATTTTTACTTGCTTACTTACTTACCATCACGCCGTTTTCCCGCGGTGATAGGCAGAAAGGATAGAGCGCCACCCTTTTCTGTCCTAACACAATTCTCGCCTAATTCACATTCATACATCTTCTCATACAAGCTCGCCGGTTATTATGGCTTCTAACAGGACTATCTTCCAATATTTGGTTTACCTGGTCGTGCCAAGTTTTTCAAGGACGTCCTCTGTTTCTGGTGCCGTCCACACTTGCGTCATATATCTTTCTTACCTCATTCTCTCCTCATTCATTCGTTCTATATAACCAAACCTGAGCGATCCTTTATTAATCTTACTCACTATACTAAGATCAGCTTTACATTTTTTCCTTCATTCTGCACCCTGTCATAAATGGATTTGCCACATATACGCCTAAGTGATTTAATTTCGACTGCATTAAGTCTTCTTTCGTTGCTCTTTTCCCAGCTTCAGGCCTCACTTCCATACATCAGTGTCGGTAATAGGACTCCATTGTGAACCACTAGTCTTGCCTCAGTTGACACGTTCCCATTAGCTATAATTCCATTTAATGCACCGTTCACTTTATTCCCTGCAATTACCATATTATTAACATATCGCACACCTAGATCAAAACTAAAACAACTCAAAAATCCAAGAATTTTTAGTTATTATTGTATTCGGATACTCTGTCATATACCCAACTAACTTAGCTCTAGTTCTCGAATAGTGCCATTTTAAGATACATTTATGACCTAAAATACTATTTAGTTTCATAACTTTAGTAACAATAAATGGAGATAAAGGTTATATTTTTTTATCTACTGGAAAATGACTTTTTGAGTTGTCTTAGTTTTGATCTAGGTGTGCAATATGTACATGCACAATAGATTTTCTTGTAAAAGCCCCAAGGAAAATCATATATTTTACTTAACCTTACTTTTAGTTATTCATGCTTTGTGGTTAATGAATCTTTTTAAATGCACAAAAAGCCGCGGATTTCGATTTGTAATTTGTTTGTGTATAGTTTGGTCGAAGGCGGTAATTGCGAATGCTAAGTTTGATCCGATGTTTAACTGTTAAGCTTGCGGTAACTTTAATTTATACGTTTAAAATTTGCATACTCTAAAAAAATAATGATCAAGACAGCAAATTTTGTCTCCTTTTGGATGTAGAGTATGAGATAAACAATAAAACCTCAAATATTAAAATTTAAAAGCAAAAATGCGAAACGTTCGTTTTAAAATAGAGACCAATTTTCATATTAAAAAAATAATCTTTAAGTAATCATACACTTTAAAATAATTTTCATATGACTTTTTAGCTGATAGATTTATACAGTATAATATTATATTTTACGCGTGTTTCGTAGCAGGTTTGAGTATCTATCTATCTATACCTAGTTATAATAGAATTTTTGAAATTACGATAATTATTTCATATAATTTTTTAAAAAAAGCTTGTTATTTGCATTGTTAGCAAATAATAAGTTAATGTATTTTATTACTCTTCATTATTACGTTAGCATCAGCCTTTAGAATTTACTGGTTGGTATGTTAAAATAATCGCTTTCGTATATATCATACAAATATTATAAAAATTCAGGAATTCATTCAGTATGCCTAGAGCTAAGTAACAAAAAATCGAACAAATCGAATAATTACAATATACCTTGATTTATTCAAATTATTACAAAAAGTATCTAAGAGACACTGAGTAACAGGATAATTGTAATTTTCCACGTTTAATGGGAAACGTATCGTGTCGTTCCTTTTTTTTTATATATATTTCACCCTTTTATTTTACGACATGGTTTGGAAATATTTCTGCTGGAAGAGAATTATAGTGTATTACAGAATACAAGAAAATATTTGTCTAGCTCTTCAAGATTTTTTTATCAGTAAACATTTGTATTTCAAATGGGTTCGTAAGAACGGTTCCTGTAAGATATCGTAGTATTTTTGATTATTCTACCGTGTATTGGTGAGCGATCGCAACGATTCACCGTAGTGCGGATTTTATGTATTATAGTTAAATATGTATTATGTATAAAACATACATGTTTAACAAATAATTCAATTCAATTCAAACAAAGTTGAATTGAAAGTAAATAAATGGAGTGTCGTTTACGTTATTATTGCAACGGTATCGTACTGTTATCAATAGTAAATGCAACATATTACTGTTGCATTCATATACCTATTTATACGTAGTTCAGAAATTAACATAAATTTTGTGCGTGGGAATTATATATGATATATATCAATTAGACAATTATAGTTTTGATAATTTTTTATGGTATCACCAACTCTGATTTAGTCTATGCGCAAGGCAGTGATAGTTTCGTTGCAACGGGAGTGGAACTCGCTCGGCAAACGCGCTCTGGCCGCGAGCAGAGTGGGTTGGCCTTGTGCCAGCCACTTCGGTCTAGCGGTTGAAATCGTTCCGCGACCGTTTCTTCAGAAAATTCACGAGTCAGACAGGCCTAAATTGGCGAAATACCCTGGTGGACGGGATATACCGAATATTGAGCTGCAGATTATTTTTGTCACTTGATGGACGGCTGAGCTTTAAATTAACCTATCTAAGTCGAGATATTGGACGTATGGGTAACGATGGATGAGAATAATATGGAAGGGAGGCGGAGATCTCATCTTGGATTCAACACATGTTTATGGACTCGGATAGAAGAAGATGATCTGCAAAACGCAAGCTGAGTGTGATTAATATTGATGATTTTTCTACGATCTATTATGACTTGATATTTAAAATTTTATATAGAACAAATAATTATTGTTTTAAAGTTAAAATCCGCTTTCATTCTACAAACCTTTCTTCTTACCTATACACCACTAATCATATTTTAGATAACAAAAATACACATCCGATGATCATCAGTAGATGAAGTAGGAGGTTAGTAGATGATCTGAATCTCGTATCGAACACACGTTAAATTTCATGCTCTTCACTGACTAGCCGAAGAGGAACGTCCAGCCTCACCTGGAGACAGGATCATTATCTTTATGAAAATTAGTACTCAGCATTTGAGGGCAGATTGAATTTTTGATATTTTAAATTTATTATTTAAAATTATGTACACTATATCAATTTTACTTATAGAAATCTACATCAAAAAATTTTGTCAGCTTCCGAAATATGGTTGGATGCAAATAACGAATCACGATTGGCTCGATTTTATTACGGATATAACGCTATAAACTTCTAACAATTTATTTTAATACTTAAAACTTTTGAACATAATATTTATAAATACGTATCTATGTACATAAAACTCTATTCTATTCTATTCTAGTTTATTCTTGCAAATCTAAACTGAATTTTACAAAGGTTGTTTTATTTTGTATCTTAACGATTCAGCGCAAAAAAAAAACGCATTATCCTCCCTCCCCTGGCCACTTCATATTCTCCCACCGATATATATGTCAATCATTCCAAATAATATTTATTTAGTCTCTCTTTTTCAATAATGTATTAAAGTTTTCCATCGAGAAATGGTTCATAATATTTGTCAAATTGTTGTAGGCTTTGGGTACTAGAAATAAGCAAAAGAATTGACCAAAGCTCACACATATCATACATTCCAATATCATACATTCCAAATATTGTATTATAATTTTTCAGGACCTTGCGTAAAAAAATGATACCCTTCTATATCCCCTTGGGTACCCCTCCTACTCAATCCGATATAATTTTCATCTATTCTAAATTATATTGGATGCCATCCAGTCCAAATTTTGCATAGTTACTCTTTAGGAGTTTGCGTTAGACATTGATACCTTTCCTCCTCTACCTAGGTATTTCACCCCCTCCTAATATAATTATTCGTCCATGTGATCTATTTCAAATTAAACTGCTTCTAGAGTAGTCTGAATTAAATTGAAAATATCTTTATTATTCCTCCTCCCAAACCCCTATCTTAAATTATAATTAATTTAAATACAAATTAAATGTATTAATTAGAAAGATATACATATAAAATCAATTTTATCGAAAAATACTATTGTTGCTATACCAACACAGTGCATTGACGAAAAATTTAAAATCTTATACGTTACATTTTTTAAATGAATACATCTATCATTACATTATTTGACATACGTTCTTCTTTTAATGTATTAATTTAATGTATAATTAGTTTAGATATAGACCATTAGCCTAGTTAAAAAAAACGGTATAGCAGAAAAATTCTTGTCTATTTCCATGTACAAATAATAAAGTAAAATAAAAGAATGCTAAATTGATACTTAGTATTATAATTTGTATCCTATCGTATAAAACAGATGTAATGCCGATGCCGCATGATTCATACTTACAAACATGTTCATTTTCTAAGAGATTATGATCAAAGTCAGACTGTCCGCCTTGTCCAGAAGGCGAAAAGTAGCGTCACGCAAGGCTAATATTTCGGCCTATTTTTATTAGTTATTAACCTTTACCATACCGTGATATAAAATACTCGTACGCAGCCATGCTGTCAACTCGTGTTACCGTAAGAAATTAGAGTTCTATTAGTCTTTAAAATGTGAAAAAATGGTTAATGTCATAAATTTACTTTAAGTATTGAGCATTAAATATAAAAAAAATACATAATATTACAATTCGAAGCATTCATCAAGTTCTGTATAGGAGATTGCATTGTATAATACAACCTTCATTTTTATCAATCTTTGTTTAACTAGTGAGAAAGAGACACCATTATATTCGTATGTTTTTTATTGTTATCACTGTGAAATTAATGTGTGAATTCTTTCTGTCTTGCCACAAATGGTATTTTTGTCAACGTATTAATTTTACAACGGAAAGAATTAAAAATAATTATTTTTGTAGAGTTCGCCTTACATAATTGATTTTTCATTAGTCATTTCTAAGCGTAAATATTTTCTTTCAAATTAACTAAAATATGAAGTATATGTTGCGTATATTTACCGAAATATTACAGATATAATTAGAGCGGTAGACCTGTGTTACTGCATGGTTTGGGAAGGGTTAATGATATAGCAACTATATTCGAAGAAGTCGATATTCTCTTGTTCGTTAAGAGATTTCAAGAACAATTGTTTCGACAAATGACAACTATACTCAATATTGATGACAAGAAAGCGAGAAGGCGATCCCCTACAAGATGGACGTATCAAATAAAATACATGAAAAGATCATCATTTTACCAGGAAGAATGGAGAAGGATTGTCAAGGTCATGGAAGAGGGACGATATACAGGACCACTACGCTTTGAATGACCAATGCCATGCGGCCTATGATGACCGCGCAGTGGTCATCAAAGGCCACGTGGCATTTCAATGGTAGAGCTTTACTCAAAACAAACCGCACATAAATAAAATCTCGATGTAATTAAAAGTATTCCCATAGAATCTATATTTCAATGATAGAGCTTTTTCCAAAACAAATCATACTCCCTCCACCTTGGCGGATAGACAATAATAAATTGAAAAATTCTATTTGGAATCGGATCAAAAACATAACCAAAAATTGTCATTTTGACATTTCGGAAAGTGCTTAACTCTATAGTATACCATAAATAGTAGATATAGATAAGCAAATATGTTTTTTCTTACTCGTAATAAAGACAATGCCCCTACGCTTCATTTCGAATTGAATATATATTTACGTACTGTTATTGAATATATAAAATATATATATTTAATTATTATTTAGAAAACATTTAAGTAATCTGAACCTAGAAGTATTAAAACACGTTGTTTTGTGTCATGATCGCGTCTCACAGACCTGGCCGTTTAATCAAACATTAAACAGCCACAATGACACAGCCGAAGCCGAAACCGGCATCCAGAAAGTCACAGATGTGGACGGGGAAGTGTAATATTATTATGTATATTTAGTAAAATTCGTAATTAAAAAACCAAAATTTGTAAGTTGGCTGATTTTTTGGGGTTTTTGCTAGTTCACCAAATTTTGAGAGTTTTTACTTGCAAGTTACCTTTCCACCGAGATTTGTGTTATTAAGGATCCAACACGTATCTTTTTCAATCTAGCAGATAACTATCTTGGCGTCTCCGCATGCAGCGGTAGTATTATTTATGAATGTACGACACGGCTTCCATACACCGCTGCAGCGGAAACACGTGCGGGAGTATCGCCCGGATATTCATTCCAATTCAGAGCGCTACACATTGCTTCTTCGATTATTGGGCACTACACTAGATACATTTCCCCCCCTGGGTGTTGGCCATTCCTTGAAATAACCCAATAACTATCCACACAATATTTTGTCAAGATACCTGGCTAATATCTTGTGACCGAGTCAAATATTTTATATACCTCTCTTCGATAAGACTGCGTAAGCTTGCAGACATCCCATTGTTTTACATTTCTATGAAATTTTTTTGTAAATTATTAGAGTTTTTTGAAATTAAACAAAATTTATATGAGTATACAGGGTGTAACAGACCTAGTCCACAATACTTTATGCGTGAATACCTGACTAAATTACGAGTCGAAAGTGTTCAAGGAATATGTGCCTAATCTCAACCATGTCAGAGATATAAACATAAAAAAAAAATCGTAATTATACGATTATTTCGATTAATTGAAATATTTTATTGATCCCAAATTATACATTGAGTACAAACAATTAAGGGTCATTGAATTTCGAGCAGCTAGACCGTTTTTTGTTAGATAATTTAGGGCCTGAAGCAAAGCTATAGGTTAATATTGGAATAATTCCGCAAATATTTATTTCAAAGTACGTAGACTTCAAGCTTAACACGATTTTGTAAAAATTTCAAATAATAATATTTTCGTTACAGTGCAGAATTTTCATATATTCCTTGAAAATTTTCGATTCGTAGTTTAGTCTCGTATCCACCCATAAATTATCGTGGACTAAGTCTATTACATCCTGTATAATAATAATAATCAATTCACAATGATTCCTATGAATGAAATGACTAACATAATATGTTATAATGAATTTAAAAAAATATATTTTAGAGGATAAACTACTATACAAAGAAATAACAAAAAAACCAGAGGAATTAAATTATAACATATTTTTTGCAAATGATTGTTTTATTACTAGTTAATAATTTATTGAATAAATGATAAGATTTATTTATAGGTAAGCCAAAAGTTACTTTACCATTTGAAAATTAAATACTATTTGAATTTTGATTCTATTATACATAGCATGGATTTTTTTTACTATAATTTAAAAAAATATATATATCTAAGTATTTGTAATATTTAAAAATAATAAATTATATGACATTTTACATTGCATGAGGATTTTTTACCAATACACAAAGCACGCATTTGTGAAGATAAAAATTAAGGTAAATTTTTATGTATAAATAAATAAAAAATACAAATAATTAAAATGGTTTTGCTAATGTATTTTAGTCTGACGTTCCGCTGCTTGAGATTATTTTTATTGAGTTCTCTTGACAGTTTAAGTGTTGTATTAGAATATTTTAGTCTTTTTAAATACCTTTTTATTAGACCTTTATGAATATTTTAGAAGAACGATCCAATTATAATTCAAATATAAGTATCTTTGAGAAAAGACTGCAAGCGCGAGTAAAAAACCAAAATTTTTATATTCCATTTATCTGTGACAGATCTTTTATGTAAAATATGCATATGAATTTTAATGAACATTTTACATAAAATGTTAACAGTGTAATTAGATAAACTTAATTTAAGTCACTTTTCTTCTCTTCTTTAATGGACTCATGGGACTGTCCACAACCGCAGTCACACAACGGAGCGCCACACACCCTTGACATCACTTTCGTGGTTCAGTCCGCCAAGCAAACCGCCTGCCTCACTTTTATTTGTGTTTCTCAGCATTGAGAAGAAGTATATTCTTGAGATTTTAACGTTTTAGGTTAGGTTATTTGCATATTTTCTAAATCCGTAATCGAGTGACTCCTATAAATGTATTTATATCAATCGATAACGTTGTTTAAATAGATGTTGAACAATGGAAGGCCTATCTGTGGTATATTTGAGTAATATCCCCCTACCACAATAGCTTGCGAACGATTATAATACTAGGAGGCAAACCGACGCGGATACCCAGATATTCATGTTTAATTAAATCGATAAGACGATTAATAACGTCAAAGGCTTAGGCACATTCTCTACATAATGTACCTGCCTTAGATTTTTTCTTATGATGTCCATGGTATAGTTCACGAATACAACAAAGTTGCTTAGTATTAATCATTTACGCATAAATCTATGTTGAAGTAAAGTTCAATTTTTTTTGCGTACATACCTTTAATTTTATGGGCATCTTGCAAGAAGGGAAGAGAGCTCGGAGAAACTTGTTGTAGTGGGCCACGTCAAAGAACGAAGAGAAAGATCCCTCACACGTTGGATCGACTAAGTGGAAAAGGTAACAGGCACTTCTCTGCTGGAGGAGCATAGTCAAGAGGGCGGGAGTTCATGAAAATCGCGATCCTCAGTTATGAAGAACCGACGTGGATGACCTTTGCGATAAATTGTATCGTGAACCAAGATTGAACTCCAAAAGTTCACTGAAAACAGAGAGTATCGAAATTGGGCGATATTTATTAACTAGCATAGAAGAAGCTTTCTGCTTTCAAACAGGACACAATTTTTTGTCCTAGTCATGACTTCATCATTCAGGTGCATTTTGAAAAAAAAGGCAATTTTTAATCCGTTATTCAATTGACACAAAAATACGCAATTAAAAAAATGCAGATTTGAGTTAATTATGAAGAATGTTTCAAAATAACATGTGGAAAAAAAACTTTGAAATTTAATAACTTACATAACTTTATAATAAGTGCCATTGTTCAAATTGTGGTGTTGTTTACATGATGTAAGTATTTTATTAAGGTTTTATAATATAATTTTTTAAATGTGTTATTTTATGTATATTTTGAATAGTTCGTTGTGTTTGTTTCAATTCCAAATGGACAGATTTATAAATAAGTCACTTTTCTCTATAATTTCAATACATAATTGATGTTCCATAATGTAAATTTATATTATGTGTCACTTTTGTCATGGAAATATAATACAATGTAGTTCATTTTAATAGAGATACACGACTTGGAATATATTTTATAGACATTTTGTTAGTTGTTGGCCAAAATAACGTACACAAATGAATATATAATGGATTACTGGAATAAGTCACGTCACACCAGAAATTATCAAGTAAACATAGCTGACCGATTTTATATTAAATAAATAAAAAATATCTCATAGAGACGGAGCTATTTTTTAAATTATATTTAATGTAAAAATATGGAAGTATGGGTAATTGGCTTCATTCATCCATTTTCACCCATTAATCAATCTCCATATCTATCAATTTTTTGTAAGTTATATATATGTTAATATATGGAAACACTTCGAGTACCACTACACTATCGCCATCTATGAACTAAATTTGATATTAATTTCCATGAAACAGCATATATGTCACAATGAGAATCTAATTATTAAAAAAAATTATGTAAAGTAATATTCTTTATCTGTGAAATGTTTTTAACACATTGTACTAGAATACCCCTGAAAAATCAATATTTTTCAATTACATATATTTTATTATTTTGACCAGTATATTATTAGCAATATTTGAATATGTCCAAAAACACACAATTACTGTATTTTCACCTACAATGGCACTGTTGTTAAACAAATAATAAATATCTCATAGAGACGAAGCTATTTTTTATTATATTCAATAAAAAAACATAAATATCATGGTGGGATAAGATCCCGTGGACTGTATCGATTACAATAATGATAAGTTGACGCAATCCGAATTGGATTCAAGAGATTGACAAATGGATCTGGCCTACCTTGATCTCGATCCTGGATTGGACGTCGTTTTCACCTCCAGTTGACTCGCACCTTTTTAGTGAAGAACTGAGATATCACTGCACCTCTGGAGCTGTTTAGAACACCGCCTTTTCATGGTCCTAGCGGTAAAAAAAGAACACAGATTTTGACAGTTCGATGTCAGAAGGCAATCTGTTTTCCCGTCGGCGAAATCCTTAAGTAATTAGTTAGCCAGAGCGGGATAGGTGTAAATTAAGGTTTATATTGGAAGGATAAAATGCACAGGGGGTAGAAACCCGACTTGCATCAACAGAAATCAATTTTATATTGTAGTTATACGCTAGGAGACGCTAGAATTAAATTAATCAATTTGATTAAATTTTAGTCTTTCTAGTGGATTAATTTAATTTGTTTTAAAATATCACAGATCTATACTCTAAAAATGCAACATCAGAACAAAAATGTGTTCTCCTTAAAAACAAGGATATTGATAAGTCAGTTGTTATTAAAACAAATACAGTATTTTTTAGAATGACCACTTATGCAATGATTGTCCCGCCTAATACTATTTAATTTTTTTAGTGTATTTAATCACATGAATTATTCTTTTCTATTTTCTTATCCACACGTGTTTCTTTTCCTTTAGTCATCCAATGGTACCCGAGGGGAATCAAAGGTCACCCTAAAACCCGCTGGAATGAAGAAATCACATTCATTCTACGGCTAATGCTCGTAGGGATTTTGCGTTTTTACTAGTAAATTAACGTTTTTACAGATTTTGCCAATTTACGGTCACAGATATATTTTATGGAACCGAAAACACCAGAAAAATAATAATTCATAACACCTCACATTGAGTAAATCTTGTTTCAACATGAGATCATTTCCACGTAATTTATAGACTGCAATAATTACCACACTTGACAATTTTAAGCTCAATGGGTTTCAGCTACCTTCAAGCTTTGACACCATAAAAATGTTTACTGAAGTTCATGAAGATAAATAACCTAATATAAAAAAGGACTACACGGGTCGAGAACGGTTTATATGGCTTAGCTCTTAGTGACTCGAGTTGCTCGTACAAGGATATCAGATGAAGTAGCTGTAACTAATTAATTAAGCTGTTCATTATTGAAATTAATTGTACAAACTTGGTTTAATTAGATTGGATTAGAACAATGCACCCAAAGCAATACGAATTATCTCAGAATGCAAATTTCTGAAAAGTTTATTTTCAAAGGTATTGCAAATATTGTTAATAATTGACAATATTCCCAACAATAATTTTAAATATTTCAGAAAAAAAAAATTATTGCCAACATCGTAGACGGGTGTGCATTAAATTTATAATTTCGTTTCCATACCCATTCCTTAGTGAATGCAACTATTTTACTAGGTCTACACTAAACTATTTCTATCCACCTTTACACTGAAATATAACTATTTCTATACTGAGATATTACCCTAGCTGAGGTATATTACTTATGATAATTAATTGATTTCTTGCAAAATGCATCTAATAGAATATTAGCTATGGCTGTTGTCAAAATGTAACTTAAGTTAATTGTAAAATTACAGAAAATTGAAAATAAAAATGTAAAGTGCACATCATTAAAAGTGTTTGGCGGATAATATTCTCTACATTTATCAAAAGTATAAAATTCATCTAAACATTCCTGATTTATTTATTATTGAATTGAATATAATTACATTTATTTTATCCCTTTAATACGAAATTCTAATAAATGATGTCATGTGTTATAGAATTACTAAGACATCCGAGTTAATGTAATTGTTGGATCTCCCAAACATTTTTGACCAAATTCACTCATCAGCTCACAAGTAATATTAACTCCAAGTATGAATACGCACATATGTATATAGGTATGCATGTGTATATAGTATATAGGTATATATGTACTTACATGTAAGTAGCTGTGTAAGTACTTTTTAAGAAACGAGTTCAAAATATTGATGTAAAAACCATTAAGTAATTTTAAATTTATGTTTGTATTGTGATTGTTACGGTTACCTAATTAATACATTCATTTTTAAAATCTACTTAATATATTGAAATATTAAAGATTTTTTCTTTCCTCTATTAGGATACCGGCATACATAATTTAGAATACCGCATTATATATAAAGTACTCTTTTCCCAACAATGTAAATCGGACGCATTTTAAAGATTTATCAATTAATTTATTTAAATAATTCACGTACATAAAAAATCAGAAAGAACGATTTTAGGTATATATATTAATTTAATAAAAAGTAACTTGCAGCGTATAGAGCAGCCTTTTTTGGCTGCGGGTCAAAATCAACCAAAGTAGACGGTTAATGAATAATATGATCAATTTCATTGAGAAAACTATTACAATAGGCTTTTAAACTAATCATAAAAAACAAAATTTTAATTATAATTATTATAAAATAAAATATATTTGTCATGTTTTAGTCAAGATTTATGAACTTTATTTATAAGCCTACTCTTGAGTCGTAGGCTCTTACCGATTGGCCCACGCCTGACGGATGTGCGCGCGTTTTTTAAATGATGGAAATGATTCAAACCACCTCTCCATCACCCACGCTACACATGTTTATGTTTTATAATTTATTTTTATATATTATACTTTATTTGCGGAACTCAAGTGGGTCACTTGAAATTATCAAATGGGTCACTTAGTGACACATGGGACACATAATTACAGTAAATATGTATTAAAATATTTACCCCAGGTGTTTTATCAGTAATCATCGTGTATCTTATGAAGTATGTCTATGATATATGATCCAATTGGGTAGAGATCAATCAGAATCTTCGCTATCCAACATTCTAACATAATAATTATACAGTGCCTACACTAATAATTCACTAGTTCTATTTATTTTAATTTTATTTTTATTCCTGTCGAATATTTGTCTTTCTTGAATTAAATAACACCACAACATCACGAAATAAACTGGCTACTTTAATACAGACGGCAGTCTGGCAAATTATCCAGGACAATGCTGTATATATCAGATGTGGAGTCTACTCTATCCCACATAATAAACTACTTGTATATATGTACTTGATTGCAATATAATTGTATCTTAAGTTTATCATGTTATATTATAATATATTCACCTTTGTTATACTGTATGTCAATAAAGTCTAATAAATAAATATTATTTCTCCTTAAACATCTAACCTAACTGCGTTATATTTGCCACCTATAATATTAGTTTATGGTTATGGGTCACATGACATTCAGAAGTTTTTTTTTTAATCGACGCTATTAAAAACATCCGAATAATATTAAATTTATTTGTGAAAAATGGAGACAGCACTCTAAATATACCTTTTCGGTTAATTTACTATAGTAGCTCATACATTTTATATAAAGGAATAAGGACATACATTTTTCCGTGTCACACATGGTTAGCGTCAGGGCTAAAATTTTTTATACATTCACATTCGTTGTACACTTTTCTCTTAAACAAAGAATAGCGACGGTATCTAAAACATAGGGCCCATTTGTGCTGCGTTAGTTTCATAAAGAAATTATACCTATTATATTTCTTATTCATATATTTTATGTATATAACAAAGAATAAACAAATGAAAATGATATCGACGAGAGAATTGGGAATTTATGTACAAGCTTAATAACTGCTGATATTGGCTTTAGCCGATCTGTAAAATACAGGGTGAATATTATGTTCCAGGCCGATTTTGGTATGGCAAACATTTGTGATTTCGTATTTGGTAGTCGTAGGGGATAGGTAGTTGATTACAATCTATTACGAAGCATCTAACGCCTCAACAACATGCAACAACACATGTTTTGCAGCTCAAGATTGATGACCCCGATTTTTGTAAAAAAAATCATTATGAGTGACAAAGCTCAATTCAACTTGTCGGGTTTTGTTAATAAACAAAACAGCCATTATTGGGGTACTGAAAATCTTCAATTAATACACCAACGACCTTTATACCTACGCAGTGTTCCTGTATGGTGCACCATGTGGGTCGGTGGAATCATTGGGCCCTATTTCTTTCAGGATGCAGGAGGAAGTTTTTATTTATTTATTAGATGACAAACATATTTTTGTTCTAACAGAGGTGAATATATTATACATAATAAACATAAGACATAATACTCATAGTTTATTGTGTGGGATGGAGTAGACTTCACCTCTGATATATACAGCGTTGTCCTGGCTACTTTGCTAGACTGAAATCTGTGTGAAAGTAGCCAGTTTTTTTTCGTGCTGTTCTGGTGTTATTTAAATCATCGATAGGAATAAAAAGAGAATTAAAAATATGTATAAAAAAGTAAAAATATATCTAGTGGAAGTGTTGTACGATTAATGAATTATTAGTGTAGGTATTGTATAAATTATATTAGAATGTTGGATAGCCATGCTTCTGATTCATCTCTACTTGATTGGATCATATATTGGTTCTATATTTGTGTAATCTTATTGGAATTAAACGATTTTCAGTTGGTACTGAGTGTGTTGTATAGTTTTGGAGCTAAGAACATGTAGAATCTTTGATAAAATGTCGTTGTTGCTCTCGGAACTGGTGTGTAGATGTTTGTTGTTTGTCTTAAATGCAATGCTGTAACCATTAATCGTGATCGCTATCGTTACATATTGAAGATCTTCTTGTTAGCCGAATTGGGTCTATTGGGCCTGCAACACATGCGGTTTCAATGGGACGGTGCCACCTCACATGCAGCCCGAGCAATTCTTGAAATTTTACGATATATTTTTACCGGCCGCATAATGTCAATGATTTGACGGCTTCCAACTATTTTCTGTAGGGTACTTATAAGAAAAGGTCTATACCAGTAAGCCAACAACAATTCTAATGCTATAGAACAATATTCAAAATGACATTGCTGAAATAACACGAGAAGTGTGTGAGAATGTTATGAAAAATATAGTTTAAAGAGCACGCATTTGTGCCGCTTGGCCGATGTCATATTTAAGACATAATTATAATAATCGATAAATAAAAACCAAATTCAAAAATTGTGTTTCATTTCTCAGTTATTCAAAAACAACACCGGCCTGGAACATTATATTTACCCTGTATGAACAATTTTTCTAGTGTGATGGGCAATTAAATTTAAACTACTATTTATTCCAGTTAACAAGGCTACAGGTTAATCGGGGCCGGCACTTATTTGGCCAAATCTTAAAGTACATAAATCAAGTCAAGGAAATAACAGCAATTTACGTGGCTTATTTAGGACACCATTCCATTTAATAGAGACAGAAAATGTAAGATCAAATTATGAAATACAAATGCAAATTTTTATAATAAAAAAAAATGGAATCAGCGTAGTATATATTTTGAAAATAACAGCACTTCAAACATATTCTTAAAAGTATTGTTTATCAAATATCACATATATTTGCTGTCGGCGTGGTGCCGGGGATTCACATGATGATCGCCCGGGATTCCCACATAAACATCTTTTAGCATGGTGCATATCAACATACTTATTAAGAGAACACAATCTTATTGTGAAGTTGTAATTATTCAGAACATAGGTCTGTGATATTTTAAATATGAATGAAATATATTAATTAGAAAGATATACATATATAATCAATTTTATCGAAAAATATTGTTGTTGCGCCACCGGGATTCGAACCTGGTGTGCAATGCACCTTCCCCGGTTAGGAAAGATATCCAGGTTCGAATCCCGGTGGCGCAACAACAATATTTTTCGATAAAATTGATTTTATATGTATATCTTTATAATTAATATATTTAATTCATATTTAAAATATCAACATACATAAAAAGGACAAGGACTGTGAGGATTTTTGAGATGGCAGCTGTTCGGCTCCGTCTCGTCACATGTGCGAGACAAAGTTGCACAGCTGCCTATTAGCTTAAAAAAAATGCCAACCGGGCGGCGAATTAGTAGGACCATATAAGACTGGGTAAGCGGCGGGTCCACCCTCACAACATACATTCTGTGTACGCGACGTATGCGTTATATTTTAATTCAACACTTATTAACCCATTACAAGATGTCAAAAAATGACTCGACTTGTTTTCCAGTAAAATTGATTTTCTGGATAAAATTAAAAGCCAACCTCTTAACACAAGTCACCATTGGCGTGTTGAGTTAAGTGATATACAAAAATCTACAATATCGCGACTCATACAAAAAGAAAAGCGACTGCGTGACGAATGGACGTTACGCGAAAGAATAGCAGGAATATTCAAAAGAAAACGCGAGGGAAAGGATTCAGACGTCAAGGAGGTTCTAGATCAATCAAGGCATGAATATCGCAGTATAGAAGGCGAAGTCAGAAAAGTCAGAAGAAAGGTGGAAAGTCGCAACATCAAATATGAAAAAGTGCATGGTAAAAAGTGTGGTGCAATTTTAGTTTATACAGTACTATCTCAAATTACTTTATATGTAACTACTTGGGTTTAAAAAATTATACGGACTAATTTTAGAACAGGTTTTTTGCTCAAATACAAAACCACAATTATTAAATACAATTCTGATACTTTGTATTTTAATATTTTATTGCAATGTTATTTCTTCAAGCTTTAAAAAATGGTATTTAGTTAAATTTTTAATTCGGCTAACATAATTTCGTTCGCAATGTTTGAAGAACTCAAACCTACCCTGATAGTATTTGTTATATAATACACATATTATTCTAGTGGTGCAGGCGTAAATCAATGTCAATTAGGGTAGACCGAGGCGAATCGGATCAAAATAAGGAAATAGAATTTGAAACTTCGCGACAGAAACGAACTTGTCGCTTCTTCATATTAATTCATCCCTCTCTCCTGTACTCTACGCTATCAAGTCGTCAATTAGAGATGAGCGACTGCGTTACAATTTTGGCACGAATCTAAGGTACGTAACTTATAATCTCGCATATAAAATGAAAAGATTGTTATTGAATTTCTAATGTTTCTTTCAGAAGCGATGTATATGTTGTATGAATTTGGGATAAAATTTTTTTTTACTATAAATTCGTAAAGTGTTTGTGTAATAAATACGTTTTGAAATACTTCGATATGTGGCGATTCGGATCATGTTGGTACTTTGGGGTGAATTGATCAGTTATTTTCTTAATTTTATTGTAATTTTAACACGAAACATTATAATTATTTATTCACACACGGTTCGTACGTACAAAAAAAAAACAATCAAGAATCACGGTGTCATAAAAACACGAGAAAAGTCCAATGTTACATTGAGCTGCAAAAGTTAATAATTTGCCTTACACAAGTCTTTAAAGGAGAGTTACACAGGTTTATCTGAAATGATAAAAAGTCATAATACACAACCTTGTACTTGTGCACAACCATTTTCACTGCACTGACAAGCACTGAAGTTATTGACACTATAAAATATCTTTTTCATCACCATAGAGGACTCAAATTGTCTTATATGCCAAATAATATTGATTTATCAGTATTTAAAAATGTAAGTTTGATCCAAGATTTGATAAAAATTTAAATTTCATTAAAGGTTTTTGCGTGATCCGTTTCGCCCCATAAATTGAGGCGAATAGAATATTTCTCACTTTTAAATTTTTTGTTCTTTGAAGAATAAAATTTAAGTTTGTTTTTATTTTAAAATTGTAATTATTATGTAGAAATATATGCTACTTACGAATTTATAATAAAAATTCAGCTTATAAATTAAATACTATAATTTTTTCACCCTCAACCTAAAGTGATCAGATTTGTCTCGGTCGATCCTACATGAATTTACATTAAATAAATATAAATGAAATAAAAGTTTCGGATTTGTTTATGTAGGTATCCGAAAAAAGCTTATATTTTCATCTTAGTCGTAGGAACAGTGTTTGGTGGGATAAGATAATCCCGTGGACTGTATCGATTACAATAATAATCAGTTGACGCAACCTGAAGTGGATTGAGGAAGGAAAATAATGCCAGATGGATCTGCCCTACCTTGCTCTTAACTTCTAGGTTGGACGTCGTTTTCACCTCCAGTTGACTCGCACCTTTTAAGTGAAGAACTGAGATATCACTGCACCTCTGGAGCTGTTTAGAACACCGCCCTTTCATGGTCCTAGCGTTACGCACGGCGCTGTTTTCGGACGGTAAAAAAAGAACACAGATCTTGACAGTTCGGTGTCGGAAGTCAATCTGTCCCCCTGTCGGCGAAATCCTCAAGTAATTAGTTCGTCAGAGCGGGACAGGCATATATTAAGGTTTATGTTGGAAGAACAAAATGCACAGGGAAGGTACTCGACTTGCGTCAACAGTTTTTTTTTTTTTTATATTTACTGTTCAAAACTTATTGTTTAAAAACTAAAAAGGAAACCTCGTACTGCGTATTATTGCTTTACAATCTTTATTTCTGTAAAAATATACATTTTCAATGCTTAACAATATACATCATAAACAAAAAAGAATAATGTATCGGACGTAAAAAGTATTATAACAAGTAAGGAAAAATAGACTTGACATAATACCAACTTCCTTGAATCCAAGAAGATACGTAAAAAGTTTTTAAAATATGTATGTAGATTATTTTGAATTTTTATTTCAGAATGAATATTTTTTATTAGACATATTATTTTATTATAGATATGTATGTATTACACATTAATTTCGTTTGAATATAAATTTTTGGACATTAATATTTTTATTCAAGAATTTATTAAGTGTAAGAAAAATACCCATTGTATAATTTTATGTCAATATTCACATAACTGGGATAGCCGCTTAATTGGATCAAAATGATCTAAAGATTTATTATTATATTCAGATTAAGCGGAATCAATTGTATTCTGTAACTTTACACTAGTCGATGCAACAAAAATATATTATTGAAAATAACAATATAAAATATATAAAAAAAAAAACTTTATTAATTCGATAGATATAGTTGAAATTTACTCATTATATAAATAAATATAATAAACGTGTAACATATCACCATTTCGCTTATATCACATTACTAAAATTGCATCGAAAATTTTTGATTGACGTTTTTTCTTTTATTAGCGGAATCGATTATAAATGACGTTACCGCCCAATATTCTGCTTTATTTTAATCAATTTCTGTAAATCATTGGAATACTCAAAACTAAAAATAAATCAAATGCAAATATTTAAAGTCTTTCATTTAAAAAATAGGATGTAAACAAATTTACGCTTTAAATTTAAGGTGAATGTTTAATCATAAATATTACATATTTAGGTAAAGCCCTTAAATAGATATTTGTGTTCATGGCTGAAGCTGCGACCAAATAAGTTATTCACACATCCCGCTACGCTGCGTTGGCATAATAAAATTGATATAAATAAGATAAAAAAGAACGATATAGTTCAACAAAAACCTATTCTTATAAACACATATCTGTCATATAAATATTTTGATAATTATGTATATAGTTCGACAAACATAAACATTGTCCCATGAGTGTAATTCACTTCAATTTCTTCTTTACTCATTGAAAAAGTTTTTGAAAGATGGTTCATTTTCTTTCTCTAGAAAAAAATGTTACGTTTTTTCATTACATACGTAATAATACTCCCCAAATAATAATTTAAAAAAGTACGACAAGTTGTCAGTTAAATGTGCATATGAAGTTGAAAACTGGAGAGAACCGCAGGAGATGTTGACGAAAGAACGGTTTGCGGAGAAGTGATCGGCTAGCTCTTTGGACTCGTCCGTCACGATGTATTGGCATCTGCTTATTGGTCAGTTCGCTTCGGCTCTATATGGCTGTTAGGTGAGTTCTTGCATGGTCATATGTGTAGGGCGCGTGCAGGACCACCCCATACAATTAAAACTTAATAAAAAACAATGTTCATGTTTAATAGATGTAACAATTTTTAAATTAATTTGAATATTAGTATAAAAATTAAGAAAAAAAAGATGACTTTACAATTTGACAATACAATCTATTTAAGGGATGCTATTATAGATGACAGCGCAATAGCTTATCATGTGAGTGATCGATACATCGATACTTGACGCTTCCAAAATTCTTTTTAATTTTGAAAACATTTTGGGGGCGCCTGGTACCGGCAAAGGTGAAAATAAAACACAAGGTAAAAGTGAAAACATTAATTATTTCTAACACGCTTTTTCTAACGCAGTTTCACTGAGGTACAGGCTGAATATACATATTCTACGTTAAAAACAAAATTCAACGGTACCCTAGCAAAAGTTTGTTATGTTTCTAAATAGTATTCTAAAGGGTTTTACAACGATAAAGGTCGGCACATATTGGTGGATAACTTTTTTTTCATATACCTACACATTATTCAAATAAATAACTCAGAACTGACCGTATGACCTTTGGAGCTACAATACAACCATTCTACGCACACACAATTTTTATAGAAAATCTGAATTTCTAGCGTTAATACGTTATTTTATAATTCTATTTTTTTTTATCAGACATTGTACAATAAAACTTGTTTACCGCAAAACAAATGAAGTAATATTTTTAAGGAGAACACATTCTTATTGTGAAGTTGTAATTTTTCAGAACATAGGTCTGTGACATTTTTAATACAAATTAGAATATTAATTAGAAAGATATACATATAAAATCAATTTATCGAAAAAATATTGTTGTTGTTACCGGGATTCGAACCTGGATTTATTCCTATCAGGAAAAATGCATTAACTGATTGAGCTACATTAACACAGTAAGTTGACGATACATTTTCGAACTTATATGTTATACTTTCAAATTGACACATTTGTCAATAAGGTTATTACTACTCATATTTTATCAAAAGTTTTTTGACATTGACCAGACATGTTTACCAATATAGGTATATACAATATATAATCATTTATTTTATTAACATTGATTACTGAAGTATAAATGAAATATTAAACGTATAAACATCAATCAAACTCAGTTTATCGTTAAATATAAAGTTGAAGGGAAAACGAAACAGATTATAAATTTTTTTCGCGTGCAATATTCTATTTGTTTGCCGCAATCAATAACGGCTGACGTTAATAACTCCGAGAAAGGAAATAAAAAAATACGAGCCATCAATAAGGGAACACGTTACCGCGCACGTTTCTGGGGAAGTAATAAGGAAATAATGATCGATAGTTCCATCAAAGTCCTAACTTCCGAATCCCAGCAAACTAGTCTACCATTTCGGAGTCCATTGCTAAACATTGGAAATAGATTTAAACTTCTAACTCGGTTGTACATACTTAGAAATACATTTCTATACATTAAAATGAACAAGTTCTAATGTAACAGTTTTGAAAATGGTATTTACTATTTATTATTCTGCTAGCTTGATGAAAGTATTGGGTCGCTTAATAAGTCTTTGCAGTTTATTTTTGAAATGTTATTTTCCCGCTATTTTGTTTTTTGTGATAAAAAATGACATTACTCGATACCATTTTTTTGCTCTAAGACACCAGAGTCGCTGTTTTCCTGTGTTTTATAGTTTTTATTATTTTTTAGACTTAAATAATGGAGTGTCAGATTGAGAGAAACATACATTGTGACACATACTTCTCTTCGCCTTTAATCAAGGTTAAATCAGTCATCCAGGAGCTCAACTAGGTAATTCTGCCTTACACCGTCAGATTATCACCTTTTACGATCGCTCTCCAATCAAATGCGTGGCGTTACGTTCAACAACGATGATGCCCTCAGAAATTGGCTCGATGACTATTTCGATATAAGACCAGCCAATTTTTATAGATACGGCATTAACAAATTGATTGAAAGGTGGGATAAAGTCCTGAACAATAATGGAGCATACACCATTGATTGTAATGTTGTAATTTTGGTTAAAGAATTTGATTTTATAATAAATAATTGAAAAAAATTGCTAAGACTTATAAGACAACCTAATATTAGAATTATTATTATTATTAATTATTGTAAAAAAATTAACTACGTAATAATTGATATCGAACATTTATTTGCATGAGGGTATTATTATTTTATGTCTTAATATCATTATATGAAATTGCAAATCAAAATACGAACCCGATTAATTTCAGTACATAAGACAAAAAAAAACTTTTGGTTGCCGGAGATTATAATACATTTTACACATATGGTATAAAAAGTATTATTGTTAATCTGGTTTGTTTTAAATAAAATGCTTAATGACTTATCGATATTACTCTTGAGATAATTATAGATGTTCGTGGCTAAATACAGATCTCCGAAGATAATTCCGTCATTCATATGATTTGTCATTAGAAACGTTAAAAGTCATTTTTTAAATATGATAGGCACATATAGATAGAATGAGAAGTATGCCTGGTATGAAAATGAGTCTTTGGGGACGACAATTATTCCACGTTCTATTGCGTAGCTATCGTGATGCGTAGTTTAAAACTTATTAGTAGTAATTACTTTAAATTATGGCTGATGAAAAACTCGGTGGTCTCTTCTCCGGGCATACCGCCTAATATTTTTAGTCCCAAATAATTCATATCTTTAACACTTATTATTTTGATTTCGAGTTGCTTAACTCTTACAGTGATTAATTTAATGTCTTTATTTGTTTTTCAGTGTCTTTTGTATTTAAAATATGACCTGTAAACAAAGCTATATTACGAAAGTCCTTCATTTATACATTTTGTAATAAACAGTTCAATTCTTATTCACTAATATCCAATCAAATTTGTATCCATTCTCGTTTGTTCGCATTGCACCAAAGTCTATATTATTTATGTAACTGGTGATAGTCGGAAATTTCAAACTTCGTAGAAACACAGACAGAACTTACGTACTTACTTATTGTAGTACAATTTTACATCATTGATGCTCAACTTTGATATTAGAATTGCGCTACTTTCGTGTATTTGGCTTTGAATTTAATATAAAAGTTACTTTCGGCAGCATGTATTATAATATTTGAAATGTAGACCGAGCAGTTTATCTTCCCCGTAATAGAACTGTTGTAATACTGACAGATGCAACAGGAGTTAAATTATATCTTTTGTCTTCTATGATGTAGAAAAGTCTTTTTGATCAATTTTTATTTAGTGTAGTTTAGTTGAGGCAACTTTAATAAGTACGATATTTTAACAGAAGGCAGCAGATGTAGTTTTAGATGACTTCAATTCTTAAGATTTTTTTTGATTTCCGTAAAATGGTGCAGTTTCATCGGAATGTGTAAGAAAATTTGGAGCATGCTTCTCTTATACCTTTCTTACAATTCAATAACCTAATATTATTCTCAATGTCAGCAAATAATAGAAAATAGTAATGGTATACATTTTGCTGTGCTTGACTTTAGTACTAGTGTTGTTAGGTTATTTCTTCTTTCTGCCTCGGCTTCATGTTCAGGCGGGAGGTATCTAGCCAAACTGGTTCTTTTTTTTTAATATTGATAAGTCAAATGGTTATGAAATGAAAGAATATTTTTATATAAGAAAATTTATAATATATATTTTAAGATACTTGCATGTGTTAAAAGTGGAAAATGAGAAATTTACTTTAATACTTATAAATAAGGCTATTCAAAAATAATTACAATAAAATTAACATAAAATATTTGTACTTTTAAAATCAGCAATGTTATCTTTGTGGTTAAGATTCATATTTTTATTTATTTAACTACGAGTCCCATTCTAAAATTTTTTCCTAAAAATTATTCGAGTAAATTTGTATTAAGTAATGATTTTAGTTAGGTACTAAAAAAAAAAAATTTTTAAAAATAGATTTTTTTAAAATAGATTCTGTCAAAGAAACAATATATGTTTTAGTTAGTTATGACATCCTGAAGAAGAAAATGGTATTTTTCGAAACCGGTAGATGTATTTAAACTCATTTTAGTGGTTAATAAAACGAAGAAAATAAATTTTAAAAAAAAATTTAAAAAAAAAAAAATTAAAAAAAATATTTGTGTTCATCATGCCAGCATTAATTTCTCTGCCAAATTGTCTATGTTGACGCTTGTCTGATGTAGATTATTCAGGTCCCTCACGTAAAGGAGTACCTCTTAGGATGGTCCTGGATCCTGGACGTGAAGTGTGGTCAGCTCCTCGTGGCGCCAGCGTAGGGTGACGGGGTTCAGGCTTGTAGTTGATGAGATGACGATGCCCAATTATCCAGGCAAACCGGGACTCTGGACGCGATATTCTTATGCAATAGCGATAGTCTGTTCTCGCTACACCAATTATATTGATCAACTTTTTATAGATCCAGCGGGACCCTTTTTGATACTTTCATATCAACGATTAAACGCAGTCATCACAGTCTAAGCTTAAACTCGAGGTGCACAGTTTACATTTTCCCCGGAATTACAATCTATAAAGCGCTTGCTTGATATTTCAGAGACGATATAGATTTCATTTTCTAATTGAAAATAAAATCTCGTCTTTTGTGGAGCCAGTTCTCCCGGCTGAGTTCTGTCCACACTGCTCGCCTATGGTGATGCATCCCTTAAGGTGAATTTGCCTACGTGACTTTAGTCACGTTCGCCGCATTTCTTTATTGCTGTACCCATGCTGCGTCGGTACACCTGCGTCTAACAATACCGAGTTTTTATTACCCTTCATCCCTTACTTTGACTAAGTGCTTTTGTATTTTTGAACAAAATATTGTTTTGGGTAATTTCGCATTCTAACAGTGTATTGTGGCAAATTGTCTCGTTTCAAAAATCAATATTCTTTGAAAGTATAATGAAATTATTTACTTTTTTGTCATCAACTAATGGAAAATTGTTTGTATATATTCAGATCTCTGCTATAATGTTTCAATTCTTCCAAAAGGTGTGGATGTTTGCAATGCAATTAAACCTGCGCTAGGCACTCTCTTCTCTCCGCCTAGCAGTCTAATACCCTCCACTCATTGTATATGTACTTATATATATTATATTGAATACCATTCGCTTCCAATTTTGTTCATTTGTACTTTAAAACCTCCAGGAAAATATAATAACCAATGTACAGGGCGTCCAGCGGAAAATTTTCAAGTTTAATATTAAATAAAAAAAAAACTACTATGTTATTCTCACATTTAATTTACACAAAATTGAATTTAACGATGCGGATTTTACGTTGTATAAACAATATCGTCTAAATGCCGTCCATACTCTCAAGACACTTTTGGAATCGTACTCTTAAATTTGCAAACATGCGAGAGCAAAGCGTTGGTTTAATGGCAGCAACTTCACGGCGGATACTTTCTTGTAGGGCCTGAATTGTTCGAGGATTGTTACTGTAAACTCTCGACTTAAGGTATCCCCACGGTAAAGAAAAGTAAAAAAGTGCAGTGTGAAAGATCTGGTAACCGAGATGCCCAGGATAAGCACAGTAATCAGCAAGTATGGAGACATATACTTTCTGATTAATTTATAGGGAAAAATTCCCCTCTGCTTCTCCATTGAAACTCTAGCTGTGTGTGGAGTGTCCCCGTCTTGCTGAAATTGTGTTCTATTATTGAACCCAGTAAACAGCTGCAGTTGCGGAACCATAAACTTGTCGACCATTCGGTAATACACGTCAGCGGTGACTGTCTCTCGCTGGTTAAGAAATAAGGGCCAATCAGGCATAAATTGCACACCGCACTGTCGTTTTGAACAATGCAAACGTTTTTAATGGCGTTTTCGGGGCACCGGTATTTCATGTTCTGTTATTAACATAGCCATCGATATAAAAATGTGCTTTGTCAGTAAACAATATGTTTCCAAGCGTTTGTGCTGTTTCATAACGTTCCAACATCGTTCTTGCTAAGGTTTCATGTAAATAATAGTCATTTTCGTTGAGAAACTGCACGATTTGTAGGGTGAAATTGTAGTTTCTTTTTCAAAATAACGTACACTGTTGATTTTTTTATTCCAATAAGGCTGTAATCTTCCTTATCGATTTACGCGTATTGCGCATAATTTCACGTCGAACTTGAGCCACATGTTATGGCGTCGCTACTGACGTTGACAGTTTCGGAGGAGTTTGGTTAAAGATTGTCGCTTCTTGTCTGAACCTTCGAACCCAACACCAGATAAGTTGCGTGCTTGACTTATAACTTACTCCTCAAATATTAAAGTGAGTACAAAAAGCGCGACGCGCATGATTCAATGAATCACCGTACTTTAAATATTGCTCAAACACGAACGCCCGGTGCACTACCGACCTGTGACTCATTGCGACTGGCAATCCCGCAAATCATGCGCGTTGAATAATACTCCTCCAATTACCTCACCCTGATAGTTTACGAGCAATTACAATTTAATCTTGAAGTTCTTCCGCTTAACACTCTATATATCTTCTTCATAAATCCGTAAATAGAGAAATAATCCAGGCATAGTTCTAGTCGGCCACCTACCTTATGATGTCCCTGTAGTTTACATAATTATGTATAGATATTATATTTTCATACCTGGTGATGACGCAGCCTTGAATCTGAGAACATGAAAGAGTACTTGAGGCTCTACAATGCAATCAAAAATAAATTAAACTATGTATCTCTAACTATTCGGAAGTGATCAATAGCCAGATGGCTAATAGAGATGGATCGAGACCATTCGGAGCTACTCTTGACCCATATTATGAGGTTACTAGTGGATACGTTTTTACACCGTGAATCAACATTCTTATTGTTTGAGTTTTTGTTACTAATTTATTCATGAATTTATTATACTTTTATTTCTATTTTTTTAACATACCATGTTTTAATGACTTAATGATCTAGTTATTGTAAATATTGTATCTATTCTACTTTACTGTTTTAAAAATTTATTTACCATGTTCAATAGTATGTTTATCTACATACATATTATTTAAGCTACAGTAACCAACATATTGCAAATAATACAGAGAAAATACCGTCCATTTTGATGCGAACTCTGATCTAGTGAGGGAGAAGACATGAAATATTGAATTGATTAAAGTTTTAAATAAATAAACTATGCACCTGCGAGAGACAGACAGACACGTAGTGCATCGGTACCCATGTCTGCGCTTATAAAGATCCCGTACTCATGACAGATAAATAAAACATATCCCATCTAAATTCAATACGGCAGCCTCTAAATTCTGTAGTTTGTATACTTTGGAGAGATGATTTGAGAAAGATCGCATCATTAAAAATAATATATATATTATAATTAATTTGAAATAAAAATAATAAAAAAGTACTTTCGATCTTTATTACCATCATAAGTCAGGTAGCGGTGTTGTCAATGACGGTCGGTGTAATTTATGATACGTAGAAAGTGACAAAGCTCGTTCCTTACAATATTATTTGATCAATGTATTTCATTCAAGGCGATATTTTTGTGAAACAAATAAGTACATTTTTAATGGCCTATTTTGAGATGTAAAAATTTGAACACATTATAATACAATAACTGTGATGGCTGACGAGTTGGCTGCGTATAGTTTTTCAGTTATTTTGAAGTAGTGCGTGCGTTCAGGGATCAGACGTCTCTGCCATTAATCAAGTCGGCAAGCACGAGCGGCGAGGGGGCGGGTCGTGTGTGCGGTGTGCGTCGAGCTGACAGTAGGCGACACTTACCGTTATATTTACCCAACAACTGTCGATAGTGAATAAATGCCTCCTCTTTGTTGCTACCATTGGTCCGGATTAGACTCATTTTTTTTACAGAAAGATGTAGAGTTATTTTTAAAAATTCATATATAAATTTATATAATGTCAGAAATAAAGTTTCTCGGTTGTTCCGCGTCTGTTGGTTCTCAGAATGACCATAGTTATCCCAACGTTTCGGTGAAGTGTCGCTCAAAAATGGCGTTTTCCGATTTTATTTTTCATTGGGATAATTTCATATGGTCCTTCTCAGGGCCAACAGATGCGGAATAACACAGATTTTTTTTTTATCTTAAATCTAATCCTACGGTCATACTGAAAAACCATATTTAAAATATTATTAATAATTTTTTGAATAACCGTAATGCCGAAATTCTTTATATTAGTTTTTGTAATTATTTTAATTATGGTTGGTTAATTAAAATATTAGGAAAGATCTCAAAATATTACAAAACTCATTTTTATTCTTCTTATTTTTACGTAAAATATATATCTTTAGACAAGTAATATTATGAATAACTATTTTTAAAATAGAACACTTTCAGCCAGAAAACTGGTTTAAATATCTTGATCAATCCACAGCCTTGGGGTGCGTACTCAAGATTGCGATTCCATAGAAAGTACAAAGTTTGTAATACTTTCTGCTTATTTCTGAAAGTTTGGCATAATTTTTTTGTAGCCACTAATCTTGGATTTCAATTAGGAACTTATCTTTTTAGATAGTTTTTTTACTTGAAACCATATGAAAATAAAACTATTAAGACGATGAGATATTTTTCCTTGAAGTAACATCAATATAGTCCATACTAGAAGTCATTCAGATGTTATGAATCGTCTGTCGTATAACGATGCTATTTAGCCATTTTGTTACCCATATTTTTATAATTAAAAATGGATGACCAACTTAACTATTTAACCTTTTGTTCGCATTGAATCCAGCTTATCAGATTAAGTTGCAGGAGATCCTTCTGGTTTCCGGTTCCATGATTGGTGGAATAATAGAAAAGTTGTTTTAGATAACTTATTTTCTCAAATGAGAATTTGTAATGATATTTCGAGGATAACGGTTATTCGCTTTTCAAGTACAAAAATTTATATTAATTAATTACTTACTAGAAATGAATATCGGCCAAATCATCGTGTATTATAGTGAAAGAGTTAAATAAAGCAATTATTTGGATAAAATGTATTAATTATAAAAATATATATATTAAATCAACTTTATCAAAAAATATTGTTGTTGCGCTATCGGAATTCGAACCTGGATCTCTTTTCCAATCCGGGGAAGGTGTATTACCAACTATGCTACAGCGTCAGTATTTTTGACGACAATTTGAGATTCCGTAAAAACGATGTAGATGGAACAATAGATGTATTCGTTTGAAAAAGTGTAACGTATGGGTTCGAAAATTTGTCGTCAAAAATACTGTCGTAGCATATTTGGTAATGCACATTTCCCGGATTAGAAAAGAGATTCAGGTTCGAATCTCGGTAGTGCAATAACAATATTTTTCGATAAAATTGATTTTATATGTATATCGTTCTAATTAATACATTTAATTAGTATTTAAAATATCACAGATCTATGTTCTGAATAATTACAACTTCACAATAAGAATACATTCTTCTTAATAATAGAATAAAAAAACACTAATGTACTCGAACTACTTTTGTTTTAGTCGAACTTCATTAGTTAGTACAACAAATGGAATGAAATATATGTACTTTTAAAATTAGCAATATTAACTTTGTGGTTAAAATTCATATTTTTATTTATTATCTTTGTTTTATTAACCACTAAATTGAGTTTAAATACATCTACCGGTTTCGAAAAATACCATTGAAGAAAAAAATGGTATTTTTCGAAACCGGTTGATGTATTTAAACTCAATTTAGTGGTTAATAAAACAAAGATAATAAATAAAAATATGAAATATATGTGTGAAATAATTATGATATTTGCGAAAAATCTGAAATATTAAAAATATTAAAATGATTAAGTTGCGTGGTGGATATAATAACAATCCAACGCCATGACAGTTTACAACAATATATACAAATGTATATATATATATAGAAGAATAGCGAGATTCATTTCGCAGTAATTATATTCCACTTGAAAATATACAGATTTGAAATGTTCTTCAGCAATAACAAAAATTAAAATCACAACTGAAAATTATAAACCGAAATTTATAGAAAATTAATCATATCTATTAGAATACTAAGATATAAACATGACGGGTATTTCAAAGGCAATTATTTCTTATATTAGTGGATTTGTTGTGTGATAATTGGCTATGAAGTTATATTGCACGATCTGTATAGACAGTCTCTTTACTAACGAGAAATCAGTTTGCCATAGTTTTATCATACAGAAAGATAGGGAAGGGTTATTTGATCCTTTTCTAGATACACTACAAAACACCTTCCCAAATCATATAACAATATTGATCATTTAGTATCAAAAGCGTTAAAGAGATTTTCATAGGTACATTTTTTTTAAAGAAACGCATCGTCTAGATAATCACCAACTGAAATTGTTGAGAGCTGTGTTGGATAGGTATTTGTCTATTCGAGTAAGGTATCAAATATGAAACCAAGCAAGAGGCAGCATTACATTAAATTGGTAATTTTTAGTGGTAACTAGTGAGTGGAATAGTAAATTTATTAATTGATTATAATTATCTAATACAATCGAAATCGTATTGAAAGGAACCATATTTTACTTTTCAATAAAATAATCATACTTTCTGGTGTGCGCGTATACTGTTAATCTAAAAATTATTATGTCAATTAGCTATTTCGGCGTTAAATTATTTAATAAATAAACAATAAGTCTCATGATAAATTTACGTAATTAGTTGTTTTGTGAAAATTAACTAATGATGTTATTATAAGTAACGCCCTTTACGTTAAGGTATTTTCGAGAACTGCCGATCATTGTCGAATGACCCGAATATCATTACTAATAACCCCAACTGCCAGGTTTAATGTTTTTCTGCGTACGAGAACTCAGTTTATCTTTAGTTTATACAATCTCTTTGCTTCTAACATACACAAATATTACTAAAATCTACCGCCGGAGATACGAAGCAATAAATTAATCATATTATTATTAATGTTATTTCAAACAATGACTCTACTCCGAGTTCAAGTGACGAACTAGCAATTATTTTTTTAGAATTGTATTGATACAATACTTACGTAAGAAAACGTATAAACAAATCATGTTCACCCGCTCCCTGCCCCGTTCGTATCAAACAGTTTCATTTCTCAATACACCGGTTCAGCTGGAGGTCGTGCCATATGGAATCGTATGAATGCTTTAAATTATAATACTAAATTTATCAATATTTCTCTTTAACCCTTTCTACTCGAATCAATAAAGTACAATCAACTTTATCTAATGATATATCTTACTACGGTGTCAATTCTCTGACGATACTACTAACTCTACGTAAATAATGGTCTATATCCGATTTATTTAGACTACTGGCATTATTTATTTTTTTGTAGTGTCAACACTGCGCTGGGTTAAATGTCAGTTGCGTATTGTTACAAGGTTACGTTTCAGACGCTTGAATTCCTTGTGATTATTAAAAGTTATTTTGGCATAATTTTTTTTCCTTAAATTTTCAACTCTTTAAATATTTTAGAAAATTTCTATCATATCTTTTATACTATGCAATATTTTTTATTTTTTGTGTATGTTATATAAAGTTTAACTGTAATTAGAAGTACCACAAATTATCATTAATCATATTTATATACCTGGATTTTTTATCTACATATAACTACACTACAAAAAATGTTCAGTTGCTAGGCACTTAAATTTAATAATTCGGGGTAGAAAAGGTTAAATATTCAATATATAACGGAAATGTACAACAACTATTTTGTAGTGATTAAAATTAGTAAAAGCATTTTTTTATATTTAAAACGCTTAAAATCCCAAATTCCTTACGGTAACACAAGTCGACATCATGGATGCATGCGGGTATTTTTTATCACGGTTTGCTCAGGGTTAAGTCCTGTGATTCCTTTTATCCCAACTCATGAGGGACAATTATAACTGGGATACAGTGGATGCTCTTAACATCCCGTCTTTTTTTTAACCCCAACTCATTAGGTATAACTATTAACACATACAGAATACAGCGCACGTAATGTAGACCCGTATTCTCAATTTTCTTTATGTAATCAAGGAAATATGTTATACTATAAACAAAATAAGTTAAATAAATAAAATAAGACCTTACTAAACAAAACAAAGTTAAAAAGTTAAAGTTAAAAACAAAGTTTATATAAAAATGAAATTATTTTGTTATTTCTATCGTATGTATTTATATTTTATCATACAAATTTAACGGATTTAGTATGTTTATCACTTATAATCCAATTCAAATATTTATTGTTCCGGCGTTCTGATTTTGAGTTACATGAATTGAGAATACTGGGCTTCTTACTAGAAGGTACGTAAACTATATTTTTCATAATCACATAAATTCAAATTGAAAAATACTAAAAAGACGCTGTAATTGACACAAAGAGTCGCAAATTACTCAAAGAAAGAGAAAGTTTGTTCGCGCTAGTGTAGGTGCGCTCGGAGCGAGGCCATCGGCGGGAAACTTCGAGCGAGAAATAAAGTTGGCAAGTTTTAAGCAAGAAAGTGATTATCTGCCGATGTAGTTCGCTTGTTGGTGTCGGGCGAAACGCCGCCGTCCCAGATATCTTTCCGAACCGTTTAATAGATAAGGCTGCTGGGAATTAGCAAACGCTTTGGCAGAGAGCATCTCGCACTAAGCTCCGACTGAAAAGTTTTAGTAGTTAAGCCTCACCCCGACATGACGCGGTGCTCGAGATTTCGCGGAAGGAACTTTAAACAGAATTCTGCTACGTCGTATGATAAATGCATATTGGAGATTGATGGCGTCACAGTTACAAGGCGAGCTTTTCAATATTCTGAAAATGTATTAAAGAAAATTATTATTGTGAACGAGTTTTTTGAAAGACTTCCCCAGTTACCATCTTGAGAGACATCATAAGGGCGTAGGTTTTAACAATCCATACCCTCATGCAACTGTATTGCTTTTTGGGACTACTGACGCTTATATACGTGATTTAAATAACAAACGAAATTAAACTATAATTTTTTATAACTAGTGATAAAATAATTTAATATTAACTTTTCTTATTTGAGATATCAGTCAGTTGTTTAAATACGCATCATAACTAAGTAGAGTCAGTTAATCAACAAATTTGACATTGAATTTTGAGTACGATAATGTCATTCATGGGTTCCGAATTGAGAAAATTATTATCTATTACAATGATGTTGTGACTTCTTTCCAAAATAAATATCTGGGGGAAAAACTGATATTTTGGTTTCCGAAATTGGGGGTTTGTCGCGTAAATATCGTAGATCCAAACTACTAACACATATTTTATAAATTTGTATTATAAAATATACCTAGAACATAATAATTTTTTTTTCGATTCGCTTATGATTAAATATTAAAAATATAATAATATTGTAGCAGTAGGATTATAAAAATTTTTTTTTTTGATGAATAATAAGAGTATTCATAAATGGCAGCATTTTTGTAAATCTACTTTAAATAGACTGCCCGTGCAGATAACCGGAAAACCGGAAAACTTTCCGACCCATACCGGAAGTATGACGGCCAAGTGGAGAGTCCCTTTTAAGATATTAATATATAGTATTATATATTTATAGATATTTCATAGAAATGATTCTAGAATAGAAAAATTATAATTCTATTTCTAGATGAGAATAAATATTTCGAATTCAAGATAATGATGGAATCATTTGACTTTATGTGGTGGAATGTGGGATTGATTATCATTCCGTAGTAGAAATAGATTACTATTACTAGTGCTCCATGTTGTCATGGACCATTGATTGCTTTCTCCGGATTTATAACTCGGCGACAGGCTCCAACTAATTTTATACATAATTACCGGAAAATACTTATTTCAACAACTCAATATTACTCCTTAAGGCATTCTTGCTATTTTTAAATTATGATGTGGTTATATTAAACAGACTTTCATACCAAGAACGGGAGGTTTGCTTCCATTAGCTTCACGCTTGAATCTATTTCAAAATAGAAAAATTATTTTGCAAATAATATATATACATTATACTTTTAATATTTGTTGCAAAATTTACATTGTGGTTTTTATTCATTTTAATATAAATTATTTAATATTTTGTTTTGTTAAATTGAAAAAACAGGTCGAAATTTTAACAAAAGATAATAATAATAGTTTTTCAGAATTTTCCAATCATTTATTAGAAAATGATCAATTCTGTTTTACACATAAACAAGGTTTGTTCTTAAATTGAATAATTTAGAATCATTAGAAATAAGTAAAGCAAATAAAATTAACCATAATAAATTAATAAAAAATTTAACCCACACGTCCCGTCCCTATCCCAAAAAAAATTCCTAAAAATATTTTTCAATAATTTTGTATAATTTATTTTAATTTACACATCTTTGTAATAATTTAAGTTAGGCACTAGATTTATTTTTTAATTAATTGTTATTTTTTAAAATTATTATTTTTATATTTTAATTATATTTATTAAAATTATTATTTTGAAAATAATTTGACATATATGATTTAATTAGGTTATTTGACATCCTGATGAAGGAAATGTGTATAATATTTAAATCATGAAGTGGTTAAAAAAATATTTTTTAATCATTTATATTAAAATGCATAATTTACGCTCGAAAAGCAAGCATCTAAGATTATTATAGCTTTCTTATGAGATAAAAATAAGCATAAAATACAGGAAGTTCCAAAAAAATGTATACATACTTTGAAGGGTTATAAATTCAATGTTGATTAAGGTAAATGCATGTTTTTCATTTCAGTCAAAGAAACTAGATTTTTAATTATCAAAAATATTTGAACATGTCCATTCTGGACTACGCATTGTTGATAACCATTTTGTATTTGGGTACATTGCACCTTAATAGCTTCCTTTAATTCTTTATTTTTTGCACCGTCAACCTTATCTTTTACGTGTCCCCGTGCAAGTACACAATTTGCGTGAGATTGTGAGGCATATTAATTGCTACCCCCTTAAAACAAATTATCTGTTGAGCAGAATTTCATCAAAATAGGCTCTCATATTATAATGAAAGTGGAGATGTGGTGAAAATAAAACTTCTCATTAACAAGTAAAACTTTTCCAATAGACTCACTTTAAAATGCAATGGATGTTCAATTTTGGAACTTCTGTTTCATGTTTATACATTTTCCCCTGTATATCATATTATACATTTTATATTGTGACTGTTTTAAAGGTTGTCGCCTTTTAAAAACTTATTTATTTATCAATAACCTCCCTTACAACTTCCAGCTAATGTAAATAATTAATAATATTTACTCAATATTTCTGAGCGTTAATAAATAATACTCCGTAGAATTATGAAAGCTTACTTAAATTTTTTTTTACCAAATATGTGAAACATAAAATTTACCGAAGAGAATGGAAAATACAAATTTATTATTTACAGTTGATTAATGATATAAGCGCTTTTGAAACATTTTATAGCCTATAAGTCACACACGAATACAATAATACAGCATACAACAACAATATTAAATAAAAATGTATTATACTATTATAGAGGTGGATTTGTTTATTTCTTCCTCAAAACAACTAATAGATAATTAATCATAATATTGTTACTGTTTCTCCCAAACACTTTCCTCCCTCTAACATAAGAGTAATTTTCTGGAAAATAATACGACTTATCATAGAGCAATAATTTATTTAATAGTAAAAATATTCAACATAATTATATTATTTCATTCACAAAGGCATACAATAAATAAATTGTAAAAAGCGTTGAAATAAAATGTGAATAAATAAAAAATAACTGATTTCATAAATTTATTTTTAAATTTCTAAACAATGATCATTATCTTATAATTATGTTTAAGAATAAGTAATTTTTACACTATAAGTATTTGGCAACTTATTTTTCGACCGCATATCTATTGGAGTTGATTCAGTATATTTGACAGGTTAGCTGTTCAGAGATAATTCTGTTATCTGTCAGTAAGAGTTTTGTGTAGAAAGATGAGAAAAGCTGTTAATGTTGAAGATCCGAGATGATAACAGCCGGCACTGCTGAGTGTTGTAGCTGTAAAAAATAAATATTTTAAAAATAAAGGTTCTACGTCCATTTTGGAGGTTACAGAAAATCATGATATTTGGATTAACCCTATAGAGTTTATCATTTTGGGAGAAGTGAAAAGTAAATATCTATTTTCATGAAAGTTATTTTCTGTGCGATAATGGTAAAAATTGTACACAAACAAAATACTTTATTTATCTTAAAATTCTTCACCACTGTAATATTGTGGAATGGAAAGTTATTACTTTAGTAAACAAATAATAAATATCTCATAGAGATGAAGCTATTTTTGAAATTATATTTAATGGAAATATGGGTAATTACATATTAATATATTTCCATTAATAAAAATATAGCTTTGTCTCTGAGATGTTTACTATTTGTTTAATAACATTTATTTTGTAGGTGAAAATACAGTAATTGTGTGCATTTGGACATATTAAAATATTGCTATTAATATATTGGTCAAAATAAGAAAATATATAAAAATTTAAAAATATTGATTTTTCAGGCGTATTCTAGTATAATGTGTTAAAAAAAATTACAGATAAAAAATAATAATTAGATTCTCATTGTGACATATATGCTATTTAAGGGAAACAATTATCATATTTAGTCCTTAGATAGCGATGGTATTCGAAATGTTTTCACATATTAACATACATACAACATTAAAAATTTGATAGATATGTAGGTTGATTGGGTGGAATGGCGAACGTTACATTGTGTAAAGTGATCACTTAAGCCAGCTGAAGACAGGCCGTAAGCTCTGGAATTATCCATACTTTCATATTTTTTCAATAATAAAAAAAATAGCTTCGTCTCTATGAGATATCTAATATTTGTTTAATAAATGTGCCCTTTTAGGTGAAAATCCAGTAATTGTGTGTACTTGGACACATTAAAATACTGCTATAAGTTTAGTATTTTAGATGCTAGGATGCTTACATTATAGTAGAAATATTTTTCTGTTTTGTGTTCAAGACAATGAAAAAACATGTGTCATAATTGTTGGTTCGATCCATAATGTATAATAAATATCAAAATCTAGCTCAGTTAAAATAATTTTTACTAATAATGAAACTTGATTCATTAAAGAAAAATCGCACTATGAATTAAACATCGCCGATTTTGAAAATAATCAAGTTATAAGAATAAATATATAGTATGTATTATAATTATTCAAAACTGGTTTAAAATTAAATCACGTGATTTTATCAGTTATTACAGGTGAAAGAATATGGCAGTAAACACACAAATAAACATTAACATACTAAAATAATTTTATAATCTAACTAAAACATCTGGAGAGATTTTATTTTGCTTGTGTATAACATTATTTATTTTTATTGCAATTCTAAAGCCAATAATAATGTCAGTTTCTATGGTGGGTTCTATCAACGAGGTTTCCTACAAACATGTGTTGGATAACATTTACCCGCAGTTTACACAATAAAATTCATATTTGGTCATCAGTGTTGCTGGAAAATGTATGTTTGTTTCAAATAAATGCAAATGAATGTGACCGAACTATCGTTAGCAATGTGAAAGATTAGCTTGCGGCGGAGCTGGTTGCAGCGAATCCGATAATTCGCGAGAACAAATATTGCGGTGGTGACTCACGCGCAAAATCATCAAACTGATATAAATTCTTACTTTATCCAATCGACCAATAACGGCCGCGTCCAACGGATGCATATTTTTAATGCCAATTTATGAAGGTAGGGCTCCCATCCGGCCGCAGCATTAATCAAGAGATAGAAACGGAAATAGACCGCGAAGGATCTGTTGGATAACCCGAGCCTTATTCGACCCTTTCCCCCTCTACTGGCTGTACATGGATATTGAAAGATCCAATTAATCGGATGAATATTAAGTACCCAGACTTATTACAAACGATCGCGATATATTATAACTTGATATACATATTTTACGTGTTAGCTGTAATGGAAATCCCAAATTTATCCGATAAAATTACCATTTTGAGATAATGTTGAGATCTTAATTATTATCCCCAGATTAGTAGATTAAATCAGAATTCAGGGTTCATGAATCATTACAAATACACAACAAATAAAAATAAAATATACGTGTTTCAATATTATGTTTAAATGCTTGAATAAACAGATGAATATACATGTTATTATATTAATATATCTAGCAGATGATTAATGTGTTCAATAAATTCTTCGCCAGATGTTCGGAGATGTTTTCAAGTTTTATGGGATCAAGCTATGAAACTATCGTATCGTTTGTCTGGCGAGACCGCTGTTTGCGACACAAATCTCTAGTCTTGTTCAAGGCGTAAATGATAGGTGTTATGTTTTTCTTGTCGATTTCCACCACTAAAAAATATTTTTTATGGGTTTATTTTACCTTCATTCGATAGCTAAAGAGCGAAGAGTTCACATAAAAACCACCAATAACCCTGAACCCGTAAATCTCTGTGGCGGATATCCGATTTCCTCTGAACTATTGTTGATTTTATACGGTATTAAACATTTCGACTTTATTGCAATTTTATTCTCGTTAACCACGTTATAGGTATCTATAACTGACACTGTTGTAATAAAAATTATATTTCATAATCTTATAAACTACTTCAAAACCTATATAAAATAATTGTTTTATATTTCACCTAAAAATAATACAACGTGTATATTTTTCTGTATTTCCTTTGTAAATTTCTATATTAATTAATATATTGTAAATTTCTGTAATTTTACATGACTTGTACTTATAGATAATCATAATTAGAAAACGACTAATATTATGTTTTCTAAATAACAATATGTATTGACTATACAATTCGAAAGTAAGATAAATATTTTGTTAAATAAAAAAAGTTAAAGAATAGAAAATGCGATAGAACATAAACGCCAAAATGCTTAATGTGATATTCTTAGAATGGTGGGATGGTGTGTGTATGTGTATGGGTGCCGCATCGCCGGTGCGGATATGTGTGGCTATAAAGACGGCGCGCAGGAGTGTGCGCGTCTCTTTTATCTGCGGTTCATCGGCTTAATAGTTTGACCTATACTAGTGATATACCTTGTACTAAATTGTAACTTATTGTAATCAAATATTAATTGTTACAAAGACTATTTCTCGGACCTTCACATTTCGAGGTTTACACTAAAGACGTACTAAGAAGTCAAGTACGTAACACTTAAAATACAGTTGTTTATGCTACTGAATAGCATACAAGATACAGATCTTTATGTCGATCCAAAATACTGCATTAAACGATACTTCTATATGTGGCAGTAGGTAGGCATCTCCGGCGATGGGTGCGGATCGTCCACACGGATTATTTGGCGGTGAGGTTGGTAACATCAGTTGATCAGTATTCTTCATATCATCATTAATTCTGTTCTATCCATCACGTAAGGTTTGAGAGCAAAGTTTATTCCGCGGTTATATATCCTTATAATAAAACATATTAAAATTTTTAAATAAAATGAAGACTAAAAATAAATATTCCACCGCAATATTCTTTGATCGGCACATACGTTAAAAACGCTAGTAGGTTTTCACGGCTATCATGTGATAGTAGATTTATTTTTGGATTATTCTTTCATCGGTTTTGACAGGTGTTTTGGGCCACATTTTATTTGGCATTTTCTTCTTCTCGTGCCTTATCCGTTCAACGGACGTTGGCTATTATATTGGCCATTATCACTTTGTGCACTTAACAGTAAACTGGCCAAACCATTGTCTTAAAATCTTCAGCCACAATGCTTTTTTTTATTATATAATATTCTTGCATCTTGTATTAGATACTGCATATTTTGTACTTCACCTGGTGTGCTATTTTCTTGAATAATATCTGCCGGCAGTGGTGATCGGGTAGAGAATCAAAATCACGTCATTTTTTTTGTGCCCGTCTTGTTTCCCGTGTGGGAGTGTTTTCTGTACTCCCCTAGTTGGCCCTTTGTCCCCCGGCGCCTATGTGTTATTGCTGTATCTTTATTAACGTTGTATTATTATTATAATTCCGTGCATTGTACGTGTAATGAGCAATGTTTTTGTTGGCGGCCGAGCGTCGTTGCTTGGACACTTGTGCTCTGGGCAGCGTTGCACGGTCGCTTAGTTACCATAAAACAAATGTCAACCTGGCGGTGTATAGTAGGACTGATATATGAGCTTTTACTTATAAACGGTCCTAGATTAGCGGTGGGTCTCCTCATTAGCTGCTATGTTATCTTTCTTGAGTGCAAAATCTCATACTTCTATGGAGTCTCGGAGATATTTAAGTTTTCGGATTTTTATTGTTTTTAATACTTTTGTTTCTTTATTCATCCGAACCATAACATTTTTATATGTGACTCAATCCATCCAGAATATTTTAAAAATTCTTCTGTAGATCCACGCAGTCGCTTTATAATCTTTTGGTAAGTTCTTCGATTCTGTTCTACATTCGTAATTTAAAATTGAGATCACGACTGCAAAACATCTTTTTCATACGGATAAAGGTTGCACGTGCTTACTCAATTGCGGCATTTGATTTCAATACAAGGATCCCATCTTTCATTTATATTGCAACCCAGGTATACAATACTTTACATCTTCTTCAGTTTCGTTAAAGCAATATAAAGACTTTCATTATCAACTGTGTTCTGTTTGCTAATGAGCAGATATTTTGTTTTAGTTTTATTAGGATCTCTGAGCTGATATAATGAGTTATTAAGGATGAAACTCAGTACATGCTCTGATGTTAGCTACTATAATAAAAAGTTTCCCAAACCGTAGCCACCACAAAAAATAATTTACAGGAGAATAATTTAGAAGAAATAGTGTTTACTATGGCAATAATAAACACTATTTAACAACTTTATGGTATTTAATATCCAGTAAATTCTCGGTTTATATAGGCAAAATCAATTCCAAATAAACTAATTAAAAAATATTTATATTTTTAAGGATTGAAAAATCAACTTTGTGGTTAAAATCCGTTATTTAGATTGTTAGTTTATAAAAATTAAATTATTCTAATAATTTTGTATCATCAAGTAACACTTTAAGATATCTTTTTTTAAAAAAAAAAATATTTATATAAATTAACAATTACTTTGTATGAAACCACGAAATTTATTATACGTCAACCGGTTCTTCTTATCTCAAGCTTCATTAGAACGTATTTAAAACTAATCATAAATTCAAAAAGAGTGCACTTATATATACATAAAGAGAGAGATAGAATATAAAATTTTATATGATGAATCTTGAGATAAGCGAAACCGGTTGATGTATAATAAATTTCGTGGTTTCATACAATGTGATTGTTATTTTATTTAATATAATTTGTAAAACCACAAAGTGACTGCTTTCTATGAAAAAAAAGGAAAATATAATATAACAAATGTTTTTGATTAGTTGATGACGATGAAGAAAATTATACTTTTCGAAACCGGTAGATATATTTAATTCATTAAGTGGTTAGTAAAATAAAGTTAACAATCTACAAATAAAATATTATTACCACATTAATTGTACTTTATTTTAATTAAAATACAAATATATGACATTCTAGTCAAAGTGTATTTGTGTAGTGTAGCAGGCAGGGTACTCAAATATATGTCTTACTTTGTTAAAATGTTTATCTATTATAATATAACACTGAATATAACATGCATGAATCAAATAAATTATTATTTAATTTTCTTTGAATTATCAAAAATTAAAAATGTTAATATTTTTTTGTACTTCTTGAATCATTTAGATCTTTCAATTTCAGCTGTTAAGAATATCTCCACATCAAAGATTATATTATTTTCAACTATATTATATCAAAGCTGTTCGTTCAAGTCATCAAAACTATTAGTGAATCATTCGTTATTAGTATTTTATGTTAACAATATTTAGATAAAAATACAGATATGCGCGAAATTCAGTACAGGTCGACTTTTTACTCATGGCATTGTACAGTCGTCCACTGTTGCTAGTATATTTTTATTATTATTACACTATAGTAGTAGACATATATGTATTCAATGTTTAATTATTTTATGGGTATGGAATGAAATAATATTAATGACTCTGTCGATGATCTTCATCAGCTGAAACTAAATAAATTTTGGTTAAAAGTGAACAATACACTGCGCGCGGTGTTCACAACCGATACCATACGTCAACTGCGTTGTTGCATTACTGTCTAGCGTGAAGCGGTCATATAAATTTGTCTCTTTCTCGCTTAGATAGCGCTCATGCACACGCTGGCGTGTATCGGTACACAACACATTCTTAAAGTGCCATGTTTAAAAAATCGACCTGTACGTCGAATGCGTTATACCTTGCACCCTGTGCGCGCGCGAGTCCGGCCCTGCCGCGCTGTCCCTGCTCTCCAGGGCCGGCGCGCGCTGGGGCTTCTCTCCCTCCACGCTCTCTTCATTACTCCGCCAGTAAACTGTGGCCACTGTGGCGATGCACTAAAACAAGCGATACCATTATTACATTTACCTTTCGAGCGCCGAGTGTGATTAAACATTCTCTGCTTCTTTGGACACCGCAGGTGTGTTTATTTATTTTAGGTATGAAATTCACATACATAATGGTTTATATGACATCTTTTATAATTTAATAAATGTCCAGATATTATATAATTAAAAAATATGTTGCATGGTTAGACATTACCTATCTATCGGTTCGTCATCTAGTTTGTTTCTTCCAAAGTTGATTTAAACATTTTAAAGATGCATATAAATATTATAATATTATAACTACTACAAATTAAAGAAATAAAAGATATAAAAGAATTTAAAAAGAAATTAAACGTACACTTCAAAAACACATAATTAGAAAATAAACAATATTACAGAACACTTCAGAAGCACACAAATAGACAATATATAAAATTTTATATAAAATTATTATAGTGTAACTCCCTCTCCAAGCACAAGAGCTAGTCTCTTTTTTGGAGAGGTAAGCGAAAAAAAAACATGTAAAAACATTAATGTTATAAAAAATTGTAAAAATGTTAAATAGATAAAAAAAAATATGGAACTGGTGTCTCTTCTAGGTTAGATTGGGTTTTTTGTAGATAATTTTCTGGAGGAAATCTAGGCCGATGTTTCAGAATGGTAATACGTGTCATTGCCAAGGCGTGGCCTCAAAAAGTTTAAAAGTTACGGCACATAAGTCTCGTATTACCGTGCCGAAACGTCGGCCTAGGTTTCCTCAAGGAACCATCCACAAAATCGCAATCTAACCTAGAAGAGGTGCCAGTTCATATACTAAGATATACATTTGATTTATTAAATTTTTTAATCACAAAATAAATGGTATAAATATAAAAAATAGTTAGCATTTTCGTTTAGCACATTAATTTATCGACAATAAATTAATATGCTATGTGATAACTGACGTACTTTCTCCTGCATTAGTAGTAAGTAAATAGAAAGAGCCTCATATATTTTATATTTTTGATGAGCTAATGCCAGAATGTTTAGTTTTAAACCACTTTATTACGAACATATACTAAAGTCAACTAGTTTCAGTTGGACCCAACCTTCTTATAAACTATATTGTCCTAAAGATTATCATTTTATTATTTAATTATAATATCAAGCCACAACGCGTTTACTTTCTTTGAAAATTTTAACCTTTTGCGACTGTTATTGTGTGATTTGCATTCTATGGTAACGATGGTTGGTAACTGAGATTAACTGCTAGTGGTTTAATTTCTAGAAATAAAATCATTCATGGAATTGCGAATAATCAGTTACCAATCATCGTACAATCAATCTAACATAATAATTTCACGATCATATAGCAGTTAAAATATGGGTTTAGCTCATCACTGTTATATTTGGCGTAATAAGTTGATTTATATTAAATTACGACCTCAAAGAAAATCGCAGTAAACTCACCGACTAACTGAAAGTGCTGAATGATAGGTTTGAAGAGAGAACGTAGGTAGGTACAGAGCATCCGATAATATTTTAAACTCACAATGTTACTTACTTTTCGTAGGCCTTTCTAAATCTGCGGAAAATATCTGTAAAATATGACGTACGAGTGTAACGTCTTCCTTAAACAATATACATGAAGTAATGTAGCTACATTTGTTTTGTGAATATCATCCAAATGAATTGAAAATGAAAATAAATGTACCTTCAGCTTTAAATCCCCTTTCTTAAAGTGTTCAGGCCGAACTTTAAACTCCAAGCCCAGCATGGTGGTGGTGAGGCCGGGAGGCGAGGGGGCCATGCGCGGCCCCCGCAGGGCGGAGGCGGGCGCGGGCTGTCCGTTCAGCAGCCACGCGAGCCCCGCCGGGGGGCTGCTGGGACCCGAGGCGCACCACAGGCGGGCCGTGTCTCCCGGGTGGTAGCGACGGAGGCCGCCGGTTATTTTAGGCCCCTCCACCGGCAAGGCTGTGGGCGGCAATATACAGGTTAGAAGAGGACTCTTACAGCAGAGAGAACACTTCCAATTAGTGTGGTGTTAGTTTTGAAGGGTGAGATAAAAAAAGTCGAGCATTTTGATGACTGAGCTGCACCGAAATACTAAAAACTAAAGTTGTACATTTTTTTTTAAATATCTGCATAAATCAATATCAATAGATTTTTTTATGCTCTCTATAAGAGAAAATTTTTGTATTTAGAGATATAGAGAGATAATTTATATTAACATAATTAAACGTCATGCCGTTTCTCTGCGTGGGTATGCAGATATGATAAAGCGCCACAGTCTTCTGTCTTGATAAATAATTCTCGCCTCATCTACATTCATACATCTTCGCATACAAGCTCGCCGATTATGAGGCTTCTGTCAGGACTATACTTTAGTATCTGGTTTACCTGGTGATGACAAGTCTTCCGCGGACGTCCACTATTTCTGGTGTCATCAACATTTGCATCCTATATCTTTCTTACCATTCTTTCCTCATTCATCTGTTTCATATGACCAAACCACCTAAGTGATCTTTTTTAAATCTTACTCACTAAACTAAGATCAGCTTTAGATTCTTTCCGTATGTCTTCATTCTTTACTCTGTCATAAATGGATCTGCCGCATATACGCCGAAGCGATCTCATTTCTACTGCATTCAGTCTACTTTCGTTTCTATTCTGCTAGCTTCAGGTCTCACTTCCATACATCAGTATCGGTACCAGGACTCAATTGTGTGCCGTTAGTCTTGCCTAGGTTGACAAATTTCCATTTTCTTAATATAGTCAGGTATTCACCCTTTAAATATTGTGGACTATTCTGTTACACCATGTATAAATACAATTCTTATTAAATTAACGGTAAGACACTCGCCTTGAAACTTAATGATCGGGGGTTCAAATCTCTTCGAGATCTATCGAGTTATACCTGTTTTCATATCAAAACTGCTTAGTCTAGTTTATTGAAATATAAATGGAATATGTATTTTATGAACCTACCTATATACGCATTAAAAATTACCAGATACGCGACGTTAGATGCTGAACGGTTTAATTAAAATATATTACATTATTTTATACATATCTGTTTGAGCTTCTCGCTGAAATGAGTATTTTTGAAATGTATTAAATCTGTATCGTAGTTTTTTATCTTGTATAATCTTTGTTTTTAAAGGATTAGTGGCTCAATTTAACGTAATATTTTTATTCTTAAAAGAGTAATACGCATTGAGATTGAGAAATATTTTTTTTTCCTATTATTTATACATTTAAAAAGTTTATTGTTGTCAATATTCATCTTCGTAAAACAATGGCTTCGATCGGTTATTTATATTATTTTAAGACATCATACTTATCGAATTACTTGTTTTTGCGGATAAACATTACTCACAGGTTTGAGAGTTAAATGGCACGAATTAAATAAATACGATATACTGTTTTTTTCAAAACAAATTTAAATTCAATATAATAAATATAATTTCGAAATAATACTTTACATTTTCTCCAATTACGTAATATATATTGTATTTTGTTATAGCATTAAAGACCTCGACACTTGAGCGCATGTCGTATGCGACGTGAATTTAGTCCCGGACAATCAAGAGGGAGGTTATCCCGGGTGTTCTAAAATTTTCAGATTTATTCGTTTAAAATATGAAAATTCATTTTATATTTTAATAATAAACTCATATATAACATATAATATTTTTTATCATGTTAAGTTATGTAGGCAAAGATGTCAGTGACCCATTGGTATCACTGTTATGGATACAATCAATGTTCCTCGGTGCAATTTTATGGAAAGTTCTCTAATACTTAACTAGAAGAAGTACCCTAAGCATAATGGTAAAATTTTAAAAAGAGAAGCACGTTAAGCAAGAAGAAAAAGATCTTGTTCTTGGAGAGGGATTTACACTATAATAATTTATCATTACAGTTTATATTAAAAGTTATAAATTTGTAATCTATAATATCATTTATTTTCTAATTGTGTGCTTCTGAAGTGTTAATTTAATTTATGTTTTTGTTCTTTTATATCCTTAATCTTCTTAATTTCTGTAGGGAGGCTATCGAAGTTTTTTATCTATAAAAGTATATGAAATTTTGCTGATAGTATTTGGTGTTATATTTAGGGATTTTAAAATTATCATTTTAATATTAATGATGTACTTGTTTCAAGTTTTACAGTATTATTTTCTTTGATTAATTGAATTTTTTATTTGTAAATGTTTTCTATTTTGGGAAATAGGAATTTCGCAAAAAGTGTATGTATTGAAAAAGTAGATCTTTTTTTAAATATATTACTTGAATAATTGTTTTCTGTTCAATGAAATTGATTTTAGTGACAACTCTTGATATAAAAATAAACCTCTTTGTTAATTCTCGCTCATTTTCAATACTGTATTTTTTTATAACCATCGCTAGAAAAGATTTTTAAAAAAAATATTATTTATTACATTTGTACAATTAAGAAAGGACTGTTCCTGTTTCACTATTGTTCACTTTAGAAAAATCTGTGTTGAGATATCATTTACCTGATTTACTTAATTTAAAAGTGATATAAAATATTATATTAAATGATTATATAGTGTAGATATATATATATATGAGATTCTGAAGAGAAAGAAAAACGAATACTGTTTCTAAACCTTGGAATAAGAAAACCTTAATATAAACTTAGAGAAAAATATTAAAAAAAAATAGACATGCCTATAATATAAAATACGTGACACATATTACTCTTACTATATATTCTTACTATTTTCAAACCATGCTCATAGTTTGTGCTGTGACAGACTACCTTTTTGTTGCTACCTAGTTTGTGCTGTGAGAGAACAAGACTCGAACTCCCGACCACTAGATCATCAGGCGAGTATCTTACCATTTGACCAACAACAACAAAAGCCCCCAGATCACTTAAATCAAGAGAAGTTGTGACGAGAACTTCAGAAAAAATAACATTAAAAATGATATGAAATTTATTAATGAATTCAAAATTCAATTAAAAATAAAGGATAAGCCAGAATAGCAAAGCAGATAGGAATGAATTCATAAACGAGGTAAAATAAATATTAATTAACCGTCAATTTTTTGGTTTGAGCAACTGTAGAATATTCTTATCAAATAATATTTTTACAAAACTAAACTAAACTCCTCAGGGTACCAAAACGCAATTATTTTTTAAGTGCATTTAGTTTAAAGAATCCGAAAAATGAATATGAAAATGGCTCGGACCAACAATCAGCGACAGTCGATGAGCGGTGGGGTCTCTATGAAATCTATATAGAATAAATAGAGACTCTACGAAAGCCCTGGCCGCGCAGCGGTCACCTGTGGCGACCAATAGCCGCCCGTAGAGCCTAGCAGTAAGCAATTGGCGATACAAGTGTTTTTTACGTATCAAATTTGAATTATAGGTATATGTATATCAAATTAATTATTCTTCGTCATTCATGCAAGGCATTCTTGAAAAAACTGAGATCATGTTCACATAAATAATTATAGAACAAACGTAAATATTACGCACTGTCAAATGCGACGCGAGATGACAGATGGTCGATATACTTGCCAGTCGTATAAATTCGTACTGTTTCGCTAATGTATATTTTTTCTAACTCGTTATAAATACAATACACACTTCATTCAAATTGAATATATATACTACAGTTATTGAATACATAAAAGAGAAAAAATTTAATTTTAATTAATCTTAAACCTAGAGATATTAAAAACACATTCGGCATACTCGCTTCTTTGGCGAATATGTGGATTTTTTTCTTGCTGACAATTACACTTACATATCCAAATACGGATCATGTACAGATCCAATAACGACGATAAAGCGCAATCATATAATAGGATAACATTTATTAACGGACCAAATAGTATTTTTAAAGATTTAAATGTATTTTAAGCAACCGATATAGAAGAGGTTTTAAAAATTATCAACAATAAATTTCAAGTGGTTATGAAAAAAGGTATTTATTTTATAACAATTAATAAATACATTTTTAATATTGTTTATTAAAATACATTGAATATATGGAAATTTTTGAATCGTTGAGCAAATATGCATCTATAAAAAAGCTAAAAAATAGGCCAGCACAAAAGATTCACGAAGTTAACAGTAAAATACATTTTTTATTAAATACTCGTAACAAGCAGAAAAAGATTTTATCGTAGCCAATTTGTCACTTTAAAGAGGCAACTAATTTAATAGATCTTAAAAACTGAGCTTGTTGACTCGGGTTTTATGTTCAAAATGGTGGCAGCCTAAAAATGATGGAATGATAAAATGATTACGGACTTTAACCTTATTTGTACTTCTCATTTTACAAACGAAAAATAAATAAATATTTGTTTTATTTCACTTCAGTCACATAATGTATTTAAACGAGTGTTTTTTACGTCTCTCTGTGAAGGATTATGAAATACTGAGTTAAATGTGTTTCTTTATTTGTATTGCTGTTTAAATGTATCTGATTAATTTAATGATATATAACTTACCCGTGATTAATGGTTACATATTTTTATCTTTGTTATCTAGTTTTTATTTGTCTTATTTGGTCATTTCTATACTGAGGGGATAAGGTAATTTTTACTTCAGTACTAGAGCACTCTTGTAATGCACCCCGCTAGCAAAGTGAGGGTTTAAAAGCTTCCCTCGTCTGCCGGCGCCTGGGGTGTTCTCTCACAACACAGTTTGCCTTTTACGTTTTTAACGTCTTGATTGCCATACCAAATTAAGTCGCCGTTATGACGGAGCTCGGCCAGGCGTCCTTTATGAAGATTAAAATTTTAACATTCATCTCGGATGAGACGAGACAGTAGAAGAGGAGAAAACAGGAGAACATTTCGCGGAGAGAGAATTAATGGTGTAAAAATGGAATGGCGAAAGGCGGAAATATTACCCATCTTCAAGTTGAAATATTCTCGAGCAGTGAGTTGTACTATTAAAGCATGTAGACATAAATTCATCGAGCAGATGTTGTATCATATTTTGCCGAGTAAATCTTCTGTCTTTTTATAAGTAACGTAATAAAAACGTTATTCAACGCTATAAAACATTTATGGCACGTCTAAGGATAAGGACCTTTTCATATATTTTTTGTTCGTTCAGTTTTAATGAAAGTGTAAATATTAAAAAAAGGAAAAAGCTTGTATTCATTGAAACACCTAGAGATATATTTTAAGAACTTTCTATATTATAATTGAGTAAGAATTTTTCCTCTGTTCCTGACGAAAGAGCAAGGAGAGTGATGAAGATACAAAGATTTGGAAGCGTGTTTAACTGACATGAAAGCGGAGGCTGCCTTGTCCGAATTTTAAGGAAACTTTTAACAAATTAGTGATTTTTTTATGAAAGCGCTCTAGACAATAAGGCTTATAAACTCTTAAAAATTCACAGGATGAAAATCGGGTCATTTTTTATGAGACTACATTATCTCGAGGATCGTAAAAAATCTCGTGTCCTTTGGCGTTTACTCTCCTTGCAAAACCTTTGTCGGAAGTTTCAGAGGATTCTTTAATAAAAATATTTCCTACACGTATATGATTTGAAGATATTCCCGATGTCATGGATGGTGAGGTGAAACTTTTACTTAAGCGAGCACTAAGAATAGATTACATTATCCTATAAATGCTGACAATCGCCAATAGGAAATTCAAAGAACTCCTGGCTACACTATTTAACATAGCTCCTTTTAAATGTTCCACATATATGTAAGTTTATTATTATTAATATACATGCAATATTTTGGATGCAATAGTATTGTACTAGTATATTGCATCACTAAACAACTCTAACATAAATAAACTTTTCAAAATAATGAGACAAAATAATACACCTCAAAGTGCAAAAACGACACTTTTAAGTATCTGAGGGAACCGAACCGAATAGAACGAGGAAATTGATAAAATAATAGACTACACTAGTAACGTTTTGCGGTCATTATATAGCTCAATAATAAGGAAGGCAGAGCTAAACAATAAGACTTAACTGGCGATTTTCAAACGCCCTTACTCTGATCTACGGCTATCCACTTTAGATGCTGACGGAGAGGAATTGGTCGAGAATCCAGGCTGCAGAGATGAGATTTCCAACAGGGGTTGCGGGGGTGATATCATCCAAGAAGACCTTGGGTTGAACCCGCCGCTGCTCCAATTAGAAAAATCTCAGCTAAGTTAGCTTAGACATAGGAGACGAAAGACTGCCTAAATAAATTTTATTTCTGTGGATTTCATTAATGTTTATTTATTACAAATTAATAAATACTCTTTATTTTACTGCCATTCTAACTTTTTTCGGTTTGAAAAGTATTGTGTGATAATGATGTTTTCTCTGACCATAAGTCATTTTCATAAACATAATATATTATTGTTTACACTGTTTGAGATTCGGTTGAAGACTTTTTTCGGTTAACATTGAGGTTTTTTTTGATAAAATATCTTTTTACGTAGATTTGTTGAATATTTAATATTTTAACTTTTCTGCAACTCCAGATTTTTAAGGAGCAGATATAAAATCTCCTTCATTAAAACTTAAACAACGGAACCTGTTCGAATGAAGCACCTGGCCATAACTCACTATGTACTCTTTGGTTGATTCGATTTAAGCAAAGATAATAATTTTAGTAGAAATTAAAAAAAAATAATCTATTTTTATATATATATACACACATATATGTGTGGGATATATGTATTCTTTAGAGATTGGCTAATTTAATTAATTATTTTAACTCATACGTCTCATTTATTAGTATATTCATAATTTTTATAGTTTTGTTTATAGAAAAATGAAGTCGAAGAAATAATAAAGTTTTCATATCTATCCATATCTAGAATGTGTCTAAAGCTATAATAGAATTATTATTAAGGAGAATACAATCTTATTGTGAATTTTTAATTATTCAGAACATAGGTCTGTGAAACTGTGAATTAATTTAATTATATATTTCTAATTAATACATTTAATTAGTATTTATTAAATAATTAATTAAAATTCAATTAAATTTCTTGATAACCAATTTTCTTATTGAATGATCAGGTACATACATATAAGATCTTAATATTTTTTCAGGAACTTTCGGTAATTTGTTCTTTTGAATTTATTGGAGAATTATTTAGGTCTAATAATTTTTATTAGAAGCCTGAAATCTTAAAAAAAATCTATGACTTTTTTAGATTGATATCCTTAAACCAATAGAAGACACATGTAGGCATATATATAAGGACGTAGTAATTTTTTTCTCTATTCTTAATTTAAGAAAATATCAAGCAAAAAAAATATCCATATTAGAGAAGTCGTTCAGCTAGCTAAGCAGACAGATCAAAATAATTCTAAGAACTGACCTATTTTCGATCAAGAAAATCGTGGTGAGATACTAGACACCTGTATACTTCCTCTTCTAGATTATTGACAATGAACCGTTGACAAGATGAATTGTTTTTCTTCGCGTCGTGCCAAGTAGCTCGTGAAGTAGTTCCAGTCCTGAGGTAGCACCTAAACCCTAGAACTAAGCGCTGTTGTTATTTTTAGATGTCGGTTGAACCTCATTTTTTAATACTCATTTTAATGCTTTATGCTATACGAGAATACTCAGTTTTTTAGGCCGATAAAACTCCAGTTTAAATGTAATACCGGTACTTGAGTTAATTACCTATATTTTTAATCTGAGTAATTTAGTAGAGGTTTTTAATTTCATCATGTTTGAAAGATTTATATAAAAGTTTATATTTGTACATGATTTCTTAATTTATGCTTCATGAAAAATATTAAGCATCTAAATACTGATTTTTAAGTAAGTACACATCTCTTCATCGAATAGTTATAATTGGATGCCTCAAAAACGAGGTACACGATCAGTATACGCAGTGGCGTGCAGTAGGTAGGATTTAGGTTATGCTGTTACCGATGATATGATACAATCATATATAATATATGTAATACAATATATGTTGCTCATAGGATTATGAACTTTCGTTTAACTAACGTCTTTAGACAAAATGAATCCGTCATTTATATGATCTTGCCGTGTATTTATTTGTAATTTTAGAGAACTATAAGTAGTGTTTTTAAAGTTTTTGTTTTAACATAAAATAATACCTTCTTAACCCTATAAAAACCAATATAAAAAATGTATAGACATTTTTAATAACACTTTTTATGACTGAAGATAATGCTTTTATTCCTTCACGTAATAATAAAATGAAATAATTATTTTTATTAAAGGTTTAACATAGGAGATAGTTATGTGAATTACATTTTGTTTTTCTCAAATCAAAAACAAATCCATGCACCAAATGCAAAGAACGATCGTGAAATCAACATGTTAAAAACAGTTGGAGTAAAATACGCGAATTAGTAAAAGAGGAAGCAGATACTTCAATAATTTGCACGCTGTTGTAAGCCTTACAAATGTTATTTTGTTAAAAAACAGCATAAGCAAAGACTTCAATGAAAATGGATCAACCGAAAGGAATTTTCAATTCAGTAAATAGCCAATTGTATGACTTGAGTAATACACTAGCTTAAAAATAGAACAAAGTAATATGAATAGCTACAATCAACAAATTGTAGCTACTAGCGCTACGGCTACAGCGGTGGGTTGTCATGGTAGTTTTTATAACTAAACCATTAAAGTTTCTACTGGTACACAAATGGCACTAATTGTAATAAATCCGTAAATATACGTTCACGACCCATATTATAGATTATTTAATTTATATTTGTTTACCACAATTTTTTGTAATGCACAGCTTTTTTGCTTGTATACTCTGCTCGCCCCTGATTATACGTGAATATGAGGCACCCGAATATATGTGCGTAGATCACTATATTTACATATCTGGGCTCTAACTTGAACACGTTAAATAAGACAACTGATGAATTGAAGATCCGGCATCAAGACTGCAAAACTGTTAAGATCGAAGATATTGAGTCAACGAATCAAACTGCTAATATATAAAACTATAATAAGACTATTGGTCACTTATGATTGTGAAACGTAGTGCTTAACCCAAATCGAATAAAACAAATTAGCAGTTTTTTTTTGTAAGCACTTGTGGAGGTGGTCAAATCCCACACTGGTATGTAGTGTCGTGAAAGAAAAAAAATTTGTAATGCGTAGTTAAAGATTGTTTAAAACTTACCAATCACAGTCATATCCCCATGTTCTGCAACAGTGTGAAAAGCTGGAGCCTCTCCAAGAACTTCACAGCGATACCGGCCAGATGCTGCGAGGGGCACAGACTTGAGGGTTACCAGCGTGTCTGTTGAATTTTCCAACTGAAAGAATTTCAAAAATATGAGATATTTTAAAATATACTTATTAACTCAAAAGCATCGGAATTTGTGAAGCGTTTATTGTATGAAACCGTCTATTGTATGTTGAAACAGAAGGTACCCTAAACCATACACTATATTTTATTTAAATATTCTTCCGAACTAATAGGTGAGATATACTCAAGGTTTGAAGAACTATAAAGATTGAATAAAAGATACATCAATTGGAAAGATTATAGAATTTGAAAATTTGTTGAAAATGAATTCGATCGCTATAACAAAATGGTGGACGCACTTTCCCGGATAGGAGAGGTCCAGGTTCGAATTCCGGTAGCAACTAAAGATTTTTTTCTGCATATATTTCTAGTTCACTAATTTAATTTGTATTAAATTATATTTGATTACACATTAACTTAATTTTTTATTTTAATTTTCTATCACGTCTACGGCCAAACCAGCTTTTCTGTTTCATACAAATACCAGAATAATACTTAATCATATATAATATTAAGTATTCGTTAATGTTTGCAAGTAATATAAAGAAAATGATCACAAGAAATTGTGTATTTAAAAAAAAAACACGCCTATGATAAATATCTCAAATAGAATATATAGCTTTGGTACTGAAATAATATCCTGCTTAGTGTAATATATAGGTATATGAATTTTATAAAATTGATCTTTGTTCTAATTTAAAAACCCGTTCTTTATTTGAAAAAGTCAATCAATCAGTATTAATCATGATTAATCAATCTCTTTAGCACACAACAATTTGAAAATTTAACGAAAGAACAATAGTCTGCTGTCCAAAGTAATATTGTTAATATAACGAGAACTTCGCCAATAGAATTGGTTGCTTAGCAACCGTTTTAGCGTCATCAGCTTCATTGGTTCGGGGTTCATTTTAATTAATTTTTTATAACACTGGCCAATTTTGGCAACACTGCTGTCAATTATTGACTGATGTCTCGAGGTCGGTTGTCAGTTTTAGTGGGAAAGTGCACTAGAAACTCTCAAAATAATATGTAAAATGTTTAAAGAAGGTCAAGCCACTGCAAGACCGCTGTTAATAGTTTTTGTTACATATGTGGAACATATGTATCTGATAAACAGAGAAATAATATAACTCTAAAAATTACAACTGCATATTTTCACTCCTTCGGGTGCCATGTTGTTTACCAAGACAAATCACGGGCTCTTTATTTTTGCTGCACATCCAGTAAGGTAAACTTAACTCAATGGTTACATGGAAAAAGAAGAACCAAAAGAAGAAAGAAAAGAAGTGCTTTTTAGATAATAATGAATACCCTAACTATGCAAATTTAGTAATCCAGCTATTAGACAAGGGTGCAAGAATGTCACTTAAGATTCATTTTCTCTATTCGCATCTTGATATCTTTCCAGAAATTCTGGGAGTAGTAAGCGACAAATCGGGTAAGGGATTTCATCAAGATATAGCTATTATAGAACACCGTTTCCAAGGGAAATGGAATGCTAGTATGATGGCAGATTACTGCTGGTTCCTGCAAAGAGAAACTGACGAAGTTGAATATAAGAGAAAAAAATATACTAAGAAGCATTTTTAATTCTGTTGTTGACTGAAGTTTATCTTTATATATTTGTATTCGTTTTTAATATAAACTAGTAAATATATTTCTACTTTTACTCCATAATTATCACAACTTTCCTTAATCCCTTAAATAAAAACATTTCTAGATACGTTGCATCGGTATATTTTCAACGTATCGGTTCCATACAAACAGTAACATTAAATCTTGAGGTGATACAACATTGTTACTATATGTAGACTTAGAATATGTATGGAAAACTTAGTCCAAATTAGTCATTAAAATCACAGTTACATAATCATTGTTGGCTAATGTAATAATAAAAGCATAGTTTTTTTCTTCCTTTTATTATTTTATACCATTTGTGGTAATAATTTTTTATATCTTTTCTTTTTAATCTGAAAATTTTTTTTTTCCAAAGAATTTTCTTGGGCAACTGAAAAGTTGTCCCCAGCTCCAACAGAAATATCCGATCTTCACGGAGAGATGGTATCCGGATGATACGTCATCATCAAAAAAACTCAGAGAATTCATAACTACTTCATATAAACCTTCTGACTATGGTTTATTTACAGTTCATGTACAAAAAATTAGTGAAGAAGACAAATCTTCATCCATCGATTCCGTACATTTTGGAAACTTTTTGTTCCGAAACAAAATTAAAAATATTTCTCCCGGAGGGGTTAAATCTCTTGGAAAATTCAAAGTGTCGGTTCAGTTTAAATACTACAAATCAATAAATGAATTTTGCTACTCTTCTTTGATCATTAATCAATAATCAATAGTAATTCCGGCTTATCAGGTTTTTCGCATGGGTTTGGTGAAGGGTATCCCAGTCGATATGCCACACAATGATATCATAAAACAGATCAATGTTAAAGTCCGGTGTCTAAATTATAAAGACTCAAAAGTTGACACTGTTCAGTGGCTTCCATCACAATCGGCCGTGATTACATTTGAAGGATAAAATCTTCCAAAATATGTTTACTTACATTATAATTCCTTTTCTGTAAAACAGTATATTTTCACTACTATTCAATGTTTTCGATGTTGCAGATTTGGTCACACAAAAGTTGCATGCAAATCCAATCCCCGTTGTTTCAATAGCGGCGATGCACACCTAGGCGAAGATTGTCCTAAAATAAACATTATGCCTTCTTGCTTCAATCGCTCTGGTAATCACAATGCCTCTAATATTATTTGTCCCGAATTTACCAGACAAAAAAATATTAAACATATTATGGCGTCTGAAAACATTTCCTATTTTGAGGAAAACATATCATTTTTTCCTGTGAAATCTATCTTTGCAGAAAAAATTTCTACGTCATCTAAAACTAATTTAGGGACAAAAATAACCCTGTCTCTATAAAACCATATTCACAAAACAAAAATAGTTTGTTTTTCCGTACCCCAAAAACATATTAGTCTTTCAAATGACGAATTTATATTAAATTTAATATATATTTCTCCCAATGGTAATTCCCAATCTAAAGATAGCTCTCCAATGGAATCGCTTTCCTTTCAAATAATTATTGTCTTTTTTTTTAATAATAACGATTCTTCGGATATTTTTCAAACTTTATTAACTCTTTTAATTAATATTATACCTGAAAATAAAATACCGTTCAATGCTGTCGAAATAATTTCAAAAACATCAAACACTATCCCAAATAATGACTTCTTCTTCAGTGGAACACGAGAAGCGCTGTTTTTAATAGAATTAATTTTCTAAATTAACTAAGAATTACTCGATTTCTATTGTTGCCATCTCCAAGATATGGTTAAGCTGTTTCTTCGTTTTAATGCGAAAGGATATTCATGTGTTAGATGTGATCATTCAGATGGAGGAGGAGGTTCTGCCATCCTAATCAAAAATTGTATCCCATTCCAATAAATTCCCGTTTCTCCTCCGTGTACGCTACGTTATGACAATATTATAATAGTTTCCACATATTTTAATCATTTTTCTATTTTTAATCGTAATTGATGGAATAACTTTATATCTTCTCTATCTTCACCAACTATTATAATGGGTGACTTCAATGCACGTTCTACCATATGGGGTTGTTCTTCTGATGATAAATCTGGCAAACAAATAATAGATTTATTATATTTTGCAAATTTATGTTTACTTAATGATGGCTCTTCCACAAAAGCACCACTCCCCTCTCAAAATCCTAGTAAAATTGACCTCTCTATCTGTTTTAGTAATGTAGCATCGTTGCTTTCATGGGTATTGTTCTCGAGAGTTATAGTAGCGACCACTTTACAATAATCTAATCTTTCCAAACTTCTCAAGCCAGTAGAGCTACTCCAAAACCTAAATATCGGCTGCAGTCTAAAAAAGTTGACATTCTTAGCTACGCAATAGAACTTGATAGTATTATGTATTCCTCCTTTCATACGTCAGATAATTGCATTCATTCTTATAATAAAATGGTTAAATTCTTTAAAATATATCCCTTTTACAATTTCAAATTGACATAAACCTCATTTTGCCCCTTGGTGGGAGCTCGATTGTACTCTCACCGTAGGAAAAAGGAAAAAAGCCACTAAAATTTACTGTCAAAATATGACTTTACAAAATTACCTTGAATTCAAAAAAATCAGTGCTCAAACTAGACAGATTCTAAGAAATAAAAGAAGGGCACGATGGGCTTCATTTTGTGAAGCCTTATCTCCAGACACTACTAAAGCTACTATTTGGCAAATGATTTGAAGATATAGATCTTCATATAATAGTGTTATCCAACTTGCTCCCACTTCTTCCTGGTTAAATAATTTTATAGACAAATTGGCTCCCTCTTTTTATCCATCAGATTAAAAACTTCTTTAGCCATCTATCCTCGCTAATTCTCATTCTCTTGAAGGTTTTTTTGTTATTTCTGAATTAATATTTGTTCTTCAAAATTTAAATGATTTCTCCCCTAGACTAGATGATATTCCATATCTTTTAATAAAACTAGTTAATAGGTTAGACTGGTTTGTAGAACATAATCCATCTCCATAATCTACTTACATAATCTACCTCATAATCTCATACTTATATCACTAATATTTAATAGCTGTCTTTTTAGTCTTAAGTCCCATACTTTTTAATTTATATAGGTATATCGGATTTAGAAGCTGTTGTTACCAAACAATGTAGAATTATTTCACTTGCAGACGATGTAACTATTTATATTTCTGTAAAAAAAATATATTTGTCTTTAATTCAAATAAAAAGGCCCCAAATGATTTAAGATAATGGTTTGTAAACAATGGATTGGATTGTGTTTATTTTCGGAAAATAGTAAATATTGTCTTTTTTCCAAAAAAATGATAACCTAAAATTTTATTGTACATTTTGGACAACAAACCCCTTAAAATAAGCTCCTGGGTAAAAATTTTTGGATTAAGTTTCCAATCCTCTCTATCTTGGCAGTGGCGTAGCTAGGGTATTTAGCGCCCGGGGGCGAACTATCCAAATGGGGCCCACACCATGAAAGTATGAGAAGTATATTTAATACTATGCGGTTGACCAATTAAATATCCCGTTTTGGCCCCCCCATCTTAAACCTCCTTAGTTACGTCGTTGTATTTTAGTTAAAGCATATTTCTTAAGTTTTATCAAAATGCTACACAAATTTCAATGTTAACGCAACAGCAAGAATTTAGTGGGGTTCTCAACCTACAGTTCTAAGATTCATGCACAATGCACTTGTCAAATCTCATCTTGATTACGCCTCTTTCCTTCTGGACTCTTTGCCTAAGTACTTAGCAAAAAAACTTAATCAAATTCAATATGTTTTTTTAGACTGATATCTAGATGCTATAATCGACTTCAATTAACATTCCAGGGAGAAAATGTCGAACCACCTATGGAAATAAGACTCCAGTCTGACAAACTTTTCGTCAACTGTCTTAGTCTGCTTTCTCATCCATTAATACTAAAATTACAACTTTTACATTGCTACTGTCACAACAAACCCTTTTGACGAAACAAAAAATATTCACACTTGTGACGAGTTACCATTCTTTATCTTACTACTCCTAATCTATTGACCTATCGAAGTCATTCAATTCTACTGTACGTAATTCCTTATGAAAGTATTATTTTGGAAAATAATATCTGTCTTGATTTGAGTTTAACAAAACAATTTTGTTCATCACAAAATGCTTAAATTATTCGCAATGAATTTAATCGTACGGTAACTCACGAAAAATGATCTGCTTTTTCTTATATTTATACAGATGGTTCTAAAACTCAGTTTCATTCCTCGGCTGGAGCAGTTTTCTTTTGTGTTAATCCATATTCAACTTGAGTCTTTAAACTCTTAAATGATATGTCTAGTTTTGCTGCTGAATCGATAGCAATTCTTGAAGCTCTTCAGTTTGTTGACTTACTATAAACTAACCGTTTTTATAGATTCACTCAGCTGTCGAATCAAACCTGTCAAAATTAAATTTATGCTTTATAGTTTGTTTTAAAAAAAATCGAATATTATTTTAGCGTGGATTCCCAGTTGTTATGAGACATTACTTGTCGAACGAAGCACATCAGAAAACGTACGTCTATTACGATGGTGGTTAAATTTTACTAAATTCAACATAAACATGCGACGAACCATGCCTAATTTGTTCTGTTTCTTTTCTTATCATATTTAAGAATAACAACTGTCCCTCTTTCGCTCGCTTTCGTGTGACAGGGTCAACGTCGTGACTGGAACATTTTGTGATGAATACTTGATACTTATTACTGTATTATTTAAAAACTACATAATATCCTGTTCTTCAACCATTTCAAAAGCCAACCTAATTTTTACAATCATTCATAAGATTTTATTGTAAACTCTGACTGTATTTTAAATAATATGCATCATAATGCCTGTTTAATTTTCATAATCTCAGTACGAATTTGTATATAAGTGGAGAATTTAGTATTTTTTTCCTGTCTGCAAATGAATATTTATCAAATTTATAATCCATAGAAATTATCCCATTAATATAGTTCATTAATTATATTACTAATTAATTATTCATCAAGCCTTCATACGGCCGGATAGTGTCTTGCTTCTTTATTTACTTGTCTTCGATATACATATTTACTTGTTATACTCGTCGTATTAATATTTTGAATAAAGTATTTCATATTATTTCAGTATGTGATCAAACATAAATGTTTTATACAGTGAAAACACTGGTCAACAAATGAACATAAAAAGTTTATCCCCTCAATAAAAGTTAAATGTATTAAAGATGGCTGTATTTCTAATAGATAAAATAATAATAAAAATAGTGTCGCAAGTACAGTTTTTTATTTATGAGTTTATATAATATACTATGTTACGTTATAAAATCTCTAGAAGCTTAGTGAGGTTAATTATTGTCAATATTTAGATATTGATATTAAGTCATTCTTTTTCATTTGGCAGTTGACTTGCACTTGTGTACATTTGTGAAATCTTTTTGTAGTGTCCAGCAGTAATCTGCAAGCATTAATGGACTCTATTTTCCTTAATACCGCTCTTCCATACCGGCTAGATCTTGATGAAAACGCTCGCCATGCTACCCGAGTTATCCGGAAAAAATCCAAATAAGAGTGAAAAAAATGAATTTTAAGAGACATATTGCACCCCATGTTTTTGTATACTGTAATCAGTGACAACCTTGATGTAGTCTTCGTGTTTTTTGTTTCCAAATAAATTTTCTACAACAGACTTGAAAGCTAACCATGCAGTTAGTTTTATGGGTTTTAATACCGTGGAAAACTGTTGATCTTTTAAAATCTCTCTTATTTACGGTCCTATAAAGATTTTCTCTTTTATTTTAGCATCACTTATCCTCGGAAACTTTTCCTTTAAGTACTTTAAACCATCGCCATCTAGAGCCTTAACAAAAATTTCCTTCTAAAGCCTTAACAAAAATTGTCATAAGACCCAACTTAATATGTAAAGGTGGAAGCAGTACATCTCATTGCTTGACTAAAGAATCATAAAGCTTCTGGAGTTAGAATATGTCTTATAGGCCACTTCTTTATGTTATAGTGGTTATTCGTATCTCTGCTATCCCTTGTCACGTAAAAAGCAACAATATTTCGTGTAACCTCCTTACATTTCTAGTAAAATCCCAATTACTTTTTGAACGCCACAAATTTTTCAGCCATACTTATTGTATTCAATCTTTGATAAAAACAACTTCATGTTTTTATAATAATCTCTTTCATATTTGCAGCAAGACCAAGAAAAATATATGTTTGTGAGTTACCGTTATGAAGTAGAACGGTCTTTGAACTCACTTTTGAAGAATCGATGAAAAGTCTCCACTCAGATGCATTATGTTTTATTCCGAGAGCGTTGAAGATATTATTTCAATAGCATAAGAACTCGTCTATTTGGTAAAAAGGAGTAAGAGCTTCATGTCGGTTTCTGACATGAGTTATACCTTTAGTTAGTACCTTTGGATAGCAGATTCTACTGTTGCAAACGAGTACCAAAAAGTTCTCCATGAATCTTAGACAAATTTAAATCACGAACGAGATCATTTAAATCACTTAGTGTTATGAAGTGAAACTCTATAGAATCTGAAGGCTCTATAAATTCCGGATCACATTTTGAGGTATGGTCACTATCATCTGATAAAGTTTCTAACTCTAATTTTGCTTCACAATGAGACACAGGTCGCAAAGCTGACTCGATTTTACGATAATCGACATGTTTTTATTTCTTTTTTGAAATTAGTTAGGCAAAAATAGCAATGACTAACAATCCTTTGGCTCTCTCCAAATTATTGGAATCGCAAAGGGCATTGATTTTTGCGATTCTTTTAACCATCCTCTGAGAGTCCATGTGCATCGAGCATAGCTTATGTGAGGTGTCCATGGTTTATACTTACATCACTTTGCACTTAAAATATAGTTCGTATGCTTTTTTTCTCTAGATAAGTCATTGTTTTCCTTTGCGATGGTGGGGTAAATTCACCGCATGTATAACAAAATTAGTTTTTGAATACAAATTTTAGGTAATTTTTCACAAAAACACGTTCAAACAAGACGCTCACTATAAAAGACGCAATTAAAAATGACAGATTTGACATACTGGTGAAGTGTTATCAGTGCAAAAGAGGGTTGCACTGTTAATATTATTTTTTTCCCAATGTTATAATATATTACAACTAGGGATTCTGTGTCGAGATAACCCGGGAATAAATTTTCGGAAATTTCATGGTTTTTTACTGCCTCGAGTCCCGATATTTGGAACCCGAGAAACTGAATTATGAATAAATGTTATTAATTTAAAAAAACTTATTTGAGTTAATTTCATTTGACAATTAATATCAATAATAGGTAGTGACTCAATGACGAACAGTGCATATATAAGTATTTATATATAAACAATGGAAAGTCTTCGTAGTTTATATGGTATAACGTTATACGTGGTACCTACCGCGCACTATATGTGTTGGGAATTAACATTAATTAACATCATGTTGGCAACACTGACCACGCAGGGAAAGATTCCGAGCAACGGTATTTTTCGAGTGACAGCTAGCATTGTAAACGGACGGACAATCCGATCCATAAATCGCATAAATGTGACTTCAAATAAGTGAGGAAGGGTAAGAACAATATAATATTTTGACATCTGTGTTGTCCTACATCATATTTGAACTTATCTGTTAACTAATTATATGTGTAATTTCAGGATGGACGCATCCCTTCCTCACTCATTCTTCACTCACTCATTCACTTTCTCATTTGATATTTTTAACCCATTACCTTGTTCCGAGTTATTTCACTTAATGATGTTATTGTTACCTTTTGTTAAAACTCCTTCTGCGGACATAACGGAAGAGAAGTCATGCCACAACATACTGAATGCCACGAGAAGGATTTCTCCCGTACAATGGATGAGGGGTACGAGTTAATCTGCGGCTTGTCAGTACCCGACGAGATGATTTTTTCAACCAAGGGAGACGCAAGCAATCCATGAAGAACCAAATGCCAATAGATGATCCAGCCTTCCTGACGTTCGGCGAGTAAAAGTTATAAATTTTAACGGGTACCTTGGACTGGTCAAATTAAAAAGAAGACTGTGAATCTCTGCAGAAATGGATAATTACTACGCGAAAACTGGTTGTATAAATGAATTTTGATGTGTACGAAGAATTTAAAACATATGATTTTTTTATTGTAGCATTAATCTTTCTTTTCATATTCTGATTTTAAACAAATAATTTTCTATTGTAGCATATTGTTTCTTTACATTTATATTTAAAACTAATGTTTTTCCTGCTCGTGTTAACTAATCTATTTGACAAGTTATTTCTGTACTACATCTGACCCGACAAACGGTCAGGTGACAAATTATGTGTGCTGTTTCCTAAAAAAAATATTTCGCTTTTCTGAGAATCAAGTGGTCTAACTTTATTAATTGTACAAAATTATGTTCATTTAGTTCTGGAAATAATAGTAAGTTTCATTATTTTATTGTGGCAAAAATTTCCGGTATCATCTCTTTCATCACTTCACATTTTGTGATGGAACGCTTAATGTTTTCTATTTTAATATTCTATTTTCTTGTTTCTTTTTGTATTAAACTTTGTGATTAAAATTTGCAATAATCTTTTTATTTTTCCCTGAGAATGCTGGCTAAAGTGAAAGGCAGAAGATTATATTGAATTCTGTGAACCAGACCCACGCACTTCATGCAATCCTCTGAGCAAGCCGGTGGATGTACATGTCCTGACGACAACACGTCACATTTTGGCGCCCACGTCACAATGGTCAGCCATAAAAAATGCATTACGGAGAGTTTAGGCCTCAGATATTTACTAACAAAAAAAATCTGAAGGCAATGGTTTTGTCGGTTTGTTCAAATAGAAAATTATGATTCCTTGTAAAATATGATATAAAAAAATAAATTCATGTCATATTTCTAAATAAAAGTTTGGAGGGATGAAATTATTTGAAAAACTTTATTATGAAACTTTGGCAAAATGCGTACGTTATTATCTTCCGACGTGTATCTTTATTGATTGTTCTTATGTACGATTTTTATTTTGGATTTTATTAAATTCTTTGTATTTTGTATTTTTTTTATATATATTTATTTTTGTATTCAATATGCATGTAAACAAACACATGAATCAATAAGTATTTCATCAAACAGTTTTTATGTGATTAAATAAATGTACGTTTTTTTACACAGATAATAATATATCCTATGTGTATTTATTTCATGATCTCGATTCCCGGAAATTTCCGTAACTTGAAAATTTAGACTGCCGAGTCCCGGGAATTGAAAAAAGTCGAGAATACAGAATACCTAATTATAAATACAAAAATCCAAATCCCTCCAAAACCTGACATGCAAAAAATATAATGACATTTTCGAAATCAGCACACAATTTTGCATTAAAATCAAATATCTACATTAAAGGCACAAAAAAATGTTTTGACCAGTAAAATTTAATATTCTTCCCTTATCGAAATATTTTTTATATTACTATTTTACAATTTAAATTAGACATAATCATATTACTGTTACAATTGTCTTTGTAAGAACTAGATATACAAAGTGTAACATTTTTGTGAAAAAAGTCTTTGAAGCATCCTGATTATATTTTGAATAATATAAAAAAAATATTTTGAACTGTTTTTAAAATAATCGTTTTTAAAAAAAAACATTACTCAATTATTTAATTCCATAACCCGTCATAATTGTAATCCATCGCTTCAAGTTAAAGTATATATATAAATAAATATGCATTTTCAAACTCTGACCAATATTTAAATTATACTTTTAAAATCAGCAATGTTATCTTTGTGGTTAAGATTTATATTTTTATTTATTATCTTTGTTTTATTAACCACTAAAATGAGTTTAAATACATCTACCGGTTTCGAAAAATACCATTTTCTTCTTCAGGATGTCATAACTAACTAAAACATATATTATTTCTTTGACAGAATCTATAACCTAACCTAACCTAACCTAACCTAACTCAAATCATTACTTAATACAAATTTACTCAAATAATTTTTAGGAAAAAATTTTAGAATGAGACTCGTTTTTAATTTTTTTTTTAAAAATAGATTTTTTAAAAATAGATTCTGTCAAAGAAACAATATATGTTTTAGTTAGTTATGACATTCTGAAGAAGAAAATGGTATTTTTCGAAACCGGTAGATGTATTTAAACTCATTTTAGTGGTTAATAAAACAAAGATAATAAATAAAAATATAATATTTAAATTGAATTTACAATGAAATTAAGCATATTAAGAAGGTAAAGAAGATTGTGATGGTTGACATGGGCAATATTTAATAAATTCAGACATGTATATTAATTAATGACGAGAAGATATCACACAATCTGAGAACACGTGTCTACGACCAGAATATTCACACATATGGAGCACAAACATAGACTCTTATACAACAAATTGTGTCAAAACTGGTACTGATGCAAAGAGCTATGGAAAAAGTAATGCTAGGTTTATTCTTGGGGGAGACATAAAACCAGAAAATCAAAATTTAAGGTTGTTGATAGTGTATCAACGAAAGTGGAACTGAACCAAATACGTGGCGAGACCAACTGATGGGCATTGGATTGGTGAAATCCTGAAGTGGTGTTCACAGTTAGGCAAAATAAGTATTAAATAACCGGGGAGCTTGGAAAGCAATGAGGGTGATATATTTTCAGCAATGGATGCAAACAAGTTAAAGAAGAAAGAATAAATTTAATGTAATGCACACAAAATGTCCTTAAAATCTCTTTCTTTTCTAAAATTAATTTGGGCGGGTTCTGAAATTAATTAATTTATTAACACTAAATCTTTTTATTTCGGTAAGTACTTAGAGTAGCGTGACGTAATGTCTTTCTATTTTCATTGTTTGTACTGATTCCAAACTAAGACAAAGTCTTTTTTAGTAAAATTAGGATTAACTTGGATCGCCCAAACTTGGTAAAAGGCAAGCGTTCTGATCGCTCGACTTAACACAACAAAGTTAATTATTATTTTTAGCATTTGTATTCCAAGCCAGCTTGGTTTTTAAAACTATCCGTAACATAAATAACAACATTAATTTAATGAAAATATTTGTTTTATAACCAAATCAAAATCCAAATGTTCAGTTATCAGTTTTTTTTCTCAATGACATCAGTAATATTTTGTAAAGCAATTACGAAATATAGGCGTATATGTGGCAGATACATTTATGAAAGATTAAGGAATGAAGAAATTCAGAGAGAATGTAAAGCTTCGCTTAGGTTGTTTGCACGCAATGACGCAAGTGTTGATGGCACCATACTCGCATACATACTAGAGGATGTCCGCGGAAGACTTGGCACAACCAGATAAACCAGATACTGGAGGATGGTCTTTTAATAAGCCTCAATAATCGACGAGCTTGTATGGAAAATATATATGAATGTGGATGAGGCGAGAATTGTGTGTTAGGATATAAAAGTGTGGCGTTACCTTTACGGGGAAACGGCGAGGTAGAAAGTTATATATATATATATATATATATATATTGTACTGTTGCGTAGGGACTCTCACGTAATTTTTGATGTGCACCATATTTTACGTATTGTATTTTTAAGCGCTTATTACACTAGACATATGGCATAACCAGTGTTTGCGCAGGCGCGCTGGGGGATTTCATGAATTTACACAGACGGGCGTGCTTGGAGAGCCGAGCATCCGTTGCCCTAGTTAAAATATAGGATTTGTTACTATTAAAAATAAATTATATTTACAATGTTATGCTAATATGCATTGTGAAAATTTTGTTCTAGAGATTTGATGTTTTCTTTTTGATATGGCGTTATATTATTGAAGAGAACATTCCTTTGAAATGACGTTGTATTACTGGAGACCATATATTTTTACTTGGCAAATTTAGATGTCCCTCGGCTCGCCCGCACCAAGCCAGGATGGCGGCATGGTGGCTTGTCAGAAATAGTAAATGTAATTGACATGTGGGTCACAAAACAAAGTACAACATCTCAGGATCTTCGTAAACTCGTAGTAGTTTTGTGAAATGTAGACAATAATAATGGCACACGACATGTGCACTTGTTGAGTTTAATGAGTGAATTTTGCCTTAATCTAGAAATATTTTATCTTTCCTTGTATATCATCGTTCTGCACAATTATTATTGATTTGTTTTATAATGCAGATAGTTAAGATTATTCCTTAATTGTTCATGTTATTTGCATAGTTATACATTTTGAGTGTTGTCGTTCTAGTTGAAAATTATGGATGAGTCATTTTAATGTAAAAGCTATTAATGATATTAATGTGTTATTTCATTATATTTGAATGCCCTACTTCTTTTTTTTTATATTAAATAATTTTCTTGATGTTATGTTTCTTTCAATGTTTGTAAATTATAATTTGTTTATTCCGTATCTTCATATTTAGAATGTTTATTTTATTTTTCCACAAGTGAAGGAGAGACATTTTGTTGTTTAAAGGTGAGTGAGTAATTCTGATGTTGGGGACCCATATTTCTCATGTTCTCTGATGAAGCTATCGATGAAAATTTGAGACACTTGTCTCATCTCTATTTAAGTTCTTTATTGCTTGAAATGCTATTTTCCCGATAATTTATTTTTTGTGATAAAAGTGGCATACTATTCAATAGCATTTTTTCTGCTCTAAAACATCAGTGGTGGAAATAAATTCCGTGGATTGTATCGATTTAAACTATTGTTTAGTTGACGCAATCCGAATTGGAGTAAGAAAGCAATAAGATTTCAGAAAGAACAGTCTTGAGTTGGACGGAAAATTACACCTCCCGTTGACTCCCACTATTTTCGTGAAGAAGAAAGATCTCGAGGCACTTTGCGTATGCTATTGAAAGCAGTTTATTTGTGGTCCGAATGTTACGCACGGCGCTACTGTCCACGCACCAAAATATTACATTGATATATCAGCGTTGAAAATGCAAACTGTCCCACGTCGGTCGAAATTCCTAGGTATTAGTTAGCCAGAGCGGGACAGGTATATTAAAGGGTTACGGAACGACAGAAAGAAAAAACAAGATAATATTCGACTTGTGTTTACAATCAGTGTTTGCCGTTTTCCTGTACCTTATAGTTTTTATTAATTTTTGGGCTAAATAGTGAAATGTCAAGTTGCTAAAAACGAACATTAAAACGAACATCAAGATTAAAATGGTCATCTAGAAGTTCAATTGGGAATTTCTGCCGCATCCACCCTACAGTTCCTCCCTCGTTCCGTTACAACATCACCATTTTCGGTCGCCTCCAATCAAATGTGTGGCGTCACGTTCAACAACGACGATGACCTCATAAATTGGCTCGATGACAATTTCGATACAAGACTAGCTGATTTTTATTGAAAAGGTATCGACAAATTAGTTGAAAGATGGGATGGAGTACCGGACAATAATTGAGAATACATCATTGATTGAAATGTTGTAATTTTTGTTTAAAAATTTGATTGTATATTAATTTTTTTTAACAAAACCGCAAAGACTCACGAGAGTAGAGCTAACTTGGGGACAGTTCTACATCTCACATATTTCAATACATCTGATATTATCATTAATATTACGAATACAACTCACCCTCTAAAGTTTAGGACTTTCTTAGGTATTTTTAATACAATTTATAATAGATAAATAAATTTATTTAGCAAAATTTAATTCTTTACTTACATCCACAATAACGCCTGGTAAACTAAGCACTCTCGCGGGAGGGGAGTCCTTGGGATGGTATCTGAAGAATTCGTTCCCATCTTTGTACCACTTGACAGAGTACAGCGACTCCCCCTCATCCAACTCGAAGATACACTCCAGACGAGCCGAGTTTCCCCTGAAGATGTGATTCGGTATTCGAACCTCGCTGAGGCGTAGACACGAGACGCCTGTGAAAAAGAAAGTGCCGGTTAAATTTAAAACATAATTACTTTTTACATTTAGCGTTTGTGCGTCTGAATTATTTGTGATTTATATTTAAACTTACTCACAGTTAGATCGCAAAAAAACAAGATAGTTAGCAAAGTCCCTTATATTGTTGACAAAATACCATCTGTAAGAAAAATATATTGTACATAAAACAGGATAAAGTGGACGCGAAAAAAAATTTTTGCTGTTTGGGAGGAAAACGGAAATCATAAAGGAAGAAGAGAAAGATGGCATGCATAAAATTAAATATTATTAATATGTAATAATAAAATTTCAATACATAATGAAATAATGAATTATTAATAAATAATATTTTATATTTACAATAATCAGGTGTGCAGTTTCCGTTTATTACAAAACTGGATTTTATCGAGTCTTTGAGAAGTTTTTACTTTTAAAAACAATCGAATAGCTCGCATACACCTTAAATTGTGAAATTTGATAAACAATACGAGAGAGGTGTCTCAGACTATTTACATCCATTCCCAATAAATGCTATCGTAAAGTTCTTCTTCACACACAGTATATACCACTCTAACGTCTTTTCGAGTATTCGTAAACGATGGAGTAGTTAGAAACACCAAGGAACCTCCTCCTCTGATCCTTCTTCAAATCCCGCTGCTCGTAATATGAATATTTTATTTAACACCTTGGGTGCTTTACTATTGGACTCCAAATGGAAAAATCGTTAATATTATTTTGAAACTTTCATAAATATACAATGAGTTGGTATCTACTTTCAAAAAATAAATATATAGACCCTAAATAAACTGCTCAATTACTGCAAAAGATTTTTTTACATAGAATATTTTTATAAGTATATTATGGCATTTTCCCATTTAGTCTAGGCCTGAAGAATATCGCTAGTTTATGCAGTTAAGAAAAATAGTTATAAATAGTAAATATTTAAATAAAAACGAACAACAATGACAGAAAAAAAAACATATTAGTAGTATGTAGGTATTAGCAAAAACCAAAAGTATTATTCTATTTTAAATCACTCTGGTCTATAAGCACTGAAGCTCTACTTTTTAACACAAGATATTCAACTCTACCTAACTAACTTTCTTTTTGAAAAACGCATGTGAATGCATTTGTTTTGTGTTAGAGTCTAAAGTGTTATAAGGTTAGGGGGCTAGGTATAGGAAGTAGTTTTGTCCAAATGTAGTCTTGTATGAAGTTATATATTTTATGTAATTGTTTTAATGTATTGAAATACGATTTGAGGAGTCATCGTTATTAAAAATAATTGATGATCTATTGATGAATATTAGGCATGAATAAAAAAATTCATTTGTCACTGATGTCATCATCAGTAAGTAAATAAGGGTCCCGATACCAAAGTTTTTCTCAGTACCGAAAATACTAAATACCGTAATTCCGGTATTTATAGATTCAAATGTAAAATTTTATTTAAAATCAATTCATTTGCTTTTTATTACAAAATAAAAAATATATACGTTAAATATATACTTATAAAATTGTTATAAAACATAAACCAAATAATCATCTGGCCCTGTTTCACCTAATTTAAAATAAACTAATCTAACATAAAATAAAAAAAAACAAAACTAAAGAGATACTGTGGCACATGGAAAAAGCTCAGAAGCTTATTGGAGGCAGCGTCGAATCGAAATTTTATCGCCATACATATTATGTTACAAATGTAACTAGTCCTTTTTGCCTCAACATTAGTGTCAAATTTATAAATTTTTTACAAGTAACGTCTCCAGTTACCATAGTTTTAGAATAAAACCATTTTAATTCGTACGACTAATTGCAAGTTCTCCTGCGCTTGTGCTTACGACTCTCGAGAAGAATTACGGGCTTAAGTAATTTCTTTAAGTGACTTTACAATCTCCACGTGAGCTCTTATTCACGGACATCACTGAGGTTGATTCGTCGCATTAATTTCTTGACTTGACATCGTTGACCTTGCACACCGCTTCACCGTTAGTGAACATTGCGAAGGATGATATTTTGTTTACAATTTTGTCGCTGTGCGGGTTTGGAAATATGTCTTAATCACACTTATCAGATTCATCATGTAGTAGCTTGTTGGGTTATGCGGGTATTCTAGGGTTGACACCATCAAAAGACGCCTTTGGGAAATGCGACGCCGCAATGCTTCTTCTGACGTACTTGATGGGTGAGTGTTTTGGTTGTTCAGTTTACAAAACATGAACTTCAGTTTCTACCATCAAAAGTGTTAATGTTTGCTAATACTGAAAATTGTTTTTCAGTGTTCCGGAATTCCGGTATTCATGCCCCAGTAGTATACGTATTTCTTTATATGTATCAAACAACCAGAAAAAAATAAATTATAATGATCTTTTAAGACTATTCATTAACTACTAATGTATAATCCAACAATTTCATCTTCGATTTCATCACTTAAACCAAAACCATACTTACTTATCACTACCCTGTTAGTTGGATTATATTCTTTATTAAATTGTAATCAACTTTTGTGCAAGTACAATTGAGTAATTGTTTATAAAAATATATTAAACAAATCTGAATTTAATGTACCCAATATACATATTTTTAATATAGACATATGTCTACCATATAGTATACCAGTGACGTGCAGTAGGTATAGATTTAGGTTATGCTGTTACCAATGACATTATACAATCATATGTAATGCAATATATGTACTTTCGTTTAACCAACGTCTTTCGACAAAATAAATCCGTCATTACAATGTATTTATTTGTTATTTTAGATAACTATTAATAGTGTTTTTAATGTTTAAGTTTTAAAGTAAAATAATAGCTTCTTACTCATATAAAAAATGTATGAACATTTTTAATTTATTGTTTGAAAATCCTTAAAGTAATAACTAAAGGAAATAATTATTTCTATTAAAGGTTAATGTAGGAAATAGTTCTGCCAGTTGCCTTTTGTTTTTCCCAAATCAAAAACCAATTCATGCACCAAATTTAAAGAATAATTATGAAATCAACACGTTAAAACAGTAAGACAGTAAAATTCACGAATTAGTAAAAGAGGAAGTAGACTTTTCAATGATTTGCACGCAGTTGTAGCCTTTCTTATGTATTCTATTAAGCATAGGTAACGACTAAATACAAAACGGATCAACCGAAAAAAATTTCATTTCTACTAGTAAACAATTATATGATTTGAGTAATTCACTAGCTTAAAGACAGAATAGAGTTATGTAAATAGCTCGATACGGCGAATACAAAAGAGCTGTGCGTTGTCGTGGTAGTTTTTAGAACTAAGCAATTAAAGTCTCTACTGGTACACAGATGGCGCTAATTATAATATAATGTTTTCGTTTATGTTAATCCAATTATTTCATTTATATTTGTTTCCCAGAATTTTTAATAATGCACACCTTTTTGCTTGTATGCACTGCACGCCCCTGGTTCATACACATACATATAAAATAAGTGTTTTATAATAAACTGTTTTATTAATAAATAAAGTACGTAATTAAAAATGTTCTCATCTTCTCTGGTTTTTCTAGGTACAATTTTCTGGGATATTCTGTCGTGTATAATCCCACCTCTCTGGCTAACGTTTCGGATCAGGGCTATTTGCCGAACAGTGATAAAAATATGTTTTTTTAATTACGTAGTAACGAGTAATTTACTATCATCATCATCAGTAATTGATATTAATATAATAAAAGCCCCGGAAAGTATCTGTCACGTGACGCTGTACCTGAGAAAATCTTAAATCATAATATAAAATCGTATTTCAAAAATGGACATGGCTATTTTTTTTATATCTACATAATATAATGAAGACAAAAATGTACTATTTAATGTCAAAAAAATGAGATATCGTTGAAATAATAAATTGAGTCATACAATTATAGTCATATAATTAAAATTATAGGAAATGTAATATAATCGGCGGCATCTACATCTGGGAGCCAGGCTACTACCGAGAGGAGCCACGAGTCTCGCCTGGTCCGATATGAGTCGGCATCCAACCGCTCCACTAACGCTTCGTACTCCGGTACATTTTGTAATTTTCTTCTCATACCTTGCCATACGATTATACAAAAAAAAAAACTCACGTTTTATTCCACCACCAACTTCCGCATTTCCATTAAAATCTTCAGAAATATCTCAACACCCCGTAATAGTAACAAATAGCCTGTTTACACATTTCTCGCCCAAATATTCCACCGATGTGTATAGGCCCCACAGTTAAGGGTGGGTATGTCCCTATAATTAATTGCCCGTTACATTTCGCAGCTTGCTCGAGCTGCCCTGGGGACTTTCATATGTGTACCCGTTTGTCAACGCAACTCCTGCTCTCGGAGATATGTGACAGCTTTCGATTTTAATTCTCGCAGAATACAGAATGTAAATTTGTGTGAAATAAAACTAATTTTAAATTAAAATGTGTTACTACACGGTTCGATACTTTTTTCTTTACGTTATTCTATTTACGAATAGGTAAAAATTTAAAAATTTCAATTTTTATATACCAATCACGAGGAAAAAATGAAATTGTATACATTGAAAAACTAATTATCCCTCAAAACTGATACTATATATCATAATTAAAAAATCACTTTAAATAGTTGATTTTAAAACAACATTAACATTTTCTTATTTGATTTAATATTTATCTTGTACTAGCTTTACGCTTTTAAAATAACCATCTGCAGCTAACTCATACATTCATTAGTATCTCTAAACTTTACTCGACCATATATGACCATCTACAAATATGCTGGCAATTTGTATCGTCGCTGGTCACACAGCAGAGTTGACTCTTTAATTAATCACCTGCCGTATTTCATAGCAAGACTCCCGGGCTCGGATCCGAAGGCTTTTCAAACATATTCCCATGTTTCAACACGTTAACAGCCTCATGACGTGTAGAACCTTTTTATTTCAACTTTCACGGCGTGGATCAGAAAATTTTAGTCTCCCAGTAAAAACATTTAATTCAGAACGGAGAAGTTATTCGTTAACGAGTTTGTGTTTGGTTAATATCCAGGTTCGTTACTCGTTGTTTTAGGTTTAGAAAGTATGTTCTAGATAATTTTATTATTTAATTTATGATATTATTGTTTAACTTATTTGGAATTTATAATCTATGTGTATCCCTTCACTATTCGAGTTATTAAATTAATTTATAAAAGGCGCCTCAATATTAATAGTGTATTACATTAAAAGTTGAAGACGTTTTCTTCACATCATTAACATTAATTAACTAACTTACTAATAAAAATAAGCAATTATATATCATCTAGTTAGACTTTGATCTTAAATTTAATCGTATTACTTATTATATTCTCATACTCTTATAATTATTATAATCTTATCCAATCATCTTCTTTCGGATCGGAAATAAAGCGGTCACTATTGACCTACAGCTGCTTCAGTTCAATTTATATTTATATCGTGATTGAAGGTTTTTAAAAATTTTAATATAATATTTTGGATGTCTTCCTAAACTTGGAAATGCTTTGAAAAACATTTTTGGAATTCTGTATTTTTTTCATTTCACATTCTAAGGACACGTTATATATAACTACAGTAATTGAGAATTCTCGCTATTAAATAGTGTGGGTTTAAAAGTATTTCGTATATCTATTTCTAATTCTGTCAAACTTCTCTTATTCATGTGCTTAATGCTGAGAATTAGGGTTTCTTGATCTATCTGAAACTTAGTGCACAGCAGGTCTCCATTCTTCGGTCATGTGGATAGCTGCTGTTTAAATATTTTTATTTATTATCTTTGTTTTATTAACCACCTAGATTGAGTTTAAATACATCTAACGGTTTCGAAAAATACCATTTTCTTCTTCAGGATGTCATAACTAAACATATATTATTGTTTCTTTACCAGAATCTATTTTTAAAAAATCTATTTAAAAAAAATAAAGATAATAAATAAAAATATTAATTTTAAAAGTATGCTGTTTAAATGTTTAAATAGGACCCTGATAACTCTTTTATAAATAGACCACCCTCTTCTTCATTTTTCTTCAAATGTGCTTATGGCCCGTATCTACGTAAGAGATTTTCGACTCTTCAAGACAGTCTCTGAGATACTCTGAGATAGAATTTTAAGATATCCCTGAGATAGAATTTTGCTCTCATGAGATGCTTTGAAGACAATTCTCGGCTTTCATATTCATCGTGTCTCAGAAATTCGCCGTCTCGCACCTTACTTCACACTCGTTTGATAAACGTCAAATGCTATTGTTGTCATGCTCGTCATTTGGGTGATCTTCAATCTCCCCAGTAGCAGTTAATAATGTAATATATGTAAAATTAGTATTTAAAACAACACAGACCTACGTTCTGAATAATTACAACTTCACAATAAGAATGTGTTATCCTTAATACTAATAATAATAATGTGTTTATTTCAGCGTGATCAGGTTTTTTTTTAAACCCAATTCGCCATAAAGATAATACATATTATGTTACACATTAAAGTTACGAAATAAATATAATACTATGAAAAGGAAAAACCAAGGAAAATAATAATAAATAAAAAGTAAAAAGTTCACACATATATATACACAAAATATAAATATTACATATATAACTACTTCAGTCACGATCATTGCTGTATATAAGTTAAAACGCATTAAATGTTTGTAATTTAACGCATTATGTTAATGTTAGTTTAATAACTTATATCTAACATTCAAGATAGATAGTTACGGGTATCTATAATAGTTTATGTGCGCGTATCTAATCTCACTGTCAGAACGTTAAAACTTTAGCCTTTTTCTAACAATCTCAAGCTGATATCCGAGTTTATCTCCAAAGCAAAATAACATCACGTGTACACGGTATTAAGATGTATCGTATCAATGAGGTATATACCAACATTTTGGGACCTATTCAAAATAGTATTTAAAGAAAAACATAATATAATTTTCTTATTGAAAATCGTACTGGATTTAAATTTGTATTTTCACGCTATAAAATCGATACATCAGTAGCACAACACCACTATACGAATTTAGAGAAAAAATCTTTAAAAACTTACCTGAAAACATTAGGAAAATTAGTGGTACTAATGAACTATCAAATGCTATTAAAAAACACTTCAAAGTGAGTTTAAATATAAACATATGCTCCCACACTCGAATTATAATATTATTTATATCGCTATGCTATTATTTTATGATAATAATGAAACGCCCTTGAGGTGAAAGATTTTACAAAAAAAGCGCTATTAAAATTATACAATATTATATTATTATTATACAACATTTAACACTTCTTGTAAATAATATTTTTTATTGATATACAGTCCACTTCTCAACATAAGTATATACTTTCAAGAAAAGCGTAGTACGAAAAAAAAAATTGTATCTAAGTGTCAATTATTCGAAAATAATAAATATTTTTATCCTTTAATAAAATTTAAAAAATAGGTACATGTTAAAGCCTGTGCCCACGGATGAGATTTATCTCGGCGATTTGACTCGAGACGAGATAAAGGACGGTACAGAATTCAGCATGAAGGTATTTATGAATCATCAGTTCATATATTATGCGCGCAGATTAGAATAACACATCCACTATATGCGTGCCTTTAGCGACTCTCAGAGATCAATGTCTCATTGAGAGATCATCGTAAACACGGGCCATTAGACATACAAGTAAAAACATATTTAGGATATCTCTAACGGCTAGGAAAAAAAACTATTAGCTGTGTATTAGATAATTATACAAGAAGCAAAGAAAAAATATCATTAAATTTTTAATAATTTATTCAATTATTCCAAAATACACCCCAATTGATTTTAGGAGATTCAAAAAATTTGAATTCATTTTATGTATTATTTTGTGATGTAGATAAATGACTATAAGTTCAGAATTTTTATGCAAATCATTTTAAATTGCCGACTTTTGTAAATATTATAAATTTGACTATTGGACTGAGTTGGATAATGCTCTTTATATTCAATATAGCTTAACCATTTATTTGATATTAAAAATATCCATCAGGCTGACAAGAACTGAATGTTTTTTCAATTTGTTGTTATAATAGTATCGCATCAATATATCTCGGTACCAAAACAATTTGAGATTAAAAGTATTACCCCTAAAATAAAAACAAAATTCATTCAACGATTTTTTTTCATTTCATCAAAGCGGATTGGCCAGGGAAAGCAAATAACGGTTATTATTGCAAAGCCTTAAAAAGTGTTACATGACTCAATTTTGTCAATAGATTGGTCACGCACCGATACAATGTCAGATCCAGTCGGTGCAAGTCAGAGCACGTCTGTCTGTGGTGAAGAATTTAAAGTTTGACTTTTTATTACGATTTTCGCCTATTTTTTTCATAGTTATTAAATCAATATGACATTATACGTTACATTAGTGATTTTTTAATCAGTAACCTTTTAAATAGTGTCGTAACTAAAAAAATGGGCATCTATACAAAATGGAAAAAGGCATTGGACATCAAAGAAAAATGGAAGGGTCTCTTGTGTATTAATTATACATACAACTATTAGAAATGCGCAGTTTTAAATATAATAAGAACCTTTAAATAATAAGAAAAAAATTAGTCACATGTAACTATTTTTAAGCGTTTATACAGTAACTAGAAGTACAGATTATTACTGACATTTAGAAATACACAAACATTCTTGGAAGTGCACTGTCATTTTAGAGATACGTTGACCCTCATACGTCCTCTACTGGATGCAATAATATTTAAGTTGATGATATGATGACGATTAACACACAGAAGTACATAAATCGTCAGGGTACTCAGATATTTTGGGGTGCTCAGATACTTTTTATTTTTATTGTATTCAGTCTGCTTTCACAGTTTTTCTAGCTTTATTCTCTACTTCTTAGCTATAAGTGATTGTTTTAATGGTTGATATTCCCAATAATAAAGTAGGTATAGTAAACCTTTCACTTTGCAGTTATCTCTCTCATTGTATTCTTTTAACATTCGATCCTGAGTAAACCAGATTCCTTGTTCGTCATTACACTGATTCCCTATAAGTATACGTTTTTCTTTAATATGCTATATTCTACTACCACTTTCTCTTTTTAAAATTTCTCTCAAGTAAAACGACCTTCTTCAATAGATTGTACCGAGTAACGAAATTATTAAATAATCTTTTTTTTTGTTTGTCAAATGATGGAACGATTAAATGTATTAATATCAAAAAAGTAACATATAGGGTCGAAAATTGTCGCTAAAAATAATGTCGCTGTAGCTTAGTTGGATAAAGCACCTTCCCCGGTTAGGAAAGAGATCCAGGTTCGAATCCCGGTGGGGCAACAACAATATTTTTCGATAAAATTGATTTTTTATGTATATATTTATAATTAATATATTTAATTCATATTAAATAATCATACATTCCTTAGAACACACAATTAATATAATTTTGTATGAGTTTTATATCGCGTATTTCTCCAGGGATATTTGATTTAAAGGTAATATTTAATTTTAATAATGCTATAAATTGTTACCTGCCAATCTGTTGAAAAGTTGCACCAAAAACATAATTTATTGCAGCGCATTCGGAGTTAAACTATTATTCCAGATATTTTTGGTTGAAATCCGTCAGCGTCATATATACCTTGAAAGACAAACTTTATCTTAAAATCTAGAAAAAAATAGAATTTAATTAATATCAAACTCAATTATCGAATGCAATAAAGAAGTATGATATTTAAATATTTATTTTATGTTTAATATACTATACGCACATTTAATATATTATACATACATAAAATATCGTTTTTACAAATATAACTACATTTTATATTTTATTCACATTATTATGCTCTAAAATTAAATTTTACCGTAAGGTAAGAGAAAAATCTCTGAGAATAATATAAAATAATGTATGAAAAAATATTATTAACTTCCATATACACGATAACGTAAAAAAATAACTTTAAAGACGAACGGTAAATAATTCAGCCATCGCATATTACGTACCCTCACGTGTGCGAGAGAAGTCACGCGATTCAATAGGCTAAATATATTGGCTATTAATCAAAATAATATGTCTTTATATTTCGATAAACTAGAAAAATATGACATATATTGACTAGTTTGTTAGCAAAAATACCAAAATATAATGTTATATAAAATACAAAAAAAGTTTTTAATGGTTAATCTATGGATTGTTAAGATTTTTATAATAGCTTTTGAATTAAATTCAATAATCATCTTTTATTAATAATTATACAAAATACTTTATTTAAACCACTATTTAATAATTATTCTACATGTTTCGATACGTATTTGATTTTGAGCATTTGAGATGCCTAAATAACAATAACTATTCAGAAATTTCCAATCATCTTTTGGAAACAAACCATTTCTTTGATATTAATAAGGGTTTAGAAATTATACATACAAATACAGGGGTTTACAGTTAAATGAATTTGAAATATTAGAAATAAGAAAAGGTGTTGATAGCAAGCTTAATATTATAAATAACCAAACCTTCTTTGCAAATAGTCACCTTTTAAATTGGTTTTCATATTAGTTCTTACTTATTCACCATTTTATATTTTTGTTTTTATCTATGCTTGTATTTTTTAATTTCAGTATAAATTGTTTCCTGAAGATGATACCATAGGTATAGAAACATGTTGAATAATTTAATAAACAATGTAATATAAAATGAGGCCACAAAGTAATTTTGTAAATCATCTTTCAATTATTTTTTTTACAATTGCAATTCAAAGACCAGTACGATTGACCAAGATTGATTCAATTTTTGTAGAACTCCCTCTTTTTTATCAATAAATATGTACGCTAGGGCGAGAAAATCAGAATTATGTTTAAATTCAATGAAATCGTATAAATATATAAAATAATTTTCAGACAGAAGACGTCTGAACATTGGTATAAATTGCACATTAAATGGATGTAATCAGTCAGTGCATAGGAATGCTAACCGCTTCGATCTATCTTTCTTCCCCTCATCCATTTAGTCCAAATTGATGGAGCGAGTGATTAAATACAAATGAGTTTAGCCTGCTTCCTGCTTCTTACCATTTCCTTGTAACTGAACGTGAGCCATGAAAAATATCGCTCCCACACAGCACAAAAAACACCTTCCACAATTTATATCCTCGTCAGTGAGACGCTGTTAACCAATAATTAATTAAAGATCTGATTTCATTTGCTCACATAAAAGTGTAAGTTTCATGACGTAAATATACATTTGTGAAAAAGATTCACATGATTAAAGTAATTAATACAGTTTTTTCACGAATTATTGTAAATATGAAATCAATTTTTGACATCTGCAATATTGTAAATGTCAAAAAATGAAAAACAAGTGCATCCACTCATTTAGAATTGATTTAGAGATATACATTTTTTTCTATTGTAATTGTATTATTCGTGTGATTTATTATATTTTTTAAGGAGAACGCAGTTTTGTTGTGAGTTGCATTTTTAGAACATTATTCTATGCTATTTTTAATACAAATTAAAGAAAGACATACAGAAAAAATTTATTTGCTGATAATTATAATGATGATTATAAAAATATACAGATATTAGTTCTAAATTACTGTAATGGAATGGTAACACGTTACCTTGGATAGGAAGAAGTCCAGGATCGAATTCCGGTAGCAAGTAAATATTTTTTCGATATATAGTTTTTTTGTATATATCTTTCTAGTTGAGTAATTTAATTTATTATACATGAATATTATACCTGTCAGCCGTAATGACCGATAAAACAAAAAAAAATTCGCGGTTGATCAAACGGAAATTTCGTACATTTTCATGATTAAAGAAATTCTATGAATAATTTTGAATACATTTCAGCACATGTCACATGACATACGTATTCCAGGATTTCTACTGACAGATATAAAGCCTGTTGCTATTCTCGAGTAAATATGTTTGAGTAATTCTTTGATATTTTCACTATTTTTCAAATATAAATTTTTTTTCGCCTATTATTTAAGTCTAGTCGGAGAGGTAGGTTCCGATAATCTCTATATATTATTTTATCCTGTAATGTTTTCAATCCACATTAACCAGGTGCATGTAGTTAGACTTTGACTCGCTATTTCATGTCTTGCAATATACATGGGTGGGTTGGACTTGCGGCGAGATCGATCGAGATCCGTTAAATGCACGACATGCCCTCGCAAAAACCAACATGATCTAGAATAGTGGAAAGGCTGAGACGAAGATGTATGGATATATCAAAATAGATTTGTAAGAGATCAGAGAGGAGGTAAATAGGGTTTACCAATAAATGGCGCTCAACATTGACTGAACTCATCAAATTTCATAATCCTTATGGCCAGGATAAAAGAGGCAGAAGAAGAATTGATGTACTAATCATTTGCTAATTACTTTTTCCCCATTTATTTAGAAAACAGACCGATATAACGTATAAGTTTTTAGTAATATTAAGTATAAAAAAGTATTTTTTTCGAAAGAAACTGAACATGAAATAATAAAAATAAAAACAAACGAATATGTAGTAAATATGTTTAAAGTTAAATAAAATATTATTATTTTCCGAATTTATGTTCCAAATTGGAATTCACAAATCCAATTCATTTAAAGTGATCCGTTAAGAAACTTTTCTTAAAAGATAGATTATATCGGCTCTAGGGATTTAAGTATTTTATTGAATGCAACACAGGTGACCCGTAAATAAATTTCGTGCTTATTTATATATAATCGTCTCTTATAAAAGATTTATATTATCTCGTAATTTATACTTCACCTTGTAATAAATCTTATTGTTTGATCATGTGTCACTTTTCACATATTTAATCAAATGATTGAACAACTTGACTTGTCCGTTCCTTTGCTCCGTAACTGCTGTAAATCCACCACCGCAATCCTGGATAAAAGTAAAATAAGTTAAAACAAATCTATGTTACCGATTAATCATTTTACTCTTTCAATTAAATTTATATATAGTCTATTGAAGTTTGAGGAGTCTCACCCTAACTCTGACTAAATGTAAAATCATAGCGTTTCTATAATAATTTAATACTTCAATACGATGAAATATATTTGGCATTAAATTATTTTATCATGGATCCATGGTCCAACATTTATCGAGATCCAAATGCCAATTCTGAATACTATCGTAATAGAGTTGTATCTGGGAATGGAAAATAAACCTCTTCTATGAAGATTATGATACTTGTAACTTTGTATTATGAAACTTCTTGTCCAGATTTCTCGTCTGCTAATGTCTCAACCTAGATCAAACTTTGATAGGTACAAAGGCAAAACTTCTGGTTGATTGGTTGATAATTTATGTATAATAGTAGGAAGTGATGCTACTCACTCGATGAGTAAGTTCAGTTTTGAGCGAGCGTGCTTTCAGAACAAACTAAACAAACTTCAATGGAAGTGCAAGCCTGAATGGTTTATTAATAATTGTTTTAATTATCTCACAAAATTTATCCAACTTTTATAAAAATTCAGTTGTATCATCGATTAATAATAATAAGACTTATATCGAGAAAATGGTTCTATCTCGGATATTTGCGGAAAATACATTTTCTCACAAAATTAAGTAGCGTGATTTCAAAAATTTACAGTGTTATAACTTTTGAAATATGTGCGACCGGATACTTTTTTTTTCTTTTTTGATATCAGGGCACTCAATTCTATAGGACCATATATTTTTTGTAAAAATTCGAGAAAAAACACATTCTCGATACATGCCACAAAAAAAGGGCTTATCAAAAAAGGGCTTATTGGATAAAGACGCCACGTTACACTAAACTAATTCGAATTTTTTTTGATATTTAAATACTTTGGCTATATCTATATCTTATTTAAAAAAAAAACTTAATTAAGGATAACACATTTTTGATGTAAAGTTACATTTTCAGAACATAGTTCTGTGGTATTTTAATACAAAGTAAATGATTCAATTAGAAAGATATACAGAAAAAATATACTTATCGAAAAAATATTTAGTTGTTACCGAGATACGAAACTGAACCTCTTCTAATCCGGGAAAGTATAAACTAAATATTTTTTTGATAGATAGATATTTTCTGTGTATCTTTCTAATTGATTAATTTAATTTATATTAAAATAATAACTTTTTATAGATATATAAGTTAACACAATTATGAACAATTAATTTAATATTTTGTACAATTCGGGTGTTAAAAACTTTTACACAGCGATATATTTAAATATATTTTTTGTAACATAAGACTGAATTAAATACAAATAAGCTAATAACGTTATGAAATATAAGCACACAAGATGTACTTTTTTTATTTTATATTTATTATTTTATTCATTTCAGTACAGATTTAAAATTTTTATATTTACACATTTAACACAAATTGTTAACAATGTAATTTTTAAATATGAATTAAATATATTAATTAGAAAGATATACATATAAAATCAATTTTATCGAAAAATTTTGTTGTTGCGCCACCGGGATTCGAACCTGAATCTCTCTCCTAACCAGGGAAGATGCATTATCCAACTATGCTACAGCGACCATATTTTTAGCGACAATTTTCGAACATATATGTTACCTTTTTTTGATATTAATATATTTAATCGTTCCATTATTTGACTTACTTAAGACCTATGTTCTGAATAATTACAACTTCACAATAAGAATATGTTCCCCTAATAATGTAATTTTTTATTTACTTTTTCATTTCTCTAGCTTTGCCGGCTAGCATTGAAGTGTTAACATATTTATAAAATAAATTTTCTAAGGATGTGACCATAAAAACTACATATTAATTATTTAATTGATAAGGTTTACTTTATCACATATACAGCGTGGTTCCTGACTAGTATACATAATAAATTAAACATTTAGACAAATGCATTAAGTATACTCGTCAATTATTACTGTCAATATAATGCTCACTGATTCTTCAAACCGGAATGTGAATATATTTAAATATTTATGTAGAATTACATATGCGCAAAAGTAAATGTACGAATAAATGAATGCGTATAAATGTGAATATACACATCAACACGTTGCTATATTTTCCTTCACTGAATTCTCCGTATGTAAATGTTTCATGTAGCGGAATTTTCAGCATTCGATCTAACGCCCGTTCCACAAACCCAACAAGCGGCTGCTGTGACTGCTCAGCCATGTGAATTGTGTCAAGATATCGCGATTGCTTGAGCTATCTTATCGGGAACGGTAGACTGGAGGTATTTGCATTTAAATTTAGTTTGCGTAAAGGTACATCATATAATATTATGTCGGGTAGTAAAATATTCGCTGTTTTGCACATAACTATTTGTTATTTAACGAGTTAAACAATATTAGTTTTGTAAAAACGACGAAATAAGTGAAAAAACTCGGTTTTTATTTTTATTTTATATGAGAAGAAACATAAAATATATAGATTGTATTAAAAATATAGACAAATACAATAAAATAAAAAAATATTTTTAGTTCTGTAATAATAACGAACTAAACTAAATGTTTTTTGAAAGAATCTTGCATTTGCTTTTTGGTGTACCAAAAAAAATCCCTTACAATGGAATATTTTAACATTAACATGACTAATTTTTATTTATTTTCAATATTTTAATAGTAAACAGAACTGACAATAGTAATTAAAAAATAACACTCAGTGTTGAACCGCTAAGATTACACAACTTTTGTTGAACATTTATTGATCGTTTTTAAATGCTTTGTTTGCATATAAATAGGGGATATTAATTAATTAATTGTATTAAGTTTCACACTTTAAGGCTATGTTAGTTTTGTATCAAAAAAAATATTTTTATAGGTCTTATTTTTAATGTTTTTTTTAAACTTTATAACGTCGACTAGAGTGGCAAGGTGAAATCGTTGTTGAAATATTTAAGCTACAATATGAATTAATTTTGTACTAAGAGTTTTAAGTTGCAAATTTTGTAAATTAGACGGTTTTACACTGATCTTTGGGGAAAACAATATTTCCAGTTCATAGAAAACATTTTATGTGCGTTATTTTGATAAGTTTTCGCAGTTTAATATTCCATGTATATTTAACACCGTTGTCTTCAGAACAGAATAAAATACTTCGTAATTATGAACTAAAAAGATCACATACCGGCAACGTATAAAAATATTATAAATAAATAAATAGTATATAAAATATTTTAACTAAATCACTTTAAATAAAAGCAGAAAAAAATCTGTCACAATAAATAATATCTAATATCTGAGAGAAACTGATATTGTATTATGATATTATTATGTTAACTATGCAGCCATACGTGAGCTCTCGAAGTATGCATTGATTTTTTCGTTTGTTTTTCGGTTTAGACACAGGGGAAAATCATTTTGAGAATCATATTCAAATAAAGGAATAAACTTACACCCCTTGCTTTATCGCGTGTTACAATTTTTTGCTTGTTTTTATACAAATCCACATACACACAAACACAAACACACACACACACACACATACACACACATACACATATATATATATATATATATATGGTATGAAAGTAATGTCACTAATTTATTTTTAATGCATGCCATACTTTTTTCACACTATGATATCACAGATATTACGTGGCGCGCGTGGTGTAAGATGGTGAATTTTTGACGTTTCCGAATAGAGCAAGTATGACAGGCGAGGGCCGTGCGCTCTATACTATTATAAAAAAAATGTAAAATACTGGATAATCCAGTTTCGCATAAAGGACAAATACAATAAAATATAAATACGAGTGTATCTTTATGGGAAATATTTGTGCCTAATCTGCATTGTGCAATTCTTTGTTCTAGAAAACGGGCAGTTTCACATTATTTTTGACAATGGTGTTTTGTTGAGACGCATCTTGTTACCGATAGAGTCTGTTGTGATGGAGGTATTCTTGCCAATGTCATGCTTTTTATGAAGGGATCTTCCTATAATGGAAATGATTTTTATGATAAAGTATCTTTTTGCATCCGTCATTCTTTACTGGTGGCGTATAATGACATTATATAGTTTGGATATGAATCCTTTAATAAAGGCTACTATCATAATTTCTACTTCTGTTCCAAGCCGGGATGGAATAAACTCAGGAAAGTAGAGTTATCGCTTCTCAGTTTTGTGAAATGTAGACAATAATAATGGCACACGACATGTGCACTTGTTGTGTTTAAGGAGTGAATTTTGCCTTAATCTAGAAATATTTTATTTACGGTTCACAAGCTACGGCGTCCCGATGTTGACTATGCGCGCCAATTCATACCGCTTACGTAACGCTCTCGCGCGTGGTGCAAAGGGGGTGGGATGGGGGGGGGGAGCGGGTTCGACTGATATAATATGAAGATTTATATCTGTCTTCAATACATTAACACCATTAACTTCCACCTGCGCCGTATGCTTTCTGAGATTTGAACATGCTCTCCAAGCCTAGAACCGATTTTAAAGACGTATTCACATCAAGAGGGATAAAACTAAGATGCGAAAACTTATAAGCTCATTTAAAACTTTAATGGGGCACATGTTCATTTCATTTACATCTTGCATCAATATAAAAATTCATAGTACAAGTATTAATAATACATTTCATTTACATGCAAGCCTGTTAGCCGTTTCCTACCTGGCTAGGTACATACAGATTAAATGTATTAATATCAAAAAGGTAACATATAGGTTCGAAAATTGTCGCTAAAAATATTGTCGCTGTAGCATAGTTGGATAATGCACCTTCCCCAGTTAGGAAAGAGATCCAAGTTTGAATCCCAGTGGCAAAACAACAATATTTTTCGATAAAATTGCGTTTATATGTATATCTTTCTAATTAATATATTTAATTCATATTTAACATACAGAGTACCTATTCTGAGGTAGATAGCCATAAGGTTCCATAAGATAGAATATAAGCTGGAAGTAAGATAACAAATTAAATTAAATGGTAAAAAACAGAAAAATAAAAAATCATAAAGGAAAAGTAGAGAATAAGTAAAATTAACAAAGTAAAATTTTTGATACAAACTAAAGACATGTAAGAAGTAAAAGAAAATAAACAAGCAGGGATAAAAAAAACATCATAAATACAAGGTAGGATGTAAGGACAAAAATAATTACATAAAAAGAGTAGCTTTGATCATTTATGGAAATTTTCCAGTATCTAAAAAGCTTTATTTACAATAAAAATTGATTGAATAAATATACAAATATTTAAAGTATATTGTAATTTTAAAATCTCATTCGCTGGTAACAAATAATATTTTTCTACAAATAATATCAGTATAATTCTTTCAATGTGTATTCATAACAGATCAAAAAGTAAGCTTTTTATAGCTCTATAACCGTTCTTCTCTATTCCCTGTCCATATCGTAGGTATGATAATTAGCTTCTAGAAAAATTAAAGTTTTCTAGAGTCATAGGAGTTTTAAATAATAACAACAAAAATTACCCATTAGGAGCCGAGATTAAACCCTAATTTCGTTCATTTGTACGTAGGATAGGAAGTATTTATTTCTCTTTTGGGTACCGAAGTTAGACTAATTTATAGTTTTAATTTACTCGTAATTCCTTTACCCAGAGAAATTTTAGGCCACTGGAGAATAATTCAGTTTTAAAATAACGGATGAAAAATTTCAGAACATCACAGTTTGACATTATCCCTTTAATGTATTACCAAAGCCCTAAAGTACGCCAAACAAAGCGTTACGGTTAATACGTAATACGAAATAAAAATACACCTCAATAAAGTATTATTCTTCATACGCACATATATAATAAATAATAAACAATATGATAAACGTATAAGTATTTATACTTATAAAGACTCTCATTTATGAAAAAATGAAATTTCATAACAAATTAATTGAACCAATTAGAAAAATATACAGAAAAAATTATCTATTAAGTTATACGAACTCAGAACTTTCCTATTCGAGAAAAAGTTTTTCCCCAGATAGGAAAGTAATTAAATATTATATTTATTCATTAGATAAACTTTTTCTGTATATATCTAACTCATAAATTTAATTTGTTTTAAACATCACCGATCTTCACAATAAATATGTGTTTTCATTATATAAATATTATAATTTTAATCTATCGCAAAAACCGAAAAGGAAAAATATTCCTTAACAATAACGAAGTAATATTTTGATATAATACAATAATACTAACAGAAAAGTAATCAATCGGCTATCGCCGATTAAGTGCTGCTAAGCCCTGCGAGCGGCTGTGCTGGTTGTTTCAAGATCGGGGTTTCCATTGAATCTATTTTTCAATGCGGAAAACATCCCTTATTATATTGATTAAACGATGAACCAAGCAATGTACTTTATCTTTATTGCCATTTAGGAAAAACAATGAATGTTATAAAATTACATATAAACTACGCATTAAAATGTAGATTTAATGGAAACCCTGGTCGCACGACATCCACTACTGGTCACATAGCGGCCACAGCCGCACGCAGGGCCTAGCAGTAAGCAATTAACGACAGCCAGTAATCGGCAATTTCTTTACTGCTATTTGAGTTTATATGTATTTATATACTGTATTTACATAATGTAAATGTATAAATATAGAAATGCATGTTGGAATAACCATAACCAAGAATTATTTACGACATAGTTTTTCATTTCATTGAATATACGAGTAGGTATATTTGCGTACTGTAAAGTAAATGCATAATTAATATTATTGAATATATAACTATAAGAAATAAAGTAATCTTAATTTAAAGATATTAAGAACAAGTTTCATATACGTACTCACGTCAAAATTCAATGACAATTAATGGTCAATTTACTTGCCAGAAGAAAAATTATACGATTCCACTACTTGGATGTTTTTTCTTACTGGCATTATAGACAAAGTACAATACAGTACATTTAATTTAAAATTCAACATGTATTTGCGTACTGTAATGTAAATGCATAATTAATATTGTTGAATATATTATAAAGGATGTCCAGCAGAAAATTTTCAAGTTTAATATTAAATAATAAAAAAAACTAGAATTTTTTTTTTAGTTCTACAACTTCTCTAAAAAGCATATACTTGTGCAGAGAAGAGGATTAAATTTTAATAATTATTGTTTATAATAACTAGCTTATAATAAAATAAAATGCAATATATTTATAACAACGATATAAAAATATTAATATTTAAAGTATTTTTTTATAGCATTGATTATTTCTTAGTATTGTAGCTAAATTTTTCTTTCAAAAGGTATCATATTTACACACATTTAAATACATTGCCCAACTAGGTAAGCCTGTTTTAGGGCTATATTATACTCATATTTTATTTATACTAAATAGAGTTTAACGATGCGGATTTTATGTTTTTTTTTTTTTTTTAATTGACATTTTTACATTTTTTTATAACATGAATGAATTATTTTCCATTTTTAAAATTACATGGTTTTTTTTCGTTTACTTCTCCAGAAAAGAGACCAGCTCTTGTGCTTGCCATCCATTTCTCTCAAGACACTCTTGCAATCGGACTCTTAAATTTGTGAACACGCAAGAGCAAATGTTGGTTCAATGGCAGCAAATTCACGGCAGATATTTTCGTGTAGGGCCTGAATTATTCAAGGATTAGTGCTGTAAACTCTTGAATTAAGATATTCCAACAAAAAAAAGTTGCACGGTGTAAGGTCCAGTGACCGAGGTGCCCAGAGTATGTCTCCGTACTTGCTGAAAAATTTATTGAAAAAAATTCCCCTCAGCTTCTCCATTGAAACTCTAGCTGTATGTTGAGTGGCCCCATCTTGCTGAAATTGTGTTATGTTGTCAACTCGGAAAACAGCTGCAGTTGCGGTATCAAAAACTTGTCGATCATTTGGCAATACATGTCAGCAGTGTCTGTCTCTCGATGGTTAAAAAAATAAGGGCCAATTATCCCTCGGGCAGAAATAGCACACTACACTGTCGTTTTTGGACAATACAAACGTTTTTGATGGTATTTCCTTGGGTTGTCGGGGCACCAGTATCTCATGTTCTGTTTATTAACATAGCATCGATATGAAAATATGCTTCGTCAGTAAACAATACGTTCGTGCTGTTCTAAAACATTCCAGCATTGTTCTCGCTAAGGTTTCACGTAAAGAATAATAATTTTCGATGAGAAACTGCACGATTTGCAGTTTGTATTGTTGAATCTGTAGTTTTTAAAAAAAATAACGTGCACTGTTGATTTTTTTATTCCAGTACAGGCTGCGATCTTCCTTATCGATTTACGCGGATTGCGCATAATTTCACGTCGAACTTGAGCCACATGTTCTGGCGTCGCTGCTGACAATGATGGTACCGGAGGAGTTTGGTTAACCATTGTCCCTTCTTGTCTGAACTTTTGAACCCAACACCGGATAAGTTGCGTGCTCGGCCCATCATTTACTCGTCGAATATTAAAGTGAGTACAAAAAGTGCGACACGCACAAACCAATGAATCACCGCACTTTAAATATTGCTCAACCGCGAACGCGCGGTGCGCTCCCGGCCAGTGACACATTGCGACTGGCAATACCCCCCCCCCACTTACTAATTTATAAAATATAAAAGAGAAAACGTTTAAGAAATCTTTATCTAGAGATATTTTAAACACTTTCGACATATACAATTCAAACGATCTTGATAGTTTGGTGTTTTTTCTTATTGGAAATACACACTATCATATATATATATACATTATTAAGGCAATCAAATGATTGATAATGGTTTTGAACTCAAGTATATAATAATATCTCTTAATAAATTTGTGTTTTTGTCATACATAAGTAAAGATTTTTTACTTAACAATGTTCTATGTCCAATTCATTGAACGCGTATTAAAAAATATACGTACTCAAAAAACGCCTATTGAAGAATAGTAAATTAAAAAAAATAAAAAGTTTACTAAATGTTATTTTGATTTGTAAAATCTTTTCTTTTTAATGAGGATTGTACATGAAATAAAGCGTATAATTATTATAATAGTTAAAAAAATAATTAATCACAGTATTCAAAAGTATTTTACACGTATATGTTAGATACTTGAGCAGGCATTTGGTATGGAAACATTGTACCTACTATAAAGTATGTGTTTGTAGTAGATACAATGTTTTTTTTTATATGCACGCTTAAAATAAGAAATCGTGAGTTGAAAACACTTGCACAACACTTACATAACGATTGTATAGCGATGTAAACAGTATTGCTTTAGCGCAATTTGATCGCAATGTAGAACCGAGGCTCTATAGAATGAAATATATCTAACAGAAATGAAATACACATTACATACGCGAACAAAACAAAAAAAAAACTATGAGACACCTTAATTTTCCCGTGTAACAATGTTGGTCATTGCTCAATAAAAATAACTGATTAATTACAAAAAACACGTTTTAACGACATCGTTATACGAGATTACGTTTTAGTATCGCACTAAAACATTTACAGGCCAATATTTCCCGAGTTTGCTCCGCCAGTAGCCGCGGCTCGGAGCCGGATGATTTACTCCGGGAGAAGTATTGAATTCCTGGAGCGGCTAAATGGATGTCCATTACACGGCGCCATATAAAATTTGTGAGCATTACGTTAAAGTGAGCGTAAAAAGATGATATAAAGAAGCGGGATAGGAAACCTCGGTGGACGGAAGTGACGCGCCAGCCTGATCCACACACCTTTATGCCTCGTATCGTATGGGTCGACGCTTTGTAGCAGGGCTTTGCTAAATTTAAAATTCTGTTCATTGAAAGTATTTTATTATTATAAGTTCAATTTATTCTATATTACTATAAAATAATAATGTTTAAATTGCACAATTTCAACGAAATTATAGCGGAACTGACAGAAAAATGTTTTTAGACTAGTGTTTAAAACACAGTCTAGGCTGTGCATGAAAGACGTCTTCACCTAATTCGTAATTTCAGTGGGAGTGAAGTAAGTAGAATAAGTATTTATATAATTTTCTAATTTTTCTGCACGTGACACCAAGAAAGACAGTTGATTGGAATATTACATAAAAGGTCTAGCTTAAGATCCTAGTCTAAGAGAAGAATGTACCAGTCTGAAGATGGCCGTGACAGGCTGAAATCGGTAATGGTAAAAAAAGAATAAATAGTAGACACAAATAAAGAAGGGTTTTAATTAAATCATTATATACAAGACATAATATATGATGATACACGTTATCTAGTAAACAAGTTTACTAGGCAGAAGTTTTTCCGTTTTCATCCTCAATCTACGAATCTACAAGAATTAGGGGCAGACAGGAGCGTGCAGTGCATACAAACAAAAAAGCTGTGATGACTAAAAATATTTATATTTTTATTTATTATCTTTGTTTTATTAACCACTAAAATTAGTTTAAATACATCTACCGGTTTCGAAAAATACCATTTTCTTCTTCAGGATGTCATAACTAACTAAAACATAAAACATCTCATTTTAGTGGTTAATAAAACAAAGATAATAAATAAAAATATGAATCTTAACCACAAAGATAACATTGCTGATTTTAGAAGTATAAAAATATTTATGTTTATGTCTATATCTATTAATTTTTTTATTGTGTTAGTTGTATTTTGCGTTTTTTTATTATTATCAACATTTGTTTTAGTCGAATGCATTTGTTGATTTTTCCATTGTTATAAATACATAACTACATACTTGCACTATAAAAACCATATATTAAAAATAAATACTCGTAAAAGTATTGCATGTTTCAATAAACCACTTTTTCTCGGTACATAAATATACTTTACTCTATTTATATCACATGAACACGGCGATGGAAAATATAAAAAATATATTGCAACAAAAACAATGTACCTACATGAAAATTACAGGTATATATGTGTGGTGTGCTCGGTATTTTCTGGCACCATGCAGACATTTATTTAATACATTAAAAATTAATATTAAAAAAATAAGTATTACATGTTTTTGAAACGGGCTGCTACACACACTAATACAATTGTTTTTTCTAAAAGTAGTTTACCTCGAGCGTGCACTACATACAAGTAAAAAAAACTGTGCATTACTAATGATTCTGGGAAATAAATATAAATGAAATAATTCTAATCTTATGAAAAGGTAATATAGAATCTTAACCGTTATTACACAGATTTTCAGATAGCAACGGAACCTACGGCTACAATTTTTAATTCCGACATCATACCCATGCTTCGAAACAATTTACTTATTTACGGGCATATCATTTGTTTGTTCAACCGCACAATTGTACTTGGTTTAATATTACCCTACCGAAGCTGCATTATGGTCGCATCGATAATTTAAATGCATTTGGAAAATAATTATTTCTTCGAAAGGTTTTATTTTTTACTGAGAACTGCGCGCACGTCACTGACGCATAGAGAATACAATTCACTATTGTAATTCCAGATTTGCTAACATACTGAACAGCTTTTTTTCATGGTGTATTTTACAAGTCATTTTATAGTTCATATGTTGATAGCGTCAATATCTATCTAATGGAGCAAGTTGTTATTAATTATCTATTTTTAAATACCTTTCTTAATTGTTAATTTGAAATATTTTTTGTTCTTGATTAATGTTGTTTACCAATACCAATAATATTAAAGTATTTAATGTTGAAATTTATTTGTTTCTGTTTATACGTGTTTGAGTACCAAAATTTGTAAAGCTAGTTATTTAAATATAAGTTTAGATCTTTGTATTTATGAAGTATTTTAAGTATCTGTTATTCGAAGGAGCAATAAAAGCACTCGACTTTTTTGAAATAATGAATTTAAAATAAGAAACTTACAGTTAGAATATTTTGTTCTCACTTTTTTATTTCTTTTGATCGCAGTGAGTACGAATATTTTTTTAAATAAGAAAGAAAGTTCATTTTTTTTTTACAAAAATTAATAATTTTGAGTCGAAAAATAAAATAAAATAAATCCATGTTATTATAACCGCGTTCAATTTCTGTTTAGTGTATACCTAGTTAGTATCTTTGGTAGTAGCCTAACCTAATTTTATAGTTTCTGTATGCCCCTAATTACGTCATATATTAATATTAATTTTTCCTTTCCCAAACAGAACATGAAACAGCGCTAAATTTAATAACCAGCTTATGTCTTCTAATATAATTTATAATAATACCTTTACTAGTTGGTTTAAAAAATATGATATAATTAAATAAAATTAAAAATCAATGTAAATTGTTCATGAATGTCATAAATCAAAAAGATTAGGAAAATTCATGGAAAATGGCGTCAAATTTTATAAGAAGCCGATGTTATTTAAGGTTCCTTAGTCACCAAATGTTAATACTTAACGTTTGGTGATGAAAATATTTAAGTTTTTTGAATTATTTTATATTATACAAATTCTGCATTCAAATCTATAATTATTAGTTCCATCTCTTACGAGTATTCCATTTGTCTCTTATATTCTACAAAAATACATTTTTTTTTAGAAGCCTTAGGCTTCACAATAATTGACCGAATACGTAACACTCATTATATATATATATATAAATTGCCGCTTTTAGGGCACTTCACTTGAGCATACTGAATTAAACTGAGGTGATCATCGAAAAAAAACTACTAATTGGCGATTGAAAAAAAAGGCTTCCGTTTTAATTTGATTACGCAAATAATTGAATATTTTATATAAATAAAGCCCAAGTCTATGTCTGACATTTTTTAATGCTAGACACATTTACAAATAAACTAACACAACAGATTGGAATAAAATGACAATTTCCTTAAAAATACGAATTAGGTGAATTATTCTGAATGTACAGTTTTCAAACAGAAAACAAACAACTTCATTTATACAATCAGATATTTCAAAATAAGGATTTGTTTCTAGATTTTATACTTTAATTTAATTTAAAAATAGTACGTCTGACAACGTTTAACACTGAAATATAATTAACAGTGATATTATATTTTTTAAGTAATAACCTTTGCGCACCTATTTTTTACATTTTTTTTGGTTTATGAAAATCATTTTATCATTGAACCTCAAGCAGCATCTCTTTGAGAAATATTTCTCAGAAATTCAGTAAAGGTTAGTGCAGAATTCAGCGCAAAGCGTTCTACGAATCGTAATAGAATATGTTTCACTCCTGGATTAGAATACCAAATCCAGTACAAACGTACAGAGATTAAAGTTTCATTGAGAGATCATCGTGGACACTTAAACAAAATAAGTGATAAAGACTCGTATAGTCTACTCGGGGAAGCCTAAATCTCGCAGCAGATAGAAAACAGCTAATGATGATGATGGTATTCAAAACAGGGTTACAATGCACTTGAATTAATAAAATGAACACAGAATTCACTGCAATCATCAACTATTATAAAGCATCACGTATGTTCAAATAGTGGTATAATTTATTGTCAATTTTGATCAATTCCATTCACATTTTATGGTTTGCTGGTTCTCCATTATGAATGACTAAAGTCAGTAATTTTAAGGTTAACATCCCTGTTAACGTAATTAATGCAAGTTAACTTTTTTCCTGTAGTTACTTTTCTCTAAATTTTCTCGGTATATAAATTCACAGTTCAATGTGCCAGTCTATCTTTCTCCATTACACAAATCATTGAGTCACAGGGTTGTAAGTAATGTTTTCACTGTAAAAAAATTGTTTACAGTCTTATATTTAAATTGGGCAAGTATTCAAATGACGTTTTTTCCTCGCTTAATCTTTCTTAAACTCAGATATTAATATTAGTTAATCAGAAATTAGCCTTCAGACGATGGTTCGAAATAGGTGGATTGAATTGCAGTTACACAACATCGCTATCGCTGGTTCCTCAGAAAATAAATGCAGTGTCTTACCCTTTCTATTTTAACGCTGATTTTTCTTTGAACGATCAATTGTATAATGTCATATTTAGTGCCCCTCACATGATGACCGAGATTCGGTTCCGCTCGAGTGTTTCAGCTGGAATCTTTTACTGGTACTAAAGGGTTCATTAAGGCAAAAAAGTCACTTACAAAGTGAATAGTGTTTTTAACTCAGTTTCTACAAAGTTACTTTATTTAAATACTAATTTAATGTATTAATTATAAATATATACATATAAAATCAATTTACTCAAAGGTATTTGAGATTCCGTATAAAAACAATGTAGATGGCTTTCAAATAATAGAACGACAGATGTATTAATTTGAAAAAGTGTAACATATAGGTTCGAAAATTTGTCATGAAAAATACTGGCGCTATAACACAATTGGTAGTGTACTTCCCCGGATTGGAAATAGAGATACAGGTTCAAATCCCGGTAGCGCAAAAACAATATTTTTCAACAAAATTGATTTTATATGTATATATTTATAATTAATGCATTAAATTAGTATTTAAAACAACACAGACCGTCTGTTCTGAATAATTACAACTTCACAATGAGAATGTGTTCTCCTAAATAAGTTACTTTATGATTAACAAAATAATACATAAAAGCAAACGTTGCTGTAAAGGTTATGGTTGTGAATACTTCACGCGAGCTAGTACGGTTAAGTGAACGCACTCTCGAATATACACAAAATAGTTGCCCAAGTTTTTTTTTTGTAAAAAAATTAGGAGTATCGGACGTGCACTTTATGGAAGGCCTTATGAAAACATCCATATTTGTTCTAGTGTTAATATTTCTCATGTAATCAAAGAGCTTTACACTTTCTAAATATCCTGTTATGGATGATCTTCAAAAATATTTTGAGCACGTGACTCATTAATTAATTAATTTTATTTATTTATTTCCATCAACGTCCTTTTACGCAACAATAATAATTTATTTAATTTAAATATAACAGCACAGTCTGAATATAACAGCTTTACATTTTATATAACATAATTTAAAAAACTCAAGTACAAATATTTCTTCAGTCCCAGGTATGCTCCTGCAGCGAAAAATGTCAACAAAATTCAACTTGTTACCAAGCCGATGCATTCGTATTATTGGCGAGTTAACAGCATAATTATTTCCATGGGTACCTACAAAGAACGCTTCATGTTGTCTCGTTTGAGTTGGTGATTAATGGTTTGGTGTTCGTTGGTATCATACCTAGTCATACCTAGTTTACAAAATTTAATGACCGACTAAATTACAAGTCGAAAATGCTATCGAGTGACAAGGCATAACTGTGTGCCAGACCTCGGCCGTTATACATTCAAAATGTCAAAATTCAGTGTCTAATAGAGAATAGGGACTTTATTATTGTACGAGGATTTTTTTATCGTACTCGGGGCTTCATTTTTTGTTGCTTAGGATTTTTACACCATTTGTTGGGGTATCAATGAGAACATAACTTTTAAGACGATGTGCCAAAGGCGGTGGCATTTTGTACATTTTTCCACAACACGATTAGATAGCGGCATGGGACAAGAATGACGGGTGATAAATATGGGCCAATCGGCAATGATACTGCACGCCATGGGTCTTGCCAATCTGCTAATATCATATTGGAAGAGGTCTCATGATAGGGAACGATAGACGTTATCTGCTGAACACAAGGAAAGTTCAAGTGACACACCGACTTAGTAAATGTAGCATTTGTTAATCACCCTTCACATCCCTAATCTGGATTCAACTAGTAACAGAAATCCGTGTAAATTGAAACGCATTTAAATTTGTTATTTTGACTAACGCCGCGTCATCAGACACTCATTATTATATAAAAACTATTCATATGGCACCTATCGGTAAATCTTGTAAATTTGTGCCTCATAGTATATAACTTATTCTAGTATTAGTAATTGTAATGTGAACAGCTTTCAAATTTATTTTTATATGAATCAATCTCGAAAGTTGTTATTTATTTAAACTCCCATTATGGAATCTTGGTTGTAAATATCACGGCCTTGTTTTAATAATTAACCTTTGTTAACCCTTCCCAAACCATGCAGTAACACTGGTCTACCATCATAATTAAACCTATAATATTTCGGTAAACACATGCAACATTAAATTCATATTTTAGATAATCTTAAAGAAAATATTAGCACTTAGTTATGACTAGTAAAAAACCAATTATGAAAAGGGAATCGTATAAAAATAATTATTTTATCCATTCAATCCGTTGTAAAATTAATACATTGGTAAAAATACCATTTGTAATATGAAAGACAGAGATCACATACTATTTTGACAGTGAAAAGAACAACAAACATATAAATATAATTGTCTCTTTCTCATTAATTAAATGAAGAAAGATAAGAAGGAAGGACACATTGTATAGGACTTAGTGAGAGCTCTAAATTATGTTATTAATCATTTTCTCAAAATTGAATGAATTAATTGAATTACATTTTCTCAAAATTGAATGAATTAGAGTAAATTCGTGCCATTAAAGTCATTTAAGCTAATATTAACATTTTTTAAAAACAGTTATTTACGGTAACACGAGTTGACAGCATGGCTTCATTCGGGTATTTTATATCATGGTATGGTAAAGGTTAAACAAAAATCTGTTTCAATGCATTCCTAGATGTCGATCTAATATACATTTGCCACGAGGACAGAAGACAATGGAGCCGAAGAATACGAGTAAGTATGCAACCCTGATAATAGGACCCACTGATACATGCTTTACTTGGCTGGTGCAGTCGGTGGATAGCTAGTTCTTCATACCATTATCACATATTTGGCGCCCAGCGTGGGTCCAATATGAGAATGCGTTATCGTGTAACGAATCAGCACAATATGTGATTGACGATTTAAAATTTGACAAAGGTTATATATTCTACAAATGATAGTTGTAATCCTAAAAATTGATTGTCATACAAAAAATAACCATTATAGAAATGCCTTACATAACATTACGCAAGATGCAATATTATTACAAATTATATATAGCAGAGATTCAAAGGATTCTAAGTTCACAAATTTCACATGGTGATAAATTATTTTTACATATTAATCAAAGCACAGCGATTCCATCGGCCGTCATTCATGCCTTCAATAACTAGAACAAGGTTTCATGTTAAAACAAATAAGAGATACACTAGGTAGCTACAACCCTAAAACAGGCTTGCCTGAAATATTTTATTGATTCCAAATTATATATTAAATATAAAAAATAAAGGTCATCAAATTTAGAGCGGTTAGACTATTTTATGTTAGATGATTTACCATCTGAAGCAATGGTATAGATTAATAATTTAACAATAATCGCAAATATTTATCGTACGATTTTGTAAAAATTTTGAAAATAATATTTTCCGTAACTGTGCAGAATTTGCACATAGTACTTGAACACTTTCGACTCGTAATTTAGTCAGGTATCCACCCATAAAATATTGTGGACTAGGTCTTTTACATTCTGTATATATATAAATATACAAGCGTGATAAAACTTTAAAATGGAATTAAGTTTAACAAAACCGCGTATGATATCAATGATTTTTTTTTATTTGGAAAATCATTCGATGCTATTAACAATGGTATATAATTTCATTCAAATGAGCACCATGACTTCGTTTAATATAATCCATTCTTCAGATATAATTTTCAGCCACTCTTTCACATAAATCTGGTATAATTTCACTAATAATACGAGTTATGTTGTTTTTTAAGTGTTCAATTGTTGTTGGTTTATCAGCATAAATGACTTATATATATTTCCCCAGAAAATAGTCCAAGCTTGTTCAAATGGATGGATGGAAGTGCACATTGAGTTCGAATCAAAGTGCGACCAACATTGCAATAATGTTTATAATAATAATTGAATACTATACTTAGTTTTAAGCATTTAAAACAACATGCATAATTGTAGCTTCAAATTTATTACTTTGGACAGAATCTCGTTTCTAAATATATATCTGCTTGAAATGAGTCCCATTTGGATTACGATAAATTAATCAAAAATACAAGCATAGCCATAGATAGCATTTTTGTTTTAAAGGTAACAGCAAAATTATACAATGAGGTTTTATCAAGAAATTTTGAAAGACCTTATAAACTTTACCACAACTCCATTTGCTTTAATATTTAAAAAATAACATTTTTCATTTTTCACGATGAGAAAGGGAAAATAAACGAAATTTAGACCTTTTTAAATACTTTATCCATTATATTTCCATAAACATATTTCTGGTTGTTCAAACAGCAAGAATCCATTTGCAGTTACGTTTTAGATGGTAACATTAGGTTGAATATGGAAATATTTTGCTGCGAAAACATTCTTACAAACAAATAAAAACTATTAAAAACATCATAACAGGTGTATTTCTTTTCACGTAGAATAAAAAATATAATAGATTAAAATTTTTAAAAATTGAAATATCAAGTTTTTAAATTATTTACCTTTTAAAATTTTGTTCTATAGTTAATGTTTTTTAATTTAATTCATTATCACGGTAAAAAATAAAAGATCCGATTATTGTTGTAATGTTCGATATTTATTAGAATCTTTGTTCGCTTGTACTCGTATATGTTTTAAAATATGATTATTTTTTAAGAACCAAACTACGATCTTAAATAAAAAATCAGTTACAGATAATTAGTTCATTTTATAAATAGTTTATTTGCGAGACTCGAAAGTGTACCTCTGTTGTTAGATATCAAAAGGTCTCAATGACTTGGACACGTCTCTTGGATGCTAGAGGAAAGAATATCGAAGCGGATTTCGTCAGCAATACCAGAGAGAAGACGACCCGCGGGATGCCCCAGGAGGACCTGGAGGAGAAATGGAAGAGAGAAACCGAAGCTTCACTGGCCGCAAGTTACTAAGATGGCGCAGAACAAGTTATGAAGAACAGTAATATGAGAATTTATTTTAAATACAAAATAAATTAATCAACTAGAAAGAAGTATAGAAAAATCTATTTACCGAAAAAATGTTTAGTAGCAATATTTGATAAGTCCAAGAACGCACAATTACTGAATTTTTACCAACAAAGGTTATGTTATTAAACAAACATCAGATATCTCATAGAGACAAAAATATTTTTATTATATTTATTAGAAAATATATGGAAGTATGGGGTAATTAAGTCAGCAGAAGACAGGTCGTAAACCCTGTAATTATCCCATACTTCCATATATTTTTTTGGTAAATAATTATTTTCTGTATATCTATCTAGTTGACTTATTTAATTTGTATTAAAAATACCACAGAACTATGTTCTGAAAATGGAACTTCAAGGCAAAAATTTATTCTTAAAAAAAAGAATTTATTTTCACTGTAATAAATTAAAAATATTACATGAGGATTTAGAACAAGTATATACGTGAAAATATCTAATTCAAGAAAAAATTAAATAATCTATGAAAAGAAAAGTAGAAAAATTCTTTGTAATTTGAAAAATAAAAAAAAACAATTTTCTCTCTTTTTCTTATAATTCTCCATACAATCTTTGAATCTGTGTTGATATTTTCCTACACAGCCCCGTTAATATGTAAAGCTTTGTTATTTAAAGGTGAGAATTTGGTGAAATTTCTAACCTGCGGTAGGTTCCTTCGCAAGGCAACGCGTGGAGAGGAAATTATTAAGTTATTAATGAATCCTTTTCAGTTACCTCTTTGGTCGCGACGCACCTCGGTATTCCTTTATGTATAGAAATTTCCGTCAGTTATTTGTGACATGGGAGGGCAGAGGAGTGAGACGAAGATCCAGTGTTTGTGCTTAGAATACAAAGGATTGTTTCCTTTCACCCCCGCAACTTCTTTTGTATGCACGTTTAAAGCATGTATTTTTTAATATGCTATATGATACACATATAAAAACTTTTTATTTATTTCGGATTATATAATAAATCGAATACAAATAAAACTATAGATTTGAGGTTAACTGTTTCTATGTAAATGATAAAAAAAAATGTAAGCAAATTTGAAAGAAAACCGATACATTACTGTAGAGTGAAGTGTCAATTTCTTTTGAAATACGAATATAATTGACGTATAACCGCTTGGTTTTTAATTAATACAGTGATGATTTTTTTAAAATTCTTTAAATAATATATATTACTAAATTTTGACGCACCAAAAATACATGTTAATATTTTTTCAATGTTTTGCAATGGAATGGTTCAATATATGGAAAATCAAAATTCGACAGTACTATTTTCATTAAAGAAACTCGATCAAAAAATGTCTAAATGACAAGGAACTCACACAAAGTTCCATTTCTGGGAGACGTACACCGATTTACATAGAATGTGGCGTTCAATTTTGTGAAATGTAAATCTAAACTAATCAAGAATTCTCGAGGCAAAGTTATATAACCAGAAATAAATTCTATTTTTAGTTGAATCATCTATGTTCACATATTTTATTAATCATGATATCCATGGAAATTTAACCCTTGCGTATAGTAAATTTACAAATAAATTAGATTGTAAAAGATACGACGTCAAAGCACAGGATAACCTCTAGTTTATAATAACTCATGTTTGTAACAGTTATGGCTGACGCATATATGTTGACTCATATATACATAATAAACTAGAGGTTATCCTGTACTTTGACATCGTATCTTTTACAATCTAATTTATTTGTAAATATATATAGGTATGTGTGTGTGTATGTAAAAGTTTTACATGCACCAGTACAGGTTTTAAAAAATCTTTATTCATCAATGATTTACACCGAAGCGCATTGAAAAAATGTTACAAATATTGTCGGAATCTACTGTGTTACACGTAATGGTTAAAAGGTAGCAGTCAGTTTTAATGCCGATACCTGGATGTTTTAGATAACCTTTGCAATGGATGGCAGGTTATTAACCGCAGTAATTCCAGAAAACGTGAACAATCTTTTGAATTTGGCTTTACAGATCGATGAATTACTATTTAAGAAATTGTAAAACTCCTAAAAATCTCACACGAACGAGTGGAACTTATCTTAATTTTTTTTGTAGAAGTTATATACTCTACGGTTGGCTAGGCTTCTTCCGTCGGAACAGAAACGCTTTTGTATGTAACTTTACGATACTTTGATGATAACCCCGACATTTTTTGCAATTTGTAAGTAGAAAGATAGCTAGATTTACTACGACCATCCAAACAATAATCGAAGAAGTAGCGGTTCACCGTCTCCGAAGAAGGCCAAGTCGGTTTTGTTAGCTTGCAAGATAACGGAAACAGTTTTCTGCAATTATAAAGGCATTTTCATGATAGGCTTCTCGGATAAGGATGAAAAAAATAACAAATAATAAATAATAATAAAAATAAGAAGAAAAGACCCTTGAATTCTGGTATTCTGCATGCCATTGGCTTTCAATTAATGAGTAATTCACCTTATTTATCTAATATGGTACCGTTCGATATCCATCTCCTAAAATTATCAACTTAACTTAACCCTACCCTTAAAATATCTCGGCGGGGAAAAATTCTCTTGAACGACAGTGTCATGATAGCACCTATTTTGATTTTAAGAACCTTGACAAATCCTTCCATAAAAGTGAAATATCAGCTTTAAAGCATCGTTGATAATGAGATATTTAGCATCAAGGAATTATATTGAAAATAATTTTTCAATCATACATCAGCATGTTTTTTTAGATTGCGAAATTTTTAGGCTACCCTAGTACATGTACATACATATAACATATACAGACATTTACATTCTCTCTTGTGTTACTTTAAATACATATATGTTTAATCTTGATGTGTGAGATTTAAGGTGTTATGAGATTAAGATGTATAAGTATTTAGGTGTTAAGAAAGCTAATGTTGTATGAGATTTAAGGAAATTGTGAAAAATTAAGAAAGAAAGGTAATAATAGACGGCATATAACAATACAAACGAAGCAGCTGCACTCACGATCAACGTCACCCGAGCAACAGCTCTAGAAGCCGCCTCCAATATCAGTTATATCCAATATCGCCTAGCGTTACCAATCTCGTTCCTATCGAGTGTCACGGAACTATTTGATTGCATAAGTGGTACCAAAGTGATCACGTGGGTGACACCAAAATGAAAATATTGGAAAAAGGAATTTGCGTTTTTTCATGTCTGTATATTTGGTGGTCTGTGGCCACAATATATCCCACGATAAAAGGAACACAAGGATATTCGAGTAAAATTGGGGCGTCCAATATCCTCACACAAATCACATCATCTTCAAATCTGATTTGAAGTCAACATAAATCAACACACAGCCTCATAATCATTCATCATTAATTAATATATATATATATGTAACTTAAACTAGGAAACTTAAATAATATAATAAAAAAAATATTAGTGTTTTTATTTATCGGGCCATCCTTCTTGTAATATGTATCTATTTCCGTTTAGAAACTGCTTTATTACATCGGAGCAATATGTCAATTACACTTTAAATGTAAATATGGTGAAAATGTAACCTTTTTGTTCTGAAGGTCAATTTTTCAAAGAAATACCAAAAATAAAATTTCTCGTTAAAATTTAACAAATTTCGACGAGTATTTTTATCTTTGTATATACCGCTAATTGAAATTTATACTGTATTTTTAAAGTTGGTACCTTTTGTAAAAGTAATTACTTTTTAGAAATTTATATATATTTTTTTCAATATTTTCCAAATGCAAAATATTGCGCACCAGATTTTCTCACCATATTAACTACAAAGAAAATTCACCAGAAATCAAAGACAATCCAGTTAGCGAACAAACGATGATCCAGATTTTTGTGCCTTTAAGATTAATTTAAAGGCCTTGATGAATATCCTAACCGTTAATGTATGGAATATATGGATCTTGCGGTATCCAGAACTCACAAGCGCCTCGTATGGAAGACGGCAAATGTAAATGGATATTAACCTTAACCGTTCATCGCGGAAACAATGTAAATTGTTGATGAGTATCTTTTGTATTGCCGTTGCTACGATATTCAAGCAGAAATCAGAGGTGCAATAATGGACACCAAAAATATCATACCGTTCAAATACAGGGTGGGCCATAAGTTTTCGCACTTTTTAAATTGCATTTGCGCGGTAACCGCGCGAAGAACGTTTACGCGAGCAACAGCGCACGGAAGCTTGATGCTCGGATATTTAGTCGCAATGGATTGTTTCAAGGGGGAACAACGCGCGAATCGCGTAATACAGTTTTATAAAAACAACAATTCTTTTGTGATTGTTCAGCAAGGTGGGCCATAAGTTTTTGCACTTTTGAATATTCAATAAAATAAAAACTATAGGTCGTATGATAATAAATGTTTATTTCATTGAAAGATAACAATTGGAAAAATAAAGTCTTAAAAATAATATTGTCTAAATGTCTACCATCCCACAGCTGGTATTTCTCGAATCTGGCGTCTAGGTTTTGAAACATTCTATGACACAAAGCGCGTGAGTGTTGGCTATCTCTTGACTAATATTTGCCTTAAGATGGGTTATTGTGGCAAGTTTATTAATTATTATTATTCAAGTCGATCTTGGTGTCGCCATAGCAGCAGAACGCTTGCCAGTCGACAAGCCCGGGTTTTCTCGTACAGACTCGTTAACTTGCGCGACATTCTCTTCGCTAAATTAAATTTAATCATTAAATTTCCAAGGATCAAAATCCCGCGCGTTGTCGCCCATGTGCCCCTTCTTCGTGCAGTTCCCGCGTAGAAGCGATTTAAATAGTGAAAAAACTTATGGCCCACTTGTGCTATGTACAAATCAATGTTGAAGCTGCACATCATTAAAGGCGGTGAAATACACACATAAGAATATTTACAGGATATGATTGTGCAAATATTAAAATTTCAACAAGATCAGAATTTTATTTAGTGTTCCCTTGGCCATGTGAAGATTTATTAAGTGACAATACATCACTCTTATGCTGTGATTAGACTGTCTATGAATTTTTGTGTGCTAAATGAGTAAAACGTGACTTTTAACTTGGTATTGAAGCAAGGAACGATTGAACAAAGCTTGATTCATGGTTTGAACTTAACATAGCCAATAAAAGTACACGCTAATTCCAGTACATCGACATTTCATATCATTTTGTTTATAACAAAGTAATTTAGAAGTCGCGACAGCAAGGTGGTAAAAAGATAGTTATCCGAATGTAAGCAGTATGAAAAATTAAGAAATATACCATTTCAGACTACTTATAATTCATGTTTGCGGTACGATGTTCTTTGGCGATCAAAAAATAGCCGAAGAACGAAGTCTTATATTGTACATAGATTTAGATGCAGAATGAGATTATACAAATCAATTAGATTCTAAAAGATAGTCTAACATCTTAGCCCGGGTATTACTATATATGGCAACCTTTATATATGATTAACTTAAAAAAAATTGTTGGTTTTCAAATTCGCATAAATAATATTTACGGTATTAATATGATATTGAAAAATAGGTAAATAAATAATGTTTTTTTTCAATTTAAAAATAATATTTTAATTGCAGAAATTAAATGAATTTCTTTACGTTATTACTAAATAATTGAGACCATTAAAAAGTTAGCCGCTCGCAAAAAAAGGCATGGCGGTAAATTTATTGCTTATAAAGTAATGTCTATTTGAAAGATCTTTGTTTTTCATATATTTCAGTGGATTTCGTAAGAAAATATACATTTTCTGAGGCAAGTCAACGTTTATGTTTTTTAAATTGATTTATTACTTTTTACAAGTGCGCACTGAAAATATGACGTAGGAAAGTTTATCGCCTGCGCGATAAAATATGTTTAAATATATTTTGCAGAGAATCGTTGTTGTAGGTACTATGTTAAGATTAAAATAAGTAGTAAAAATTTTATGACTTATTCCACGTAGAGAGACATATGGCACGTAGCAAATATAATTCTTCGTTTATATCACCTTCTTAAATATGAGAATAATAATCAATTTATTTTTAGAAAATCTTAAATAAAACCTTAAGAACGAAAAATATGTCACAAGAAAATTGTTGGATGGCATAAGAATCTCTAATCGGCCATTACGTTAATATATAATTAATTCAAGTAATAATCTTTCACTGGTTAAATAACTAACTTACTAACAAAAACCGCATGGGTAAAAGAGAGAATGGATTAAATTTAGAAAATATTTTTACATGTACGAGTTAACCTATCCATTAAGAACACAATCTGTATCTCTGACTACCTCTCTCTTTATGTCTGTTTCGCAAATCCTTTACGATATACTTCCGATAAGATAGATTGTGAATATGTGGAAGGTGGCTTTAAGCAAACTAAAATCGAAAAAATTCAGATAACGCAAAATTATTCATAAGGTGGAAATATCACGTATTTATATTCTCCCAATACACGTTTTTGGCACCTTTGTTGTATATAGGAAAATCGTTGAAGATCTGTTAGTATTACAAAATAAATAAGGTTTTTGTATTTATTGAAATATTTAAATCTAATGATGAACACTTTCTAAACGAGTTGTTTAATTAAGAATAAGATTTTATTTTAATGATTAGCTTCTAACAGAAACGGGGTTAGAATCATTGACAAGGAAAGGATAAATCTAGAGCCACAAAGCCAATATACGAGTGTGTATACTTAATACCTGTCGTCGAACTAGCAGAGAGTTAAAATATAGTAGTCGTTTTCTGCCGATTTTCTTTTCAGAAACATTTTTTTAAATCTATACATGTATAGTAGGTAAAAAATATAGTTTTATAAATGTAGTCTCACTATCCAAGGGTATGTAAATAATTTTAAGTAAAATGTTTTTTTTTTATATAGTTATATAGAATTGATTGTATTAAAATATACGCAACGCTGTTTACTTCACACTACACGCTTACTGCAATATCTACAGTTTTTTTTTTTTTTAGGAGAACACATTCTTATTGTGAAGTTGTAATTATTCAGAACATAGGTCTGTGATATTTTCTGTAAAAATAAGGTAGATGGCTCTGTCAAATGATGGAACGATTAAATGTATTAATATCAAAAAGGTAACATATAGGGTCGAAAATTGTCGCTAAAAATATTGTCGCTGTAGCTTAGTTGGATAAAGCACCTTCCCCGGTTAGGAAAGAGATCCAGGTTCGAATTCCGGTGGCGCAATAACAATATTTTTCGATAAAATTGATTTTATATGTATATCTTTATAATTAATATATTTAATTAATATTTAAAATATCTACAGTAATAAATTTTAACTTAAAACTAGAAGATATTTGATAGACTGCTTGGTGAGTGGGTGGGAGGGGGTATGAAAGCGGGGTTGAAGAGAGAGGTTTCGGTGGAAAGTGAATATGGTTGTGGACAGGGGTAATATGGACAGGAGGGGAGATGTAATAGGGGTAGTTTGTATGTTGAGTACATAATTATTGTTAATATTAATTTCTGTATTTTCTAGAATATCTGATTTTGTCCCCTTTTTGCATACATGTAGTACTTCTACATTGTCATGGGCGAAACGATGACCCTCTGATCTTGCGTGGTCTGCAATCTTTGATATTTTAATATTGAAATATCAGTGATGGCAGTATCAATATATACTGCATTCCTAATGTAATTAAAATTAAAATATTTAATGTTTTATTCTTTCATCTTTAAAAATTTCGTTCTTCCTTTTTAATATTCCAATTTATATAATATTTACTGATCAACAATGTAAGAAGGAATATTTGTAGATTATTGAATAAATATGTAAAATGTTCACCTCTGTACAGGTGAAACCCAATGGGACAGGTTAAAAAATACTTACATTCACAATTCATATAACGTTTTAAATAAATACAATACATTATCTATTTAGATTAATACTTTTAAAATTTTACATGGTGTATATCTACGTATTTTTTTCATTCAATTTATAAGTTTCAAAAGATTCATAATTTAATGTGATTTACAAAATAAATAATCTTAATGACTTTGGAGACATTTCTACATTCGAAGACATTAAAGTATAAAAAATGTCGAGTCACAGAAAAATGTTATGTAAATGGGATATAAAGTTCACAATGACATAATATTTAAAACCTTGAAAATGATACCTCGTGTGCGTTTATTGGTATTTTTTGCAAAATACACCGATACACACGTTTAGTTGTAAGAAAAAGCAAGAGAATAAAAAAAAATTCATTAAAAAAAGATAGAGCATAGTATGCAGTATAATAACCATTGGACATAGAATAGGTACATTAGATAAATAAATATTTAATTTTTGATATTTGGAGAATATAATAAAACGGAGAAAATTTTAAATAAGTAAATGGGTACATTTACGTACACATGTTGCAAAGAAATGATTTAAAAGATTTGAAGGTTTCATACGTATATAAAAAACATCAAATTGTTTTAATATTTTTTATTTTGGATTGTTTGCTATCCTTTCGGATCGACCCTCTCGTAAAACACATTATATAAAAACGTTTTTAAGATCAAAGCTCTATAAAAATTTAATAGTTAGTCTTCTTCCGATCTGTGAATTGATTAAAGCGATCTTATCTAGCGGAGCCGCGCAGCCTCCAATAATTAACAAGTCCACCGTCTTGCTACGAGATTGGCATTTTTCCCTGGTATTACATGCTTGAAGATGATATTACGTGTGTAACGAGCCATGTTGGAACGGTGTTTTGTGCTCATAAAACGCTTCCTCTCATTTTCAGCTCAGAATAAGGACCTCCGGCTATTGTCGGGAGGCATTGTTCAGAGAACGGGCAGCCTTTTAACAATGTACCCACTAGTCTCAGGATAAAAACGGTGTGGCGTTTATTTTTACCGTAGCACCATTTTAATACTGCTCGCATGTGGAGAGAACCGACTGGCCTTTTGACAAACAAAGTGAACCCATTCGGAGCGCCCTACATAAAGTGAGAAATTTTCATTACTGCCTAAATATCACTTCACGGCTATACGCCGAACATTCAGCGGATCAATGCTGAAACCATCAGTGGCCAAGTGGACAAAACGGTGATGCGTGGATTTGCAGAACAAATGTGGATATCTCATTTTAAAATAAACTTCAATTAATTTAAAAAATAATTAATTGTCAGTAATACCCGACTACCACAGAGCCGTGTACACAGCTACAAATTAGATACATTAGTTTCACGTACATTTTTGGTCAGTCCGTGTGTTATATGAATGGTATCATTAACACAACGTCGGTATCGTTATTAGATCAGCGGCGGCTGATCGCGACGTGAGACTGGATGTTTCTATGACTATTTTGCTAATCCTTTCAAGAAATTAAAATAATTATTATTTTATAAAATACAATTTTATGTTTATATTTTTATTTATTATCTTTGTTTTATTAACCACTAAAATGAGTTTAAATACATCTACCGGTTTCGAAAAATACCATTTTCTTCTTCAGGATGTCATAACTAACTATTATTAAAATGGTATTTTTCGAAACCGGTAGATGTATTTAAACTCATTTTAGTGGTTAATAAAACAAAGATAATAAATAAAAATATGAATCTTAACCACAAAGATAACATTGCTGATTTTAAAAGTATAATTTTATGTTTGTCATATAAATCTATCACTCAAATAAAATATTATATTTAAATATTGCAACAAATAAAACTAGCCTAAAAAGCATTTAAATATGTATTTTTTATTAAAATCTCAAAAAAAATCTCACGCTCTTCAAGTATACATTTTAATAACTAAATAATACTTTGTTGTATCATACATATATCGTATTTTATCATAAGTGTAAAAAAATAATAATATTGATGTACTGTAAACATATATTTATTGGTATTAGGAGAACACATTTTTATTGTGAAGTTGTAATTATTTAGAATATAGGTCTGTGATATTTTAAATATTAATTAAAAAGATATATATATATAAAATCAAATTAAAATAAAGTAGATGGCTCTTTCAAATGATGGAACGATTAAATGTATTAATATCAAAAAAGGTAACATATAGGTTCGAAAATTTGTCGCTAAAAATATTGTCGCTGTAGCATAGTTGGATAATGCACCTTCCCCGGTTAGGAAAGAGATCCAGGTTCGAATCCCCGGTGGTGCAACAACAATATTTTTCGATAAACTGATTTTATATGTATATCTTTCTAATTAATATATTTAATTCGTGTTTAATATATTTATTTAAATAATCGAGACATGAAATTCCCACGAAATGATAATTTTGTGTTTAGATTTATAAATAATTGATAGTAATATTTAACTACATAAAAATATAAATAAACATCTTTTACATTACGTCACAGGAATAATAAATTAAAACACAAATTTAAAAAGGTTTGATAAAATAATAGTAATTGCGCCTAAAAAATTAAATATTTAATACATTTATATAAACATTCGTTATGAAGTTATATATATTCAAAGCCGTCAGACGATAGTAGTGTTTTTTTACGATATTCTACTATAAAGGTTAGTTTTTGTCGTAGACGTTAACTATTCATTACATCAGCCTTGTTAATGTCCAATGAAATGTGATCTAAAATGTTAGATATTATAAAAACGAGTCAACTATACTTATAATCACTTAATAAGAAAAACCACCTTCTTATAACAATTTTGTAACCATGTACGTAGTCTCGAATGATTTCTCGAAACAAAAATATTTTTAAATATTAATATTTTTTTATTATTCTATTCTTGTACAAAATTGACGCAATCTTAGAATATTGCGTCTCATTTTTATTTACATGCGCGGAATAAAGATGGCTGTACTCACCATAAAGAACAATGAATGTAACGTTGCTTTGTGGACTTAAAGAACGGTGGAGTTAACGTTACTTTATCTCGCTCTAGCGAGACAGCAAACTATAGCAATAATAACTAATTATTTGAATAAAAAGTGATCCGCATTGAAGTCTTTTAAAATTGTTAAAAAATTCACGACAGGTGACAGAGAATTTTGAAAAAAAAAATTACACTTCCAATATTAATTTTAAAACTAGCGATATTTATGAATGTTACTATTTCCAAAACCAATCAAATAAATTATATCCATTACCAACCGCATACAGTATTTGAGCATAAAATATACAACGCATAACAGTAGGTATGTCACTTCATTGTAGTATCCAACGTCACGCCGTGTCGAAAGCTATAACCGAAGGCCAAGAGCTCTCTTTGATTCTTTCAGAAAATATCTGTGCAACGGGGTCATCGGGTCATTCATAAGCATATTGGAGAAGGCTGCATTAATTTCCAACTTGACCTAGCTCTGTTAAAAAATTAAGCAATCAATATTTAAAGTATTTTACGCTCCTTTTTTAGGATATGAAGAATTGATTTACCTCTGTAGAATATATGTACATACAGAATCAAAAATATGTCACAATTATATAATTTCATACAAATTGATGGCAATAAAACTCTGTAAAAGTGGAAATAAATTGTCCATAGAAAATGAAATACAATATTTCAAAATATATTACACATTTATTTATAAATAGCACAATGAAGAATATAATTTAATTAAAAAACTAAATGTAGTCATAAAATTAAGAAAATGATATAATAAATATAAAGTTTTTAAAGGAATATACTTGCCATTAAAAAGAAGAAAAATAGCTGCCGTTAATGATGGAGCACTTAAACGAAAATCTTTAAATCTCTTTAATCGTTCCATGTTGTCAAATTGATATATTTGCTTCGAAGTAGCGAGAGAGTTTGTTGAACATTTTTTGAAAGTAATTAATAGTAATCCTTCACTTCACATAATTCACAAAAGTTTTATGTATTTAAAACAATTTATTATGTTTTTCACAATTTATAGGAAAAGTTTAAACAATTAATGGGGTCACTTTGCAAACGACAGAGAAATTGCAAACTACAAGCTTATCGTTACGTCGAGTCCTATTTCAAAGCTTCGGAAAAGTTATGCGTAACCAGTATTCAATTATTAATGATTCGCCGAAAAAGATCTAACCGCTAGTGCTTTGCATGCGAGGCGTCGCGGCGCTCGAGCGGGCGGTCGGCGCGGGAGCCGGGACGCTAGTGGCTCGGGGGGCAGGCAGCGCCGCGGCGGATGTCGGAAGTATCCACTGTGCGTTATTTGGTTACGCGCGTTGTGTGCCGGGCGCGTAGAAAGCCTTATTTTGAAGCTCGATCGAACGAGTGGAAAAATGTTACCAAAGTGAAGTGGCTTCCTTATGATGAAATATTATTAATTGATAATTGTTGGTATATGATATACTTCAATTATGAATTTATGACTGAAATAAAGGTTACAAATTCGATCTCTTGACCTGTGTTCACGGATGAGATTTTTTTGTGATTTTCAACTCGAGATAGTCTCTGATCTCAGGGATAATGTTCTTATGAAATATATGCATACCAAGTCTAAGAGTTTCGCTAATACACTCGGCGCCTCACTTTATGCTTGCTGTACGTGAAACCATCCGTTTTGATATTCCGTTCATCAGTTGGGTGAATTTGAATGTCCCCAGCAACAGTTAGCAATTTAATGCCTCTGTCTGTCTAATTTTCAGAATAAAAAGATGTAGGAATTTATGCTCATTCGAGTCGAATCTTGTAAAATCTAGCTTCCTATATATGGGATTGAGTTTTTGTCTCTTTCTACCAATTTCAAGGTTATTCCGAATGTATCTCTAGATAAAAATCTAAGCGCATGTAGGTACACGGTACTGAGATTTATCTCAACTAATTCGTGAATACGGGCCATAATATAATACATATCTCAAGCATAATTTGACAATAATATCACTGTTGAAAGACTACTCTTCTATTAAATTTGTGGTAGTTTTGTTTTACCTAAAAAACAATGCTTAAAATTTTTCAAGTATATTTTTGCATAATAATAATTATTATAATTTATTCGATTCATAGTACAGTGTGTTATATTACAATCGGATAAATATTTTAGGGTACCCTGCCTGCTACACTAAAATTTTATTGACATACAGTATTTTTACGGTATAGGAGTAAACAAAGTGCAATGTTGAATGTACAAAAATATATATATATAAAGAGTTAAACAAGATGTAATTAGATTAGATAAATACATTGTAAAACTTAAAGTAAATATATTGTTCAATGTATATAAAGAGTAAAGCAAGATGCAATTAGATAACATAAAATTACAACATAAAACTTAAAGTAAGTGTAATGTTCAATGTATAAAAAAATAAAAATATATATAAAGAGTAGAACAAGATAAAATTACAAGATGCGATTAGATAATTAAATATACTGTTGTAGCAGCTTTAATCTCAAGCTTGGACCTTTAAAAGTTCTTGGACGTAATTTCTCCCCATTTCGTGGAGCCAGAACTGCACTTTTTGTAAAAAATATGCAAGACTGTGGTTGCAATTTTTCATGTTGCATTTAGACCGTTGTGTTTTTGGTGCTATAAACAAATAGAATCTTTGTGCCAGAGTTTTGTTTAATTTTTGCACAAGATAGTGACAGTTAGCCTGTGTCCTTGTTAAGTGAGGGTGCGTAATTTGGTGGTGATATTGTTTATGTTGGTAAAAGTGTTTTAGTGTACAAAGAATATACATATTTGACGGATGTCTAGGATGTGACATTTTTTGAAGAGTTCAGAGTCCAGAAGGATAGCGAAAGGGTTTCTTATGAATGACTCTCAAAACCATTTTTTGGGTTTTACTTACGGAGTCTAAAATACTACTAGTTGCACCACCCCAACTGACAATCGCGTAGTTAAGTAGCGTAGTAAGTAATAATAATCTTATATTGTAATTTTAAAAACTCCTACTCGTTGTCGAACTTGTTGTACTTGTGTACTACTCCTTGCTTGTTGCCGAATTTCGTCGACCCAACGTATCAACCGTGTGCCTCGTGATGTTGTTGTCTTCTCAGTCCCCCTTCATTTATTCAAAGTTCATCGGCTGCCTGAAAAAACACCTCTACATTTTCCAGTTCCTTTGAAATCTTTATGACATCTTATACTTTTATTTTGCTGCGAACATTCTCGCGGTGCGCTTTCGGGTTCATTTATCCACAGCGCGCCTTTCGCTCACTTTTTTTGTAACTTAAAATTTTAATTGACGCGAGTTTTCAAATTTCATTTAAGTGTGATTATTTATTAAAACATATTTTATATGTCATACAAAAAACTAGATTTTAAGAAAATCCGTTCCACAAGCTTCCTCCCACTTGTTCAAATTATGGTGATCATTCATTAGCGTTTTTGGTTTCTGTGTAAAAGACTAAAAGAATAATTAATTCGGTAAGTATATTAATACATATATGACAATTAATACATCCTCTGCGGTGGTGGGTCAGATCTCAAAAAGGTGACCTAAGAGAGTCACTTTTACGGGATTAAATCTCAGCAATTACGCTGAAACATATGTCGTCAATATTTTGAGCATATTTTTACGGCGAGTAAATAAAGGATACCAGGTATGCGTCCATGTATTTGTTTTGACTTATTTTCGTCTGGCGGCCCCTAGACAATGTCAGTAATATAATTATTAGGAGAACACATAACGAATAATAGATATCTCATAAATATATAAATAATAAACGAATAATATATATCTCATAGAGGCGAATATGTTTTTATGAATAGAGAAATATGGAAGTATGGGTAATTGCAGGGCTTACGACCTTTACGATTTTCCATTAATAAAAAGGAGTGGTAGTAATAATGCCCAACCACTCCACTAGGCCACCAGTTGACGTCTGTTCTCTTGAAGCGAGCAAAGCGTAGATTCAAATTTTACAATAATGATTCGTACTAATAAAAATAATTTCATAATTACGACCAGACCGATATTAATTTTATAAATGCGTGACATTACTTTATAATATCACAGTATATTTTAAAATATAATACTATCTTAATATTAAAAATTAATCAACTGAATACGAGCATTACGCAAAATATTATGAACGTATCTATTGAAAGTAATGCGAATTTAACCCGGCATTTACAAAAAAATCCGCCGCGTTTTTAAAATATGGAGCGTACAAAGATAATTTCCTGAAAACCTTCAAATTCACTTTATCCGTTTTCTGATAAATGTGCAGGTAGTATATATGTAAAATATATGTGTTTAAGCTTAGAAAATTTCAATACTATGGAGACTCTAGAGCCACCCTTTACCTATCTATCCATCCATCTAATTCACATAAATATTAAGGCGACTCACGTCACGTAACTCTTCCCATTTTATGATTTACCTTCGACAATATTCCTATTATATATTATTATATTATATAACGTGTATTTACATAAAAGTGTAATATTCTTAATACATTTCCTTAGAAATCATTTTTCGCACACCCTACTACATACACATGTTCAGAATATTTTTTTCGTAATCTAATATTTTGGATATAGAATAAAAATGAATAAAGATCCTGGTACATATTAGTTAGGAAATCGGTATTATTTAGAAAACAGTTGTCTATTATAATTTTCTCAAAAGATATTGTAGAATACATAGTTCTTCTACTGATTTCTGTTAAAATTAAATATATAAAATAATTTTCATATAATATTCTATGGATTAACCAGTCGTTAGACATTGTGTATATCTTTTTAAATTAATTAGATATGATTATTTTTCATCAGAAGATTTCAAAAGTTGCTGCTTTGAAGAATTCACGAATAACAACATTAAATATTTTTATATCGTCATAATACGTAGGATCACAAACAAAGTAGAAGATGTTTGAAGTGTGTTTGTATGTAGTATCATTCTTAATTCTTCATTCTATCTATAATATATACATTCGGGAGACCTCAAAATCTGTTTAAGCTCAAAAAGGTTATTTACTGATCTGACAGGTAGAAGTTATGAAGTAAAGTATGATGTTATAAGTTAAAAGGATGAGAACGGAAGTGTATTTATGATTTAAAAAGTTTCCACTGTATATATTGGACATTGATGAAGATTGTTATATCATTCTGCAGGCTGAATTTACATTGAGATGACAATGTTTGTAAAGTTGCAACTCTTGTAAAAATACTCCTAAATGTATTTCATCACTTTTAATGATTTTTTGACTTCGACGTGTGCATTTTATTGGGTTGTCTAAGTCTATGCAGTTTTTTAAAAATGGTATTTCCCCGCTATTTTTTTTTTTTTTGTAAATTTTTTTTATATACTATTCAATATAATTTTTTCTGCTCTAAAATGCTAGTGTCACTGTTTTTCTGTTTGTTTATTAATTTTTGGAGTATCAAGTTGAGAAAATCGAACATTTTCGACACATACTTCTTTTCGCCTTTAATCAATATTAAAATTGTTATCCAGAAGTTCAACAGTGATATTTTTTCTACAGACCTGACCTCGCTTCGTCAGATTATCACCATTTTCGGTCAAATGCGTGGCGTTACTTTCAACAATGACAATGACCTCAGAAATTGGCATCTTGACTATTTCGATACCAAACTACCCGATTCTTATAGAAAAGACATCGGTTGAAAGATGGGATGAATTCTGAACAATAATGGAGAAAACATTATTGATTAAAAATAATTATTAGGCATGTTTCAAAGGCAAGTAAGGATTGCACGGTATGATATTTTTGTTGTCCATTATCATACCGCTGATTTCTGTTTTAATACCTCGGCGACGTCGACATAAAAGTTACTCATCAACATTGCAAAATTTCCACAATGAAAAATTTTGTAAACTTATTTTTATATTTGCCATCTTCTATGCAAGCTGCATATGGGTTCTGCACATCGCAAAGTCTATGCATCATACAAAGAATGACAATATCGTGCACTTTACGATCCGTGTTCACATTCGAGGTTTCTTTGGTGTTGTAAATTTATCCTTAGCCTGCAGTGTCATCAAGATGGGAAACCTCGCTTTGGAACTTAATTGCATTTGCTAGGATGTTGATTTGTCAAAGATACCATTTACCAATCAGATTAATGGTTTTAATTTTACCTTGAATATATAATTTTTATCTCTCTAACTGCTCAATTTTAAAAATAGTAAATCAAATCAAATATCTTGGAGTGATCATCGATACAAATCTTAAATAGAAAGATCAAATTTGTCAAGTTATTAAAAATATTAGAAAATTATTGTACATATTTTTAAGAATCGGAACATTTTATCGATAAAAAATTTGAACTGAGTATACTATGCATTTATTTAACTCATATTACAATATGACGTTATTAGTTGGAGATTAGTTTATAATACTAACCTGATTCCAGTAAAAATGTACAAAACCTTATCATAAAAGTAATATTAAAAAAATCAAAAGATTATTCGACAAAATTACTTTTTGAAGAATTAAAAGTACCAACATTTCGTGATATATTTAAAAGAAATTCTATTCTTCAAAAAGAAAAAGAAAAATATGATTTTATTACTGAAAATCGTACTAGGTTCAAATTTATATTTTCATGCTCAAAAATTAACACATCATTTGCACAACACCACTATACGCACATAGGAAAAAAAAAATTAACAGCTTACCCGAAAACATCAGGATGATTATTGAAAATAAAGAAATAATCAATGCTATCAAAAAACACTTTAAAGATTAACATGTACCCCGAAAAATATAATATACTTATATCGTTATTGCTATTAATTTATTGTATTTTATTTTATTAAAAGTTAGTTATTGTAAAAATACTCATTTTCTCTGGACATGCATATGCTTTTTAGAGAAGTAAAGAAGTTAAAAACAAAAAAATGAATTGTATTGTAATATTGTACTATAACAAATTAATAAAATAATAAAAAGTAAAAAAAAAATTTACCAAATCTGGGTGACCGTTTAATTGCTCACTGGATGCCGAATATTCTTAATTTATAACCAATTTGGATTTGCGATGGTTCGACATATTTTACAAAAATTGTCACAGAGAAAAATATAAAAAAAAAAAATTGTTTCACAGGTACCTTCACTACCTTCCTACCTTTAAAACAATATATTATCAGCGGTAATGTTCAGTTCTCGGTAGGCACAAAGATCATAATAATACTCGTACGAAGTTGTAAAAATTTAAAACAAATTTTAATTTTTTAATTTTACAAAAAAGTTGTTGGTTTTATGTTTTAAATAGTAACTTACCGAACAAAAATGTCATATACACCTAATTTGCATTTTAAAGGAAATTGACACTTCACTCCAATATAATTCCGGAGCAGTTTCCTATCAAATTTGCATAGAAATAAGCCTTAGCATACTACCATTATTTTTATCGAGAAAATTATGTGTTTATTAAATTTTTTTTTAATTCTTGAGCATGAATTAAAAACAAGGTGTCCCAAATTAATTCAGAAAATTTGGAATTAGTTTAGAGAATGGGTCTATTTTAAGCTTAAAACGTTATTACGTTTGTAGTCTGGTCACGGTATTTCTTAATGCTTCTCTTTTAATCATTATTCATATTTTCGCGTTTTTTACGAAAATGTGCATTTTTATTATTCATTTATATCAGAAGTTATTCACTGGATTAGACTTTCTTTTAAACGATTACTTAGATACAACTTTTACACTAATTTTAAAATTAAAAATTGAGTGTTATTTGTCATAATACAGACAATACAAGCAGTATAAGAAAGATCGCAACCATTAAATTCATTTTCCGTATGCCACACAATTGCCTTAATATATCCTCTAAAGCCAAACAAATCTGAACCGAGACTAATTAACAAAATTTAAAAAATTAGTAGTTTTAAAATTATTCAATTCAACCATTCAACACATTATCAATTTTCGACGTTATTAAAACACTTTGTCTTAGTGAAAACAAATAATTTTAAATAATATATTGTATTTATTTATATGATTTGAAACTTCAGCTACCATTTAAAATCAATATCAAAAAACAATAATTTCTTCAATTCAAAGTAAACAGTTAATAAACGTTATTTTGTATGTAATACTACGTAATTATGAAACAAACAGCTTACAAAACGGCATCGTGATGTTTTAAATTAATAACATTAAACAAAACAAAAAATGATTATTTTAAATTTAGAACATTGATTTATGCGTTAGTCTAAATATATAAATATAGGTACTTTGATTAATCTCACGTAAATTAATAAGGTTCTTCAAAAAATATATAATATTCGATGGATTAATTCAAATGACAACACATATTTTATTTCATTCAATAATATTAATATGAAAAAACGTGGAATTGTATTGTCATCTCATTCTCGCATACCTTTCCTGTGTAGCAAAATTTACGTAACAAATAACGTCCTCAAGTATTCAGGTTATACTTCTAAGAATTTAACTATTAGCGTCATCTTGAAAGAGTATGTAATTTATGTAGAATTTATCAAATTTAAAACTGAAAAAATGAAAGTACACCTTTAAGGTATTTATGCTATATCGGTTCGATATACATACTGCCTATTGTAGAGCATTGCACTACATATATGTACATACGCCTTTTTACGCAGGGTGGTTGGTCTGATCGTCACAAGATCGAAGAAAGTTTTCCAAATATATACGGATTTTTCGGATACAATAACTCTTGTAATTCATACCAGATTTTAATAAAACTTTTCTGAAATAGTGATCCGCCTGATCCGCCATCTTGTTTCAAAATAGTATCTAATCAAAAATATAAAAAAATTGTTACTCTGCTAATATTGGTCCTGAAAAAGACAGGTCAAACGTTCCACATTCTTATTCTCATGTTTTTTTTTAATATAGATACGTACACGGAATACGTGTCGCATCAAAATTCTTACTATTTTCAAACTAAGCTAAACGCTTGTGCTATGAAAATAGGATCAATTTGCTGGACTAACATGGTGGCTTCTTGGAACGAGGCTCGAACCCCCGATCACTAGATCACTAGGCGAGCATCGTAACTCCTTACATTTGGTCCAAATATTTTTCAACACACTTTCACTCACATATAAAATATACCTGATTTTTTACGGTCAATGCCGGAAGATATTTCTAATCTTACAGGAATGCTATATGAAATTTGATTAAATCCTTAGGTCCTTGATCTATGTTATTAATATTAAGAAATAACAATTTTACAATACAGACTTTATTTTTGTTGTATGAGGGTTGTATTATTTTTTATTTATTTACAGAATTCCACAAAGAAGTTATTTTAATTCAAAGTCAGTCAAAGTCAATAATTTAAAGTCCGCACCTGTCAAAGGTATGACGTCACACGTTAAAGTTGATGCTCACCTTGAAATTTTGAATGGAGTTTAATTTCAGAGTCAAACCTTACTGCCACGCATGCGCTTTATCGCAAAATAAAAGGAAACCATACACCTTTTTATATATTTTTGAGTTATTTGGTTTTGTGAAATGTAATTTGTTTACCGATTTACACTAAAACAGGCTTGCCTACTTGTGCAATGCATTTTAAAATCTGTGTAAAATATATGTAACAAACTGTATTTTTTTATAGCTGTATAATGCTCATATGTGTCTAAGTAAATAAAAAAAACCTCCGGTTGAAAAAAGGTGCTTATTTTGCTAACTCTTTCAGTGCTCGTCGAAGGTTGCGGAGCTGACTCCAGACCGTCACTTGTCGTTGACCTCCCTGATTTCTATATCGATGCTCATATTTAGCATGTAGTCGATATTGTCATCTTATGGGGCTGGAAATATTGGCCCTTCTCCAGTTTTCATCAATTGTCCTTGGCGAGAAAATTACGTTTCTTTCTTGTCATCAATGTCTTTTCATTTCATTGTCCTGGCATTTCTAAAAATGCCAGGTTGGGTTCTCTGGAAATTATGAATTATTTGTTTGAAAGATCATTATCATTATTTTTGGCTAAAGTAATGTTTATCCGCTTTGTAGAAACGATGAGCAGAATGTTGTTCGCTTTATTTGAATTGAGAATACTTTTGATATGTAGGTACTTACTGTTTGGTTGCCTTCAATAGAATTAAATTAAATAAGTATGACCACGCACTTTTCTTCTATCCATGTTGATAATAATCGATAGCGTGACTAGTTATAGTGGGATACCGGCTGAGAATGTCTTACGCTTTCTCCACATGTAAACATTTCTCGGAATCGCCATAACATAACCTTGCGCGCAATAACTGTCATAGATAAGAACACAGTGCGAAATCATAGATAATTTCTAGATTCGTAGACGGCTGCATCTTAAGCGGGACGTGGAATTTATAAACATCTAAAATTTAAAGAATGTACATGTCTTTGTCAAGGCGTACACTCTGGATATAAATTTTAAGGTAAAGCCAATGAGAGCTGAGCGCTTTACTTTAACGAGTATAATTTCAGCATTCTGAATACAGGCCCTAGTTTTCTTTCAATTTACGCCTAAACATATCCAAATAGAGCTCCGAAGTTGTCATGGGATTTCGTTTTTATTCCAATGAGCAAACGCGGCACCCATCTCACCGATAGGTTTCTCGTGCCCAATTTTTCGTGTACAAAAGTTCACTCGAGATGTTTATAATGTTAGCAATCTTTGATCTTTACCCAGCGGTCTGCTAATACGATATAATGGATAATGTTGACCATATCCTCCGTAGTCGCCTCAATCGGACGGCCTGGGCGCTCTTCATCAAAAATTGATGTTCAGCCATTCGTTAAAATAATATCTGATGTAGTAATCGAAGGTGCATGGTTCTTATAAATGACATGCAACTTCATTTTGATTTCCTCATACGTCTTCCTATCTAAAAAAGAAATAAAATCACTTTTTCCATGGTTGCAAACAAATACAAACATGCCCACTTTTAACAGCTATCAAACAAAATATGTCTGAAATTTTGATAGGTGTCGTTTGAAAAAAAGCCTAGCATAGCTGAATAAAAGCATATCGCGTTCTGCTAGTTCTAAATAATTAAACTAGTGTATATATTGGTCAATTTAATATAATTAAATTATATCACATACCTATCTATAGTTTTTCACAGATAACTTGAGCCTTAAATCAGAAAAAAATCTTTTTCGTTATCAAATATTAGCGATCATGTTGGTGAGTATTATTTTATTACAACAATTCTAAATAGTTGGACTGTTGACTAATGTTACCACTAGTTTTGGATCATGGTGTACGCATAAAAAAATCTTTCTGCAATTTTAAGGACTAATGTTATTATTTGTATGTTGGGAGAGAAAATAGTAAAAGCATTACCATACTAGTATAAGACTATTAGTAATCTGGGTTGACCGTATTACTAATGAAGGTGTATTATGACGCATAAATAAGTCAAGAGAACTAATACCAATCATCAAGGAAAGCTGCATATTTCGGACACATTTTCTGCAAACAATGACATACAGTATTTTAATTTTCACAACTAATATTTGTACTACACACACGTTGGGTTATTGGCATTACTTTTGTTTTGAGAAGCGCAGGTTAAAACTAAACTAATTACAGTATTGTAGTCTATTCGGGAGGTTTCGGTCGTAAACGGGAATATGAACAGTAAATGTAAAGTATTAAGGAATGTTGTGTGTGTGTGTGTGTTTTCTCTGAGTTTAAATTCTTTTGTATTTCAACAAGTTTAGTTGTGAAAACTAAAATAATCATGTTACACGACAAAGTAACCACCATGATAATGAATGATTTAATGATATACAGATTTTGTGTCAGCGGCGCCATCAGTCGTTAAACATGGGTACTTATCATTCAGCCCTCGTATTATGCATGGATATAATTACCACTGTTCATTTTATTATTAAAATAATTCGGAAGATTGAATACAAACAACATATGATAGAGCGAGTAAACATGTTACGTCTCACGACATTGCGGTGCTTAGCTGAACATTCCAGTATCATATATATTTTCCAATCACGTCGCAATTTTTGCGGCGGAGTAATGCCATTTCTAGTCGAGCAAATCAACATTAACCCAGATTCTCAATCTGTTCAGCACGAGGGTCCGATTCATGTTGCACCCTCGTGCGTATTACAATCGCATTATTTATAAAAACAATTTAAACCGGTTGATTTTATTTGCGAATTAAAAAAATATATTTGTATTAAAATAACGCTCTTCATTCATTATTACTTTCTTTCACACTGCCGGCCGATTGTGTAAACCGAATATCTCTGTAAATATACTAAATACAGAGTTCATATTTTTGGTATTCCTCCGTGATATATTTATGCATTGGATAAAATAATTACAATATATAAGAATTTACCATACGCAACAATAAAAAATGTTTTCCCAAAGAAGCCGACGTGACTTTGTCAATACTTTTGTGTGTTTACGTGCGGTGAGATATGAACGGTGCAGTGTGCAGGGCACGGGGTCCCGGATGGCGATGGTCACTTAATGGCAGAGCGTGCGCTGGCCGAGTTAGACGTGTCTTATTCTGTCGTTTGTGATCAATGTTATTTCTCATTTTTAGCACTTTTAAACAACAATTGATATGAATATTGACATATATATCAACTACTATTATAACGATTAATATAGGTAATAAATGTAAAATATTCGAATTTATCCAACTTAAAAGTCGCATAAGTCTACATGTACACCGAGTTTACAGCACCGGAACGCGGATTTTTATTTTAGCACCGTAAGGGAAAGGTTAAGCATTTTACTTTCTAAAGTAGCTAATATTACCTTTCACAGCAATACCGTCAGTTAAATTATTATACCTCAAATAAGTATTCTGTCAGCCGGTCTTTCATTTAAAATGTATAATAGCAACCGTTGTTCATCAGATGTATAATTAAAATATTCTTATAAACTAGTAAACTACCCGTTACAACGTAACTAAAAAAATATATATTTAATTATTTTAACATAAAAAATAACAGTTCCTGTATCTCAATTAATTTTATTTTTTATTAATGAAACAAATTAACAGAAGAAGATATTTTGGTTAAATTTTGAAATACATTTATGGGAGCAATTGGAATCCGTAAACATTGAGAAGACTTGGGAACAATTTAGCTCAAACTCAGGTATAGCGTTACATGACACACATTTACAGGCTTTTATTATTATGCGATACTATGTCATAAATAATTATTTTAATATATTATGTGTGCTGTTTAAAAAAAGGAAAAATTAATTATCAAACTTGATCCATAGATGGCGATGATGTAATGGTATTCGAAGCGAGTCCACATACTAACATATATAGAACTTTCAAAAATTTGAAAAATGTAGAGATTGAGGGGTGAGAATTGGTGAAAGTTACATATATATTTAAAGTGATCACTTAAATCAGCCGAAGACATGTCTTTAACCCTGTAATTATCACATACTTTCATATATTTTCCATTAAATATAATAAAAAATACCTTTGTCTATATGGGATATTGGATATTTGTTTAATTGTTTTTGAATAATTCTACTTTATCGCATAAAAGCTTGAATAATAAATCTCTGTTTTTCTTATTTTTATTTTCCCCTTCATGTCACAATTAACATTTAGTGACTCCAGTTAGATGAGACTAGGCTCGTATTGCACCTTTACATTCCCGCTTCTGGATCATCCTTAAAGCTGACTTCATGGTCTTTTCTGCTAGATGCAATGTATCTATCCACTGCTGTGGCACTCTTACAGGCTTTCTTTGGCTAAAAGTCGTGCCCAGAATAATCTCCTTTTCTAGGCACTCTTGACACACAATTTTGCTGAAGTATTGGGATAATATTTTGTTAAATACTAATTAAATGTATAATTAGAAAGATATACGTATAAAAACTATTTTAACGAAAAATATTATTGTTGCTACTGGGATCTCTTGCCAAACCGGGGAAGGTGCATTATACAACTATGCTACAGTGACAGTACCTTAGACGACAAATTTTCGAATCTATATGTTACACTTTTTCAAATTAATACATCTATCGTTCCATTATTTCAAAGCCATCTACTTTGTTTTTACGGAATCTCTAATACCTTTGAGTAAACCAATTTTATTAATTAATTTAATTAAAATGAATTTTTATTAAATTTTGTCAAACGTACTGTCGTTGTAGCATAATAATGATACCTTCACCCTTCCCCGGTTTGGAAAGAGATTCATGTTCGAATCCCGGTAGCGACAACAATATTTTTCGATAAAATTGACTTTTTATGTATATCTTTCTAATTAATACATTTAATTTGTATTGAAAACATCACAGACTCTTGTTTTAAATAATTACATTTTCACAATAAGAATGTGTTTTCCTTAATAATATTTTGTTCACTACTATTGATAGGATTGAAATTAGCAATTATAATATTAGAAATTGAAGGATTGGAAGCGTCGTGCTACCCACGAGGGATGTAGCAATTGAAGGATTGGAAGCGTCGTGCTACCCACGGGGGGCGTAACAATTGAAGAATTGGAAGCGTCGTGCTACCCACGAGGGATGTAACAATTGAAGGATTGGAAGCGTCGTGCTACCCACGAGGGATGTAACAATTGAAGGATTGGAAGCGTCGTGCTACCCACGGGGGGCGTAACAATTGAAGATTTGGAAGCGTCGTGCTACCCATGGAGGACATAACAATTGAAGGATTGGAAGCGTCGTGCTACCCACGAGGGATGTAGCAATTGAAGGATTGGAAGCGTCGTGCTACCCACGGGGGGCGTAACAATTTTTACAAAACGTTTCCAAAAGAACAATATCAAATACCTCTAGAATGAGAATTGGGTATTGCCAGGTAGCTTCACATTTATTTAGATTGAACTTAATAGATTCCCCAATGTATGAGTGTGGTGCCGAGGAGGAAACCCTTGACCATATCTTTTTTGCCTGTCCATTGCAGATCACAGGTTTTTTTTACAGTAATCTCGTCAATGGTAATTTTTAACTCCCGGTTAACTTGTGTCGTCTTTCCCTTAACTTGTCACATTTAATATATAAAATTGCAAATTTTTTGAACGATAATGGAATTGACTTGTAATATAATATTCTCTATTCTATAATATAATATTATTGTACTTTTTTCTATATAATAAAGTTTTAACATGATTAATGGCACAAATCACTCTTGAAGGGTGGATTGAGAAAGAAGAAGAAGTCCTTTAATACCATATATATGTACATAAAATAATCCATTAATGTCTTCTTCAGTGTGTACTTGTAATTTTTATAATACAACCAGAATTATTGCAATAAAGGATTAATAACGTCCGAACAAATAAATGATCGCATTTTGTATTTGGTATTGAGTGCCCGAAGGTAGTTGAGTAATAGGGTATTTTCTCTGTTTTCGTAAAAGCTATGCGTGTCTGAGCACCTAGAACAAGCATTTAATAGCAATATGGGAACGCTTATCCCATTGAATTCAGAAAATAACATTGCTACACGCAAACATAAAACTTGTGTGACATATTTAAAGATTTTTAAAATATTCATATATATTTTGAGATACGCTATTATTGCTAATTAAATTTAATTATTTTAAATCTAACAATAATATGTTAAATTTAAAAAAGTATATAAATAATTTTGTATTTTCGTAGAAAGCAATAAATTTGTGGTTTGACATATTAGATTAATTAAAAAAACAATTAGTTTGTATGAAGCCATGAAATTTATTATACGTCAACCGGTTTTGCTTATCTCAAGCTTCTTCAGAACATATTTGAAACAAATCATAAATACAAAAAGAGTGCACTTATATATACATAAAGAGGAAGATTGAATATAAAATTACACGTGAAAGAGAGAGACAGAATACATATATAGACAAATAGAACATCAAGGGAGACATAATACAAGATTATATGCGAAAGAGAAAGACATACATATACAGATAGACGGAAAATAAGGGAGAAGAAAATACAGTGTTGATGGATATTAAATTGATTTTAAAGGAAACATACCTAATATGGGACGAATGGATAAATTAATTTGATTATTAAGAATTGGCGAACCGTTATTTATTGTCTTATTTATTTCGAAGGCTTCTAAATTGTCCAACCGGAGACCAGACTCGTTTTTATGAAGAATATTGATCCCTGTACTATTATTAAAAGGATGGTATTTTTCAATAATATGGTTGGCAAACGGTTGTTGGTTGGCAAATGGTTGGTTGCTTTTATATTCTATATTATTTTATATTCTGTTTCCCTCGATGTTCTATTTAACTATATATGTAGTTTCTCTTTCGTAATTTTATATTATATCTCCCTCTTTATGTGTATATAAGTGCACTATTTTTGTATTTATGATTAGTTTCAAATACGTCCTGATGAAGCTTGAGATAAGCGAAACCGGTTGACGTATAATATATTTCGTGATTTCAAACAAAGTGATTGTTATTTTATTTAATATAAATAATTTTTAATTTTTTTAAAATCAATCTTCAAAATATAATATTTTCCACACATTAAGTAACCAGAATAAGCTGTTTAAATATTATAATTTGAAACAGTGTAAAAACTTAAAAATAAGAACAATATCTGTTGCCATAAGTACCCTTCGATAGCTGGTCCTGGGTCTTCTATAGGTAATGTTGAATACATTCATTCAATCCATGCAAATATAAATACACCAACCTTTGTGAAACTGGACTGGAAGACGCCGATGGTCGCTCTCCTTGCAGTCTCGAAACTTTTAAACTCTGCTGGCCAGCCTCCGAAACTATATCACAACCAAAAACCGAAAAATAATAGACAATATGTTTTTATATCACCGCCGTAAAATATATCCGCTCGATTCCGAAACTGTCTCTCACCAATAGCAGTTTTGCTTTTATTACCTATCAAAGTATAAAAACGCGTAAACAATATTAATATAATAATATAAAAAAATAATTACATTTATCTACATCTATATGACTGAAAATAGAAAAAAAAAGATATTGATTGTTTTTTGGTTCTATATATATTAACATATTTTTGAAAGAATATGCTCGAAAGTCTTCGACGTTATTCACCCTGCCGATGTTAATATAACTGTGTCGAAGAAATATTTTATTAATCCTAATATTTATTGAATCTAAGAAGTATTTTGAAAGGCGTGGAAATTTCAAAGGAACTCATTATATTTCATAGACGAAGTTAAATATAAAATATATAGGTTATGTAATACGAGAAGATTCAATTATATTAATTAAGCTAATATTTTATTAAGAATAAAAATGATAATAAATGTAGGCAACAAAGTATTGTACAGAGGAGTGAAAGTAGTATTATACACGTAAGGTGAGTAATCTGAGTCATAATTATGATAAAATATGACGAACAGCAGAATTTCGAAAGAGACTGTCAGGTATAGAACAGGAGAAAGATACTTAAATACTTCTGAGGAATAGTAATTAGATATAACGAGAACTTAGATAATTTGAATTCATGTAATATATGAATTATAATTTATCTACCGAATTCATATATTATTTTGTGTAATTTGCTAAACTTAATCATGAAACATATTCGGATTTTAAATAATTCACATAATCTATTACAAAATGATTGCTCTATTAAAACAATTTAGATGAATAAATACAACTGTTGTATCCTGATAACTCTTCCAACATCATCGACATGATCATTGAATTGATTGATCAATATGATCAATTATATTTTCAAACGTAATATGAAGTATAATAAAGACAGCTATGCCAGTAAAATAAAAAAGATAGCTGTATTACTACAGTACAAAATATACTTATTAGGAGAACACATTCTTATTGTGATGTTGTAATTATTCAGAACATAGGTCTGTGATATTTCAAATAATGGAACGTCTAAATGTATTAATATTAAAAAGGTAACATATAGGTTCGAAAATTGTCGCTAAAAATATTATCGCTGTAGCATAGTTGGATAATGCACCTTTCTCGGTTAGGAAAGAGATCCAGGTTCGAATCCCGGTGGCGCAATAACAATATTTTTTGATAAAATTGATTTTATATGTATATCTTTTTAATTAATATATTTAATTCATATTCAAAATATAATTGCTTATAGGTTCTAGGCAGTCAAGAAAATCTAGTGAAAGTGTAGTATTTCCAATAGTGAAAATGATTTTAAGCCCACGTAAATTAATGTGAAGCGAAATGCACATATCATCAATATTGCCTGTCAAAACATATAACTTTTCCAGCATGAAAGGCATAATATAACAAAAATTAAATGTAAAAATTGTATAGTTATTAATAAATAAATAGTATTACTAATTTTAAACTGAGTTAAGCGCTTATGCTACACTATACATATGTGGTGTATAATAGAACTAACTTGCTGGTATTCTAGACGAGGCTCGAACCTCTGATCTCTTAAGTTATTACCGCTAGACCAACAAGTACGTCTTATGTAACTGATATATTAATTTTTGGTATTCATAATTTTATAGTTTAATTTATATTTGGGGATTTAGACAAACGCGAATTATTTATATACATAAATTTGAAGAAATAAATATTATAAAATCTGTGTAAGTTTCGCTAGCTGCTAGCGGATGCAAGGACTGGGTAAACCAACGTTTCAGGTGGAAACGTTGATTTAACTAGTAAGTACATAAACCAAAACTCATAGAATGTAAATAGAGATCGAAATTTGGTTTACATTGAGCATGGTAGCTACACTAAATCAAATATTAAATGAAAAATTGCAAAATATATGTTTTAGAACTATAAAAGACACACTATAAAGGTACTTGATTATGTGAGAAAGAAACACCATCTACTTTTTAGGTATTAATAATTTAGAGAGGTAAGTACTATAAAGCAGCCAAAGATATTCTACCATGACGTGATGTGATTATAAGTGATCGATTTATGTATTTCAAATAAATTCTCTTCCTATTTAAACTGTACGTTCTTCAAATATATGTTCCAATACCAGGATCAGGCAAATAATCGATAAATGAATTCTATAACCCCTTAACTAGTACTAGAAGAGAAAATTTATGGTGATCATATGTGATACAAATAGCCAAATGAAACGGTACCCAAAATAACATGAGACACTCAAACTAACACGAGATACTCAACTAGAACTAGGATTTCGTAATGATAAAAATGTTTCTGAAATTTTATATTGAATACAAATATGTATTAATAATACATGATTTAAATAACAAGCGCAACACTTTCAGGATTTCCTGAAGACAAATGTCGAAAAAGGGTAGGTTTCACAGTCATGAAAAAAATAATAGCCTAACCACTATTATAGTGGCCAGACTTAAATATAATATACATTTTGAGAATAATATAACTCTAGATCTAAAGTAAAGAATTATATTTAATAAAAAATAAGTGAAAAATCCACGTAAAGTTGAACGAATAAGATATTAATTTAGATCTAATTTAAGGTGCACCATGGAACAAGATGAATAAAATTGATAGATTCACTGATAACCAGTATCCATTTTCCTATAAACTGACACATGCTGGAGTATGACTCAGTAAGGGTAGGACTGAAAATAAGAGATTTATTTATTAATAAGTTACGTTCCGGGTGGTCCAATGACTTATTTCTTCTAATTCCCTAATCATGATCTCACGTGCATCATTCATAATCACACAGTTTCAGAGAATTTGTTCCGGCGTCACGCAACGTTTCACGGACAAGTCCAAAGACGAAGATCTTACTAAGAAAAAGCCCATGCCTCGAGATCATCTATATCTCGTAGTGATCCAGCGCTGGAGAACCATCCCCCACCTTTCATTTTCACCACCATAGAGGGGACAAAGGTGAAAGTCCTTTTCCCAAAACACAAAAAGTAGTTTTGTGTAAATCGTTAAAATTACACCACCATATCATTATATGCCACACGATCAAATAATGCTCACTTTAATCAACAAATGCCTAAAAAAATTCACAAGTTGGCAATGACCTCATGAAAATAAAAAGAACCAGAGTTCAAATTCTTAATATCCACCAGATATATTATCAAATACAAATAAAATGGAATTATTATTGTTGCTACCGGGATTCGAACCTGAATCCCTTCCAATCCGGGCAATGTGCATTGACCGATTATGCTATAGCACTACAGTGCATTGACGACCAATTTTTGAACTTATATGTTACATTTGTTCAAATTAATACATCTATCGTTACATTAATTGAAAACTATACCACAATCGGTTAATGCACGTTCACGGACTGGAAGAGATCCAAGTTCGAATCACAGTAACATCAACAACATTTTTCTGTAAAATTGACTTTTTATGTATATCTTTCTAATTAATACATTTAATTTGTATTGAAAACATCACAGACTCTTGTTTTGAATAATTACAACTTCACAATAAGAATGTGTTATTTTTAATAAGATATATTATAGAGAAATGCTGTGAGTTTTAAATTATAGCCACCTCTGTATATGTTGTATATTGTTATATTAATAATGTAATCCCTCGAATTATATTCTTTTAAACAGTAGCCACATTTGAATGACGCCAACACCGGTTTGCGAGTAGGTACTGTCATATATTTTAGTATCTGAGTGTCGCGGGAAGGTACGTCGGACGGTCAGCGGCGCTCGCCACTTACTTTCGGGGAGGCAGGCCGACCAGTCGCGATGTACCCAATGTTGATTGATCATCGGACTCATCTGGCGTGACGGCCACGATACTGCACTTTGGAGGATAGAATGGATGCGTTAGATACTACGTCCGAGATTTAAAGGTTATGTGACCATTATTATTTAATCGTAAATGTCAAATGGAATGACTGATTACCACCATCGAGGTGGGATTATCTTTGCAGTCAAGAGTTGTATGCTTTGCAAATTGTACTTCAAAGCGTCGCCAGTATTGGTGTATATTTGGATTACTTAATATTCGAGAGGCGTGCCGCAGTGGTTGTATCAACTATGCTTTGGATTTATGCTTGGTTGTATTTAATGCCCGAACGGAGAGGTTGTTTATAATCTGATTCTATTTTTTTTATATTCAATAAGTCTAGTAAAATTAACCTCTTTCATTGATTAGATTAGATTCCCTTTCATTATAAATTCACCATAAGTGATAGAGAAAGGTTGTCAGCGTAGCTAAGTGAGCAAAACTTATTTCAGCCGAGACTATATTCACATGCTCTCCGATTGAACTGCCGGTGATGCAACGAAACATCATCCCCCGGTTTCCGCTTGCGTAACAATATACTATTAGGTTCAATGTAGTGTTGAAGTGTTGAAATATCGAAAAATGACTTCGTCAAGACATTTACCTGAATAGACTAGTAATAATCAGAAACAAGAAAGGTTAAATAGAGACCCCCTACTTGTTGCAATGACCAGATCAAGAAGACCACAGGCTTCTTTTTCAGACTGTCAAGAACATGAGTATTAGGACATCTCAGGTGATTCAGAGATGACGAGAGAATAATAAAAAAAAATATTTTATCAACTTTTTGACTTCTATATGATACCATAATAAACAGAAAAATTGCAATCTTTTCGCAAGCCGAATCGCGGCTCTATTTTGAAAGTATTTGGATTTATTTGCACGTCGCATTATTTTAAATCCACTTTGTTCAGATTTAAAACAAGACCCCTTCTGTAACAGTACTATATATCGGTTTTTACAATGTTGATAGATAGTTGAAAATCGGTCATCTTGGATGATACACAGTATTGTTGCAGAGAAAACAATTTAAAATGGTATTTATTATTATTTTTATTCATTTTATATGGTTGTTGAATATAATGTCTATGGTTTTCATATGATAGCGCACGGGCAAGCTAAAAGGTCGGTATGTCTGTGTGCGTGTATGAATCTGATAAGTGTATGTGCATGCGAGAGATAGCGCTCTCTTTGCTTCGAGTCGTCAACCCAGTTAGATCATTTGTCTTATATTGTAATCTGTATTTATTGTGAACGTAAATAAATACCTGAAGTTGAGTATTATTCACATTACCGATTCACCGACATTATTCAGAATAAGAAATAATCATCTCGTGCAGCGGTAAATAGATGGCACCATATGGTCATCACAATTGGCGCAGCCGGATTATAGCTGGCGCCATGATATATCACATTTATTATACTACTTGATGCCCAAGAAGATATTCAATGTTTTGGCATTCATATAATACAGTGTTGTTGCAGGAGCGGGTCTCAAATTGTAATCGCTTTAAATGTAACGCGGTTTATATTAAATCAGAAATATTGTTGGCAAAGAAATATGAAATGGCAAGAATCCTTAAAAAGTAAAAAGTCATCCCATAAATATAGAAGAGGAAGCAACATTTATTATAAGTTGACAATCCATCGTAGTCTTTACCTACATTTACAGACGAGAGAGTGTTCAAATCCTATATCACTCTTTTGTCTTTACGGTAGTCGTTAGGTCTTCTACAATGCTTGGAGCCGATAAGTCGGTAGCTTTAGTGCTGCGATCTTTGTTATTCTTCAAACAGATGAAAAAAAAATATTTTTGTTGGTGTATTTTTTAAAATATATTTAGATGTAGGTACATATTGCCGAACATAGGTAAATATTGACACTAAATGTACCATTATAAAAAATAATTAGATGTACGTACATGTGATATATACAACTCTTTATACAGGGTGAATATTATATTCCAGGTTGATGTTGTTTGGCCTCCGTTTTAGTTTAGCAAATATTTATCAGTTTGCATTTAATAATCGTAAAGAATAGTTAATTACACTTTATTATGGAGCACCTAACGTCTCAACAATGTGTTGAAATTATTAAAACATTTTATCTAGATAATAATGGCAATTCTATAACCATTATCGGTGATCGCTATCGTCACATGTTGGAAAACTTCTTGGTGAGCGAATTGGGTCGATTAGACCTGCAATATATGGGGTTTGACAAGACGGTGCCATCTCACACACAACCCGAGCTACGCTTGAAATTTTGCGAGAAAATCTTTCCGGCCGCATTATGTCAAAATGATTTGACGGCTCTCGATTATTTTATGTATGGGTACTTGAAAGTATGATCTACGCCGATAAGCCAACAACAGTTCCGATGATACAGGATAATATTCTAAATGAAATTGCTGAACGTGAAGTGTGCGAAAATGTTATGAAAAATATGGTTAAAAGAGCAAGCATTTGTAACCACCTGAGCGATGTCATATTCTACAAATAATTTTAATAAACGAAGTAATCGATAAATAAAAACAAATTAATTACAAAATGGTTTCATTTCCTAGTTTTTCAAAAACAACATCTCCCTGGAACATAATATTCACTTTGTATAATGGATAATAAATTACCATTAACAATGATGTGCAATTAGACAACACTATTATTATAGAAAGTATAAAATGTTTTAGGAACTTATTGACATACTTATTTTATTATATAGAAGCAATCATGATAAATATACTTATTTATTCGAAAAATATAAATAATTAACAATAGTAATTTTATAAATAAATTTACTTATAATAATACGAGAACTTAACTTAAATAGTATATAAGAAAATACCTTTAATTTTATTTAAGGTCAATCAAGGTCAGTTCGTAAAAAGTACTTGTAATGTAATAATAAGAATAGGATAAATAAGTAATCTAGCTTACTTAACAAAAGTATAAAGAAATAATCGAAATGGAATTTAAACTTTGAAAAGAAAGCGTACGCTTTAAAATAACAATACGAGAGCGGGGCGAAACAGGGTACGAAATGAATTAAGCGATAAAAGACAACAAATATTTGAGAAATTCTGGAAAACTTGCTCGAAAGCTAAGGGAACAATATTTGGCTGTAATGGTTGAATACTACCGAGAGACGAAGGAAAATAATAAATGACAATGTGCCTGGAAGACAAAACTCATAAAAAAAAATTGACGGTAACTGATGTCAAAACGATAAAAATACGCCACACAACATATCGTATATATGATTAAGTGACTAAGTTATGGTAATAATTGAGAACCACAATAGGACAAACAAAAGTAATATGATAAATAAAGTGTTCTTTGACTAATCCCTATGAACCACTTATAATGAATTAGAGTTTAACAACTATTGAAAACGTTGTAGTATTGCGTATTGTACTAGTAATAGCTTAAATCTTATATATAATGGTTAAATATGGCAGGTGTACCCGATTCTCATATTTGCCAATATCAACAGTTAAAATATACTAATATGTTGACGAGTATATATAATTTAAATATATATTATATAAAGAAGACTGTAAAAAAGATTGTTAACTTTGTTTCATTAACCAATTAATTAATTAATTAATTAAATACATCTACCGGTTTCAAAGTACAAAGTTAACAATCTAAAAAAAAAATTATCGTATACATGTTGAAAAAATAAAATCAAAAAAGTAATTTACATAAATAATTGATGAAAGGGTAAAGTAGAATGAGATTTAATGCGCTTTATTATTAAATGAAAACTTAAGCAAAAACAGTCAGTTGTATTAATAATAAACGTTCCAGCAGACTTTATTGAAATTATAAGAAAGAACTCGTCAAAATTGAATTTAAAACATTCATTTGTACTAGTTTTGTATTACAACGCGCTGTTACTGAATCGGCTTGATAATTATGTAGGTACCAATAAAATAACGCATCTGAAATGTTTCCAAATTAAAACAAAACGAGATTTTGTTTAAAATCAACCTAAAACCACCCGATTAACAAAAATTTGACATTGTAAATATGTATATGATAATTATTCTTTTCGTGATAAAAACTAGCATGGAATTTTTTTAGAATTTTCTTTGAATAATTCTAAGCAGCCAGTTCCATGTCTGACCTGGCTGTAAAGGCAAGAAATATTACAATTATCACAATACTGAAGATTTATAAATACTTAGTAAACTAAAGTTGTTTTTTATTTGCAAAACTAAGATATTTAATCAATATTATACAAAATATATATTTTTACTTAATTCATTCCTCTCAAAACTTTAGTAGTGCTAATAAACTCAAGTAGAGTAATAACATTGTTTAATTTATGTCCATACATTATGATGAAACTCTACAAAGTTAACGCCGATTCTATTGAAAATATACGTGGATATATTTTAGTTAAAATTAATATAAAGGTTAATTTTATTAGTTATGTAATCTTGTATGTTTCTTTCTAAATGTTCTACAATTATTTTGTTTTTAAAATGAAATTTATTAAATACAATCCATACAATTTTTCTCAATTTTTGAGGTAAGTCTTCCAAACTCTTCTTGTCTATTCCCGAAACACCTTTTCAATATTTCAGACGCCAATATCGACGTACACAGTGCATATGAAATTTTCCTGAATTATATATTTATAGAGATCAGAGCGGTACAAAAGAAGATACATTATTTAATCCACATCACTGCAGAAGGCCCGTTCCCTCGATTTTTACCTCGCATTTTTCGTACCCCAAGAGTAATCTCCTTTGATACCATTATTTGTAGACCACTTTTTTATCATTTTTTTGAAAACGATACAATAAACCTTTTTATAACATATAAAATGTAAATATGACTAAATAAAGTAAGAAAAAAGGTAATTTCCGTAAACTCGATTTTACAGTTTTTTTTAAAATAAATATTTGCGTTTGTTATAATATAAAGTTTAAAATATTGGTCCAATTTGTATTGGAGAGAATTTATCGTAATTTAGAAATAAATTGACAAAACTAAGAAAATATTGAGTTCGAACCATTTAAAAAAATATATAAATTAAATTTTATTTATAAAAAAAAAAAAATAGAGATGCGTACATACATATCACATATGTCACATCAATATTGTCAATACATGTCACATCAATATTCTTACTATTTTTAAACTAAGCTAAACGCTTGTGCTATGAAAATAAGACTAACGTGCTGGTGTCTTGGAACGAGGCGCGAACCCCCGATCACTGGATCACTAGGCCAACAAGCTACTCAAGTGCCTTATAAGTACGTCTTAGTGTACACCTCATAGATGTTGAAGATCCAAGAGAAAATCTTTGTGACAATTATATATTTATTACAGTATGATACAATTTAGATACAAGGTATATCACTAGTACTAATTTAAATATTAATTTATCTTTTTCACCCTATTCCTGAATGGATTGCTGTCGTGGTTTCAACATTTATCTTGATCTTATGGTGTCAGCAGACAGATCAATCAGAGCCTCTTCATTTTTTAGTTATGATCTAGATAACTCATTGAGCTGATTTCAAAAGCTAATTCCGTTTAATAACGCTTAGACAGATGTTCTTGTCAATTTTTCTTGAAATTTTTCTCTGAAGAGCTAAAGAGTCACCGATGAGCTTTTATCTCTCTGCTTCTTCTTTCTTATATATCTATTGTTAATGTTTGTATACCAGTGATAGTATTAAGATATCTTTTAAGATGGTTATTATGGTCATTGGAATACTGTTTTGACTGTACCTACTGCACAGCGAACGTAGTATTTCACTAGTTATGTCAATTCTACCATTAATTAATTGCTCCATCTCATCGCCTATTCTATGAAAATTACACCCTTACGTATTTGAAGGAGTCTACTTATTTCAATGTCTCTGCTTGTTAGTCAATGTGACACAGAGACCCGTTTGGTTAATAATCTTGACTTGATAATTTAACCTGTCAGCATTGATTCATCATTGAAGTAAAAAGCGACTTTCAACTTTTGCTGTGATGCTGCTAAAATTATTTTTACAACATAAAATACAATTCTCACAGAAGCTCAATTTTGATGGTGATGATAAAGAATTTTTTTTTTTTTTTAAATATGGGATTACCATTTCAAAAATTGTTAACTTGTGTAACAATTTTTTAAACTGAAATATTCATAGTTATTCAGCCTAACTCCCATGAATTGCCGCCAGTTCGCACTTAATTTTAATGCTAACCTGCAGAAAATCCACCTGGGTTGTCCTGCCGGGTCTTCCGGTTGGTCGAAGCTATAGCTGAGTTTCGTCGTATTTTTATGAATCAATGATTTAATGTTATCCGCTTCCTGTTTGACGCTGTATCGCCACTATTTTATCTTGAAGCCGCACGTACGCACTTTTAATATCTGTTGCTATAATAGCGGGAAAGTAGAAATAATAAAAAGATACAATAAATTGTTTTCTTTCCTTTGCTTATCCGCATCGCTTTTATATAATATTTTGCTCTGAACATATTCGGTAAACGCGTAGAGTTTTATTAAATGTCATTTTTCTAGATTACATTAAGATTCACAACTGCGAACTGAAATTCAAACAATCTCTTTTATATTTTTATTTATTTTCTTTGTTTTATTAACCACTAGAAAATAGATTCTGTCAAAGAAACAATATATGTTTTAGTTAGTTATGACATTTTGAAGAAGAAAATGGTATTTTTCAAAACCGGTAGATGTATTTAAACTCATTTTAGTGGTTAATAAAACAAAGAAAATAAATAAAAATATGAATCTTAACCACAAAGATAACATTGCTGATTTTAAAAGTATAATCTCTTTTATTATTACAAATTTGTTAAATTTGGGAAATATAATCTTTTCATATAAACCAATATGCTTTATAATTAAGTGATTGTTAAAATTAATATTACAACATAAATACAATGATATAATTCACGCGTTGGATTTAAATCACGGAGAAAATTACTTTTATTAAGGAGAATACATTTTTATTTTGGAGTTATAATTATTCAGAATATAGGTCTGTGATATTAATTAAATGTATTAATTAGAAAGATATACATATATAATCAATTTCATCGAAAAATATACTGTTGTTGCTAGCAGGATTCGAACCTGGATCTCTTTCCAATCCGGGTAAGGTGCATTATTCGAACCTATAAATAAATTACATATATTAAATATAAATTGATTTTATATGTATTTCATTCTAATTAATACATTTAATTAGTATTCAAATATCACAGACCTATGTTCTGAATAATTACAACTTCACAATAGGAATGTGTTTTCTTTAATAATATTAAAACATTTTCATATTTAAAAAAAATATCAGTAGTCTAGGAATTTACTATTAAACGTATTTATTATTGTGGACGAATTTATTTGCCTCTTATATCAGTAATATTTTGGTGATCAATGATTGCGATTTAAAATATTTATTTTCTTGAATTTATGCAAATACAAATAACCAAAATGTCATGTTTGCGTAAATACGAGTATTTATGCCGTTCAATTAATTTTATTTTCGTTCTACATTATCTTTAAATATTTATTTTTCCTAAGGAAAATGGAATTTTCATATGATGAAAAGCTATACTCGTACTGCCGATTACAGCCGCACATTTTGTTAGTCTACTTTATTCTTTCCAATCTTGTAATTGTAATTTGTAATTGATTTTCGGCAGAAATTGTAAAAGTTAGTAATGAAATCTCATTAGTTGTATCGACTATATCATATACTATATCTATATACTTCAGTTTTTTTGAATTTATCTACCAACAATATAACCTACTGGTACGTAAATCCTTGTATTTAAAAATGTAATGAAAACCTTAACTTTCTATATATACATCTTTACATTTACATAAATAAGTCCGAGACATTGTCACCTATTAGATACAATATATAGATACATAATTAAGGATTGTTACGTAACGCCCCTCCATTACAGTATGTTATATATTGTGAATTTGATAAATTTATCTTTGATTAAATGCATTACTAAAATCTTACCTTTAAGTTATCTGTTTTATACTGGATTAAATATTTGAACTTAAACTGGTTTATTATACACTAGCAGCTAACAAATAACAAGTTACTTTAAAAATGACGAACAGAAATTAAAAAAAGGAAATGCAGGGGAGAATAGTTTACATATTATATGAATGGTCATTATCAGGACAGTTGAAAACACTTCCACTAAACTTTAACTTTACTTTGAATTAACCTGATTTATAATAATCATCTCTTTTTGAAGTTTTAAACAAGAGAACTTTTTGTGCTATATAATACAATACAATACTATACAATATATTACTATATTTGTGATAAACAATTTATTTATGGCACTAAATATATTTACAACCTGAATTCCAAATCAATGATGATGCTCACCGGGGAAAGAGATTACCTTGAGTTTAAGACGTATTTTGGTCGAAACAATGAGCGAAGGAAGTGGATGTTTCTGGATATTGGAAGCAATGCCTCGCTTTATTGCGAGGTTAGATGCGTCAGAGTTGTGGTGTGGTCGTACTCTGGATAGTCGGATGCCGCCATGATATCATGGCACGAGAAGGAAGGTGGATTACATCATACTGTTATCCAGGACACTATTCACTATGATTTAACCATTATTTTTATTTTATTTGTTTATATTGCATCATTTTTTTAATATTTCGCGCCATAATGTACTTAAATCGAAGGTTAGGATAGGTTAGGTTAGGTAGTCAATGGAATAATCGTTCATCGGTTTAACTCGCGATTGTCTAAAGCGCATGTATTTGATTATCTTATCTCATCGTGATTAGTTCTACAGTGGATTGATTTTTTATAAGCGCACACTGGATTATTTAAGAACCGTGTATTTTAGTAAATTTTGATTTACTAGATGTTAAAATATCGTGACTTGTCATTAGAATAGATCTTGGATTTACCTCGCCTGCAGAAGCGACAGCTTGAAAGCGTCACTTGTTTGAACAGATTCCGGTATGCGGTTATCTTTTTCATCCAATACCTCTCATATACCATTTAATCACACGACTTTTAGGTATATCGGAGTGCACGTATCACTCGAATTTTTACGATGGTTCACATCCATTTCAATTTAGGACGTGGAGCTTCTTCTGCCGGGCGGGAAGTGGGGTTTAAGAGGCGGTCATGTAAAAATTAACAGCTACTCGTCTTAATAATTATATAAAATAAAATATCTTTTATTTCTGATATTTCGAAGGTGGCAAGTAAGTATTCGTGTCTTTAACATTTTTTTTTTATATAAAGGGATGATTTAAAGCAATTTCGTTGATTGGGCAGAGCAATCGCATGACATTGTTGCAAAACAGAAACAGTTATATTATATACAAAATTAGTTATACGTGAAAAACAAATGTAAAGGGAGGGGAACATAGATTTTCCAGATAGCGTTTATTATAAAAACTGATACGCTAATAAATAAAAATGTTGGGTATTTAATTATTATTTACATTCCGTTTATGTCTCTACAACTGTCCCTGATATTGAAGAAGATTATCACGTATACATTAACCTCGATATTCAACCGATAGCGATCATTTTAAAATATTAAAAAACCTAGACACGAAGAAGGGTGCTGGCCCTAACGAATTGTCCTCCATCTTCTTGAATCGATGCGCCGTGGAATTAGCAAAACTAATTTCATTTATATTTTCCAAATCTTTACGGGATGACCACTTTCCATGATTTTGTAAAAAAGCTTATATAACCCCAATATTTAAAAATGGTGACAGAGATTATTGAAAATTACAGTCCAATTTAAAAATTGCCAATTTTCAGTATATTAATGGATAAAATTATATATGATCAATTATTCCCATGTGTGCGTCTTATAATTATCCCCAATTAGCACGTTCATTTCACAAAGGTCTATAAAATCAAATCTCTTACAATTTACTGACATTATTTTGAAGGTGATGGACAAAGGATTAGAAGTAGACACATTGTATTCTGACTTTCAAAAGCTTTTGATAAAATCAATCACCGAATGCTTTTAAGAAAGTTCCGATATCTGGGTATACATAGGGACCTATACAAATGGTTTACTTCCTATATCAAAAATCAAAGTCAGGCCGTTGTGATTCAAGGGTTTAGTTCTATATTTAAAAATGTTTCATCCGGATCTCACTTTAGATCTATTTTATTTTTAATCTGTATTAATAACATTACAAAATGTTTTTTAAATGCTGAATTTTCACTGCCTGCAGACGCTTTTCAAAGAAATTGAATCACCCACTGATTATTTGCTGTTATAGGATGACGTTAATAGAATTTTAATCTACTGACAAAAAATCAACCTTTTCAAATATTGCTAAATGTCACATCATCTCATTTTCAAAGAAAATATTAAATTTGTCGCATCATTTATCAACTCAATAGTAAAAAACTTAGTGTCTGCATTCAAGTGGAGGATCGTAGTGTCATTAGATTCTAAATTAACATTCATCCTGCATATAGTATCGGTAATTGCTAATTGCTAAGGCCTATAAACTTCTTGCTTCATTCATATGTTGGATTCATAGCTAAAATATCTAAGCTATTCTAATCTTCTTTTTAATCTTATCATTTTATATTTCTCATTTGTATGCGTCAACTGGAATTCGAATCGGTAATTTGGAACACCGATTATTCCACCTACAGCAGCCGAATTGAAAATGTTCAACACAATTTTTTAAATATATTAATTTCACGTTCCCGCTTAGATATTAAATCTCATTCAGAAAGTGAGTGTTTCCATAAAATCCTCAACCTCTCCCCTTTTAAATAGAAGAAACGCACTACTTTATGCTACCTCTATAACATTTTAAACAATTAAATTTAAATGATTGACTCGTCCACACACCCAACACGTTCAAATAATCTACTTTATCGAAATTTTGGAAGAACAAATTACTTAAAAACTGTCAGAATATAAAATCGTAAATTCTTCTAATAGCTTAGACACTTTCAACAAAATTTAAAATTAAACTACTTTTAATGCACCAAACAAATTATATATTTTTATTGTATCCGTTTTCTCTTCTCTTTAATTGTGTAAAAATACTTTTATATTTATATTTTTATTATTATATACTATATTTAGTTTACTAATTTGTATGATATTTTTAATTTATCCAGCTAAGAATAAACTTCACTGGTCTGATTTTTATATAATTTATATATTTTATATATTTGAACTATTTGTTACTCATAAATAAATAACATAAAAATAAAATAAAAACACCTGTTACCGAGAACGTGAATTTGACAACACGCGCTGAAAATTCCAACGTCATTTCTAAAAATAGTAGTTTGCTTTGAAACGCGTTTAAACACAACATGCTATTTATTAGTATATGATTTTAACAGCATGTGGAGGATTTAAAAAAATATTTTTATGACAACCCTACTAGGACAATGTGAGTATTTTGCCAATATGGTAATTTGAGATTCTGAATTATTATCCGCTGTTTAATTCTTTATGTAAAATTTGTAGAACAAAAAAACTGGATTAGGAGGATTGAGTGGATTTTTATCTTTTATGACAGCCCTTAGCAGAAAAATATTGTTTTTTAAATTATTTAATTAAGGATTTGCATATTGATGCAAATTTTTCTAGTTATTGTATAGAATTTACACGACAATGAATCAGTGTTTTAGTTTGAAATTAAAAATATTGAGTGTAAACCAGTTGAGTAAAAATTAATACAATTTGGGTTTGGAGCCAATAAATTTCCTTTATTAAAGACAACACATTTTTGCTGTGAGGTTTAGTTTTTCAGAACATTCTTGTGGTATTTTTAATACAAATTAATCAACTTGAAAGATGACAAAAAAATAATTTTAGAACTATGTTTACGATAAATTAATTTTTTCTGTATATCCTTCTAGTTGATTAATTTAATTTGTATTAAAAATGCCACATATTCCAAAAATGTGTGCTCTTTAAAAATATATAAGTTTTACCAAAGTTTACCAAAATTTAACAAAATTGATTAATTTAATTCTGGCGTCTCCCAGTGTGTATTAATTACTCAAAGGTATTTGATATTTGTCGCAATGTACGTATGTTGATTGCTTTTAAAAATGAAATAATAAATGGTTCCCTGACGATTCATCCCCCGACAGTTGATCCCTCGGACAGTCGATTCCTCGGACAGTTTATCCCTCTGTCGATTGATACTCCGGAGATAAATGATGCCTCAAAGATTCAACTAGGTATCTATTTATATTCGTAAATACCAGTGTCCGTGAATGTTATAAATAGAGTGAGAGTAAATTTATAAAAATATTTCTGTCGTACGAAGTTAATATAAAATTATATTTTAAATCGTATAATTTAAATACATGATGGTTTTATAATTATTTAAACTGTATTTTAAGTTAATTATATTAAAATTCAAATAAACTGAACTAAAATGTTAAAACAATATATATATTTTTTTAGGAGAACACATTCTTATTGTGAAGTTGTAATTATTCAGAACATAGATCTGTGATATTTTAAATATGAATTAAATATATTAATTAGAAAGATTTACATATAAAATCAATTTTATCGAAAAATATTGTTGACCTATGTTCTGAATAATTACAGCTTCACAATAAGAATGTGTTCTCCTAATAATAAAGTTGTGTCAATGTGTCCAAAATTTAATAAAAATAAATTGATAATTTTGGCGTCTGCTATCAGTTTACTCAAAGGTATTTGAGATTCTGTAAAAATAAGGTAGATGGCTCTTTCAAATAATGGAATGATTAAATGTATTAATATCAAAAAAGTAACATATAGGTTCGAAAATTGTCGCTAAAAATATTGTCGCTGTAGCATAGTTGGATAATGCACCTTCCCCAGTTATGAAAGAGATCTAGGTTCGAATCCCGGTGGCGCAACAACAATATTTTTCGATAAAATTGATTTTAGATGTATATCTTTCTAATTAATATATTTAATTTTTTTTTTTTATCACAATTCGTTAAAGTAATAATATTTAACATACGATTTATTGTAAATATGAAAACATTCTTAATTATCTGGAATTATATGTGATTTTCGTACTAGAGCAATATTTTTATAAATTTACTCCCACTCTATTTATAACATTCATGGATGCTGCTATTTATGAATATAAATAAGTACTTTAAGAAGCTTTGAGGGATAACAATTGGCAGAGAGAACAATTGTCCGAGGGATCAACTGTCCGAGGGATTGACTGTCCCAGGGATCGACTGTCCGAAGGTTCGACTGTCGGAGGGATCAACTATCGGGGGATCAACTGTCAAGGATCAATGTTTATAAGCTACATAACATAAGTTTTAAAAAAATATCATAAACGTATTTTATTGATGTAGTGGAATTGGCAACGTATTTACCCGGATAGAAAAAGGTTCAGGTTCGAATCCCAGTAGCAACTAACATATTTTTTTGATAAATTTAATTTTCTGATTAATTTATAAATGTATTCAATTTTCTGTTTAAATTTAATGTATTTTCTTTCACCAAGACGCAAACGTGTTGAAAAAATGGTATTGGTGCGCAGAATGCAGGAGACGACTCAATTTCCCCTGGTAAACAAAACTGAAGCCGGGAAAGGAAATTGATTTCCTTCAATCAATCTTCCTGCATGCAGGATGGAGGATATCGCATTTAGGAGATGAGCTTCTACTTCTCAAACTTGTAGAATTAATCAGCCAGGTATGCTAAATATTATTTTGCAATATACTTACCACTCATGTTTAGATAAAAAAAAATCTACTATAAAAACAGCCAAAGATAAAAAAATTGCTGTCTTTGATCACCAAGTTATTAATAGCAATATTGAGTCGACTTGTTTTCTATGTAATCATATCTATTTTTTAATAATAATATGAATGAATATTATAAATTGATATTTCAAAAAATTACAGCTGGCAGCCAAAAAATAATATTTTTATTACATATTATAAATATCAATTAACCAAGCATTACATTCACAGATATCAAAGTTAAATCACAACTCAAAATATTATTTCGTAATCACTTTGACAACAAAGCGCTGAAAAAATGTATAATAAGCTGGATCTTATATAAAATATTTTTCAAATATTTTACGACAGCGATGATCATAAAATGGTTTTTTAGGGTACGCATAAAATACTAATTTATGTTAATACATTCTTTATGGAATAAAGTCGTTAGGATAAAAAATGCCCTTTTAGCTTTCTCTCAATATTTGTACCATAAACATTTACATTAATGGCGTTAGCAAGTTAAACAGTATTATGATAAGTCATATATGCTATTATAAAAACTTAATTTTTCAGTTGGTGAAGTTTGGTTAATCAATCATTACATACTTCTTCAATATTAATAAAACTACTTTGTGGCCTCATTTTATATAAATAATTGGACTGATATAAGAATTAAGGAGCACTTGAGATGCCTAAATAACAACAACTATTCAGAATTTTCCAATCACCATTTGGAAATAATCCATTCTTTTGATATTAACAAGGGTTTAGAAATTATACAATATTTGCAAAATTACTTTGTGGCCTCATTTTATATAAATAATTGAAGAAAATACTTGTTTAAACCACTATTTATTGATTATTCTATTATTGCCCGTTTCGACACGGAATTTTTCTAGTGAGACGGGCACAGTCCAAACAGATTTTACATTGTATTATATAGTTACAAATAAAATAAATAATTAAATATAACCGCAGTTTAAAATAACCAAATCCTCTTTGCAAATAGTCACCTTTTAAATTTGTTTTCATATTAGTTCTTATTATTCACCACTTTAAAGTTTTGTTTTTATCTCTGCTTGTATTTTTAATTTCAGTATACATTGTTTCCTAAAGAAGATACCATAGGTATCAAAACATGTAGAATAATCAATAAATAGTGGTTACAAATCTGATATTATTATTGATGATTTGATCACTCAAAGGTATTTGAAATTCTGTAAAAATAAGGTAGATGACTCTTTCAAATAATGGAATGATTAAATGTATTATTATCACAAAGGTAACATATAGGTTCAAAAATTTGTGGCTAAAAATATTGACGCTCTAGCATAATTGGATAATGCACCTTCCCCGATTAGGAAAGAGATCCAGGTTCGAATCCCGGTGGTGCAACAACAATATTTTTCGATAAATTTGATTTTATATGTATATCTCTCTAATTAATATATTTAATTCATATTTAAAATATCACAGACGTATGTTCTGAATAATTACAACTTCACAATAATAATGTGTTCTCCTAATATAATTTTAAAATATATATTTATAAAAACAATAGAGATATAGACACGGAATACGTGTCTTCAATATTTTCAAACTAAGTTAAACACTTGTGCTATGGTGATTGATGGCCTCCTGGAACAAGGCTCAACCCCCGACAACTAGATCAGCAGGCAAGTATCGTAACCGCTAGACCGCAGCACCTTGCTTTTAACACGACATAAGGCAACCATATAATATTAGGTAAATGTTAAAGCACCTATGTATGTATAATGTATAATTTGGTTGATAGTTGTGGGGGGGGGGGGGATACTATTTCAAATACAACTTTCATCAAATAACGAGCTACGAGATGCGAATATAGACAAGTCTGTCGATTGACAGATTCACTTTAAACAATATGTATCCAGATCGCTTGAAAAGTCGGGTATCGATTGCTTTATAATGTTAAATTCCACGTATCCATGTATATAAGTTTATTATATTCAAATCGGATTGTCGAATTTTCGAAAAGTTGTTATTGATAATGTTGGAGCAATATTCAACATACATCCCGTCTAAAAATAAATAAATAAAATGAAACCGATATTTCTCGTCGCAAAAAAGTAATCACCACTTTCTACAAAGAATTAAATCGTCAAAACATGGATCTAAATTTTCCCCACCAAAGTCAAAATTAACTATTCAAACAAACTACTGACGATGATTTTAACATTGTTATACTCGTATATGCGGTGCATGAAAAGTCGGTGCTGGGTACACATTTACTGTGCAAGAATATCTAAAAAGATATATGTATAATTATATATTTATATGAGTGAATTTTGTAAGCTATACCTTTTTTGTTTCATGTTTTTTTGGTTTTACGTCTTCATGATGTGTATTTTATATAATTGAGAATAATAATAAAAAACATACGTATGTAACAAATGTATTAAAAAAATATATAAATTTTACATTATAATATGTTAAATATGAATTAAATATATTAATTCAAAAGATATACATATAAAATCAATTTTATCGAAAAATATTGTTGTTGCACCACTGGGATTCGAACCTGGATCTCTTTCCTAACCGGGGAAGGTGCATTATCCAACTATGCTACAGCGACAATATTTTTTTTGAGACAAATTTTCGAACCCATATGTTACATTTTTGATATTAATACATTTAATCGTTCCATTATTTGAAAGAGCCATCTACCTTATTTTTACAGAATCTTAAATAATATGTATAATATGTATTTGCGTAAAGATATAGTAGTGATATTACATTGCAAAAAAAAATTGTGGCGCTAGTTACTGAGGTGAATCGAAACAATATTTAAAATGAAATATTTCCTTTACACCTACATAACATATTTATATATATATCAACTATTCTAAATCTAACTTTATATGCTACTATAATTAATCTTCTTCTTCATTCTCTTTATCCTAATCGGGCCCAATGCATGGACGGCTCTCTTCCACTGCTCTCTGTCCTGCGCTGTGTCGATTACTTGGGGCCACCGATAGTTTCATATTTCTTCGCAGAGTCTCTCCCACTTGCCCGTTAATTAATTAAATTTAGATTTAAAAATTAAATTAAACTTGTACTTACTACCGGTTTGTATTACCAGTCCTATGAATAATATATATTATAATTATGTAGATGTCACCTTTGAATGAATCAAGAATCATTGCATGTGCATTGTGATGCATGCGTTGCCGTTGAACATATCGAGATATTTTGGTAATATTTCACTGAGATGATGATTTCTCAAACATAGGCCAAAATTTCACAAAGTCTCTCACAGATTAGTCAAGAATTTTCAAAATCGAAGAGCCTGCGAATGGAAAGATGATGCTTTATTACCGACCAGGCGGCATCAGCTTTGTTAAAAGCAAATGTAAAGATGATGAATTGCTTTGATAATTATTTTTTGAATTTCAAATAATTCAATAAATTTAAATTAATTCATTATTTACTTACCATCACGCCGTTTCCCAGCGGAGATGTATAAAGAGGATAGAGCGCCAAAATCTTCTGTTCTGACACAAAATTAACGCCTCATCCACATTCATACATCTTCTCATATAAGTTAGCCGGTTATTGTGGCTTCTAACAAGACCATCTTTCAGTATCTGGTTTACCTGGTTATGCCACGTCTTTCGCGGACGTTCTCTATTTCTGGTGCCATCAACATTTGCGTCATATATTTTTCTTACCAGTCTCTCCTCAGTCTTCCTCCATCCTTTCTTAATATTACTCACTATACTAAGATCAGCTCGATATTCTTTCCTTTTCCATTTCTATGCCACGTATATGCCTAAGTTATCTCATTTTCACTACATTCAATCTACTTTCATCCCTCTTCTGCCAGCTCCAGGCTTCACTTCCATACATCAGTGTATGGAAGTGAACTAGGACTCTAGTGTGACCCGATAGTATTACCTCGGTTGACAAGTTCTCATTAGCTAAAATTCCATTCAATACGCTGTTCACTTTATTCCCTGCAGTCGCCCTCTTTTCGACATCTTTCTCAGTCTTTCCGTTTCTATCAAACATACTTTCCTCATACACAAAATAAATAATAACTTTAACTATCCATGTTAATATAACTAAATATTTAACACCGTTTAAAAATCATTTATTGTAATTATAAAAAAGTTATAATTCAATATTTAGCGTGACATTCTACAAAAATAAGGAATTTTTAAATTTCACAAGAATTCATCTCCTGGATTTTATAAAATTAAATTTCGTAAAATTCAGGAAATTAGTTTTCACCAATCTAATGAAGTACATTAAGCCTGTATTCTAAATGAGTGTCATCCATCTTCCGTAAAATATCTGCCACAGCTTTCTCATATGTAATAATTGTAAGTAATTGAAGGATTATAGATAAACTGTTGGTATATTTTTCATATATGCAACATTTAATCGCATAAATGTATCACCTATCGTGCATATGCAGAGTATTATGTTCCATATCCAAATTCTACATTGCTCAGCTTAATTGAGTAAACCTGCATAAGTACAGGATTACCAAAAGTAGGTTTACTGAACTGTGATATAAAACAAGGTGATGCATAAGAAAGGAGATTTAAGGATTTATTAATAATAAATTTAGCTATGAATAACTCTTAATTTTTTTACGGAACTGAGCTATAATTTAGACAAAAATAATTTTAACACGTTGATTATACAAAATATTGTTAATCATCCCGAGCAACGATCGGTGCAATTGAACACAGCAGAATAATCAAGTTCGCAGTCAGTGGGCCTGCGATCGGCACGTGGGCCAACCAGCACATTAATTCCTTCCGAGTGTTGGATCTGTCAGCAGCTTTCGATATTTTATATTTATCTTTTCTGTCATTACTTTCTGTCATTATAACACACAATAACCAGTACAGACTCGGTGATATAACCACACAAACACAGAATGATGTATTGTACTATGGAGATAGACTACCATTCGTATCTCAAACATCCTCATCACAGTGTACATATTGAGGTCTATCGCTTCCACAGTCATCATCAATGCCGACGACTCTTGAATGCACCTTGCAGATCCCTGTATGTAAAACAAATGTCATGAAAGCCTCAAAAACACGCCCGGTGATACCGATGATAATATATATCAATAACATGTGCCCGTAACCGTACAGAAGGCCGGCTCCTCTCGTTTTTGCCTTCTCGTTAAGATCTCCAGTAAACGATCTTCTGTGTACACTTTTCACTGTATATTTCTAAACTGTAACTAAACTCAATTATCAATTTCTTTTCTTCAACGTGCTCTGAGCACACATACACAATACATCTCCGCGATCATTATCAAACGAACATGTAAATGCTAGGTGAAATATATAGGGTGTCCAGTTCTTACACACATAACCTACATATTCATGCCCCCCGTAAGTGGTGACATACATTTGACCTCCAAAGCACCCATACCATTTGCAAAATATTATAGGTATACGTGACAAATTTTAGGTTGCCCCTGTATATACGGAATACTGTGCAGCGCTGGCTCTCGTATTAGCACACACCGAGCGAGTTTGCTGGGGATAAGTGAGTTTGTATGGAATCAAGTTAGGGGTAGGTTGGAAGACCTTACCCCCTAGTTCCGCCGATGGTGAGATCTTGTAGTGTGTACTCACAAATACTATCGATGCGAGAAAAAAATGTGCATCGGCAAAATAGTAATAATATATAACAACATTATGACTTTATATGCATTTTTAGTACTTCCTATAAGAAAATAAAGACTCACTACGATCATACTATTTTTTTACGCATAATTTTAAAATGTAAGATATTGCATATATGTAAAATTATATTGTGGCAATAAAAATATTAAATTGAATAATATATTCGATCCATTAATTACTATTTTGAAAATAAAAACTTTAAAAAAATTTGACTGACCCATTTGTAGCATACTTACTACAATAGTTATTTTTACTTTTCTATAATACGTAATATGGAATTCGGGTTAACTGTCTGACAAGCCAACTTCCCGAAACCCAAGTTCCCGACAGCCCAAGTACTAAAAAAAAAATTTATGAAGATAGTTAATGTTACGTACTTGAATATAAGTATGGCTTAGTGTACATCTTGTAGATGTTGAAGGTACAAAATAATCTCTTTGAGACAATTATATATTTATTACAGTATGATACAATTTAGATACAAGGTATATCACTAGTAACAAGTCAAACGATAACGCAGCAGAGTACACAGAAGAGAGTACCTGGCGCGCGTTGACCTTTTAATCCCCGCACACACGCCCACAGATACACATCCCGCTCGGCGGTGCGGCGCTTTGACTCTCACACACACACACACACGCTCATATATACAAATTCAAGAACATCACATTTATATAATTACATAATTTTGAAGATTACGTAAGTAAGTAAGACAAAGTAAGCATGGGATAAGCTCAGTGAGACACATTAAAATACTAAATGTACACACAACATATGATATGAAAAAAAAAAATTGCTAACAGGTTATCTAAAGATAATTCATTATATTATATGTAATTCAATCCTTTAAATTGTTTTGGGATATTCAGGTTTTGTTGTTGTATTATTTAAAAAAAATAGTTTAAGAACTTATACATAACATAATTAGTAAACTACTAAAAATACCCAATTGAAAACCTTTGTACCGTATATGAAAAATAGCGCATATCATACATACATAATAAGAGAGTCCTCTATAATTGACAAAATTTAGTTGATTTGTTATTTTAATTTTGTAGTGTGTAGTGTAGTTAGATCAATAGTAGATAGATAATCAGTTTTCATTTCTCTACCTTACTTAATTAACGCATTTTGCATATTTATAGTTGATATATATATTTTTTTTGTTGAGAAGTTGGGTTATCAGGAACTTGACTTTCTATTACTTGGTTTGTCGGGCAGTTGGTTGTCGGAAAGTTGACCGGGACACGATTGGTGTGCGTCAGATAATGTCAGACCAATGAAATAATTTTAATGAAAATGTTGTTTCAAATTGAATTATTTTGCATATATTTCTCCGTGAGATACGTATTATATATTTCACGTTTAAATAATATTTAGTAAAAGATTATTAATTATAACATGGATTATGTAATACATTTTTATTCAATTAATTATTCAAATAATTAAGGTTACTCATAAATCACAAGTGAAACGAAATAAAAAAGTTTATAAATATTATTGACTTTCGTTATGAAACTGTCTAGAATTAAGTGACAGGTCGAGAAACTATCGTGTTAAATGCATACTTGTATTGATACATCAATTATTTATCAAAAATAGTGTAAAAATAGTTAAAGAAATCTTTTTCAGTCAACTCTAATGAAATCTGAATGTTAGCTAGAGCAAACGAAGACACACCACAAAATACCTCAGAAAACTCTATAAAAAAGTATAACTATTTTATGAACCATTGCACTTTCGCAAGAATCCGAAGCATTTTGTAATATTAGGATTAAAAAATAATTCAGGTATTATATTAAAAATATTATTGCAGATTAATTACAGAAGATTAATGGAATATGTGAAAGATACTCATTTAATTATATATAAAATTTGGTAAAGATAAAGTATTGACAGTATTATTGACCACGATAGTTGTGATGGGGTCTCGTTATGGTCTTTGTAAGCTGACAAAATTCCTGACAATATTCCTAACACGCTTCACAGGTAGACGAGGGTCGACAGTTCGTCAATCGACTAACAGAGTTAAGGATTTCCACTTCGTATGATACACCAAGGTCCAATCTCTCACAGGATACGAAACGGGAGTAGTAACTAAAGAAAATTAGACCTCTGAATCAAAATATCAAAATATAACACAAAAATGTAAAAAAGTTACAAAATTGGAAATAAATATTTTGTTAAGAACCTACAAAATTTTGTAATAACTTTTGTCGGAGAATACTTAAATGATAAGAGTCTATTCTGTCATGGCAAGAATTAAGCTAGTAGGTACTTGAAACATTCGGGAATATATGTAGCGCCTAATTCCACAACCCTCTAAAACAACTTTGTGTTTTTGAGTTATGGATGAAAACGTATATTTTGAATCAAATGTATAAAATTTTTTAAAGAGACATTTCTGTAATATATTTTTTTTCTTCTGTATATAGCGTTCTGTCAGTCATACTGGATTTTAGATCACGTAATCATCAACTAGCGTTGTGATTGGCTGATTTCATTTCGGGGGGAATAGCAACCTATACTCTGTCTGCTTTGGGGTCTTTTGGAACTAACCCTGATTTAGAACAGATTTAAGTGGCTTTTGCGAGAAGCAATGTGTTCTGCATATATATGACAAAAAATCTACAAAACTGCATATTTAACTCTAATTATCTCAAATCTGTTTTTGGGGGTTTTGGAATTAGGCGCTACGTATCACAGTGCTCTGTAAAAAAATACATTCTTTTATTTTTAAACCGAGCAGTTTAGGACATGTTTTGAAGAACGAAATGTTGACATTATTCAGTTATGATCTGAGCGAAAGAAAAGTCTCCGTGAAATGTACCTGGGGAAGTTTCCATGTCATCTACCGTCGAGAGATGTTACGTATAATTTACATTTGAAACTTTTGTTCCATACTATATTCAAGTATGTTTGTGCTTTTCTTTGCTATCCACGAACTTCAATATTCAGTTCCCATAACTAAAAACTGTAACCTTCGCCTACGTAAATAAATAGTTAAAAATATAGTAATGTCGGAAATGATTTGAGAATAAATTTTAAAATATTATAATTTACTTTTTTTGACCCGATAATTTCACACTATTATGTGACAGCAGATCTAGTTTGTTTTATGCGATACGGCTTGTGAATAAAACAAATTTGTTTTAATAGTAGTAAGGCGCCATTTGAATTTATCAATTGAAGCTTATAAAATAATTTACTGATGTATCTAGTTATAATTATGCCATTCCTTTAGTAAAATCATTATAAAGCACGATTTTTTTGTTAAATAAAACTAAGTCAAACGATATATTCTTAGAATTCAGTAAACAAATGTCTATCTATAAATAATCTAACAAATAGAATATTGGTTTTGGAGATAATTACACGATAGTCAAGCTATCGTAGTCGAAATATTGTACTTCAAAAATAAATTATTAAAAATAATCAAACATTAACAATATTTTAATTATAATTTAGCTCTATGATAACATCAGCACTTTTATTTTAGATAGTCAACTTTGTTTTATTAATCATTTAATGAATTAAATACATCTACCGTTTTCGAAAAATATCATTATATCATATCATAATAAAACAAAGTTAACAATCTAAAATAATGGATTTAAACCATAAAGTTGATTTTGCTAACCTTATAAATATAAGTATCTTTTGTATCATTCCTACAAATATTGTTAAATTTCTCGATAAATTTCATAATTCTTCATGTGATCGTGATTGATTGAAGTACCTACTTATTTAATGTGATGTTAATCAATGATGTTTCACATTGAAAATTCTTATGACAGAATATACTATATTGCCTCTGCACAGTTGGGGAGGCCTTCATTCAGCATTTGATGGAACACAGCTTATAGTGAGCAATAGCGATGATACTACGATACGAATCAATTATTTTTTTAATAATTTAATATTAATCTTGTCTAGAGTTAATATTAGACTAAACATGATACGTGTGACAAAAGGTGCAGTCTAAATAATTTCTAATGTGTATTTAAATTGTGAAGAATCTGGGAGTAACAAAATATAACATTCAAGTCGTAACTCTATCGGCCAAAAAGTTCTGGTACATATTTCATGAAGAGGATAGGGGAAAAATGAAACAATTTTATTAAATCCTAACTCATGTTTACTCGCCTCTGAAGGCTTTTCAGTTCTCACGCCAGGAATTGAAAATAGTCCTCCGAGCAAAGGAAAGGGGATGGCGCTGTGCGAGAGCACTAAGTGGGACCGAGATAGCGACAAAGACTCGAGGCACAAAGTAGTTTTTGCCAGTGGAAACATACCGGTTTAACATACTTTGATGTTAAGTGTCACTGGCAGAATATTTAAATATGCTCATTTTAGCCAGAACGGGCGATGCAGGCGCGGCGCGCGTGACATCTGCACTACAAATATTGGCATCGCCACTTTCGGCAGTGTGCAAGTTTCGAGTTTTAAATTTTAAAAGCTCTTGCTTACCAATAGTATAAACTGCAACACAAGTTCTATTCTAATCATTTTTCCTAAAAAAAAATATCAATTATTTTTTTATCATTAAGTCAATAATCAGCACTTTTATCATCGTAATAATTTAACTTAGATAACAAATAGATTAATTTTTTAAATAAGTTTTTTTTTAAATTAATAAAATTTCAAAAACATTAGAACAATTTGACATAATATATTGTTATAGTTAGTATTAAATTTAACTCAAAGTGGGTAAACACAAAGTGGTTTGTACGCATTTGTTTCTCAGAACGTATCATAAATAAAGAAAGATCTAAAATCTTAAAGTACGAGTAAATACAAGCTAGTTACCCGAAGTTTTGTACTTTTACTTGATTCATTTTTAATATCTTTCATTTGCAATATGTTAATATAATAAAGGTATCCAGCGAAAATTTTTCAAGTTTAATATTAAATTTAAAAAAAACTACAATGTTATTCTCATATTTTATTTATATAAAATGGAGTTTAACGATGCGGATTTTACGTTTTATAAACAATATCGTCTAAATGCCGTCCATTTCTCTGAAGACACTCTTGCAATCGGACTCTTAAATTTGCGAACACGCGAGAGCAAAGCGTTGGTTCAATGACAGCAACTTCACGGCAGATATTTTCTTGTAGAACCTTATTTGTTCAAGGATTGTTGCTGTAAACTCTTGACTTAAGGTATCCCCACAAAAAAAAGTCGCACGGTGTAAGGTCCAATGACTGAGGTGCCCGGGATATGTCTCCGTACTTGCTGATTAATTTATTGGGAAAAATTTCCCTCAGCTTCTCCATTGAAACTCTAGCTGTATGTGGAGTGGCCCCGTCTTGTTGAAATTGTGTTCTGTTATTGAACTCGGGAAACAGCTACAGTTGCGGTACCATAATCTCATCGATCGTTCGGCAATACGCATCAGCAGTGACTGTCTCTCGCTGGTTAACAAAATAGGGACCGATTATCCCTCGGGCAGAAATAACACACCACACTGTCGTTTTTGGACAATGCAAACATTTTTGATGGCATTTCATCGGGTTGTCGGGGCACTAGTATCTCAAATTCTATTTATTAACATAGCCATCAATATGAAAATGTGCTTCGTCAGTAAACAATTGTTTCCAAGCGTTCGTGTTATTACAAAACGTTCCAGTATCATTCTCGTTAAGGTTTCACGTAAAGAATAGTAATTTTCGTTGAGAAACTGCACGATTTGCAGATTATATGAGTGAAACTGTAGTTTATTTTTCAAAATAACGTGCACTGTTGATTTTTTTATTCCAGTACAGGCTGAAATCTTTCTTATTGATTTACACGAATTGCACATAATTTCACGTCGAACTTGAGCCACATGTTCTGGCGTCGCTGCTGACGTTGATTAACCATTGTCCACGCAACACCAGATAAGTAGCGTGCTCGGCCCATCACTCACTGGTCGAATATTAAAATGAGTATAAAATGCGTGAACATTTAATTAGTATTTAAAACATTACAGTCCTATGTTCCGAATAATTACAACTTCACAATAGGAATGTGTTCCTCTTAATAATACTAATTTTAACCACGCGTTGGTATTTGTAGCAACTACAGTATGTTATTGATAGAATCGGGTAATCTATCTTTATAGAGTTTCATCATAATGGATGCATATAAATGAAACAATGTTATTATTCTACTTGAGTTTATTAGTACTAATTGACAGGTGAATCATGATGAGGCTTACTGTTTCTCTCGAAACTCAAGTAGTGTTAATAAACTTAAGTAAAGTAATAACATTGTTTCATTTATATCCATTAACTATAGTATGTCTTTTTTTTCTATACATTTTCTGTCATTATCATCTTTCTAATACACTCACTCCCCAAACACTAAACAAAATACGATGACTAAATTGCAATTTTGAAAATAATAATAAAATATATTTCTCATTGTATTATTCAACATTCATATAATACATCAACAAACCGATATATAAAATATATTTCTCTCTATAATATAGTTAGGTAAGTTTTCCAAGAAGATGTTGTTTCTTCAGATTCAATTTGTATCTGGAATGCACCAGCGCAGCCAGATCGCTGCAAGCTATTATTTCATATAAATAATAGTTAAGCAAATACAGCGAGACCTCCAGGGGACTTTAAAACACGGTCCATTAAACAACAAAATTATTGTATGTAGTCTTATATGCTGCGTACCTGGTCTTATTGGTTATTGATACTAATGCAACTAAACTTACTTCCTTCTTTTTACAATATTTTTGTAGTCAAACCATGAATTCACATAAATTTATGATGATTTATTTATTTAATAGACTTTATTGACATACATATTTTTGTTGTAACAGAGGTGAATATATTATAATATAACATGATAAATATACAATATAATTATGTTGCAATTAAGTATAATACTCGTAGTTTACTGTGTGGGGTAGAGTAGACTCCACCCCTGCCAGTTTTTGTCGTGGTATTATTTAATTCAAGAAAGATAAAGATTTGACAGGAATATAAAAATATATAGAAGAAAAAATATAAATGCATTTGTAGTGAGAGTTGTAAAACTAGTGAATTATTATTACACATGAATCAAATGCAGACATATAACTCAACTATACTAAACTTATTAACAATATTACATCTCAATCTCGTATTTAACCATAGTGTCAATTTCGTAACAGATAGTGTCCTCACCCTGTAGTAAGAACCATGACAAGTGAAGAAGATAAAACACTAATAATGCAAATATGTTGTATACATATGTAACTATATTGTAACGTTATAAATTTTAGGACACAAAAAGTAAATAACGGTAGTACCTAAATTAAAATACAACCACCATACCTGGTAAATTTCACGTGCAGAGCGAAACACCGATCACTGGTTTCAAAGTTCGTCGTTAGGGCGATCGGGTGTACGTATCGGACCGGCGCAAAGTAGGAGCTCGCTTTGCATTCGCGTGTCGAGCTGAAAGAACGTTTGCTTGGAGATAGAGCCTGAACGGAATCCAGAAGCGGATACGACGCCAAAATGGCCTTTGAACGTCGCGCTCAGGATGCCGATTGAAGGGTAAAAATAACGTTTATTTAATCGATCTCATAACGCACTCATTTCTAGCATTACAAATTCTATTTGTATCGTAAAAATTTCTATTGTTGCAGGAAATATTGAAATTTCCCTTCTTTGACTTCTTATTTGAATCCTTTTTTTTTTATTCCTTTTTTTGAATACTTCTTTTTTTATGCTTTTTTACGCTTCATTAAAATTCTTCTAAGCTTTTTTATGATTCTTCCTACCTTATGATCTTCTTACGGAAGATATTGATTTTTGCTATAATTTTACATTATCTTACCACGCAAAATCACGGTTTATTCCCAACACCCGTCGACATTATCTTACAATGGTCCACCTGGGAGAAGAGGACGCGTACATGTGCTGATGGTGGAAGGGGTACCTGACCAAAATTGCCAGGCACTCGGATACCTCGGCAGAACCTGCTCCCACCGGACACCGTGAGAGACGAATGCGGGAAGATGCCGCATTTTGCCATGGAAACTAGGAGAATTGACGCAGGTCGACGCATTATTATTGTCGTAGTCATCACATGTTGAGTTGTTTCGTACCTACATTTTTTTTAGAGTTTTATTTATAAAAAGTAGTTATGTTCCATAAGATCATTTGAATAAATTCAACAAAAACTTATTGACTCTTTTATTCTGGATCACTCAAATCTCATTTTATTTTTTCCCAAAGGATGGTTAAGATGGATCTGTAGCTAGGCGGTGGAGGGGCAAGCTGTAGCATACACCTCACAATATATATATAACATAAAACAAGCTAAGCGAGAACGATGACTTTATTTTAAAAATAACTATATATTTATGTTTCTTTATACATTTATTTATACACTACAATCATACAAATAGAAATACTGTAAAGTAAATGATGATTATATATTGCTTTAAAGTTTACAACAAAAATGACAATAATTTCTGCGGTCTGTAATAATGTTCGAGTCATGTTCTAGACATGGTTTAGTCATATTTAGACATACTTTGTCAATTGAAGTCTACTTTGAAAAATGTATGATATAACTGTATATACATTTCCTCTGCTTAACTGTATTTGATTATATATAAATTTTTTGAAATATGAAAAAATATTTTTTACTAACATAATTTAATGAAAGTCGAGTTGATAATAATAATATAACATTTTTTATATATGTATGTATAAGTCAGCGTACACACAGTGAAAGTACGAGTATAATAGTAAAGATAGTCAATATGTCTAAATCAATTTAACGCACTCGCAATAGATTTAGATAAATACTTTATTTACAAACGATTGGACTTTTCTGGAAACGGATACAATCCGTGAAAAAAAAACGCTTCGACGTTCATCATACTTCCGTACCCGTAGGTCGGATCAAAAAGAATTTGTGACAATTTCTCAGAGATGTTTCAATCGGAATAACGGTAGAAGTAGGTACATACTATTGGCGATATCCCATGGATTTTCTGGATTATTTTTATTTAGAAATTTTCCGAAATTTGTGGTACAGACACGAGCAATATTAAATGGTCTTATTTTTCTAATCTGATTCGTTCGTCATATTAATAGTTCGTATCCAATACAATTAAATCATCTTGGGTTAGTTGCCTAGTTAGCGGCGACAACATTAGTGTTTACGCGCCTTGTTACTCCAATTGGCACCACCGAATTTCCTGATTTATAGTAATGCACATGTATGTATGTGAGTATTGCCGCCTTTTTTCGAAGAGCTAAGAAGATGGTAAACGACAGGCGGTTCAATCCTTCGTGCTTCAACTAGTCCAGAGGTCCAAATAAACCACAGGTGCGCCCTTCGGTCGATTGAAAACTACCCAGCTAAAAGAACAACAACATCAGACCAGAAAGACAGCAAATACAATAAACAAGGTTAGTGCAGTGTTCATATATTATATGTGTCTTTATTGTCAATGGAAACCTGGGAACCAGCTATCGAAGGCATTTACATAAACACTTAGTGTGATCGGCCAAATGATACAACTGAGTGATCACATGAATAGTCTATTAGTATCCGGTCAGAAGTTGATTTCTGTGGGATGAATGTTTACATCACGATCACAATGTACGGTGTGTGGTGAACACCAAAAATCCATTTACAAATTTGACGTTAACGTATATTGTGAGTTTGAGTAGGAGTTAAAACCAATTAATTTAAAAGCTATTTCTCATACAATCAACATAAAAAAATGTATTCAATTTCAATTACTATGTATGAATTACATAAATTTATTTAACCTTAATTTATTAAACAGAGTTGACATTTTCTTTAATTATGTAAATATCTCTGTATATCTATTAAATACAGAGTTCACATTTTAGGTATTCCTCCGTAATATATTTATGTATAGGATAAAATAATTAAAATATATAAGTATATATCATACGCAACAATAAAAAATGTTTTCTCGAAGAACTTGAGGTGAATTTATCAATACATACATGTATGTGTACGTGCGGAGAGGTGCTGAAGGCATAATGCGGGGGGTGTGGGGTACCGAATGCCGTTCATCACATTAATTTGTGGCAAAGCGTACGCTGGCCAAGTTAGACGTGTTTTATGCGTCTTTGTATTGTCGTTCCGTATGACCAATGTTTTTTCTCATTCTTAGCACTTTTTCACAATAATTTTTATATGTATTCACTTATATATACATCAATTAGGTATTATTTTACCGATGAATATAAGTAATAAATTTAAAATATTCATATTTATCAGACTTAAAAATCGCAAAAGTCTCCATGTACACTAAGTTTACAGCACCGGAGCGCGCGTTATTATTTTAGCACCGTATGGGAAAGGTTAAAGAAATATATTTTTTTTGAAAGTACGAGGTGGAATTGAGATATAATATTTTATTTTATTAAATTGCGTCTACGTTACAATCTGCTTTGAAATATAATGTCAATTTAGATAATTTTTATAAAACATTTTGGTGTCTTTTTTATCCACTGTTTTACAATTCATTCTACATCATTTAAACCATCAACATGGAGATTTTTCAATTATGGAAATACATGATAGTTGCTAGGTGCTATATTAGATGAATAAGGTTGATGTGGAAGTAATTCCAAGTATAATTAATTTAAAACTTTCTTGTATATGGTCTTACATTATCCTGTTGCAGCTTACCAGGTCATTTCTTGATGAATATTCTACGTTTTTTTATGGTTTCCTTTGGTGATAATTATGATGCATATATGGAACGAAAGCGTAGACGCGTGCGAGGTTGGTACGATTGACAGTGTGTGAAAGAGATAAATGTATTGCGCTGCAATCGGCGCGCTCTTTTAGGTCCGGACATATCTAATAAATATTTGTATGATATTGTATCAAAGCATCTGGAATAAATACTTTTGTTACAACGAGCTGGGTAGACACCTTTTAAGAAATAGAATTATCAAATTGTTAAAACGAAAACACGTGAAATTATTATCGATGTACATAGTAGCAGTATCCCGCTATGTTTTTCTCATGAATGTGTGATATTATATGAGACAAGAGACTAATTTTGTTCTTACTATTTATTGGATACACCATACAGTATAAATATTCGTATATCTTATATACAAATACAATACTTATTTAGGTGGCCCCTTTTTCAATTCTACATTGGGGTCCAATTTTTGTAGTTAGGCCACTGCGTCTGTCGTATTTTATCAAGTTTTCTATGGCAGCGATGTTATCGTAGGTTATAATAGTCTTCACTTAGGGGATCGTTTTAGGAATGGACTAGATTCTGCAGACTCGCCAAGTATTCCGAGTAATTGTCGAAAGGTTTCAGATATTTTAATACCCTCTTTCATTGAAAATTTACAGCGCCTTACATATATGTAAAATGAATGCTTAACTCGTTTGTATTCGCCAAGTGGTTAAATAATACTGATCGGCATTGACTAATATCGTTGGTAAAACTTATCAAGGATTGTCGGCACCTGAAAGTATTAGTCATTAGCCTAGCATTATTCAGCCGGATCGCAATTCCTAGAATTTATATCGGATGAAAACCAAAGCATAACAAGTGTATGGGAGAATATAATTTTAAATGGTGTAGATTCTAGGGAAAAGGAAAATAAATCTGGCTTTTCAAATCTATATTCTCAGACTAAGAAAAACCGTTATCAAAGGATCGCCTTAAGAAATCGAATGACTTACACTAGAGTGTTAAACACATAACTATTTGCGGCTGTGAGACAATGGAGAGTAGACGGTGGATAGTAGACGGCAAGCAGAAAAGTAATCGAATACCTACTCACATTATTTAACTTGAAATAGTTCTGCGATTGAATAGTTATTACTGGTAATCTGATAATTAAATTCTATATTTTTAATATTTGTATTCCACAAATCACTCTTGAAGGGTGGATTGCCTATTTGAAAGAAAGAAGAAGAATATTTGTTTTATGTAATTTAGGTATTTTCCAAAACCGGTTGGTGTATTAAATATAACTTATTAAGGACTGGTTGTGTGATCAATATTAAATTTTGAGCGTGGTAAATTTTTACTATAGTAACATTTTACCATCGTCTGTGGTAAAAAAAAGTTTGTTTGTACGTCAAATTTACTACTGTTAAAGTCGATCCCGTTTAATAATGTAGCAATGCGAAAAAAATATCAAATACATACAATTTTATGCTTTATCTATGGCTTTATTCACCCTGCGTTCGAAACATGTCACTTTGATGGCGAAAAATTTTCGGTTATATAATTAAACAGCGAGATCATTATTACAAGACCTCTCATCACTAAAATAGCGGAATATTGAATGGTTCATGGTCGTATACTGCATCTTTCAAAGTGACAATGTGATAAATGACTTTTGAAGCTGTGAAGAGTCCGCCATTTTTAACTAACAATTGACGATTTTACCATCGGATATCAGCGGGTAAAATTAGTTTACTACTTTCGAGAAGTGAATATTTATTACCAACGATCGAACAACCCGTTTCGATTTTTTTTTAATATAGTAATTTTTTTACCATAGTTAAAACTTCCAACTGGTCACACAACTGGCCCTAAGTAGTTAAAAACAAAGATATAAATAATCTATATTGAAATTAAATTCTATATACCTAAATATAAATTACGAATTTGTACGTAATAAATGTAATGATGTCATCATGTTTGTAGAAGGTCTCATCTCTCTATCTCTCAGTCGATGTACACATGACAGAGCGTCCTGGTCCTGTAGCCTGCTATTAGAGCGAATTACTTGTCTCCGCTTTTCGGAATTCTGGGCCATGTTTAGTGCAACGTCTAGGTTCACTAAACATGGCTCCCGGAGCGTCGCTGCGGTCATATCTCGGACATTGGCTGACCTACCTCGTTTGAGGTTAACCTCTTCTAGAATATATTTTATTATTTTAGTCAAGTGAAACATATCATTGACGTCAGCACATTATTGAATATCAGTGTCTTTTTTATTATCTGACACGCTACTAAGGAAGTTAGGTGTGGAACACATAATCGGTGGTATGAATATAGGAACCTAGTTATTCAAGGTAACCTACCTGTGTATATTGTGATTGAGTTTCAACATTAAAAACAGTCTTAATATTTGTACTAGGGCTTCCAAACTGGTCAAAATCGAAACCGATTTACCGGTTTCGCACTTTTTAGTGCAATTAACCGGTTTTCTCGGTTAACCGGGTATTTATTATTTAATTAACATGTTTGTATATTATTAAATAATATTATACACGTACTAAACTCAACATACACATTTAAACGATTTTTTTATAAGTCTCTGCAATAATATATGCGACTACGCGAGTGACGTGAATACAATTCAAGCATATCTTCCGTTATTATTATTCTAGAAGAAAGAGATATTACTAATAAATTGTCGGGGATGCACAAAGATTTTAAATATGAATTAAATATATTAATTAGAAAGATATACATATAAAATCAATTTTATCGAAAAATATTGTTGTTGCGCCACCGGGATTCGAACCTGGATCTTTCCTAACCGGGGAAGGTGCATTATCCAACTATGCTACAGCGACAATATTTTTAGCGACAATTTTTGAACCTATATGTTACCTTTTTGATATTAATACATTTAATCGTTCCATTATTTGAAAGAGCCATCTACCTTATTTTTACAGAATCTCAAATACCTTTAAGTAAATCTGATAGCAGACGCCAGAATTATCAATTCATTTTTATTAAATTTTGGACACATTGATACAACTTTATTATTTTTTAGGAGAACACATTATTTTGCAATAATTTTTTTCTTCCCTGACGATTGATCCCCCGTCAATTTGTCCCCATGAATTGATCCCAGAATTATCAATACATTTTTATTAAATTTAGGACACATTGATACAACTTTATTATTTAGGAGAACACATTCTTATTGTGAAGTTGTAATTATTCAGAACACGGGGTCTGTGATATTTATAATTAATATATTTAATTCATATTTAAAATATCACAGACCGTCTGTTCTGAATAATTACAACATCACAATAATAATGTGTTCTCCTAATAACAAAGATTTTAAATTATTCGAATAAACTATGAAATGTACTCCAATCCTAGAAATACTATAAAATCTGTCATGTGATTTCAACAACGTCAATCGTAAACAAATACGTGTATATATAATATATGCATTTAAAATAATTTTGATATGAAAATTCCGAGATCCATTAAGTTCAACATACAACGCATTAGCACACAATTCATGTACCTACAATTTTTTTGGATTTTTTATTTTTAATGCGCAGTGTTTATTTTGTACATATCATTTACGGTATTTTAGTTGTAGTTTCATATTTTTGTACATGAAATGTATTACATTTTTAATTGTTTGTATTGAAATATTGCTGTGTGCATTTAAATTTTATTATTTACTAAATTTTCCTTGTTGTGTAATATTTTGTATAAATACACAAATACAATATTCCACACATAATGTATTAATTTTCAGTACAAAATATACATTTTTTAAACATTATTATATTTTTATGTGTTTTATTGTACACTTTATATTATACATATACTATTTTCTTGTTATAGATATGTACATTAAAAAAAAGGATTTATTATTTTTTGTCAAGATTTAATTTTTTTTATTTTTTTTATTAGAAGATATAATATATTTTATATAAACATAATTAGATAAATATATACATTTTTTATTCTCTTTGAGAGTCAGAGATTCATGTATAGAGGAGTATAGTGAAGATAAAATAAAGAATTTATGTATTTGCTAAATTATGTGTATTCAGATACAAATTTATAATAGTCTGTAATTTTCTTGATTGTAAGGGGGAGATTTCTAAAAAATTTAATTCCTAGATAAATAAAGTGGTTTTGAGTTGCAGTATATTTAAGTTTTAGAATATCAATTTTTTTTCTAAGTTAAATTTATTTTTAATTAAAAAAATTTGGATTATTAAATTAAATCATTTTAATTTGATTTCTAGTCGTACGTCTTAACCGCTATGCCACGGTCAGTGATATGAGTTGTCGGGATTATCTGAATGTTTGGAGTAAAAAATAACAGTAGCGCTGATATTCCAATTGTGATATTTTGTTCATTATAGAGTTGTGTGTTATGAATTTTTTTATAGACATGTGGATATGTTGTGTATAGAAATGTGTCAAACCGAAAAGAGGGTTTTGAAATAATTCTTCCGGTCACTACGGTGACTTTTATTGCTGGCCGGTATGTGTAAACCAATAAGGTTATAGTACAAGAGTCGAAACAAATGTGGTGATTTGAAGCCTCAGCGGTAATTTCACGAAATTCGTAGAGACGTCAATTAGTCATCTCCTGCCTTTCGTTGGTGACGCTTAGCTCTCATTATTAGAACAATGTGCGCTTTTTGAGTGGTCTAATTATTCAAAATGGTTACTCGTGCTGTCAAACTGTGTTCATCAAACTCTAATAAATTGGATTTCATCGGTAAGAAGTATTTATTTAAGTGTTCATTTTGCTCAAATATTAATATCGGCACCTATCACAGAAACACGTTAAATCCAAATTTTTAAATCAATTAATTCCTAGAAAATAATATAGAGTACATCATCGTGTTTAGGTATAATGAAAATAAAGAAATTATTTGGATACAAAGAACTAATATACTTGAAAAGCTTTTATTCAAGTTGAACTGCATTAGTTATTCCAACAAATGGAATTGAATATATGTGTGAAAAAATTATAATATTATCGAAAAATATTAAACACGAAACAAAATATTAAACGATACGACAGTTTACTACAATGTAAAAAAATATTAATGCTTCTGGAATTACGAGATATATAATATTAGCTGTACCTTTGTTTCCGTAACTACCCACTATCTAGCAAATCTAATCATGTTTAATTTAGTAACAAATCCCTACAAACTTGGTCGTATTAATTAAACTCGTAAATTCAGTAAATAAAAATATATAACGAGTTTTAACGTTACATTATCTTTGACGAATTTAAAACGATTAAAAACATCTCAAAGAATGACAAGGCAAAATTTTGAAATAAACAAAACATAAACGTAATTAGTTGTTTTGTTAAAATTGACTTATGGTATTATTGTAAGTAACGCCCTTCACGTTCGGGTATTTTAGAGAACTGTCGATCATTGATGAATAACCTGAATGGACTTCTTACATACTACAAGACCTGGCTTCAAAATTTTTCTCAATACAATAGGACAGTTCGACTGTTTGGATAAATACTCTATATCTAAATATTTGTGTCTCGTCGTCTAGTCTCATGATTAGCGATTCCAAAATAACAACCATTAAATTATTTTTCAATAATGTTAATATTTTTTCAGAAACATTTTTTCTCAATACCGTTAACATCAGTATTACCCGTTTTTTCTCAAATTTAAATGAGTTACTATTATAATAAACTTTCCTATTTCATACTAGTAACTGGGTTCTACCAAAGTAATTATATATTTTTACTTTTAACAGTTACAAAGGTTTGATTTACAGGTTTATTTTTACATTTATAATTTACCAATTACAATATTAATTTTTCTTATTACACACTAAAACTTAATTCATCTTCCCTGGCTCTTCCAATTTAGTACTGGTCATGGCCTCTGCACTGAGTAGCTTTCTACGAATTGCCAAGAGTGGATAGGGCTTCATTTACATTGTCTTGCCACCTCATTTACGTGGACCTATTTTTCGTCTTCCTTCACATTTATTATTGAGCATTTTGAGAGTTACGCATCAATTATACGCCTAACATTTATAAATTTTGTGACTTTCAGCTCATCATACAAGTCGTAAAGAAGCTGATTATAATATCTACGTTACATTCCATTTCGTTTGATAGCTCCTAAAATTCTACCGAGGATCGTACATTCAAATATATCTGAGTGTTGGTTCGTCTTTCTTACCAGGTTCTCGTCCAGATTTCTATTACCTAAATATGTAGGTACTGATATTATTAGTTTTATACAGCAGTTTAAACAATATTTACAGTGTTTTTTTTTATAAATTAAACTTCAGTTGTTTTTATAGGCCGAAGTAGCAACGATTAGCATTCATTACATGAGTTTTAATCTCTTCATCAGCTTCTTTTAAGGGTCGTATTCACAATGATTATGTAGAGGTCCTGCTTACACCTCACAGATCCAGATAAAAATTCACTAGACGGACTATAGATAGATCGTATTATGAATGAAACTGTACTTATGATATTTGCGATGTTGCGTTAATTTACAGAAAAAGCACATTTGACATTAAACTGTTTGTTACATTATACAATGTTCAAGATAAACGAATTTCACTGAAGGCGGTGCTGAGATGCGTGCTAGAAGATGTATCCGAGGAGGTGTGTTCGAGGAGAGAGTCACATAGTCCGTCTGGTATCCGCCAAATCGCAGGCAACAATACACCGCGATCGAACCAATCCGAGAAGCCATAAAACTGATCACTCTTCTTCTAGCTACCTTCTCGAACACACCTCCTCCGATACATCTTCTCGCACGCATCGCAGCACCGCCTTCAGTGAAATTCGTTTATCTTGAACATTCTATAATGTAACAAACAGTTTAATTTCAATTGTGTTTTTTCTGTAAATTAACGCAACATCGCAAATATCATAAGTACAGTTTCATTCATAATACGCTCTTGCCACAAACACTCACACAAATACCAGCCTCTATGTTAGTAACATTTTATACACATACGGGAGAATTCGAGAAGGTATATAACCCTCAATTCTACCGTACAAATCCTTCTGATACATCATAAATATAATTTATATACTAGTTACCCTTTCTAGTCTAATTAACTAATAAACACGAGCTACTAAAATTCCCTCATTTAGTTCGAATGAAAACTACGTATGTACTGGATACGTCACTACGAAATACATGATTCATAGATCGTGTCACGCTGAACATAACTATTATTTACACCACATTCGAGTCGAATAATCCAGAGAAATCTCATTTATAAACTTTACGCCTGTTAATTGGGATCTTAGATATGTAAATATATTAACTATCTCAAAGGAATAATATTCTGCAGTAAGTAAGGACATTTGGCATTTGTGCAACCTGCAACCTACTGGCATATACTTGGCCTTCTCTTGATTTACTACAATAGGTAGATACTTAAATTTTTTGCTACTATTTCTAGGTCTGAGAATGCATCGCGAAAAGTTTCAGATGATTGATTATGAAAATAATTCCGGTGACATCAATCCTGAAGTATCGCATAGCTTTTTTTAATGCTACGTTGAACAGTAAATAGACCAGTTCTTCTCCCTATCTTACATCATCGCTTGTTTCAAAATAATACGAAATTAAATTATTTTCTATATAAAAATAATCAGAAAATTCAACACGTGCCAGGCGCCACAAAATACATTTCAAAAGCTTACATAACTGCTAATATTTAGAAACAATTCATTCGTGTTAAATATGAGAAAACATTTTCATTACACGATACTGTTAAAATTACTACTGATTAGGTCGGCGAAAAGGTAAATTGTTTACTGAGTGAGAGCTGTTATTTTCAATATTACAGATAATCGATTCCTGTATTACCAGTTATACAAAATTGGTTAATTCACCGGTATTGTGGGTAATGGTAAAACCGGTAATGGAATAGCTACTTGTGACGTCTTGACTTATAAGCTTGAAAAAATAAAATATCCATATTATTTGAGATATAACAGAACCATTGATCTTATCATTTTTGATTATTTTTGTTTTAAAAACCGGATAAATTTAATCTGTCAATAATCTGTCACATTATCCATACAATTTGTATGACAGTTATAATATTAAGGAGAACACATTCTTATTGTGAAGTTGTAATTATTCAGAACAGACGGTCTGCGATGTTTTAAATACTAATTTATAAATATATACGTATAAAATCAATTTTGTCGAAAAATATTGTTTTTGCGCTACCGGAATTCGAACCTGGATCTCTATTTCCAGTCCGGGGAAGTACACTACCAATGTAATTACGTAAACATAATGTAGATGGCTTTCAAAAATAATGGAACAACAGATGTATTAATTTGAAAAAGTGTAACATATAGGTTCGAAAATTTGTCATGAAAAATACTGGCGTTATAACACGATTGGTAGTGTATTTCCCCGGATTGGAAATAGAGATCCAGGTTCGAATCTCGGTAGCGCAAAAACAATATTTTTCGACAAAATTGATTTTATATGTATATATTTATAATTAATACATTAATTTAGTATTTAAAACAGTCATAATAACGCACCAATAATAATTGGGTGAAATTGAACATCGATGATTTTTATTAGTTTGAATAGGTACTCGTTTAAAGAATTTCTATATACTGTGTATGTTTTCTGAATGCACGGCAAGTGCAGCAATAGGTATTGGAAAGATGCTCATGCAAAATATGAATTGATATTTACTTCTGCTGGAGTTTGCAGGGAAGCCATTTGACATTTCAATTTAAATGTTCAATAATTTATTCAGAATATTCAACAAACATTTTGTTTTGTTGTAAGTTCACTTAATTACGTCAATGCAAATATTTTCAAGTAACTACAAAATGTTAAAGATTTATTTAAAACCCAGAATATAATAGAAAAAATTAAGTGAAGGGACATTATACAATAGATCATATACATTATACAAGTAATCAGAAAATACGTTTTTGGTTTGATCAAAGTGTTTGATTGTAGCAAAATAAATAACACATAGTTTATATATATAACTTTCATTTATAATAAATAAAGCCTTTTGCTCAAGGTAAATATTAAAAAAATATTTTATTTTTTATACGAGGAATATATAAAATATAGTGCTAATAAATCTTTTTTAATGTTTTTATTTTTGGCTAAAATAGTTATGAACCTTAATTTAAAAACAAACTTTGTAGATATTTTAATACTCAACATTAGACCTCTAATTCAGGCGTGAGAGAATAATTTATGACGTTTTAGGTCTTATTATAAAGAGCTTCCCTAAAGAACTAAAAAACTGTAATGAGTTTTTTTTAGTTGTTGAGCAACGGGCTGCCTGTAATAATAGATTCCTTGATTACTTTTTGTACATTTTTAGACATTTCAATTTATCTAATTAGCACCAAAGTGGCTCGAAAAATATTTAAGCTTTATATATAATTAATTATTTGATAAATTTTTATCGGAGAAAATTTTACTGAATTAATTTTATTTTGCAAACAAAATTATAACTAAAGGAAAATATATCTTGTGTAATCTACGCAGTTATACCAGGTGTAACAGACCTAGTCACATTTATGAGTGGATACCTGATGATGTTAAAGGAATGTGTGCAAATTCTACCCTTTAAATTTTTACAAAATCGTGTTGCCCTTTCTACGTATTTCGAAATAAATATTTGCAAAATTTATCTATTATTAATTTATATCTTTGTATTAGGCCCTAATTATGTAACAAAAAGAAGTCTAGCCGATGGAAAATCGATGACCTTTAAATTTTTGTATTCAATGTATAATCTAGAATCAATAAAATATTAAAATTAATCGGATTAATCGCAAAATTACGATTTATTTGAACTTCTTATATCTCTGACATGGTTGAGATTAGGCACATATCCCTTCAACATTTTCAACTCGTAGTTTAGCCAGGTATCCACCCATATAATATTGTGGACATGGTATGTTACATCCTGTATAAACAAATTTTTGAATTTCACAAAACTGATTTCATTTTTTAGAATTTTTTTCTTAGTACATTATTAAGCTACGAGTATGTTGTGAGATTACTATCTTTAGGTAAATTACTAAATTGCTATATTCTCGGAAACAAATTTTTAGTTTTGGTTCGGTTGCTACTTAATTGTAGCTTGGCGTGTTATGAGCCGTGTACGTTTATCACCGATCGTAGATATTGCTAACACTTAACAAAGGCTCAGCATTTTTTTATACGACTGAACATTTTTTACAATTTTAATGAACAATCATTAGTTTTAGAATATGTACTAACTATTACTTCACAATCGATATGGTACAAGGCGTAAATAAAACCAAGCACCAAGATTTTAGCATATTTTAGGGGTTGTGTGAGAAGGATTTGTACGGCGAGAATCGAGAGCCCTATCTTCGCATCTTCCGTTAGTAAGTATATGAAATATATATGAAATATGGTGATTGGATGTTTGCGTGTACAGCTAGAGCGGGTAGATTATTGCAATGAAACAGTACTTACTATAGTTGGCGTTCATTTACAGATTGAATTTACACTTATTTGTTATATTATAAAAAAATATTATATAGACTACACTGGAAGCGGTGTCGAGGTGCGAGTAAATGTATCCGAGGAGCTGGTTACGAGAAGAGTGCTCGGTTCTAGATTTCTTCGGACTGGTTGCGGCGCAACGTATTGTTATCTTGTATGGCTGTTGAGTGATTGCATTATGCGGCCATATCTGTGCGGCAGGACCACCACAATACTATCTTGTTTTGTTGTATCGCTAGTTTTATAATTGTCGTTTTAAGGTTAAAAAATCTTAATTTTGGAATTTCCTTGAGAATGTAATAATCTCAATTATTGCATGGTTTTGTACATTATTAATTTTTAATTTACTTCACTGTACTGTTCTTCGAATACTATAATTTACAAAATTGTAAAATAACTAAATTCAAGATTTACATATCTCTTATAGACAGGTAGCATGTCGTGTACATTAATTAAAACTTATTTAATTTAAAAAAAAACGAAAATATTTATTAATTATATTATCTCTATCTGTTTTTCTTTGAGCTCATGCCTGAATGTCGTAGTCTTATGTGAGATGAAATAAGGCTTCGGTATTTTTACGAACTTGGTTGGTCCATCGTAATGATGTTCGCTGTTCGTTTTTCCAAATTTCCATCGACCACTAGACTCTACTCTTAATTCCTGGCATTTTGCCCACGTGTACAATAATGGATTTTTTTAATAATGGTTTAAAATGTTATACCTTTAATGTTATGATTTTTAAGAATGTGGATATACATTAATCTTATAATATGTAATATAAGCAACGACGCTATTCACTAAATAAAAAAATTCTCTTAAACGTCAAAAAAAAAAAGCTAGGTCCGTTGACTATAGGCCCCCAGACAATTGATCCCCCGGGTAGTTGATCCCTTCGCCAGTTGATCCATTACACATTGATCGTTCCGGAAATTGATCCTCCAAAGTTTCTTTAAGTATTTACATTCGTAAATACCAGCATCCGTGAATGTTATAAATATATTATATTTAAATAGGTTGGAGCAAATAAGAGTAATTTCGTACGAGAGCAATATTTTTATAAATTTGCTCCTACTCTGTTTAAATATAATATTATTTATTTAAAACTTTCACGGATGCTGACATTTAAATACTAAGAAACTTTGGAGGATTAATTGTCCAGAGGATCAATTTCTGGGGGATCAATGTGTACGGAATCAACTGGCAGAGGGATCAACTGTCTGGGGGATCAATTCATGGGGACAAATTGACGGGGGATCAATCGTCAGGGAAGAAAAAAATTATTGCAAAATAATGTGTTCTCCTAAAAAATAATAAAGTTGTATCAATGTGTCCAAAATTTAATAAAAATGAATTGATAATTCTGGCGTCTGCTATCAGATTTACTTAAAGGTATTTGAGATTCTGTAAAAATAAGGTAGATGGCTCTGTCAAATGATGGAACGATTAAATGTATCAATTTCAAAAAAAGGTAACATATAAGGTCGAAAAATTGTCGCTAAAAATAGTGCCGCTGTAGCTTAGTTGGATAAAGCACCTCCCCCGGTTAGGGAAGAGATCCAGGTTCGAATCCCAGTAGCGCAACAACAATATTTTTCGATAAAATTGATTTTATATGTATATCTTTATAATTAATATATTTAATTCATATTTAGAATTTAATATTGTTCAAAAGATTAACATGATACAGAAATATTTTATTGTTTTTGTTGTTATTTAATTCACATTCGATTAATTAAATAATAAAAAAAATGAAAAAGAAACATATTAGCATTTCAAGAAACTATGGGGTATCACAAAATTTTTAAATTGTAAAATATTTAATATCAATCAATTTTCGTTACCAAAGAAAAGTAATATTAAAACGTAGATTAAATTATATGAAAGGTAAAATGAGATAGTGACTATATATGTACATATAATTTTCATTTTATGTAGGTTTTAGAAAGTCATCGATTATATTGAACTAGAATATTTATCTAATGTGATAAATAATTGAAATGTGTAATAATATATGACAAAAGTGCAGTATTTCAATTCTATATTTTTACACAGTTTTATAGAAATTTAAACGCAATTTATCTACTATTTACTGTGGGCGTAAAGCCGGGTGTGGTAGAACACCACCGTATTAGGTTTTGGGGGAAGGGGGAAGAGGAAATTAAATTTTGCAAGCATCACTTATCTCCAACTAACGACGGGGTCGGAGGAAATTTCATTGGCCATCGGAGGGGTGTGCGTAGCCTCCAAATGGACCGACATCTTACTGAACTCAACGTATTTGAACCGCGCTTCCGAAAACTAGCCGCACGATCATTGAACATGTATTTGGGAATATGTTCAAAATTCTTGTAATATTCTTTCGATAGATTTTTATTTATTTAAAATTTTTACAATTTTATACATGAATTATATATTTATGTATTATATTACATACTAAAGTTACATTTTTTTTGTATTTCGTTGTACCTCTCCAAAACATAGACAATCTTGTCTGCTTGGAGAGAGAAAATGTTCTCATATTTAAATTTGTCATTGGAAATTATAGAGGAATGCTCAATGACTATATAAATACAATATATAATTGCAGAAAATTTGAGATATATTTGAGTTAGTTTCATAGAAATTTGGTACTACGTAATACATTACCCTTAATAAATGTATTTAAATATTGAACAAGCAGATCAAGTATTGCAAAACTAATCCTAAGGTCATGAGTTCAATTTCATATGGTTATAAATTTATAGTTAACTGGACACAAAATATCCGCGGATGCTAAGTGAAACTAATACCTTGACTTTGGTTAGAAGTGGCAGAGCGGACGACACAGCGGCGCGTGCATTATATCGTAGAGCTGAGACTGACAAACTGACGTACACCGATTTTTACTGCCAAATGTATTGAGGGAAAAATTCATCCATGGACATGCATACTTATAGAGGCTTATATAAATTTACTCATAATTATAGTATTTGAAAATAAAATAAATCAGTTGAAAATATGTAAATTTGTAGTATTGGTATTGTAAAGTTATGCGTATTACAATATGTAAATATTTTTATATTTATAATAAAAATTAAAAATGTTATCCAACAAATGTTGTAAGCAGCAAAAATTAATATTAAAACATTGAATACCTTTAAAATTGTTCAAGAATCTCTCTCTGACTCTGATTCGATTGTTAAAAGGGGGAAGGATAAGGACTGATCCCTCTTGTCTCCGACATATGAGGTAACAATAATGGTGTAAGATTTTTTGAGGGACCCTATTCGGGGAACATGGCAAAACTGTTTTTTATTTAATATCTGGTAATTTTAACTTTGTATATAATTCTATAAAGTAGTAGCGAAAATGTGTTAAGTTTTTTAATATAATACATATTTATTAATTTTATATTTTGTTAATTCTTTTTCTGTTTGATTTTTACAATTTTTTTTATTTTTAGTGAAAGTTTTTATAAATTTTGTCCAATAGGATGAAGCACAGGGTAAAGAAGTAAAATGGGGATCGGGTGAGGGATCATATAGGCTGAAGGAGTTTATGAAAGGGTTTGGGATGGAAATTAATTTAGACGATAAATCGTGTATGTGTCGTTTAAGTCTCTGTGAATGAGTATGTTTCTGACAAACCAGGGTGAGTTTGTGAGTCTCTTAAGGATTTAGTTTTGTTTGGATTCTAAAATTTTTGTGTTACCTGAATCCCAGATGGGGCTCGCGTATGTGAGTATAGGACGGATGATTGCTTTGTACAAGAGTAATTTGTTTTGTAGAGATAGTGAACTGTAGAAATTTAGGAGGGGGTATAGTCGGTTGTATTTCAAGTATCCCAAATGAGGATATTAATGATTTTAAAGAAAATCCTCTAATAATTAAATGCACGTTAACATATTTAATGATACACATGAAATATAGATTATTACGTTGAATTTATTTTTTCCGGGGTTGCAAGGGTTGAAGGCAGGCGTAACGTGTGGAATAATAGTTGAATTAAAAGATGTATTGTTATTCTAGAGTTGTTGTTAGTTTGCTATTTTCTTCTTCGTTGTTTCAAGATTTTTTTAATCAAGAGTAAGTACACATGATAAATGTGAGACGTGAAATGTTTATTTAAGGAAGTGTAATATTTTAAATAACATAATACAGAGATTACTTTTATATTAATTGATTGTTGGATGCTTGATTCGAGTGAACAGCTATCACAATAAACTGTTAAATATAATTATTCTTTATATTCGGGATGTAATATTGTCAATAGGAAATCTAAAACCTAAACGTTGTCAGTTATTTCCTCCTTTATCGCAAATTGGATTATTATTATTTATTAAGAACACATTCTTATTGTGGAGTTGTAATTATACAGAATATAGGTCTGTAATATTTTAAATACAAATTAAATATTTTAATTAGAATGATATACATATAAAATCAATATTATCGAAAAATATTGTTGTTGCTACGGGGATTCGAACCTGGATCTCTTCCAATCCGGAGAACGTGCATTAATCGAATATGTTACATTTTTAAAATTGATACATCTAATACATGTTAATTCTGGCGTCTCCTATTGAATTATTCAAAGGTATTCGAGATTCCGTAAAAATAAAGTAAATGGCTTTCAAATAATTGAACGATAGATGTAACAATATGAAAAGTGTAACATATGGGTTCGAAAATTTGGCGTAGCATGATCGGTCAATGCATATTCTCCGGATTGGAAGAGATCCAGGTTCGAATCCCGGTAACAACAATAATATTTTTTTTGTAAATTCTCTTAGATGTCTATGACGAAAGTTATATCCCCACCCTCACCTCCCTTAAGTCCAGACATGCTTAATTCCTGTCTGAAAATGTTTTTAATTTTAGTTCTTTTGTATTATTGATAATAGGAAGATGTTTTCGAAAACGTTCTATCGTTTGATATAATAAAATATAGTGGAATAAAATAAATTATTAATATTTTTGTTTTCTTTAAGTGTTTATTGAAATTTACGCAAATACACACTAAGAATACTCAAAATATATGTAACCAGATAATTAAGTATCTGAATTATTCCTAATTCTAATTGGCTTTCATCTAGAGTATCTTGACATCATGTGGGAAATTCGCTCGAAGAATCTACCGCCTGCTAAAGAGAAAATGAAACTATCAAATCGGACGATAAATTCGAGTTCTCATAGTAACAGAGAATAGAGCAATATATGAATGGAGTGTGTGGAATTTACGAATGGTTACAAAGTGTCCTCAAATCTAACTCTTCACACGGATACCGGTCTACAGTATCGGGAGACCAGAGGTGGCACGTATTTCCACTTCTTCGGGGGTACTTAAAATAAAACGAGGGAGCCCGTTTCTCTCCTGTAAGAGGTACAAATTTGTCCGGTCACAGGAAAGTGTAGAGGTAAACATTTCACGAGGGTGTGTCCCGGAATACTTAATGCTTTACCTTTGTTTTTTTTTTCAGTCGACGGAAAAGGAAATGTTCTAAGAAATTATCATAATTTTAACAATTTTATAATTCAAATATGTGTTCTATTTACGACTCATTTGTGCAAATTGAAACCATGCTGGTTGCAATTTCTTGGTATCACTAAGTAAGAGAAATACATTGAAAATACGTATACTTAAGATTTGTTCAATGAAATAATAATGGCGAAAAAATGTTAAGATGAAAAGTGTAACGTACAAAGACTAAACACAAGCTACCTATCTAAAACTAACACCTATATTATTCAATAAATATTTATCCTTTCTTCAATAATTGTAAAGTTACTGCGTGGCAACACAATATATTAATAATAATATATTATAAATAACCAAATCCTTTTTGAAAATAGTTACATTTTAGAAATATTTGAATATGTTTAAGAACACACATAATTACTAGGTTTTCATCTACAATGGTACTGTTATTTAACGAATAATAGATTTCTCAAAGAGACGAAGTTATTTTTTATTACATTTAATGGAAAATATATGGAAGTATGGTTATTTACAAGGCTTACGACCTGTTTTCGGCAGGCTTAAATGATCATTTTATATAAATATAACGTTCATCATTCTCACCCATCAATCTCCATATCTATAAAAATTTTGAAAGTTGTCTATATGTTAATATATGAACTTACACCGAGTACCATTACACTATCGTCATCTATGGTCTAAATTTTATAACTCATTCCCTGAAATAGCATATATGTCACTATGAGAATCTAAATCTTTTTTGAAATTATTTAAAGCAATATTCTTTATCTGTAAAATGTTTTTAACACATTATACTAGAATACTCCTGAAAAATCAATATTTTTTAATTTTATATATTTTATTATTTTGACCAGCAATATTTGAAAATGTCCAAGAATACACAAATTATTATATTGAAAATCCAGTAATTGGTCTACATATTAACATATATACAACTTTCAAAAATTTGATATATGTGGAGATTGATGGGTGAGAATGGTGAACGTTATATTTATTTAAAGTGATCACTTAAGCCAGCCGAAGATAGGTCGTGAACTCTATAATTACCCGTACTCCGATATATTTTGCATTAAATATAATAAAAAATAGCTTCGTCTCTATGAGATATTTATTATTTGCTTAGTTACATTTTTAATTTGTTTTCATAGTAGTTCCTAATTAGTTACATACCCATAGTTTAGTTTTTGTCTATGCTTGCATTTTTAATTTTAGTATACATTGTATCCTAAAGAAGGGTTTATTGGTCTTGAAAGATGTTGATTTAACAATAAACAGTGGTATAAATAGAGTTTTCTTATAATTAATACTAAATAATTATCCAATCGTTACAGCATCGCTCTTCAATCTCTCCGCGGGCCGTACGTAGCCAGGTGATACAATTTTATAGTCCCGCGGCCGACTTCTCAGTTCCAACTATTATTGGATAAACATTTTATTAATATCTGTAGGAATGGAAATAATTTTTAAAATTAATTATTTATTTGTTTGATATTTTAGCATTTTACAGTTTGGACTGTTGCCATTTGGTAAAATTATATTGACATGGGGAACCGCTTTTCATATTCATTCATTCATTCGTTTCAAATAGGTGATGCATTCGGGTATCTTAATTAATTAGCGAGAATTACAATAAGTTACTCCGCACTATTACCAGTAATAGAAGAGAAAAGTTGATGCCAATAAACCAAAAACTCTGGCAGATAACATTAGTCAAGAGAAGCTTAAGTTAGTTTGTTGGAAATAGTATATTTCATTTTTAACATCATTTTAGAAATAAGTGGATTAAAATAGATTTATCAATATCAGTATAATATTACTCTCATGTTTTTAATGTTGTAAAAAAAATGACAAGAAAATATTTAATGGAACATACGTGTATATATATTTTACTTGTAATTAAAAAAAATCTTATTAGGAGAACACATTCTTATTGTAAAGTTGTAATTATGTATTTTCCTAATAATTGTTAGGTAATTTCTTCTTTCTGCCTCGGCTTCATGTTCAGGGGAAGGTATCTAGCCTAACTGGTTCTATTTTTAAATATTGACAATTCAAATGGTTATGAAATGAAAGAATATTTTTTTTAGAAGAAAATTTATAATCTATATCTTATGATACTTGCATGTGTTAAAAGTGGAAAATGAGCATTTTACTTTAATACTTATTGATAAGGCTATTCAAAAATAATTACAATTAAATTAACATTAAACATTTGTGTTCATCATGCCAGCATTAAGTTTTTTACCAAATTGTCTATGTTGACGCTTGTCTGATGTAGATTATTCAGGTTCCTCGCGTAAAGGATTACCTCTTAGGATGGTCTTGGATCCTGGACGTGAAGTGTGCTCAGCTCCTTGTGGTGCCAGCGTAGGGTGACGAAGTTAAGGCTTGTAGTTGATTGACCACAAGACGATGCCCAATTATCCAAGCAAACCGAGACTCTGGACGCGATGTTCTTATGTAATAGCGACAGTCTGTTCTCGCTACACCAAATTATGTTGACCAATTTTTATAAATCCAGCGGGACCCTTTTTGATACTTTCACATTTACGATTAAGCGCAGAGTACATCACAGTCTAAGCTTAAACTCGAGGCACACGGTTTAAATTTTCCCTGGAATTACAATATGTAAAGCGCTTGCTTAATATTTTTAGAGACGACATTGATTCTATTTTCTAATTGAAAATAAAATCTCGTCTTTATGGAGCCAGTTCTCCCGGCTAAAGTTCTGTCCAGACTGGCCCGCCTAAGGTGATGCATCCCTTATGGTGCATTTGCCTACGTGACTTTAGTCACGCACGCCGCTTTATTGCTGTGCCAACGCTGCGTCGGTACACCTGAGTCCAACAATACTTGGTTTTATTACCCTCCGTCCCTTACTTCGACTAAGTGTTTTTGTATCCTTGAATAAAATATTATCTTGGGTAATTTTGCATTCTAACATAATCTATAAGTTGTATCAATGTGTCCAAAAATTTAATAAAAATGAATTATTAATTCTAGCGTTTGCTATCGGTTTACTAAAAGGTATTTGAGATTCCCTAAAAAAAATAGAAGGCTTTAAAATAATGGAACGATAGATGTATTAATTTGAAAAAGAGTGACATATAGGTTCGAAAATTTGCCATCAAAAGTACTGTCGCCGTAGCATAATTGTATAATGCACCTTCCCCAGTTTGGAAAGAGATCCCGGTAGCGCAACAACAATATTTTTCGATAAAATTGATTTTATATGTATACCTTTCTAATTAATACATTTAATTAGTATCTATTTATATCAACACTTCCTATATTATATACAATAAGGCTAAATTGAAAAATATTATAAATAGTCACAAGATATGATGTCTGGTTTGGACGGTATGTTTTTTTAAAAAAATATTTTATTAGTTATATTCTTTAATACTCTATATTGTGTATAGTATTTATATAAAAAATAAATAATTTATTTTTATTTAAATTTAATTAATTTATTATTCAATGAATAAATAATTTATTTTTTGTTGTTAATATTGAACTTAATCACATGCAAATCGAATATTAACCGCACGTGTCAGTTACACGGGGAGAACTATTGTTGGCGCGCGGCTCGAAACTGAGTAGGTGTATGGTTTGGAAATACTGTCGATATACACCGCAATAATGGGAGTGTACTTCCTACGATTTTAAGTAACATTACTAGTGTTAGTATGTAATAGGACCGAGCGAACAAAGTTAAATATTCGTATGATGTGGAACCGTGTAACTTATATGGTTTATGAAGTTTTTAAATAATTAATGGTAGTTAAATATTTGAAAAATTAGCTTTGTACGTGTGCCTGGTAAATTTTGAACAAAATTTACGGGGTTCCTGTGAACAGAAATTAAAATATATAATTTTTAGAAATATCAATCATTTTTATTTATTAATCGAGCATTATAAAGGTACGTAGAGACCGATAATGTCCATACATATAGAATATTCTAGAGCAGGAAAAATATTTGTTTCTAGGTTTGATAAGATCGGTGATAGGTTAATTATATTTGTAATCGGTCTATACACCTACTACAAATATAATATGTATATTGGATTAAAAACAGAATGCAGCAATGCACAATAAATATATGTACACTCATGTTACATTTGCTATTTACAGACACATATCATCTGTATAATTATTATTTTTAACACGACTGTGACCGACGTAAGTCACCGATCACAAGTGGTGGGTGATGATGAAGTGGAAAGAGGAAACGAGTGAAAAGGTAGTTGGAAGGAGTTGGCGAATGAAATAGGGAATTGGAAATGAGGGGATGATGGGATGTGGGTAAGGGTATCCTTCGATGGCGGACCAGGATGGCTTACGGGATAAGGAGGACAGTTTGACTCACCTGATAACAACGCTCCCTGGCTTATCCTGAAGTTCACCCCAAAACTTGAAGAGGCTCGAACCGGCGATTCTGTTGAATCCACCACACTCTGTTCACTGAATTTCACATACACAAATCTTCGGTTACTCCAGCGGATTCGATGAATGATCCAGCGAGAATACCACTTCCTTTCCACAATTTCACACATACAGAAATGAACTAGTCGAGCTGGGGAACAGGTGTAGACTGAATTGAGAATGAGATGAGGGGTAGGAAAAAACTATAAACAGGTGACATTATACTACATTTAACAATAATCATTTTGGTTTAATCAATAATCAAGTATGGAAGTATATGGGTACACCTATATAAAAAATAATAATTATGATTACGGAACCACTACAATAGGTCATGATGTCCAATTACTGTAAAGAAACACATCACTAAAATATACAGGCTTGAGAAAATGACAGATGTATTGTGTTCTCATCGGTAATCAAACCTGGAGTCCCCGGTATGAGAAGCCAGTATCATGCCCACTGGACTATGAGGGCTGCCAAATGGGGACTACTAAACCTAACACAAACAGTGAAAATTGGGATGAACACCACATTCTTCAAAGCGTGTACTATCTTTTGGGTCTCATGGGCCATATCGAGTCCAACCTTAAAATAAAAATATATTATTAATATAAAAATACAACCTATAGTAAAATTAGACTTATATTGATATCATTTTACCGATAGAATAATTATATTTAGTTTAAATATGTATAAAAATACAACAAAAAACAGTTACCCGTGCAAGACGAGTACGCATTTTTTTTTGTGTTGAACAAACCAATTATTTTCGTTTTATGTACCTACATATTAACAAAATAGTACTATTATTTTGTGGATCACATTAACATGGCCACTTGATGAGAATCGCAATTTGGATACGTATGTTATAAGAAACCGTACGATGTGCAGTAATCAATAATACTTATTATTTACTTATAGAGGGTATTATACCACGCAAGAACCGAGGATCATCATTTCGACAGTGATAGCATAAAATTAGTACATATTTGTAAAAAAGGAAATAAACTAGATTTTTTAGAAAAATTAATGATTAATTGTAACAAAAATGTCATCAATATATATCAAATACTCCCTTTTACGTCCCCTCTTCTGCGCTTGTTGACTACTCCCCTACACCTACTCAACTCTAACCCCCCCCCAACTCCCCAATTTTAAGTAGCACGTAGTTCTTTAGTCTTAAGTTTAGTATTGGTAACATACACGTTATAATAAATAACAAATTAGTGAAAGTAAACAGTGTTTTCATTTTAAATATAATTTAAAATAGTCTTTTTTAAAAGAGTTTTTTCGAAAAAGTTTATATACTGTTTGAATAAAAATAATTTTAGAGTATCTGTTGATATTACATTTGAAATATCACCTGTAACACTTGTTACACTCTATCAGATAATAAAAGTATTTAACGATGGATACTGTCTTATCCTTATTGGAATTACAAATGTTCGTAGTTAATACATGGGCCAAAAGGTGAGCAAAATAAAAATTGCGGAATGCTTAGTTAATTGTTTATGGAATATTTATATTGTGCGAATTATCTTTCATTATATTTGTATTCAGAAGAATAAATTTTGACCGATTTGCTTGTCATCGTTCATTCTAAGAATACTAAATTAATTGGCTTGATGATCGTGCACAGATCTTACAGGTTCTGTATTCCCCGCACGCAGGGGCGTAGCACTAACTAATATTAATAAAAACATTATTCAAATTATATGGTGAGGGTAACCAAAATATCATTCAAAGCAATCTAACTCGGCAAATTGTGGCATGCCATATTGCAATTCCCAAAATGCGTGTTTACTGTTTTATTATAACGCGAACTGCTACATACTTCGGTTTAAGGAAAGAATTTTTTGAACTCATTACGTATAAGTATATTTTATTTTAAGTATTGAATATAATTTTGAATTGACTAATAGATCCGAATGCATGACGCACTAATAATATGATACAGTGACACATTACATATTTCAGTATGGAGTATATGTAATTAATTTAATAATAGGCTCTGCCAGTGGCGTGCAGTAGGTATAGATATAGATTATGCTGATACCGATGATATGATACAATCATATATAATATATGTACTACAATGTATGTGATTTTGTAGGACTCACTTCTGAGAAAAAATGACTATCTACATTAATTCATTAAAAAATAATAATACGATTGGAGCATGGAAGTCTTATAAATATTTTCCTGTAAAGGTAGATAAATGTGAAGTAAAAATTATTGAAAAAAAGTGGGCTACGAGTGAGAGGGAGAGTTGCGGGCTAATTGGGTGACAAGGTGAAAGGGATTATTAAGAAAATAAGAGGGGAAGCGAAACAGCAGAAAGATAGAGAGAGATAAAAAAAGAAATAATATTCCCCGTAATGCCGGGCATACAAAAATTGTAATCTTATATATTTGTACGATTATATTTTTAACAAATACTGTTTAAGAGAGATATTTTATTTAAAACTGAGCTCTTTGAGAAGCAGATAGAGAGGAGAAGAATGGCAGTGGCTGAACCCCTGATAAAAGCCTTACACGGTTAACAGAATCCAATCTCTCAACTGTAGCGCTGTGCTATCGCCCCTTCGTTTGTATACACTTGATTCTCTTTCAATCCGCCTTCAATTAAATGGATATTGCGATTGATTCTTCAACTAAATCCAGTCTCAGTATCTGTTTTCATCAGCTTCTTTTGTTAAAGGTTCCAGTGCGCGGTCTTCGCAAAGTTAACTCCCCACATAGAGCACAACATAAAAATATCCTTAAATATTAGATATTTTAAATATCGGTAGTTTTTCCAAACCAAATTTAAGTCTGTATAGTTGTAATGAAGATTCGTCTTCTAAAAATGTTAAAAATGTCCAAAAACTAAGAAAATTAATTATTATAAAGGACAACACATTCTTATTGTGAAGTTGTAATTATTCAGAACATAGGACTGTGATATTAAAAAAAATACTAATTAAATATATTAATTAGAAAGATATACATATATACAATCAATTATATAGAAACATATATTGTAAAAACAAAGTAGGTAGCTTTAAAATAATGGAAAAGTAACATATAGGTTCAAAAATTTGTAATCTGTAAATCTGCTATAGCATAGTTGGATAATGCACTTTCCCCGGATTGGAAAGATATCCCGGTTCGAATGCCGGTAGTAACAACAATATATTTTTCGATAAAATTGATTATATATGTATATCTTTCTAATTAATACATTTGATTAGTATTAAAAAGAAAAATTATCCATAAAAACAAAACTAATATGTAACAATTTTTTTACAATTGTTTGTTTTCTAAATAGCAAGATGTTGGGCACATGTTCGTCTTGTCTTCCCGCCATATATCAAAGTAGAATAAAAGCTATGTACTCGTAAATAAATTACGTTCATAAAAAAAAATACCCGTGAGATATGATAATTGTAAAAGTGCGGATCAAAAAATTTCAAATTATAATACGTAATCGGTGACAACGTTTCTCTCTCATTCCACCTTCATGTCATTATTGACATACGAGTACGGGACCACCACTGATTTTCGGCAGATTTATGATACGAATGCGTTGTATTATATGTCATCTTGGGCAACGAATGGTATATGTTAAACGACGATATAAAAATATATATCACATGAGATTCGACTCGTAATTAATTATTTTTCAAGGTCATCAACGTTATTTTTACGGAATCTCAAATAACGATAGATGTATTGATTTGAAAATTTGTCATTAAAAATACTGTCGCTGTAGCATAGTTTGTAATGCACCTTCCTCAGATTGGAAAAGAGATTCAAGTTCGAATCCCGGTAGCGCAATAACAATATTTTTCGATAAAATTGATTTTTTATGTATACCTTTCTAATTAATACATTTAATTTGGATTAAAAATATCACATACCTATGTTCTGAATAATTATAACTTCACAATTAGAATGTGTTTTCCTTAATAATAATTTATATTCTTGGTTCTTGGACATATTCAAATATTGATAATAATATACTGGTCAAAATAAGAAATTATATAAAAATTGAAAAATATTGATTTTTCAGAAGCATTCTATTATAATATGTTAAAAACATTTTACAGATAAAGAATGTTGCTTTAAATAATTTCAAAAAGATAATTAGATTCTCATTGTGACATATATACTATTTTAGGGTAAATTAATATCAAATTTAGTCCATAGATGGCGATAGTGTAGTGGTATTCGATGTGATTCCACATATTAACATATATACAACTATCAAAAAATTGATAGATATGGAGGTTGATTGGGTGGAATGGAGAACGTTACATTGTATAAAGTGATCACTTAAGCCAGCCGAAGACAGGTGAAATTACACATACTTCCATATTTTTCCATTAATTAAAAATAACTTCGTCTCCATGAGATATCTATTATTTGTTTAATTCATTCATTTTGTTTCACATTTTGACACTTCACTTTCATACAGGAACAGATTCCGAGACGTCATTTTCATGGGACATAGTAGATATGGCAGTCTATTTATTACATCTCTTCAGTAGTTAAGGGTTCACCGTGTGATTTAAATAAATTTTGAATATTATTTAGCGTGCGTTTTATACTGCAGCTAAGATTACACTGAAGGGTAGACCCAAATGACGCACTGGCTCAACCGTACCAGATACCGGCGTTTTTTTGTCTCATTCACGCTCGTAACTTTACGTATATGATGTGAGTGAGTGAGAAAGATAGCACACACGTGCAACCATTCATTATGACAATTCCTGGCATGCGACAAAGTCAGACAAGTGCGAGACAATGATTTAAAAAAAACGCGATAAAACGAATCCGCGACGAACGGTTGTTATCTGTAACATGTTCAAAAAGTGATAATAAAAATATTGTTTATTTAAATAGCTCAATAAGTTAAGTTAATAGTTATGTTTAACAATAAAAATTATATTCGACAATAAAAATATAGCATTCTTGTCTATTCTCATAAATACATCAGTCTGTAATGCTGACATTAAAAATGTAAAAAATAAACTTTTACAAATATGTATGAAGGAGAGAGTGGCACATGAAATCGCTCTTCTCGTAAAGGTGTATATAATTCAGTTCGAAAAACAGTACCCATATTATTAAATATGTACAATCTTCTGAGTTGGAAAGTAAGGTTAAACGCAGTAAATATAATTTTTGAACAAATATCTATATTATTTAATTGTGCCTCAAAATGAAGTACATTGGATGCCTATTTGGCACATTTGGATAAGATAATAAACAATTGTTTGTTAATTAACATTTAATCCTATTATTGTAATTCTACTCTGTAATAAACATTAGCGAAATTTATACGAAATAATGATGCAAATCAACATGAGCACGAGCATCGTGACAAGAAGAAGGGAGAGACTGATACTGCCATTCAGGATGTATAGTGTGATGAAAATTTTTAATGATATGCCAGAAAATATAAGAAAGGAGAAATTTAATAAATTTAAAGTGAAACTGACCAGATATGTAAAAGATAAATTTTAGTAAAAGAAAGTACTTTAATCTTGTTTATATTAGAGCATATATAGGAGTGCTTATGTATGCACTATGTTAAGAATTTTATATATACCTAATTAAACTCAATTATATAATATTTAAATAATAATTTGATTTATTTTATAGATACTATATATGTTGTAGAATTTATAAATATATGAATTAATTCTATACAAAGAGCGAATGAATTGAATGTACTTTGTTTATGGTAAAAAGATATGATATAATAAAATTAAAATAATAATTTCTGATAAAAAATGTATTGGTAAATATTTTCTAAACCCTTAAATTTACTTTTAAATAGCATTTGTAACTAGAGCCCCACGTTCCCTCAGTTTTATTGCGGAGGGTATTTCTCACGTTCATCCCTATCTCCCCATCCGTCTGAGATTCCGAGGGCTGAAGCTTCTTCTTTCCTGGAACTATCATTTAAATTTGGTTTACACAAACGTACATCTTTTCAGACTCGATCGGTGAAGAGTTTTTCCATTTATTTTGGCAAACATGTTTCAATTTTCATTTATCTGGCGTGAAAATAAAATACTTTGGAAGCATACATGAGGTTGCTTCGTGCTTCTTGAAAAAGAAAAAGAGTACGTTTTTTTAATATTCTCGTTTAAAAGAATAACAAATATTGGTGGGATAAGATCCCGTGGACGGTATCTATTGAAATTAATGGTTAGTTGACGCAATCCGAATTGGAACAAGAAAGAAATATTGGCAGATGGATCTGGCCAAACTTGATCTCGGTCCTGGGTTGGACGTCAAGTTTCATATCCAGTTGACTCGCACTTGTAGTTAAGAATGGAGATATCAGTGTACTCCTGATGCTGAAGAACACAGCTTATTTTTCGTGTCACTCTCGTCGTGTTACTCTCGACCGTTAAAATAAACATATGTGTTGACAGCTCGGCGTCGGAATGCAATCTGGTTCCACGTCGGCGAAATCTCTAGTTAGAAGTGGGCCAGAAAAAGACAGGTATAAAAAGGTTTATTGAATAGAATACACAGGGAGTATTCAACTTATGTCAACAAATATACTATCAGTATATTAATTATAAAAGTTTTTAATCGTTTCGTATACTTATTTATGTAATTTATCATTCTAAGAACGGATTTTGGAGCCTTTAAGGAATTTCATTTAATACCTATAATCATACATATGATACGCCTGCGTGCAGCTGCATAATTTACATACAGGTGAATATTATGTTCCAGGTCGATGTTTTTTGAATAACTAAGAAATAAAACACAATTTATAATTTTATTTTTATTTACAGATTTTTTGGTTTATTACAATTATGTTTGAAATATGATTTTGGCCAAGTAGCTGCCTTCGGCAGCGGCACAAATGTGTGCTCTTTTAGCCATATTTTTCATAACTTCGCGTGTTATTTCAGCAATTTCATTTCGAACGGTTCACTTCCTGTAGCATCGGAATAGTTGTTGGCTGATTGGCGTAGACCTTTCCTTTCAAGTAACCCCACAGAAAATAGTCGGGAGCCGTCAAATCAGGTTGTCGAGGAGGCCAATCGATATCACCACTTTTTGACATTATGCGGCCGTTAAAAATTTCAAGCGTAGCTCAGGCTATGTGTAAGGTGGCACCGTTCTGTTGAAAACACATATTCTGCAGGTTTACTCGACTCAATTAGGCCACCAATAAGTTTTACAAGATGTGACGATAGCGATCACTATTAATGGTTACAGCTTTGCTATTATTATTTAGAAAACATATTTTAATGACTAACTCGTTGTTGAGGCTTCATAATCAATTGTCATCAACTACTCTCTGATATCTGCCAAACCAAAATAGTGGCCAAACAAAATATAATTAAAAAGTAGCTTCGTTTTTATGAGATATCTATTATTTGTTTAATAACAATGCCTTTGTAGGTTGTCATGTATATTATTTCACCACAGTCAATATACTTGTGTTCTAAATTCTTTGATCCTAGATTACTAAATCTTCATAAAAGAAACATCTATTCCGTGTACACCATGCCACCATTACGATATAAATAATCAAGAATTTATAAAAAAAATAATAACCATTTTTAAATAACTTCAAAATTGACTCCGCGTATATATTAATATTACGCGCAATTTCGTCAGACAACCGCAGTACCGCACACCTGTCAACATTAAATTGTCTTCATAGATCCCGACAACTTCTACTTTATTGAAGTATAGACAAAAACATATTAAATAAATCAATTTAAATACAATATATATGAAATAATAGAAGGAAAAGCACAAATAACAGATTGAACTAACACTAAAATAAAGGATGACAGAAATAAATAACATTAGTAGAAACAAATAAACATGCGTGTCTTTAGTCGGACATCATGACTATCATGGCTGAAGAACCTAAGGCAGTGATGGCGATTTTATGACATGCCACAGCATTTTAGGTGACACACCAGCGTTCACTAATATCAGATTTATCAAAGAACACGTGTCCCACGACCAGACTTCTACCCGACAATAACGTTCGAATTTATCACTACATACATATTACATATGTATGTATCTCTGTTGGGTCTCACTTTGTGAAAAAAAACAATTAATTCATTGACATCAAATACTAAATAAATTTAAAAAATATAAATGAGTACATTGAGTTTTTGGTGGAGGGGATGGTGTCACACCCCAGCAAAATTAAATTAGATTTTCTAAATTTTTGACACGCCGAGCCCAAAAGGTTTGCCATCACTGACCTAAGCCAATGGTTTGGCCAGTCTACTGCAGAAGTACAAGAAGAAGATGAATGAATTTTTCTGATGAATAGAATACACCTTATATTTTACTAATAATTTGCTACCATTAAATTAAAGCGTGCACCCAGTGGTTTACATTTAGTAGCGAGTGCCGTATTTTTAATTTGTCTTTATTTCTTATAATATCTGAGAAAGCTGTAAGTTGATTAATCGCGCAAAAAATCTCTACTAGTAATAAATAAACATTAATCTGTTTCGTTTTATTAAAATCAAACAAATAAAATTATAGTAAATAATAAAAGCTAAGAAACAACGAAAATATTATTATATGAGAAATATGTTTTCCAGGGACGGTAAGATTAAGAAAAATGTAAAAAAGTCAGTAGGTAAATAAAATAAATCGTACTTTGAAGACAACTATCGGTAATAGGAATTGATATTATTATACGTACACATAAGAGTCAATAATAATGCATGAAAGAAATTCTAGAATTGGCAAAAGACGTATATGCATATACGTATGGCAGTTATGACTTGGCAACATGTACGGGCAGCTATCGCTATTGTTTATAATAATTATTTGCGCCTCCATTCTCGTTATCTAGAGACCGTGCAGCGATGCTGAACGCTTCCAGCAAGGCGGTACTTGCAACACAACTCCCACCAGCCATAACGACGTATGGTACCGACAGAATGTAACAATACAATAGCGGTCATCTTCACCCAGACCATCGTTTGTTTTTGTACCTTAAATAAGTACATCATATTATTTTTTTCACTTTTGTTTTGTTGAGTGAAACCGATGCATGAGTTCAAACTCGTAAAATGGCTCCGGAAAAGCGGGCCACTGTCAAAAAAAACTTGTCTTAACACGTGTTGATGTTATACATGTGCTATATTTAATTATAGAGAAGGCACAATCCTTATACAAAGCTGGGAACTGATTCTCGAACAATTTCTGAGATTTTTTTTTATGCTGTTGTGCTTTGTTAAAAATTAAGACATATTAAATTGGACATTGTTTCACCAGAAATGTTTATTTTTTAATTGAAAATTATCCAATAAATAAGTAGATGTATGTAATATAATATATTAATATATAATTTTTTGATTTGATTATTATTTTCTAGTGCGCTTACAACAATTATTGTTACTTTACCTAATCTAATTAAAGCTAACCTCGTTTTATAGCGCATTCTTAGTGTGCATGTACACTTGTGTGAGCCGTGTTGATTACATTATAGAGTTGAGCGCGAAGTGAGATATCATTCATTGTCTATTATATTACGTTCGCAGAGAAGAATAATTAACTGACCTTTACCGCCAAATATCGGAGATATAAAAGTAAAGTCTCATCCAAACGTGTAAACACACGCAACCATAGAATGGAATGTTAGTAAAAGTCCCCAAAATCTGTCCAGTTTTATGAACGCGATCCTCGCATTCTATCTTAAACCGCCAAATTACCCATAATATATCTAAAATAGTCTCTTCTAATATATATAAAATATTTAAACGCACCAATATGAGATAGATGTTGCTCAATTTTCTTCTGTAAATACTCGTAATATACAAATATGTTTTTAAGGAGAAAACATTATTATTGTGGGCATAGTTCTGTGGTAACTCTAATAAAAACTATAACTATATACGAGTAGTATATGTAATCTCGGTACAAACTAAAATATTTTTTCGATAAATTGATTTCTTCTATATATCTTTCTAGTTGATACATTTAATTTGTATTATAAATATGAACTCTGGGCTGTCCACAGTATTTGTAAAATTCATATTTTGTACTAGATTTACAGATAATCTATCTTTCTGTTCTCACGATGTGCCATAGAGAAAAAGTCAGAATATATTATATTTTTGTTGACTGATTTATTTAAAAAAAGTAGGTAGTCATTATGAAATTTGCCGATATTTAAAAATTAAAATGTATTCACTTATTTTTATTTATTATCTTTGTTTTATTAACCACTAAAATGAGTTTAAATACATCTACCGGTTTCGAAAAATACTACTACCACAAAGATAATATTGCTGATTTTAAAAGTATGTATTCACTTCTTCATTATTTACAAAATATCTTTGTAGCCTCATTTTATATAAATAATTGGACAGAATACTTGTTTAAACCACTAATCATTGATTATTCTATTATTTAAACTAATCGCAGTTTATAATAACCAAATCCCTTTAAATTTGTTTTCACATCAGTTCTCACTTATTCGCCACATTTTAGTTTTGTTTTTACATTGTTTCCTGAAGAAGATACCATAGGTATCGAAACATGTTGAATAATCAATAAATAGTATTCTAAGCAAAGTATTTTGTCTAATTATTTATATGAATGTATTTGCTTAGAATTGTAAAAAATAAAAACATAAAAAAAAGTACAGAAATATTTCCGGTAGAGACCATTTTTTTTTCAAAGCTCTACCGATCCTATATCATCAAATCATCGATACGAATTGATCCGATCCACTTTCCAGCCAGGATTTGACTCCTGGTCTCGAGTTTACCAGCAAAGATAGTATTCGTGCAAGTAGTATAGTCGCGATTGAAGAAGGTGCTAAGATCAAAGAAGCACTTGAATTTAAACGCTAACACGATTTGCCCGTCCGCCAGGAGCTGGGCCAGGCGAGGCAGCGTGCGAACAAGGAGCAGTGCCGGGAAAAAATGTTTCGGGCCAGCTTATCTGCGCGGGTCAGTCATTCAGCAGGATTATTCGGATAGCACTGGTCCAGGGAACGCCAAACTTTCGGGAGAACTCACAGAGTTAGCGGCTTACGGAGACTTATGCGGGAAGCGAGGGAGTCTTTTTCAGTAAGCCTCACAGAACCAGCTATTGTTATTTTTAAAAGAATTTTATAAAAGAAGTATGAGGCGTTAATTTGCGCCACTAAGGGCTTGATAAAAATACATTATGAGTATTGTTGATCATTTTTTTAAATTTGTATATAACATAAATAATTTTGTTTAAAAAATTCACACGAAAGATCTTAGTTTTTTTTAATCATATTTATAGATAATTTATATACACGAGAAGGCCAGAATTGCATGGAATTTTTTCAAACTTGAGAGAATCCTAAACTATAATGTAATGTCCAAGTGTTTGTATGTATGTGCGGTTATATGAATGGCTTATAAAGGAACGGCACCGGTCAGAAGGCTCTCTTACTTCCAGGAGTGAATATATTAACTTGTGAATTATTTGTCAAATATTATTGTATCTCGTGTATTTAATAAAGTGCTAATTGTAACATGACAGAGAGTTAACTGTCGACCCGCCACGACTAGGTAGCACTATGCCCAAGAAAAAATAAGATTAACAGGAGACAGATAGGCCAAGGTTATCATGTATAGTATATATTTGAATTATCTATATTAATTTGTAATAAACGTAGCTTGTTTTATTACTCAATTATATATTTTTTTAAATGCACAGCATCTTAATCTATTTTTCCACATAATCACATTCTATATCCGTTCACGAGCTTTAAAATGCCGTTATTGTAGTCGTCCACAGATAGTCCATTTAACCAATTGTTGACTGCAATTCAACTGAAAGCCGCAATTCGCCATCTCCTCTAAAATGTTTTCCACCTAAGAGCTCTTTAAGCTTAGGAATAAGGTGAAAATCGCTCAAAGCACGGTCCGGACTAAGGGGTGGATAATCGAAGAACCCTGGAAAGTTTGCGTTGCAGCAGCAAGATGGAAGTGAGCATTGTCCTGAAGAATAATGCAGTGAGAAAGGTTTCAACGTTTCCGATTTTGGATTGCTCACCGTAGTCTTTTGAGTGTCTCGGTATACCGGTTGACATTTATTGTAGTGCCTTTTTGCACAAACTTCACTAACAAAACCATTACAGTTCCAGAAAATTGTCGCCATGAGTTTTCGACTAGAAATAATCCGATTGATTTTTAGAATTTTTGGAAGACTTGCAGTGATTCCATTTATGTGATTGCTCTCTATGGTGAAATGAGACATCCACACTGTGGTGATGCTGTGAAGTACCACCAGATTCTCGTTGGGTTATTTCCTCACTTTGTACTCTCTCGAGTTGCTTTGGAGTGAAACTCAGTAAATATATGTAACAATATTACTTTACTACAATAATATATTTACAGTACTTTACAATTATATAACTCAGATATTGATTATTACTATTGCAAAGGGATGATGGAAAGGAGCCCGTTCCCCCAGTGATGGCCTCTTATAACCTATGACCCCCACCACTCATCTGACACACACACACATAAAAGTGATAGTTCTCACACACACCTTTATTTTTATACCACATCTGCATACCGTATCACCGTACACTCTGATTAATTGACGTTACATATCTGTAGGTCTCCCTTTCGAGCATTCAGTAATCGAATAACATTCCGTATTTCACAGTCGGCGGGATTTTGTATGGTAGGGTTGATTTTAATGACGCGTAACGTTTACAAAAATACGTATTAAGGCACGTGATTCTAGGAACAGAAAGAAAATGGGTTAGGAAGACGGGTCAGCTTAAAATTGGTGAGAGGGATTGACCCGCGCAGCAACTATGCACAAATGGTATTTACTTAGTGGACTACCCTCGCGGTTAGGAAATATGACACCATGTAATAAAGATAATGTACTTCAGTAATCTTAAACCGCATACTACCGACATTATCGTTAATTAAATAATAAATAATTATAAATATTTTTTACTATTTTTTATATTTCAATTTTGAATAATAAGAGTTTTCGTATTATACTAGAATCACCGTTGAGAATATGTAGACTTTAGTAAAACAATTCATCGAAATTGTAGGTATACCAATTCAAAATAATTATAAGTAAATAGTTGTGACAGTAGAAAGATATACATATAAAACCAATTTTATCGAAAAATATTGTTGTTGCTATCTGGATACGAACCTGGATCTTTTCCATCCGGAGAAGGTGCATTAATTGATTATGCTATACCAACAAAACTTCAGAAAAAAATAGTCTCAGCTTCAGCGACATCTATACTGTTACATGAAAATTAATATCAAATTTACAAAAAAATCCGAAAAATAGATGGCGACAGAATAGTTGGTAATAAATAATTAAATGTTCCAACATGATATCATATATACAACTTCCAAAAATTTTATAGATGTGGTAGCATGGATAAACAGGTAAACGTTACATTGTGTAAAGTGATCACTTAAGTCATCCGATGACAGGTCATAAACCCTGTAATGCCCAAGACTTCCACACTTCCCATGTAAAAATAATAGCTTTGTCTTTGTGAGACATCTATATCTTAATGATAATCCCTCAGGGGATAAATCTCAGTAATTGGTTTCTACAAAGATTTGGACATACTTAAAATATTGCAAGTAAAACCTGTTTTATGAGGCAATCATAATTATTATATCTCGGTAGCAACTAAAATATTTTTTCCATAAATTGATACCACAGAACTATGTTCTGAAAAAGACTGCTATAAAAGGTACTACAGCTTAAGTGTAGATGGGCACACTTTTGGGTGCCTAATTAAAAAACATACGTGAATGCAAACACAAGGTAAGAATAGTGCCTAGGTTATCAGTAGGTAGATCAAGTGACTTACCATATCTTTACAGGTCCTCACTGTAAACTCTCTTCGTTGGAAATCAATATTTGACACACAATATATGGAATCAGGGGGTTATATAAATTATAAGAAAGTTTGGTTGTGCTGAGACAAAAACAATGGTATATTCGAAAAACACATGACAGATTACATACAGAGGTAGAGCAAAAAGGTGAACAATACAAAATTCCTTTCGCATAAGAAAATGAACTGATTATTACATAATATTAGTTATGCAGATATACGATTATAAGTTATAAGAAATTAAAATTACACAAAAAAAACTACATGGTATTGCACAAAGAACACATAGTAGATCGTGGGTTGAGTCATGTGATTGATTTATGTTCGTGGGATGTGAAGCATCAAGGGTTCGCTGAGATGGTAGTACGTTGTCGTTGGATCATAGATCTCGGCTTAGCATAGTTAACCTTTAGTTTATGGCACTATTGGGTTACAGATTATCAAGGACAGAGTTTACCTGATGCTAGGTAATCTAGATGGAGAGTTCCCAGGTTGGGAGTATGCAGATGGCAGAGGAAAGCCGCCTCACTCTACAGGTAAACGGAAGACAGCGCGTTTTGTAGCAATCATGGTACGTCGAAGATGGTTGGGAATATGAAAAAAACCCCGACACAGCTCTCACGTGAATACGGATCTTTAAAGGAATGCAAAACAAATAAATATGAAATCTTACACGAGAATTCATTAAAAGTGATATCAAGAAGCAATAATTATTTTAAATATGAATGAAATATATTAATTATAAAGATATACATATAAAATCAATTTTATCGAAAAATATTATTGTTGCGCCATCGGGATTCGAACCTGGATCTCTTTCCTAACCGGGGAAGGTGCTTTATCCAACTAAGCTACAGCGACATTATTTTTAGCGACAATTTTCGACCCTATATGTTACCTTTTTGATATTAATACATTTAATCGTTCCATCATTTGACAGAGCCATCTACCTTATTTTTACAGAATCTCAAATACCTTTGAGTAAACTGATAGCAGACGCCAGAATTATCAATTCATTTTTATTAAATTTTAATGTGTTCTCCTAAATAATTATTATTTTATTTTAAATACCTGAGATCCGGAATATAACAGTTCACATGTAGGCGAGTAGTGGATCGTACACTCTGATTTGGATATTATGAATGAATGTCAGCTTCTAGCCACACTTCGTTCGGAAGATTCCGCGAACTTTCGTGAGCTCCCGCCGATCGAGGCCCGCGAGGTAAGAGACAAAACTGGGAGTAAGATTGAGAAAGCAAATGGGGAAGTTGTCGGACGTTAACGAAGAGTGAGACCGCACGAGAGGTGGATAGGTACAGCGCAAGTGGCCGATGTGTTTCATCACATAGCAAAAGTGTATGCGTAATCGTAATTTATATTTTAAAATGTACAAAGTTATGAAGAGAATATTGTTTCATTGCACTGCAACTTTGCAATAATAATGTGTTCTTCTTAAATATATTGTACATTAGTTGTATCAAAGTTTAATTAAAAATGAATTGATATACTTTCTGGCATCTTCTAGCGTATATTACTCAAAGGTATTTGATATTTGTCGCAATATAAAGGTGATAGCGTTTTAAAAATGGAATAACAGATGTATCAATTTGAAAGAGCTGCGGCAAACAAGTTCGAAAATTTATCGTCAACGCATTTCCCCGGATAGGAAAAGATCCAGATTCGTATCCCGGTAGCAACTAAAATATTTTTTCGATAAATCGATTTTTCTGTACATTTATTTTCTAATTAAAAATATATTAAAATGATGTATTGCAATCGAGTAATCCGAAAATGAACAGAATTATGACTTAGTGCTTTCTAGAACAAAAAGTTAAGTACAACATCACACTTAATACCAGGATATAATACTTTAGCCCCGATTTACGTTGGTTTAAAATTTGAGCTCTGTTAAGTACATTACCGAACAGGTATAGGTCAATTGAGTGCGCCCCCATCGTAACGAGGTTCGTGATTAATTGTTATAAAACATTCAATGTTTTAAATATTTTTTTGTTTTAAAAATATAATTTATGACATCTTCAGTCAAGATATAATAATTTTTATCTCTAGGTCTATTATTAATGTATACGCATTAAAATGTTTACTGTTAACTCGTTAACTATGATTTTCTTTGCAAAACTTTATTAAATTAATGTTTTTGTCTGTGAAATAAGCGATTATTTACTGTATATATTTTTTCGTATCAAAATGATTTAATTTATTTTAAGATTCGATAATTTATACGAATATACCAAATTCACGTTTTAAATTCGTAAACTGGTTACTTCCATGTTAAATTATCTACTCGATGTATTCGATTAATGTGCTTACATAGATTGGTTCCACGAATCCACCTACCGACCGCTATGTTTATTTTTATAGTGTGTAATTGATTGAATAAAAACGTGTAACAAACGAGTTATGTGATTAAGTTTGATTGGATAAATAAATGGACAATAAAATATACGACGGATATAGAATAAATAAATGGATAACGAAATGTAAAACGTATAATTTGTGTGAAACGTCATTAATCACTTAGACTGACTTTAAAATTGTGCGACGTACGAGCTATGATGAAACGTCACTTATATCAAATAGAGCAATGTACAAGCTGAGTGAAAACATCACTGAATACCTTGACTGGATACCAAATCGTACGAGCAGCGTGTTTGATCAAGTCAATGTTTTAGACTACCAATATTGTGTTCGTTAATTTTTAATTTTCGATCACTTTGCTCGCGGTAAAATATTGAAATGAAAAATATGAGGCGTGGCAAATTTATTTATGACAGAGTAAAAAATAATGTAAAGCTGATCTTAGTATAGTGATTAAGATTAGGAAAGGATTACTAAGGCGGTTTGGTCATATGGAACGGATGAACGAGGAGAGAATGGTAAGAAATATATATTAGGAGAACACATTCTTATTGTGAAGTTGTAATTATTCAGAACATAGTTCTGTGATATTTTAAATATGAATTAAATGTATTAATTAGAAAGATATACATATAAAATTAATTTTATCGAAAAATATTGTTGTTACGTCACCAGGATCCAAAAAGAATCCAGGTTCCGGTGGCGCAACAACAATATTTTTCGATAAATTGATTTTATATGTATATCTTTCTAAGTAATATATTTAATTAATATTTAGAAATATATATGACGCGAAAGACTTGGCATGACCAGATACTAGAAGATGTTCCTGTTAGAAGCCTGTGGATATATTGTGGATATGGCGAGAATTGTGTCAGGACAGAAGAGTGTGGCGCTCTATCCTCTCTGCTATGCCGGCGGAGAAACGGCGTAATGGTAAGTAAGTATGTAAGTAAAAGTAAGGTCACAAATTCTACGAATATCTCTCTCTTTAAAGCAGCGTCGAGAAAATATAGAAGTGTTGCATCCTGGCTAAAAGATTCGATTTATAACTTCATATTTACATGAAATAAATTAAAACAAGTAATATAATATTTAACTTAAGTTCGCTGGTTGTGAAAAGATTCTTGACATTTAACATAGGTACATGGAAAATATTACTTAGGAAATGCAAGAGATGGAGTATCACACGATGTTTTCTCGACGTGCATAGTCATTGCCCTAATTCATAGTTTATTCTTTGCATCATATAAATATTGCAGAGCCCAGCGTGTACAGAATTTTAAAAGTTTTTGTAACGTAGCTCAAGTCTGCAGCAAGTCTTGTACTTTTGAATCAACCATCCGGACAATTTATTTTGAAAACATATTTTTTTCAACGATTTGGAATTATTTGATTGGAAGAGTGTGTAATCTCTTATAGACTTGTGGCATAGCACGGCTGGCCACTCATATATTATGTGATAATTAATCTGTTTTCATAAGTAGAAGATAATTTGTCCTAAAGCCTAAATTAAACCGTTTTTCTGTATATTCGTATATCATTTTAATATTTATAATTGTGATGTCTACGGAATGAGGACGGAATGACAGACGCATGCATATTGTGTATGTATGTGTGCGCATGGAGAGGTACACTAGGCGAGAATGCTTAAGTATGGCGGACTGCGAGATAACGTCTCTTAATTTCACGTCTTCCAACGCAGATAGTCCTAAGAACATCTTGTAATTTGTACTAGTGTGATCAGAATAAATACTGAATTGTTACAAGCTCTACCGAATATTATTCATGTCACCATGTTAACTTATATTCTTCAAGAAAGAGACATAACAATTGGCGCAGCCGAATAATAGCTAGCTCTGCAAGATATACTAACAATTATTAACGAGAACACATTCTTATTGTGAAGTTGTAATTATTCAGAACGTAAGTCTGTGATATTTTAAATACAAATTAAATGTTTTAATTAGAAAGATATACATATAAAATCAATTTATTTCAAAAAATATTGTTGTTGCTACCGGAGATTCGAACCTGGATCTCTTACAATGCGGGGAACGTGCAATAACCGATTATAATATACCAACACAGTGGATTGACGACAATTTTCGAACTTATATATTACACTTTTTTTTCCAACTTCTTTATTTTTACGAAATCTCAAATACCTTTGAGTAATTAGATTTTTATTAAATTTTGGACACGTTGTTACAACTTATATATTATTAAGTAGAACACATTATTTTTGTGCAGTTGTAATTATTCAGAACATACATTATTAAATTATTCAGGTCTGTGATATAAATAAAAATAAAGAAGATGGCTTTTAAATAATGGAACGATAGATGTATTAATTTGAAAAGTGTAACTTACAAGTTCAAAAATTTGTCATCAATATTTTTCGATACAATATTATTTTGTATGCGTATCTTTCTAATTAATACATTTAATTTGTATTAATAATAATATTTTACTTACTCACTGCACTTTTGAGCATGCACTTCGATTTCATAAATGTAAAAGATGTAAAGTAATTTTATAACGTTTTATTTATTAAAAAAATGACTTAATAATCTTTTTCTTGCATATTGGCAGGGTCAGACAAAGGGGTTGTCGGTGTTGATAAGATAATGAAACGTCGATAATAATAATGAGATTAATTTTAAATCATGTCACTATACAGATGACGCCCACCGCTATTTTACATTTTACGAGATCTGGATTTAATTAAAATTAATCTGTCGTTACATTGTGTTGGGCTAACCGATGATAACATTTCAATTAGGTAATATCTGATTAGTTTATAAATAAAATGAAATAAAACATTTACAGGTACAGAAATAGATTAAAATTAATATTTATTATTTAATACAGGAATGAATTCAATATATTCTACTATACCTACTGTCACGGACGAAAGTCGCCGGTCACCAAAGTGGTGGTATATGGATGATGATGGGTTAGACAGGAAATAGGGATTGAGGGACGAAGGGGAGGGGATGGGAGGATGGAGGGGGAATGAAGGATACCTTCGATAGCGGACCAGGATGGACTCACGGAACCAAACGACAGCTCGACTCACCTGGTTGATGACGCCATCACGTTGCACATCCGGAAGTTCACCCAATATAGTAAATGACACAGCACAAAAAACTGATGAGTGTCACGTTCACAAACAACAAAATCACAGCGGTGTGTTAAAGTAGTGATTCAAAATTCATACGAAAACACTTCCTCTCCTCGACTTCCAAAAGGATAACCAGTAGAGCCAAAAGAACAGTGTGTACTGGGGAGAAAAGGCTAAGAGGATGTGAATAAACTAAAAATTGGTGATAATATACTAAAATTAACAATATCATGACTGCAAAAATAAGTATGAAAGTATATGTGTTCACCTACAAAATAATAATTAATTTAATTCGTTACGAATACGGAACACCTACTGTATATCATTTTATAAAACATTAACATTTATATGTGTGTACTTTTGAACTTCAAGGTACCATATCAAAATCAGAAAAGCCTGTGGTAACTACGAATGATAGTAGGGGCAGGCCATGTATACGTTAAAAAATATTATGTTTAAAAAAAGATATCTTACTCTTATGTATTTACATGTTCTTCTTTACGCTCTTGTTTCTGACCTCCTAGACTTCTTCAGAGAGTTATCTCGTAGCTAATAATAATATTCGCAGTGATCTAGTAGCACTCTTTCTCTTACCATTCAAAGCATAAATAACAGTTTGTGAATAATGAAGTTAGTATAACTCATGTCATCAGTGCAAGTCAGTTTAGTAGCCAAAGGTAGGTCAAACAAAACAACACGGTTGTTTGATCAACAGTAAAATTTTACTATAGTAACTTTTTACTATCGTCCGTGGTAAAATTAGTTCGGGCGTTATTCAAATGTCAAGTTTACTATTATCAAAGATCACTTCGTCTAACAGTGTGGCAAAGCGAATAATCATCAAATACCTGTGAATTGCACTAAAATTGATTTATTTAAAATTTTCATCATTATTCACCACATATACAAATCTATCACTTTGCTGGCGATAAATCTTCGTTCTACGTAGTCGGTATTCAACAGCGAGATGATCATCGGACGAACTCTCATCACTAAAATAGCGGGATATTGAATGATTAATTGTCAAATACTGCAACTTTCAAAGTATCAACGTGACGGATGGCTATTAAAATACCTATGAAGAGTCCGCTATTTTTAACCAACATTTTACAATCCAATATTGAATGGTAAAACTAGTTTACTATTGAATGTATTTTCGAGGAGTAAATATTTTTTACCAATGACTGAACAACCCATTTTTTTTACTATAGTTACAATTTACTACAGATCAAACAACCGGTCTTTAATAATTATATTTCGCTTATCACTCATAGTTGCGACAAAACATTGAGCACGTGAAAATGGTCGTAAAAACACGGATCTAGATTCTCGTAATACTCATTTCTCCAAGCAAGACGAGCAGATAACGATACGCGAAAAAAATTGATAAATAAACAATCTTCACGGCAACAAATTTGACGGCTTGCTCGTTTAAGATTGTATTTAAAAAATTATGCTTTAACATAAAATAAAGTTATAAAAATAACATGTTTGACAAATGTAATAAAACATCGACAATGACGCGTGTGATTATTGACGGAAACGTTCTGTAACAGCAGAGGGCATAAATCATCAGCGGCCCATTGTCCTGGACTGTGCGTTGTTAATCATTTACTTGGGCGGTCAAGTGCCGGGCGATAGAGGAAGTGTATTCACTCTGCAGACCAATGGAATACAAGCAATTCCATTGTAAATACACTGAGAGGTGTTAATTCAGGTTTGAGCTACGTAACGAACTTCAGCTCTCTCAGAACACTCAGATAAGCCAACTGTAGGGTAGGGTGGGGATGAGAGTGACACTTTTTACAAATGACACGTCAACGTAATTATAGAGCTTTTATGTACAATACTTAATGTGTGTTGAAAAAGATATATCTGTGACTCATTTATCATTTAATATACCATAAACAATTAAATAGCATTGAGTTTTCTTTTTATTTAAAAATCAATCAGATTAGTCAGATGGAACCATAGGTATGGGGGTAAAAAGTATCAGCAGTACCAAGATTTTTTATTCTTTGTCCTGGACAACTGATCTATACCCGTGTGCTGCTGTCTCAGGATTTTCTGATAACCGATTTGTGAAGATCCTCGGTGACATTCTACAAATATTGAATTGTTCAAAAACTGCACGAAAGGATTTATTTTCTCTCATCACCAAATCAGCAGCTTGTTTCATAACACTGATGGAAGTCATTTCTCGCCCAGATTTTCTCTTGTACGTCCTTATTCTGCAAATAAGAAGAAACAAATGTGAGTGTATACATTTTGTACACATAGTACCGGGAGTGGGGTAGAAAATGCCACCGAGGCACTTTTAACCCCATACCAAAATAACGAAAGAAATATCAAATTATAAAATAAAGACAATCTTTATGGCTAAAAATGAACTTTACATTTATAAGTGATTAGGATAACTTACGTTACAAAACTAAAAATTGTGCAATTTTGAAATTAAACTCGCCAACCTTAAACACAAAGTATAGACGCGTGCACCTCCGACTAGCACATTTACTCGACTGACAGAGTGCGAAGTGAGGCAGAGGGGATATCATCTTATCACGCGGTGTTCACATGCTCGTTCAAATGTGACGTTTATGAGATATTTGCGTGGAACTCTCTTCCTGCGGTACTTTCAGCCCCACCCAACCCTACATGTAATCATAATTACACATGTAGTCAAAAGTAACTTGTAAAAAAAAGTTAAAAACGGTTGATAAATTATACGTTACTAGGGTAAACCGTTCTTTAAAAACGCAAAGTTATTAGTAGCGCAGAAAATTCCAAATACGGTGAATAATGTATGACCGCATATGATTTGGTCGCGCTAACTTTTAACCCTGTGTAGGATCAACCAGCTGGTGTGCAATGGACGTGTATAATTTCATCGTTTTATTTCTGGAAATATAAATAACAAAATTATTCCGCAAATCTTTGACAGTCGAATCTATTTTATTATATATTTAAACCCTACATTAGCAATTAATATTTAGAACAATCAGTTTTCGATATATGTATAGATATTGAATTAAACCTTGCTTATTTACTTACTTACCATCACGTCGTTTCTCCGCGGGGGTAGGCAGAGAGGATAGAGCGCCATAATATTCTGTCCTGATACAAATTCTCGCCTCATCCACACTCATACATCTTCTCATCATACACTCATACATCATTATTGAGGCTTAAAATAGGACCATCTTCCAGTATTTGATCGTCCTCTATTTCCGGTGCTATCAACACTTGCGTTATATATAATATCTCTCTTACTATTTTCTCCTTATTCAAGGTTTCACATGACCAAACCACCTAAGCGATCCTTTTTAATCTTATTTACAATGCAAAATATCAGCTTTTCAATGTCTCTTAATTTCTTCATTCATTATTCATTCCGTTCTTCATTCATTTGATTTCCGTGGTGTATAATTTTTTAGTTTCTATGTGAAGTGGTGATGAATTTTGGTCTGCAATTGTTTCAAAATTGTAATTTAAAAGTGAAATACCTTCCTGGTCTATCTTTTTACCTGGTCTTGCCAAGTCTTCCGTGAATGTCCTCTATTTCTGGTGCCATCAACACTTGCGTCATATATCTTTCTTACCATTCCCTCCTCATTCATCCGTTGTATATGACCAAACCGCTTAAGTGATCCTTTCTTTATCTTACTCACTCGATTTTGTGGCACGTGGAAAATAAATTAAAGGGTCGCGGTCTTCTTAGTTATTTTCTTAACTATGGCAAATTACATTCAGTTTATTAGTTTTAAATTAGTATAAAGGTTTTATCTAAGTAATACTTTTAAAAACGTCAAATCTATTTTATAACTTATTATATAAATGTATAATAAAAACCCATATTTTCGTAAAAAATGCGGAAATATTAATTATTTTTGAAAGGGAAGCCTTAAAAATAATACATGTCTTAAATTTACACATTTTTTTGTTCTGTTATTGACAAATTAGAAAAATATATAATATTTAAAAAAATATTCATTATTTAAATTATAATAAAAATAAACATTGTAAAAGTTAAAGTAAAAGATGGAATTGATTTTTTTTTAATGTTTCATTATCTATTGTAACAAAGTATTGACATTATCTGGTTGTAGTTTGTTTTTAATACAACATTTAAATAATAATAATACAAAATAGACATTGCGCTCACTTTTCCATAAGGGTTCACAAAATTTCATGAAAGCTAATAGAGATGGTAGTTTTAAATATAATATTTTTTTAATATCTAAAAAAAATGTTATATCTTCTCTTTGAACTTCGATGTTTAAAACTTTTAACTATATACCAAGTTTTTGCGTAAAGGTAATTGAGAATCGTGCAAACGTATTTTATTACATTTATTCAATGCGGAGTTGGTACCAACTGAATTAGATACCCAATCGGGAATATACCCAATAGGGAATATACCCACACAAATAATTTATTTAGTCATCCACCTGGCGTGGTAGATTTCACACGCGATATTAAATATTTTTTTCTGTGCTAAGAAGAATTACTAAAAATTACAGAAGTTTTTTGTAATATTCTTCTGCAATGGCATTCTTTCAAATGACTCTTAAATCGTGATTATTTTGTTTTGTGTTTTAAATAACGGTCTTTGCTTCCACAAATTATGTGAAGAGGTAAATAATAATCTGTTACAGAACCATGTAGTTGTGAAACAAGCACCGTTTACAATTATCTGATAGCGTTCTAATAGAAACACTACAACAAATTTATACCGTTGACTATAAAGCTTTGAAAACACCAAAATTAATACAAATTAAATTAATCACTTAGAAGGATATACAGAAAAAATCTACCTACCAAAAAATATTATTATGATGATAGTGTAAAACTAGATTAGATACTTAGATTATATTTTACATCTATTGTATACCGACGGCAGCCGTTTGATGGATTTGTCGCTTTAATCGTTAGTAAAGAATTGGTGATCACTCTCGGGCCACCCGATACTATAAATTATATACATACGTATCATATTTGCTTTGTTCATCCGCTTCCCGATCGGAATGGTACCATCTTCAGGAACAACCATACATGAATCATCTTGAATCATTGTTCTCGTATTTCCGTGTAAATTGTTGGAAAAGCAGTTCCTTCATAGACTTACCTACAGAGATGATAATATATAATTATATAATTGTATTGCAAAAAATCTTATTTTTGTGTGTTGTATTATCATGATTTTTTTATCACCTAGTGGTGCGTGAAATTCGCTAGTCTTATTCAAATTAAAACGTTTGAAGAAAAACAAAAATTATTGTGATCAAAATTTCTTCCATTTTTAATCATGTTTACTGATCAGACAGTTTAAATTATACATACTATAGTAGTATGCAATTATATCCCTGTAGGAATGTCTCTGTCGTGGTATTGTTTACCATCGGCTCGTTGGGCGGATAAAGGCTTTGACGCTGAAGTAGGCTGATCTCATTGACATGACGCAGATTGGAGTACAGTGTAATGGTCACATGATCAAGTCGACGGGATGACTAATTGCATTCGGCTATCTATTTTGGTGCACTTAATGTACCTACTGAATTAGATTTGTTCAAATTAATATTAATCGTGACTTCCATTTAACTAGCCGGTTTAATTTGATAAGGATTTGTTGTCCAATCATTTGCAAATTTTTAACATAGGTATTAAAGTAGTTAATAAGATGATATGTAGCTAATTTATTATTATTAAAAGGAGTCAGACAAGGATATTTATTATCTCTAGACCGTTTTAACATATATATAAAATACATTGTGAGAAATGAACTCAAAAACTGGAATGGAACTTGAGATAAATAAGGAAAAAACAAAGCTAATGATCATTCATCGATATAACCAGCTCTCATCAACAGATGATGCCCTTCCATACCTTGAAATCATCTCAGGTCCATAATCACTGACGACGGTAGTTGCGAGCCAGAAATTAAATAATGCGACGGATAGGTATGGCGAAAAGTTCTATTCGTTCGATTCTGAAAGTAAGGAAGAGAAGACGGATTGGTGCCTTTGAGGTGTGGTACTGGAGACATATGTTGCGCGTACCAATAGATGGCGAGATACACGAATTCCATTCAGACTCTCAACCATTTGTATAAGATGAATCTTTTAATTTTTTGAACATCTTGCGAAAGGAAGATAGCTTGAAGAAGTTTGTTGTCGAATGACGAAGAGGAATAGCCTCCACCAGGACAGGACAAGTGGAAAAGGTAACGTGCACTTCTCTAGTGACAGCCTTAAAGTCCAAAGGATGCCGAGAAAAGTGAAGGAGCATATTTAAGAGGGCGAGAGTCGACGGAGATCGCGATCTTCATTAACGAGGAACCGACATGGGTGATGATTAATTAATTATTAAAATAAAAATAACGTGTTTGCGTTTGATATTAGAAATATATTTATTTTATTTTGCTTCTGAATTATAAATTTTCTTATTATAGATAGATAGTTCTATATTTGTTATATTTATATTTAGTTAATGATTTTGGATAAATTTAAATATTGTTTTTGGTGATTTTCAGATAGTTGACTAACCAAACTTAAAATTATGTTTCACTCTCCGAATCGTGAATTTGACAGTTTCCCATAAAAATAAACGAAAAAGTGAGGAAATTAATCAGACGTGCACTGTAAAAGGCGGTTGTTCAACCGACCGCTGAACAAATAACTCAATCTGTACGTTACTTCTTTATCCAAAACAATAACAATTAGTATCGCTTTCCAGAAAACATTCCGCGCAACTATTTTCTGGGGAATTCTAGATTTTCACAGAGGGTAACTAAATCCACGACTGATTAGAGCTCTTTCAATTATATTACGCGCAAAACTTTTGATTTATTATCAAAATAATTTTATGCAATCATTCAACTATTTAAATTGCCAATGGCTATCTAACAATCATTCGGGAGACTACATCCAATACAGAGATATATTTTACAATTTCCATTGATTCACCTGTTTCTGTGGTAGCACTACCAAAACTATAATTTCATTTTTTATAAAGGATTTAATTTAATTTAAGTAATTTAAAACGTCAATCGGTTTAGGAAAATATAATTTCCTTCTTCAGGATGTCAGATCAAAAAACATGTATGCCACATAATTATAATATTAAAAAAAAAACTATTTTTTAATTAAAATAATAATATTACGGAGAACACACTCTTATTGTGAAGTTGTAATTATTCAGAACATAGGTTTGTGATGTTTTAAATATGAATTAAATATATTAATTATAATGTCCTATGTTCTGAATAATTACAACTTCACAATAAGAATGTGTTCTCCTAAAATAATAAAGTTGCATCAATGTGTCCAAAATTTAATAAAAATGAATTGATAATTCTGGCGTCTGCTATCAGTTTACTCAAAGGTATTTGAGATTCTGTAAAAATAAGGTAGATGGCTCTGTCAAATGATGGAACGATTAAATGTATTAATATAAAAAAGGTAACATATAGGGTCGAAAATTGTCGCTAAAAATAATGTCGCTGTAGCTTAGTTGGATAAAGCACCTTCCCCGGTTAGGAAAGAGATCCAGGTTCGAATCCCGGTGGCGCAACAACAATATTTTTCGAGAAAATTGATTTTATATGTATATCTTTATAATTAATATATTTAATTCATATTTAAACTATTTTTTAATTAAAATAATAATATTACGGAGAACACACTCTTATTGTGAAGTTGTAATTATTCAGAACATAGGTTTGTGATGTTTTAAATACTAATTTAATGTATTAATTATAAATATATACATTAAATTAGTATTTAAAATAATAATAATTCAACAAATAAATCTAGTACTTTAAATTGTTACGATGATGAAATATGTGGAAATTAACTTGATGATACAAAATTATTAGATTGCTTAAATTTTGTTGGTTATTTATAATATTTTGGTTAATTTTATATACATTATTTATTTATAATAATTATAAATTATTCAATTTAAGACAAACGTTATTTATATGTAAAACAGACAATACCGAATTTTGATCAAAAGCACGATCATTTTCTAATATATGATTACTGAAAAACCATTACTATTTAAAAATCTGACTCTTGACTCTTATATTAAAATATCGACCTGTTTTACCGATGTAAAAATCAGTACAATATTTACAGCTAAGTTTATAAATATCGGAATTATTATATTTATCATTTTTGTATTTGAAATTTAGGACTGATTTTACTTTATTATTATTAGTATAAAATGCCGGTTTAGTGGCAGGTGTTTAGATATTTGATACACGATATGTCGCTTTCAGCGGCGTAACTTCAAAAATTGGATCCCAATGCAAAATGGAAAAAAAGGCTCCCGTGTATAATTAATATTATATTACTTTCAAAGTCCCTTAAAATGAAACATTAATTTTAATTTTTATTAGTTACCTCCATAATATATAGAGAATTTTTTTTTAATACAAATTACATGTATTAATTAATTCACGTTCAATGGATTGGAAGAGATCCAGGTTCAAATCCCAGTAGCAACAACAATATTTTTCTATAAAATTGATTGTATATGTATATCTTTCTAATTAATACATTTAATTTGTATTAAAACTATTACAGACCTATCGAATAATTACAATCACAATAATAATGTATTCTCCTTAATAAAAAAATGTGTATAACAGAATTGTCTCTTTAAAAAATGCTGATGTAAAAACAAACATTTTGTACATTTACTTTCAAAATATACTTTTTATCCATAACTCAAAAACACATAAGGTCGTTTTAGGAGATTTTTGAATTAGGCACCACATATTAAATGTTTGTACATATTAAATATCGTAGCCGATTTGACGTCTGAAAATGTGCAGTATTGATAAATATATTTTACATTGATAATTTTTGATGTATTATATAAAAAACAACCGTCGACTTCATGTAAAATGGTTTGATGAAATAAACACGCTATATATTGAAAATAACGGTTGCATTACTTAAATAATAATAGTTTATTTAAAAATAACTTTCCATTTAATTGAACTGGTAATTTACGAATGGCTTGTATTTTATTATACATCTTCATTTAAAAATATATTATAAAATAAAATAACGAAAACAGATGTACGGAGAGTATTAGAAATAAAACATCAAATAATTCACGGAAAGATTGAGGGATTAGGATACAATACTGAGAATCCATTATGAATCACAGCTTGATTTTCCCTTTGTTATTTTTTACATATTTTATTTTTATATGTTATTCTTACTAAAATTAATTATTAAAAGCAATCAGAGGATTCCTCTTCAAAATATACAGGTAGTGTATTTTTTCAATATTTTTTGAGCAGTAACTTTGTGGTAAGAAATTTTATCTGTAAAACTTTATTAATATATAGATATAATATTATTCTACTTTTATAAATAATTATTTTACTCATAATTCATTTAATATATTTTTCTTCTCACTGTTATTACTCTTTCATAAAGAAAATAACATAAAATCTTAACATTATTATGTGTTTTATGAAACATTAAAATATAATATAAGTTGAAATATCTGTTATTACAGTATAATGGTGAAAGTAAAAAATATTCTATTATCACTGAATTGTAGAATTCTTTTTCGTGTATCCAACCTTCTTTTTAAAAATAAATTATTTCATATTTCATAATTGTGTTGTTCATTTAGCTTGCAAAAAATGAGCATTTTTTCTCTGCCCTAGCAAAAATTAACCAACTTCTCTCATTCTTAGGCTTTTTCCGCGCAGTACCATTATAAACGTACGAACTTTATAAGAGGTAAATTATAATAATAATTTTTCTTTGTGCGTGCATTTATTATTTTATCCACAATGTAATGTCGTTCACCTTAGTCTTTAATATAATTTTTTATATTTATAAAAAAATTATGAACAAACTAAAGCATGACATAACAAAATTGTAGCCAGTACGCCCACCGTTGATAACGTAGGTCGTAATATACACTGAATTCGAACTGTAAATCCGGATAGATAGGATCTAAATGAACGAATTCCCGCGGAAAAAAATATCACAATTGCGGTCGTAAATCGAAATCATCGCAGGGTAGTAGAGGGAAATAGGGAAACCTTGGTACAGGTTGAGGTCGGTGAGGGGATATGGGTTCTAGTCGAAGTACCAGTGATTTCGGGAACCGGGATTCGGAAGGACTGCTCGCCTTACCTTGTATATAACGTCTTTATAATCCCCACAATCGCCGCCGAGATCACACAATGGCACGCGGATGAGCCGATCTCCGATCCCAATTGAATACGGCGATGTCACAAGTTCACTCATGGCACACAAACAACGAACAATACGTTATCAAACGACGGTATCATAAAATACAGTGCTGGTGCATTGGAGCTGAAAAGTATAATATAATTCAAGAAATAATGGTAAGAGCAAGGTTATAAAAATGGTGGGCATCTCACAAATCGGGCTAATAAAATTGTATAGCTGTTCCCCACTAGATATAAATACAAATCGTTGAGTTAAATTGTTAGATTGATAATGCGCTTACAAGTCAAAACGCGTCTCAAGTAAAATAAACGAGTAGAATTAAAAAACAAGTATTTTATTTTCACTTGTGTGATCAATTTAGATCAAAAAGAGTTATGTTTGATTGTTAATAAATTAACACAACGTGTAAAAACTATATGGGAATACAACTGCATTAAAAGTTTAAAAAATATAATGAAGATAGCTGACTTTGTAACTAGTACAATCAATTGCAGATGTATTGTATACAGTTACTTAAGTAATTTTGTAGAATTCTACGCTTCGCGGCGTCGGCCGGCAGTGCTTAAAGTGAATTCACACCGGCCGAAGTTGAGTCGAGAAGTCTCTAGCGGCTGGCGCCGTTTGCCTCTGGGCTGTTCTTGTCTCCCAGTCCAAGATCTCATTACGCGCACAGACACCTGACCACACTTAGCGAGAGTCACGCTAGATGTAGCTTGATGACATCTAATGTGCCTCCCCCAATGTGGAATTCAAATTTATACAGGTACAATTACTTAAGTTATCTAATTTATATAGGTACAATTATCTAGGTTAGTTATCTAGGTTAATTATATAGGCACAAAATCTATTTTGAAGTAAATATTCTGATATACTTATTTATTCAAATTTTTTTTTTTAACAAAAGTTTATATTTGTATCTTCTACTGGGATATTCCCGTTATTTTGGTTGTAAAAATGTATGTTTATATATGGTGTACATAAATTTAAGAATAAACATATTGGGCTGTATACAAAAACTAATAAAAAGTTACAGTACGAGATATAATATAATATTTCGTTTATAAATTTAGCCAATCTCTATTCACATTCGTACTTAATTTACTTATTATTACTTATTTTTTTAAGTTGTTAACATTTTTCTTAATTTATACAAATTTATTTGAGTCATTTATCTTATTTTGAAATATTTATTTGAATTTTTTATAATATGAGTTATTAATTAAGTATTATACATTATTAAAATTACATGTTTTTTATTCGCTTACCTCTTGTGCTTGGAGAGGGAGTTACACTCTAATCATTTTATACAGAGAACTATACATTTGTAGTCTATAATTATTTATTGTCTATTTGTGTACTTCTGAAGTGTTCTATTTATTTTCTAATTATGTGCTTTTGAATTGTTCATTTAATATCTTTCTAAGCTCTTTTATTTCTTTAATTTGTGTAGGGAGGCTATGAATTTTTTATCCCTAAGTATATAAAATTTTGCTGATAGTGTTTAGTGATATATTTAGGGATTTTAAAGTTATTTTTAAACCATAATGATGTGCTTGTTTCAAATTTTACAGTGTTATTTTCTTTAAGAATTCGATTAAATGATATTTTTTGTAAATGTTTTCTATTTTGAGAACTGGGAGTTTTGCAAAAAATGTTTGTGTTGACAAAGTTAATTTTTTAAAATATTACTTTGATGATTGTTATCTGTATTATTTTTACCGAGTTCATTATGTTATTATATATTCCTTCCCACCCAATTATTTCATCCTGGAGTAGTGAGTGAACAAGAGCAAAGTATACCTTTTTAAAATTATTTATACATAAAATGTTTCTTAATATTATAAATATATAAATATATTTTCTTATTCTTTTCACTAATTCGCTAATGTGACTGTGCCATTTTAAATGTTGATCAATAATTACACCGAGATAAATGATTTCTTTTTTTGGGCTTAAGTTTGTACATGAGTCGTTACAGGAAATTTTGTTGTAGTTGTCGTTATGGATAGAATTTTTTATATGGGGCGGTGTTTTAAGACTTTTGATTGAAAAGGGAATGTAATAGTTTTTTTCGGAGTTTAAAGAAAGTATCTAAATGTCAAGTTCGGTTTGTGAAATTTTAAAAATCCTGTCTAATATTTTTTATGGACATACCTAATCATATTTAATTTTTAGGTTAGGAATTTCCTAACTTTCATTATATGAAAATTTTTAGTCAAGAATAATAAATATTCCTGCCAGTTTGTTGAATATGATGAACAGTACAGGTTTCTGTCAGTTGTTAGTCCAGTAATAGTCAGCTTACGTAACTATATTTCATTTATCTTTTTTCAAAGTAGCAAAGTCCTGCTAACTAAGTCGGTCAAAAGTGTTTTAGAGAACTATTTTCTAGGTTTTTTTTCCATATAGAAAACTAAAGGTTCAAGAAACTTTATAAAGTAGCACAGCTTTTAAATGTTACTTCGAAGAGACAATAAACAGTCTACGTTTAGATGAATTATGGATTTTTCTCATGGATAATATTATAAGCCATCAATATGAGATACATAAGATATTTTATAAACAATTCTTCCATCGAAGAAAATAAATAAATTTAGAATGTTAACTTCTTAAATGTGATATTACTATTTACTTTTCAAGAAAGTTTTACAGTTGTAATCTAGTACCTAAAATTTTAAACTGTTCTTTAGAAACTTTTAAATCACAAACAAGATAATTTATTTACAGGACAAGTTTTTTAGATATCGCATTCATTCCATAACAAAAAATATATAGAAATTTCAAACTATTTTGTCTTAACACTTTTGTATATAAATATTTGCGCATAAGACGACCCTTAAAAGTAAAAAAATCGACTACCTATAAAATAGAATTTATGTCAAATTATATTTTAAAACGTTTAATCAAAATAAATTATGGTTTTATAATTATTTACACTATATTTTAAGATAATTATATTAAAATGAAAAAAATATATATTAATAACTAAACTAAAAAGTTAAAACACTCAATTATAAATGGTTTATCACAATTCGTAAAAGTAATAATTTTTAACATAATAACGATTTATTGTTAATATGAAAACATTCTTAATTACCTGGAATTATATGTAATTTCGTACGAGATCTATATTTTTATAAATTTGCTCCCACCATATTTATAACATTCACGTATGTAAATAGGTACTTGAAGAAGCTTTGGGAGATCAATTGTCCGGGGGATCAATTGACAGAAGGATCAAGTGTATTTGGGATCAAGTGATCAACTATCCGAGGAATCAACTGTCGGAGGGATCTATTGTTGGGGGAACAAATGGCGGGGGATCAACTGTCGAGGGATAAATAGTCGGTGCACCATTGATTCGCGTCACAATAGGCGAGGGGTGGCGATGTCCAGAGATCACATAAAGGTCTTCATGCACTGCTCAAAACCACCCCACCACAGTTCAATAACATCTGCAATAAACACAAGGAGAAAAATAAATGCATCCCACATTTGGTCCGAAGCAAACGTAAAGTAAAATTAAAAGAATTCAAACGTTACAAATCAAAGTTCACGTTGGATCTGACTACGGGGCAGCAAGAATCTGCTATCAACGGTAGTGTGCGTATTTCGTGAGTGTTATAAGTTATTCATAAGTGAGTGGAGGTTTTCATTTTCTGAGTATACTGTGGATATCTGCCGAAACTATACTTGTCTAGGAAGTATCTCAGAGATGCACAAGGTAATCTGGATACAGAAGTAGTCTGTACTATTTGGATAAAGAATAATTAGTAAAATAAAATACAAATACTAATTTAAAAATATTATATTTTGACATATTAGATTAAATAAAATACAATAGATTAAATAAAAAGGCAGAAAATTGTGGTACGCTAGTTCTTCATAATCAAACAAATTTATCCATTAGCGTCCATTAAAGTATGTTTTCTTTAAAATCAATTTAATATCCATCAACACTGTATTTTTCCCTCCCTAATAAGGGAAAAATAATAGTTCTATATATATATATCTTTGTTTATGTATTTTGTCTCTCTTTTTCGCGTATAATCTTATATTATGTCTCCTTTGATGTTCTATCTAACTGTATATGTATTCTGTCTCTTTCATTCACATGTAATTTTATATTCTATCTCCCTCTTTATGTATATATATAAGTGTATTCTTTTTGTATTTATGATTAGTTTTAAATATATCCTGATGAAGCTTGAGATAAGCGAAACCAATCGACGTATAAGTAATGTTGTGGTTTCATGCTAAGTGATTGTATAATTGTATTATATATAATATCAGATATTGCTAGTGCCATAAAAAAGCTTTTTGGAATTAGATGAATTACGTAACACGTAAAAAACGGATTACATTACTTTAGAATTTAAAAACTGATACCTTTCTACACTTGACACCGACAATTAGCAATACGATGGAACATATTTTACGCGTCATCCTATAATGTATCAAATACCCACATAAGCCGAAAGTGTGAGAGTTTAACCAACGACAAACAAATATATATTAGAGCACGTTTGGTCAGGTACAAGAAGTTCAATAAAAATATATACAACCTGTATATATTTAACCTGTCTTCAAGATCGAGATAATTATGATTAGCTATTCAAATACCTACAATATGATGGATTTGTTGGACGAACTGTTTAACAATTTGTTCTAGAATCAATTTGTATTCATATCAATGTAGATAGATGGTGAAAAATTTTCTCAGGCTTTCGTTGTGTTCTGTGTAGAATTTTCTGCGCTTCTCTGGCCAGATCAGAGAGATCTGATACACAAGGCTGAATAACCCAGAAAACTCAACACAGAAGAATTAATGAAAAGATTAGCCACAAACCGACATGAAGTGTGTCAGGGTTGTGTGCTGTTACCCGTATTAATCATTCAAGAGAATAGTGTTACTGATAAATGTGTAGGGGTTGTGGTTGTAGAATATTATTGACTGATTGTATCAGAAGGTTTTTGTGGATGGTAAGACTGAAGCCCCTAACTATCTTTTAGTCCTACGCGTATTAGTGCAGGTCGCCGTGTATATGGTGTGCGTGTGTGATTATTTATATATTGTCTAGAGCAAGGTATTTAAATTACAGAGCACTTACAAAATTTGGCATTCATTGGTGAATTACACAGGCAGGTTCGACGAATATATAGTTAAATGCGCATATGAAGTTGACTACTGGAATCGCTCGTTTAAGATGTCGATGAAAGGTCGGTCTGCGGAAGAGTGGTCGCTAGCTCCGTGGACTCATCCGTCCAGATGTATTGCGTCAGCTAATTGATCAGCTATATTGCTGTTAGGTGAGTTCCTATACGGCCACGTCTGTAGGGCGCGTGCAGGATCACAAAAAATGTAACAGTTTGTGGATAATCTTGACAGCATAAACATAATATAAGGAAATAATAAAAATGTTTTTTTTTTACTTATTGTTTATTTTTATTCATTAATTTTATAAATATATGACAGATTTCTTACTAGTTGGTGACGAACTAGATATCTGCTTGTTATCCACTAGAATAAAATAATGTTGTAAATTACAAAATAAAACAAAACTGTATGAAATAATAAAAAAAAACAATGCATTTTTTCGATACTGAAACACCGTACTCCTTCAAAAGTATCACGTTTGTAAATCTAAATGTACATAGTTATTTTATAAATGATTTTTCGTACAACTTCAACATTGCTATCTCTCTCTGTATAGGAGCCATCCATCAACTTTACGGTAGCATAATTAACGCACCGCTTCGTGAAATACCTTCGAATCGATTTTATACGGGCTAATATTTACTCTGGCACCTGATCAGACCCCTAAGTCGTTTGCTTCTCGGAAATACCTCCCCTACCTCAGATTAGGCACAAACTCAATCGGGAGAGGATTAAAATTATTTAAGTGGAATAATTTGACCGTCACGTACCGACGGGTGGATTATTTGATCAATCCTTGCTAGACCTGCACGGAAAACTAAAAGATAAAATTATCAGTGTGTCTTGAATATCGTAATACTTTTTAAATCAACCTGTGATGGTTTGTTATTGTCATATACAATCATATTGTATTATAATATGTAACACTAAAATGGCATTTCCATGAAATTAATATTTTACAAATTTTTGGTAAAATCCATATTGTATACTTATCTGCACTCTTCCAAAATAATAATGATATGATATGAAGTATAAATATGCGAGAGGGGTTTGGAATATTATTTGCGGGGCGAGAGGCATTTTACACACGTATATCATGTAACGAAACATAAATCCGATAGATTGTGATACATTTATGCAACAGTAAAAGTATTTACTTTTAGAAAATTATATCCTCGTGTAAACAAAACGTATTTTTTACATAAATGCATTTTATATAATCACCGTTTAAATTTTCGTTCCAATCGAGTCCATAATTTGCGACAAGGAATTTGCGTTAGTTCATGGTTATTTTGTGGTTTGTGGAATGTACCAATAAAAGAAAATAATAAATTTGTCTTCTGGATATTTTATTTTATTTGTAAGGTTCAAAGATAATTTAATTCGTAATTGTCTTAAAGAGAAGATAGCGTCATTTATTCTTATTACAGAACTGTTCTTGTTGTTCTTGGCTGCCATGCTGGAAATATCTAAACAGAATCTACTTGAAGGTGTAGATATCGCATTAAAGGAGGACTATTCTATCATAAATACAATTGCCCAGGTTGTGCACGTGGTTGAATGGCAGTATGTAGAAGATGTTGTGCTCCAACATAAAATATGGCATCCGAGAAAATATCTATCTTTTGCAGATGTTTGTGAAATAATGGGACTTAAAGTTAATATAGGAAAGACCAAACTCATTTTTCAAAAAGAGCTAAAGTTCCAAATACTGCTCATAATAGAATAACGCCAAAAGAATGTTGCGAATAAAATAAAAATAAGCAAAGATAGAGAAAAGTAAACGGGTCGAAAAAGTTAGGTTAGGTTAGGTCCAGCCTCAGCCACTACTTTTCTACATCCAAGAAGTCCTAGAACTTCAGACTTCTCGGCCACTTGAGAGGACCCACAATCTTGAAGGACAATCGTCCTCAGACACGAAGGGTAACCGAAGATGATGATTTCCCTAATTTTAGTATCAAATTGTTTTATGAATATATGTTTTGATTTTTTGTACTAGAATATATTGCAGTGATTTCTATTTTAGATAAACTTTATTATTAATATATTTTTATTTCAAATTTTAATTTATTTAAAAAGTGGTTACCCCTTTTGAACTACGTAAGAAGTTAACATTGTTTAACAAGAGCTTAAGATAATTATGTATACTCATTGACTTATCGTCATCATAATGGTTAGTATTTCTACCTGTCACGAAGAAAACCGTAGTTCGATTATCCGCCAGAGATTTTTATTTTATCATTTAGTAATTTAGTTTTTTGAATCTGTAAAATATTTCTCTTCTTGTTATCTCGGCAATGGAGATGAATTCTTATATATTATGTATACAGAATATAGTTATACCTGTTGTTTGGAACTTTTGTATATGATATACCTTGAACGAACTAATGTTTAGTGCATCCCGTCTTCCCTTCCCTCCCCCGCCGCTAGCGAGCTGTCAGTCGATCGGCGATCTTGAATCGGAACAGTTAAACGTTGTTATCAACCTAAAATATTTCGCGAGTCTATTTGTCGACTATTGGCGAGATAGTGATATAATTATATACAGTCCACTGTATCCGGAGGAGATCGAAAGACCCAGAAGAGGGGGAATTCGGTGAGTCCCTATTTCTTGAACTTGTGTTTCTGTCACCTAAGGTGCGATTCCACCACCTGCATTAAAAGTTATGTACATATGCTAGAGCATCCTGTACAAAATAAAGAACTGCTACTCTGAAATAGTTTAGTATAGAATATAAAACTCCAGTACATTTAGACTCGTTGAGTTTAATTGTTAATATAAATCTTCTCGTATGCACCGTACTAAGAAAGTTCTCCTTTTATAAGTCCGCTTTGGGAAAATTGGCTAACCGAACATATTATGAATGCTGTAATTTATACGAGTTGGTAGCTTTAAATTCCCGAAAATTTATGACCATTGGATTTCGTTACAATTTTATAAGTTTGTTGGCCAGCGAGGGGCTTATCCGGGCTGGGAGTCGTTAAACTGTGTGGTAATTAAGGAAAATTATAATGACTCACTTTAAAATGTTTATTCAGTTTAAAGTAAATACTTAGTATCTGTATGTGCTTTGGGAACATAGACATTTGAAGTAATGTAAGCGCGCAAGTATTTTTAAAAACAATTACAAGGACGAAGAAACAACAGAACAATGAAACGAAACATTAACCGATGATGTTTCTTTCACTTACATACTTATCATAACGCTGTTACACCGCAAGGGATAGAAGAAAGGATAGAGCACCATACTCTGTTATCCTGAAACACAATTTTCGTCTCATCCACATTCATATATCTTCTCACAAAAGCTCGTCTATTATTGAGGCTTCAAACAGGACCATTTTTCAGTATTTGATCGTCCTCTATTTCCGGCGCTATCAACACTTGCGTTATATATCTCTCTTACTATACTCTCCTCATTATATTTAATGGAAAATATAAGTATTTGTAGGTAAAAATCCGGTAATTGTGTGTTCTTGAACATATTCAAATATTGCTAGATATAAATTGTTTGGGAAGATGACAATTTTTTAGTACAGATTTTATAAATTTTATCATTTTTCTGTCATGTTTCATAGACCTGCTGGATTTTATTAAATATATTTTCTTTATAACAAGCTAACCATTTTTTATTGTAAAACGAAATCAAACGGAATTACAAAAGGACACGATTTGTTTAAAAGCATGCGTGAATAACTTATTCCATATAAATTACATATCATATCATGGCAGACAGATCAAGAACAAGGTCTATTTTGTAAAATATTTTTCAAAAAGGTCTAATACAACAAAGCGACGATTATTATTAGTGTATCAATGTAGAGCAAATACCAATGTGTTCTTGCAAGTAAAAATATTTTCGAGATTAACGAATGCACGAGGGGAAGTCGAAAATGTTCTACAGGATGGCCCAAAAAAAGTGAGAACATATCGTAACACATGAGTTATTTCAAAACATAATATAATTAAATATAATACTTAATGTAATTTTTTTACACAATATTTAGCTAATCAGAAATCATAAAAACACCCCCTATTGCACAATCTACTGGGTTGTTCGGTGGCCATATGCCGGTTCGATAAAATTAACATTCTCACGACGAATAAAGTTGATTGTATTTCTAGCTGTGTGAGATGGAGCTCCAGCCTGCTGTAATGTCTAGCTATACTCCAGGCTTTCTTTGTTTTGAAACTCTTTGATCATTTTCCTAGAACTCGAACGTTTTTCTTCTGCAGTGATTTTTATCATTCCGGACAATGATTTGAAAAAACCAAATATAAACAATGTGAAAATTAATAATCAAAAATGGCGACCGGAAATTGTCAAAATAAAACGTAATATAAATAAATAAGTAAGTAAGTAAATTAGTAAACTATTTAAGCTATTGTTGATATAATATAAATAATTTTGATGTAATTAATATTATAATATTAATCACCGTTTTTGGGCCATCCTGTATATTTTTCGTTCTACAATTTATTTACAAAAACTTTACAGAAGCCAAGCTTGTTATGGACGATTTGATAGACAAAACCGTGACTGATGTTCAAAGAAGACGCTATTTCGCCGATGGTAACTGGCCTAATCACAAGAACCATCTCTCGAGCTTGCTGAATCTTGTCGTCCGTTGTGGAGATTGACGGGCGTCCTGCTCCTTCTTCGTGCATATAGTTTTTAATTTAAAAGCACTACCCCCGTATTGTGATAAATGTCTACGATGAATTACAGATTCTTTCATACCCTTCGACCAGTGATTACTGATTACTGGACTGCCGGACTGCTTACTGCTGGATTACTGCACGTTGTTCTTCCTTGGTGCGGATATATTTACACTGTAATAGATGGAAGGCGAATTAAGTAATCGGGATCAAATTTAGCACACGTGACCGAAGTCGTACCGACTTTAAGCAAGCATGCGCAGAATGCAGTGTGATAACCTTGAAGGTGTATTGTAAACATATGTAACATATATTAAAGTATACCGTTTGAAAGTGCAGTCACGTAAATATTTTAATGAAAAAACTGTGTTTTTTCATGGGCACTATAAAGTTTTGCGATGAAAGCTCGGAGCACTGTTGATGTTTTAGGAAATTCGCAAAACAAGATTGCAGCGAATGCAAAAGCTCGGGCAGATTCATTAATAAGTAAACTGGCTCCAGCTGTAACAACCTCACGGAGGAACAAACACGAAGAATCTTCTTTCTTGAAACTTCGGATGTGTGCAAACATCTTTTAAATGGTGAATACGTGATGCGGGCCGCTCGAGTTCAGAATTCTTTCCAACTTTGTATTTTCATACGAAATGCTTTAGTTAGTTACTCAAATATAAAAGTCCATATCAAAAAAGTGAACATATTTCAACATTTGCGAAGCCGAAGTTTTGTACAGTTCTCGGCTTTTCATTTGAAAATATACAAAATGTTCTTGCGGTGCCTTCTAAACAATGTACCTGTTTTGATGTTTGAAAAATGTTTGCTATTCCGCAGGGAAAAGCCCGAGACAAAATAATAATAATAATTTAAAGATTGCGGTAAGAGGGCGTTAGTTTTCAATATATTTATGTTGCGATAATTTTAATAGAGATGCGTAACCACAACAACATTCTTACTATTTTTTAAATACTCGTGCAATGAAAATATGAATAATTTATGGCCTCTTGGAGCAAGGCTCGAACCCCCGAAAACTAGATCACTAAGCGAGAATCGTAACCACTAGATAACAAGCAATATTACACACTATTTTCATAATAATTAGAAATTTTATATTCACTCTAGCAGTGATGATGAAGGCAACTTCAAGTGTCTCTCGTTTTTAGATATTTCGCCGTCACATATTTTGACAGAACTTGATGATTTGGTCAGTTTATTCGACTTTTCGGCTTCTTATCTTTCACTGTTTGACGATATTAGTACAACAATTATCTGTCCTCAGAGTGATGTGACCTGCCCATTGCAATTTTATTTTATTTTTGCTGCTGTATACTACTACGTCGACTATTATTATTTGTTCTCTTATTTATACTTTTTATTTCTGTTACTTTATGTGATATTTTATGTTTTAGTGGAAGGAGATGCTTTGAGAATCGCGTTCAGACAAGCCATTACACTCCAGCTAACGGAGATTTATTGCCTCAGGTAAGAATAATTATCGATTTGTCCATTTTTATCGACATGGATACCTTTTAAGACAACAAAGCAGTTCATCATTACGTTGACATCTGTCTTTAAACCTTCATTGCCATTGACTTTTGATAGTTTCTACGTTCTATTCTGAAAGTCATCCGACTCATCTGAGAAGACAACAATAATGTCAGCTAAACAAAAGTAACTTAAGAATTCATCATTTATGCAGCCGTAAATATTTTGGGAGAAATTGTACCATCTTGTCGGACACATTTTTGATAGGAAATATCTACGAAATGGTTAGTAAAGATTAATGGAAGCTATTATTATGTTATGTTTAAATAGTGTTAATAAATTTCAGTAAACTAAATAAATGATTATTTTTCCATGGATAGTTTTCAAGCTATGAATCATTAACACGCCAAAAATAAGTTTGTTGGTAATAATTAAAAATTTTCGTAAATGCATTGACCTAATATTTATCACGGTTAGCGGCAACGACCGAAAACTAATTACGAAATTAATTATTATGACGAATAATCCATAACAGCGGTCGGTTTCGAACAAACTATTATTAAAACCGTAATAAACATTTTAAACGCGTCAGAGCGGACTATCAGGCAGGCTATTTAAATCTGAAATTGTGTTAACGCTAAAATGAAAAAAAATATATAACACTTTTTCTGTAACTATCATTATTTGCATAAGTAGCTTGATTTATGAATAGTTGATTCCATGAAATTATTTATGTCTATTAATTATTTCTCATTACAAATAATAATTGAATTGATATTATATTTTAAATATTTTTTTATTTTTAAGTTCGCAGTTGTATTATAAATCCTATCACGGGCATGAACCAAGTTATGCTCATGCTACGGTTTATGATATTAATGTATGTATTTTACTAAACAAAAAAATCATTATATCACTGTTAAAATAATTTGAATATTTACAATAATAAATTTACGAAAATAGAGTGAATGTTTTGAATTTGTATTTTTTACATGACATTGACAGTTTATAATAAAAAGTAATAATTTACTTTACATAATAGATTAGTCTTGATATTACTTTAATTTATTTATATATAAATTGTTGTCAAACATGCTTAACCTTTACCATACCGTGATATAAAATACCCGAACGCAGCTATGCTGTCAACTCGTGTTACCGTAAATAACAGTTAGAAAAAATGTTTTAATTAGCTTAAATGGGTTTAATGCTACGAATTTACTCTAAATATTGAGTATTCAAATTTGAAAAAATGATTAATAAAAAAATTTAGAGAATTCATTAAGTCGTATACAATGTGTCCTTCCTTCTTATCTCTCTTCGTTTAATTAGTGAGAAAGAGACAATTATATTTGTATGTTTTTTGTTCTTTTCACTGTGAAAATAGTGTGTGATCTCAGTCTTTCATATCACCAATGGTATTTTTACCAACGTAATAATTTGACAACTTATTGAATGGAAAAAATAATTATTTTTGTACGATTCCCTTTTTATAATTAGATTTTCACTAGTCATTCCTAAGCGCCAATATTTTCTTTAGGATTATCTAAAACATGAATTTTATATTGCGTGTATTTATTGAAATATTACAGGTTTAATTATGATGTAGACCTGTGTTACTGCATGGTTTGGGAAGGGTTAAAACAAGAATAATTACATACATAGAAAATGAAAATCAAGTAAATAGGTAATTTTTTTATAATGTAAAAGTAAATAATATTTTTTTAAATTTGAAGAGTTTTGACAATAAAAGGAATAGTAGATTTAATAGTAATTTTTGACATAATTTTCCAATATACACTTATTATAGTTAATGTCTTACTTACAACATGGCTTCCAATTAAATCAATAATTACTGGTAGTAGTAGTTCATCGTGAGTCATGTTGTCAATAACAACACATGCCTCTGGATTAATGAGGTAACCAACCATCAGACGCGTGCAATCAGCAAGTAAATTGAATAAGCTGTAAAGTAAGATCCAGTGGCGTGACTGTGCCAATGCAGCCAATGCGGTGCATTAAGGCCCACATTATATATAGAAGGACCCAAACGATCCATACCCACATAACTTTTGCGAGTATCGATTATTTTCGAAGCGTTATTATTATTAGATTAGATATTGTGAGAACTGTGTGTACACCATGAGAGTGTCAGTATGATTGTGTGGGAGGCGAGCTTTATAAGTCACCGCATTAGCGGGGAGCGCTCCCTCATCTCAGCTCCTTCCAATTATAATTACTATTCTGAAGTGTATAACGTGTTTAACCTCTGTACTGACGTGTTACAATAATTAACTGATAATTGTTACAAGGAAGACCGAGTTTACTTTTCAATAATCCATACCCGAGATACTAAATAATATATTAGTATTTTCATAATGGAACGATAGATGTATTAATTTGAAAAGTGTAACATATAGGTTCGAAAATTTGTCGTCAAAAATAATGTCGCTCTAGCATAGTTGAATAATGCACCTTCCCCGGATTGGAAAGAGATTCAGGTTCGAATCCCGGTAGCAACAACAATATTTTTCGATAAAATTGATTTTACATGTATATCTTTTTAATTAATACATTTAATAAGTATTTAAAATATCACAGACCTATGTTCTGAATAATTACAACGTCAGAATAATAATGTGTTCTCCTTAATAAGTATATAATAATTCAGATTTTAGGGTGAAAACTATGGTAACTAAAAAGAAAAGTTATTATTATTAGTTACTCAATTTTTTTTAAATGTTTTAAAATTTTATATAATATTATGCGAAGAACACGAATTGAAAATGATATTTACAAAATACACAAATATATGAGTCCTTTTTATTTTCATTTCTAGCGCACTTTGGGTGTGTCTATTTCTTTTTCTCGCTTCTATTCGTACTGCGTGCGTATGCTTACCATAGTAACTCTAATTTTTAATTTATGCATATATTTGCTATTTTTCATTAATTTTTCAGAATTAGTGTACTGTCTTATGATTTTATTTTTGGAAAAATTTAGTAATCTCACCATGTTCTTTCCTAGACATTTGATACTTTTTAATATTATTATACTTATTAAATTATTACGATGTATTTTTTAATGAATACATATAAATATCTCCATTAGAATATTCTTTTTATATAAAATTTTTAAAGTTATTGAAATATTTCATAATAAATAATAAAAATTGTATGATTTTTGTCAAAAAATGACGGCTTGTATCTTTGTTATTTAATTGAATTTTAAAAATTGCTTAATTATTTTTATTATTTCAACTTCGTATGAATATAATATATAAGTAAAGTAAAGTACGAGCCGCGTTTTTTAAGTAAGTACCGTTGCGGAGTATTACCGGTGTAGCGCTGTAGTTGTTATGTTGTGCATGCGCAATGGTTTCCTTCATCTGTTGACTCACCACATGCAACATTAGAGACATTCACATAGTGTGGCCATCTTGTAGAGATTGGTTGGAATGTTAAGACAATAAATCAGTCCGCCGACTCTATGGTCCGTGACGAATCACGGACCGTACCTTTACAAGAAATGAATTTCTTGAATGCACGAAACATGAAACCAACTGACATTCATCACCAAGTGTTTTGTCCTAATTTGGCATCAAGTGATTTCCATATTTTTCTTCATTTGAAGCGGTTCTTTGGTGGTAAGCGTTTTGATGACAATGATGAACTCAAAGACGGAGTACGGTCATGGGTTTCATTCCAGGTGGCGTCGTTCTATGATGAAGGTATACAAAAATTGATGCCCCGGCATGACAAGTACCTTAATAGTTATAGAGAAGTAGTTTAAGGTGTGTAAAGTCTGAAGAAAGTAAAGTGTTGTAAAGATGATGTTCTAAATATGAATTTAATATATTAATTAGAAAGATATACATATAAAATTAATTTTATCGAAAAATATTGTTGTTGCGCCACGGGATTCGAACCTGGATATCTTTCCTAACCGGGAAAGGTGCATTATCCAACTATGATACAGCGACAATATTTTTAGCTACAATTTTCGAATCTATATGTTACCTTTTTGATATTAATACATTTAATCGTTCTATTATTTGAAAGAGCCATCTACCTTCTTTTTACATAATCTCAAATACCTCGGAGTAAACTGATAGCAGACGCTGTATCATCATCATGTTTTGTTTATTTTTAATAAAAAATATAGTCTTTCACTAATTTAGATTAAATAAATCACAATCACTTTGTATGAAACCACGAATTTCAAAAAATCACAAAAAGAAACATTTACATTTATTATTTTGTAAATTGACATATTTTTTGTAACCATTACCCATATTAACTGAATCGTTATTTTTTCTTTACATGTCAATTACTGGAACATCTATCCTACATCTTTTTTTTTCTTCTTTATTATACGAAAACTTTTTCACAGAAATGTTGATTCACGTGAAGAATTTTTTGATAACTGGTACTGCGCGAAAGCCGAGGCAATGTTTCTGGATTATCTGAACACGGAATAAAATTAACTGAGCAGGTAAAGATAATGACATAACTTTAAAAGGATGTTTTAATTATTAAACTTTTTGGTGAATGGCAAGCGTTACCCATTACAAAAAACCTAAATTATGAACTCTCGCTTGGTAGGTATACTAGAAGTTCTACATGCAGCAATATTATGTTCAAGATGGAATAAATGTTTTATTTTATTTTATACTAGGAATATGGCGATATATGGTATATCATTAGAATGAAATAGACTATCTATGTCTGTAAAAATATACAGGGTGAATATTATGTTCCAGGCCGATGTTGTTTTTAAATATCTAGAAAATAAAAGACAATTTTTTAATTATTTTTTTTATTATAATTATGTATGAAATATGACATTGGCCGAGTAGCCGCGTCTGGCAGTGGCATAGATGCGTGCTCTTTTAATTAATTTTTTTATAAAATTTAATAAAAATGAATTGATAATTCTGGCGTCTGCTATCAGTTTACTCAAAAATATTTGAGATTCTGTAAAAATAAGGTAGATGGCTCTGTCAAATGATGGAACGATTAAATGTATTAATATCAAAAAGGTAACATATAGGATCGAAAATTGTCGCTAAAAATAATGTCGCTGTGGCTTAGTTGGATAAAGCACCTTCCCCGGTTAGGAAAGAGATCCAGGTTCGAATCCCGGTGGCGCAACAACAATATTTTTCGATAAAATTGATTTTATATGTATATCTTTATAATTAATATATTTAATTAATTTTTTTATAAGATTCTCGGAAGTGTTATTTCAGCAAATTTCATTTCGAATATTGTTCTGTAGCATCGGAATTGCTATTGGCTTATTAGCGTAGATTTTTCCTTTCAAGTACACCTGCAGAAAATAGTCGAATAGGTGATCGAGGAGGCCAGTCGATAACACCACTTTTTGAAATTATGCGGCCGGGAATTTTTTTTCGCAAAATTTCAAGCGTAGCTCAAGCTGTGTATGAGGTAGTACCGTCCTGTTAAAGCCATATGTATTGCAGGCCTAATCAACCCAATTCAGCTACCAAAAAATGTTCCATCATGTGACGATAATGATCACCATTAATGGTTACAGTATTGCCATTATCATTAAGATAAAATATTTTAATGACTTCAACACGTTATTGAAGCATTAGATGCTCTATAATAAATTGTAATCAACTATTCTTTACGACTATCAAATGCGAACTAACAAATATATGCCAAACTAAAATGGCGGTCAAATAAAATCGTCCTGGAACATAAAATTCACCTGTACATACGAGTATGTCATAGTTTATAGATATAGATATTTATCTGACTCCAGACTTAACAGCTTCGCCCCCTATACAATCCGCAACCTATATTTTTGCCAAAATTGATTGGCACTTTCGATTAGAATTTAATTAAACTCTATTTTCATATTATAACTTACATATTGTATTAATCTAATGCTAAATAATTGACTTATTGACAGGATGTATGAGGCGAGAGAGCGTTCTGAGAGTTTTGGCTCAGCGAGTTGTTTAATTCCTCCGCCGCACAGCCTTTGCTTTTGATGCGGTTGCTTGCATAATTCATGGAGTCATGGTTCAGCTACCGCCTATCCTCTTCATCTTCAGCACTGCAGATCCTCACCAGACCTGAGATAATATTATTTAAATGGTAATGCAGCTTCTAAAATGTTCAATTAGATTTCAAAGCGTAAACTTTTCGGTGCGCTTGGCGCTGGTGCAACTGAACGGAGTTCCAGGGAGCATGTGACATTTGCGACTCAGCGAGACTAAACGATAATTTATTTATTAGGCTTTATTTACATACATGTTTTTATTGTAACAGTATTATTAGTATTGTATATATTATTAGTATTGTATTGTATATAGTATTAGTATTGTATATATTATAATATAACATGATAAACATAAGATACAATTATATTGCAATTAAGTATATACTGCCGTCCGTGTTAAAGTAGCCAGTTTTTTTTCGTGATGTTGTGATGTTATTTAATTCAAGAGAGATTAATATTTGACAAGAATAAAAATAAGAATAAAGAAAAAAATATAGTAAGAGTGTTTTAGAACTAGTGTAGGTGTTACTGAAGGAAACCTACAGAATATTAACTATTCAAAATTTTTAATAAAAGCTATTAAAATGAAAATTGATCTATTAATTTTGTAGTCTTAAATTTCAGACAATTTATCGTTCGAAACTTTCAATGTGTTATTTCCTCGTGCTAAATATTTTATATTGATTCAAAATATTTCTGTCACGGTAGCAGGCAGCTAGGCCGAAAATGCACCAAAAAGGTTTACTTCTCGGGTACCCGAATGATTCCGGGAAATAAAAGCAATAAGGGTCGAGTTTTTTACAATACATGTTAAACAAAATTTGTCGCCACCCTCCCTGGAAAAATTCCTGGTTCTGTCGGTGCTGTTCGCTCAAATCCATGTCCCATTCCACCTCAATCATATTAAAAATTGACAAAAAAGATCAACATACTTTAGTAGTAGTGTTTGAATTCCTTTAGAAGAGAGAAGGAAATATATTAATATATTAAAATATGAATTAAATATATTAATTATAAAGATATACATATAAAATCAATTTTATCGAAAAATATTGTTGTTGCGCCACCGGGATTCGAACCTGGATCTCTTTCCTAACTAAACTAAACTAATAGCAGACGCCAGAATTATCAATTCATTTTTATTAAATTTTGGACACATTGATACAAATTTATTATTTAGGAGAACACATTCTTATTGTGAAGTTGTAATTATTCAGAACATAGGTCTGTGATATTTTAAATATGAATTAATACTATAGAATGATGGAACTATTAAATGTATTAATATCAAAAAGGTAACATATAGGGTCGAAAATTGTCGCTAAAAATAATGTCGCTGTAGCTTAGTTGGATAAAGCACCTTCCCCGGTTAGGAAAGAGATCCAGGTTCGAATCCCGGTGGCGCAACAACAATATTTTTCGATAAAATTGATTTTATATGTATATCTTCATAATTAATATATTTAATTCATATTTAAAATATCACAGACCTATGTTCTGAATTATTTCAACTTCACAATAAGAATATGTTCTCCTAAATATGAATATATATATAAACAAATTTGAAAACACACAATAAAATAGATTCATAAAATTTATTTATTTATTATCATTATAATACCTTAGAATCGCGTAATTATATATATATATAAGTAACGAAAAATACTTAAGGTAATTTTGGTCACATGAAACTGACATAAAACAATTTATGTAACTTAAATATTTCGAGTTACTTTTCTAATATCTTCCCAGTTGTGTTGTTCTGTAACATTTCGATTAAATACCGCACAAATAATACGCAGAACAATAATAGACATCGTATAGATGTATACGCTGTACAGTGTAGGGTATAATTACTCGCCGTATAGGTGTATATTAGCACGTTCGGTGAAAGCGTGTGTGTATATGTTCGGTATAAATGGTAAGTATGTCCGCATATTCGGGTGCGCGAAACCAAAGGCTTTTGCATATATTTATTGGAAGTCAAACTGGCGCGGAACCGACGTTTCGCGTAACCCGCGAAATATTCTCCGTGCCGTTGGCTGGATATTGCATTTCATATGGTAATTAATATGCAAATTGTCATTGGTAAACCGGAGGCTTTGACGAGGGCTGCGTGCGTCGGGCGGAAGTGAGTAAAGTCAAAACTCGATTTGCAAACGTCGGATGGAGTAGTTAAACAAAACAGAAAAAAATAATTAAATACAAAATTATATTATTGAGAAAACATTATTATTGTGAAGTTGTAATTATTCAGAACATAGGTCTGTGATGTTTTTAATACTAATTAAATGTATTTGTAAAGAAGACGTAAATCCTGCGCCGATAGGATCTAATGAACGAATAGCGCGATCTCCGGGTCGCGCGTCCCGCGGATTGGATTACGACGTTTACGGTCGTAAATCGGAATCGCCGCAGGGGAGAGAAAATATGGAAATAAGGGATAAGGGTCGACGATGGGATAGGGGTTCCAGTCGAAGTGATCTCGGGGAACCGGATTTGGAAGGACTGCTCGCCTTACCTTATGTATGACGCTTCCGTCACCCCTGCAATACAAACGGCACGCGGATGAGTAGATCTCCGCTTCCAATTGAACATGGAGATATCACAACTTTACCCGCAGCATACATAAAACAAACAAACACTACGTGATTCAACACAATATCACAAATTACAGTGCTGGTGCACTGGAGCTGAACAAATTCACACCGTGAATGCTATCGCGATGTCGCGATCGAACAAATATCGGTCACGTTGACGTCTGCTTACATCAAGGTCACATTTCACACTGACAAGACAAGCATAAAGGAATGGTTTGGGAATTTGAACGGAGAATAAGTGTCAATAACAATGGTCGCGGCCGATTCGCGAGACGCGCCAAAAATGTGTTTTACGAATTAAGAACAGTATTAATTAGAAAGATATACATATAAAATCAATTTTATCAAAAAATATTGTTGTTACTACCGGGATTCGAATCTGGATCTCTTTTCAATCCGAGAAAGATGCATTAACTGCCTATGCTGCAATACACAGTACTTTTGACGACAAATTTTTATATGTATATTTTTCTATTCATTTAATTAGTATTACAAAATTATATATTGCAATCTATCACTGCTTTTTTATGAATATCTCAATTGTAATTTTGTAAGCGAAGCAATAGAGCTGTATTAAATTTAAAAGGTGACTATTTGCAAAAAATATTTGGTTATTTATAATATTTAGCTTCCTATTAACACATTTTCTTATTTCTAAAATTTCAAATTTATCTAAGTGTAAATCCCTAGTATTTGTACGTATAATTTCAAACCCTTATTGATATAAAAGAAATGGCTTGTTTCCAAAAGGTGATTGGAAAATTCTGAACAGTTATAATTATTTAGGAATCTCAAATGCTCCTTAATTCTAATATCAAAATTTCTGCAAGTTTTACCTATATAAAAATAATTGCAATCATTGCAAATTTAAATTTGTTTTCATATTAATTTTTACTTGTTCACCATTTTATATTTTTGTTTTTATCTATGCTTGTATTTTTTAATTTCAGTATAAATTGTTTCTTGAAGATAGTACCATAGTTATTGAAACATGTAGAGTAATTAATAAATGGTGGTTTAAACAAAGTTTTTTGTATAATTATTAATATAAAATGAGGCCACAAAGTAATTTAGCAAATATAAGAGAAGTGATTATTTGTTAGACTAATTAGATTTAATTGTTGATTATTTATGTTAGTTTAATTAAAACATCGAGTGTTGTGTAATTTATAAATTAATGAAAGGCCTTCGTTGTTTATGTGTGAAATTTTAACGCTGATTTACTTATCAAAAGCATAGACAATCTCTGAAATATGATTTGTAAATTCGGAAAAATAACTTTTGCTTACGTACATATATTCAATTTTCTTTTATTCTAAAATTAAAACTACGTGCTGTTTTACTAATTACTATAAACGAAATTGTCTCTACGAATGAGTTTATTCATCTATCATCTTCGTATTACTCTCGCAGAGTAGTTGTAGCTATGGAACTGCGGATGACGGCATGGATCTGTGGCCACTCATTTCGGTCATTGACATTTCTTGTGCATTCCCGGAGTAGACTCCTGCATCAGCGTGTTGGTGACCTTGAGATAAAGTTCCTTTTCTTTCTTTTCTTGGATCGCCAATTTTTCCACGGTGTCGTTGTCTAACGTTTTTTAGCTAAATGATAACAAGTAGCTCTCCGCGCATTAGCATATTTGGTTCTTCTAAATATTAAGTCTACAAATGTGTATAATAGCGTTAGAAATTAAAATACGTCCTGCAATCCTTAGTACACGTACCACCGTCCACAGTGAAACGATTTTTTCATGAAAGCGAAAAAGTACAAACGAATCAAACTATTTTAATAATTAAATAAATAACAAATATCGATCGACTTAATGCAAACTGTAACCTGCAATAAAAAAACTCAGGAAAAGGCTCAAAATAGACTCAACGCGGCGCTTCGCGATCTCACCGCCAAATGAAAATATTCAAATTTAATTCGATTAAGGCTTGGTGAATTCATAAATGGATTACATTTCAACAATTTCATAATTAATTTTATTAAATAGATTAAATGTATCTGAAGTGAAGGTTTTTAGGTATATATGTACCATATCAATTTATTATAGAGTGAAAAAATAATACTTTACACTGAATTCACTGATTAACTAATATATTAAAAGACTATCGTTTAGCGTGTACAACGAATAAGTGAGGGGTAGGTGTAAAAATAATTTATTACGAGAACTTTGATAGCACCGAAAAAATTAGGTGAAAAAATCTAGTAAAATCAGATATTGAAAGACGATACTGTTAGAAGCCTCAGAAATAAACCAGCATTGGATTAGACGAGAATCGTGTGATTGGACAGGAGAGACAGGAGACGAGCTCTATCTTCTCTGTTTACCTATGTGAGAAAAGGCGAGATGGTAAATTAGTTATGTTCACATAAATTTTAATAATAATATATATATATTCGAATACATAAGTGTGATGTATTTGGGTGTAGCGAGTGCGTGATGCGCGCAAGTTGGCAAAATGACGAAGGGACAAAGACGCGCTCCCTCGCATCTGAACCGTTGCTCGGAACGCATCTCTTGTAAATACCATACATCTGTACAGCTTGTAGAATAAATACTGTTATCACCACATAGGGTTATTTTTGTGCTACTAAATTCTGCTCACAATAAAGACCGCAAGCACGTAACACTGAAAGATATCACACATTGACGCAGCCGGCGTAAGGATATCACACACTGACGCAGCCGGCGTAAGGATATCACACACTGACGCAGCCGGCGTAAGGATATCACACATTGACGCAGCCGGCGTAAGGATATCACACACTGACGCAGCCGGCGTAAGGATATCACACATTGTCGCAGCTGGCGTAAGGATACCACAATAAGAAATTTAATTCACAAACGAATACATAAACTTTAATATCATAGTTTTGCACAATATGATTACAACTATTAAAGTGTCTTTGGTCAGCAGATTAGTATATTTAAAGTAATATGATGGTAATAATTAACTGAATCTTTGCAAATAATTATATATTTTATTAAGGAGAACTCATTCTTATTGTGAAGTTGTAATTATTCAGAACATAGATCTGTGATATTTAAAAAAATACTAATTAAATGTATTAAACTACCCAAAAATCGATTAACGCAAGATTGCATCTTCACGAGCACAAATAGTAAACCTATAGTAGTTTTGGAATAGTATCCTCAAATCCCCAATCACAACGAGCACTGACGAAATTTTTAATAAATTCTATGTCTTTGATATAAGACAAATATACGCTAATACTACTCTTTAATACATATATAAATACAAACAGACACATTTTAAAACAACTCAGAATATAATTTCCATACGGACAAATACAAATAACCTACAAACCCCAAGAGTACATACAACATATGGTCAAAGGAACTACAAATATTTTGGACCTAAATTATTTAATAGAATGCTAAAAGATTTAAATCAATTTAATTGTCCCAAGAACATGAAACTATATATTAAAACTTGGATTTGTAATATGGGTAGAGCCAGTATTGGTGCACTCACCCAAAAATATTGACTCATACCTATATTAATTATTGCTACAAAGTGAAACAAAATTTATGTCCATTTTAAAATTGTTCATATACATCTCTTATCTAGTAATAAATGTAATTCTATCTACTACTTGTAATTCTAATTAATCGAACAATTGCTTGTAAACTATGCCCGTCTCGACACAGAATTTCTCTAGTGAGACGGGCACAGTCCAAACAGATTTTTACATTGTATTATATAGTTACAAATAAATAAATATGTAATGATCTTGTTTATGGAGTTAGAGAAATTTTCAGATAAACAAACTGTTAACAATTTAAAAATACATTTCATCTTAACAAAGCGGTTGCCTTATTTTTAGTATTTATTTAGGTAATTTTTCATCATCTGTCATTTTTAACGAGGGAATTACAAAAGTGACAAAGTATTAAAATTACGAGTCTGATTAGCGACGCTTCTAAGACGAAGACAAAGGTCTTTCCTTCAAGAATGCCTGGAAATTTATGCTCGCTCGCGAGGAAGTACAGAATCCAGTGTAAGCATAGGCCAGTAAGGGATGTCGCGTCAGCACAAAGCCTGACTAATGAAGTTCAAACATCCGTCCATCCGGAGCTTTCCTAAGGTTTAAAAGCTCTCGTTTTCGCGCCTTTAAGTGATACGTCACAGTCGCTAGCGCGAATGGAAACTAATCGCCGGTGATTTATTTACACGACATGATTTCATCTTCAGACGATGGTGCTAAAGTGCAATGGCAACCTTCTTCTTAGAGACAGACATTATTTTAGATTTCGTTCACCTACCAATATAAAATGTGTTAAATTTATATTAACCCACTGGTTTTTGCAATTTATATTTAACGTTATTTATAAATGATATATACATATGAGTACGATATATATATATATATAATGACGTAATTAAAACGTAGATGTATAACTCTCACAGTTAAGTCTTGACAATGGTACGTATTACCATGCCGAAACGTCAACCTAGATGTCCTCAAGGAAACCATCTACAAAAAATGCGATAAAATCTAAAAGAGATGCTAGATCCATTCATCTGCTGCAGGGCTAGTATATATTTGTATATATTTAATACTCTAGTGTTAACTAATTTTTATATTAACTGGATTCCATAGATGGCGCCGCCGAATACAACTTATTTTAAAATCAACTTAACCTCATAACCACTAGTGCTCGCAACTGCCATGAACTCTAGAATTCAAGTCAGAATATGTTCAAATTTGGCAGCACTAACGTTCGTAACTTATTTACGAAAGGTTAGCAACTTAATTTATATACTATGGGCAACCGCAGTCGAGTATGTGTAATCAGGTGTTCAGATATCTTCGGATCATCAGAAGTACCAGTCGCTAACTGGAACCTAAAATAGTAACCGTCAGGAGATCTGTATGATTAGTTTGCAGAGGATCCTGGAGGTACTATCCAGAAAGATACAATAATCTAGGCCACAGGGGACCTGCATTATACGTTCGCAGTGGAACCTGGAGTAGCGACTAGAGAGAAGTGACCTGCGGAGGACCTGTCAGGAGGACCCGCCTAAACCAACTTGCAGGGAATCTGCCTGAATACCCATAAAATAAATTGGAGTTTTGGTACCTACAGAGTTCTCACATACATTGTACGGAACGAGAGGAGTCCGGAACAAGAACCCTGAGTCTAGCCTGAAGAAGTTCGAAAAAATAGTGTACTAGTGTAGTTATCTAAAGACTTCCCCGTGATTGCGTTCATAGTTATTTGTATCTATTAAAGAACCCATTCAGTTTCCTAATATCCGTTGCAATACTCGTTACAATTTTCGACAATTACTCTTTATACATTGGTTGAAATGTTTTTGTCATCTGTGTGGATTTTCATAATGAAATCAATCAAATAAATCTATTACATTTTTCACATTTCGATACTGTACACTAATCTAAATTTTAAAACATAAGCATACTCTATTAAAGGTACAGACATACATATATAGATAAGCTCACGTATTTAATGAGAAAGCTCACATGAAAGGACATATTATTTTCCCGCTTTCATTATATTAAAAATACGTCTATATCATACGTGATGTAATAACTAACTATTCAAATTAACACTTGATTATTTGTTAAGTTAAAATTTTACATTAATTAATATACCTGCTTGGAATAACACAAATAATTCTTCAAAAATATTCATTTAACATATTTTAAATATTTGCAAATTGTACTTTGTGTTTTATTATGTTAATTTTTTGTATATTATTTAACTTTGTTTATTATAATCATGAGTAATTTAAAACACCAATCGGTTTCGGAAAACTTCATTCCAAAAAATCTATAAATAAATTAATAATTAAACTTAAAAATGATTAGAATTTTTTTAGAACAAAACTTTTGTTTAAATTTAGTTGGTTATTTATAATATGATATATATATATATATATATATATATATACATATAATATTTAATAATTCCGATGTTCATAAACTTAGCTGTAAAGACATGAACAATATCTTAGAAAAAATTCACGTAGATTCCTAGAGAGCATTAAATAAATCATTATTTAAATCATAAATAATGATATTTCAATTATACACTAGAAGAACACTCTAATGATAAAAAAAACATAAAACATATAGCGATAACAGTCTTGGTGATAATTAGATAAAACCCGTATTAAAAAACTACTAAGAATTCCGACAATAAATCAAATTTGATACTATATAAAGTGCTTGTACAGAAACAGTGTATCGCCATAAGATGAAGTTGGTAGTATTGCTTAACACATTAGCTATTTTAGCTCCTTCTTATGGTATGTAAATATTAATGCTTTTTTAAAAAATATATTTATTTATTCAATTTGTCCACTTTGTATTATTGAGGTTTTTTCTTTATTAAAAGTTTTCGAAGCCCGCAACCTTATAAAAAATACTTTTTACATTATATAATCAAATTAAAATAATGGGAAGGTATCCTTGTAGTTGTCACTGTCACCAGTAATTGACATTTTAATTATGATTTACATAAAATACACCTTCAACCTTGTTTTTAGACGGGTAGTGACATTCCTCGATAGATCGTTTAAATTTGTAATCAGGCAACTCTGCAGACAGTTTTAATTTTTTTTATGTGCAAGTGTGGATTTAGCGATTCAGATATATTTTCTTAACGGAAACCTTGTGGTAAGTTATATTTAATATTAATTTGTGTTTCTCTTTGTTTTAAAAATATAGTTAATTGACGGTACAATATAAATCAATGATTAAATAATGTTTAAATATAACTAGATAAGGAGTGGGGGTGATACTACTGTTACCCATAATCCGTATACAATTGTAATAATCCCCAGTAATTGACGTGGTTATTGATATTTCAGTTTATTTAAAATAAATGTATTGTTTTCAATTTCATTAGAAAAGTTTAAAGTATATTGTAAAGCTATAAAGGATTGGACTCAATAGTTGAAATACAAAAAAACTAAAGATAAAATAAAATTCATTGGCAATTATTGGGCTATTGATATTTCAACTATTGAGTATTGAATGTATTATTTATGATGAATTAGATATGCTTTCAAGATGACGCTAATAATTAAATTATTATAAGTATCAGATAAATAATTAATGACGTTAGTTGTTACGTAAATCATGGGAGAGAGGAAGATTTGAATAGAAAGAGACGACAATAAAATTGTTCATTTTCTTGCATTCAATACAAGTTTTAAACATAATTCTCGTGTCAGGAGTATTTTCCACGTTTGAAATGAAATAAAAATGTGTGTTGTCATTTGAATTAATCAATCGAAAATTAAATTTATTGGGTACCTAATTCATATGTATGAATATGTTTTGAAATCAGACAAAGTACCTACACATATTTAGATGTTTGCTTAAATCAATGTTCTAAATTTTAAATTTTTATGACAGCTTCAATTTATTATTTTGTTTAATATTATCGATTTTAAACGCCCCGTTGCTGTTTTGGTGACATGTCTATTTCATAATTATATACTGTTTATGAAACAGACAGTTTTGTTTAAAATACAACAGTATTATATGTAAACGAAATATTTAATTCCGACTTGCATAAAAATAATTTACATAAAATATTTACTTTGTTCAATAAAACCGCCTCCCTTCCCTTAAAATCAGTAAAAAATATCTATTTTATGAAATTTGCTATTAATGTTGTGAATAAGTTCAATATTAATTCATACCATGAGTAACATATGCGTACAAACTTGTATTTTCGGCATTTTTAAACGAAAATAATGACAGCTAAGATTCTACGACCGTCATGGCCGAATCGAGCGGCGTATTGAAAGTTCAATGGACAATTGAAATTATCGTATTTTATAAGACTGAAAATATATTATTTAAAAACTAATTATTGTGTTTTTGATATAAATCTTAGTTTTAAATAGTAGCTGAAGCTTTAAAGCATATGGGTACATAAAAAATTAAATAGTGTATAACACTATTAATTTTTAATATTTTGTTAATTTGTCTCAATTGAGATTTGTTTTCATAATTTTGGCTTCAAGATTATAAGAAAATATATTTCGTTTATGCAACAATTTACCAAAAATTAAGATAATTTTAAGTAGCACGCCGAAAATGCATCTAATGATCACGGACTTTCTTGTTGTCTTAATTATTGAAAATAACATACAGTTTATTAGTTTTAAATGTGTATAAAAGTCATATATAAGTAATAGTTTTAAATAAAGTCAAATCTAGTGTATAACTTCTAATATAAATGAATAATAAAAACCCACATTTTCGTAAAAAATGCGATAATTTGTATTATTATTGAAGGCGCCGTCTTAAGTGGCTTACAGGTCTTTAATAAAAATAAATAAATAATATGTTGTGTAACATAACAAAGATATATATATATATATACTCAGCGTTCATAAATTTTGAACGCCCGAGAATGAAATAATTTAATGTTTCACAATAAAATCACGTCATACGATTTCTTATTTTTTCTAACTAATGTCAGTTATGTGCGACTATAAAAGCGTAACGTGCAAAATATGAAAGTAATAATATATGATGTAATTAATAAGTTGTAATTCTACGTATGCGTCGTAAAAATGGAAAGGATAAGAACGTGGAAAATATTTTTAATTCGAATGCATTAATTGCGATTTTGTTCAGAAAATTTCTACAGAGGCATTATCGGTATACAATGGAGTTTTAGTACCGACTGACCCGGCTCAATTTCATGAATAAATTTATGTTGATTACAGCGGAAATCAAATTGCACAGGCGCGGGGGCAGATTTTCGGTGCATTTCCCATGTCTCACTGGATATTTTGGGGCTCCCTTGTCTTGAGACAAATACCCCCCATAGTGATTATATGACATACGTGTTTAAGACTGAGCATGGGGTTTGTTTGTTTGAGTGCGACGTGTAACAAGACTTCGGTCATATCTCGGACATGATCTATCCATTTTATTGGATAAATCACTTTTAGCAACACTTCCCGAGTACGAAAGAATTTCTCAAAATCAGAAACACTCATTCATGTTCCATGGTATAAAAAATATATATAGATGATGTTTTAGTCTACACTGTCAATAGTTACAGACCTGGAGCCTAAAGATTCAGAGCCGACCCGACAAAAACCGAGCGTACACGAAGTCACAAATTCCCAACGGCAGCCGAGCACAATCGAAGCTGTTTTTTAATAAAATAATAAGAAAAAACATTTTATCTAAAATCACTATTTATCGATGCATCAACATGTTTCGATACCTTTGGTATCTTTTTCAGGAAACAATGTATACTCAAATTAAAATTGTAAGCATGGATAAAAACTAAACTATAAAAGTTAAAGTGGTGGGTAACTAATTAGGAACTACGGTGAAAACAATTTTGAAATTTGACTACTCGCAAAAAGAATTTGGTTAGTTATTGTTAACACTTTATCTTATTTCAAAAATTTCAAATTTATCTAATTGTAAACCCCTAGTACTAATTAGTATGTAAAATTTCTAAACCCTTGTTACTGTCAAAATAATGGTTTGTTTCCAAAAGATGATTGGCGAATTCAAAATAGTTGTTGCTATTTGATTTCAGCATGATAAACTATTTGATACTTCCTATTTGTCTGTGATTCGAGAGCTCTCGGTAGAGCGGGGACCCTCGCAATCGCCATATGCGCGACTCCTAAATCCGCCACCGCTTAGACGTACGTGTATATAGCAAATCAATTTAATAGAATAAAGTATGACCGGACAGAATACAAAGCTGATTGTGGTTGAGTGAATAGGTAATCCCGTTCACTATGATACTTAATAGAAATGCTCGCTTAGGTAGTTTTATCCTCCGAAATGAATATGTAGGAGAGGAAGATGAGAAAATATAGGAAATAAAATATATGAATCGAGTGCTATTGGCACCGGAAATAATGGATGTCCACAAAAGAACTGATATGATCGGGTAGGCAATGAAAAATTACCCTAATAGGAGTTTCAGAAAAGATGTATAACTGTAGATGGGTTAAGAATTTTGTCAAGGCAAAATATACGCATGTACTCTGGAACACTGTAGGAACATCTAATATCAATTTCATTTACCTAAAATTTTAATTTTTTAAACGCCTCCCATAGTGTCACGCCCAGCATTTAAAAATAAATAATGTTTGATTATTAATATAATTATGCTGTTTTTGTAACAAATTTCGACATTTATTTTTATTTTATTCTCATTTCTATGATTTCAATAGTCATTAATGTCCATAGTTTACTTCAGTACATAAAAATTCTGACTATCGACTGAGAAAAAGAAAAAATGAAAAAACAATACAATGTTTCAATAAAGCTCCAAAAATATTACTTTAGTTCATGCATTTTGTGTTTTGTGGATGAAATAATTTTTTTTCCTGAATCAAAGTGCATTCTAATTCTCAGAAACTGTCTGTTTTTGTGTACAATTTATTCGGCCATTTTCATTTATCGTGTAAAATATTTGTGTCTAGTTGTAAAAATTAACCTTTGGCCGACATAACAGTCCAAGTGTATAAAAAATATTCTATTACGTAATATTTGTGTAAACAGTTAATTTCAACATTGACATGAGAACAATCACTTACTAACTTCTTGATTAGTAGTAGCAAACGAATATTAATCTTTAACATAACTATATCCAGTACCTACTGGATTATCAACAAGGAGAACATTGAAATCTTTTACCTAAAATTTAAAATTCCATGATTATTTTTTACCATACTTTCATTATTGCCACTAATATATTTGATATAGAAAAAACTTGTTTCTGAAAAATTACATATGTAAGTACCTATATTATAAATGACTTTTCTGTAATCCGTAATAATAAAAAAGATGTAAAAATACAGTAGTAATTTACTGATTTATAACGTCGGTGAAGCCCTTTACATAATCCCAATATAAAGGAAATTTTCGTAAAATATAATTACTTTATTAGAACACATTCTTATTGTGAAGTTGTAATTATTCAGAACATAGATCTGTGATATTTTAAATATATTAATTAGAAAGATACACATATAAAATCAATTTTATCGAAAACTATCCAACTATAGCATAGTTGGATAATGCACCTTCCCCGGTTAGGAAAGAGATCCAGGTTCGAATCCCGGTGGCGCAATAACAATATTTTTCGATAAAATTGATTTTATTTGTATATCTTTCTAATTAAAATATTTAATTCATATTTAAAATTACTTTATTTTGATTGTAGCTAATACGTTCAGTTTGAAGAGATTCTGTTTTTGACATAGACATTTTAATTATGTTCTTATATATTTATTTACCTTAATTTAATGTTTGAACGTGGAATAAGCTGCAAACAGAATAGTTATAATTTTAAAGAGAACACGTTCTTATTGTGAAGCTTAATTTCTGTTAAAAATATCACAAACCCTATATTCTGTAAAAATTGCAAAAAATTCAAAAATAATATAAAAATGAATTATCAATTAATTCTGGAGTCTTCCATCAGATTACTCAAAGGTGTTTGAGATTCCATAAATATAAAGAAGATGGCTTTCAAATAATGGAACGACAGATGTATCAATTTGAAAGTGCAACATATAGGTTCGAAAATTTGTCGTCAGCTTTGTGTTGGTGTAGCATAATCGATGAATACATTTCCCCAGATAGGAAGAGATCCAGGTTCAAATCCCGGTAGCAGCATCAATATTTTTTGGGTAAACTGATTTTATATGCATATATTTCTAATAAATACAATTAATTTGTATTAAAAATGTCACAGACCTGTGTTTTGTAAAAATTGCAACTTCACAATAAGAATGTATTCTACTTTAAAAAAAATATTAGTTTAATGCCCTAAACCAAATAAATAATTATAATATTTCCAACTATATTTCGTTGCGTTACGCAAAAATACTGAAATTAATGATGGTGATGATGAAGTACTCAAAGCTAAAATTCTACAACTCATTACATATAAAAGTCTTCGCTGAGTGCGTACCTCTAGTCCTAATTCGATGCTTAACCAAAAATACTACAGGACTCATCCATAAGATTTAGGATAGATAACCCTGTAAACAGCCATGGAAGGGTACCCCCTTGGAGTGTTTTTGCGGTATACAATCAGAAATGAAAACAGCGAATGAAGCCGCAGTAATAAAGAACAATTTAGAGTTCGGTGAAATAAGCGTGTTGAAATAGCGATGGGAAGGGACTGGGCACCTTAACTGACGAGTGGTACTAATGGAGTAAATAGGTGCTATAGTGGAAGCATGAACTAGACATTTTGTATGGACATAATAAGTTATTTTTCACATCTGTTGTTTTGAGTTTTTTTAATAATATTTTACGACACTACACGACACGTGTCAAAAGCGTTAATTTTTTATATATATTTTTAAAAATAATTTTAATTTGTCACATCAACAACATATTTATTAACAAATCCTTGTTATTAGCTCATAGCATTGTTTATTTAATTATTTACGGTACAAAGACCTTTAACATATAATATTTTAGGACATACTATATAATTAGATGAAATAAACAAAAAAATGTAAACAGATAAACATTGCAAAGAAGACAATTTAATAATTAGAAAATAAACAATATATGTAATATAATAATATACATAACGTAATTAATAATCTTGTTTTCAATTTATATTTAATATGGACAAATGTATCGTAATCTCGTATACTAAAACAATTTAAAAAAAAATGCAATTATAATATTCAAATCTATGGCTTCTAAAAAACCGTAAAAAAACGGTTTAATTTTTTTTTCAGATTAAAAACCGGTTAACCGGTTTTAATCGTCTACAGAAAAAAATTAAGATATTCATTATTTAAAAAATAAATATTTGTTTAAAATCATGGAAAAAAATATCATCGCTAATAAATATAGTATTCATGGTAAAATAACCAGAAATAAATAAATAAATAATGAAATGCACGAAAATAATGAAAAGTATTATATTTGAGAATATACTACACCTACACAAACAATTTTTTTTATTTTTGTTTGCATAGTAGATGTAGAAAATAAGATGTAAATTGTGAAATATTTGAGAAAAAAAACAATGGATAAAACAAATTTATACAGGCATAATTTAGATGAAATATATTCAAACATAATTGAAAGGGTTGTTAAAGGCCATAGAATATTGGGTATTTTAATATTTACCTCAATTAGCTGACTACTTATCAGGTATTGGCCGAGTCATTCACAAAAAAAGATGACTTGAAGAAACCCTTCTTGGAACGGTTTTTCTAAGAAACGGCAGTCTTATCGCTGTTATTCATCGATTTTGTGTTACTTATATTTTATGAAAGAAAACAAATTCTTACGTAATTTAAAAATAATCGTAAATAACCGGTTAACCTAGTCAAAAAAGCCGTTTATTTTTTTTAAATGACAGTAAAAACGGTTAATCGGTTTCGGTTTTAACCGGTTTGGAAGTCTTAATTCAAATCATATTAAGTAGCGAGTTTTTTGTTTAATTATATCTTCAATGATGACCAGCTTCAGGTTTATTTTATCTAGCAGATCATATGAAAGGGTCGCGTCGCTAGCGAATATATTATTTTTGTTGATTTATATAATTCACTTCATCAAGTGAAATCAAACTCATAAAATATGGGAAGAAAGGTTTATTCATATAGTATTATTATTGTATATTGCCTGCCGTGCGAGAGTGGGCTGCGAATAGGTGGTTGATATGCAAACATAATTATAATTTCAGAACAATACAATGGGTATCGTATCATACCATTGTGCTAAGGGGTGTTTAAGAAATACTAGAATTGTGATAACAGAAAAAAAACAGTTTTAAATATGGCGTGACTACTAGTTATTGTAGTTTATATAAAATAAAAAAATATCTATTCAGTCATAACGTGATACATGAAAAGTATTAAATTATATTAAATAAAATAACAATCACTTTGTATGAAACCACGAAATTTATTATAAGTCAATCGATTTCGCTTATCTCAATCTTCATCAGGATGTATTTGAAACTAATCATAAATACAAAAAGAATGCATTTATATATACATAAAGAGGGAGATAGAATATAAAATTACACGTGAAAGAGAGAGAGACACAATACATATATAGTCAAATATAACATTAAAGGAGAGGAAAATACAGTGCTGATGGATATTAAATTGATTTGAAAGGAAACATACCAAATATGTGGCTAATGGATAAATTAATTTTAATATTAAGAATTGGCAAAGTATTAGATCACTTAAAATGATTTATGATAAGATTCTGTGAGATAAGCAAACTGAATTGATTTATAACGATTGGCAAGACGTATTATACCGAGCTATTCCAGCTTCGAGAATGCTCTCCCCTGAAGAAGGAATTTAGCGGATACACAAAATGGGAGTTTCTACTGCGTGGTGGTGAACCGCACGGCAACGTCGGCACTGAAGGTGTACATCAGTTACTGATGACCCGCTTGCCTCTTGAAACTAGGTATATACCATCGAGTGATAGGAGAATGTTATTTTTCGTAAGATTTTATTTCAAGCTGATTGATTCATAAGTATTTTCTTCGCGATATGACATGATTTTAATCGAATTATAATAATACATACATCCTGTGAAAAAATTGTAATAGGTTATCCCATAAGTTTTTGCGTTTTTTTATGTTCAAGTTGAAAAATTAAAAAAATAAAACACGTAATATTTTTAATCAATTATATATTCTCCATCTTTTTCTACAATGTATAATAGATATACTTACATATGGATTTCATTGATAAAAATGATTAAATAAATCAATTAGATATTTTGATGCTACACACTAATTTCAGTTTAAAAACATAAGCATACTGTATTAAGAGCATAGACGGACATACAAGGTTCGCTTCCACTTAATAAGAAAGCTTACGTTAGAGGATTAAGAAATTATGTTGTTTTACTACATTTACTTAATTAAAATGACTATTTTATTATCAAGGATTATTTAACTAACTCCGTAAATTAATACTCGTACTTTTTTATCAAGTTTAGTATTTTATATAAATAAATATACCTGCTTGAATTGGCACAAATACTGTAAATAGCGTACTATAAAGTGACTAAATCATACAGTTAAAGGATACATTGTTGAAATTTTATAGACATAGGATCAAGAGATCCAAGAAAAAATATATAATTATTTTTTGAAACAATGATAACGGTTCTGTTTTGGAAAAAATACTGTTTTTTGAAATTACGATGGAATCCTATTAATAAAAACACTGTTTCTAAAATAAAATATTATTATCCAGATACAAACAATCAAATTTTATTCTGGAAGATCCTTTTTATTCAGAAATTGTAGTGGAAATACATAATGTTGCTGCCTGTATCACACTGTGATGGTTACTACGATGTACGTTCAGTATTTATTTAGGTAAACTTAGCTAAAAGAGAATTTCGAAATCAAAGAAATAATGTGATTGTCCGTAGCGCATACAGCTCAATTTTGGGTTAAAACTAGAGTATGGTGAAAGGTTGTCGAAAGGGATGAGGGGAATGCGGTGGCCGACACATTCGACGTAAATATATGGTGTACGGGCGGCCCGTGGTGATAGTAGTATTTTGAGAATACAAAGAAGAGCGAAGAATTTACGAAACGCGAGATAACCTAGAGGAGACGCCAGTTCCATACAAAACGTTCGTAAGATCGTCTATTTGCTAGCTTTTAACCGGTGCTTAAACGAAGTGACCTACATGACTATCCAGATATTCGAAACCATAGATTTCCATACAATTAACACGCTCTTTAGCATCCTTGTATGAATTGTGTTCGATATGTGTGATCTGAATTGTCTAACCACTCGGATGGAGTGACCGACGTTTGTCGGTTATTTCGATAAGTATCGGAATATTTTGTGCATGATGCGACTGATGGCCCTAATTCTTTTTAATGTATCATATGTGTGTGTGCATGTCGCAGCAAGGTATTTAAACTTACAAAAGTTGACGTTTATTGCGGGACGATTTACAATGGCAGGTACTACGAGTATAGAATTAATTACACGAATAAAGAAGACTGGAGTGGTTTGCTTAAGGTGTTGTCGAAAAAACTGTATACGAAGAAGTGGCTGACTAGCTCTTAGAACTAGAACCGACACGATGTATTGACATCTGCTATTGGTAGGTGCCTTTTGGAACTATATGGCTGTCAGGTGATTTCATGTGTAGCCTTGTCTGTGGGGCGCGAAAAGGACCACCACACTACTATTACATAATTAGGTGTCAAATATAAGATGGTTGCCTCAGAGCTGTGTAGTCAGACAGGGTTTTGTGGTGCGTATCGATAAGAGTCTGTTGCCGAAGAAAAATGCACTTACTAGAGTGATTTAAGATATTTACGTAACTATCCAAAGACTATAAATAAGATTTACATGCAACATTTGCACCTACTGGTAAAATTCGATGGTTATAAAGATTTTCACGTTGCTTCAGAGAGAAAATTAAATAATTTAATATTTAAACGATACGAAAATATGTGGTTGTATTAAATAATGGTTTATGATGAAATATAGAACACAGTGATGATCAGAAGAAATCGCAAAACCTGTAGCGATAACAATAGTATTTGACGATAATAATTATTAGGCAACATTTTGTATTAAGATAACTAGAAATTCCGACGATAAATTTATTTAATCATGTTGATATCTAAAGTGCTAATACAGAAACAGTGTATCGCCATACCATGAAGTTGGTAGTACTGTTTTGTGTTTTAGCTATTTTAGCTCCCTCTTGGGGTATGTAGATATCTAAGATTTATTAAAAAAATATATGTTTAATGTGTTATTTATTTAGTTTTTACACATTCTATTGTTTTCTTTTTGAACATGTTAGGTTGTCTAATAAGTCTTTGCGGTTTTGTTTAATTATTTATTATGAAATCAAATTTTTAAACAAAAATTATAATATTTTTATCAATAACGTATTCAAAACCATTCTTGTTCTAAACTTCACCCCATCTTTAAACCAATTTGTCAATGGCGTTTTCTATAAAAATCAGCTGGTCTGGTATCGAAATAGTTATCGAGCCAATTTCTGAGGTCATTGTCGTTGTTGAGTGTAAAGCTATTCATTTGATTGAAGAACGACATACAAATGTGATAATTTGACGGGACGAGGTCGGGACTGTGGGGTGGTTACAGCAGAAGTTTCCAGCTGAGCTCCTGTATGACCATTTTAACCTTGATTAAAGACGTAAAGAAGTATGTGTCGAAAATGTTCATCTTTCTCAACTTGACACTCCATTATTTAAAGCAAAAAACATAAAAAAAACTATAAGATATAGGAAAACGGCGACACTGACGTTTTAGAGCAGAAAAAATTCTATCGAAAAGCATGTCAGTTTTTGTCACAAGAAAATACAATAATATAAATTTAGAAAAATAAAATTTCAAAATAAACCGCAAAGACTTATAAGACAATTCAATAGTTTAAATTTCTCAATTCTTTCAAAGTACTTACTTTGGTGTAAATTTATGGTAATTTAAGTAGATATTACAAATATAATACACATGAAATGTGTCAAATAAAATAAAAAATTTGGGCATGCACAAAATTAAAAGAAATTTCTTTATTAAAAGAACATTTAATTTCATAACTACACGTAAACCACCTCTTTTTATGTAGTTACATTTTAAGAAAAAAATTGTACGTTTAAATATTATATATAAGTATTAAATTTAATATAAAATACTTTTTTAATATGAATTTAGTGAAAACGCTATTCACAATTTTTAAACCCACAGGCTTATAAAAAATATTATTTAGATTATATAAACAAATTGAATTAAAAGCAGTGCTGGCATTCGTGGTTTTATATCTGTCCGTATCTCACAATATTTTTTGCCACTGATTTTTTTAGTATTCATGTCTTGTCTATTGGGGCAGGTTTTTAATGTTAAAAAATGAGCGATTGCCATATTTTTGTTCTAATCAGATTTGTGCGGTACTTTTAAGATATTTTTGTCTTTTATATCACTAAAAGCAATCTATACATAGGTTTTAATATTTTATATATATTTTTATTTATGTGTAACAGTACAAATATTTAATAACAAATGATACATGATGCATAATATAAAAGTAAGACCAGTGATGTTTCTTCATAGCTGAATATAGTGACAAATCATATAAATTAATAAACCAATAAAACGTTAATAGTAAACTAATAAAAAGATAAACAAAAAACACTTATTAAACTTTTACACTGTGTAAAGAGGAGAGGATGGGGAGGAAATGGAAAAGGGATGCATTAATAATATATAATCTCCAGATTTGTTGTATAAGATCGTAGTTTGGTAGACTATCAATCTGTGTAAGGGAGTTTAAATTGCACAGACTTGTAATTTGAAATAAAACAAATTAGATGCTTCACAATTGAGTTTAGAAATTTCACGTTGATTTCTTGAAATTGTATGATATTTACTTGCAATGAATTTCGAAAACCTTTTGTAATACGTACTAGATAACACTAGTACTTTCAATCAATTTTCACAAATCTAGAAAAGCTTAATTGTAAAATATGTTTCGCACGTGAAAAAATTGTCGGAGAAAATTAATATCAGAGTAAAAATATTGTTTAGGAGGGAAAACTAAATACCCAATTATTTTACAAACTTTTTTGTTATAAGACACTCTAAATATTGTAATTATCAAACGAAAATTTATTTGAAAAATCCATTAAACTTAGTTTAAAATAAATTAATTCACATTTAAAAAATTAAGATATTATCCGTTTTATTAAAAATTATCTGATTTTCACAAGAGATTTAAGCGGTATTTCAATATAAATAATTATTGATATAACATATATTAATTAGCATTACGCAATTAGTAAATCTTTGAAAATATAAAATAAGACTATTACTATAAGATGAGAAGTATCTTGTTGAAATTGAAATGTTTCAATTCCAGCAAAGACTGGATTTGGCCCAGGAGAGCAAGATTGGGGTTACGTCACGGTTCGTAATGGAGCTCACATGTTCTGGTGGCTCCACCATACTCACGCTGATGTTCCTTCCAGTACTCAGAGACCTATCCTCATTTGGCTTCAAGGTGGGCCTGGAGGCTCTTCCACCGGTTACGGGAACTTTGAAATCCTTGGTCCTTGGGACTTGGAATTGAAGCCTAGAGACCACGCCTGGGTAATTCCAACATTTCTTCAATTTGATGACTCATTAATTTATGAAAAATGTAAAATACCTACAAATTATAATTCTTTTGTTACGATTGATGAAATTTTGGGGTCTATGATAACAAATTTTGATGCGATAATGGAAAATGATAACAATTGCAGCGAGGTTAATAATGATAAGAATATAAGCATTTCCATTGGTGCTCGTTAAATATATTTTGTTTTAATAATCATAATATAATAAATATGTTTTTAATTAAAAACACTGTTTTAACATACATTTGATAATCTTTAAATTTATTTAAAAAAACTGAAATAATAATAATATGAACACTCAATTATTATAAATCAGTTCTATTTTCGCAATTAAGTCTAGAAACTATTATTTTTATTTAGTATAATTAAAATGTTACTATATGATCAACAGTTCGTATTATATAACAATGTATCATCCGTTTGTGATTGAATTATTTTAGAATTTTACTTCAATATAAGTGGTTATTTTAAATATGAATTAAATATATTAATTAGAAAGATATACATGTAAAATAAATTTTATCGAAAAATATTGTTGTTGCGTTACCGGGATTCGAACCTGGATCTCTTTCTTAACCGAGGAAGGTGCATATTTTTAGCGACAATTTTCGAACCTATATGTTACCTTTTTGATATTAATACATTTAATCGTTCCATTATTTGAAAGAGCCATCTACATTATTTATACAGAAGCTCAAATACTTTTGAGTAAACTGATAGTAGACGCCAGAATTATCAATTTATTTTTATTAAATTTTAAACAAAACAATATTATTAAACAATATTTTTCGATAAACATGATTTTATATGTGTATCTTTTTAATTAATATATTTAATTCATATTTAAAATATCACAGACTTATGTTCTGAATAATTACAACTTTACAATAATAATGTGTTCTAATAATAAGTGGTTATTTTTATAAAAATAAAATAGCGCTTTATAAATTGTGAAACCAATAAAAATCCAGACTTTTTGGTTATTTGAATTGAACGCAACTTACTTCACGCTTCCATGCTCAATACTAAACTTAAAACTCACGTAAATACAAATTTTAGTATATTTTAGGTATTCAATATAATTTTAATGTCAACAGCGGGATTAGTTTTAACGAAATGTGTTTGATTACTATCAAAACAAATTAATTATATTTTTCCGAAAGTTAGATTATGTTGTAGTGAGGTTATGTAAAGGGTAGATACCCCCGAAGTTATGAATATGTGAATTTTATTTATATTATTTTATTATACCTCGATTATCGGAGTTGATAGCACGAACGATTTAAAAATAAATAATAGATTTTTTTTTTGAGTGAAAAATGTGTAAATACGGAAACAATTATGTGAATTTTTAAATTTTAGGTAAAAGATTTTAATGTTCTCCTTGTCGACAATCCAGTTGGTACTGGGTACAGTTATGTCGAAAATTCATCTTTGTACGCTAAAGACAATAAACAAGTTGGTAAGTATATTTTGTTATATAAATGTTTAAATTAATTATATGTTATTATCATAAAAAATATTTTTTATTCACTTGAATTATAATTTCTGCCATAGGTTAATGTTATAATCACACAAATCTACCTTATACGAGTATGATCGATGGAATGACCGAACAAATATTAAAAAAAAAAAAACAAAGAATTTCATTAAATTTCACAAAGTATATAGTAATAGTAATATAAATAGTATAATGAGAATGCTTTTCTAATAATAATTATACAAATAATTTATTTGGTTATTGGGGTTTTCCACAATTACTTACCATTGCACCATATCGTGCGAGGGAACGCGGAGTGGATTAAACCATCAGTGTATTCTGTCTTGATGCAATTCTCACCCCGTCTACAATCATATATATTTTTTAAAGTTTCTATTAGATTAATTTTTCCTTACCTAATTATTGATAATTGTGAGGTATACAATCAAAATGAGACATGTTCAATGTTCAAATATAAAGCAAATTAATGTCTACAAGACTAGTGTTTCAAAATTTGACAATTATCACAAAATTTTGTAAAAAACCGATTTTTAAATTCGCTTATTATTTCAATAACAGACATGTTTATTGGATAATTAATTCGACATCAGATAAATGTGTTTTCAGCCAAAAAAAATTTACAACAAAACGACAGTATTTGATCATATGACATGTAGTACAATGGTTTGTTTGCATTTTATTCGAGAACAGGTAAAGTGGACATCTCTGTATTTGATTCTGAAGCTTACAATTATACCCTATCAATATTTTTTCGCCATCTCGTTCTCCTATGCGTGAAAAAAACACCTAATCCAGCCTTTATATTAAGAAACATAGTGAACAGGATTACGTATTTAATCTGCTTTAATCAGAATTGCATTCTATTTACAGTATGTACTTTATTATGTTATAAATAGATTTGCCACGTATACGGCTGAGCAATTTAATTTCCGTTGCAATCAGTCCGCATTCACTCACGCAGCTGAGCCGGCATTAGCGCTGTACATTTCGTGGATACGGATAATTACTCTGAAGAATTTTTCCGGACAAGATTGACAACTATTGCATTCAAATTAATATTCAACCTATTTCCCATGTTCATCTTTTTTTCAATATTTTTCTTATCCGTTCTATTTCTACTATTTGTATTTTAAAGTACAAATTATTATAAATATTCATCATCAATCTAAATTAAATAAAGTGGAATATAATTAATACAAATTAAATGTATTAATTAGAAAGATATACATATTAAATTAATTTTATCGAAAAAAATTGTTGTTGCTACTGGTATTCGAATCTGGATCTTTTCCAATCCGGGGAACGTGCATTAACCAATTGTGCTATACCAACTCAGTGCTTTGACGACAATTTTTTTTACACTTTTCAAATTAATACATCTATCGTTCCATTACTTCTTTAATTAATGCACGTTCTCCGAATTGAAAGAGATCCAGGTTCCAATCCCAGTAGCAACAACAGTATTTTTCTATAAAATTCATTTTATATGTATGTCTTTATAATTAATACATTTAATTTATATTAAAAATATCACAGACATATGTTCTGTATACTTACAATTTCACAATAAAAATGCGTTTTCCTTAGGAATATAATTACCCCATGTTTTATTTCTTTAATATTAATAACATTTTTATTTATTATTCTTTTCTACTAACAGGACTCAATAAATTACTATTCGCAATTAACACATTATCTGCAAATAATAATTTTACGCATTATCGATTCTACGCTTTTCACCTTTCATAAAAACTGTCCAGTACAAAATAGAATAGCTATAATATTTTTTATGTGTGTATATTTATATATAGATAACATGCCTTATGAGCTCCTTGGAGGTGGTTTTCAATATTCTAAGTACCGTCTGTGAATTAAAACTAATTGCATCTTGATTGGATAACAAAACGACTATATAAGTAATTCACAAATCTGATCAATTTTGTTCAAAACTCTTCAACCCCTCACAAGTATACGCACATACTTGTATACACCCTTAGATAGACAGAAATATTAAACACACGCACATATTTTAGCGTTTTTTTTTATTATGTCTTTGCTAGACTCACGATTCTTTTATTCATCGTAAGAAAATATTTTCATTAGATATATACTACAAATTTTATATATCTAAATAAACTAAGACAACTAAAAAACAAGAATTTTGAGTTATTATTGTGATTTACTTCTTAGTTATTCAAAAACATTATCATATTATCATATCATATTCACATATTTATACACATTTAAATACATTGCCCAACTAGGCAAGCCTGTTTTAGGGCAAATTGATAAACTAATATATATATATATAAAATATTTAAAAAAAAGTGAATAAAAAAGAGAGAAGAAAAAAAAAAAATATATATAAATAAATAATAATAATAAAATAGTAATACCAATAATGTAAGCAGATATAAGGTGGATGGAAACATACAAGATCAAAACGCACGAAATTAGTTATACAAATTATTTCATTATATAAAAGAGTTTACTCTCTGTATCTGCTCTTCCTAATTGCAACAACCTTATAAGTTTAAATGTCCTAATATCAGTTAAATTTCTAATTTTATTTTCAATTTGATTATTCCGTTCCGTTTTGGTATAAAAATTTAGAGATTCATATTATCTGAAAAAATGTCGTCGAAATTATTAGCTAAATTGTGGCACACAAAATTAATTTTTGATATATTACAAATAAAAATGTGTTTTAAATATTTGATTTATTTATAGCAACAGACTTTGTCGCATTATTGCAAGGGTTTTACGGCCAACATCCTGAATTTAGCAATACACCTCTCTACATATTTGGACAGTCATATGGTGGAAAAATGGCTATTGAAATTACTCTCGAAGTGTGGCGTGTAAGTAATATTTAAAATATTGTTCAATGATAATATCATATCTTGTTTACACAACATTTTGTAAGTGACACTTTTGTAAAAAATATTTTTATTGCTCAAAACCGTTTCGTTTGTGCTTTGGTTAATTAGAAATTACAAAAAATATATATTTGGAGCTTTTCTTTCATATTTGAACTGTAAAATTTGGCACATAAACTAATATTTTTTGCACGAAGTAGTCACAATAGAGCGCCATATATTCCATGACATCGCCATCGTGTTTCACTTCTGTCTGTCTTGACATTATCCGCCCCATCTACGTTTTGGTCTTCCCCTCGATCTCGATTCTGTTGGCTTGTGTATGAAGGCTTTGTGCGCGTTACGGAACTTACATGCTCTCGCTACATGTAATTTGTATATAATGTAAGAGATATTTACGGTCTCCTCAACTAGACCGAGGTCAGTACTAAAGAAGACAGGTTCATCCGTTATATCTAACAATATAAATATGAAACACATGATCATAATCTAAATCAGATAAATAAATTAAATTAAATTATTGGACAGCTAAAATATAGAATAATTTAAAATACTGTAATTATTCTTTATCCAATATATCTGAGTACCTAAAGATATCCAATTATTTTAATGCCATTAATCAAAATTAAATTTCTCTTCTGTTAATCGACTCAAACATAAATCATGTATAATACAATTAAATAATTTGTTACAATTATTGATCAACTTATTTATTTTATCAGTAATCGTAAGTCGTAAGCCCATTTCTACTGAAATTAATTAACTATATATTATATATTTTTAAATTATAATTATAGTTTATACCATAAACGGTCTCAAATAAGTATTGTTACAGTTCAAATTTTGATTTTAAAGTTATCCACAAATGAATTCAACTAAATAAAATCCTGCCAAAACTGTTTCAATTCGTCTGAAAAAAGTGGGCGATATTTGTTTCAGTTTTGATAAGCAATAAAATAAAATGAACTAACAATTCCAGGCACAACAAGCCGGTAGGCTAAGTTCGAACATTTCCGGAGTGGCTATGGGAAACTCATGGCTCAGCCCTGTGGAGTCCACACTGTCCTGGGGACCGTTCCTGTACCAAGTCAGCTTGATAGACAGGGCGGGGCTCGCAGCGGTCGACAAAGAAGCGCAGCTTACGAAAGATCTCTTTGACAGGGGCGAGTTCTACGCGTCCACCGTTCAATGGGCTAGAACAGAAAATGTTATTTTGGACAAAACTGACGGCGTTGACTTTTACAATATTTTGACGAAAAGAAAGAGAAACATGTTAAATATTAACAGAAGTGCCGAAGGTAATTATTATATATAATTAATTATACGGTCATTTTTAACTAGATTACGTAGATTTTTAAACTACGGACAATAATAATTAAATAATTGGATGTTTAATAATATGAATTTCAATACAAATTAAATGTATCATCTAGAAAGATATACAGAAATATTTTAGCAATATTTGAATATGTCCAAGAACACACAATTACTTGATTTTCACCTAAAAAGGCATTGTTATTAAACAAATAATAGATATCTCATAGAGACGAAGTTATTTTATATAAATGGAAAAATATGGAAGTATGGGTAATTACAGGGCTTACGACCTGTCTTCGGCTGGCTTAACTGATCACTTTACACTTTACGAGAAACAAAAATAAGATATTCATTGTGACATATATCCTATCTTAAGAAAATGAATATCAAATTTAGTTCATAGATGGCGATGGTGCAGTGGTATTCGAAGTGTTTACATATATTAACATATATACAACTTTAAATTTATTTATAGATATGGAGGTTGATCGGGTGGAATGGTGAATATTACATTGTGTAAAGTGATCGCTTAAGCCAGCCGAAGACAAGCTCTACTTCCATAGTTTTCCATTAATATAAAATAGCTTCGTCTCTATGAGATATCTATTATTTGTTTAATTTTAGAAATATTTTAGTTGCTACCGGGATGCGAACCTGGATCTTTTCCTATCCGGACATTACATAACGTTTAGTTTGTATTAAAATACCACATATATGTGATACCATATTTTTTCGAAACATAGTTCACAATAATAATGTGTTCTTATTAAAATAAGCATTTCATTTCTATCGAACGCTTTGTGGTTTTGGTTTACAGAAACGATTCTTGAATAGCTAAATAAAATAAGAAATGCAAAATTCTAATATTTATAAACTGCTTATAAACATAAATAATTAACTGCCTTTGAGATTTGAACTCGACGGACCTTTCTATAACCGGCAGGCAATATCAAAGACATACAGTCCAATAAAAAATGACGTTGCATTTAATTTATTTTTAAACATATTTATAATAACGTAATATTTATTTATATTATAACCAAAGTATGATTATTTTTTACCATTTTTAGTGTTTTTAAAAACTTTTTTTTATAAAATCGACACTACTTTCATCACTCATTCTGTTTACTGATAATATATCGACGCTGATATTAAATTTATCTTATAGAAAGCGCTTTCGACAGACAAACCTTCAGCAAATACTACAGCAGAGAAGCCTGGAATCTAGATGAACTTATGAATGGTCCTGTAAAGCAGGCGCTCAACATTCCCAGTAGTGTTAGATGGGGAAGTCAATCTAGTGCTGTTTTTAGCGCGATGTATGTTGATTTCATGAAACCAGTTATCAGCGTCAGTAAGTAGATTTATTTTATTATGGTACATATTTATTCATTGATTTATCGTAGCTTACTTTATTGGCTCCAGTTTTGCTTATATAAAAATAACTTGTGTTATTACCGATGAAAAACATAAAATGAATGTGGTTGGAAAGGAACCAATCATTCTAAAAATGGCTCAATATTAAAGGATGTCTAGAAAATTAAAAAAGTTTGCTTTCTGGTGCCTGGTAAATTGTTTCTTCAAAACGTATTATATTTCTTTATAAACATGGGAGAACTTTGAATTCTTTTCACATTTAATTTTAAGTTTTGTAAAAATAATTTTGCTGGAGAAAAATATCTTACATATTATATATTCTTCATATCATATAGTATCTATATTGTACTTATCATAAGAAAAACCAGTGTAAATGGATACATTTAATGAATTATTTTAGGAAAATAATTGATGACATATGTTTTCAGTTGAAGAGGTTCTGAATACAACCCCTATTCCTGCATACGTATATAATGGAAATGTTGACCTGATCTGCAACACTCCAGGTAATTAAATGTTTTTTAAAATAATTTATAATCAATCAACATTATTCACTCTTACCGAATTTAAAAATACACATCACATTACTGTAACAAGTTTGTGTGACAAATACAACGTTAAGTTAAAAAAATATACTTTTACAAAATTGTTTTTTGTATATGTTCTTCTTCTTCTTTAAAATAAGCATAGTGATTTATACCATTAATCAAGTTAAAACTTTATTTTATAGAAAAAAGTACAATAATATTATAGAATACGAAATATTATATTACCAGTCAATACTATTGTCGTTCAAAAAATCAGGGAGTATGGGGAATAGATCTTTGAATTATTTTAAGTCGATTACCCTTATGATTATTTGGATGATTATTGTTCAGTCCAAACAGAATTCGTACATTTTTTTACCATATTAAGACTGTCATACATTGGAAAATGGAATTGATGAAAGAAAACTTCGGAAAGTGTGGTCTCTTTGGCTTGTTTATCAACACATTCATTTCACCTTGTGTGTTTTTTAAATATTGAGTAACGTGAAATATTTTGATGAACGTTTTTAAATATATTAATAAATGATAAAAATAAATAGATCTGTAATGTTAATTAATTTAATTACACGAGAAGAATAGTGCATTGGTAATAAAACTGCTAGAATTCTAGGTAAATTAAATAAATATGTCGAAGATTCTTACGGATACAATTGTTTCTGCACTGCTATAAAAAATAAAAAATATAATTTTTTATCTTATTTAATTCAACTATATCTGAATACATTTTCAAAATGCACCTGAACAAATTTTCAAAATGAACCTGAAATCATTAAAAAAATATTATATGAATGTGTACAGGTCAAATGATGTGGGAGGAACGGCTTACTTGGATCAGCGGTACAGAATACAGAAACGCCAAGAGGACTTCTATCTGGGTGAATAACACCCTCGAGGGATACAGGCGAGTTGGCGGAAACTTTGGCTTCTATTGGGTCAACGTCGCTGGACATAGTGTAAGAATTCATACATTTTTAAGTATATTTCTTTCTATGAGAAAGATAGCGAGAATACAAAAATATTTTATCAAATAGCCAATATTATTTTGTACTATTTTTATATGTACCTTTAAATAATACATTTTATTTTTTGTATTTAGGTTGTATAATAAGTATCTCTTGGAATCATATTAAGTACATGAGATTTATGATTTAAACATAATCTTTACCACGCACATATGATGTAACGTACTTTTTTTAATTACATAAATAAAAAAATAGTATCTTATACTTGGGATTTTCATTAAGAGCTATCAAACTATTAAATTCACAATGTAAATGACATGACAGTACATCATGGCTTTATTTTAAACAATTAAAATGAATAATTAAGGGATAAATGCCATAAGAATTAAAAATAATATTCTGTTCGATCGGTTTCTTAAATTACCTACATATAGGGTTTTTATACAGATCGTCTATATTATTAATCTTGTAAACTGCATATTTAAAATAAAAAAATGTTTTTTTTTCAGGCTCCACTCGACAATCCTGCGGCCTTGAGAGATCTTCAAAAGTTAATGACTTCTGTTTAAATTAAAGATAATATTGATTATTTTACTTACATGTATTATATTATAGTCAATAAAAATTTCGGTATACTTAATGATTGTTTATTTATTAGTCATTCAAAAAATTAATAGAGAATTGAAGCTGATTTAATCTTATCGAAATAATTTTCGTAAGAGTCTACAAGAATTGTGTAATTTATCCGTTGTTTGGTAAATTACTCGATATCAATAATCATGATAAATACGATGATACAATCAACGATGATAAATATAAATCAAACAATGGGTAAAAACCCAGCTCAGATACATATAAAAGATATTGAGGTCAAATTTTAAAGATAATACAGATTCATAAATTATTGTAATTAGCTACATTTTTATATATTTATTATGTAAAATAATCTCTCTCTCTCTCTCTCTCTGTCTCTCTGTCTCCCTCTTGTCTCATGTCTTGAATCTTCAGAATTCCAACGACTTATGTTGCCCCTTTTCATCTCATGCAAATAAAATTGTATAGATGTCCATACAATTTTTAATGCTTCTACTTATTCTAAGTAACCATTCTGTTTCAATACTAATCATATATTAATACCATTGGTAATATGTAGAAAAAGACAGCTATATAATTTTACAACATAAGAAGACAATACAGCAAGAGATAAATTTTTGGTATTCTGGAATTTATATAATGTCTGCATGATTATAGATACCTAATAATTATGTTACCCGAAAACAGTAAAAGAGAATTTTATTTGATAAAAATAATTGTGTAATTTGTTATGTATGTACCTACACTCCGAAGTCAGATCTCTATCTTTTAGTTTGTCAACCTTAACCTTTCTTGATTTGAGGATAGTTATGGGTTATCTTATTATTTATGCTTTCTGTAAACGGACGTGCATTGAAACGATTATTTCATATCATCAACTTTATTGCTTTGTTTACTCGGTAAAGAACCCGGATTTAAATTAACTTTTTAATTATTAAATGCGAGAAATATATCCACAATTATCTTTATAAACTATAACACGACCCTTCAGAGATCAGATCGAATCTAACATCTAAACGAGAAAGAATTGAAAGTCTATTCGTTTCAAAACAACTTCATAGACTCGCTACCGTATACATTTGTGCACCTATAATATATCAATAAACGAATTATTTACAAGTATCGAATCGTGATTTTAAGACCCCCCGAGGATGGAACATAAGACAATCATTTTTGTATTTTATAATCTTTCTTTACATATTTTTTTATTAGTACGATAACTTATTTATTAAAGATGTACAAGAAAGGAAATGTATTCAACATTTTTTTATTACTAAGGGATCATCGAGTTTAATTAGTAATTCTTTTTTTTGTTTACCGACATGTCATCGGGTCCAGGTGGAGTGCATTGTTTAACAGAGGAGTGGAGGCATGCTGAAAAAGAAGAAATTGATTTAAACCAAAAAAATAATTGCTGTTGATATTTATTCGTGAGACTGTGGTAGGTTAATTGATAACATTACAACGATTTTCTATTTATTATACTCTATAGTGAAAAGTCAAAATGTACATTTTGGTGCAAATGGTTAGTTATAACAACCATGGATCTCATGGTATGATAATATAATTAAAATTTAATGTAAATCTTGGAGATGATAGATAGGTACTGGTTAAAATGATAATGTACAACGAAACATAGTTTTAAAATTTTAAACATACTTAAAAAAACAATTTAATGGCTTATTTTTTATATCTGTTTTTGGCTAAAAATAAAAGCACTGAACATTTTTAATTACTCTGAAATTCTATATATTCACTTTATACTAGGCACCTCATAATTATGTTATTTTTGTCTTCAATCTCTGAAGTGAAGTTTTCTTAAATTAAGTAAGAAAATTTGTTTCTGCCTTGGGATAAATATGCTCGAGGCTCTATCGCTGATATTAGAAGATAATTTAGTTAAAAATATCGATACTGGCGTTTTCTCCCACTTGGTCTGTTTTTACATCCTTTAGGTTTAATAAAATAAAAAATATTTTTTAGAACGCTGCTTAAGTATTTAATTAGTAAAAAAATATTAAAAGTAGGCGTTTCGATTTTATTAATTCCTTATTCTAATTGAATTGATTTTTTATTTATTTTTATTTACACGTGATTTAATTGAATGAATTTTGTCATATGGAAAATATCTAATTTAATGACGAAAAATTCAATTATGAATCTTTGATTTAAAATAGTTGATCAAATTACCCGAAGCTTTATGGTCTTGGCTGGATATTCACATGGTCTGGGTTTAGCTTAGCAGGGTTCATCTTATTATAAAAATAATGCTTTGTATTATGAAAATATAAATCGGTACCGTTTTTCGGCATTGACGGATTTCGTTTATTGTATTTACATTTATTTCAAAAAACACGTGCGGATTATTGTTATTTTATTTTTCTGTAACAAAAAAACTTTTAAACACACGAATATTCTTAGTGACATTTACTTGTGTTGTAATAACAGTACTTCGACTATTGGCCCGCACCCACGGATGAGATTTTCATCTTGAAATAAGCTCTTAGAAAGGAATTTCGCTTCCAAAACAGATGTTTGTAATTTAATACCTTATGATTGTCTAATTTATCAAAATAAATTGTTTCTAAGTGATATTTGGTCGCACGTATCGAGTCTGGATATAAAATCGAAAGCCGTGTTTATGGATCAATCTCAAGCGGTGATCTCTGAGCTTGTTTTCAGATTAAAGTCTCAACACGGTACTGAGATTAATATACATTAAATTTCAGACTTATCTTATCGTGCTTCGTTCCCGATATAAGTGACAAACTACAGTTTCACCACCACTCTTTTTTTGCTTGCTCCCGGCACTCCCGCCGTGTATTGTACAAATAAATATTTATTGAGAAATTATTACATTTTTTAATGCGTTATACATTCCTAATGGTTGGATTTAATATGTTCTTTCATTTTTCAAATATATACGGAGCAGTTAAATGTCATTAAATTCACAACTGAGCAGGTTAGCAGAGAAGGAGTAGAATACACATTTAAATAATCCTAAAAACACATTATCTATAGCAATTTAAATTGCTGTACTCTTTACAAAACATTACGTTGTAGTTCATTGGAATAATTTATAACAGTATTTTTAAAATTTACAATGAATAAACCTGAAAATAAAAACGAGTCACAAAAAATGTGTTTCAAATTTCAGATAAATGAATTAATTAATAAAATAAAACACAAATATGAGTATACTGCCCCCCTCCATGTAAATAAAAGAATAATGTTGATAAAATATCTTCTAGTTTTAAGTTTTAGTTTATTTCTCAAGATGACGCAGTAAGCATCTAAAACGTTTTATTTCTAATTAAATGGTAGTGAGAAGTAAACAAGGTTATGTTTTATTTTATTAATTAATAAATTTTTCTAAAAGTTAGTTTTTTTAAAGCCATTTACAATGGACTTCCACAAAGTTTATTACGAAAATTTTGAAACATTATTTATTTCAGTTTTGGGGACTATATGTATCGTTTTATAGTCAAATTCAACCTGGCAATATCAGAGCATATTTTTAAATCTCAACATAACAAATATAATGTTACAATTGTGAAAAATTTCGTTAATATAATATATGTTACGCAACCTAGTGAATAGATGATATTTTAGGTACAAATAAAATATATATACTCCTATAATAAATAAGCCTCCCAGATTTCCCAGTTAATCGAGAGATCACTGTATTCACTAATTGAAAATGTAAAGAAACGTAGAACCCCCGCTGATTTGTTTGCGTGTACAGGAGGTGGTGGTAGATAAATAAGCAAAGGACTCGGTCAGGGGCGTGTATCTTGCGGGCTATCTCCACGCAGCACAAATGGGCGAATAAATTAGAATTTAGTGAGCGTTCTTTGTTGGCGCCTGTGGATAGGCAACTTACTGAGCATGGGAGTGCGCTCGGTAGTCCCTCTCAGTAGGTGGCGTCATATGAAATATGTAAGCGATCAACTTTACGGTTAACCCATCGGCCTACCTTACTCCCAGATTGTGCGGCTAGGCTTTTATTGTGATATCCAATTAAAAAATAATCAAAAATAACGACACTTTTATCGCACTTTTTTGGTACCTTAATTGAGCTAATATTTTTGTAGAAATACTTTACGGACCGTTGTATGTTGGAGAATTTAAATAAATGGCATGTAGATGAACTAATTTATAAAATAACAAATTGTTTATTTGTTAAAATATCAATGATTAGTGACTACACTCATGGTTACAACGAATCGTGCGCTTTTGTGTAATTTTATTTATTAGATAATTATTATTTGTTTCAGTTATTGTAGTTATTTTATTAATGTAATATTTTAAATAAATTTAATATTCAATGCAGTAAAGGTATTGCTAACATATTTCCTTAGAGAGAAATCGCGTTCTATACAATCTTATATTTTATAATGTATTATTTTACCTTCCGTACCCTGGGGTCCTTCCACAACCTTTTTGTCCTTTGGCGTCCAGCGGAGATCCTAATAGCATAATAAAATAGCTGTCCTTTCAAACCGACCTGCCTGTTCTAAATGAAGAAAGATTGAAGCAATTTGTGTTGTTGGAAAACTGTTGAATATTATGTGTTATCTGAAGGCGTAAAATACAATATAGTAGTGCATACCACCATACTCCATAACGTGGGTTATGCCTACTTTTTCATGCGAATAAAGCTAATTTAATTCTCGTTCAAAAAAATTAATACTGAGAGAATGGTTTTTAGTAGAAATAAATGGGTATATCACGCGTTCTCTTTTTGCGATAGTCTTATATTACGTATACATAATTATCTGGCATGACTGGTATAATGGTTAATTTCGTTTAGGTCTATCAGATGAAGGATAGCTTTGTTGTCTGTCGGATCGTATCTAATTATTTACTCACTTATCCCAGTGACGTAATATCAGATACTTATTAATTACGTACATTGAGAAATTTATACTAATATTTAAGTTTAAGTAAAGTACTAGATTGATTTTTTAAATAATTATTAGTTTAAATTAAAAAAATAGATTTTATTAAAACATTAGAAAAACGTAACATGTATGTTTTGGGTTAGTTTATTTGTCATCCTGAAGAAGAAAATAGTATTTTAAAAAATCGGTTGGTGTTTTAAAATGATTCATTAAGTGGTTATTTATATACAAAGTTAAATAATCTAAAAAAAAATTGTAGTTTTCTAAAATTAAATGAAAGTATATCGATGGGATAATAGTATTATAAAACAATAGTATATATTAATAGTATTACTGAATAAATTGTATGTTCAGTTTTATTTATAACTAATTAATTTTCTTTATACACGTGTTTATTTATTCAATATTATGTGTTTCATATATTGTCGTGTTAGTAGTGTGTAATAATGATCTGCTTGTTAGTCTGGTGATTAAAACACTCGCCTAGTGATCTAGTGATCTCATACCAGGAGACCGATTAGTTAGTCTTATTTATATAGCACAAGCGTTTAGCTCAGTTTGAAAACAGTTTGAATATTGCTATGCCATGTACTCTGTGAACACATCTCTATGTAAAAAAAATACTAAGTGTAGCAGTACCTATTCCAGATTATTAATTGCATAACACTTAATACATTAAAAATATAAATTGTGTCATGTATATTATTTCGCCACAGTTAATATACTCGTGTTCTAAATTATTTGATCCTAAATTACTAAATCTTCGTAAAAAAAAACAACTATTCCGTGTACACCATGCCACCATTACGATATACATAATAAAGAATTTATAAAAGAATAATAATCATTTTTTAAATAACTTCAAAATTGACTCTGCGTAAATATTAATATTACGCGCTATTTCGTCAGACAAATCCGTTTAAAATTGTGCGTACACAGGAAGTACATTCTAAAAATAGACTATTCAAGGACACACGTGCTGTTCCAACAAAACCAGGATGAGCGCGTCACGAGTTCCTGCTGTATAGAAATCACTGCCTAATCTTTCCTATTATAAAGGTGTTCTGTAGTTCTCGTTTTTTCGCCTCTCTAAATTTACTGAACGCCGTTGCTAGGAGGGCTATATAAGCGACCCCCATTTAGTCTCTCGTGCAGAAAAAAATCAACATCTATGCGCGCGTCCGAGAGATCATCGGTTCACGATCTTTTACGGTCCTTTCTTGTAAAATGTATCAGTCGCGGTAAAACCATCTATCTCGAGAATATTTTTTAACAGGTGTAATATTCGTAACTATGTGAGGTAATAATTTACTCGGCATGTCACAGTGAACTTTTCAAAATCTCAGTAATAGATTATCAAAAAGTTCACATTCATTTGAACAAATTTGACGTCTCTTTGTGAACACCGCTGTAATACCTAGATTCTAGATACATTTTCTACTACTTTCTCCATTGCCTAACTGCTCTGGAAGACCTCGCATTCACCAAGAAGTCATCCCCTACGCCTTCCATCAGCTTCATCCAGGAAGATCGTCTCTGCCCACCTGACGACTCCAGGCTGCGCGTGTCATTAGATACGCCGTCATCATGTTCCTCATTTAAAACTAAGGTACCGTGCGCCCTCCAGTGTTCCGCATTTACATAAACCTACAACTCTTCGAAATTTATATTCTGAACATTCCCGCTCTCGCCGAAAGTGATCTCTCCAGTTTTCTCCATTTGAAACTCAACTTACAATGTAAAGTTATCTTCAACCACCGTATAGATTATAATAACCTCAAATTACTCCATCAAACTTTATTTTTCTTGTAATACAATTCATTTCTATCTTAAATCTTGTTTGTGTATAAATATTTGTCACTTTACTTTTCCATAACATTTTATTATTAAGATTATTTATAAACTGGAGCACTTACCAACAAGCAAGTTTTGATCAAACTTGCCCACATAATAAAACCATACCCGACCAGCTCTAGTTAAACAAACATCTCGTTCTGTTATTTCTTAATAAGGCAAGTCACAATTTATTAAAATAATGAGACTCGGTTGAGTATGATCTTAATATCCATTCGGTGTCTCCGCAGTATCCATGTACAGAATTAATCTTGTATAAATCAGTCATCGATTATGAGAAGTTAGAAAAAAGTTATTACTCTGTCTAGATACATTATAATTTGTTAAGTGTGATGTGACGGCCTCAATACCGCACACGCAGAAACACCAAGTCTTTCTATTGTATTTTATATATTACGATATGTAATCTTCCCATGAAAACCATTTATCTTATTTTCCTCCACCACAACATTTCACTTTTATATTGTTTTTGTTCTGTTCATAACTTTTTAACTGAATATATGTCATCACGTACTAAATGTACATAATCCTTTTATTTCGATACCCTGACCATAAAAGTATATATAGAATCATACCTCGAGCAAACCTTGAGACAAAAGAGAAGTGTTCTATCCGCAGAGCTGGCATCTATCAACTATCAACTACCAACTTCAACTTCAACTTCAAAGGTAGGTCTTGGTGAACCTAATCAATGTATTTTTACTCCTAATAACATACATTGCATATAATTTAAAAACACAAAAATAAGTTTTCGTTACAATTGTTCACATTTGGTCGGCGGTACATAACCAAGTTTTAAATAATATATATTCAATACAAATTAAATTAATCGACTAGAAAAACAGAGGTACAGAAAAAATCTATTTATCGAAAAAATATTTAATTGTTACCGTGATTCGAACCTGGACTAATTTTAATCTGGGCAACCAATTACGATTATGAGAAATTTAGAACTTATATCTGTATATTTTTAGAATTGATTCATTTATTATTTCATTTTAAAAGCAACTGAATATTTTTTGTGTTAATATCTTTATAGTTGATTAATTTAATTTGTATTTAAAATACCACAGAACGATATTCTGAAATACAACTTCACAACAAAAATGTGTTTTCCTTGTTAACTTTGTTTTATTAACCACTTATTGAGTTTTAATACATCTACCGGTTTCGAAAAATACCATTTTATTCTTCAGAAAGTCAATACTAACCAAAAACATATGTGATTATTTCTTTACCAGAATCTATTTAAAAAAAAACAACAATTATTTAAATAATACATTTACTACCTAACTTAAATTGTTACTTAATATAAATTTACTCGAATAGTTTTTAAGAAAAATTTTTAGAATGGGACTCGTAGATAAATTTAGTTGATTGTATATAATTTTTTTAATAGTTTTAGACGATTTATTTATCTCCAACGATTCTAAATTATTTGATTTATGACCAACACCATTTACATGCAAAATTGATAATCCCAATTTTTTGTATAATTAGAATCCCAGATGATTAGAAAATTATGTAAACCCACTATTGTTCAAACATCTCAATGTTAATTTTGCTAATATCAAAAGTAAAAATATATTTACTTATTTTATTACCGTCGAGAATAAATTAATTCTCCGTTTTCTTTATATTCACCACCAAAAATATTTAATGCTGTATTATTTTATAAATACAAGAGAAATTAGATTTCTTCTAAAATTACAACAAGAAGTCAAATAATTTACAAACTCTTAAAAGCAAGGAATGTTTGAAATAGTTTTCTTCATTTTATCTTTCGTCAATATTATTTTCTATTAGTCGTGATTGTCTATTATTACGACATATTATTTATTACAATTCTTTTCAGCATATTTCAATATCGAGTAGAATATTGTTAAGAGACTAATTGTCTTACATGTACATAATTCCTTTTTGTTATGATGACGGCACTGGAGCTATTATCAACCGCTTCGCCAGATGTGGCGTTAGCCTCACAAGAAAGAGTTATTTGCCCCCATTAATGAAATTTATTGCACGATATATTCGTTTCGCAATTAGCGCCACGCCAAGGGATCGGAAAATTCCGACTTTACTTTTCGCCCACCCTTAAATATTTCCTGATAATCTCAGCGAGCCCCGACTGAAATAAAATTCTGAGAATAATTAAGTCTCCATAAATATTTAGTAATAGAATGGTTAGCGCCCTCTGATAATTGATTTTTTTACCAAGTCGAATAATTTATCCTCATTAAATATATCACGTAATTAATTTTTTTGAATAAATAAAATCCTTTATAATAAGAAGAGGATTAAAAATGCATAGCTTTAATAGTTTGGTCATATGGAGTAGATGAATGAGAAGAAAATAATAATAAAAATTTATGCTGTAAGTGTTGATGACACTAGAAATAGAGAACGTTCGCGAAGACTTGGCAGGAACAGGTAAATTATATACTAAAATATGGTTTTATCAGAAGTTTCATTAATCAACAAGCTTGCATGAGAATAATGCGATAATTGTTTCAGGACAGAATAGTGTCGTGCTCTATTCTCTCTGTCTACTCCTGTGGGAAAACGGCAGGATGATAAATTAGTTAGTTATATCCATAATAATATTATGCTCTCCCGTCTATATCTATAACTGTCTGTCATATAGTGCTTTATTAAACGGTCAGGTCTGTGAGACGCGAACATGGCTAAAAAGGAAAGTGTTTTTAATATATCTACGTTACGATTACTTAAATGTTTTCTCTTTTATATATTCAATAACAGTACATAAATATATATTCTACTTGAAATTAAGTGCACATTGTCTTTATTACGAGTAAGAAAAAAAACATACTTTGGAGAAATCTAATATTGACATCTGTCATTTTTTTTTCTGTCTGTGGTAAGAGAAAAATCGTCTATCTACAATTCTTATATGTCATCTAGATGTCATTTTTGTTTGCTTTGACAGCTCACTTACAAAGATGGAAGATTTTTAATCACATTGATATTTTATTTATGTGAGGTTTGTTTTGGGGAAAGCTCTATCAGTGTAATCAGCGGTCACTAATAGCCGCGTAGTGGCCTCTATTGGTCGAGAAGCGGCCACAATAGCCGTCCGCAGGGCCTAGCAATAAGCAATTCGCAATCTACTAGTCACCTTAACAGTAATGCAATCAATCTAGTAGTAAGCAATTAATTATCTGCTACTCCATTATAAAATACACTAAAATCAGAATATTGGAGTTTAGAAGTAAAAAGTTGACTGAAAGAACCATGGATTCAAATTCGATTCTCAACTAGTTCAAATTAAAAATAGTTTGTTTCATAAAAATAAAAAAATGAAATCTACTCTGTGTCCTGTGATTGTCTACGTTAAATTTCACGCTTTGATCGTCACATAAATTGCTTCACAGCTATGGGGAGTTCCTATAAAAACACATGTACATACTCGTTTACAAAAACTTGGCCGCTTTGGACTCAGCCTGCGGACATTTCGTTAACTTGATTACGTAATTTAAACGATAATAATTTATTTTTTGGCAGACTGCATTGCTTGACAAATAAAATGCACCACTTAAAGCCTCTCCCATTCCTTTTCGCATAATAATTATGTGTTAGAAATTGGTTCACCAGAAAAAATGTTTTTGAACCCATGTAAATCAAAAACAGATTGAGGAAAATAATAAATCTTTTCAGAAATAAATATAAATTTCTTAAAATGTTTTATGAAAATATTCCTTTGATTGATTGAACAATTAATTCAAAATTTATGCAAAAATACCAATATAGATGTGCGATGACAGATAGTCGCATGGTTGTAGTTTGCAAAATAATTTAAAAAAACGTTGTAATTATTCTTCAGATTGATTGAAGTTTGGTGGCCCACGTATGAACAAGAGCTCTCAGAGATTTAGTTGAGATACATCTCAATACCGTACAGTGGCGTAACTACACTAATGAAGCCAATGTGGTGCATTGGAGCCCGCGTTATTGATAATCGATTCTTTTCCCAGTGCTAATATGAATTTTAACTATTAAAATTCACCACAGCAAGAAATAGAACTATAACGTGGAATCAATTTCTATCACGTATTACGTGTTACGACACGTGAAGACATTATCAATGTGTACACTCATATCCCGCTGATATGTCGTGTGAAGCAAAGAATTTTTCAGTTGTACCAAAAATGTATGAATATTATAGAAAACAAGAGACCAATTTTAATCATACTACAAATTATTTAAATCTGGGTATGTCTCTTATACATTACATATACAGGATCTTTTAATTTTGCATTGAAGTCTAATGCCTTTTTTGCACTTTGCATTGGGGCCCAATTTTTCTAGTTACGCTGCTGATATCGTATACACGTGATGAGATTTTGTGTTCTGAAGTTAAACTGAGAGAAAAGTTTAAGATTATTAGAGATAAACAAAAACTCTAGCCATTGTACACGGCGTACGTTTTGACAACGAGATTTGATACGTGCACATAAATGTCACCTAAAACTACCATACATCCCTACAACTATCTATTCTTAAAGATAGATATAAATCATTCAACATTAACATAAGGCAGTAAATTATAAACATTTATTGGATTTCAACTGCTACTGGGGAGATTTAAAATCCCCCAAATGTTGATCGTCACGACAATGACATTTGATGTTTAACATCCAAGCGTGAAGTAAGGCGCAAGACGGCGGATCTCTGACACACTTACTTACTCACTCACTCACTTTCCATCACGCCGTTTCTCCGCAGGGGTAGGCAGAGAAGATAGAGCGCCACACACAATTCTTGCCTCATCCGCATTCGTACATCTTCTCATACAAGCTCGCCGAATGTTGAAGCTTCTAACAGAACCATCATCCATTGACTTGTTTACCTGATCGTGCCAAGTCTTCTTCCAATACATCCTCTATTTCTGGTACCTTCAACACTTATGTCATATATCTTTCTCACCATTCTCTCCTCATTCATCCGTTCCATATGACCAAATTACTTAAGTGATCTTACTCACTGTACTAACATCAGCTTTACATTATTTCCTTATTTCTTCATTCTTTACTCTGTCATAAATAGATTTGCCACATATACGCCTAAGTGATCTCGTTTCCACTGCATTCAGTCTACTTTCGTTCCTTTTCTGTCAGCTCCAGGGCTCACTTCTATACATCAGTGTCGGTACCAGGATTCCTTTGTGCACCGCTAGTCTTGCCTCGGTTGACAAATTTCCGTTAGATATAATTCCATTCAAAGCCTCGTTCACTTTATTTCCTGCAGTTACCCTCTTTTCAATATTATTCTTAGCCTATCCGTTTCTATCAAACATACTTCCCAAATACACAAACTCATCTACTTGTTCTAAACATTTATTTCCTCCAAGTATTTAGCACGGTATCTTGCTTTCCTCCTTCTCAAATACATTTATAAATACTTCAGTCACGGTCATTATTACACCGTTGCCATTCTCTGGTCAGAGAACCAGCTTGCTTCCATGAGAGTGCCGCTTGCACCAGAGAGTTGGTACTGAGCTCCAACCGCAGCTTTACGCCCACAGCTCGATGTCGAACGAATCTATGTATACGGCCTTCGGTAAACATTGTAGATGCGCTGCAATATCGCGCCAATCCAAACAGTATTCTGTATGAGCTGTTGTACTGAATTCGGAGACGATTATACGTCACTTGCTTGTATTTCGACTAGAGATCGCAGGTATACATGCTGGTGAAGAACGATTTAAACAGAATCCTCTTCACCTCTTTACTGCATCGGTAGAAACGCCGTGACAGCATATTCGCACGAACGCTCAACTGTCTCCTCTGCTGTTCTATGTCATCATCGTCTTCTCCATCTTCATTGAGTATATGAACAAGGTATTTGACCTTTTTTGAACGCTCAATTTCATCCCGTTCAGCTACACGGGTGGGATATTATCTGGACCTTTTCCATATTTGAACGCCATTATGACCGATTTGCTGGCATTGTATAATATATTATGTTCACTGGCATATGTTTTACATACCTGTAAAAGCTTTTTTATCAATTTTATAGATGGCGCTAGTATAACCATATCATCGGCGTAACTAATGTGGTTTACATTTGTTCCGCCCACGTGGCAGCCAATTTTTGCACCAGATAGTCGCTCACTCAATTCGTCCATGTACATATTGAAGAGGATTGGTGAACATGCACCCGCCTTGCCTCACCCCAGTGTGCAGGTAAAATGGCTCGGAGTCGGCGCCTTCCCACCGCACTGAGTTCTCTAGCTGCCTGTGCCACCTTTCAAGTAAATCTATAAATGGTTGGGAAACATTTCGCTCATGCAGTTTCGTCCATAATTTGTAGTACATAAAAATGTTTGATAAAGACTAGGTGATAAATATTTAAAACCAAACAATCGTCATGAGAAAATAATTATATCAATTTATCTATAAATAAAAAAAAAACACATTTAGGTGAAAAAATAATATAATTATAATTCAATATGTGCCCTTAATTATTTGTTACAATTAACAAAGTAATATTGATTCAAACTTAAATTTCACATTTCATTTTGTGAAATTTATTATAGATTTATGACTTCAGCATGTACAGATTATTTATTAACTATTGATATTGATATAACCAAAAAACCATATACATATCTCTCTTAAACATTTTCTATCGTCGGAAGTATTTCCACTTTATCGATGGCTTGGAGTTATTTTCTCGGGAACGAAGAGTTTAAAAAAGGATTTTCCATAACAATGAGAAGCTGTGTATGATATAAATGGGAATTGTTCCTTAAACTTTCCCAAAGGAATCACCTGTGGCTTAGAAATTGATGCGTTACAATATTTCGTCTCTTCCCAGTACATTTTTATTTTATTTCTACACCGCTTTTGAACATACAGCAGTTTCGTAATAAATAAAAATTAATCGGTATAATATGTTACGCAATGCTTAAACTAATCTAATACAAGTATTTATTATACTAGATCCGCCTCTGACCACTGATTGATCGCACCGAATATATTTTTTGAATCATCAACCAATATGATTTATATTCCAATCCAAAAGATGACAACCGAATATAAAGTGAGCTAGGCAAATATTGTATGACAGGTCACATATTTTTTGATTCGTTAATGTTTACCATGAAGTAATTTAAAAAAAGCCTTTTCACACGATAACAAAATAATACATCGTGATAATTTCAGTTGTGTAACTTGCCTTTCAAATTATGATATTTGCAAAAAATAAATAAATATTTATTTATTGATATTTCAAATTTATGTTCATTTGTTGGTTTAGTTTGGAATGAGTAAAATTCTTCGGGTTTTTACAGTGTATGAGAAATGGAATCACTTATTCAGATACAGATCTTGTGAAATATTTCCACCTGCTCACTTTCATATACGTATGTGTCGAATATTTTTTGAAAAGCTTCCCGGAGAAAAGCTTTTTTTCTGACATTTAAGAAGAATACAGCAGTCACAAAAATATTTTCATCAAAAATAAAGCAATATAACATATGTTAATAAGTACGATAAAATGTAATAGGGTGAGACAAAAAATTAGGAATTATTAAATGTATTGCTCTGATATAAGATGCGTGACTAAAAATATTGCTAAAAAAAATCTCCCTTCTGGGAAGAATCAGAAGATTCATTAGTACCGAGTCTTGTAAAATAGTATGCAACTCCGTTATTATTAAGGAGAACACATTCTTATTGTGAAGTTGTAATTATTCAGAATATAGGTCTGTGATGTTTTAAATACTAATTTAATGTATTAATTATAAATATATGCATATAAAATCAATTTTGTTGAAAAATATTGTTTTTGCGCTACCAGGATTCGAACCTGGATCTCTATTTTCAATCCGGGGAAGTACACTACCAATTGTATAACACAATACTCACAAACATCACAGACCTATGTTCTGAATAATTACAACTTCACAGTACTCTACCGATTGTGTTATAGCGCCAGTATTTTTAATTTTTTTTTAATTTAAACTTTACAATAAGAATGTGTTCTCCTTAATAACATAAGTTGTATTAATGTGTCCAAAATGTAATAAAAATGAATTGATAATTCTGGAGTCTGCAGTCGGTTTACTCAAAGGTATTTGAGATTCCGTAAAAACAATGTAGATGACTTTCAAATAATGTAACGACAGATGTATTAATTTGAAATATTGGTTCGAAAATTTGTCATAAAAAATATTGGCGCTATAACTCTGTTATTATTCCTCACATCAACTACTGCAGCAGCATTTTGTTTTTGGCTAATGATGAAGAAATTGAACAATTGTGTGTGGAACAAAAATAAAACTTTGAGAGTAATACTATAATATCCTCGATTCAGTACAATGCTGAAAGATAATCTATTTTTAAAAAACAATAAAAAATTTTAGTACCTAACTCAAATCATTACTTAATACAAATTTACTCGAATAATTTTTAGGAAAAAATTTTAGAATGGGACTCGTAGATAGATTTTAAAAATAGATTCTGTCAAAGAAACAATATATGTTTTAGTTAGTTATGACATCCTGAAGAAGAAAATGGTATTTTTCGAAACCGGTAGATGTATTTAAACTCATTTTAGTGGTTAATAAAACAAAGATAATAAATAAATATATTTCAATGTAATGGTATTTATTTATAAAATCCTCACTAAGAAAATATCTGCTGAATTTGTACGCAAAATCGATGCGAATCAACATGTGAATGAACATCATACAAGAGGAAAAGATAGACTAAGACTGCCATTCATGATGTAAAAAGCGATGAAGATTTTTAATGATATTTTTAATAAAAAAGAGGAAAAAATACGTAGATGCAAAATGAAATTAAGCAAATATGTGAAAGATGAGTTGTAGTAAAAAGAAACGATTTTGATCTTAAACAAATTATAAATATCTCATAGAAACGAAGTTATTTATAATATTGTATATCGTAAAATATGGAAAAATGGGTAATTACAGGCTTACGACCTGTCTTCGGCTTGCTTAAGTGATCACTTTACACAATGTAACGTTCACCATTCCACCCGCAATCAACATACAAGTCCATAAAATTTTTGGAAGTTGTATATATACTACTATGTAAGTACTACTTTGCTGTTGCCATCTATGGTGTGAAATTTTATATTTATTTCCCTAAAACAGCATGGATGTCATTAATGAGAATCTTATTTTTTAGAAAATGATTAACATTATTGTACTAGAATACACCTGAAAAGTCAATTTTCAATTTTATATATAATATTTCTCATTTAGACCAGTATATGATATTTACAATACAATACATATATGGAGGTAAAAATCCAGTAATTGTGTATTCTTGGACATATTTAAATATTGTTGATTTAGATCTTGTTTATATTAGAGCATATAGAAAAATACCTATGTGTGCACTATGTTAAGAAAAAATAAATAATGTGTGTCAAAATAGAAATGCATGGCGCAGTATCCACTGTTTCAACCTTTATGGGAAAATGGTTGAATAAATTAACTGAATTCACCACTTTTCGCCTAATTATTCTGCAGTAAGAGGTTAAATGTCATCTACGGCCTGCCGAGTCATAGACACGTAGCGTCACGTGTTTGTCGAGAAGAGAGTAAAACTTAATTAAAACAAATAAAAGGGTGATTATTCCGACTCAGACAAATGAGTTCGGGTTGTCACTGTGAGCACAGCCTTATCGCCGTGTTTATAGACTTAGTTTTCCTGAGGGAATGTTATGGCTCCGGATATAATGTAAATCTGGGTGTTCTGATAAAATCTTATTACAGACATTCCTTTGAAAAACTTTGCAAATTGTGCAAATACGTTGTAAAATATACATATTATTTTATATTTATTTCCTCGTTTAAAAATCAAAACTAATACATATTATTTCAATGATATCCCTTTTTATAAAATATTTTATAATACCTCATGCATTAAGTACATTAATTAAATATTTTTCCCTGCTTAAATTACCGTAACCGAAGCTCATATAACAGAAAGAAGTATATTTCATTTCATATTGCTAATATATAATCTATCCAAAAAATGTGAATTTGCATGGTTGAGCACACCTATATATTTTATGTGTGTGAACTGCGAATACTATACAAAATGGCGATGAAATAGACCATGAAAATAACATGTTTAGTATGTAGAATTAGTAAAAAGTTCTGTAGAATGCAGCTTTAATTCAAGATAATTCTTTTCGAGTACAGTTAGTAAAATTGATTACAAAACTACAATAAATAGATGATGTGAAGATGTCACATAGCTTCAATAAGGAGTAATAGTTTATTAAGATTTGTTACGCGCATTGAACAAACAAATTAGATGCGTTCGTACTAGTAAATTATCTCGCATTATCACTACGACGTTGCACACAAACGACTATCGCAATTTAAAAATCTAGGCTGGATTACGCTAATCCGGTCAAAAATGGCTAAAATTTCATAGGATCTTTTTATAAGATGAAGATTATTTAATTTATTTCTCAGAATCTTTACGAATGCCTAGGTTTTTTTGTTGGTGTGTATTTGTCTGTTTGAAAACCTTTAGCAACCAAAATCTAATTTGTGCGTTATTAGGTTGCGTAGTTACGTTTACCTTTTTGTGAAAAGTTTTGTGCACTTTTAATCGAATTTAGTAAAGTTTTTTATTAATTGCTCCAGCAGTGTTGAAGAATAAGTAATAATTAAAAAAAATGTTAATAAAATATTAACAATTATGTTATTTAAGTAATAACAAAAGTATCCAGAGATATACGTACCAACTGTTGATATAATTATTGTATACATTTGAATAAAAGTTTTAAAAAAAATCATAAGTGTTTTCATGGCGACTTTAATAATGAATAATTAAAATTAATAATTTTAAAAATTGAACACCTGTTTTGTATTCATTGCGAATTTTTACTGTAAACCCGTGTAAACTTTTGTCTCAAGAAGTGCTCCAAAAGTTAGTCAAATAGTCTCCGCTTAATAATTCATTTAATTAAATACGGTCCATTGTATTTTATTTGACTAGTAGTTTAAACTGATAATATTTCACGGTTTTCACTCTCACAACAACCACTCTCAAGGAAAATATATTTTGTGGACAATCTTCTTAAAATATTTATATTAAAAAAAACAAAATAGTCAATACAAATTTAACTAAACTACCAATGTACTATAATTTTATATTATAGTTATCAAAAACAACTTTATACAAAATCCCCGACTTGGATGTCTTTTAAGTTAAATTAATAAGAATTCTCGCTACAGTATGACAGAGTTCAAAGAATATTATAATCAATGAGTTATTACTTAAATTCATCTTTTTGTTTTCGTAAACTTCAATATCATTCCATGGATGTTTTGAGCAGTGATAATTTGAGCTAGCTCATAAAATATTCTCTTTACACAATAAATTGTCAGATATTTTGGCAAGAGAAATCATGCGATGAATACAAATAGCGAGCGTTACCCGCTTTTCACGTTAAGAGATTAAATATTTGGGGAAAACATTAAACATTGACATTTCATGGTTTAGTACTGAAATATTAAATTAAAGGTTCAAAGCCGCGTTCAGAGTTCAGTGAGCCGCTGAAAAAAAAAAACCTATTTAAACAATGTTGAAGGGAAACGGATAAATATGGTAGAAATTTTAAAATGGGGTTAATAATATATTTCAGGGTTAGCTATAAAACAAACTGAGGATAATTACAAAAGTGCTAAAATAATTTCGTACTTGGCAGTCTCATATTAATTACATATATTTTCATATCATAAAACGAATATATTATGATATTTAGAGAATGAAAAAATAATATCATGAAATCAATTGTATTATGTTTTCCGCGAATCTCTTGTATTATAAATACATATTAAAACCTTTCTGTTTGATTTAAGTTATAACAAAATTAACGTAACGAATTTATTATCAATACATTATTTACTTATGAAAATAAATAATACGCGATGATTGTTTAAAAAATTTAAAAATATTTCTTACTTAAAAAATCTGTCTATTTATAAATAAAACAGTGTAATGTTTTTATTGATATTTGTTATTCATAATTAACTAATATGCTTAAAATTATTTTAATATTTTTATATTTATTATAAAATATGAAATTATTTTGGCCTTCTGCAAATGTTTAATTTGATAAAATATTTATTACGAAGTTATATTTTATGTCATACTTTACCTTTGTAGCGTTAATCATAAAAATTGATTTAAGAATTACATATTATTTATTTATAAAACATAATCTAATCTATTAAGTACATGAGTTTTCTGATATGTCATATTATTGTTGATAACATCGTATGTAAACAAGGTGTTTAAAACGGTGACGAACATAACATCATAAGCGTTATTTATATTCAAAAGCGTGAACTCTGTTTAGTTATTCTTTTTTCATTTAAATTCCTAAGTAGTGTCTAAAATTTTAATGGAAAATGTTGCAATTATACAATTAAAAATTGAAGAGAGCTAAAAAATATATATTTTGTAAGTTAATAGATACTCTGCCGTAAATATAGATGTTATCATAATGTTTATGGTAAAAGCCAAATCCTGATTATAGTAAAAATTAACATAAAGTAATAATTAAATAACGTAACTTAAGAAAACTGAGATAAAATATAAAAAATATATATTTGTATAAAAGACCCATTTAAGATTTATCAATAAGAGGTTATTTAAAAAACATTTGATATTGTAATCAGATTAATACAGCAGTAATACTTTTCAAAAGGCATGAAATGCTTTATGGCCTGTTAATCTTTTGTGATTTTCCTTCGTGTTTACGATTTCTCCGAATGCATTCGCCTGTCGTGGGCACAATTCTGAGATTATTTTATGCACCCATCGCATTGAGTCACAGATCATTAACCAAACTGTATCCTTAAATATTCGGAAGAAACTCGCATGAATGGCACGTTAACTTCAGTTTCTTCTTACACTATTAATTTTCTAACGATGGATAACATTTAACTAAATTATATAAATTTGATAGCATTCAAAAAATGGAAAATGTTATTTTACGAGTCGAAAATATTCAAATAATATGTGCCTTATCTCAACCATGTCATATATATAAGTATTTCAAAAAATCGTAACGGTGAAATTATTTCGATTAAATGGAATATTTTATTGATATAACATTATATATTGAATACAAAAACTTAAAGCTATTTCGAGTAGGAAGACTATTTTTTTAGATGATTTAGGTCCTGAAGCAAAGATATTGGATACATTTCGCAAATATTTATATTGAAGTACGTAGACTTAATGATTGATATGATTTTCAAACAATAATATTTTTCGTAACGGTACAGATTTTGCACATATTTTCGACTCGTAATTCGGTCAGGTATCCACCCATAATATATTGTTGATTAGGTCTGATACATTCTGTATATTGTAATGTTATGATGCATGCGTTCACGTGCCCGCTTTTTGACCAATGATCTATGGCACGGAGCTATATAGGAGCTGTCACTTTTTCTGGCGAGCAGATTGAGGTCGAATGAAGAGAGCTGGTCAAGATGAAAAAAAAAGGCGTAAAATTAAAAAGGCGTAATAAGGCCCATTACTAGAAACCGGGCGTTATTGGCTATATTTCTGGTGAGATGGCGGTGTGTTTTTGCTTACAAATTATGGGACGACGGGTTGGACTTTCGGGGAGCTGATGCGCGCTGGCAACCGTCATGTTGGATCTCCAAGGCTTCTGGTGTGCAAGATTCATCAAAAAAGAAATGGTGCAAAGACAAAAATTGGGTATGTCAAGTGAAGCATGGGTGATTGTGAAATATGTTGTTAAATTATAGTTTATGATTGTGAACAAATTTGATATTATTGTATATTCACCCTACCCTACAGACAGAATATTTTTTCTTGAAGTGGGTTATGAAAGATATCCGGTTAGAACTCGCAATTTGTAAGATCTAATTGTACCTGGCCGGTGCCGTGAAGCTCGGGGCCTGGCGTTCTATCCATGGCGTGAGAAGGATGGTGAGTCAGCCCAAGCAGAACGTAACAATATATCGACATCTTATTCTACTATCAAAACGGAAAAGGTTGAGTCTACAGAAAAATGAAGATGTGTGCGAGTTTGAAAAATGTGTGGTGTGGATGAATGACTCCAGATCAGAAAGATTTTAAGAATGATGTACATGATGTGAGAGTATTGCATGCCTAAATATTTAACCAAATACTCTCGTGTTCTTTGGTATTGCGAATTGTTTTGTGGCTCATATATAAAGATTTATCTAGATACGAATGTGCATCAGGTGACAGGTTACAAAAACAGAAACTACTTACACATGCACTGAATTTATTAAAGATAAATTGTACAATAGCGGAAGTTAACTACATAGAGGTAGAAGTTCTTGCTGGATGTGCGAACTTGCGAATTGAGATTGGAGGCGGCTTCTGGAGCTATTGCTGCTCGTGACTCGGCTGCTGAGTCCGAGTGCTGTTGGCCTCGTTTGTATTGTTACGTGCCGTCGATACTCAACGTCTTTATGGCTGATAGGAGTTGCGTTTTAAGTACCGCCTTGCTAAGTTCGTTCAGTTTCACTGTGTGGTCTCTAAATGGCAATAGTGGAGGCAATAGCCTTACGCAAGCCTTTCTCTCATCGAGCACTATGATAAAAATCAATAAATGTAAATCATTTTCCATATCCAATGATTCAAAATTGGTTAAAAATATATTTTGAGGACTTTATTCATATGTGACGATTAATATTTTTGCTTATTTATTATATATTATTTCATCGGTGCATATTTCATGTAAAAATAGGTATGTGTTCTCCACAGATATAATATTTTTATAGTAATACTGTGATAAAACGGATAACAACAAAATTAAATAAATATATTTGAACACAAGTTTACGTATATAAATGGATGATATTTAAAAAAATAGTACATTTTATTAATAAAGAAATCTTATTTCTAGCAGGTTGCCGTCGTATAAAACGTTTTTTAATATGTGGTATTGTTCTCAAAACTCTTTTATTTAGCCGAAATAAGTTTATTTTCTGTAAAACATAATGTTGCATATTGAATTTTTAATTTATTTGTAATATATTAGGTATACATTGAATAATACTGCGGGAACTACTCAAAAATAAAAAGTTTACAAGAAAAGCTTTCGTTCCGTAGACTTTACCTAAAAGTCCTCGCGTCAAAATATCAAAACCGGATACATTTTACTGAAGGAAATGAATCCTTTAAAACGCGAAGTGCTCGAAAAATGGGTTATACTTAAATTATTTTCAAAAATATTTATATTCACGAAAAGTCGCTAGAGAAGAAAGCAGCTGAAACATTTTCAGGAATTTTTGGAGCGCTTGAATCACACGGATACTCAAATCCATGACTCTTTCGAGAAATATTTACCTTACGGAATTACCAAGAATTGAATGTTTTTTACAAAATTTATTATTATGGTTTATACAAAAGTTAGTACACAACACGTCATTAAATTTTATTCCAATTTCTCGGCATCGAGTAATTGTTTCACTTGACATTTTTCCTCGAATTTCATACCTAAACCCGCCACAACTATGGTGTATACTGTAATGTTTTTTTTTAAATTACGCTTTAAATCTAAAATACGTTAAATGATTTTTAAAATCTCGCATCAATTTAATCCTCTGTTAAATCGCGAAAATTTTATTCAGTGTTAATAGCTTACCATAATTAGTAAAATGAACCATGGCTGAACTCTCTCTAAAGCTGCCGCATAAGTGGATCTGGTATGACTTTTGTGACAAAATTGGTTTATGTTTTTGATTGAAAGAATTCTATAAATGTCAATAGATTTATTATTAAGGAGAACACATTCTTATTGTGAAGTTGTAATTATTGTATAACATAGATCTGTGATGTTTCAAATACTAATTTAATGTATTAATTTTAAATATATACATATAAAATCAATTTTTTCAAAAAATATTGTTTTTGCGTTACCAGAATTCGAACCTGGATCTCAATTTTCAATCCGGGGAAGTATACTACCAATTGTGTTATAGCGCCAGTATTTTTACTTTTTTTTTATTTACAACTTCCACAATAATAATGTGTTCTGCTTAATAATATAAGTTGTATCAACGTGTCCAAAATTTAATAAAAATGAATTGATAATTCTCAAAGTGTTTACTCAAAGATATTTGAGATTCCGTAAAAACAATGTAGATGGCTTTCAAATAATGGAACGACAGATGTATTAATTTGAAAAAGTGTAACATATACGTTCGAAAATTTGTCGTCAAAAATAATGTCGCTGTAGCATAGTTGGATAATGTACCTTCCCAGGTTCGAATCCTGGGTGGTGCAACAACAATATTTTTCTATAAAATTGATTTAATATATATATATATATATATATTTGTCATGAAAAATACTGGCGCTATAAGACAATTTGTAGTGAACTTCCCCGGATTAGAAATAGAGATCCAGGTTCGAATCCCGGTAGCACAAAAACAATATTTTTCGACTAAATTGATTTTATATGTATATATTTATAATGAATACATTAAATTAGTATTTAATAGATTTATTGTAATCAAAGGGGGTCCATTTTAATTACAGCAGTTGAGTTAAGGAACAATATTTTTTAATAATCATGAATTTTGGCAGCCCAAATATAGCTGGACCAATTGTCATTTAAAGTTGAGCAGCATAATAGCCAATCAATTGAAGATTAATCAGTTATAAAGTATATTTAAAATATTAGAAACGGATTAAGTTAAAAAATATTCAAAGTCAAATGAGTCAATATAATTTTGCCACTATGCCAGAATAAAATATGTTAATAATTATACAAAATACTTTGCTTAAACCAAAATTAATTAATTATTCTACATGTTTCGATACCTATTGTATCATCTTCAATAAACAATGTATACTGAAATTAAAAAATACAAGCATACATAGAAACAAAAATATCAGTTCTTACTTATTCACCATTTTATATTGAATTCGTAGACGGTAGACTTGTGGTTCAACAAAAAAATCAGAAACGATTTGTAGGTACTTTGTAATATATTTTTTTTATTTTCTATCAAATTAGCTCTTAGCTATCGTCGTGATTCATTTTTTGCATGCCGTTTTTCATCAATCGTCTGTGATCTTCGATCCTGTCGTGACTCAATTGCAGATTATCTTTACTCATACTCCATAGCGTTGTCATTCTGTTCCTTTTCGCTTTGCAAAGATTCGTTCTACCCCTGTCAATCTTTCGGATATTTTAATGACAGGAAATTCTTTTTATCTAAAATATTAAAACTATCTCGTATTATATTGTTATATCACTACACTACGGTAACATAATACCTACGTTTATAACTGATAAATCGAAAATTTCACTTTTTTTTTAAATTACACAAAAAACTTTGTATTATACATACGATGGGTTATTTATGGTACACTATTAGTTTCGAGAGATACAGTCTCTCTCATCATCATGTGATAACTAAACTAAACACAGTATTGTAGTCTATTCTGGCAATGGGGCGGGGCTTGACAATCGGGGTGAGATTTCGGTCGTTAACGGGAATATGGACAGAAAAGGCGAAGTGTTAGTTGTGCGAAGTTGAATGTGTTATTACAATTTTTATGAGAGAATTTGTAAACACTAATAATTTTTTTTTTTTTTTTTAGGAGAACACATTCTTATTGTGAAGTTGTAATTATTCAGAACATAGTTCTGTGATATTATATAGCCGCAACAACAATGTTTTTATTTTTCGATAATATTGATTTTGTATGTATATCTTTATAATTAATACATTTAATTCATATTTACTAATAATTTTACTCTGAAGACACAATATTATACAATTTATATATAGGTTTGTAATAGTTTTAACTAAATCATCAGTTTTTTTGAAAATATTTTTGGTATTGGTGATATGCAACTACTATTTCAATTTTTTGTGTATCTATGAAATTGCTTAATAATAATGATTTTAATTAAAAAATAATTGATGGGAACTTTGTTAGATTCAATGTTATTTCTCCAATAAGACAATGAAAAAAATTGAGTGTTTGCTTCTAGCATTGGCAGTGTTATGGTTTAAACAACTTTATATGCCTTATAAATCAATATATTAATTTCATTTAATGATTAGAATTTATTTAATTTAAATACAGAAAAATATTTATTGAATTCTTACAAAAACAAATCACTCGGATATCCATAATATATGCATTGTATATTAAAATATGTTTCCTTTTTACTTCGCACATACTTATATACACGACTACTTTTGAATATTATAGCAAACTTGTATTTTATATTGATTTATCTTAATGCTTGATTTTGAAGATAAAGTAAGTTAATTTTATTATAACGTTGGAGTCGTACAATGTAACACTTGAAAATAAAAGTTATGAATGTGATGTCAGTATTTTCTGGTACGTTAATAAGTATCGACTGTACTGCAATAGTTTGCAATGGCCGCGAGTTGATAAGGTCAGTACAGTGATCGTTTCGCATTAAATTTTTCGGAGCAGATTTTTGCTGAATGCTCGTAGATTGTTAAGAAGGTAAAATATTTGATAACTTAATTTCTTTATTGGATAATACTCAACAACGTGTTGAAACATTTTATCTAAATAAAAATGGCAATGCTGTAACTTGTTAAGTAATTTCGTTTTTTCTGCCTCGGCTTCATGTTCAGGGGGGAGGCATCTAGCCTAACTGGTTCATTTTTTTTAATATTGACAAGTCAAATGATTATGAAATGAAAGAATATTTTTATATAAGAAAATTTATAATCTATATTTTAAGACACTTGCATGTGTTAAAAGTGGAAAATGAGCAATTTACTTTAATACTTATAAATAAGGCTATTCAAAAATGATTACAATAAAATTAACATTAAATATTTGTGTTCATCTTGCCAGCATTAATTTTTTTGCCAAATTGTCTATGTTGACGCTTGTCTGATGTAGATTATTCAGGTCCCTCACGTAAGGGATTACCTCTTAGGATGGTCCAGGATCCTGGACGTGAAGTCACTTGTGGTGCCAGCGTAGGGTGACGGAGTTCAGGCTTGTAGTTGATGGCAAGACGATGCCCAATTATTCCGGCAAACCGTGACTCTGGATGCGATATTCTTATGCTATAGCGATAGTTTGTTCTCGCTACACCGATTATATTTATCAACTTTTTATAGATCCAGCGGGACCCTTTTTGATACTTTCACATTTACGATTAAATGCAGAGAACATCACAGTCTTAGCTTATACTCGAGGTGCACAGTTTAAATTTTCCCCGAAATTACAATCTATGAAGCGCTTACTTGATACTTTTAGAGACGACATTGGTTCTATTTTCTAGTTGAAAATAAAATCTCATTTTTGGTGGAGCTACTTCTCTCGGCAGAGAATATCAGAAGACTGATCGCCTATGGTGTTGCATCCCTTAAGGTGTATTTTCCTACACGATTCTAGTCACGTTCGCCGCATTACCACTGCTGTACTCAAGCTGTGTCGGTCCACCTGCGTCTAACAATCCCGAGTTTTTATTACCGTCCATCCCTTACTTCGGCTAAGTGCTTTTGTATCCTTGAACAAAATATTGTTTTGGATAATTTCGCATTCTAACAAACTATTAATAGTGATCGCTATCGTCAAAAAGTGGTGATATCGACTGGCCTCCTCGATCACCTGATTTGACGGCTCGTGATTTTCTGTTGAGGTACTTGAAAGGAAAGGTCTATCTATGCCAATAAGCCAATAGTAATTCCGATATATAATATTCATCCTGTATTTTAAATAAAAAAATATTAACATTCAGGTACCTAATACAAATAACAGATCAATGAATATTTACATTAAATGAACATTTTATAACAGTACATTTCTATGTACATAGGGGAGAGTGGGGGATATACGGACATTTTAAATGAAATATAAATAAAAACAAAATGAGAGGAGATAACTATTCATTATTTATTGAATATAAATGTTTATTTATTTTACTTTAAGAATAAATTAACATATTATAAAGATTATCAAAGAAAAACATAATTATATCAAAAAAACAAAACCCTTGCTATCCGTATTTACCCAAAACCTTTGGGGTATTTACGGACATGTGATGGGGTAAATACGGACACCGTGGGGTAATTACGAAGAAGGTTTAATGATCTCTACAACTATCACAAATGTATCCGTCTGAGAAACTGCCAATAGTATGGTTCTCATGTGACCATTTGAGGTATACAATATTCATTATCTAGTCTTCCGTAGGAGGAGAAATAATTTTTCACTGCAGAATTCGCAAAAGAATTCATTTTTTCCGGGTGGTTCTCATCAAATCCTTCTAGATTTCTTACACCCTTTGGTTTCTTATTTAAATATATATTTTGTGTTTCGTAGTACATTCTTTTATTTTTAAGAATTTTTTGATTTTTCTGCTTTCCCTTATTTTCTTTTTTGTTTTGACGCTTGCATTAGTTTTTTTTTAAATTGGTGTTTTATATAAGATTCCTGACTGCTCCTTTCTCTTAGTTTTAGTTTGTATCATAGAATATCGCAGAGTCGTTTGGGTTGTCCTGTATTGAAGTAGAATCAATATGGCCAGTATGAGGTCCAAATGCTGCAATGTTAGTCTGCATATTTGTATTTTATGGTGTGGAAGTTATTGCTGGATTAAAATATGTGGCATCTACTGTAAGCTGTGTAGGTTCAATAAAAAGTTCGTCAAATTTGCCAGTCAACGAGATATATTCCTACTGTACTGAAACCACTAACTGCCTTTCTAATGTTTGCTGTCCTGTTAAATGCTTTGGTAAAAAGGCTTACTATTTTGAATACTGTATTTTTTTGACCAGAATGATTCATTAAGACTCGCATTCTTTAGAGCCAAAAAAAGTTAAGTCCAGAGGCTGCATTCGGTTGATGTATACGGTTACAGAGTTAGAAAGTGGATGCCATTTTTTCGGAAAACTTATATGTCTTTCGTGATTATCTAAAATAAGCAACACAAGAGTCACTCAAGTCGCTTAATTCATGATGCAGTCAACCTAGAAAGAATACTTCCGTAATCCAGCCTGAATCTGAATTTGAAGCTATCATGTCACCATTAGCACTATTTATGAGTTGTTAATTCATTATTTTTTGTTTGAAGATAAAAAAGGGTGGTGCATAGACTCCAGAAGCACTAAACGCATTATTATTATTGTAATGGAACCTCGATCAGCGTTTGTACATTTTACAACTTGCTTCTGTCGTTTTGGAGCATGATTTTTTTGCACATTAGATATGCCCGTTTCGTCAACATTGTAAATGGACATTGGCCCAAATATGTCGATGATTGGGTCGTTCTGTGGTATAAGTCTTTTTATCATGGTGTAATTTTGAGGCATCTAACATCAAGAAAAAACATGTACTTTCAAACCAATTGGAAAGAGGGGTAAAACTAGACGTCCGTAAATATCCCAATGGATCTGTCTAGAATTATCCCAACATAACCAAAACCAGAAAAAGATGGATGAAGCGAGTATATCCTTAAAATCGTCAGAATTATACACACGACATTATTTTTAAATGGATAGTGATTACATGAAAATAATTAGATTTCAACATCGTTATTATAATTGCCAAAACACAGAAAACCAATTAGCGAAATATTAGAAGAAAATGACTAAAAATATATTTCGTGACTTATCTTGAAACGCGAGCGTCCTGCAGCTCCAACAACTTGGCAACTGATTGGATCGAGTTTGTGCATGCAACCTAATAACGAGAGGGGAGAGAGGCTAAGGAATGGTTTTAGAAGAGTGTCAGAAATTACACGCTGACATCTACACGGATATGATTCTTGAAAAAATAACTTTATAAGTATAATATTTCATTGTACTTGATGCTTGTGATTGTAAAAAGCATCTAATTCTGTATTATTAGATTTGTGACATGAAGCCCTATGGAATCACAGTAACCTTATATTTTCAATACCTATTTAATAATAGTTTATACAGATCTGGTGGTTTAATGGATTTAAATTTATCTCCTTATCTAAATGTCGCGATGTTGATCCTCACTCTTGCTAATCGTAAGTTATTTATTTCTATTTTATTACCTATCTTCTTTGATAAGATATCATAAATTACCGTATGTCAAATTTATTTTAAAACACATATTTTTTTAAATAAAATATTTATTAAATATGTATATATTATAGAATTTTTGTTACGTATCCGTAAAGTATTTTATTTTTACCATAAAAAAGGATATCTCGTAATCGTTTGCAGACCTCGTATTATGTGTACGCCGCTGTGTTAACTTTGGTGGACGAAATTAACCCACAGCTTAAACTTCAGTTAGAGGCACGTTTCTCAATGAATAGATACACGTCTTGTATCCTGAAGCTCTCGTAATGTTGTACATGCAGATGGATGTAAGGCACTATTAGCCTCAATTACTGCTCTTATACCTGCGGTGTGTTACAATTTGTACCATGGACATCTCCAACAGGAAATGATCAATATTATTGATATAATCGGCGTTAACTTTGTAGAGTTTCATCATAATAAATGGATATAAATGAAAAAATGTTATAACTCTACTTGAATTTATTAGCACTACTCGAGTTTCGTTAAAAAAAAACTAACTCTCATCGATAGGTGAAGTATTAAACTTTATACTTTTAAAATAAGCAATGTTATCTTTGTGGTTAAGATTCATCCTGAAGAAGAAAATGGTATTTTTCGAAACCGGTAGATGTATTTAAACTCATTTTAGTGGTTAATTAAACAAAGATAAAAAATAAAAATATTAAACTTTTATAGGTTTCTTCTCTTCTCTTCGTTTTAAGTTTAATACCTCACATGTCGATGAGAGTTACTGTTTCTCTCGAAACTCGAGTAGTGATAATAAACTCATGTAGAGTTTTAACATTGTTTTATCTATATCAATCCACCGGTAATGATCAACTTTAAATATTTAAAAACTATTTAATTGTCTTTTAATTAAAAAGAAGACAGTTTTGCTGTGAAGTGATCAATCAATGATATCAAAATGTTCTGTAGTATATTTTTGATAGATAGATTTTTTCTGTATATCATTCTAGTTGATTAATTTAGTTTGTATTAATTGTCTTTTGTTCATAACACACAATATTATTAAAGAGATTTCTCAAAATAATTTTTTTTTTGGCAAAAAACGGCAATGCACATAATATATTTATTAAACATTTTATTATTTTCTTCTCCTTGCGGAAATATCCTTCCAATGATATTTAGCGTTTAATAATCGAAATATCTTAATAAAAATTAAATAAATCAACTACAAAGACAGAAAAAAATTATCAAACGAAAAAATATTTAGTTAGGTATTATCGGGAATTAAACCTAAGCCTTTTCCTATTCGGGGAAGCGCGTTTTCCAGTTTTGTTATAGCATTTTCGACTAATTTTTGAACTTATATTCTGTTCTATTTCAAATTGACATATCGCACACCTAGATCAAAACTAAGACAATTCAATAAGTCATTTTTCAATAGACAAAAAAATAAAAACAATTTTCTCAATTTTTTGTTACTAAAGTTCTGAAACTAAATAACATTTAAGGTCATAAATGTATCCTAAAACGACATTATTCGAGAACTGGGGCTATGTTAGTTGCGTGTACGATAGAGTATCCGAATACAATAATAACTCAAAATTCTTGTTTATTTGAGTTGTCTTAGTTTTGATCTAGGTGTAATATTTAATATTTAAATTTTAAATCAATCAACTTTATATTACGGTGAATATCAAATAATTTTGAGTAAAATTCGATAGGAGATGCCAGAATTAAACTAATACATTTTTTTTTTAAATTTTGAGACTTCATACACTTGTGTTCCCCGTAACAAAATATCTTCATCAGATTGCATTGATAACGTAGGTGCTGCGTTTGTTTTTCTCACCTCTATTAATAATTACTGGATCTGATAAACGAAATAATAATTAAGGACCAAAAATGAAAAAAACATTTTCTTCCAAATGCATTGCTAATTTTACATTTTCCTATTAATTTGCCTAGTCGTGATTCAGTACAGAAATACATGTGAGTAAATACTACTTCTCATACACTTAGACTCGAACATTAGATTCTATCTTAAGATGTACCAGATGGTGTATTCAAAGTTGGCCACAACGCGCTTTCTACTACGTGCCACCGCCCATTGCGAGATGTTCGCTAACAATAATTTCACGCTAACAATGTTAGTTCAGCACACTGGAGGTATACTAACGCGCTTTTAGACACTTATGGTATAACAAATACTATCTGTCACTAGTTTTGATTTTACAGAGACGTAGAAGACGGAAGAAGTTATTGTGATATATTCGGAAACTTTCTATTGACGTGAATGTTCAGGTTTATTTGCGTAACTCGGGTTATTTTCAAATTATACAAATATTTTCTGTAACGACAATTGAATTTCAAAAATATTTTTTAATAATAAGAATACAATTATTATTTATTATTATCAATTTACGTTACATTAAATTATATATGCACGTTAAATGAATATATATATATATATATTTTTTTTTTTTTCGTTGGATTGATATATTTTTAAATAATGATCCCCTATTTTCGCGCAGTTTTCTCTTTAATAAATCCACAAAATGAATGACAACAGAAAACCGTATGAGAAGTTTTGATCAATTTCATTAAAAATCTTATGGATTACTATTTATAAAAATAAAAAATTACACGCACATTTTGACTCTTCATTTAATTCTTCATTTAAGAAAATGAACATTCTATCTAACTAACGACTTTTAGGTAAACTCATATCGTATTGTATAATAATTATAAGAGAAATAAAATCTTTGAACCGTATCAAACTATTGCTAATCATTTGTGGTTCCTCTGAAAACATTCAAAGATAAATAAATACATGCATATACCTAAACCTATTCACATATTATTTTCTATTTAATATTTGATATATTATTCGATAATAGTATATTTATAGTGGCTTGAATTTAAGACCTACATCTAACTGGGGTAAAATAATAACTGGTTGAATTTTAGGCCTTCGTCTAGACGCCGTCTGATCTGTACCCTTGGCCTAGAGGTAGATTTGGTTATTTGATTCTAGAATTATATGTTCAATATCTGATGGCTGAATAAATAATATTACAAGCATCTAATGAAAAGTCTCACATATATTATTGCCATTGATTTAAAAATATACATATGATTCGCAGTCACGCCAGAGCAGCCCGCTCATCGGGCTCAAATTTATTTCTCGCGTCCTTTGATATCTCGAGAGATATCGGAGACAGTAGGACTTTCAGAAAATCATCACTCCATAATATTACTACCTGCACTTGTGCCATGATTTAAAAAAGTTTTAATAAAAATATGGTAAATTATAGATGAATTAAAAAAAAAACATTAATTCTCAACATATAATCGGCGATACAAAATGTTATTACAAATATTTTTAAAACAGTAGGTCAGTCAATATTTCAGAATATTAAATAAAATAAAAAAATTGTTACTGGATATCACAATTTCGTAATTATTTTAGATACTGTACATTAATTTATTTGTATTCTAATACAAATTTGCTCCAACTTTTAAATTATGTTCTTTTCTTACAAAAACTATAAATAGACTTAATATTTTTAAACCAAAATACACTGTAAAAAATTCGTTGCAATTAGTGGATTTGTTAAAGGACATGGATCTTCCCAAAAATGTTAAACTTGTTTCTTTTGATATTGTTAATTTGTTTACTAATGTACCTATTAATGAAAGTAAAATTTTAATTTCTGATTTATTAAATTCGTCTAATTTACCTAATAATTTAGTAAAAGATCTATGTCGTTTGTTAAATCTTTGTATGAACCAAAATTATTTTCAATTTAATAATATAATGTATAATCAAACAGAGGGTCTTCCTATGGGAGCACCCACAAGTCCACTAATAGCAGATATTTTTGTAGATAATTTGGAGCGGAATATTTTTGATTGTGATTCTCCTTTGTTAAAAAATGTTTTATTGTGGAAAAGGTATGTCGATGATATATTATGTATTTGGTCAGGTTCACAACGTCAACTAACTACATTTTTAAATTTCATTAATACATTTAATAATAAAATACAATTTACTTTAGAAATGGAAAATAATTCGACCCTAAATTTTTTGGACCTAACATTGATTAAAAATAATAATAAAATTGAATTCAAAATTTTTAGAAAACCAACTTTTACAGATACTATCATACACAATGAATCTAATCATCCATTATCACACAAACATTCAGGGTTCCACTCCATGATACATCGTTTAGTCAATATTCCTATGTCAACATCCAATTTCAATATTGAATTGAATACAATTAAAAAAATAGCAGTTAATAACGGGTATAATACAGGTTTGATAGACACTATTTTAAAAAATAAATTAAAAGAATATAATAATCAATTTTTATATAAATCACAGATAAAACATAATGATAATAATGATTATTGGCGTAGGATTTTATACATAAATAACTTTTCGAATCAAATATCTAAACACCTACCACGAAACATTAGACCGGCATTTTATACAAATAATAGTATAGGAAATTTACTCATAAATTCTAAAGACAAAGATGATAAATTTAACAATTCTGGTGTCTATAAACTTAGTTGCAAGGATTGTGCTGCATTTTACATTGGTAAAACGGGTAGAAATTTTAATATAAGAGTAAGGGAGCATTTGAGATGTTTGAACAATAGTGGATTTTCAGAATTTGCTAATCATTTGATAGAAAATGGTCATGATTTTGATAAAAAATTGGGATTGTCAATTTTGCATATAAACGGTGTTGGTCACAAATTAAATAATTTGGAATCGTTGGAGATAAATAAAGCGTGTAAAACTAATCAAAAAATTATAAACAACCAACTAAATTTAACTACGAGTCCCATTCTAAAATTTTTTCCTAAAAATTATTCGAGTAAATTTGTATTAAGTAATGATTTGAGTTAGGTACTAAAAAAAAAAAAAAATTTTCTTTTAAAAATAGATTTTTAAAAATAGATTCTGTCAAAGAAACAATGTATGTTTTAGTTAGTTATGACATCCTTAATTCAACTAGAAATATAGAAAAAATATTTTTAGGATAACACATTCTTATTGTGAAGTTGTAATTATTCAGAACAGACGGTCTGTGATATTTTAAATATGAATTAAATACATTAATTAGAACGATATACATATAAAAACAATTTTATCGAAAAATATTGTCGATGTAGCATAGTTGGATAATGCACCTTCCCCGGTTAGGAAAGAGATCCAGGTTCGAATCCCGGTGGCACAGCAACAATATTTTTCGATAGAATTGATTTTATATGTATATCTTTCTAATTAATATATTTAATTCATATTTGAAAAAATATTTAGTTGCTTCCGGGATACAAACCTGGACCTGTTCTTATCCGGGGAAGCGCGTTCACGCGTTAGATTAATTTGAATGAAAATAACACAGAACTGTGTTCTGAAAATGCTACTATACAACAAAAATGTGTTTTATTTAATTATATTTTTATTATATTTTTAAAATGGTCCGATTCTTACGTCAATGTTTCCAATATTCAATGTTCAAGAAAGGAATAGATCACTGGTAGAATGATAATTATTTGTTTAAAAATATGCTCAAACCCGTGACGATAGTTTAGTTTAAAAAGTTTTTTATATATTATTTGTATGAGGCAAGTCAATATAAATAGGTATGAACAAATAAGTTTTTTTAAATAATAATTAAATGTATTAATTATAAAGATATACACATAATATTTTTACAGAATCTCAAATACCTTTGTGTAATCTGATCAATTTATTTTATTACATTTTGGACACATTGATACAACTTTATTATTAGGAGAACATATTCTTATTGTGAAGTTGTAATTATTCAGAAATAGGTATGTGATATTTTAAATATGAATTAAATATATTAATTAGAAAGATATACATATAAAATCAATTTTATAGAAAAATATTGTTATTGCACTACCAAGATTTGAACCTGGATCCCTTTGTCCAATTCGGGGAAGATATATTTATAATTAATACATTTAATTAGTATTTAAAAAACATCACAGACCTATGTTCTGAATAATTACAACTTCACAATAAGAATGTGTTCTCCTTAATAAACAGATAAGTATATTGATATGAATGATATAGCAAGTTTTTTATTAAAACATAATATGCATATAACGCTTAAATTAATGTTAATTATTAAGATTACATTTTTTTACATTAAATAAATACACCGTAAGTAGTTAGTAAAATAGTTTAGAATTGAATTGAACATAAAAATATTTACGTTAACTGTGGTTAGGTTAACATAATACCAAATTCGTGTCATAAAAACGTGGTAGATTCAATATATTATTGCGTCCAATAATACACGTCCATAATCCACACTACATCATTGTTAGCGTCGTTTTTCATTCTTCAATTTCTGTTGACGTTTATTACTGACTTTATTGTTCGTGTTTATGTCGTGTGGAAATAATCTTAATAAGGATCTTAAAAGTCTTATATTATAGTTTTTACAATACGTGATAATTGAAAGTATATTATAATTATATAAGTTTTCATTTTTAATTTTATCAGATGTTAGAAACCGGCAGCCACCATCCGTTTATTAATTTATTTGAAGTTGTGCCTGTTAAAAGTGCAATCCATCAAATTAAATGTATTTTTAACAAATGTTTTCATAAGCGAGTATTACATACTTGCAACTATAAAAAAAGGTTGCTAATAATTAAACGCACCATTCGCATTTGAAATTTTAATAAAATACTGTAGTGTTTATAAAATACATCAAAACTATTTCTAGCCTAAACTAACTTCTTGCGCTATAAACTAAACTAACTTGGTGGTGTCCCGTGACTAAAAACTTACTCCTGAGTTTTTGATCACTAGGCGACCAACTTACCTCTATTGTTATCACCATCATCATCAACTGTATTCTATCCACTACTGGATGAAAAATGTTTTCAACATTTCAGTCTATTGGTTCTTTTCGAGTTTCACTGATAACTGCGTACGTCCAACGATTGTCCGTACTCCGAGTGATGTGGCATGGCCATTGCCAATTCATTTTCTTCTCATATCCAATTACATCAACAATACTTATGTTTATTATCTTGTCCACATTACACAATAATACAAATATATAGAGTAATTTAGAAATAACTTTGTATATTCAATGATTGATAATAACGCAATAATCGAAAAAAGGAGAAAGAGAAAAGGGGAAGATTACTATAGGGAGTCTACAGTAAAGCTTTTGACAAAGTTAACTATCATATTTTAGTAGACAAACTTTAAAAATAGGAATCCATAGAGACTTACTGAGATGGCTTATATCCTATATCAGCAACAGAAATCCAGCGATGGCTTCAAAATCGGAAAGGGCGCGCATCTTCTCGGGAGTTGCTTAAGGGAGTTTGTTGAGTCCGTTACTATATAAACGACATACATACCTATTTTCAATTTGCCAACTTTCTACTTTACGTGAGTGATGTGAAGATCTTCGCCAAAGTGGGATCCCTAGACGACTGCCAAAAAATCCAAGATGATCTCACCCGCGTATCAGCCTACTGTAAGCTGAACAAACTCACCCACTAAAAAATGTTTTTATATAAAATTTTTGAAAAAAAAACAATTATATATATTTTGCTTATAAAATAGACAAACACTTAGCTAGAAAATAAAAGCGAAGTAAAATATCTCGTAGTAATTCTCGATACTAAACTTCTTTTCAAGAATCACATTGACCAAATTATATCCAAGGCCTACAGGATGCCAGGAAATATTTAAAAAATCCATATTTCTTCAACATATTACACTACACATTTGTTTGCGGTCATTAGATAGGCATACACGATCGGATTTTTCGACGGACCAGATCGGCGAATATTTTTGACAGATCTTGCCTGTTGGGCGTAGACCTGTTTTGCTTACTAACAGGTAGATCGCACCCGTCAGATTTCCTTCATATAATCCGTCATCTCGATGTTGATTTGTTCGTGTGTGGGGGTATATTCGTCTGTGTACTTAGAACTGTCATGCACACCTGACAGTTATGACGACAACGCGCGCCAGGCAGTGTGTGTTTTAACTGTTGCGGGGGCGACTTCTTATTTTTTGTTCCCTTTTTTATCTGTGATACCAATTGGTGTGTGGGTGGTACCATAAATACAAAAAAAAATCATAGTACTAACTAGTGGATTGTACGCCATAAACTATATATCTACTGGGTGAAATTATGAATTGCTGATAGATAAAAAATATAGCAATGTAGATTTTAACACATTGGCATTGTTTCGCGTGGTATATTTCAATTACTTTTTCAATATTTTTATTAGTCTAGTCTTTTGCCATGGTAAAGAAATGATTAAAAATTCGAAATAAATAACCGAAAAATAAAAGAGTGAACCATTTTTGGACGGTTATCGGTTATCCGAACGTGTGTGTTGACATGTCGGGACTGACGCGCAGATCTGAAACCGGCAGATCGCGGCCTTAACGCTGCCTTCATCGCTAACACATATAACAAACGAACTTTGTGAATTTTTCGGCTTTTCTTAAAAAAAACCCTAGATCCGCCACTAAAATCCGCTCATATGTAATTAGTTATTGAAAGTGCGTATATCAAATCTGAAACTCGCAGCAGATTACATAAATACATTACGAAATTAAAACAAATACAAAATAGATTTCATCGACACCTTAATGTTAGATTTAATATATCATTTAACTCCTACCTAGATTTGGCTAACTTCTACAATATGAAAACCCTGGAACATCAAAGAGAATGATCAAATATTACTTTTTAAATTAACGCAAGGACATTTGAGAGTCCCAGACAGCTTAAACTAATATCTCTCCACGTTTTATCCAAACCAACGACTGGACAGATCGTGTTTTCCCACGGTTGACGAAGTAGGACCTCTTGTGCACAAAATTCGTGCACCATTCGTGTACATCTAATAATGATAATTTAACCGAAATTAATTTATTAATTAATAATCTTACCACACTGAAAAAAGATTATGAACCATTATATATATTTTTTAAGGAAAACACATTTTTTAATGATTAATTTAATTTGTATTTCATTATATTATCGACTTTAGTCGATCATTTTACCTACAAACACATATTGTTGCTCTCCCTTTGCTTCAACCCCAATTTCAACTTGCTCTCTTTCTTCCTCTAGTCTCAATCATCGATTTTTCCTTCTCATTTTCACCGGTATTTTAGCATGTACCTATATGTGTTCTTTTATAACTTACATATTTTTGCATTTTTAATTGGCAATGCTTTTACCCACTGATGTCACCACAAAAAATTGCAGTAAATACTGTAAAATCAACTTCAATGCTATTATGCTTAAATACATATGTGGATTTTTATAATTAGTTTTAGTCATGTTTAAAATTATGTTTTTTTTTTTTAAATTCTAAAAAAAAATAGAGATGCGTACACGGAACACACGTCACATCAATATTCTTCCTATTTTAAAACTTATCTAAACGCTTGTGCTATGAAAATAGGAATAATTTGCTGGAGTCCTGGAACGAGGAGTGAATTACCGACCACTAGATCACTAGGCCGGCGTCTTAAAATTAAGATGCATCACTCAGAATTTCCTTATTCAGCATGACCTACATAGGCCTACTTTTGCCATGATAAATAATAATTGACGTCATCCTCGCAACCTGAGACCGCTGAAGAACAATAATAATTATAACATGACTTTTGATTTCATCGTTTAGAATAATGTAGGATCAATTAATACAAAATATCTCTGGTATCGAATAGTTAAAGTGAATTTGAAATTTTTATCCAGTTTTGTGGTATGCGTAAACACTTTTAATAAATTATCTATCAAATTGATTTATCTTGTATATACGTAAAGTGTAAGAAATGATGGATGATTAGATTGTTTTTAATAACACGACATATATTATTTAAAATAACATCATCTTTTTTCAGTCCGCTGAAATGATAAAAATTTTTATATTGAAATAACTAGACAAAATACATTGTTTTAACCACTAATTATTGATTATTCAACATGTTTTGATACCTATGGTATCGAAACCTATGGTAATTAAGGGTTTACAATTACTTAAATTTGATATTTTAGAAATAAGAAAAAGTGTTAATAGCAAGCTAAATATATATATTTTTTAAATAGATACGCCTACATGGAATACATGTCACATCAATATTATTACTATTTTCAAACTAAGCTAAACGTTTTTGCTATGAAAATAAGACTAACTTGCTGGTGTCCTGGAACAAGGCGCGAACCCCCGACCACTTGACCACTACACCAACAAGCTACTCAACATATTATAAATAACCAAATCCTCTTTGCAAATAGTCGCCTTTTAAATTTGTTTTCATATTAGTTCTTACTTATTCACCACTTTATAGTTTTGTTTTTATCTATGCTTGTATTTTTAATTTTAGTATATATTGTTTCCTGAAGAAGATACAAATAGGTATCAAAACACGTTGAATAATCAATAAATAGTGGTTTAAACAAGGTATTTTGTCTAATTATTTATATAAAATGAGGCCACAAAGTATTTTTGTTAATATTGAAGAAGTGATTTTATATTTATTGACTCTAATCACAATAATTACTTTTAAAAAATCCCTATTTTATCTTACAATGTTTTAAAGAAAGGAATGCTATTAATAATAAATAATGTGTTACTTTGTATTATATACAAGTTCGATTTTGGATAAAAATAAACCCTGTTAAAAATACTGGCTTCCGTACATTTGTCTCGACGAGATACTAAAGAATCCAAAATCAATATTTTTTACTGTAAATATAAAAAAAACGTTAATCGATCAGGAGTTGAAGGTTCCTGCAAGGACTGGTTTGAAAATTCTAGCGTTTCACGTTATTTTATCTTAGTGTTGTGCGAACGTGTCACAAACAATATCCCTAAACAACAAATCACACACATTCGATACGAATCCAAACAATCGTCTATCCAAAATGGCATCATTACGTTTTGTCATTGAAAAAAGGAAGCGGTTTATCTGACAGTGATTTATTCGGTACAGCCTTTTTACATCAGCGGGATATTTGTAGGACACGGCGCTCTCGGCGGCGTTCTCCGCGGCGCGGGAACTTCGGCGATTCCAAACTTTTTCATTAGAGCCTTAATCTGGAAATGTCATTGTTTTGTATTTTCCGTACGCCGAGTTGCCGCGTCCTGAGTTACGAGTGTACACAGGATTGTTTTAGTTCATTACTTTAAATTTGTACTAGCAATTGAGAATTGTTTGAAAAGTTTTTCTCTTCAGCTATCTACTGAGGTATAGAAATATCAATTTTCGTTATTTTAGAGATTCACTCAAGATCAGTCCTTCATTTTTACAGTTTGAATTTTTCAATATTCTCTGCATATTTGATATTTTAACAATATCAACAAAATTTAAAGATGTTATATTTTTACGGAAATATACATAGATAAATAAAATTGTTGCTTCCCTCACATTCGAGACACTCTGTACGAATGAGCTTTCTGGTAGAGTATTATTACATTATCTACATAAAAAAATATATATTGCTATTTAAATTTATTCATTGAATATATAATAATTTACTGCTAGTGTATGGTGTCTTAAATTTAGTGTACCGATTTTAAGTCTTTCTGAAGAGAAAAAATTAAATATTTGTATTATTTATTCAATATACAGGATGTCCAGCGGAAAATTTTCACTCTCACTCACTCTTTAGTTGTTGCATAAAACACAATATTGTATAGTCTTATTTTAATATTTAAATCTTAAAATATAATGTAAGTATTGAATTTAAAATGAACCTAATTATATATTTTAAATGAGTATTCAATAAACCAATGTTTATTTAAAAATCATCTCACAAACAAAATATTATATATATATATATAATTCAGAGATAAGATGTTAAAATAAAACTCTAGAAACGTCTATAAAGTGAATTAAAATAACAGTAAATACCGTTTTAATAAAATTGAAACAATAATTAAGATTGATAATAATTACTGTTAAAAATATTTTACTAATTATTTTAAATCGTATATACATAATTATGTAATATTACTGTGCATCGATTTATCGACACACACAATATTTTATTTATATTTTAGGGTTAACTAAAATATTTCTTAAAACTTATTTCTTTAGATTATTCAAAACTCAAGACCGGAACTCAGTTCACTGTGTCGGCGCAAGGTCTGGGGATACCGTACGTAGAACAGATGGCGCGCACTCAAAAATAAATGACAGCACCTATGTAAGGTCACAACATATGATGCGACATGACAAAGTCACACTCCTATAGACGCCGCATTGTAGATTGTGCATTATATAATCTCCGCGCCAATGGAACACGAGGGAGTGGTCCCCTGACGGCAAGTGAAAGAAGTTTCACGCGATCGGCCAATTCCGAACGTAGCGAGATTTGCCGGCGAGCCTAGCCGGCAAAATGGAGATCTTGGAATGAAGTAAAACGAGTGGAGGGTAGCTTGGTGGATGGCCACAACAACGGACCAGGCAGGAGTCAGAGGGAAATCGTCCGAAGGAACTAGGCGCACCTGGATCCGACATTTAAAAGGCATCCGGGGGCGCCGTGTCCGAGTTACAGTAATTTTGGAGCCACAACTGGGGGCGCACGAAAGTTCGAGCTAGTTGTGGAGACCCGTGACACCGGGTCTCCTTTCGATAACATTGACAAGCAATTTTAGTGATGGTGCACAAAAATTATGTGTAAATAAATCACAAGATCTTGAGTGACTCAAATTTGTTATGTTGTTTAGGTTAAATTAAAAAATTGATGAAGTTTGTGAAGGCAATTTGGTAAAATGTAATTTGTGTAAAAATCTCGACTTTGAATTATATAAGTACGTCTCATCCTGTACAATAGAATATGCGGAGCAATGCAATGCGTTCTGACATTAGATCTGGTGGAACAAGTTTGCATTGCATATATCTTTTCTGCTAGGGTTTTTTTTGCACTAAAAATTAATTTAATGATCGAGGTTTTTCAAAAAATCACGATAATATCATAATTATTACAAACAAAATGTTAAGTTAATTAATTATAAAAGTCCTATATTTCTATATTTGGTTATATAATGTTGGTATATAAGTATAAAACTTATCGAATCATTTTCTGATTTAAAGTAATTGTAATAACCCAATTTTTTGAAAAAAACGTAAAACGTTAGATGCGTTTATTTGTATGCTTGGTGACCAAAGGTTTTTTAAATACGTGCTAGTTTATTGCGAAAGTAAGTTGGAGTTAAAAAATATACTTTTGGTAATCTGTCAATGTCTCCTTGAATTTTCAATGTCCCTCGAGTTACATATTTTCGGTCTTCGCTCGTAGATTTTTCTAACCCATTCGATTTTTATAAGCTTCGCCGTTCCCAAAGGCACGTCTCGGGCAAATTAGTTTTGAACCACTACTGCAATAACAATTTACATTTCAATTCAAATATTAATATCAATTTGATTGTTTTTATTTTGATGTATCGTTAAAATAAATCAAAACATATTAATCAGAGCATCGATGAAGATGAAAACAAAGAGCTGATTTAATTGAATAAACAATAAATCCTCATTTATGTGCCACGAAAGTGAAAAGAAAAAAGTTGTAACGCTTGCAAAGTAACGCGTACGATATCGCTAAAAATGGCGACGAAAATTCGATTAAACGCGGACTATGTCCGAATGAAAAACACATGACTGTATTTCACAGTGGCGGTCAAATTAACAAAACCTCTGTATATTTGGGTGAACATTCACTAAACGGTGATACACATGTAAGTTGTATATAACCTGCATGTTGTTTGATACTTTCCTAATATGTAAAACATGTAATAGAGACGTTTTAAAACATGTATTGGATTAAATAATTAATAATTTTCAAAATAATTTAAATTTAAATATAGATCCAGGTTCGAATTCCGGTAGCGCAAAAACAATATTTTTCGATAAAATTGATTTTATATGTAAATCTTTATAATTAATACATTAAAATAGTATTTAAACCATATTATGGTTTTAATCAATCACTTCAATACATAATTTAATACCAATGTTCATTATCATACACTGCATTATGACAATCATTTTTGTACACAATATATATTTCCTCAGAAAAAACAATAATATTTTTTTGACACGATGGGAAAAGTAGTCAATGATTAAAAAGCGAGAGTTTACAACTGGGTTATCGTGGTCATATTAAATTATAACTTATTATTATTAGAAAAATAATTAAATTTATTTTTCATCGTTTAATTACGGAGTCTAGTGAGTAGAATGTACAACGTATGCAAGGAAAGCGACCTTATTATGAATGTCAACAAGTCGAAAGTAATGGTATTCGAGAAGGAGGAAAGCAAGACATCTTGAAAAATACTAGTAGGCAATGACCGAATACTTGTATACCTGAAGCTGGCAGAAGAAGAACAAAAGTAGACTGAATGCAATGGAAATGAGATCATTTAGACGTATATGTGGCAGAGTAAAGATTGAAGAAATAAGGAAATAATGTAAAGCTGATCTTAGTATAGAGTAAGATTAAGAAAAGATTACTTAGGTGGTTTGGTCACATGGAACGGATGAATGGTAAGAAATATATATGATGCAAGTGTTGATGGCACCAGAAGTAGAGGACGTCCACGGAAGACTTGGCACGACCAGGTAAACCAAATATTGCAGGACAGTCCTGTTAGAAGCCTCGATAATCGGCGAGTTTGTATGAGAATATGTATGAATATGGATGAGGCGACCATTGTGTGTCATGACAAAAGAGTGTGGCGCTCTATCCTCTCTGCCTATCCCCGCGGCGAAACGGCGTGATGGTAAGTTAGTTAGTGATATTATGTACTTTTTGTGAAAGGTACTAAAACATTTCCGTCTCGCTCGCACAGTAAAGGAGCAGAATGTACCGTGACTGGTTGAAGCCGCTCATCGGAGGAGGCTTTCGTATGTTCACCGTAAATAGCGGACTACCCTTGCGTGATCCGCCCTTCGGGCTTTGGTCAAGTATTGCGGTTTTAAATACGCAAATACAGAATACGGGCCGTAAATTCGGGGAACAAATTGCTCAGGAATCAAAATTTATTGCACGTACCACACCTTTGCGTTGTGGCCGGCGCCGCTGCGCGCCGGCGTCGCCGCACGCCGCTGCCCGCCGGCCACAGTTCTCAGTCAATTTATAATATCATATGTTGGGAGCCCCGCATAAGAGCCCGTTTATTTCTATATAAAACGAGAATCGTAAAAGGCGAGTACTATTTATTTTGTTTGTTAATTCATTTTATATACACGGTCTTCAAATATTAAAAAAATAATATTGGAAGAGATTTTTTATTTTACATTCATTTTGTGTCTGCGTTTCGCATTTTCAACCCACGGTTGTCGTGATTTTCTCGTTGAAATTTTCAGAATAAATTTATTTTTCTTATTTTATACATTATTTTACCTCTATTTTAAATGATATTTACTAAATTAATTGATTAAGGTTTTTTTTGTGAATTTTCTGATTAAAAAACTAAATTCATTATTAAAAAAATATATATTTTAATATTATTTGTAATTGTTAAAAGGTAGGAAGAAACAATAGTGTTTCTATATTAATGACAAAGAAGGAGAAATTAAAAAAATATACATTAAAGTAATTTAAAAAAATCAAGTGATTGCACTCTAATTAGATGTGAAAAAACAAACTAATATTAAATAACCTTTTAGATAGGCAGATTTTAAGTCAAAATTTACAATATTATAAATTCTATTCATATTTAAATCCGCCACAAGGTTCATTTTTAACCACTTTCAGATGAATTCCTCTTGTTTTAATAAAATAATCATTCGAGCAATTGAAAGAGCACATGTTTGGGTAAGTTTTCCCGTTACTTCCGCACACTGGAGTGTAGATTCTAGGGCAAGGGCACGGCGGTTCCTCCACTGACTGCACCAGTGACACGAAGCACAACGTCAGGGCTAAAACGACTTCAAATCAAATTAGAAAATATAACAAAAGGACATTCGATCTAAGTTGTGCACAGATAAAATTGATATTATGTGTTTATTATGTGTCAACGGTGCTCAACAGCTGATTTTTATCAGTATGAAGACAAATCATAAAATTCAAACAGCCGATTTTAGATTAAGGTTTGTAATAGGGAGTTTAATTTTTTTTAAAGCAAAGTTAACACCATGAAAAGAGAATATAAATAAATGTCTCGCGTCTTTGAAATCTACCCCTTGAGGTATGATTATCCCCTTATAATGGTGTAACGTTATTTTCTGTTGTAAATCTTTATTCACTTTTTAGGTGAATTTATGAAAACAAGTCCTATAATGAAATATATTAAAATAAAAATAAAAAACCTGACTAAATTGCGAGTAGAAAATGTTCAAGAAATATGTGCCTAATTTCAATCATGACAGAGATATAATTATTTTTCAAAAATGCGATTATTTCGATTAATTGAAATATTTTATTAATTATATATTGAACACAAAAAATGAAACGTCATTGAATTTTGAGCGGGAAGACTATAGCAAAGATTTATAATGGACAAGTTTCTTAGATATTTAGTTAAAAGTATGTAAACTTAAAGCATAACATGCACATTGTAAAAATTTAAAATAATAATATTTTCAATACTAATTAAATTATTTAATTAGAAAGATATACATATGAAATCAATTTTATCGAAAAATATTGTTGTTGCTACCGGTATATATTGTATGTTCTGAATAATAACAACTTCACAATAAGAATGTGTTTTCTTTAATAATAACATTTTCCTTAACGGACCAGAATTTTTACAAATTTCTTAAACATTTTTCACTCGTAATTTAGTCAGGTACCCATAAAATATTGTAGACTAGTTATGTTATACCTTATATTAGACTGATTAAAAAAATGAAAATGACTCTGAAATATCTTTAATAATTATAAATTATCGTTTGATTCCTGCAATCGTTCATGAATTACCATTAAAAATAATATAAGAATTAAAAAAAAATTCTATTAGTAGTTTACTTTATCAATCAATTAGAAAATTAACATTGATTTTATTAAATCTGTAGGAAAAGTAATACAATATCGGAATTTATTCCAAGAACCAATTGAAATGAATTACATATAATTATAATTATCCAATCAATGATAACTGAGCAATCATAATCAAAATATTTGTATATAATTGCACACACGGATACATGTCACATTAATTTTCTGACTTTTAAACTAATCTATTTTATATACTAGTTACAATCAATACCATACAGTAATACTACAATTTTAAAGTGAACTGTGAAAAATGATTACAATATATAACTTACATAATATTTTAGACATTTCCAATATTTTTCAAGTCGTCTATGTCGAAATATGTTAACAAAATCTTTTTCAGATATGAGTAGTAGTATTGAAATTTCACAATATATATATGTGAAAATTACTCGGTAATCTGCCTTGTTATCGCGCAGGATAATAATAATTCAGTGTTTCTCCAAATGTGAAATGAATTGTTTGATTATAATAGTGTCACCAAAAATAATTTTTGACTTTTTTAATGAATTTTTGCAGTAACATTATTCTGATCTAGTTTTAAAAATATTCCATAATATTTATTTTTGTCCGTGTTTTGTAGATTTCTAAATGATTGAGCGCGTGAGTTTGCAGCTGATTTGCTGTAATACGGTCCCCTTTCAGCCGTGAACACTCGCTGGCACCTCGGGGACTTGATCATCTCGCGTGCAAAGTATATTATGAAAGGTCAATGCTATTTTGTAAAACCTTTAAAAATAGGGTGATATATTTGCTAGCGTGTCTACAAAACACGCTTTGCGTCGCTTAACGCGTTTACTACATTTTCTTACAAATTGGGGTCCGTGAAATGATTACCTATTTATTATCCTTATTAATCAGCTTAATAACTATTATTTCTAGCATCTTATTCCTCAATTCTTTAATAGTTTTCAAATATACTAACAATGTTATTGTATCTGGCGTCTTTTTAATCTAATCTTTTTATCGGATTTTATTGAAATTATATGTACACAGTGATAATTCAAACAACAAAATATACATTTAAATGATAACTGCTGCAGATAACACGTCTAAAGTTGTCATGTTTTACGATATATTTTAATATTATTATAGAGAACACATTCTTATTGTGAAGTTGTAATTATTCAGAATATATTATATAAGTTGTATCAGTATGTCAAAAATTTAATAAAAATGAATTGTTAATTCTGGCGTCTGCTATCGGTTTACTCAAAGGCATTTGAGATTCCGTAAAAACAAAATAGATGGCTTTCAAATAATGAAATGATAGATGTATTAATTTGAAAAGTGTAACATGTAGGTTCGAAAATTTGTCGTCAAAAAGTACTGTCGCTATTGCATAGTTGGATAATGCACCTTCCCCGGTTTGGAAAGAGATCCAGGTTCGAGTTTCGGTAGCGCTACAACAATATTTTTGATAAAATTGATTTTATATGTATATCTTCCTAATAAATTAATTTAATTAGTACTTTTAAAATTAGCAATATTAACTTTGTGGTTAAAATTCAAATTTTTATTTATTATCTTTGTTTTATTAACCACTTAATTGAGTTTAAATATATCTACCGATTTCGAAAAATACAATTTTCTTCTTCAGGATGTCATAACTAACTAAAAACATATATTATCGTTTCTTTACCAGAATCTATTTTTTTTTTTAATTATTCGAGTAAATTTGTATTAAATTACAATTTGAGTTAGGTACTAAAATTATTTTTAAAAAATTGTATTTTTTTTAAATAGATTCTGGTGTTTTTAGTTAGTTATGACATCCTGAAGAAGAAAATTGTATTTTTCGAAACCGGTAGATGTATTTAAACTCAATTAAGTGGTTAATAAAACAAAGATAAAAAATAAAAATATAATTTAATTAGTATTCAATATATTTTAATAATTATTATACTTATTGCGATATAAGAAATCATTATATTTCTCATTTCATACACTTTCTACTACTTACTGCTGAATGAAAACTTCATGACTTCAATCATATTTTTGTTTCTCTGCCAATATTTGTCACTGTCAAGATATTGGGCATCGTCTAATGTTATCTAAAAAATATATCTAATTTGTTTTTATCACTGAATCACACGGTTGATTTCATTTGCAATTCTCAAAATATATTATATGACTCAGAGATTTGTACTCGTATATATATACCTGACGAATCACCTGTGTAGCACTAGCTGATAAGATAACTACACGTTTACAATTTTTTATTTTTTTATTCTGAAATTTATAGTATAATGAAAGTATTATACATTATTAAAGTTATATATATATATAATCGATTACCTCTCCAAAAAAGAAACTTGCTATTGTGTTTTGAAAGGGAGTTACACTATAATAATTTATATAATACATTTGTAATCTATAATATAATAGTTAAAGAATATCTAATTTAGTAGGTACATATATAAATTAGTTATAAAAACAGATATTTTCGTAAAAAATGCTAAAATATGAATTAGTATTGAAAGTCTTTCTTACGTGAAATAAAAATGTTATTCAATATTATATGCTCTAAAAATATTTATTTAATAACTAGCTCATAATAAAATAAAATTCAATATATTAATAATAATGATATAAAAATATTATAAATTTCGGGGTACATGTGTATCTTTAAAGTATTTCTTGATAGCATTGATTATTTCCTTGTTATTGATAATCTTTCTGATGTTTTCAGGTAAGCTGTTATTTTTTTTTCCTATATCCCAGGTGCTCTTTAATTCTAGAATTAAATAAATATTTTGATAAGAAATAGACAATGAGAAAAATCTATTGTTAATATTATCAGTTTGTTTAGAATGATAGAAATATGCTCACTGTCGAGATAAGAAAACATGTCGGGAGATTGTACCCTCGTCCAGGGAGCTAAGCGCGATGTGACTTATTTCATAAGCGCTTAGAATTGTTTAAAAAAGTACTTATATTATCAACATGATATATTTATTTATTATGTATATAAAATGTTAAAATTGTACATTAACCTAAGTATTTTATTGCTTGCTTCACTGGGCTTAGCGCATGTTGATGTAAATATTTAACATGGTTAATCAATAGTCAGCAAAAATAATTTTAAAATAATGTAAAAAGATGTAAAAGATATATGAAATGATACATTATTTTAAAAAAAATCTAGGGTAAACGTGAAAATTTGTTTATGTTATCTTAAATTGTGTCTCAGACGATAAAACTTTTGTAATGTAAGGTAAGTAATACATTAATGTTGACATTTTCAAAGATCCACTTAATATATAAGTTTCATTAATTTAAATGCTAACTAGCAATCATAAATCAAAACTATATACTTTAATACAAGTTTAATATATTAATAGTAACATTTTAAACTTTTCATTAATTTAAATGCTAATTAGCAATCATAAATCAAAACTATATACAATATTACAAGTTAAATACATTAGTAGTAACATTTTCAAAGTTCCACTTAATATAAGTTCTATCAATTTAAACGCTAATGGCCAATCATACAATAAATTAAAACTATTAATTTTTATGCAACTTTTATTGTATCCACAAAAATTCTATAATTATGAACAGAAACATATTTCTTTAAAATATTGTCCACCTGGATACCTAACGCGATACATTATTTAAATATTTTGTAGAAAGTATACTCTTACTAGACTTGACACTATCAGAATTTCAGCAAATAAGGTATAATCGTAAACTGTAAAGGATTAAGTCCAATTTAGTCCCTATAAGATGTAGTGTGTGGCTGTCCATGGCTGATAAACGTTAGGGTTGGTGCACATACAATCACACACAATCAGGAAATCTCATGACCTGGTGGGTACTTAGTGTATGAATATAAACTCACACACAGGTAATATGTTGTCATTAGAAGACTGAGCTGTTGTCCTGATCTCGCACATACTTCTTGTCGCACACACTATTTTCACTCTGGATATCTATCATGTTGGAAGGGTTACCATACTTTGGACACACGCTCGATTTGAGTTTATTATCTAATATTTTATTACATATTTGATTTGCCTGGGGTTTTCATTATTGTTTTATATATTAGGGTGTAAATTGTATAATTTTGGTGGAATTTATTTCAAAAAAGTGATTTACCTTTATACTATGTAAGCATGTTGGTATCAATGTCAAAGAAATGAAGGACAGAAAGAAATATACAATATAAACTAAATAATGAAATAACATTGTTCTTGATTGCAGAGAGAGAGTACAATAATTATTGATCTTTTCATTAAGGATTAAATATGAAGCTAAATATTTAATAACACTATGTTTTATATCAAGAATGAATGAACCTTTATAATTATTAAATATCAAAATAAAGTGAAAATAATTTTTATTTATTTTTTAATTCACGCGAAATTCTAGCTTTTCTACGAAATATGAACTCTGATCTTTACAGAGTTCAAAGGTTTATATCATGGAGCTATCAAAAATAAAATGTTTTTTAAGAATTGCTAGCAAATTTATTTTAAAATAAAATGCAAAAACCTTATAATTGTAAAAAATAATATATTCTGACAAAAACTGCGAAAAATAAATATATTTTATAAGATACTGGGGTGACATTGGTGTAATGTTTTAACTATATACAATATTATAACAAATTGTTGAGTTCTATCTTAATAATTGACACTACCCCTGGAATAACACGGTTTTTACAAATGTTGATAGAAAGACGGAGCGTTGGCCATCTTGGATGATATACAGTGTTGTTGTAGGTAAGATCACTTAGAAATTGTGAGTATGAATAGAATTTTATATATTTTTTATATGGTTGTTTAATATATCATTCAATATCTAAGAAGATATACAATGCATATGCATTCATAACTCGGATCTGCCTAAAAACGATATACAGTATACAGTATTGTTGCATTTTTCGTTGTCCTAAAACTTTTTTCAAAACATTTTTTTAAATATTAATTTAATAAAGGTTCTTGCTCACGAGCCTTAAGGACACGCGAAAGCTGATACTGAGGTCGATCACATCGGTTGTTGAATATTTTCTCCATATGAAATGCCCAAACATAGTTTAATTGAATGACTCAGCTACTGACTGTGTATTATGTATGTAGTATCCTTTACCGTCGCTGTAGTCGCCGGAGTTTGTCTCATATGTAATTTTTTAAAGTTATTCACATTTCTCATACATTTTCATACTCGCTCATATGTAATAGCTTTATATTATTTCATTCCTTTAATTCAACATTGCACGTCAATCCATTTTTTTAGAGATTTTTTGCAAATGGCCTTTAATTTTTTTTTATATTCGTATACTTTAATAAGATTAGTAAACTAATCAAACCAATCATATACCATATATTATATCTTATACATTGAAATATGTATTTACGTTAAGTTTTACAACGTATTTACCTAATCTAATGACATCTTGTTTAACTCTTTATCTATATAATTTTGAGCATTGATCATTTCACTTTATTTACTACTATACAGCAAGAACACTGTCTGCTGTAATACAGTGTGCTCCTAGTGTAGCAGGCAGGTTACCCAAATATATGTCTTAGTTTGCTCAAATGTTTATCCAATTATAATATAACACACTGTACTAAGAATCAAATAAATAAATAATAATAATTATTATTATTAAACATAAAATGCAATTGATTGATAAATTAATAAAGTGTGCAACTTTAATTATTTACAAGGAGTAGTAAATATTGTTATTTGACAAGTATAAAATTTAATCAGTGGTAATTTAGATAATAAATTAAATTGATTTTTCTATTATGTGTACTTGATAAATTCATATTACATCTCTAGACACTTACACTTACTTATCTGCTGAAATTGGTTTTAACCACCCTTATGAATACAATGGAGATTTCTGCAGCAATGGATGTGCAGTGCATCTGAAGCTTGGCGTATCTTTAATTTATTACCTAGATACAGCATCAGAGCCGCGGGCAGAATATGAGTAAAAACTATGAAATGGAGAAGACGTGCTGTAATATTCATACACTGGCATGTATTTTGCAGAATTACATAGTAAAATCTTAAAATTGTATAGGTAGGTAGTTAAAAAATATGAATCTAAAATCTGCTCAACCTTGTGACGCCTACATTTAGTCATGATTTTGCAAATATCTTAAATAATATTAAATTATATGTTCTATTATATGACGATTGATTAATTATTAAATAGTTTTGATTGATTAAGTAAATATGAAAACACTGATTTTATAACAAACGTTATTTTTTTTTTAAAAAAAACATTTTTTATTTCACAATATGACAAAAAAATAAATAAATTCTCATAAAATAACTGGTATCAATTTATATTAACAAAAGTATAACAAACTCTTTTTGTAGGTCAATGAATGAAAGTGAAGTTATTTTAAATACTAATTAAATGTATTAATTAGAAAAATATACGTATATAATCATTATTATCGAAAAGTATTGTTGTTGCTACCGGGACTCGAACCTGAATCTCTTTCCAATCCGGGGAAGGTGCATTAACCGACTATGCTACAGTACTTTTGGCGACAAATTTTCGAACTTATATGATACACTTTTCAAATTAATCTATCGTTACATTATTGTTTTATATGTACATCTTTCTAATTAATACATTTAAATAGTATTTAAAATATCACTGACCTATGTTCTGAATAATTACAACTTCATAATAAAAATATGTTCTCATTAATAAGATGCTATTTTAGATTGTTAACATTGTTGTGAAATTGTTTCTATCGGTAAATTCGACAACTTTACACCTATATACCAATATTTAAAATACAATTTTCAATCATTCAGACTTAAACATCACAAGACTGAAAAATACTCATTTTCGATTAGTGTAGTTTAAAAACACAAATATAATTGATTCAGAAATAATACTCATATTTTTGGAATCGTTGAAATAGGAAACTGAAAAATTAATAACAGTCACTGTTAAAATTAATAACTGTTAATCACAACTATAAAAAGTAAGATTTATATTACTTCATCGATAAATGTCAAACTCTACAATATATTTTAAAATTTATGATATGGTTTTTACAATGACAATGTACTAAATAATTATCTTAAATATGAATTAAATATATTAATTAGAAAAATATACATATAAAATCAATTTTGTCGAAAAATATTGTTGTTGGACCACCAGGATTCGAACCTGGATCTCTTTCCTAACCGGGGAAGGTGCATTATCCAACTATGCTACAGCGACAATATTTTTAGCGACAATTTTCCCCGGTTAGGTAAGAGATTCAGGTTCGAATCCCGGTGGCACAACAACAATATTTTTCGATAAAAATGATTTTATATGTATATCTATCTAATTAATATATTTAATTCATATTTTAAATATCACAGACCTATGTTCTGAATAATTACAACTTCACAATAAGAATGTGTTCTCCAAATAATTATCGTTATATAATGCATTATTTTTAACAAATGGTGGAATTCTTACGCTAATTCTCAAGCAATTCTCAATTCAGAGAAAATTATCAATAAATAAGCTCTGTGTATATTGAGTAACGTGTATTTTCGTGATGTGGTAACATTTAAAACAAAAAAAAATCTTTTAAGGAGAACTCATTCTTATTGTGAAGAAATATTGTTTTTGCGCTACCGGGATTCGAACATGGATCTCTATTTCCAATCCGGGGAAGTACACTACCGATTGTGTTATAGCGCCAGTATTTTTCATGACAAATTTTCGAACCTATATGTTACACTTTTTCAAATTATACATCTGTCGTTCTAATATTTGAATCCCCGGATTGGAAATAGAGGTTCAAATCCCGGTAGCACAAAAACAATCTTTTTCGACAAAATTGATTTTATATGTATATATTTATAATTAATACATTTAATTAGTATTTAAAACATCACATTCCTATGTTCTGAATAATTACAACTTTACAATAAGAATGTGTTCTCCTTAATAATAATATTTTCTGTAAAGGTGCAGAACTTGCACGTATTCCTTGAATATTTTAATTTAGTCAGGTAATTTAACCATAAAATATTGTGGACTAGGTCTTTTACACACTGTATATTAAAAAAAGTAATTGTAATTTTTATCATTATTTATAACAATTTTTTTCTCAAATCTTATCTGTACCTACCTATTCAAATACTAATAATTTCTTCAGCTTGTATTGGTTCAATCTATTACGTTAAGGACCTTAAGTTTAAGGTATATTGGAAGTAGATTACGTAGCTTTTCCAATTATCGTAAATTCGAAACACACAAATAAATGTGTCTGATATCAGTTTTTACCCCACAACTCGATAAACACACGCATTAAGCGGCGTTTACACGCATCCAGTGGGTAAACAGCGAATAACGGGAGACGATCGGAATATACTTTATAGCCAGATATATTTTATATCCCCACAAGATACAGCGGGATAAACTTTGTTACGGTATCAGTGAATGAAAAACTCCAGGGAAAGATTTGGAAAATCCATACGGATTTGCGTTTACGGTTGTTACATTGATGCTCCTTTGTTAAGAAAATAAACTAACATTTTAACCATAATAATCTGCCCTTGCGTGGAATTTATAGTTTTTTTACTACGTTTGATATTACGCATACAAACATTTTTTAAGTTATTATATGGATGGCGAATTTAAAAAAATCCTAATCCTATAAATACATTTTTCACAATAGACCTGTTCATATTTTATTATTTCAATTTGTTATTGAAATATTATACGAAGGCATTTTCATCTAAAATAATACAGTTGAATATAATTTTTATTTATCTTCATTACAACAATAAAATATAAATCAAAATACTACAAAATTATTAAAAAGTGGATTTCAATTTATTTTAGGAAACAATAATTTTAAATATGAAAATTAAAGTGTTAAATGAAGTTTAATAATGAAAAAATTAAGAAATAGAATAATTATTTGTTGTACGTATTATACATGTATGTCGACTGCATTCAACTTAAGAATCTCACGACAGAGATAATATGAAATAGGAAATGTTGAAAAATTTATTTCATGGGGCATAGCACAGACCAGTAAATGAATAGACTTGAAATAACGTTTTCATATAGGAGTGGGGTTTGAAACATTAGTTGCGATACGAGTAGCAGTCTACACTCATTATTTGTGGAAACATAAATCTGATAGTATATGACATATCGTATTTACTCTTCGAAAATTAAATCTTTGTGTAAACATGACGTATTTTTTTTACATTAATTCATTTAACATTTTTATTTTCATGTAACAGACTTAGTCCACAATATTTTATGAATAGACTCGACTAAATTATAAGTCGAAAATGTTCATGGGGTATGTGCCTAATCTCAACCATGTCAGAGATATAAGAATTTAAAAAAAAAATCGTAATTATACGATTATTTTTAATATTTTATTAATTCCAAATTATATATTAAATACTAAAAATAAATTATCATCATAGTTGCTAGACTATTTTTAGTTAAATGATTTAAATGGAACAATTTCACAAATATTTATTTTGAAGTACTTAGACATAAAGCTTAATACGATTATGTAAAAATTTCAAACAATAATATTATCCATAACAGTGCAGAATTTTTAAATATTCCTCGAACATTTTTGACTCATAATTTAGTCAGGTACCCTCCCATAAAATATTGTGAACTAGTTCTGTTACATCCTGTATTGTCAGCGTTTAAATTTTCATTCCAATCGAGTCATACATATATTTTTAAAAAGTCGCGGATCTATTTTTTTTTCTTCTTCACCCATCTTCACATACCTAACTTAATAAGAAAACAATCTATGTAATTCTTCACGCATTGTAGATATTTGTAAAATATCACACGAGTATATACACAACGTGTATGGTAATGTTTCAAATGAACGAAACAAATATGCCAAAACCCTTGATATGACATACTCTTGGGTTTTAACACAGGCCAATTTTTGTTAGATTTATTTTGTGCACACACAAAATTCAATAAAATTTCAACTACTTCTAAAATGACAAAGGTTAATAATGTATCTACTTTTATAATGATCTATTATTTATTTTTTTCATAAAATAAATTATTATTAAAATATAACTCATAATACTTACTCACCGACAGATTTAATGTTTTCATTAAAAATTTGAGTGTCAGGTCATGCACGTTAATGTGTGGAAAAATCTGTCAAACGTTGGATTTAATTAAACATAATGTAATTTGTAGTCTTAAAATAATAAATCTAATGTGAATGGAATTTCTTTAAATTTTTTAATAGTATTTATTTTTTTCAGATACTCATACGTTATAATTTATTATTGTATTTAGGTATATACCTATAACATTAACACCTGCTTTGGGCAGGCTTTGTGTACATTTATTTGAAGGAATAATACGCCAGACCAACATTATTTATTAATGCGTGTATATATTATTTTCGATATAAAAATAAAGAAAACCTAAGATTGTTTCATGCATGCAAATATACTCGTAGATGAAAATGGGAAATATGAAAATCCTCAAAGAGAACACATTCTTGTTGTGAAGTTGTAATTATTCAGACCTATGTTCTGATATTTTCCTATGATATGGTGTTTTCTCCTTAATAATATATAAGTTGTATTAATGTGTACAAAATTTTATAAAAATGAATTATTCATTCTGGCGTCTCCTATCGGATTACTCAATAATATTTGAGATTCCGTAAAAATAAAGAAGATTGTTTTCAAATAATGGAACGATAGATGTATTAATTTGAAAAGTGTAACATATATGTTCGAAAATTTGTCGTCAATGCATTGTGTTAGTATATCATAATCGGTTAATTCACGAAGAGATCCAGGTTCGAATTCCAGTAGCAACAACGATATTTTTCGATAAAATTGATTTTATGTGTGCAACTTTCAAATTAATACATTTAATTTGTAGATATTTAAAAATATATGAAAATCCCTTATTTTTTTATACATATTGTCAAAATTTGTAATAGTATCTAAATATTGAGCATTAGTTCAGGATTTTTAGTGTCTATATTTATTAATTGTGTTGTTATAGACTTCGTATTACCTAATTTCAATGCCTGTTGTCAAATGTAATATATTCATTCATAAAGCTTACATTTATATGCTCATATGTCACATCATGGTTGAACATGGAACGTATGAAAGAACTGAAGGAATTAGAAGTAGATAGGAGCAAGAATAGAGATATATTTTGATTATATTTGGCCTACTGTATATAGATGATAAATAGGTAGCTACCTAAAACTAATGAGATATCTAAATTTGTACTACAAAGGAAGATAACGAATAAATAATTACCTGCTATTAAATTTAACAAGATTATATTGACTGCATATAATAAAGATTAATTCAAAATTGTTTCACCTGAGTGTATTGTGTCGAAGTCAATGGACATTTATAAACATGATGACATCAGATTTATCATAGGCTTGTACAGTGCAATTTCGTAGGGTCGACAGATCTCAGAATTCAGGTTTCTATCTATTATATCAATAGAGATCTAATAAGAATGTTATATATACTATTTTTATTTTTGTGTTTGAATTTTTTGGTCAGTAGAATTCGTTTTGTTTCTTCAAATCTATTTTTAAACATATCATATAAATGTAATGAAAAGTTATGTAATTATCGCGTAGAGGTAAACACGATTAGTATATTATGTCCACCCTTGTTAGAGTATTTAATTATACTCTACAATATTTATAGAATAATATATATATTTTTTTAATACAGATTAAAGATGAAGTGATAAATTTTTGTGACATAAGATTTGCTGCAAAATATTTTCATTTTTCAAAACATTGTGTTGCATGATAAAAAATAAAATTTTAAACCACAAATGATAGATCTTATAATTTTAAAGGTAATTAATCTTAAATTTTTTACTATTAAAAATTGACTTCTTCATATCATTCTTGAATATTAGGATTCGGTTTATTCGCTTTCTCTTAAAACGATACTTTTCCCTTTGCATAGAATGTAGAATTTTGATTTCTTGTACGGCAAGAAAACAGCAAAAGATCTTCTCCAGGCAAAACTTTGTCAAAAATACTACCACTGTAAAATTTTGAATTCGCAATAAAGCTTAACTCTCCGTTCAAAAATATAGCACAGTTTGCAATTGAATCAAATACGATCTAAAAGTTTATTAAAATGGAATTCATTTGAACTGAATAAAATAAGTTAAAAAATCTACATAAAGAGCGATGGAAATGCAAATGTCGACAGAAATTTGAAAATTTTCCGGTAAATGATACATGGTATTTCAAAATGGGAAATATTATTTCCTTTATTCAGGCATTTGACTAATAAACAATATTGAAGGGAAAATTATTTTTGAGTTTAAAATTCATCCACTGGAAACCGCAACCACCCGTTGTGAAGAATAATAATGAAATTTATTATATTTTACTGTTTACCATAAAAATATTAAATATACATTTTTATATATTATCGTACACTTTGTGTATCAGGGGTCTGCCTTTACTTCTATTATATATCTATCTTATTGCAGTGGGATAAAAATTATCTTTTTCGAGTGTAGTACATTTTACATTCATCATAGTATCTGAATCTTTATTCAAATGCAATACTAAATATGTAAATGTAACAAAATATGTAAGGTGATATTTCAGAATAAAAGTATTGTAACAAATTATATGTTAAATTTATTACATTGAAAAAGAATACTACAATCTAATCTCTTTGAACTGTATCATCTAGCTTACCATTAAATCCATCAGATAAAACCTCATGCGCAATTCCAATACAAAATCCTGGTTGACCCCTCCGCCATTACTTCGGAGCGTCCTTCCAGGTGAACAAAGATAATTAGTGCAGGAGTAATTAAAGAAGTTGACGTAAATAAAAAATAATAAGAAGAAAGAAAGAAGACGAATAGGAAAAATAAGAATTTGACTTATTTGCTGTAAGAAGATAAATTTTTACGATACAATTAGGATTCGAAATACTAGAAAATGAGCGCTTGAAAAATTAATAACTGGATTTACTATTCAAGTATTTCTAACTTATTTCGTCAGAGTAACGCTCACCGGAGTTGGCCCTTTCCTCAAACAATTGTTGGTTTGATAGGAGATCTCTATCTTTACAATATTTACAAATAGTATGTACTCGGATTAACGGGACGGCGGCCCTAGGCCCCGCCATCTGGCGACCCACCCAGCTCGAAGCTGCGAGTAGAATAATGTACCAAGGCCAGCGAGCATTCTTCAATACAAGGTGACCGTCGCGATCCCTGCGGTCAACATTGGGACTACTGCTTGGTGATTTCGCCGAGCGCAAAAATATGCAACCAGGGTATTTACTTTATAAATTAAGTACTTAAGTAACATTCTTTTGTCACCTATAATTCGCAATGTGACAATATATATTTATTTTTAAAATAGTACACATGTAAATATATAATGTGATCTAAAAAAATAAGATCAAAATGTTACTTTTTACTAAAACTTATCTTGTACATATTTGCTTAGTTTTATTTTGAATCTATGTAGTTTTTCCTCCTGTCTTGTATCATTTTGCATTTAATTGAAGATCTTCATCGCACTGTACATCATCAATTTCTGAGATTTAGCCATCTTTCTAAATGGCAGTCTTAGTCCATCTTTTCCTCTTTTATGATGTTCATGTTCATGTTGATTTATTCTGAATAATAACAACTTCACAATATAAATGTCAAAAATTTAATAAAAATGAATTGATAATTCTGGCGTCTGCTAACAGATTACTCAAAGGTATTTGAGTTTCCGTAAAAATAAGGCAGATGGCTCTTTCAAATAATGGAACGATTAATTGTATTAATATCAAAAAGGTTACCTATAGGTTCGAAAAATTTGTCGCTAAAAATATCGTCGCTGTAGCATAGTTGGATAATGCACCTTCCCTGGTTTGGAAAGAGATTAAGGTTCGAATCCCGGTGTTGCAATAACAATATTTTTCGATAAAATTGATTTTATATGTATATCTTAATATATTTAATTCATATATTTTCCTATAAATTCTGCCGATATTATTTTAGTGAAGATTATATAATTATATAAATTATAATAAATAATAAATTAATAATAATAGCATATAAAAAATGATTATATTTAAGGTTTTCACGGGTAAAAGATAACAGATTATTTTCTGAGGAGGACTTTTATACTCCTAAAGTTTAGATTAAATGTCATTACTCATTCTCAAGGGTCTTTTATCCTAAATCCTGCTCTAAACTGACGAGTAAACTCGACCGTCCGAAGCAAGAGACAGAATTTTTAATAGTACTTAATATTATTAGTTAACGTATTTAATGAAAACAAGTTGGCTTGTAATTTAGTAACTTTTTAATAACCATCTTTGTGCACCCGTAATTACCTTGCTAAGTGGTTCTTTGAGTATAATCAATGAACTACTTATAATATAACCACAATCATTATTATAGATATTTTTAACTTAGAATCATTACGTATATGTAGAGAAACAGAGAATTTTTAAACATAAAGATAACATGAATAGTGGAAATGACTCCATAAGAATTCCACTCACCTGGACAAATATCTTAGATACAGCTGTCCATGAAAATACATCCATTCAAAAAAACCCAACAAAATTCTCCTATAAATAAGAACAAATAATTTACAATAAATCTTTGTAATATTTTGTTGATTCCTACATAAAATGTTTTGACTTTGGTTGACTCGCGTTATTTCTCAAAAGCCACAAGTAGAAAATAGAATCTTGTCGAGAATTGTTTGTACTTCCTGGCTGTCAAATTGACAATATGTACCTTCAGCGAGTAAAATAGTGCTCTCCTACCGAGGAAGACTGGAATCGGTCGATAAGATTTTATTGTTGTACCCTACCAACAAAGTAAAATGAGTTCACGTTTTGAAAAAATCTAAACATGTATAGAAACATACAGGGTGCGCTGTTAGAATCCAGATAAAGTTGTATTTGAAGTTAACGCTATATTTGAATTCAGGGTTAGATGCTAGCTGGTGCTAAAGTTAGCTAAATATGTCAGTAAGACTTTCATAACCTCAAAATGACCGAGCCTGTCATTCCAAGTATGGAGGACGATAGAAAAGCGGCGATTATAAAAAGCTTTTGTGCTGGAAGAACTCCCACCGAAATTATTAAATTCTTCAGGTACCCAAGATCGATTGTATATGACTGTATGGGACGCCCACAACCCTAAGGACATCCCTGTGGTGAGCAAGATATCTACGTACTGAGCGTCGTCTCAAGTGAGAGTGATATCATACCATAGCACTTCTTCCAGAAGGGCAAAACGGTCACGAAGGACGTTTATTTAGAGGTCTATGGAGACTGTGGTCTCTAGGAGATCATATATCTATCAACAAGATGAAGCACCCGTTCATACGAGCCATTTAGTACAAAATTGGCTCTCTGACAACGTTGACATGTTTTGGTCGAATGACTTTTGGCCTCCTAACAGTCCTGACCTAAACCCTCTGGACTAATATGTGTGGGGCGTAATCGAGAGACAAACCAACAAGTCTAGGCACCCTAACATCAACTCCCTCCGGGCCGCTATCGAGGCATAATTTACTTACGGCCATGAACCGCTATCAGTTGAAAATAGCATGCTCGCGCTTTAGGGCGAGGATCGAGGAGGTGATAGGGGCACAGGGTGGCTATATAGAATGAAAGTTCCCAGCAAGGATCTTTTAAATGAAATATAATAAAAAAATTTAGAATCTTCGTATATTGGCTTAAATTAACAACTTTTTGCAATAAAGTTTTTTTGTCCGGATTCTAACGGCGCACCGTGTATACTTCTTTGGTCACATTTTTACTGATATATTTTGGTTAAATTTACCACGTGAACTTTATATACAACAGTTTTAATAATAATAACCGATATTTTTTGTAATTGCTTTAAACTTTTTAAATAGAAAATTAAAAAACTAAACGTTCATTTGTATATACATATATATACAGAGTGTAACAAACCTGTTCCACAATAGTTTATAGGTGGATACCTGACTATATTAAGAGTCAAAAATGTGCAAAATCTGCACCGTTACGGAATAAAATATTATTTGAAATTTTTACAAAATCGTGTGTAGCTTTAAGTCTACGTACTTCAGAATAAATATTTGCAAATTTTATCCATTATTTATCTATATCTTGGCTTCAGACCCTAATTTATCAAAGTTTAGCCGCTCAAAATTTAATGAACATTAATTTCTTGAATTCAATATATAAATTAAAATCAATTAAATATTTCAACTTTGAAATAATCGCATATTAACGATTTTTTTTAACGCTTATATCTCTGACATGGTTGAGATTGGACATGTATTCCTTGAACATTTTCGACTTATAATTTAGTCAGGTATTCACCCATAAAATATTGTGGACTATGTCTGTTACACCCTATATATACAAATATATCTAAACGGTGTCATCAACTTCACACCTAGTGTGAAAATGAAAAAGTAAGAATCAATTTTTTTTATCTCACAATAATCTCTGTACATGCCACTCAAAAAGTAAAGAATGAATTTTATTTGAAGCTAAAGAAAAAGTGTGATGAAGCTCCAGAACATGGTACTTTGGAGATTTTAATGTTCGAATAGAAAATTAATGAAATTGCTTACAGATCGATAGCAGGAGAAAATAATTTCAAGGAAATAAGTAATAACAATAATAAATTTTGCAACAAGTAAAAACATGGAAATTTGAAATACTTGATTTTCATACAAAATAATCATACCTTACCTAGTAATGAATGTGTGGGCCCTGCACGCGCCTCACAGTTATCTGGTTGGAAAACTAGGCTCGTATTAACCTTAACCTTAATACCTGGTACCGACCCGCGAACCAGATAATAATACATCGCACCTTAGCCGCTCCGGAAGCCAACAATAACCATTCGGCCTTAAAGGACACATCTTCAGTAGACGCTTCTCGCTATAGTCTTAGTCTTTATTTTCACCTCAACTTGTTTGCTGAAAATTATGCATAGTACCTCAATAAACGCCATCAACTTTGAGTTGTTATATTATTTAACCTACCTGTTCCAGCCACACATACAGATACATATCCGCGCACACGTCTATACGCACTTCGCGATATCATATACGACGATCAAACTGAGTGCTGGAGAGATTACGGCCCCTATTTCTGTTCCATCTGTCAAACACGAACAAACATTAACACATATACAAGTAACAAACAATAAACCTATTCTCTAAAAATGTATATCTCTAATAGGTCATGTAATGATTCATCATTGTCATGTGTGCAAAAAATACATGTTTCGATGATGCAAAAACATTTATTTCAATTGTTTCGAAAAGCAGTGCAGAATAACCTCTCGATATAAAAATTTCTTTAAAGGGTAATGAGTAGTGATGAGCTCAAAATAACGAACTGTGAATCAATATTTTGAGTCACACTCACTATTAGTGATTGAATATCTGGAAATATCGTGATTCATGATTGATTTTTTATTTGATTTATATTTGGTTGTGAACCGTGATTCGGCGCAAGTACATATGAAATAAAAATATTAATGTAAGAATGGCGTTATAATTCATGATAAGCGCCATCTAGTAGATTCTGCCAAAACGTTTTACGCATTTTACCCGAAATGCGGAAAAATTTGACCCCAAAAATAAAATACCCTTTTTAATTTAGTTTCATTCTCTTTGCGATGATACTAAATTAGATATATATTAATTATATATGCTAGAATATTTTTTACGCAAATGAAGTTTGAAAAATATAAGTAAATACGCTAAAAATTATACTTTATTTATTTATTTTATGTATTGTGATATTGTGCGGCGCTCGCGTATTAGTAATGAAACTGTGATCACAGTCACAGTTTTCAATCACTGATATTTTCGAAAACCAATCACAATCCCACCAGTGAATCAAGAGTAGCATTTTTTCTCATCACTAGTAATGAAATACAATAATAAAATTTGGGAAAAAAAGAAAACGAAAGAAAAGACAATGTTTACACAAGGAACGGGATGTAAGAAGAGTGAAAGGAATTTGACATAGGAACAGGATAAACCAGGAAGCACAATTTATCTCCTGTAGTCGCAGCTCCTAAACTTCAGGAACCTTCTGCGATGATCAGCACGAAGCACTGTAATCCACAACAACGGGTTCGGCACGCACACGCGAGGAACCAAATACACTAGCAATAAGTAACTTTACAAAATTTCAAGTAAGTGATGAGCACATAGCAGGACATCCACCTTTCTTGACAGTTCAAAAGTCATGGAAAATATACAGAAAAGGTCGTGCTCTGGGGTGAGGGTAAAGGAAGGAGGGATAGTAAATATAGTGGAGCATCTACACACGCGCACGGTGATCCATGAATCTGTCATAAATACCGAATAGATAGTGATCCAAAAATCTAAATAGGACAGGATAAATGTATTAAAAAATTGCTATCATAAAAATAAGTATCCATCCTGAAACATCACTGCAAGAAAAATACATAAATATAGTAATTTGAGAATTTACTTAATTCTAAATCACCAAGGTAGTCTACGAAGTACAATGAGATATCCAGGAACCGACATTTACAGAAGTAATCTTAACAACAAAACGATTTAAAAATAATGAAGCTCCCAGGGAGGATAAAATCCACAACGAACTTATAAAGCACGAGAGTAATCAATTACGTAGGGAAATTAACGTATTTATAAAGAATTTATGGAACTAAGATGTGATAGCCAACGCAATTATTTGCCTACTCACAAAAAAAGGGTTTTGTAATAACTACAGAAATACTTTTCTCTTGGTTTTTCTTCTACTTCTTCAACGGCCTTGTTGGATTTAGAAGTCCATGACCGCAGTCACAATATAACGCTATTACTCGTCTATGTCTCGCAGGTCTGCCTTGTGCAGTAAATAAATCTCTCCTCACAAAACCACATATAAAACCTTTGCAAGCCTCCTTGTTAGAAAACTAGAGATACATAAATGCTTAACTGGAGGTAAGTAAATACCAACAGATCGCCTCAATTTACAATACAAATGATGAAGATTAATCACATATGTGAAAATAAAAAACTTTTTATTCTACTTGTTTAGTTGGCTTGAGACGCGTTTCGACTTGCGAGTGCATTATTAATCTAATAATTTAACTCCACAACTTGTATTTATAACTATAATGGGGGACAGCTATACAATTTTATTTACATGAGGTGAAAAGGAACATCATTATTGTATTATATTATCATCACCAAAAAATGGTGCTACTTCCTTTTTCCTATGTAGGCCTATCGCCTCCGCAATCAGCAATATCGCCGGCGACCCTTGAATGCATTCTGCATATATATGAGTGTAAAACTAGGCTCTCATCAACTCCGCCAACCAACCAATCACCAACCTATAAACACATATTGCTCTCCCTTTACCGCAACAATCGTTGCAACATCCCTACCATTTCTCCCTCTTTTTTCTTTTTATTTATTTATAAACACACCTATGTATCTAAATATTTTTGTGGATTTTCATTATTAGTATCATATGTTAAATAGTTATTATGTTTGTTACAATATGTTAACACTGTCAAAAAAATAAAAATATATACTTCTAACTGCAACTGGGCAACGACCGTTAATAAACGTCTGTCAACTGTCAGTTGTCTTTAACATTAACCTTCTGATTCTTAACATACTCGTATAATTATAACATTTAATCGTTATCGCATATACACACAACATATCTCTAAATACCTTACTTTTATAATACGTGTTATTTTTTAATAACGTTCATACTACTAATAAACCACGTATGTTATTATAAAAATAACATTTTCTATGATTTAATTATAATTTTATGATATCCTTATTTATAATACATATTTATATTGTGAGTGGCAGACTATTATTTTACGATCATTGTTCCGCTAGATTTTCTATTTGGGAAAAAAAACACTTTCATAATGCATTTCCTAAAAAATATCAAACCGCTTTAAGACATGCAGAGTTGTTATCATTTCGTATTAGAGCTGTGACATATATTATTATGTTTATTGAAAAATGATCCATGGTATTCAATTTCAGACTAACCGCACGACGTTTTTTCCAGCGAACGAAAAAACGTTTTATTTCCTAATAAAATGAAGAACTTATTTTATGGTCGCGTTATCATGTTTCCAACAAATTCGCCTTTTGACAACCCGAGTCACATTGTAATGACGGTGAACAAACCTTCGGCTTATTTGAATACAAGTTACACACACGATACCAACCCTCCTCCGACCTCCCCCTGTACGAAAAAAGAAATGAAATATGATATCCAATATCTGGATACCTACGTTACAATTTCAAGTTAAATTTTATGCGCAAATTTTACATATATAAAGGCATCGTAAAATTTGGCCCGAACATGCGAAGCCGGCGTACTTGGGGCGCTTTTAATAAATCAACTTTTTGTGGGGCTAAAATCGATGTGCAGGTTCTTTATTGCGAGCGCCCATACATTACTTTACTCCGCAACAGCATGCGAATGGCTTGTAACGTTATCGCAACAATACCAACATGTTGCATAATAAGCCGAGTATTTTGTTTCAAGGAATAGCATGGGCGCGAACACAGCTCAAATACTGAGAAATTACACATTCAAGAAATTCCCCGTACGGATATCCATAAATACCATAAACGACGTCTAACGTATAGGCTTCGAAATTTGATAAATTTTATTATATATATCAAAAGAATACAGGTAGGTTAACAACACAAATATATGGGATGGTTTTAAAAATAATGTTTCATTTCATTACTGTAATTTGAAATATGCTTGAAGATTTCCTTTAAAAACTCCAATAAAAAAATTCTTGCTGACATTATGCTTACAATACAATTTTTATGCCGATAAGTAAATTGCGATGTCTTCCACTAGAGAACACAAACTTCTAAATCAAGTCACTTGGAAGAATTTGAAAATTTATATATTTTAGGTACCTTATAAATTGTAGATATCAATAACCTAGATTATATTTGTGAAGATTCAAACCAGTCGTGTTTTGCTTGATTTCCTTAAAAGATTAGAGATTTAGATTAGAGATTTGTAAGACATTCATTTTACGTGATATTCAATTAACTCAAGAGGAGCCGCTAATCAATTGAAATAATATTGGTATGGCAGCAGCACTTGAAATCATTAATTATTTATCTGGAAGATTGCGATTATCGTAAGGCTGTGGATAGCGTGATGCTGTGATTAGCTACCTTCGAGGCGATACGGGGTCAGGGTTGCAAAGCGGTTGGGGGCAGAGCCCTCGTCAATAAATCGTATTAAGAGTTCAAATGGTAAATATACCTTATTTTAACATCATTTTGTTATTAGTGATTCGAAAACAATGGCGAGTATTAAATTTTTCATGAAGAATAGAATAGTTGTCAATTTATTAAACTAATAACCAGCTAATTTATTGATTAAAATTGTACATGTTTATACACGTTGCATTAGTTATATATGTATATAAATATATGTAGGTCTATCGATTCCATTATCAACATTAACGCCGATGACCTCTGAATGCGCCTCTCAACTACCTGTGTGTAAAATATGGCTCCTGACAGCCACAAAAACGCCCGGTACCAACGATGCGACATACCACAATAACCATCAACCAGAACCGCCCGACAGGTCAGCTCCCGAACGCCACTTCCCTAGTGGCTGCCTTCCGGTCAAAATCATTAGCAAACGCTCCACGGTGTAGACTTTATATTGCATATTTTATAACTGTAAAATCATTTTTTTCCCTTGTCATATTTAATTTATATAAAAAAAATGTTGTTTATAAAACCTCAATAATAACTATGTAAAAGGCAATCCTTGTCGTAAAACTGGCATGCAGTTTGGCAAAAAATAAAATTATAACGTATATATATATACTGTACGGATTGGCGCGTTATTGCAGCGCATCTACAATGTTTACCGAAGGCCGTATACATGGATTCGTTCCGCTTCTGAGACATCGAGTTGCTGGCGTAAAGCTGCGGCTGGAGCTCAGCACCAACTCTCTGGTGTAAGCGGCGCTCTCATGGAAAGCTCGTTCCCTAACCAGAGAATGGCAATGCCTACATAATAGCTACATATACAATGGCCGTGACTGAAGTAGTTATATATGTAATATTTATATTTTGTGTGTATATATATATATATATATGTGTGAACATTTTACTTTTTATTTATTAATATTTTTCTCGGTTTTCTTTTTCATAGCATTATATTTATTTCATAACCTTAATGTATAACATAATATGTATTATCTCTATGGCGAATCGGGTTAAAAACAAACCTGATCACGCTGGAATAAACACATTATTATTATTATTATATATGTAATAAAGTCGAAATAAAAAAAAAACAATTAGTCCTATTTCACATGCTGTGAAAATATTTTCCCTGCATATACTACAACTACATGAATAAATAATTTAGAATTTGATACTTAAACGAAATTCTACAATCTCTTAGAATGTATGTATTCCGTATAATTTACTGTCACGTTGGCGTTATTTTCCACGTTAAAACGAATCAGAACGCGCGGTACAGAAAAATTATAAAGTTCAACGTATCCGCGACCTTTTCAAAAATGAAATTAGAGTATCCATTCATATTCGATGAAATTTTAACACAACAGCTTGATTATTCATCCATCTTGAGCCTTTGACAGCAGCTTTCCACCGCGCGACACCACTCGCCGTCATGACGTCACGATTGGTGACGATAAGGAAGAGAAATGATTTATTTTCCATTATTTTTATGTACAATGGAAACATTCGCCGCAATAATAAATTTAAAAATATTATTAAGGAGAACACATTCTTATTGTGAAGTTGTAATTATTCGGAACATGTGTCCAAAATTTAATAAAAATGAATTGATTATTCTGGCGTCTGCAGTCGGTTTACTACTCAAAGCTATTTGTGATTCCCTAAAAACAATGTAGATGGCTTTCAAATAATGGAATGACAGATGTATTAATTTGAAAAAGTGTAACATATAGGTTCGAAAATTTGTCATGAAAAATACTGGCGTACTTCCCCGGATTGGAAATAGAGATCCAGGTTCGTATCCCGGTAGCGCAAAAACAATATTTTTCGACAAAATTGATTTTATATGTATATATTTATAATTAATACATTAAATTAGTATTTAAAAATATTAATCTTCAACATTTTGTTATAGTTATTGCTACACATTAAAATATGTAAAATGTTGAGTAATTATAGCCACATGGTCCGTGGCTTAAAAAAAGAGGCTTGAAAGAACCCGAATATATTCAAATAGTTTCCTTCTAAGTGTTAATTATATTCAAACCTGCTCACTTTGCATTTAAATGAAATTAAGATTAAAACTTAAATATACTTCATTCAATCCAACCTCAAAAATCACGATCTTTCGACTTTAGAAGTGCGAACAATAATGTTGTTTGTGTTTATTAATATTACATATGAAAATATTAATTAATTTTAGCTAACTAATTTACCAAGACGCCGTTTCCCCGCGGGGGTAGGCAGAGATAATAGAGCGCTACTATCTTCTGTCCTGACACACAATTCTCGCCTCATCCACGTTCATACATCTTCTCATACAAGCTCGATTAATATTAAAACCATTATATCTTAAATTATGGAAATATTCGTCACGGTACAACGAATCATTAGGAAAACAATTAGCACTGATTCAAGCAAGAGAAAATGAAATGATGCAAATAAATTATTTTATTTTATTCTTTTTCTGCCACGGCATTCCATCCCTGGGTGAGATTTGGTCTCCCCCATGAGTGCTCTTCACCAACTCCTATCCCGGGCCATTCTTGTCCAGTTCCCAGATCCTCCTATCCTGCTCTAGTCCTCTTTCACACAGTCAGCCCACCTCTTCCTTGGTCTACCTCTAGGTCGCTTCTACTGGAGTTTCCACTTGGCCATGATCTTTGATGTCCTGTTATCTCGCATTCTTTCGACATAGCCAGCCTATCGCAGTCTTTGGGACCTAGAGTTTCTTGCTCAATCAAATTTCGAGATTCATGATTAATTTTTATTCTGTAGGTTCCATTTTCTAGTGTAGGTTTTGATTAATTTTCGTATTTAACCATACCGAGAACGATACCACGCGCCTGCATGTTTTTTTTCGAAATCGAAATTACTTAACTTTTTAAAGATCAACGGCCAAAATTGGTTAATATGTTAACCAGTCGCGTTAGTATCTAAATTTCCAATACCATCCATAGTAAAGTCAACTTTATTATCTCAATATATTGTCGAGAATGTTCTTTGGTTAATAAATTGATCCAACGGTGTGATGTTTGCGTTGTTCCCTAATAATCAATGTGTATGTATCATAAAATTAACATTTAATTAAAATTAACAAATACGTATCATAAAATTAACAAGTGACCGTGTGGGCGTAGACCTGACAGAATTCGAGCGCAGTGTTGCATCTTTGGAGCTGAATTTTAAAGGCAATTTTACGATGTTCAAGTAAAGGTAATTTTATAATCGTTTAATATACAATTATATGTACATTTATAAATAAAAGTCGTATAAATTAACAGTCTGTAGTACTCTTTGTAATATTTTATCGTCACATTGTAATGTCACAACCTCAAATTTCAAAGTCACAGAGTTTATGTAATGTATAAATCATAATTTGCTTTAATTTCTTATCAATTCATTTAGGATCGGAATAGTTTTAAAATTATTTATTGACAAATATTACATTTTTACTTTCGACGTGACACAACCAAAACTTTATCAAATATTTCTGTAATATTTACATGAAAATTTATAAATTCTTATAGTTTTTATTATATTTTTTTAATTACAGAAAAATTAAACTGTTACATGATCAACAGTTATATATTATATAAAGAAACCATAAAATCTAAGGGCAATCGAGAAAAACTAATGACAATTAAATTTAGGAAAACAAAGACGTCTTAGTAAAACGTCACAAGCGGCGGCCTGTCGCCGTGTAGGTACTTGCAAATATGACTACATATATTGTTATGAATTTGAATAAAAACAGAGCATTCTGCTGGCGGAAGCCATTCCCGATTTTGCCGCCGTAGTGGGCTTTATATTAAACACCTCTTGTGTTTCATTTCTTTCGACCTCATAATCATCATCATCATCATCATCGCTGGTTGAGAGATGCTGATATCGGCGAAATTAACATTTACCTCTTAAACATACATCTTATATATCATACATAAAGTGTATGTGTAAAAAGCAATTACAAAGTGGACTTTCAATATATTATTTAAGAGAATTTGTGACAACAATTATTTTAGGCTTCGTATCGAATCTCGTTGTCAGAATGTACGTCGCGTATTTAAACTAAATCTCTGAGATTATCTCCTTTCATGGACATGAACCTTAAGTTAAATTAAGAATTATTTAAAAAAAATAACTGTTTAAAGATTTTGGTGAAACTTTGAGGAATTCTGGCCTCAGCATCTGGGTTAGGTGAAAGAGTCTTCATCAAGTGAGCATCTTACATTCTGAAAACCAAAACTCATCTTTTGTTTACCACAAATCAATTGTATCCAAGTTGTTCCTTAATAGCGGAGGTTCACGATCCAATCTCTCGATGACCACTCCTTTCGGCATCTCGCAGTTCTAAGCATTGAAAATAAAAGTAGTGCCTGTTGGTCGGTCCAGCGAGTGAAGGACCTATTTATTCCTCTAAATAAGTATAGTTTCCTAGCCGATGTACTGATATATAAAAAACGTCAAGGATGACAAAATGATATAGTCTAAGAAATCCAGAATTGTATTGGAAAAGGAACATGTCGTCGCTGTGCATAGCGGAAGCACGGTGAAAGATCCAAATAGAACCCTATTTATTTATGATGTGACATTGTGTGTACAATGCTTCGAACTATTCCATGAGAATGGCTGTAAAAAATATTATTATTTGTCATTTATTATTAAAAATACTTATTTATTAGTAAGTATTTATATTTGCCAAAAAACGAACTATTTTGTAACATTTCCGTATATTTTCATTAAATAAATTTATCAATATATTGACCAATGAAAATTTTGTTTTTTCTGACAAACTAATGATTTTTTTTAATCAAATTTACTTAATGTGAGTAATAAGTATTTTAAAATATGATACCTAGTTCAATTTCAAATGCCAAAATAATTCATTTGGTTAAGGCACCAAATATCGATCCCGGTACCTCTCTCACACTAAGCGAGTACTACTAGACAGTGGTGTTGAATTATTGTATAAGAATTTAATTAAATTAATTACTTACTTTCATATTTATACATTCTTAACGTCTAATTTTAAAACCTATATTTAATTTTATTTTAAAACTAGTAACACTTGTTAACTTTGTAACGTACCTGTATTAATAAAGAGTTAATATTTGTAAGCTACTATAATATAGTAAAGCATAAATATTTGTTTATCGGCAGTCTAGTGATATGTAAGTATCACTGTCTGTCGTGTAGGAGATCGAAGTTTAGTTTCCTCTCAATGATGTTAACTATTTTATTTTTCTATAACGGTATGTATGAACTTTTTTCTAACCAGAATAATTTATTATTTGCAGGAGTGGTATGATATATCTGAGACATGTAACGAAATTATTTATTTGTTTATGAATGTGCAGGTTTTAATATAACTAATAGCTTATGAAGTTATTATCTAGTGGTTGATAATATTTTTTCGCTCATAAACTTTGCCATGAAGGAAGTATTCAATAAAGATAGCTTATGTGTCTTTCCTGTAAAATCTCTCTCTGTGATTTAAGTTCTAGACTTTTGTAGTTACCATAAAAGTTTCCTTTCATGATTTAATATATAATGATGCTTATATTTAAATAGTTCCACATATGAAGATAAATATATATTTGTGTTTCTAATGCAATAATATACAATTTGATATTTTTTTCAATATTCCAATAAATATATGTACATTTTTTAAATGAAAACAGATTTTTGTTGCAAAGTTGCTATTTCAGAATATAGTTGTTTCTAAAAATCTATCTAGAACGATTTTTTTATATATCCTTCCAATTGATTAATTTAATTTGTGTTAATTTACTATTCACTGACAATTTAACATCGTTTAAAATTGACGTTTGTATAAACAAATTAGTGACGAAAGCAATTAAAAAGTTTAAGTGCGCAAATGGTCAGAAATAGAGAGATAAGTTGAATGTATAAATTTTATTAATTAAGCAATGATTTATATTTCATTAAAGAGAACACATTCTTATTATTAAGATGTAATTATTCAGAACATAGGTCTGTGATACAGTATTTTATTTAAATACTAATTATATGTAATAATTAGAAATATATGTATATAATCAATTTTATCGAAAAATATATTTTTGCTGCTATCGGGATTTGAACCTGGATCTCTTTCCAATCCGAAGAAGGTGCATTATCCAACTATGCTACAGCAGACAGTACCTTTATTGAATTTTTCAAATTAGTACATCTACAGTTCCATTATTTGAAAGCCATCTACTTTGTTTTTACGGAAAGTGGACGCTAGAATTACCAATTTATTTTTAATAAATTTTGGATACATTGATATAACTTATATATTATTAATTAATTATGTATTATATTATCGAACACCTGTTAATTATTCAGAACATAGATCTGTGATATTTAAAAAAATACTAATTTTTTGTATTAATTAAAAATATATACATATATAATCAATTTTATCGGAAAATATATGGTTCGAATCCCGGTAGCAACGACAATACATTGTCCGATAAAATTGATTATATATGTATATCTTTTTAATGAATACAATTAATCAGTCTTTTAAAAAGATTTATATTTCAGTATATATATATATATATATACTTCTATACAGCACTGAATGAAATTTTATTTTATTACATGCAGCATGTACAATCTTAAAATCTAAATACGAATGTAGGTACCCCATACACTCTTCAAAAATAGATTTTTATTGCAGAATTCACCACAACGAGAACTAAATTAATACTGAAACTTAACTTTTATTTTTGAATTCTTAAATGTAAAAAACTGATTTATTCTGCTAAAATTTTTCATTATCCGCAGCGGTTGCCTTACACCTGCTTAGTTTATCTGAACAATTAGACGTGGCTGTAATAATTATTAAACATGGCAGTTTCGAAGTCTTGCCCCTCGTCATCTAGAATTGCCGGCACGTCTGGGCCGTAGATAACAGCGGCATACGTGGTCTGAGAGTAGCCATGGATACCAAAGAGCAGATTATACATCTGAAATATTACATAGAACTTGAGTCCTAGGTCCGAGGAACATTCATAGAGTAATCATATTTAATAAAATGAACTTATTATAATGTGAATAATATTTATAAAATCTTTGCCGAATTCTTTAAATATTTATGTTGACATTTTCACTCAAATTTAGTGCAAATTTAATGCAAGTGATGGCTAAATTGTTATTTAAACAGCGATCGTGTATCGCGCAGAATAACTCGCCAGGGAGGTGCCATATAATCGATATGATAAAACACGTGTTAATAATTTAAAGGTGTAATCATCGGCGTGGCGCCAAAAAACCCGTGAAATAGATTTTAGGAAAACAAAGACGTCTTGGTAAAACGTCACAAGCGGCGGCCTGTCGTTGCAAATATGACTATACCCATTCTTATGAATTTGAATAAAAACAGAGTATTCTGCTGGCGGAAATCATTCTTGATTTTGACGCCGCGGTGTGCTTATATTGAATATATTGTGTTTCACTTCTTTCGACCTCATCATTATTATCATCATCATCATCGCCAGTTGAGAGAAGCTGAGATCGGCGAACCACCCTTGTCTTCATTCTTGTTTTCTGTACGGAACAGATTGTAACGATGATTGGCAACTGATTTTTTTGTAATTCTTCAAGCAGTGACTTGCACACTAGTAATTAAGCGTCTAACTAGTTAAATCTTAGTAAACCAATGATCGCTACAATTAAATATCAATCATACAATCATAATCACTGTAACGGTATAGCTCATCACTAGCAGAAAGTATCCGGACTACTATAATTTCGTTAATTTCCGTGAGATTTACCATTAAAACTCAAGTTAAAATAAATTTGTTATATATCATCAGGATGTAGAAGCGGGTCTTAATAGTCCAAAGAAAGAAGTATCTTAATTATAGAAAAATTCTTAGATTTGAACAACTAGTTATCAAAAATCATTTTAATGATGTTTTATTTTCTTGTTTGAAGTTAACTAATTTAAAACTTCCCTTGTTTACATACAATACATGATAATTACAAAAAAGTGTTTTTTTTTAATATGATACATGTACAAAGAGTTAGTTTATACTTATTATAAATATATCTAACCATAAAGTATCGCCGCAAATATTACAAAGATTTATTGATGCACTATGTGTTGAAAATGTGTCGAAATCATGGACTTTCAGAAAATGAACTTTACAAAATGTAGAACTGTAACTCATTAGTATTAAATACTAATTAAATGTATTCATAGAAAAATATACATAAATAATCAATTTTATCAATGTTGTTGCTACCGGGTAAGGTGAATGTGAAAATGTAGTTTCTTTTTCAAAATAACGTGCACTGTTGTATTTTTTATTCCAGTAAAGGCTGCAATCTTCCTTATCGATTTACGCGGATTGCGCATAATTTCACGTCGAACTTGTGCCACATGTTCTGGCGTCGCTGCTGACGTTAATGGTCCCGGAGGAGTTTGGTTAATCATTGTCCCTTCATGTCTGAACTTTTGATTACAATACCAGATAAGTTGCGTGCTTACTCGTCGAATATTAAAGTGAGTACAAAAAACGCGACGCGCACTAACCAATGAATCTCCGCGCTTTAAATATTGCTCAACCGCGAACGCGCGGTGCGCTCCCGACCAGTGACTCATTGCGATTGGCAAATCACCAAATCACCCGCATCGAACAATACCCGTCCCTCTTACCTCACCCGGATGGTTTATGAGCAATTACAATTTAATCTTGAAAATTACATTAGTATAATATAACTATGGGCAGGATGTATCGTATAGCCGACACAAGTCGCCGGTATCAAGGGGAGTGATGGAATGGATGGGTAAATGGAATAAATAGGGAATCCTTCAATAATAATGGACTATGTGTTGTGATAAAGGATGATGATATTATCCCTTTCTTTTCCTGAAGTTCACACAAATTTAACACAGCAACGACAGGCGACTCTGATGAATCCACCTTTCAATATTCAATGAGTTCTATACACAAATACTCTGTTGAGTAGTTTTCAATGTTCAATGAGTTCTATACACCAATACTCTGTTGAGTAGTTTCCGATGTTCACTAAATGATGATCACCTTCTATTATTAAAGAGAACACATTATTTATTTAATAAATTAATTTAATATTTTACCCCCATGTGGACCTTTACAAAATTGGTTAGGTATAAAAAAACATGTGCAGCTGCACAAGTAATGTGGAATTAATATTTAAAAACATTAATTGATAGAATATAGATATATAACTTTAAAAAAAATAATTGTAAAATAAGCAAAACAAACTATAAAAGTTATTATTATTGTGAGGTTACAGTTTTTTCAGAACATAGTTCTGTGATACTTTAAGTGCACGTTTACAACGTGTGGAAGGGTGTGCGGTTCGAGAATAGGGCTTCTCAGTTACACTCGGACTCACAATCGATAACCATGGCAGACGTCATTTTCATAACGAAGGACCGCCAAAGAATACTAATAAATTTGAATTAAAATATCACAATTCTACTTCAAATTTGACCTTCCAGAACTGAAAAGCCGAGCAGGGAGGTAAACGGGTACTTGGTAAACGAAATGATCACAATGAAGATGAAAATTCCACTCTAAATCAATGCGAATTTCACATATCCGAAAGATACAACAAGCCGAGCTGAGAGACAATTAAGTACTGAGAGAATTGGGCCATGCGAAAGAAAAAAAAAGGGTGACAACAATTAACTACATTTAACAGTTATAATTCGAGCGAGCGCATGGAATATATTTAAATTGTGTATGTCTACCATTAGTGCGAATAATGAACTTACCTATAGTGAGAACTGATGAGTCCCGTAACACGCACAAAACCTTCATGTACAAGTCAACAGGATTGAGACTGAGAGGAAGATCAAGGCTAGGATGGGGAGATAATGTTAAGAAAGCAGGCGGGTGCAATCACGGACTGGATCACGAAGGCGATATCAAGAGATATATGGTGCACCGTTGTGACTGCGGTCATGAACTTCCGAGTCCCGTGAGACCATTAAAAACTAAGAAGATTATATTACTATATGATTGTATTATACAAGAATGGAACTACAAAAATTGGCCCCGTAAATAAGAATCGCAATTCTGCGTGATTTATCCAATAAATAGAAACTATAAAATTAGTCTCTTGTCTCATACAATATTTATATTATGCACTTTTAAAAATACTTCACTTTACAGCGATGGACTGGTCTCTAACGAGATATATTAGCGGGGCCTTACAGCGTACAACGACAATGTTTTTATGTGTTTTTACAATACTTGTGAAAAATGATTTTTAAAACGTTATACTTCCATTTTTTTGCTTTTCATTTTCATTTTCAAACGAATCATAGGGCGCGAACTTTGTGGAGACCCATCTAATGTGGACTCCAATGCACCGCATTGGCTGCATTGGCACAGTTATGATAAAATGACACAATTATGATACAACTGATTCAATTAGATACGTTATTCTACTCTGCTTATAAAATACTAATAAAAATGAATCTTTGCTCACTTCGCGCTCAACGCAGTACTGTCCTTTGTGAAAGTTGCGAGTCAACATCATCTGCATATACGCACCCTCAGTGATTTTATATTATGTATTTGTAATTTTTCAATTCCTTTTAATTTTAAATACAAATTTAACGTATTAATTATAAAGATATACATATAATATCAATTTTATCGAAAAATATTGTTTTTGCGCTACCGGGATTCGAACTTAATATAGTTTTTTAACAACCTTCCCATCACAATTAGAACAATTACAGACTACTATCAATTTGTATCTGAAAAAATATATACACAGACTAACTGAAACATAAATTATGTCGTACAAACTCCTTCTCTATACACGAGTCCTATTCTCATAGAGAAGAAATAAATGTTAAATGAATATATCTCTTACGAACATAGGTCTGTGATATTTTATAATATGAAATTTAAATATAATTAATTTATTGTAATAGATTTATACATATAAAATTTAATTTTATTGCATATTTAAATTTGTTGTTGCGACACGGTATTTGATACTGATCTATTTCTCTAACTGTGTGGCAAGTGTTCTTATTTTTTTATACCAAACCTATTTTGTAATAGCCCATAAGGGCGTTAATAAATACATAATTAATACATTAAATTAGTATTTAAAATATTACAGACCTATGTTCTGAATAATTATAACTTCACAATAAGAATGTGTTCTCCTTAATACTTTTTAATTTTACAATTATTCACAACAGTGCATTTTATATTTGTTCAGTACCTGCATAAAAATTACTATAAAATATTACATCTCTATGCAAACTTATACTGTTATAATTAAATATTAAATAAAAATATGTTAAAATGCTCGGTTCTGTATCTTTATCGGGAATTTAATTAGCAGCTAGGACGAGGGGATCACGATAGTTTTTAACTTTCCGAGAAGATATAAAACACAATCGATAAACATGTTATATGTTTCATAACTACGTAGTGAGAAATATGAAAAATTATGGTGGGATGCAAATCTGGATATATTATGTTGTTATTTGACATACGGTTTTAGTTAGTTTATTTGTATTAATTTGAACTCATTAAAGTGTTTAAATAATAATAATAATAATAATAATGTATTTATTCCAGCGCGATCAAGTTTTCTTTTAACCCGATTCGCCATAGATATAATACATATTATGTTATACATTAAAGTTATGAAATAAATATAACGCTATGAAAAAGAAAAAGAAAACCAAGGAAAATATTAATAAATTTATAAAAAATTCATAAAAAGTAAAACGTTCACACATATATGCACACAAAATATAAATATTACATATATAACTACTTCCGTCACGGCCATTGTTATATATGTAGCTATTATGTAGGCGTTGCCATTCTCTGGTCAGGGAATCAGCTTTCCATGAGAGCGCCGCTTGCACCATATATAAATAATATATATCAAAATGAATAACCACAATTTCAAGTTTGCAATAAATATTAAAAATAAAATCTACCTGATTCATGCATCCAGTGTAAGGAGTTTTACACACAGCCGAAGGGAGAATCCATGGTTCGCTGCTCTGATGCGGCATAAAACATAGATCATATCTGATCACGCGACATATCTGATCACATAGATCATGCGACATAAAATAGAGATCTCGTTAATCTAGTTAATTTGTTTACTAATAATAATTTTTAAATGTTACATTTATTTTGATTTTGATGCCTACTCTCATTATTTTTTGTGATATGTGCTCGCTTTCTTTCAAAAAGAGTCTTTATTGTTATTAAAAAATTTTAACTTCTTTATTATTGTTATCTGCTGACGTGCAAAACAAACGATAAGATTTTATCTAAATTAATATCTGGATATTTAATTTTGTCATTGTATCGAGAAAGGTGTCCTTCATTTTGTAATTATACAATATCTCAGTCAAGCTTAAGATTTGATTAATTAACCTTCATTAACTTCTTACTAGTTACCATGTAAATGAATTTTTTTAAGATTTTGTGATTTATTGTGACACAATACTTGGCGTTGGTATTGATTATGCTGACTTTCATTTTTTTTCGAAATATAATTTGAAACTATAGATCGATTTGACTGTCAAATGCAAGACTTTTACTAGACATAGAGAGCTCGTACTTAATAAAAGTAGTCGGTGTATAGTTCTTTACATTTATTTTCTTCTTACCTCCAGAATCAAACATCTACGGAAGTATTTCACGTTCTTGAGAAATTTTGAATAATATTTTTGAGAGATTTGAGAATTGAATTGTAACGATTTTTAATAAATATGGTTTGCTTTTTATAAGGTTCAGTTATTTTGCTTATATTAAGCTCACCAATATAGTTTTTACGCAAAATTTATTGTCCAATGTATGATAACCTAACCGGAAAAAGCAAAAGACTAAAAAATCTGAAACCTCGGGAACGCTATGCCGTCTCAGATATTCTGAGGACGGTAAAAGCAAAGAAGCTGCAATGTAGAGAGAACAAATAAGTTCTGTAATACGCACAAAGCTCTCATACAAGTTGTCTCACGGTGCTAGATATTGAAGAATTTAATTTAATTTCCAGAATTTTTATCGATAAATTTCTTACAGTATTTGTTTTTGATAAATTTTCAACGGGTACTTAAGTGAAATAATATAGTGCACTCATAGAAAATTTATTACATATCTTGAATTATTACGAAATTTATTTCTTTAGAAAATGCAATAAAACATAACCGATAAATTGACGCTTGAGTAATGTTACAGGTATTTGCAAATAAATTCCTTTTTATAATTTATATATTATTAATTCTTGTATATTGTTATATTTTTTACTAGAGATCATAAAAATATAATTTTTTTAATGTCATACAGTCTCAAATAGCGATCTTAATAAAAACTCTCTATAGATAAGTACTTATATCGAAATAAAGCTCTTAGCCTCTCCGCCACCTCGTGGGTAACGGTAGAAACTAGTACAGATTTTCTGCTACCTGAAATTTGTTTATTTTGCTTATTGTTTCAGTTTGCCAGATTTTCCTGACATATTATTTTACCGTTTGGCTCCCAAGAGGATCTGCAAATATACAATGGAAATATGTTTTGGCAAATAAGAGATTCGTAAATGCAAAAACATATTTGCATATTGCAAACATTAATACATCTTTATATTACAAACATTTTTAAATAAAGCAAAAGAAAAAACGGGAAAACGAAATAATGTGTGGAATTTGGATGAAATAAAATTCAATTAAACAGTTTAACAGAGACCTACGATTTTTCAGAATATTTCAATATAGACGATATACCTTCGATGCTATTACATAACTATATAATAATTTAGTATATTACTGACTGTCTATTCTTTGTACAATCCTATATCATTTGACTAATCTAAACAAAATTTTGCAAAGTTACTCTTTAAGACTTCGAGTAAAACTTAGAAACCCTCCCTCTCTTTTAATTAAATGCCACATAGGATCCTACGCAAAACAAACGCCATTCACTCAAAATTTTGCGTAGTTACTCTTTAGGATCCTGGGCAAAATATAGATACCCTCCCCCGTAGCTCTGGCTGCCCACCTACAATAAGATGTTAAATTATAGGATCCTAAGAGAAATATAGTTATTCCACCGTACTTTCTCATCTCATCCTCTACCAGCCTGAACTAAATTTTTCTTAACTCGTTATTAGATATTTAGGGAATGCATAAAACTATGGCTTCCACCTCCACGTAAATCCCTATTTTGAATTATAACTTGATCGGAATCCCGGATAACGCAAGTATTAAATAAATAATAATATGAAATTAGCTTTTTGTGTCAGTCGGGTGTTGCAAACTAACGATTTTTTGCCCATTCATTTTCATTCCATTTCATTTTCAGCGGTATTATAATACAAATGCCTGTTAATTAATTCAATTAAAACTAATGTTAATTAATTCAAAAAAATAAATTAATTGATGATGACACGGTGTCTTTATTTTATTGAAGTCAATACGTAACCTATCTATCTACAGCCGATTCGTTCTTGGATATACTCATACACGTACCCAGACTTTTTAGGATAGGCGGGCTACTATTTGTCTTCATCGTTCATTACATATACAATTAGAAAGGTCCAGTTATGATGGGTAAAGTTTTGTAGTTTTAAATGTAGTCTGTTCTCTGTATATTTTTCTTATCCGTTGATATTTATATAATCGAGGTATTAACTTTATTTTAACATATATTATTTATTTTTCTTTAAAAAAAATAGAGATGTGAACACGGAATACGTGTCATATCAATATTCTTACTATTTTCAAACTAAGTAAAGCGCTTGTGTTATGAAGATAGGACTGAATTGCTGGTCTCCTGGAACGAAGTGCTAACCCGCGACTACTAGATCACTAGGCTATCTTAACCACTAAACCAATATAGCTACTCACATATTTATGCGAAACCTCAATTAATTGAATATTTTCAGATGATTTAAAAAAAGGATTAACTTATTATATTTACTTTTAAGCGAACATTGTTTCTTAAAGCAAAGAGGAAAGAAAATGTAATAAGGAAATTAAAGAATAAAGAAAATCCAACATACAAAATTTAAGTATTTTATCATAAATTTTAAGTGAATCATTTATATAAGGGGTGAGTTAATTCAAAGCGGTGAGCTATAGCTTTGACAATTAAATGAGCATTATTTCAGTAAAAACGAAACCAAATTATTCCGAAGTTATATGTCGTGGACTATAGATACATTTTTTTTTGATTTAACAGTTTCAGAGTTGATAGAAATTGGTATCAATACTGTTATCTCGAGAGGTAAGTTACCTGTGCTAGTGTCTCTAAACATGACAAACGTAACTATCTAGCAGGGCGGCAGTTTGGGCGGCGTTCATAATATCGTACTACTGGAGGAGTCCATCGTAAAATATAACGGTTGGGATAAATATCGGAACAATCGATATCGTCGCAGCCCACGGCGCTTTCCATGCTAAGCCGTAGCCCGTCTAACAGAGATCGCCTGCGGTGGATAGCTTGAAGCCAATAAAGAGGCCCACAAAACTTTATTTAATACAACAAAATACAAACGCTATTGACAAACAAATGTGCGTTTGCCGACTTTTATGCCATGTTAATGTTTTCTCGACGCTATGCTGTGGTAGAAGTAGAATATACGCGTGTATTATAAATGTTACGTACTTTTATCTGAAGTACGTCTTCAGTGTATACCTCGTAATGTGAAGGTTCAAGAAATACTGTTTGTAACAATTACATGTTTATTATAATGAGACACAATTAAGTTACAAGGTATATCACTAGTACAAGTCAAATGATAAAGTCTATGGACGCGTAGAGAGATGCGCGTCGCCCTTTATAACCCTGCACACACGTCTCGGCGGTACGGCATTCACACACACAACTATACAATCCCAAGGATATCACAATAAATAAACAATTTAAAGATATTCTTAAAAGTATTTATTTTATTTAAAAAATGTCCACACACCCATACGACAGCAATTAATATTATAAACATTTTTTTAAATAAATGAATTGCGTATCACCCAGTGAATAGGGTGTTATTGTTAACCACTAGTCAAGCTCAACAGAGCTGATCCAGATAGAAGAATCTTATATTACAATCTTATTAACTTATATAACAATATGTGAAAAAAAACGCTTGTTTTTTTTTCTACTCGTTTAATTTACTTGATTGAGACGCGTTTCGACTTGCAAAAGCATTATCACTATCAATTTAACTCAACTAAATACTATTAGTGCTGGAACTGAATGGTTATTTGAAATAATTAGAAGCATTCAAAATGCATGGAAATCCTCAAAAATACAATGAGTAATCCAGTTAGACGAATACGCAGTAAAAAGTTTACAACGAGGAGCATTTGCTAGTAATCTTGTCGGGAAGATTGCCGTGGGAGAAGTGGCGTGCAGGGTGTTGTCTGTTATCGGGTCGGTACTGGTATGTTTAGGCGGATGATGAGAGCCCAGTTTTACACTCAGGTTTATGCAGGATGCATTCAGGGGTCGCCGGCGGTGTTGCTGATTGTGGAGGCGATAGGCCTCCATAGGAAAAATAAGGTAACACCATTTATATATAATGGTAATATAATACAATAATGATGTTCCTTTTCACCTCATATAAATAAAATTGTACAGCTGTCCCTCATTATAGTTATATATATAAGTTGTTGGGTTAAATTGATAATGCACTTGCAAGGCGAAACGCGTTTCAAGTAAATTAAACGAGTAGAATCAAAAAAGAAGTGTTCTATTTTCACATACATGATTATGGAGTTCTACAAATTCTACTTCGGAAACAGTAAATATTATATTGGATGTCCAGCGGAAAATTTAAATCGCGTTGGTCAATTTGTTTATCAACCTACCTTTTGAATCGTTAAAATACAATGTATTCCTTATTATTGAGTAAAAATGTGTATTATATAAGTAGGTAATAAATTCATACTGCCTTGTTTGTCTCTGTGCTCTCGATCTAATCTGTTCGCGTGTAGTCAATCACAGACCCGTGACTTGCTATCGCCCGTAAATCGATGACGTCATTGCATGCTCGGTTTATAAAAGGACTCGATTTGTTAGTAAGGATATTAATCTACCTAGTCCTGCCTCAAACTCAATTATCCAGTATATTATGATAACTAAAAAATGTTACATTTTGTTTCGATTACTTGCATGATTCTTAAAACATCATATTACTCAAAATGCTCTCCCTTAAATGAAAAGGCCAACCATCCACGACAGGGAAATGAGAAAATAACCACTGCTTCAAAGTCAACCTTAATTTTTCTGTTAGAATTTCATATACTCCAAGCCGTGGTCTGCAACATCGACCGACAATTTTTATCTCAAGAATTCAAAGCTGGAAATCCTTCAAAAACCAACCTTCATCGTTATTTCTAATTATATCTGACGTGTTCAACTCCATCCACCGTTAAATAGTTTAATATTAAATAAATAAAAAAAGTACAATATTATTCTCATATTTTATTTATACAAAACGGAGTTTAACGATACCGATTTTACGTTTTATAAATAATATCGTCTAAATACTCTAAATTTCTCTCAAGACACTTTTGTAATCGGACTCTTAAATTTGCGAACACGCGAGAGCAAAGCGTTGGTTCAATGGCAGCAACTTCACGGCGGATACATTCTTGTAGGGCCTGAATTGTTCGAGTATTGTTGCCGTAAACTCTCTACTTAAGGTATCCCCACAAAAAAGTCGCAAAGTGTTCGACTGTTCCAAAACGTTTCGGCATCGTTCTCGCTAAGGTTTCACGTAAATAATAGTCACTTTCGTTGAGAAACTGAACGATTTGCAGTTTGTATGGATGAAACTGTAGTTTATTTTTCAAAATAACGTGAACTGTTGACTTTTTTATTCCACTACAGGCTGCAATCTTCCTTATCGATTTATGTGGATTGCGCATAATTTCACGTTGAACTTGAGTCACATGTTCTGGCATCGCCGCTGACGTTGATGGTCCCGGAGGAGTTTGGTTAACAAATGTCCCTTCTTGTCTGAATTTTTGAACCCAATACCAGATAAGTTGCGTGCTCGGCCCATCACTTACTCGTCGAATATTAAATTGAGTACAAAAAGCGCGACGTGCACGAACCAATGAATCACTTTAAATATTGCTCAACCTCCAACGCGTGGCGCGCTTCCGACCAGTGACTCATTTCGACTGGCAAATAAGCAAATCACGCGCCTTCCATCCCACTTACCTCTTCCTGATGGTTTACGAGCAATTACAATTTAATCTTGAATTTCTTTGAGTATTTTATTATTATATATATTATATATTTATTATTTATTTAGTATAATGAATATTTTTGAGACAAATAATTATAATTATTGAAGACGGTAGCTGCGACCCAGAAATCAAACGACTCATAGATATGTTGAATGCGCGAAGGGAAGATAGCTTGGAAAAACTTATGGTGTTAGACCACATTGAACGACGGAAAGAGACTGACCAAGTAAAAAAAGCAATATGGACTTCTCTGGTTTCAACCTTAAAATCTCCAGAATGCCGAAAAAAGTATGGAGCATAGTCATAAGGGTGGAAGTTCATGGAGATCAAGACAGACGTGGGTGGATTAATTTTTCAAACAATTTTGTATTCCCTGCGCGACATGATTTTAGTAAATTACAAATTACAAATATTTGTAATTCGCTTAATATTTTTTTCTTCAGATGGGAAGACATTTAAAATCATTAGTAAACTAAATTAGAAGTGGGTATTAGTTATATATTCTTGGCCGTATTTTTAAAGCTACTAACATAATATATATATAAGATGATGGTATGTATAAAGTCTCTATTGCCAGTAAGAAAATATATCAAAGTAGCGAATATAATAGAATATGAAGATAATTCTACCAAATATAGCAAAATATTATTTTATGAATCAATGAAAAATAACTCAACATCTACCGTTTCATAAATTATAATTTTTAATATTTTTATTGGTAAGTATTTGAATACCTTAATATCTTACAGAGAGGAACAACATTTTTCAACACACAAGGACGTCAGCCCAACCTTATAAATAGCAACGTAGGTACAGTAAGTTATTAAACAATTAGTGTATATTTATATAGTTACTTAGAATCACTTAGATTTTATATTTACCTGCGATTCATTATTTACTTATTCGATTAACATACTTTCGAATAGTGTAACCTAATAATTCTAATTGTATTATAGGTCTGTGATATTTTCAATACAAATTAAATGCATTAATTAGAAAGATATACATATAAAATCAATTTATATTGTTGCTACCGGGATTCGAAATATATAGAAAATGGCACGACAAATAATGGAACGACAGATGTATAAATTTGAAAGTGCAATATATAAGTTAGAAAATTTGTCTTCAACTCACTGTGTTAATGTATTTTCTCGGATACGAAGAGATCGAGGTTTGAATCCCGGTAGTAACAATATTTTTTCAATAAATTGATTTTATATGTATATCTTTCTAATTAATACATTAAATTAGTATTAATAATTCTTATCTAGTATTCTAGTAGTTAGAACTCACACATTATTACAATTTTCTGTCATTAATATCGACCACACTAGTCTAATTTAATTTTTTATTGTACATTAATTCGTGTAACTTTACATTCAATACATTTTTTATGAAAAATTATTTTTGTAAAGTTTTTTCAGAACATAGTTCTGTATTAATTTAATTACAAACCAAATGAACAAATTAGAAATATATACAAAAAAAATAATATTAAAAAAATTATATATCTTTTTAACACAAAACAAATGCAATTGTATAAATTTATTGTGAAGACTTTGCCATATTATTTGAATGCAGACCGAGATAGTTCTATTCCTGAAAATAATAATGGGCTTGTTTTAAATGCTTCAATGAGGTATCAGATATCAAAGAATAGAAATAGGAAATTCGATTTTACCAGGGATATGAAAGAAATAATGGTACAGAAATATAAAAATATGTGTTTTATAATTTACAGAAAGATTATTATTAAACCGATGTGTTCCATTGTATCCACTTTAATGTAATAACTTAGTTTTAGTTCAAATAAGATTAACAAAATTTTAGAAGTTTTATAAATTGGGATCAAAAATGAACAGTAGATGTTTATTTCTACATTGTGAAACAATATCCTATTAAATGGAGTTACATTTCAATAAAGAAAAGAGACAATAATTCAAAGAGAAAACAATTTTCTTGTGAAATTTATTTAGCTAGTATTAGAGTTTAAAGAAATATAATATGTTTGTCAAAACGTTATAAACAACTCTTAAGAGGGTTGATAAAGGGTGTTCAGCGGAAAAATTAAAAAAAAAGATTAAATTGTAATTTCTCGTAAACCATCAAGGTGAGGTAAGTGGGTGGGGTATTTTTCGACGCGCGTGATTTGCGGATTTGACAGTCACAATAAGTCACTGGTCGGGAGGGCACCGCGCGTTCGTGGTTGAGCAATATTTAAAGTACGGTTTTGGAACAGCGCGAACGCTTGGAAATACATTGTTTTCTGATGAAGTACATTTTAATATCGATCGAAGAAACTGGTTCCCCGACAATCCAAGGAAATGCCATCAAAAAGTTTGCATTGTCCAAAAACGACAGTATTTTATTAAATTTAATATTATACATGAAAATTCTCACTGAACATCCTTTACTACACTCAGAAAATCTAGAGACTGACAAGAAATGTAAAGAAGATTAGGTTTGAATAAAATATCTAAAGAAAATTGACTTTTTGTTGTTAATCATTTAAAAAAAAAATTCACACTTTAGTATGTATTTACACGAAAGACGCATGCAACAAGTGCAATGTCTTTGTTATACAGTAATTAAATATTAAGGTATAGGTTCAATATAGCATACTTGTAATTGAACAAATTAAATACAATGATTTGTGGAAGAAAAATAAGGAGTGACTTGTTGATGGCAAAAACTTATTCTGATACTAAAACCATTACGTTTAATTTATAGAAAATTTATTTCTACCTGGTATATCTACAAATTCGTTTAAAACATTTGCATCCACGTTGGTTCCAATGACAAAGGTTTGTGCCACAGTTGTGTAGACAAGCTAGAGGGTGTATTAATATTTTCTTTACGGTGCTAAAATAAAAACTGCTGTAAACTCAGTGTACATGTAAAATTTAGCGATTTTAAAGTCGGATAAATATGAATATTTTACATTTATTACTTATATTAATCATTCAAATAATAGTTGATACATATAAATATATATATCAATTATTGTGTAAAAGTACTAAAAATGAGAAAAAACATTGGTCCTCACGAACGACAACATAAAGACCCATGAGACACGTCCAAGTCGGCCGGCGCACGCTTTGCCACTAAAGTGACGATCAGCTTCCGATTCTCTGCACCCCGCGCACTGCGCCTTCCACACCACTCCAAACGTACAAATACACGTATTGATAAATTCACGTCAAGTTTTTCGAGAAAACATTTTTAATTATTGCGTATGGTAAATAATTATACATTGTAAATATTTTATTCATTATATTACTGAGGAATACCTAAAATATGAACTCTGTATTTAATATATTTACAGAGATATTCACGTAATTAGAGAGAATGTCAACTTAGTTTAAATCATTGAAGAGAAAAGGTTAATAAAATGACATCGTGTCTTATCAATCACGTGACAAATAATTAGAAAGTGCTTAGAATCTTATCTTCTGGATCGATAGTTGCGGTTCTCAAAACCGCAACATAAAAATAGTGTTGATGCTGAAAGCTTTTCTTAGTAATCATCCTATATTGGAAATAATTAGCCGTAGGTTTTAAAAATCAGGACTCAGTTTCATACAAAACGATACTAATTTGAATAATACCAATTAGGCCAATTAGCATACTCCCTTGCACTAGTAAAATTTATGAATCTAATATTTTATAAATATTAATAATTATATTTTAATACGTAATTAATAAATAGGTGAAATACGTTTAGATAATCAAATAACTACTCTCATTTTATAAATGAAACTTTAAAAAAAACCTGAATTATCTCAGAATAATACTCGTGTGGGTTGGATCTTGTGTGCAGAAATGCATATAATTGCTTTATAAATGATTTTCTAATTGAGAAGTTATTTTTTCTTGCTGCGTGTTACAATTTTGATCGTTTTCATTAGATCAGCTGTAAATAGCAATTGATTAGATTGTATAATAAGGCATTTATTTATTGATAAGTTTAAATATTTTTATCTCGCTTGTAAAAAAGAAAAAAAAAACATTTTTTCACTGAATTATATCGTTTTTATAGATTATAAATATTATGTATCTGAATTATATCGCTTTAATATAATATAAATATAATATTTTATATCACCGCATTTTATCCTATTTATTGATTATGAAAACCATACCTGTTGAATTTCTCTCACACGTCCACGTATGGTTTGAATTCTTTCAGATATATATGAAATGTGTCACTCAATGAAATTATAGTGTAATAATGTTCCACATTGTTAAATTATTTGATCAATATGGAACACTCATTCTCATCTTGTAAAAAAACCTTACTTTGTGTAAAAGGAAAAATATTATGATCGATTACCTCATTCAGGGTAGAAACCAAGCTATTTTTAATAATATCTTGTATGTATGTATCTAATTAATATTTCAATGATCGGTTTATAATCTTTAATATCGCAGAAATGTTTCTTTTATTCGTCAAAAATATGTTTTCAGCAATTGATTAAAAAAAAGAATGTACGAAGATTGAATTGATTAATTATTATAAAACACGGCACCCTTATTATTTAGTTCAGCATCTTTCATTACATCTACAAAATTTTTTAAATACCTATGCATTTATTATTAGTTCGTATATTAGAGATTTATTTATACATCAATTTTTTATTATTTTCATTTAATTTTTAATTAACACTAGACCCATAAAACGTCTTGATAGACGTTTGTTTGCAGGTACATTTACATCCATTTGTTACATTTAATAAACTCAAAAACATAACAATTAATCAGTCACCGTTTAAACAGTTTATATCATTCTTACAGGTAAGACAGATTATTATCGATAAGCCATTTTTAATAATTTCTTCTAAATTGTTAAAAAGCGTGCTTTTTTGTAAAAACCCAGGTAGTTTTTTTTTATTTCAGGAAAAACAAATCATATATATATATATTAATTTGTCTATAATTTTGGATTTGTTACGTGTGTTGCAAATATGTCAAAATTGTGCTATTTTTTGAGATGTGTGTGCAAAAATAACAACATTCAATGAATGACAGCTCGATTCCTGTGCAATTATGTACTGTCCTTTACGCGAGTTGCGAGATGATTTTCGAGTGGTCTCATTTGTTTTCTCGCACCATTAGCGTGGGTCGTAAATCTCTTACTCAAGATGCCTTATGTTAATAGAGAAACAAAATGTAAAAAAATCATTTATATATTATGTGTTGTTTTTTTCATACTGTTCGCAGTATTATAAGTGTCATAGTTCATTGTCATTTAAAAAATGGCAAAAGCGCTTTTTTAGTTGATTTTTTTTTTAATCTTTACCATACGATGAAATAAAATACTCGAACGCAAGCATGCCGTCAACTCGTGTTACCGTAAACAGTTTAAAAAAATGTTTTTAATCGCTTAAATGACTTTAATGGTACGAATTTACTCTAAATATTGAGCATTCAATTTTGAAAAAACGATTAATAACATAATTTAGAGCATTCATTAAGTCCTATACAATGTGTCCTTCCTTCTTGTCTCTCTTCATGTAATAAGTGAGATAAGTGAGAAAGAGACAATTATATTTGTATGTTTGTTGTTCTTTTCACTGTGAAAATAGTGTGTGATCTCTGTCTTTTATATCACAACTTGTATTTTTACCAACGTATTAATTTTATAATGGATTGAATAGAAAAAATAATTGTTTTTGTACGATTCCCTTTTCATAATTGGTTTTTCACTAGTCATTTCTAAGCGCTAATATTTTCTTTAAGATTATCTAAAATATGAATTTTATGTTGTATATATTTACCAAAATATTACAGGTTTAATAATAATGGTAGAGCTATATTACTGCATGGTTTAAGAAGGGTTAAACGCAGCTAAATAAGAACGAAGACACAAAGAGAAATTAAATAAATAAAAAATGAAGATATATTTATATGCAATTAACATTTACCTAAAACGTGGCATTAATACAATTCTGAACAAAATGATTGGCTGGTCCATGTAGGGAGTTATTCTAATTTATAAAACATGTGCCATTTAACAAAGAAATTATTGCATTATTACTATTATTATTACAAATTATTATATAAAAAAAAATTGCTAATCTACTCAACAATCGGTCACATTACTGTTAACTTAAACTATGCAAACAAATATATTGCTTATTAAACCTGGGAAGTATTAACACTTAACTGATACGCACACGTCAGGCAAACGGCTTTGAAAGATGTACGCATTGTTAGTTATTTAGCCGGAAACAGGTCACAGGTCATAGGATCCAGAAAACGTGCTTACCTGTTTCGTTTTTTTACTTTATTTACAATTTTTACCTGATATTTGGTCCGTATATTTTTTATGGCATGTGTGTTATGATATTTTTATTAGATGATTTTTATTTTATAGATAAAATAAGTCGAGTACGAACGACCGTAACTTTGAATGTTATGTTTTGGACTCAATAGAGGATAATAGACGGATTAATCGATGAGATTTCTTTGCCAATATCTCTGAACATGAAACAGACTTTGAACAATGCGCTGATGAAGATGATAATTCAACAGAAATATACTCTGTAGAGTGTTTAGGATGATGGCAGAATACCGTAAATAATAAGTTTTCATTTTAATTCTAACTACTAAAAAGGGGAGTGGATTGCTTGAACCAAACATTTAACGAAGAATACAACTCTGGCCAATGGCATATTTTTTCAGTCTTCTCAATATCAGTATTGTAAATCCATATATATTATTCAAGGCTTATAAAAAAATTCCTGATGTGAATAAAGCCTTGGCGCAGTATCTAATAGTCCCTTAAATGTACGGAAGAATGGAAAATAATAACATTCTATGAGAATTAGGTATAACAATTCGAAGAGCTTTCGAGTCTGAGCTCAGGTCATGCAGGACGTATCATATACTGAAGAAATCTCATTGATTCGTGATTATTACAATTTTGAATAAAAAAATAATATCCATGTATTAACTCTTATTACATTTTACGATAGATTTATAATGTTTAGTAATCAATAGAAGTAGAAAATATGTAAAAAAACCGCGTAAAGGGCATTTGAAAACATATGTTTGTAAGATATTACGTTATAAAATTCATGTGTACCAGTTGAGGATTAATACATATATTTTTAAAACTTATCGCAGCGTTCTCAATACCAAAATGAAATAAAACTAGCAGGTAAGCAATTGGCGGTGCTCGGCCCGGTTAGGCCCTGCGGGCGGCTATTGTAACCACTTCGCAGCCATTAGTGGCCGCTACGCGACTATTGGTAACTTATGCATCCATATTATATTGTTTTATATTAAATAAAGATTCCGCATAGCGACCAATATCGGCCGCTTCGCGGCCACATTAACCGCCCGCAGGTCCTAACAGCAAAAAGCGACAGAGACGCAATTGAGGATAACTGATATTATATAGCATTCTGTATTGCTGTCTCTGGAATTGTAAAGTGTTTTAACGTATTAACTTTTAAATATATGTATTCACTTAAAAATATTCTTGAAAAATACGAACAAAACATGCTTATCGTCATAATTTGACATTTCTATCACAGATAAGAAACTGACCATAGAGTGACCATGAGACATAGATGATATGACAGGATGACAGATGAGTTATATAAATATAGTTGTCAGCCGTAATATGATTTTGTGGATATATATTTACGTACTGTTATTGAATGTTTAATAGAGAAAACATTTAACTTATCTTAACCTTACGTAAAAAAACACGTTTTTTTTTGCTGCGCTGGCGTCTTACAAACCTGGCCGTTTAATCAAGTACGAGTATTATATAGTCATAATGAAACAATATCCAAGATTTGAGAGACGTCAAGAAAATCATATAAATAGATGGAATTATGTAATATTATTATGAATAATTTAATAAAAAGTAACTGTCCTACCAGATTCCTTGTATTTCACAACTAGATGTAAGTGTGCTATTGACTACTATATTTTATAGAAATTATAAAACAATAATTAACGAGTTATATTGCAGTAGCAAATATCTCATCTAATGTAATTCTGAGACTAATTCCTAATATTATTTTAATTTAATGCTGTTGATAAAGTAGGGCGAGCATAAACCAATTTTGAAAGATTTACCAAAATCATCAGCATTATCCTATTCAGATATATATGGCTTATGCGGTAATCACTAAACTGATTAGTGTAAAATTAGTAAGCTGGCAGATTAAATAATTCTAATCAGTTGTATTACGATAAAATTATACTTGTAAGTGAAAATAAAAATTAAACACTAATGGAAATATTGGTTTAAAAATCTGTAGATAAATTATTCACTAATAATGTAATATATAAAATTTAACAAACAAGTTTATATGAAAAATATTTAGTTATTTTTGAAGTTTTTTTCCGAAAACAAACAAATGTTTGCTGCCTTCATAAAATTGTGTTCGAAAACAAGAAGATCAAAGAATTCCAATAAGTTTTCTAAATGTTGGAACATTTCAACGAACGAACGAGTTAGAGTTGAGAGGCTTCTCCGATTATATTGAACGTTCTCCGTTTCAAATTTATTAGGTACTTGTACCTTCACAAGAAAGGATCTCTTTCAAACTTTCATATGGGAAAATCACGAAGTAGATGCCTACTGAAGGTATTTTGACATTCAGTTATTTTCCACTGTATATTTATTAATATACGTGCCGTATATCGAATTTTACAAAAATCTACTGAATACGTGTAACAAATAAAGATGTTATTAAGTTTTAATATTGTATATTTTTAAATCCTTCAAGATATAAGGGTACACATAGACTGATTTTTTATAAAATACTTCTTCAATATTTGCAGAATTACTTTGTGGCCTCATTTTATATAAATAATTAGACAAAATACTTTGTTCAAACTACTATTTATTGATTATTCTATGGTATCTTCTTCAGGAAATAATGTATACTGAAATTAAAAATACAAGCATAGATAAAAACATAACTATAAAGTGGTGAATAAGTAAGAACTAATACGAAAACAAATTTAAAACATGACTATTTGCAAAGAAGATTTGGTTATTTATAATATTTAGCTTGCTATTAACACTTTTTCTTATTTCTAAAATTTAAAATTTATCTAACTGTAAACCCTCGTTAATATCAAAAAAAATGGTTTGTTTCCAAAAGCTGATTGGAAAATTCTGAATAGTTGTTGTTATTTAAGCATCTCAAGTGTTCTTTTATTCTAATATCAAAATTTCTGCAAGTCTTACTTATATAAAAATAATTGTAATCATTGCTAATTATTTTATTTATAAAATAGCCTGAAAAAAAAGTACGTTCCATTTTTCTTTTGCATATATAGTGATAATATTTCACACCACATTAACTAATAATAATTTTATCCGAGTAAATTGAATGTACTGCAAGCTAAAAAATCGTAAAATATCTTTATTTACTGCAGAGGCCGCAGGAAATGTTGCGGTTAGATCGAAAGCAGGAATATCACACGTAGTCATTCGAGATTTTTTTTTCCAATTTTCTTTGACCAATAATAGATTTTTACTTTTTTAAAGGATTGTGCTATTACAGTCCACTAAATGGATAATTAATTCACATAAATATTTAATAATATAATATAATATTTACCTGATATTCTACAATCACTGACAGTTTGTGACAATATTTTTACAGGTTTCATTGAAGAAAAAGATAAATGAAATTGCTAACTGCCAAATATATAGACATAAACTAACGCAAATTTCTTTTTTCAATATTTGCATTTTGGTGTCACCCAAGTGATTACTTTGGTATCACTTACGCAATCAAATGGCTCCGCGTCTTTTTTTTATATATGACTCAATTAGAACGAAAATTTAAACGCTGAGAATATAATATGCATTAATGCAAAAAATACGTCTTGAATACACAAAGATTTCATTTTCGAAGAGTCAATATTTTACTGTTGCATAAATGTGTCATAAACTATCAGATTTATATTTCTACAAAGAATGTGTGTAGAATGCCCCTCGTTCCGCAACTAATGTTCCAAACCCTTCTCCTATATGTATGTACACTTTATTTTATATCTTTTTATTTACTGGTCTGTGCATGAAACATACAAAAAAATCCTTTATTATCCACAATATCACAAATACCTTTCATTGAATTCAGTTCTAGTCTAGTTTCTAGTCATAGCATAATACCATTTACCTTCAAGACCATACACTATGCGCCATTGTGTTGGTTTTTCAAACGTTGCCAAAAATATAGTGTCACTGGATATCGGATTCATTGACTTTCAAAAGGCATTCGATTATATAAATAATATCTTTGTCGTCGATGTCAATAGCAAACAAGATATTGCTAAACGTTACGTACATGTATACTAGTCTTCTTCTTCGGTCCAAGTGTAGCTGAGGAGTCCTATTCTCGAACCGAATACCCATTCACATGTGGTCCACTGGGCTGGGTGGTTCTGAATGACGGATTTTCCTCCATCATTTTTGTGATCGCGTAGGAGTGATCCTGCTGAGTACATTGCCACTCGGCTTATTGGGTTGGCTGTGACAAGGGCCTGTGCGTGGAATTATTTACGGTGCCGGTGACATCGCACAGTATCACCCACAAATACTCTTGCAATAATGGAGGGTTTGGTCTAGTAGCAAAGGTGGTCCGAGACGACTGGAGATCTCAGTTACTTTTCAAATATATATATGTGTGTGTGATAGTAACGTAAAAGTGTCAGATAATTTTCATAAGTCAACTCACTGATTCCCTATTTATAAATGTGTTCGACAAGCTGATACAATCTCAACTAGAATATTTATATCTGCTCTTGAAAATTTGTTCAGGCAACTAGAGTGGGAGAAGAAAGAAGAAATGTGGAAGAAAATATGTATAGTGAGTACTTAGGTTATCATTGTTTTACACGTGATATTGTGATCTTCTCAAACGACCCAGACGACCTTCAAAACAGAATTCAGGAACTATCAGAAGTCAGTAGCAGAGCAGAAATGTCTAAAATAATAATAAACCGCTCTGTCGACTCTATAGTCATTCATAATGGAACCGAGCTTGAAAAAGTCAATAATTTTACCTATCTAGGAAAAAATTCTCCATATCAGGCTCACATTCGAAAAAATTGTTCATATAACAAAGCTGGACTATAGGGTATTCAGACATGTGATTGGTTTAGACATTGGTATTCAATATATACACATTTATAACGGAGGGTGGGAGTAGGCTGGCTACGGAGAGGGTGGCTATGATGCGCCCAGGGTTCTGAAGCGCAACATGTGCCGTGCTATATCATACATCATGGCAAGGGGTGGTGTGACATGGCAAGGGAAGAGGTTATTTAAACCAAAGGAAAGGTCTTCTTTCAAACGCCACTTTCTATCAACAGTTTCAGGAATAGCCACCGAAAACCATTCGCGCATAGTAACTACTTTGTATACCTTAACTACTTCATATTATTGGTAAACTGTGCCTAATAAGAAACGAAGTATCAACCATAAATAATCTATCATCCTAATAACCTTCTTTGGCGACATACACAACACATACCGTAATGATCATATCAATTATAATGAACATAAGAGTAGTGGATGAGATGGTTGTTGGCCACAATGGTATTGTTACCTGCTATCGGTACTAGGTATCTTTACGGCTCTCACTTACCGATATTTGCAGGGTGCGTTTAGATCGTTAGGCGGTGACGACAAAAATAGAGGCGCTTAGTTAGAAACCTTAGTTGTTTAATATTTTGAATGAACGATTGAAGATTGTGGTCACGTTTTGCACAGTGTACTAAAAAGTATTTTGCAAAGGATTTGCCAGCGGAAAATTTTCAAGTTTTAAATTAAATAAAAACTGTAATGGTATTCTCATATTTGATTTATACAAAATGGAGTTTAACGATGCGGATTTTACATTTTATAAACAAAAATTATTAGATTTTTGTTTAGATAAGTACTGATAACATTAGAACATAATAAACCGCAGGTGAGAAAGTCTTTTCTGTGTCTTGAAGACAGGTGAGAAAGATGACACAGTGAAGCGGACATGGAGCTTATCTAAGTATAAAGAGTGTCCAGCAGAAAATTTTCAAGTTTAATAATAAATAAATAAAAAAACAGTAATGTTATTCTCATATTTTATTAATACAAAATGGAGTTTAACAATGCGGATTTTACGTTTTATAAACAATATCGTCTAAATGCCGTCTATTTCTCTTAAGACACTCTTGCAGTCGGACACTAAAATTTTCGAATACGCGAGAGCAAAGAGTTGGTTCAATGGCAGCAACTTCACGACGGATATTTTCTTCTAGGGCCTGAATTGTTCAAGAATTGTTACTGTAAACTCTCAACTTAAGGTATCCGCACAAAAAAAAGTCACTCAGTGTAAGGTGTGACCCAGGTTCCCTGGGTGTGTCTCCGTACTTGCTGATTACTTTATTGGGGAAAATTCCCCTCAACTTCTCCATTGAAACTCTAGCTGTGTGTGGAGTGACTCCGTCTTCTGAAATTATATTCTGCTGTTGAACCCGGGAAACAGCTGTAGTTCCGGTACCAAAAATTTGTTAAAAATGTCTATCGCCGGTTAAAAAAATAAGGACTAATTATACCTCGGGCAAAAATTGCACACCACACTGTCGTTTTTGGACAATGCAAACGTTTTTGATGGCATTCCCTTGGGTTGTCGGGGCACCAGTATCTTATGTTATGTTTTTTAATATAGCCATCGATATGAAAATGTGTTTCGTCAGTAAATAATATGTTTCCAAGCATTCGTGCTGTTTCAAAACATTCCAGCATCGTTCTCGTTAAGGTTTCAGGTAAAGAATAGTCATCATCAGTTTGTATGGGTGAAACTGTAATTTATTTTTCAAAATACCGTGCACTGTTAATTTTTTTATTCCAGTACAGGCTGTAATCTTCCTTATCGATTTACGCGGATTGCGCATAATTTCACGTCGAACTTGAGCCACATGTTCTGGCGTCGCTGCTGATATTGATGGTCTCGGAGGAGTTTGATTAACACTTGTCCCTTTTTATCTGAACTTTTGAACACAACACCAGATAAGTTGCGTGTTTGGCTCATCACTTACTCGTCGAATATTAAAGTGAGTATAAAAAGCGCGACGCGCACGAACCAATGAATCATCGTACTTTAAATATTACTCAACCGCGAACGTGCGGTGCGCTCCCGACCAGTGACTCATTGCGACTGGCAAATCATAAAATCACGCGCGTCGAACAATACCCTTTTCACTTACCTCACCCTAATGGTTTACGAGCAATTACAATTTAATCTTGAAATTTTTCCGCTGGACACCCTATATATTTATATGATATTTACATTAAAAAGGACTGCCGTCATAAGTTCATGGTGTTTTCATTTTCGAGCTCCATCCGCGTAAATCTCTCTCGGATGGAATGCCGAACCACTTTCACAGAAAGAAAATATCGCCGATTACTTCCTTTTCAACTTTGTAAAAAAATAGCTTCCTGACAATCTGTTTTATTACCGTGTCATTACTCACAGCAGAAGGAAATGCGCGCCACCGCCCACGCGTCCGGCCCGCAATATGTTATGTTCATCCGGCAAGGAACATTTTTTTATTTTTAATAATAATTATAAATATAAGTGCAACAGTAGTGTTCTATTATTAGCAATATATAAGCACACAATATTTGAAATATATTATATAAGATGGTCGATGATATACTTCATAAGATGGAACAGTAGTAGAGAAAATGTGTGACACACTGAAAGTCCATATCCATGGAAGGAGACAATATCAGAGATTTAGTTAAGATACATCTCAATACTGTGTACACGTGATGAGATTTTATTTTGGAGATAAACTCAGAAATTAGCTTGAGATTGTTTGAAGAGACTAAAACTCTAACCATTGTACACGACGTACGTTCTGACAGCGAAATTTGATACGTGCACATTAACTTCACCTAAAACTATCATAAATCATTACAACTATATATTCAGAAAATCATTAAACATTTTTATATAAAGCGTTAAATTACAAACATTTATTACGTTTTAACTACTACTGGATAGATTCAATCAATCACCCAAATGACAAACGTGACGAAAATGATATTTAACGTTTAACATACGAGCGTAAAGTAAGGCGCGAGACGACGAATCTCTGAGACACGGTGAATACGAAAGCTGAGAGTCCAAAGAATCTTAAAGAAAATTTGTATCCCAGAGATTGTCTCTGGTCAAAAATTTCCTAAAAACCTTTTTATTACAGTTCATTATAGTTTACGCAAACTTCAACGACTTGAAATGAAGAATTGGAAAAAACAGTGAAAAATACAGTTAATATAGATCATTTTATTTATCAATAAATGGGTAAAAATAAATATAGTAATATAAATTAATTTTGGTTAAAAGTGAACAGTACAATTTTATTATATTAATATAATGTATAGGTAACCACCAAGAAACTTAGGAATCTTTTAAAAACGATTTAATTATAATTATTATCAATGTCTTAAATTTTCTTTTATTCTTTATTCTTATAATGAAGGTTCTACTCACCGTGTGCAGTATACACAACCGATACTATGCGTCAACTGACATCAAGTACGTTGTTGCATTACTATCTAGCGTGAAGCGGTCATACAACTTTGTCTCTTTCTCGTTTAGATAGCGCTCATGCATACATTGACAGGTATAGGTACACAACACATTCTTGAAGTGTCATGACCGAAAAATCGACCTGTATATGTAAATATAGGACGATGTATGTTGCTTTGTTGTGACAATGATCATGGCTGTTAGTCCCATGAAACCGTTAAAAAAGAAGAAACGTATTTTTGTGTATATTTTGTGTATGTGTAATGTATATTATATATATTAATTTTTGTTTTCCTAATTTTTTGGTTTTTCTTTTACCAATAATAGCATCATTATATTTTAGATAGGTATTTATTATTCGTTCTAAAAATTTTACGGTATATATGTCAATGAATTAGTGTATCTTTAAATTATAATTATTATCCATAATGGAAATGTCTTATTATGTTCATATAAATAAAATTAAAATAATATTAATTAAAACATCACAGACCGATGTTCTGAATAATTACAACTTCACAATAAGAATGTGTTCTCCTTAATAAAATTAAAACACTTTCTTGATTTAAATAAATATGTCATGTCTTAAGTGATCTACCTACTTGAAGAAAAGGGGAATGTAGTATTTTATGATCTGTTTATACTTCAGATTTGTTCATTATTGTCAACAAACAGGTACCAGGATGTTGAAAATGGATTGGTACGGGCTGGACCACTTCTAAAAACGCCCTACATCTGTAATAGTCAACATATTATTGTACGTTGTCTCATTGTATCAGAAACAAATAATATTTCTTAACTACAGGATAAATCTGCCGTAATCTAAAGTGTTTTTAATATGAAAAAGGAATAATGAAATAGCACTAAGGGATAGTGCCATGTGAACGCTTTCGCACGCTGCGCCCGCACGGGTAGGGCGGGAAGAGAAAGAGTCCGTCCGGCCGCGTTCACAATGCGACCCTCGGTACCTCGAATAAATCCTCCATTCGCATTTTCTAGCACGGTAGCTAATAGGGGTAGGAGCTGCGCCCCCGCTCGCCCCCGCCGCCGCTTCTCGGCGCCCGGGGCGGCCGCGCGAGATAATCATTATGGCCGGGTCTGGCTTTATTAGAATGACAATGCGCCACTTGGACCCAGGCCAAACAATATCCGCAAAGTGTCATAGTAATTTACAAAATCGGACGGAACACGCTGCCCCTTATCTGATGGTTGCCTGGCATTAACAGAATCGCCGGTGTGACGTCGCCAGCCTTCCGAGACATTTTTTACAATAATGCACATAATATATGATAACGTTCACCGCTGGTATGGGAAAATTTGGTGATCTTTACTTATTTTTAGTAACGGGGTTTGTTTTTCTCCACCGTATACCATCGCACACTTATCTTCGTACAACTCACGTCTGGATGGCCAATTATTTCGAAATTATTTTACATTTATATCTTTAGGTACCTTGGCAACAGCAACAGCAGCTGAAAGAATTCCACCCTTATCCGGAACTGTTATGTGAGTAGTCACTGTCGTGCCAGTTCCTTTCAACAAAGCAAAACGCGGGTCTACTTAAAGCTATATTATATACACCATCCATCAAAAGAAACATATTAATCATACACAAATGGGTAAAAGCATTTAAAATTATTAAACATATGCACATAACATAGTAAACGTGGATATAATAAACATAAACATTAAACATTCGAATTGCATATTAACACATACTCTGCGCTGGTGGGTCAGATTTGACCCGGGGGTTTGTAAAAATATGAACTACGCTACAAATATTCATTTAATGCTGTTTTCCGTCTAGCTAATCTTTTATTAAATATTTTCAAATAATTTGAGATACAAATAAATGTTATCTGACGAGATTCAAATGAGTTATTGATAAAAATGTGAAAAAACGCTCAAAAACTGACCTAAGACAGTATAGACAGACTTATTGTTAAGATTTTGAGCGGGTAGACAAAGGATACTAGGTATGCGTCCATGTATTTGTTTTCACTTATTTTCGTCTGGCGGCACCTAGACAATGCCAGTAATATAATTATTTGAGGGGCGTTGCGCCTATCTGCTCGGGTTCCGACGAGAAGATCACATGCTCAGTGGATATTTGTATTTTGGCTGTGTAGGGTGTCTATTGATGCGTGAAAATATGTACATTTTTCGTATTATTTTTTAATTTTTTAGAAAAAACATTACGGCACATCATGCCATTTCATTAAATCATATTTATAAGAAATCTCCCGCAAAATGGTTGAAAAACCGAAAACTTGAGGTGGGTCTAAAATGACCTACCACCGCCGGACGCGTTTTGTTTTAACCCACCGGGCTGTAAGTGTTAACGAATTGACATAAGCAGAGTAATTACATTCATAGTTACGAGGAAAATGTTGCAGCTAGGGCTGCCATCGAGTTTGTTGTGTAATTATAAAACATGCTCCCTGAGCAATAACAGCAATTCAGAAAAACTAGAAGATAGAAAATAAATAATGATGGAGTCATCTTTCTTCACTCGAAACGAATAATGATGAACTAATCGGAGGTTTCCCCTTTTGTTGTTGTTCCTCCATCCTAACATCCAGACATTCAGTGGTGGGCCGACATCCAGTGGCGGGCTGACGTTTCTAGATATCCTCCGCTTGATGTGACCCTTATGACGTGATTTTATTTTTTATTTATTTAAAACTAATGGCAAAAATGGTTATACAATATTACTAAGATGTAATAAATTTTTTACATTAATTAGTACATACATAAATACCTATAATTTCACGATACATATATATATATAATTTTTTTAAATATACAAATATTTAATATTATAAACAAATATATTGATAAACAGATACAAACATTTATCAATATTAAATATTCAAATTATACCTACAATATACTACAAATATCGTCATTAATACTGCAAATATCAAAAAACGTAAAAAAAAACGAGTTGTGTTTTTTTGATGCAAAAGTATCCAAATTGTTTATTTTTACATCATATCAACATGTCGTAATTGCAGATTATTTTGCAATTTATCAATACCTTGTGACCAACTTAAGAAATTAAATTACAATATTACTGTGACCAACTTAAGAAATGACAAATTACCAAAGAATTTGTAGCTACATTCATATGACGTTTTGATATGATGTAAAGATGGATAATTTGGATACTTTTGCATCAAAACAACATAACGCGTTTTTTAACGTACTTACGACAAATGTCAATGATGATAGACCTACGGTGATACGTCTAATAAAATTTTCTGTGAAGAATTCTAATTAAAAATATCAGAATTCAGAATCAAATATTGTCAGACTATGTATTTATTTTTGGCTTGTGCTATCAATATGGCTTGTGCTAACTTAAATTATTTAATTCAATGACAAATAACATCAATGTCATAATCCCAAAGGGTTCAAATCCCAAAGGTCCATTTCAAACCTTGGCGGCCTTGGCTTGCAAGTCTACATTTCTTAATAAATTACGCTGCATAATGTATTATTAATAGAATCGGCGTTAACTTTGTCGAGTTTCATCATAATGGATGGATAAATGAAACAATGTTATTACTCTACTTGAGTTTATTAGCACTGCTCGAGTTTCGAGAGAACAGTAACTCTCATCGACAGGTGAAGTATTAAACTGACTACACATAAATATAGTACATATAAGTAATTAGGTACTGACATATGGAAGGGTAGGGGGCGGAGTTACTGGTGAACGGTGGAGGGGTGGTTGTAACAAGAATACTGAGAGGAGAGGAGATGAGTTATAAAATGTAATATTGTTTAATAGATTAATACTCGAGTTCAAATTCTTGTTATTTCTAAACTTTCAAAATTAGAAATCTAGAAATCCTAGAAATCTTAATATAAGATTAAAAGAGCATCGTCGTTGTCTAACTAGTAACAACTTCAACAAATTTAAACTTTAACAAATTCGCGAACCACATCATGGATAATAATCATTCCTTTCATTCATGTACCATTAAACTTCTCCCTCCCGTCAAGCGTCAAGGTAATAAATTGAATACATTTGAAAGTTTAGAATTATAAAGGAATTTGAAGTCGGATATTATATTAAACAATATTCCTTTTTTTAACACATCTCCTGTCAATGTTCCCGTTACAACCACCCCTCCACCGTCCACTAATAACTCCGCCCCCTCCCCCTTCATCTGTCAGTACCTAATTATTTGTATATCTACCACCTAAGCCTTGTCTCCTATATTTTTGTGTAGTCAATTTAATACTTCACCTGTCGATGAGAATTACTGTTATCTCGAAACTCGCGTAGTGCTAATAAACTCTAGTAGAGTATTAATATTGTTTTATTTATATCCATCCATTACGTTACATAAAGTGACAGAATTATCATTTTCGGAAATGCTGTGAGAAACAGCTGGGGTTCTTCTAAACATATCTACAAAGATCATAACAGGGCATCACGAGTCCCGACCTTAAGTCTCCGACACAACTTCAAAATCCTACAGAAAATTATCAAAATCAAAGTTCAGATCGGCGTTTGTCTAGTAGCAATCCCGAAAAATTCCAAACAATTCGAATCCTCACAAGTTTCTTATAAATCTTAAATAAAAATCTACGACATCTAAATAAATTTTCATAAAAACAATTTATTTTAAATTCGAGAAGGAAAGTGCGCATAAAATTATTTGCGAGTATTCTAGAGATATTCCGAGTATTTTTTAAGTAGGCAACTAAACATGGAAAAATATTTAAAAGATGAAAATTTAATCCCAGATACCATTATAAAACAATATTTGAATTCATGGCAGGTGGATGCATTAATATTCAATTAGATAAATTGCTGATCAATATTCAGAGATGGTTTCTGTTTGCGCTGAGAAGCTCCGGCGGGCGGAGAGCGGCCAATATCACTTCAGCCCGGGAGGCGGCCAACGAGACCAGACGACAGACTCAATAACAATCTGTTTCTTTTGTGATTTAATTGATGGCTCTTTAAAAAATACATACTAATATTTTTAATATTTACATTTGATCTCTTAATTGTTTTTTTTGAGATTTAAAAAAAAAAAAAAAGATTTTTATATAATAATAATTTGTTTATTCCAGCGTGGTCGGATTGTTTATATAAGAACTGATTCACCATAAAAATAATACATTAAAGTAACAAAATATTTATTAAAAGAAAAGCGTTCACACATATATATAAATAAAATATAAATACTAAATTTCAGTCACAGATATTATTATATCTGTAGCTACTCTGCAGTCGATTCCATTTTATGGTCAAGGACCCAGCCTTCCATGAGAGCGCCGCTTGCACTAGAGAGTTGGTGCTGAGTGCTGAGTTCCAGCCGCAGCTTTACGCCAGCATGTCTTAGAAGCGGAACGAATTCACGCTCACGGGCTTGGGCAAACATTGTAGATAAGCTACAATAATGCGCCAATCCGAACGGTATTCTGTAGGTATACATGCTGGCGAAGAACGATTTGAACAGGATCCTCTTCACCTCCTTACTGACAGCATATTCGTACGAACGCTTAACTGTCTTCTCTGTCATTTGATGTTATTATCGTCTTGTTCATCTTTATTGAAGATATGGCCAAGGAAATTTGACCCTTTTTTGAACGCTCAATTTCGTCCTGTCCGGCCACACAGCCCTTTTCCAATACTAATATACAATATGCGGATATTTTTCATTTTACAACTATTCCATATTCTTTTTCAATCCTTTCTCAATCGTCGTGTGACGATGGAAGTGCAAATTAGCAAATAAGAGCTTATGGTGTACCCTGCGACTTATTTTAATATATCGCTACAGTGCGTGTGTGATATATGAATCAAATCTTAAGTTACCATAGTCGATTACGTATGCGATACATGAATCGAATCTAAAGTTATCACAGCCGGTGGATATATGTAATACATGAATCGAATCTAAAGCTGTCACAGCCATGCCATTGTGATGCATAAATCTACGTGCTTGTTTTGTCCAGTGGCAAGACACTCACTTAGTTACTTAGGGCCGGTTGTGTGATCAGTAGTAAATTTAGATTATTGATATTTCTACTTTTAATATTAGCAATATTAACTTTGTGGTTAAAATTCATATTTTTATTTATTATCTTTATTTTATTAACCACTTAATTGAGTTTAAATACATCTACCGGTTTTGAAAAATACAATTATCTTCTTCAGGATATCATAACTAACTAAAATCATATATTATTGTTCCTTTACCAGAACCTATCTAAAAAAAAACAATTATTTAAAAAATAAATTAAGTACCTTACTCAAATTGTTACTTAATACAAATTTACTCGAATAGTTTTTAGGAAAAAAATTTAGAATGCGACTCGTAGCTAAATTTAGTTGGTTGTTTATAATTTTTTAAATAGTTTTATACGCTTTATTTTTCTCCAACGATTCCAAATTATTTAATTTGTGACCAGCACCGTTTATATGCAAAATTGACAATCCCAATTTTTTATCAAAACCATGACCATTTTCTATTAAATGATTAGAAAATTCTGAAAACCCACTATTGTTCAAACATCTCAAATGCTCCCTTACTCTTATATTAAAATTTATATCCGTTTTACCAATATAAACTAATTATAGTTTTACAAAAACTATAAATAGACTTAATATTTTTAAACCAAAATACACTATAAAAAATTCTTTGCAATTAGTAGATATGTTAAAGGACATGGATATTACCAACAATGTTAAACTTGTTTCTTTTGACATTGTTAATTTGTTTACTAATGTACCTATTAATGAAAGTAAAATTTTAATCTGATTTACTAAATTCATCTAATTTACCTAATAATTTGGTAAAAGATCTATGTCGTTTGTTAAACCTCTGTATGAACCAAACTTATTTTCAATTTAATAATATAATGTACAATCAAACAGAAGGTCTTCCTATGGCAGCACCCACAAGTCCACTAATAGCAGATATTTTTGTAGACAATTTGGAGAGGAATATTTTTGATTGTGATTCTCCTTTGTTAAAAAATGTTTTGTTGTGGAAAAGGTATGTGGATGATATATTATGTATCATCAATTATATATTAGGTTCACAATTGTATTTTTCTAAACCGGTAGATGTATTTAAACTCAATTAAGTGGTTAATAAAACAAAGATAATAAATAAAAATGTTGATATTTTTTACTATCGCCCATGATAAAAAAACGTTTACGTCAAATTTTATACGGAATTTTTTACGAAAATTTTACTTAAAATTTACGGAATTTTACGGAAAAGACAATCCCGCCTAATAGTGTGACAAGGCGAAAAATTATCAAATACCTGCGATTTTTACCAAAATTGATATATATTAAATATTCACCATCAATAATACATACAATATTATGCTTTATCTATGGCTTTAATCGGCCCTACGTTTGAAATCTGTCACATTACTGGCGGAAAATTTTTGGTAATACAAATTAAATAGCGAGATTGTTATCGTACGAATTCTTATGATTAATTATCGTGTACTGCATCATTAAATGACTTTTGAAACATCTGTAAACAGTCCACTATTTTTAACTAACGATTGATGATTTTTCCATCGGATATCGGAGAGTAAAATTAGTATAAAACTGCATATATTTATATAGAAATAAATATTTTTTTACCAACGATCGAACAACCCGTGTTAAATTTTTTTTTAACTCTAATAACTTTTTTAACCACAGTAAAAACTTACCACTGAAGACACAATGGACCTTATGTATTTAGAGATTCGAGCCTTCCCAGGATCAAGTTGATCCTATATTTCATATCACAAGCGGTTAGCTAAGTTTGGTAAGAAAATGGATTATTTTGAATATGTATCTATATTTTCAAAAGTAGTTTAAATGAGTTATTTTTAGATAAATATTATGGATTTTTATAATTCCTAAACTAAGGAATAAATATATACATTTACAAAATTTATGCTTTTCTAAGAATTCCGTCTGGCAACTCAAGAAGCGTTAAACAGGATATGAAGCCACCTATCTTTTTCGTCTCGTACGTTCACCCCAGCGAGTTAAGTCTAAACCTCTCTATTATTTCAGAGTTTCGATGGCACGTGTACGTCATTGTCAAAAATAAATATATAATAGGATAGTAAATGTATGAATTTTAGTAAAATATAAGATACATAGCCCAGATATTTTCGTAGTGTAGTGTTAGCGAATATTTCATTGTTTGATATAAGTATACCTTGATTTATCGATCACTGTTAATTTGAATAAACTTTATAAAACACTTATTCACGAGGTTTTCTTTCTTCCATAATCTTCGACATATTATTGATTTTCAATTCCAGTGTATTACAAAAACGATTTTAATTTTTTCAATGGGTGGATCATATTTGATTATACATATATGTTATGTTTAAGATTTTTACATGTAAAAGATAACGCATTATTTTCTGGAAGGACCCGCGTCGAATAATGCTTTGAACTGTCGAGTTTACTCGTCAGCATATGGCAACATTCAGGATAAAAGGCCCTTGAGAATGAGTAATGCTACTTACTCGAAACGTCTAGTGTATAAAAGTCCTTCTCACGAATATTTGATGCTGGATCTCCCAGAACATAATTCGTTATGTAGATATTATTTTCCAGACCATTACCATTTATTGAATACACAACAAATGAGCCACATCTTCCAATTGTGTAATGAAAGTATATTCGTAACAATTAAAGTGTATTCATACGCATTAAAGTTACCTAAAATATGCAATTTTTATTGGAGTGTGGAAAAAAGTGTATTCGGATCAAAATATCATGAAATAAATTAACGTACGATACCTACTAACCAAATGACGGATTCTATTTCAATATTAATAGTCATTTTTTCGATAATGTAACGTGAAATTAAATTAGGAAAGCGATACATACTGACTAACCTAGTTCAAACAAAAGAGAAAATTATTTTTGACAAGGATATTGAACAAAAACACGCGTAAATAAAAAATATCACTCAAAAACGTGAAGGCTTTTTTGCCGTCTCTGTCACGCCCTTCGTCTTCCCGTACAGCCTCGCCTGCGCTCCCTCCTGTTCCAGAAGCTGTAATCAATCATTCACGATAAATAAAGGAAAAAGACTTGTCGTTTTGTCCCAGTTCACCCGTGAAACAGTGTGACGTGAATGAGATATCACGCTTAAGATTGGATTAAGATTTTTGATAAAATACGACAATTTCAACAGATTTTGAATTGAATGGTCAGATAATCATGTTGTAACTTCTTACACAATAAAAGAGTTTTAACGTTTCTTACAAAAAAAGTCGCGAGAAGTGAACAGTTGATTGAAATAACAGTGTAAAAAAAACAAATTGAAATTAGCGGTTCAAGAAGTAAAATTTTGAAAAAAACTGATTCTGTCTATGGAATATGCATGAAAGTGAAATATCGAAATATAGTTCAGAATGTTCAGTTCCGAGTTGAACATATCTAGACATATTATATACATTGTATAAAATCCAGATTCAATAAACATTATCTTGATTTTAATTATAATAACAAAATGCATGCGCGAGGACCAAACATAAATAAGGTTCAATTAAAAAATAATTCATATTTCTGCGTTTTTTACGAGAATTTGGATTTTTATTTATCATTTATATCAGAAGTTACATGATAGATTTGACATTTTTAAAACTTTTACTTTGATAACATTTTTACACTATTGTAAAACTAATAAACTGAATGTTATTTGCAATAATTAAAAAATACAAACATTATAAGAATGACCACAACCATTAATTTTATTTTCCGCGTGCCGTAAAATTGCCTTCATATAAAAAATTCTTGCTTATACGAAATATATTTTCTTATAGTATTAAAGCCAAAATTATGGAAACAAATCAGCATTGAACTAAATTAGCAAAATATTTAAAATTAATAGAGTTATAAACTTGCAGTATATTTGATCAATTTTCGACATTTTTAAAACACTTTGTGTTAGTCAATACAAATTATTTTGAATAATATATTATATTTATTTAGATTCTTTAAGGCTTCAGCTACTATTTAAAATCAAGTTTTATATCAAAAACATAAAAAATTCTTACTAAATAATATTTATATTGATCCTATTAATGTGTGTTTTTTAATCGGCGATTATAAATAAAAAAACCCAAAGATAGAATATGTTTGTTTGAAAAGCAAAACAAATGGTACATTTAAACTTATAATACGAGAAAATTGAATTATAATTGTTATTTATTACGTAAAAATGTTGTTAAACGTATACAAATTCACTGAGGAAGCTTTCAGCCAACAAGTTGCTTTGTAATTATCTCTTGTTTGTTTCTGGATTATTTAGGAAGATATATAAAATACGTGACATAGGTTTTATAGTACGCATTCTTGGTGATTTAGCGTCGCGCCACTTCTCCGCGGGGGTTGGCCGAAAGCGATTGTACCACTACAAGGGATGTCACCAGTGGCGTACAGTATATATAGATTTAGGTTATGCTGTTACCAATTACATTATACAATATATGTACTTTCGTTTAACCAACGTCTTTAGACAAAATAAATCCGCCGTTTATACGACCCTACTATGTATTTATTTATAATTTTAGAGTACCATTAATAGTGTTTTTAAAGTTTAAGTTTTAACGTAAAATAATAGCTTTGTACCCATATAAAAGCTGTATGGACGTTTTGACTGAACATGATTAATTTATTGTTTGAATATACTTCACGTAATAACTAAGAACAATCATGAAATCAACACGTTAAAACAGTAAGATAATTCGCGTATTAGTAAAAGAGAAAGTAGACAATTTAATTATTTGCATGCAGTTGTAACCCTTTCTAATCTTATTTTGTTAAAAAACAGCACGTGTAACGACTCCATATAAAATGGATCAACCGAAAAAAATTTTCAATTCAGTAAATAACTAATTATATGACTTGCGTTATTCATTAGCTTAAAAATAGAACAGAGTAATGTAAATAGCTCGATGCGGTGAATAAACTAAAGCCCCACGGGTCCAGCAGTGAGTTGTCGTGGTAGTTTTTAGATATAAGCTATTAAAATTTCTACTGGTATACAGATGGCGCTAATTGTAAAATAATGTTTCCGTGTATGTTAATCCAATTATTTCATTTATATTTGTTTTCCAGAATTTTTAGTAATGCACAACTTTTTTACTTGTATGCCCCTCGATGTCACACATGTCACAATGTTAATTAGACAGCATCGGCATCAATTGTTTTATTCACTGAACGTTTCTTATAAATGAACTGTGTACTTATATTACATCGTAATCGTTTTTTAAATCATAAATAATACATGCTCAACCAGTTTTAAATACGTCCATATGTAATGGTTGTTTTAATGAAACTATTTGTAATAGCCGTTTCCAATATATTCAGTTGCAGTTCTGAGAATTTATCTTATGAAAGTCTGTCGTTTTGCTAGTTTTATCATATTGTACAATAGTATTGAGAATCTTGAGTATATTCCAATCTCTCTATGCTCCAACACAATTTGAAATAAAATCATGAAGTTTACGAACCCCATAGTATGATATCATAAGACAACACATTAATTTCATTATAATAAAATTAAACTATGGTCAATTAGAGCCAGTTTTGAGATAGAACGATTAATTTATATTTACTAATCTATTTTTCAATGCATCTCTTACACATTAATGAAAATATTCATATATCTATTCGCTGGAAGAGAAAATGTGTTTTATTAATATATGGCGGACATGGGGCGTCATCTAACGCTGAATAGTAGAGGCGCGGTAGTATGCGACAAACCGGTGTACGAACGAGCTTGGGTGTGCCACCGACAGAGGGCTTCCCACAGCTTCGCGAGTCGGCCGGCAGAGTTTGGCTCTGGAGTCGTCGGGAAGTAGCAAAGGCAAAGGTAGAAATTAGTAAGTCGGATTAGTCAAAAAATATATTATGTCTTGGTATTATTCTTAGTCTTCATTAGCCTTTCCCTCGGCCTCGATCCTGTTAGCTTGTATATGAGAGCTTTGTACGTGTAGCAGATGACTGCTCTTGCTATATGCCCAGCCCACTGTAGCCTCCTTGCTTTCATCTTCCTCAGAATATCTAGGGCGGTATACCGTCACCGAAGCTCCATGTTCTGTATAATTAGTGTATAATGCTTGTAACCAGTTAAGAATATATTCATATCATTTATTATTAGTTCGCAATAATAAAATATTATATATACTCTTTGCAGTTCTATCTTAGCCCTTATATACCTCGAAAAATAATATTTGTTTCAACACGAAGATGCATTTTAACCAAATCCAGTATTTAGTTAAGGATGACCAGATAACTTTTTGGTATGACTTTTGGCTCACCTCACAGACCAGTAAATAAATAGACATGAAATAAAGTATACATATAAGAGAGAGGTTAGGAACATTAGTTGCGAGACTAGGGGCATTCTACACACATTATTGGTGGAAACATAAATCCAATAATTTATGACAACAGTAAAAGTATTTACTATTCTAAAATTAAATTTTTGTGTAAACAAGACGTATTTTTAACATACTGTCAGCGTTTAAATTTTCATTCCAATCGAATCATATTTTTAAAAAAAGTCGCGAAGCTATTTGATTACGTAAGTGGTATCAAAATTGACACCAAAATGAAAATATTGGGACAAGGAATTTGCGTTAGTTCATGTCTATATATTTGGTGGTCTGTGGTACAACCATACTTATAAACAGTATAAATAATGTAAATAAAAACGTACCGATTATTTTTTTATTTGATCCTACAAACTATTTAAAAAAAAAGTTTTTATTTTTTTAGAAATATAACTCCTTTCTCAAGCTACCGTCTGTCGGCTACAATTGTTGTTTCATATCTCCATTAGCTCGGCTAATTATTGTCAACTCTAGATTATTAGATTATTCACGGGCTAATTTGGCCAAATTCTCATGTCGCTTGTTCTTCTCTCTCGTCTCCTTCTCTCCTCGCACAAAGCGCAACCATTACTGGAAAAGACTTCCTACTCCACAATGGTTGAGACTTTCGCGCCGCCCATTGTCGGTAAGCCATTGTTGGCCCGTTCCGTGCTGGAGAAAATAATACTTTAATGCTTCACCCAAAGTTGCAGTCACACTGAATTTATTTACTATGAATGAGCAAAATAAGTAAACAAAAACAACTTATTTTTAGCCACGTCACTCGGTCACGCAAATAATAAAGCATGTTCGGCGGAAAAATTTCAAGATTCACCATCAGGGTGAGGTAAGTAAGAGGGGTATTGATCGACGCGCGTGATTTGCGGATTTGCCAGTCGAAATGAGTCACTAGCGGAAGCACACCGCGCGTTCGCGGATGAGCAATATTTAAAGTGCGGTGATTTATTGGTTCGTGCGCGTTGCGCTTTTTGTACTCACTTTAATATTCGACGAGTGAGTGATGGGCCGAGCGCGCAACTTATCTGGTGTCGGGTTCAAAAGTTCAGACAAGAAGGGACAATGGTTAACCAAACTCCTCCGGAACCATCAAGGTCAGCAGCGACGCCAGAACATGTGACTCAAGTTCGACGTGAAATTATGCGCAATCCATGAAATCGATAAGGAAGATTGCAGCCTGTACTGGAATAAAAAAATTAACAGTGTACGTTATTTTATTATTCTTTACGTAGATATTTTGAAACAGCACGAACGCTTGGAAACATATTGTTTACTGACGAAGCACATTTTCATATCGATGGCTTTGCTCTCGCTTGTTCGCATATTTAAGAGTCCGATTGCAAGAGTGTTTTGAAAGAAATGTACGGCATTTAGACGATATTGTTTATAAAACGTAAAATCCGCATCGTTAAACTCCATTTTGTATAAATAATATATGAGTATAACATTGTCGTTTTTTTTATATTTAATATTAAACTTGTAAATTATTCGCTGGATACCTTTATACCTCGATAAGCTCCATGTCCGCTTCACTGTGTCATCTTTCTCACCTGTCTTCAAGATACAGAAAAGACCTTCTCACCTGTAGTTTATTATGTTCTAATGTTATAAGTACTTATCTAAAATAAATTCTAATAATTTTGTATTATCAAGACAAGACATCTTTTATCATCGTAACAATTTAAGTTAAGTAGGTTACTAGATTTATTTTTTTAATAATTCTTATCTTATTTTCATACAAAGCAATCATATTATGTTAAATAAAATAACAATCACTTTGTATGAAAATACGAAATTTATTATACGTCAACCGGTTTCGCTTATCTCAAGCTTCATCAGGACGTATTTGAAACTTATCATAAATACAAAAAGAGTGCACTAATATATACATGAAGAAGGAGATAGAATATAAAATTACATGTAAAAGTGAGAGACAGAATATATATAGTTAAATAGAACATTAAGGGAGACAGAATATAAAATTATATGCGAAAAAGAGAAACAAAATACATATACAGATAGATGGACTATCGGACTATTAAGGGGGGGGGTGGGAATATAACCATTTGCCCCATATTTATCCATTAGTACTATATTAGTTGTTTCCTTTAAAATCAATTTAATATCCTATTATTATTCAATTGAAGATCCCGATGGCAAGTGGATATATCTAAAAACTGTAATTATATAATATATCAAGAAAATCAAAGGAAAAACCAGGATGTTGGATTCCAGATGAAACCTGGAAATTGATTGAAAAATTAAAACATTTCAAGCGTAGCATAATAAGAAATTAAAACCCAATACTCGAATAATTCAATAACGTTGTATAGCAAACAGAAACAGTACAGTGACTTAGTGTATGAGGAGATTCATGCTCACACCAACCATTGTCAAGATATATTCATTTTCCAAGAAGTTCAATCCTCAATCATGGACTATTGAAGATAACCATGAAAACACCATAAACAAAATCGACAAAGTTATAAGAAGGTGGAAGAAATACCGCGCAGAGCTTAATAAGGATGATATTATACAACCTCAAGAAGAATATACAGAATCAACTAAAGAATAATATGAAAATGAAGAATTTCAAGTCACTTGAAAAAGATAGTATCAAAGCTGAATTTTTTTTGATTATATTTTGTTTTTTAACTTCATATTTATTACATATATAAAGATTATAATTTTATATTTTGTCAAATTGTATGACACTTTTACGGCAAAGTATGCCTTTTATATATTTATTATATTTACTGAGGTTTAATGAACAACATTTTTTTTTATATATGAAATATAACAGGGAAAAAAATAGATAAGAGCATGTTGATGAACTAAAAGTGTGCATAATACTACATCTAATTGGTATATTTATATAATATAGTCATTTCCGTTTAGAGTGAAAGGGACACGCTTATAAATCATGTTATTGTAAAATGATCAATAGCATATTGGAGTGCCCTGAGTTGATACAAATGGTTTCGTATAAAGTACCTACTCAAACGAGGTAACATGAAGCGTTTTTTGTAGGTACATATAGACATAATTATGCTGTTAACTCGCCAATATCTCGAATGCATCGGCTTGGTAACAAGTTGAGTTTCGTTGACATTTTTCGTTGCAGGAGCATACTTGAGCTGAAGAAATATTTGTATGTAAATTATACTTAGTTTTTTTTATATTATATTTAAACTATTATATTTAAATTGTTATATTAAAATGTCAATTAAAAATGTACTGTTGTATTTTAAATTAAATTAAAATGTATTCTTATGTAAAAGCCCACAAGGGCGTTGAAGAAATAAATAAGATGAATTACTTAGAAAGACATAAAGATAAAATAACTGAATATAATATAATTTAACGAGGAAACAAAAAATTACATAAGAATATGTTATTTTTATTTCTATCTTAAGGAGGTCACTAGTTTCAAATGTTTAATAATTCTTTATTTATTTTGTTAATTATTCTTCGCACAGCACATTCTCTGAAGGCATCAAAATAATTCTAGATAAGTACACATATGCAACTCAGTGACCAGGAAAGCGATTCATGAGAAAGGATCGACCCAAAATTGTGAAACCTATCGAACTATCTAACTCGTCGCTCATGCCTAGCATCTATAATAAATTGATACGTACATTGCTGCATGAAAAACAATAGAACTATGTTATTTATAAATCTTTTATTTTGCTAATACAAATGTTTAGATTTATTTATCGTAACTGTGTAGTGCTTCCATCAGTCTATACACACTCGCAAGTAGCATCGTTTGAGAGAACTGACGAAAACAATTCTTATTTTATTGAGGCAATTTATACTGATGTTGGTTTATTTGGCAACATTCACTATGTAGTTTAAAAAATATCGCCGCTGGATATTTCAGATTTTGTAAAAGACAAAAGGTATTTTTAAAGAGACGTAAAAAATTACTTAGAAAGCTTGTATTTTATATAAAAGTTCATAAAAGATTTTGCGATATTTCTACGAGTATCTCTGGAGTCTTGTTATTGAATTATTGAAGTGTGTCGGGCCACAATAGAGTGAAACTAAGGTAATATGTGAGCAGGCTTGTCTAACGCTAATGCCGGAACCAAACATCTCTTGACTGCATCCCTTGAGCAGCAGCTAGCGGGCGTCACGTGTAAGGATGAAACTTACATCGCATTCGTTCTTATTATATTCACCGAAACAACTGAAAAACTGAGACTTTTGGACGTCGAATAATCGCTGATCTCCTAGGTTAGTTAAGAGTTAGTCGGAGTGAGGGTGGACCCGCCATTTACCCGGGACCATTTAAAAGTAAAAGCTCCTATATGGTTTTACTCATTCGCCGCCTGGTTGGCATTATTAATGCTAATAGGCAGCTGTGAAACTTCGTCTCGCACAATGTGACAAGATGGAGATGAACAGCTGCCATCTTAAATTAATTATTTATTAAGATTTACAATTACATTAATGAAATAGAACAAACAAATAAATGGAAAGGAACGGTGTATAAATAATTCAGAAATAAACATGAATAAGAGGAGAAAATAACATTTAAAGTAAAAAACATAATAATATAAGATTGCAAAGGATATGCAATGTCAACAGAGGGTCAGTATTTTAAAGGAAAAGGACAAAACTCGGAGCACCACTGCTGGCAATTCTCATCCCAATAACAATAGAAAAGTAAAGAAGCAACAAAAAAGATAAAATAAAATAAAGAAAAAAGTATAAAATAATGATAATAAGTCAAATAAACTACTAAAAGCTTATATAAATAAACACCAGAAAGCACTAAAACTATAGGAGTTCCGGTTAGAACCCCTAACAGTTCCCATATAGACACCTAGACTCTAACAAAGGCCCTAAATAACTTCAAATTCCTTTTGCAACTGAATAGATCAGGGTTTCGGATGAAAGTCCGATCCAGTTACATCAAACCGTCAATCATATCTACTCTAGCATTCGTCAATATCTCACAGTTTTAGATGATGTGGTCCAGCGTCTGTCTTACATGGCTACAGGTACACCGCGGATCAGCTACAACACCTAAGTTATACAATTTGCTTTTGAATTCTCCATGTCCCGAGTGGTAGTGCCCTCCTGGCCTTTCTTTCGGACGGCAACTGAGAGGAGGAAGGAGAAGGTCCATCTCCATCTATCTTGCCACTTTACTAACGTCATTACCCTTAATCTCTTGCATAATACGGAATAGATGACGAGAACAAAAGATAATTGTGACTACATTATAAGATGCTTTACCAAAAAAATAAAAACTGTGGAGAGTTTGGTAACAAAAATAAGTATTCCGCTTCTCAGTCTGAAATAAATAAAGAAGATATTGACCAATAATGAGAATATTGGAATACGAAATGCTCTCCAGAAAACAACAATAAATTAAACAAAACTTCTAAAGAAATACGATACGTTGTGGCTGCCCCGACAGAGCTTCAGTAATCGACATTCAATCGGTTCATCTCGTATAACCTAAGGATTTTCAAACGATGGCTTGTTGTAAAATTATAATTACTCTCTAAAGGTGTGTGTACACGGATGAGATTTTTCTCTCGCGTTTCAATGAGATATGGCGCTAAAAGTATGTGTGCATCAGTTACTCAAAATTGGTACAAAATATAATACACAACAAATAACAGCTCACTCCGCGCTCAACTCTGTACTGCCAAGTACGCGAGATTTGAAACAAGCCTTTTATCTGTATATGGTGTTCGGAGTATTCTTCACCAGCAATTCTTCACTGAATTGTTGACCACTATAGTTCGTGATGACATGTCTTGCCTCAACTGTTCGCCTGGAAAATTCTTAGTCGCTTTGATGAAAAAAATATTGAGTTTATGAGTCCTAGGTGTACAAGAAACAGATTTGGACAAATGTTAAATAATCCATAAAAATGCTATTATAAATTAATGTATGTACACATATTAATATACATATGTTAAATATATGGAGCGAATAATTGTGAAGTGACAATTGTGGTCGAAATACGAGAAATTGTGGTTAGGGAGAATTGTTGGGAAAGAATTATGAGCGAAGAATTGCAGGCGAAAAATGATTATAGATCCATCCGTATACACGTACCTTAAGAAATAAGCGGTCATCTTTGTTACTAGCTAGAAATAAGAAAAAAAAGTTGGCCGAAAAAAAAAACAGTAACCGTTTTCAAACCGAAATAGCCGCAATAGCTTGGGGCAAACAAAATAAACTGTCTCTGTTTCAATAAAACTGTCCAAGTACCGAGTTCTTTTGAGATGAAACGTGAAATCAGAAATGAACATAAGCCTGATTTCATTCGAGTGTGGTTTAAGTTTGGTTCTCATACGGCGTGGAGGGACTGGTTTTAGATACTACAATTTTTGTTTGCCGTTTCAGATTGTCGGTTGTTTCTTAGCAACGAGCGCGCTTTCTGTTTTAAAAACTATCACTTTTTTTTTAAACTAAAATAGTTTTTGTTTAAAAAGAAAACTAACATTAATTAATAACAGAATAGGCGCGGTAACGTCAAATAATTATTTTACAAGGCAAACATTTTAAACCCCCCTTGCAACAACACTGTATATCGGTTTTTACAAATGTTGATAGATCGTCGGTCATTTTGGACGATATACAGTATTGTTTTTAATATTTTTATTTGTTTTATATGTTCGTTTAATATACCCACTATTCGATGCTCAAGAAGATATACAACGTTGCGGCATTCATAATTCAGATATGCCCAAAACCGATATACAGTGTTGTTGCAGGGGTGGTTTAATTTAATGCGCAGCCCTACGAAAATTGTTGAATACCGTTCTCTGGTATAACATTGGGAATTTAATTTCAACTTTTGTTGTACTTTACCAGCATGACCGGCATATTATAATGAAATCATCCTCGAAAAGCGTGAAGTGACTTCAACTCATTAACATATCACAGAGCATGTAATTCAGAATTTTTTGTGAATGTAGTAAATAACTAAATGATTCTTATGTAGAGTCAGATATACTATTCCATATTAGTATTGTCTTTTATTATTATATTCGTCGAGGAAACACATGCGTTAATTTATCTGAAATACTTATTATCTAACATAACCTCGGGTCGCCATTTTTCAACCACTGGCGCCGGTCTAGAAGTAAAATGTGTAGAGTATTTTTAAAATATACTAAAAACTTAATAGGAATTCTGTGTACCTACATTGATTGAAGACTGTTTATATTACTGTTTTTCTTTTTCAGCTTTCACATTCCATACGCTGGGAAAACATTCAAGTCTGGATGAGAAATACACGCTAAGAAAAAATGTTAGTGGCTGGCAAGAAGGCGGAGCTAGGAATGTAAGAGGAGAGGGGCGGATAGAGCCCGCAGCCGTCATGTGAAAAATCACAGTCGTTCTGGTGATAACACAGCATGACGACATTAAATAATGACTTACAATATCTCAGCCATAGATGGCGGTGGGTACCGCGGTTCGGGCCACGGCTTAAGGAGTTTTCTCAGCGGGAATGCTTTGTTTGGAACGATTTATTCACAATAAATATTAAAAAAATCAAATAAATTAACATCTTTTCATTGAGTTTTTAGAGTTTGACTTTTTGCATTTATATGACGATTTATTTAACAGGTGTTCGATAATATAATACATAATTCATTAATTAATTATAATATATTATTAAGCAGAATAAAAATGTGTTCTCCTTAATAATATATAAGCTGTATCAATGTGTCCAAAATTTAATAAAAATAAATTGTTAATTCTGGCATCTGCTATCGGTTTACTCAAAGGTAATTGAGATTCCGTAAAAACAAAGTAGATGGCTTTCAAATAATGGAACGATAGATGTATTAATTTGAGGAGTGTTAATATATGGGTTCGAAAATTTGTCGTTAAAAGTAATGACGCTGTAGCATAGTTAGATAGTGCAACTTACCCGGTTTGGAAAGAGATCTAGGTTTGAATCCCGGCAGCAACACCAGTATATTTCGATAAATTTAATTGTATGTGTATATCTTTCTAATAAATATATTTAATATATGTTTCAAAAAATTATAATATAGATGTTTAAATTTACACATTGTCACATTTAATGTTTACCAGTTTTAAATGTAATTATACTTATATTAAACAAATAAAGATCGTTATAATTGCAGGTTATAACTTAATCGTAGCATTTCTAATACATCAGAGAAGTATTGCGTAAGTGCAAGTGAATTTGTACTGATGCCCGATGGTATGACTGAAAATACTTGGTTTTTTCTCTCCACGTTCACACAATGTTATTGTGAAATGAATAACGCCACCTTCTGATGACATTGAAAAACACGGAGGCTTTTAAGTAAATGAAGTTGCCGCCGAGTAAAAATACGTGTTAATAAATTTATAATATGTATAATTGTGGAATTACAGGGCATTATGATGAGATAATATACCGCAACTCAAAATCAATATATTTATCAAGGTATCAAATTTTTTAACAATCTCCCCATCACAATTAGAAAAATTACGGACTATCATAAATTTGTAACTGAAGTTAAAAAAATATGTACACAGACTAACTGAAACATAAATTAACTCGAATATACTCCTTCTCTATACACGAGTCTTACTCTCATAGAGAAGAAACAAATGTTAAAATATATATATATATATCCACTGATTATTGAAATTGTATTATATTTTTAATATTAATAAAAAAAAAATACAATTCTTACTAAAGAATGTGTTGATTTATCTTTAAATAAATTTATTTATTTCTCAATTCTGAATCACGTCACTTGGATTAATTGCCATTGATTGTTCGTGAAAATCTCTATTTCATTAATAATTGAATATCAAATAAAATCATAATATTTTAAATACTATTGCACTAGGTATCTATTTCATATTTATAAATAATAATTAAATATTTAACAATACAATTCTAGTATTTGGCATCGCCGGGTACGAGTCACTAGTTAAAGTATTGTTACGTTGAAATTCAAGAAAGAAATATAATATTTTTAACCTATCGACGTGAAAAATCGATTCTCGATACACCGATCGACCAACTTAAGATATTTTTGAAGGAAAATTGTGATAATTTTTTTTTTTAATTTAAAGATTTTGAATGGTGATTTATGATAAATACCTACCTATGTTAACACATAAGAAAAATAAGTCATATTACATAATAATATAAAATTATTAGTCAGTTGGAAAATTTATAATATCTCATCTCCGTTGTTAGTCAATTATTGATCATCGGATCATCTACGTTGGTCAATTGGTAAATACATATATAACATCTCGTCTCCGTTAGTCAATTATTGTTGGTCAATTGGTAAATAAGTATATAATATTAATATAAGTGAAATTAAAAAGCAATGTTTCTGATAGTTTGGCAGAAAACTAAATATTTTAATAGTTGTCTTACAATGGAATTAAAGCAGTCAGTGCTCAAACAGAAAATGAATAAAATATTGAAGAACAAGTTCGTATCATAATCATCTCTTAAAAACGCATGAAAACATTATAATGAAAATATAAAAGACATATGTATGTAAATTTTATAAACTTTCGGCAAGCGATGTGTATTAATCGTAGAACTGCTTTTTAATCCCAGATAATCATGAATATCCTTCGCTCACTACCCTATCCCTACTTACGCACACGTTTGAAAGTATATTTAACTTGAGAAAATAACCTCCAAGTGTTCTAGAGGTTTTCAATTAAAAATCATGTTTTTTAATTATATTTTGTAATACGTTTACTCTATTTTAATATATTTTTTTCTTGCTTATACTCGTACATTACAATTGTGGACCATATTTAAAACAACATATTACAATATTGCATAGAATAATCTTAATAACGTTTAACTATACTTTAGATAAAATTAATCAAAAGCCAGTTTCAATCTCAGTTAACCATTTACTTAAGGTATAATAATGTCTAATATGTGTTAACAGTAAGATGGAATACGGTTTTAGTTGTCGGTCTCCTTGCTACGAAATTCAGTGCCCAGCTGTTCAATTTGTTGAAAATTTAACCTAAATTTCTTAGATACATTAACTACTGAAATAGAATGTCCTAACATAACGACATTATTTAATCTCAATTAAACTTAGTTGATAGATTACTCGTTATGATTCTTTAAAACTTTTTAAATTCTTGAGCGACTGAATTTAATTAATATTCACAATACTTTAATTAGCACAAAATAAGAAGTTGACTTCCGTTGTGATAATATTTAAACTGTGTACACCATTAGCGATTACCTATATAACACAGACTATTTTATTACTATGATAGTTACACAGTCTATTTTAATGATTATATCATTCATTTTACATGATATAGTAGTGTCGCTAATTTAAAAGTAAATTGAAATATTTTTTACTACAATCTAAACTAACCAAAACAATAATGAAGTCATTATCAACACTCTCTCTTTATTATTATTTTTTGGATAGATTGTAGAATTTTCTTTTGCATATTATATGTGTAATTTTACATATTTTCTGCATGCAAGTAAAACGAAGATATATATGTTAGTAAAATAATTAAATAAATAAATTACAATTATCAATTTTTATAACAAAAAATCTGCGTCTCTTAAGAGGTAATTAAAATACGAACATTCTAAATTTGACGCTCATTAGAGTCAATATATAATGTTTAGATTATAAACTAGTATAAAAAAATAATAGTGGATTATATTGATTGTTTCAAACTTAAAGGTAAATCTACAATCCGATGTATAGTATAATAGATGTGTGAAACTACTAAGAATTAATTTTTACATTTTATTTTTGCGCAACAATTTAACTCAAAACTCAAAAATAATTTTTATATCAAATACATGTAAAGAGGTTTGAGGGAATAAATAATACAAATAGAGGTACATAGATATTGAAGATGCGGCAATGCGGTATACTACAATACAAGTACACATATATACATAAATAAAATCATTATTTTAAGTATTGTAATACATATTTTATTTTATTTATTATCTTTGCTTTATTAACCACTAAGTTGAGTTTAAATACATCTACCGGTTTCAAAAAATACAATTTTCCTGAATATCCTGAAGAATTTAGTGGTTAATAAAACAAATATAATAAATAAATAAAAAAAGAATTTTAACCACAAAGTTAATATTGCTAATTTTAAAAGTATATTGTAATACAATTGTGAATACTAATTAAATGTATTAATTAGAAAGATATACATATAAAATCAATTTTATCGAAAAATATTGTCGTTGCGCCACCGGGACTCGAATCCGGATCTCTTTCCAAACCGGGGAAGGTGCATTATCCAACTATGCTACTGTGACATTATTTTTACGACAAATTTTCGAACCTATATGTTTCAATTTTTCAAATTAATACATTTATCGTTCCATTATTTGAAAGCCTTCTACTTTGTTTTGTTCGTCAAAAATAATATCGCTGTAGCATAGTCGGATAATGCACCTTCCCTGGTTTGAAAAGTGATCTAGGTTCGAATCCCGGTGGCGTAACAACAATACTTTTTGATAAAATTGATTTTATATGTATATCTTTCTAATGAATATATTTAATCAGTATTTAAAATATCACAGACCTATGTTCTGAATAATTACAACTTCCCAGTAAGAATGTGTTCTCCTAATAACAATTGTAAATAACTAAAAATTATGATTATTTTGAACAGATGTTCAAACAAACAATAAACCATATTATTAAACTACAAAACAATTAATTTGCTTCAAAAGTCTTTATATCCCAGAAAACTTGTGAGCATTCAAAGATATTTATTTCAAACATATTTTCATGTTTTAGCTGGAAATAGTATTGATCAAGTTAAACAAACGAGGATGAATGTGTACAAAGGAAAGTTGAAAAGCCTTTGTCAGCTTGAAATATTCTTGAGAGAATATTCCGACTGTCGGTCAACTTTCTTTTCAACCTCAAGGAATTTCATTTTATTTCAGGTACCTAAAAATGTTATCAGAAATTGCGATTTGCTAGGATTGAGTCATACCGATGAGGCAATATTTTATATAATGTATTTTTTTGGTCCAATAATATCAGTCTTTGAGATACGTTAAACGTTAATGTAACGTATCGTATATAATCGCTCAATATCATGATACCTTTTTAGTCTTCAACGATTGATTATATATGCAGAAATGATCAAAACATTTGTATAACTAATGCAATGTATTGAATATCAATTATTTATTATAAAATATATGTAAAATAATGTATTCCTCATTGTTGTTTAGTACATTATCTCATCTTTCAACCAATTTGAGGACTTTTTTTCTACAAAAATGGCTGGTCTGGTATCGAAATTGAGTTGAGCTCCTGAGTGATCATTTTAACCTTGATTCAAGTCGAAAAGAAACATGTTTTTAAAATGTTCATTATTTTAGCCAAAAAATAATAAAATCTATAAAATAATGAAAACGGCAACACTGACGTTATAGAGCACAAAAAAATCTATTGAGTGGTATCATTTTTTGTCACAAAAAAATAAAATAGCATTTAAAAAAATACTTATTAGACGACCGAATATTACTAAAGTTAGAAGTGAATATAGAAAATGATGAAAATTGTATAAATAGCAAGTTCTATAAAATATTTTATACCAATCTGCTGAAATCTAATAATTTACTATCTAATGGATATAGCATAACTGCTTTAGCGTATATTTATCATGAGTCAGGAAGTGAATTTACATTTTACAAAAGCATTCATCTTCGTAACGACCATCTTGGGCAGTGACACGTTGCCTACTGAATTGGTTGAGTTTAAATCCAATCAACGTTCGTTTACGGAGAATCATAACGGTCGGACATCGAGATTTCGTTCGATTTAATAACGCGTTTACTTTTCAATCAGTGCGCCGTAAACGCACGCGCAAAATTATTATCGGATTTATTTTTACAAAACTGTCAATTACTCTTATCGCCCTTCTTTGAATGCCTCCAATTATTAAAAGCCTTATAATACAAGACGATTCAAAAACTTACAGCACTATTAAAAAAATAAACATCCTTTTAAACACTATTTAACATAGCTTGGAATTTTTTTTTGCGTATAAAAAAGTTTAGTTTTAGTTTTTTTTTTTTTCACAATGTTCCGTTTCAGCGTGGAATTTTTTTAAATTTATGAACGAGTACCGATCTGTGTGGGCCGCTGCGGCCGGTAGAGGGAGGATGACGCAGTTTTTTGTAGAAACATCAAAATTGTGATATTTTTAAAACATAATAATTTTTACAAAACTAATTGCATATTAAGAGACTACTGAAAGATCTTTCCACGAAATTTTATTCTGAAAATATATATAGTTAGTTAAAAGTGCACACGGCCGCTCCGGCCGGCAGAATGACGTTTATGATTAAGTTAGAATTTAACGAGGCGCATTTTTTAAGTAAGTATCGTAGCTGGATATTCCAGTGTAGTACTGCGGTTGCGATGTAGTGTATGCGCAATGGTTTCCTTCATCTGTTGACTTATCACACGTAACGTTCGAGACGTTCACATAGTGTGGCCATCTTGCAGTGAGTGGTTGAAATGATTAGTCCGCCGACTATGAAATACGGTCCGTAAATCGTTTCTTGAATGCACTAAACATGAAACCAGCTGACCAAGTATGATTTGGCGCCAAGTATTTTCCATTTTTTCCTTCATCTGAAGAGGTTCCATGGTGGCAAGCGTATTGATGACGATTATGAACTCAATGATGGTGTACATACATGATTGTCACCGCAGGCGGCGTCATTATATGACGTAGCTATACAAAAATTGGTGCTCCTCTGTGACAAGTGCCTTAATAATAATGGCGACTATGTTTAGAAGTAGTTTTAGGTGTGAAAGTAAAGCGTTATAAAAATGATGTGTTTCTTTAAAAAATAAATTCCAGTACTTAAAAAACAACGCGTCACATATATAATATTCAAAGATAAAAATGGCTCATTTACAAGATATATCTTTTAATACAGATTGTTCAATCTTCGCAATAGTTACACCATGGATATACAATTCCGACATATAAGCGAATTATTTATTGATTCTTGTTTTCTTCCAAAAAATACCTCGACTCGGCGTGTTGGACATCGGGTTCTTGGAGATCGCCGAGGCTGCAGTGGATTTTTGGTCTCTTTATGTGGCAGTATACTCGTCCAGAGGACTCCTGTGAAAACTATTTGTAATTGTGACCTTCAAGAGTAAAAGACCAGCGTCATCATCGAGTGAGTCAAACTATCTGATAATTTGGTCCATCAATATCGAATGATTCCCTAAATACCCACCTATCCATTCGCCTATATTACATTTTTAAAATTATTCTCTCGTTCCGGCGAATTGCGTCGGAAACACAGATGGATGGAAATAAATCTCATCGCTACCTATATTGCATATTAATTAATAGACAAATAAAAAACTCAAATTGTTTTTAATTTTTAAATAGTAAAGAGACTTTTGGCTCACATAACAGACCAGTAAATGAATAGACAAGAAATAAAGTGTACAAATAAGAGAGGGGTTTGGAACATCAGTTGCAGAACATGGCGTATTCTACACACATGCTTGGTGGAAACATAAATCCGATAGTTTATGACACATTTATGCAACAGTAAAAGTATTTACTCTTCGAAAATTAAATCTTTGTGTAAACAAGACGTATTTTTTACATTAATGCATATTATATTGTCAGCGTTTAAATTTTCGTTCCAATAGTCAAATATTTTAAAAAAGTCGTGGAGCTATTTGATTGCGTAAGTGGAACCAAAATGACAGGTGAAGTATTAAACTAACTACGCACAAATATGTGTGTAGTTAGTTTATTTATTTATTCTATTCAATTTTATCAATAATATATGTAGTAGAAATGAGTTGACTTGGGGTTTATATGGCAAATCTATTTATGATAGAGTAAAACATGAACAAGTTAGGAATGAATGAAACACTGCTCTGAATGTATTGCGTTGTGAACACGATTAGAAAGTGTCGTTTAAGTGGTTTGGTCATATTGAACGAATTGAAAATGATAGAATGCTAACGAAGATATATGACGCAAGTATGGATAGCACCATAAATAGAGGACGTTCGGGGAAGACTTATCAGTGAAAATGAAATAAAAACATATTTCAAGTACGAAATGTGGCGTGGTGACATTCAGTTTTGTAATTTGACGTTGGACTTAAATTTAAAAATATAATTATAATATACATGCGAATAAAATTGTTTAAATCTGCGTTATCAACCCTTTGCAATCGATTATATTATTAATAAAGCCGTTAGTCTGGTAGATCTTGGGACTAATGGTTTAATGGAGTGATGAGATCACGATCTTTTATCTCCGATGTCTCAAATGCCATAAACGGATGATAAAAGTGAGATCCCGTGAGCGGGTAGCTGTAAATGATGGACAGCGATGTTTTTTTTGTTTTATATAGTATTGTAAAGTTTTTTTTTTCTCTCCCTCTCCTCACCTCATATATAGAGTTTTAGTTCTAAGTCATCTCTTTTTTTAGGTGTGCAATTATATATTTCCCACTCATCAGGTTACACCCTTTGGGTAGAGAATTGCAATGGGTCGAAGGCGTGAGGGATCAGATGCTGGGTGGTAAAAATCTAGCGAATTGATGGTGGGATTGGGGATGCTGGGAAGGTTGAAGTAGAATATGCGAGAGAGGTCTAAGAAGTGTTGAGCGAGGGTGGGGATGTTGGAATCGGCATAGATGATAGAGTTTCGGACGAACCAAGGGCTGTTGGTGGCTTGACGGAGGATTTTATTTTGGAGGGATTTTAATGAACGTAGTTTGTCGGTGCTCCAAATGGGGCACGCGTATGAGATGATTGGTCGGATGATAAACTTGTAGATCAGGAGTTTGTTGGTGCGGGAGAGGGAGCTGTAGGAATTGATAAGGGGTTTTAAGGCACCGAATGCTTTGTTGGCCCTGGTACGGGTATTTCTGATCTGGGTTACCCAGGAGAAGTTAATTTGAAAAGAGACATCAAGGTATTTTAGCAGATCCGAAACAATCATAAAATCCAATATCTACATTTATCTTATCGATATACGTGTAGATAATAATAATTAGAATATGAATTATTCAATTATTAAGTTATTTTTATAATAATAAATCATCCAGGTTATTTTTAAATAATATATGTTTGTTTGCAGTCTACAAATTATTACCATCTAGCAACTATGCTGCATGGGGAATAATTCGTGTGGCAATATCCCCAACTAATTACTTAATTATGTTCAACGACAAGGTGTAAAGAGGTATCATTCCCTTTCCCAGAATTTTTACCTATTAAACACATTAAAGTCAATCAAATATATCTCAGCCAACTTTGTTCAACATGACAAATAATAATTTTATATGCTTGCACAAAGGGGTTGGAAATCGGAATGTTGGATAGATGGAAGGAATTTGGTACAAGGACATGACAGAAAGGGCTTAAGCATCAACCAGATACTAGGAATAACACGACTTACCTGAGGTGCTACTAGTGATGCTCCTTTATCTGGATTTCTTCTTTTCACTGTGGCTTCAGTTGTTTTTTCCGATTTCGCTTTTTTGTACGAAAATCTTACCCGCTCCATACACAAATAGCAATATGCGTTTAAATCGATGCGCACAAGCGATAAAACCGATCACACGACAATAGCGTCAATAGCGTAATGTATTTTACAGAAGTAATAGATAGTAGTCATGAGAAAAAATGCTACTCTTGACTCATTGGTGTAATTGTGATTGATGTTCGATAATACCAGTGATTGAAAACTGTGACTGTGATCACAGTTTCATTACTAATACGCATGTTCCGCACGATATCACAATACACGAAATAAATTTAAAAAACATGTTCTAGCATACATAATTAATAAATATCTAATTTAATATCACCACAAAGAGAATGAAAACCCTTGACTAATTTTTTTGGTCAAATGCATTTTGGCAGAATCTACTAGATGGCGTTTATTACGAATTAAAACGTCATTCCTTCATGAATATTTTCGTTTTATATGCACATGCGCTAAATCACGGTTTACAACCAAATATAAACAAAATAAAAAAATTAATTACGAATCACGATATTCCTAGATATTCAATCACTGATAGTGAATGTGACTCAAAGATTTCAGTGATTGACTCACGGTTCGTGATTTTAAACGCATCACTAATAAACAACACACACATAGACAAAAAAGTCATAGGGGGGAACCTATAGGTATTAGGATAGGTACCGTGGTGTCTACATAGTGGTGCATCCAAACACGAGCACGGCGATCGGCGATCTATGTATTTATCATAAAGATAAATGATAAATTACACGGTGAAAAAACTTATAAAATACATTTCGAGGTCTTCTATATCTTATAAATATTGATATGAAAAGTTATGTAAAATACAATAGTCGAATTGGATGAATATATTCGATAAGTAAGCAACCTCTTACGTAGGGAATGATAATCCGCATTTGCTTCGGCTGTGTAAACAAACTGTGTCGTTTCTGTTTCCGCGGTTTATTGCTTCTTTCTGTTGATTTGTAGCCACTGCAGCGGGGGAGTACGAAGCACGGTATAGCGGTGCTACACAAAACACAATTTCCTTTCTTGAGTCGGCTCTGAATGCGCTGGTCGGGGGTTGATTTTGAATTATGTATTAAAACTGTGGGAAACTACGCGGCGCTGGAGGACGCGAGGGAGTAAGCAAGTATCTAAATATTGTATACCTATACACTCGTACGTACACGTAGGTTTAACGAAGTTCACACTTTTTGATAAATAAGTAGACGAATGAACAAGAAATGTTTCCTTTTTAATTTTTGTACATATTTTGTGAACAATAAAATTACAATATTTTGTGTATTCAATTCAAATGTTGTGCAAGATTAACAAGCCTTTAGATGCTCGAATATCTTTTTTTTATATTTACGTACTTTTATTACTATATCTTATATATAAAATAATGAATATAATGCAGAGTATTAGCTATATAATCTTTGAATTAAAATATGTGTACATATGTGGACAACCAATATAAAAATAAAAAATTAAATGTACCTACGTACATTTAATTTTATAATATATAAGTATCAAATTAAAATATCCGTGCAGAAATTATAATCATTGGTTTATGATGTTACCTACCAACGAAATGATACTAGGTTTATGCTACAAATAGGTTGTACGGGGTCTTGGGTAAGATGGAACTGTCATTTGTTTATATCTAATTTCTAAGTAATACTTTTAAAATAATAATAATATTAATATTAAATATATTTAAAAACAATTCGCTCTGTTTAAACAACACTTTAATTTTGCTAATACCAGCTGGTTTCGCAACCATCGTTCCTTCTTCAAGGTGTACACCCTGTGGTTCTGAAACCTGTCGGTGTTAGCAAAATTAAAGTGGTGTTTAAACAAAGTTAATTATTTTTATAGCAGAATACAACAATATAATATTTATATTGTTTTTACTTGTGTATTATATATAGAACTCAGGAGTTTTAAAAATATTTATTTCATGTTTAAAATAAATCACTTATTTAGTGTCTCATATTGTACTTGAGGATATAAACTGGCAAATTCATCATGTGTTTCAAAACGGACGAACGTACATCAATCTTATATTATTTTTATGAAAATTCGGGTTCCGTTGTAAATACGATTTTTCTTCTTGTTATTTTTCCTCGTAATCATGTTGCCAAAAGACCGCCAACTATTTATTTTAATATGTTATTGATGCAAAATCACCACTGCCCGATCATCGTGTTCGTTCAAATGAAAATATTGCTACAATTAGTGAAAATGCCGACAAAAATAAAATAACCCAAATTCGTGACAATTCAGCGATAAAGCACAATTTCACCTCGACGGACATACATATCGATACGCAAAATTGTCGCATTAGGGGAAGTGTAAACCCTCGTGTGTATGAAGAACAACCATTATATCTGCGTCGAGCGATGTGGTTTTTGAGCTGGATATTGTCATTATACAGTTCTCTTTTGAAAACCCTGTTTACAAAATAAGTCACCATTAATCGGGCGCGTGCAGTACATATTCAGTACAGTATATTCTGGCATATAGAGCGAAATTAAATATTTATGTGACATAATATTGCGGAATATTAAAATCTGAATAATATAATAATATTTTCATTTATTATCTTTGTTTTATTAACCACTTAATTGAGTTTAAATACATTTACCGGTTTCGAAAAATACAATTTTCCTGAAGAAGAAACCACGAAATTTATTGATGTTCCATTACATGTTACATTAATAATTCATATGTATTTTTATATTCTATCTCCCTCTTCCTGCACTCTTCCTGTATCTATGATTAGTCCTAATGTAGCTTGAGTTAAGCGAAACCGTTCGACATCAATAAATTTCGTGGTTTCACACAAAGTGATTGTTATTTTACTTAATATATAATATTATATTTCGCAGACACTTCATTGGAATTTATAATATTTGAATCTAAAATAATTATTTAACTACGTTTATTTCATTGTTTTTATTTTTTATATATACGGTTAATAAGATTTTTCTTTCGTTACATTTGTCTGTATGCACATTTTTGTTATATCTTTACTTTTGTTAACGGTGTGTACTATGTACCGTACTTACATATATAATATTACATATTGTAATGTATCTGGATGTAGCGAATGCGTGATGCACGCATGTTGGCAAAAGGGATAAAAGATCTCCCGGTAGTCGGGCGCGTTCTCTCGCATCTGAGCCGTTGCTCGAAATGCATCTCTTATAATTGACTTATAACTGTACAGCTTTGTATAATGAAGACTATTGTTACCACGTCGGGTGATTCTTGTGCTATTCTATCCCGCACAAATAAGGACAGCATCAAGCAGTAACAGATATTCCACTTAGAAGATATCAAAAATTGGCGCTGCCGGCGTAAATATATCACAAATATATAAAACAAATAAATGTGACTTTTCAGCTTATTTTTTACCGATAAAAACCGTTTATATTGCAATATAAGTAAGTTTTGTACTATGTGTGAAATGACAGGTTGCTATTATAACGTTTCATTTAATATACACATAGACCTCGTTTTGCGCTTAGGACGCGGTCCTGGACGATAAAGCGCTAAATGAAACAGCGTTAAACGATGTCATTTTAACACAGTAAATAGGGAAAGGAGAACACGCGAAAAAAAAAAAACTAATTTACTTTTAGTTATTTTTATATTAATTTACATAATAATTTATGTTACATAACACAAAGATATGCGCACAGAAATATAAAAATCATCATTGTGATGAAGGTCCGGGCTCTACTGAAATTCTAGATTATTTTGTGTTGAAGTCATCTTGTGTCATTTGTCTTTGCTTTCTTTTTCTCTCGTTAAGCAAATGTCGGTAGCAGGAGATCGCATCCAAAACTCTTCGTCATGCTTTTGCACTTTTTTCAAAATCTGGCTCATTCATTACAATTTGATCAATGATTTCGGTTATCGTTATCAAACTTTTACTAAGGAAATGTATAGCAAGTTCTTTAGGTTCTTCGTTTTCAGAATCACAATTTTCAACTTGTACACGAATTCCTTGCTCTGCCAGTTCTTGAACGTTGTTGTTGGTAAAGTCCTCATCAGAAACCTGCAGAATCCTCAATATCCTGCTCATCTACATCTAGTCCTGCTGTATCGATTAGGTTGGCAATTTGGCCAATGATGGGCTCTTTTCGTTGAGAATCATTGGATACCTCCGGTCATGCATTCTTCCACACCCCGTTTAAACATTCTTCATTTAATTCTTACCAAGCGAAGTCGATATTGCCTATGGCATCCATGATGTTATATTTTTTTCAAAATTGCACGACTGATTCTTTACTTTCGTCCTCTGTTTTATCAAGTAGAGTGAACACTGTTTCGCTGCTAATGAACACGATGTATGAAAACAAACGCATCAACATAAATTTTGAGCTTTTTTTAGGCTTCGAGTAGACCGCGTTATATCGAATCAGAGTAAATCGAGAAAGCGCTAAACGAGGTCTCACTGTACTACAGCTTTATAAACCGGTTCGTAAAATCGTAATATCTATCTTAAGTGATTAAAAAAAATATATATTGTTTTTTAAATCCTTGCATGCCCACATGATTTATTAATACTGCAATAAAAATACATCGGGAAATGATTTACCAGCACGAACGTAAAGACTTCAGATAACATCGAAGGAAGCGAGTAAACACACTATGTATAATAGCTAAATCAACCTTGCATTATTACCGCATTAGTTAGATACTCCATGTACTAGAAAATTCCTAATCGCAGGCGAAGCAAAAACATAAGGCACGACTCGACGACGAGTGACGTTTCTTCCAACAATTGTACCATTGTGCCTGCTACATATGACGCATAGGCTAGATGTATTAAAATTGACGTCCGCTCAGCACATGTGGAAACACTATAACATGTTTCACTTTGAGCAAAGTCTGAACCTGCCAGTAGAGGAATTTTGCCAAACATAATTTGCTGCTTGCTCGGTCCACGCCTAGTCTGCTAGAGGTTAATATTGTATTAGATACTTGTTACGTACATGTCAAATACTGTATTTCCTTTCTGTATTTACAGGTGTTGATTTCGTCAATCTTTGTACAGGGTAAATATTATGTTCCAGGCTGATATTGTTTTTTAATAATTAGAAAATTAAACCAAATTTTTTAATTCCGTTTTTTTTTATCAATTATGTAGTTTATTACAATTATATTTGAAATAAGATATTGGCACAAATGCGTGTCTTATAACCATATTTTTCATGAAGTTCTCGCACAATTCGCGTGTTATTATTTCAGCAATTTTATTTAAAATATTATCCTATAGAATCGGAATTGTTGTTAACTTATTGGCGTAGACCTTTTGTTTCAAGTGCGTATACAGAAAATAGTCGGAAGCCGTCAAATCAGGTGATCGAGGAAGCCAGTCACCACTTTTTGACATCATGCGACCGGGAAAAATTTCTCGCAAAATTTAAAACGTAGCTCGGGTTGTGTATGAGGTAACACCGTTCTGTTATAACCACATATATTGCAGGTACAATTAACCCAATTCTACTACCAAAATTTTTTCCAACATGTAACGATAGCGATCACCATTAATGCTTGTAGTATTATCATTATTATTTAGATTAAATGTTTTAATAACTTCAACACATTATTGAAAGATAAGATACTTTATAATAAATTGTAATTAATAAATCTTTAAGACTACTACATTAAAACTAACATAAATTTGCCAAACCAAAATAGCAATCAAACAAAATCGGCCTGGAACATAATATTCAGACACACACAACAACATAATGACTTAAGCGGTGTGATAGTTTTGTAGAATAAATGATAACATTGTAAGTAGGTAGGTAGTTGGTGAGAACACTTAGAATGTACGTAGTTGAAGTATTAGAATAATAAAATATACAGTATGCCTTATTTAAGGGAATTTTTTGTCAATTGCACGTGTTGCTTAAAATATTAATAACTCGGCTCATGAGGTGCCGAGTGGTTAACATATAATGTTATATAGAAAATTTAATTATGTAGTCCGCGTGTTGATTTGAGAAGTCCACGTGGACTACGCATGAAAGTCGCGCGGTAAAAGTACAGTTATGTAGTAAATAAATTTAGTCCGTTAATTGTTTTGATAAAACGAGCGGACTCCGTGGGCGTTTGTGCACATCAAAATATTATTTACTTAATCCACGTGTTATCTATGTGGGCGTTGGGCGCGATAATGCTTCGTTGTACATAGTGCATCCGTTTTGGAAAGGTAAAAGGTTAAAATTCTTGGAATATTTTAATTATATGAAGGAAACCCCAAAGGGTCCCACCTTATCACGGAATCGTTTTGAGAGTTGTTTACTCTCGTTTTGATTCCATTCAACAAAGCAACGCGTCCAATATTTTACAAAATCTTCAAAGTTTTTTTGGATTATATATAAAAAAACTAAAGCAGTTAGTTACTAAAACCTTATGGCTTTCCTACATATTAAATTTTGTATTTTTCTTTATTTTATGGCACAATTATTACAGTTGGTCATAATTACTTTTTTTTAAAAATTACATTCAGCCATTAACATTATCATCATAATACCATTATAGGTTGTCTCCGGTATCATTGTACCAGAGCCAAACCTGTATGATTTGACGTGAGACTCTTTATCATATTAAATTCAAAAGGCAGTCAGAGAGAAGCTATAAAAGTCATGCATCCCCAAAAGAGGAAGGTAAACGTCACATTTATGTTTTGAAGTCGCAGAACTCGGTCACAGTCCGGCAGAAATTCACCCCGTCCAGGTCGTAAGAAGTGCGAGGGAGAGCCAACCGTATGCTCCGTTAGGTCTCCCTAGCCACCGCTCTTCCTAGCATCGTCCATCCCAGCAACCCCCAGCGGGAGACCCACATCCTAATAAATTTCCGGAAAAGTTCAAGATTCTTTTCATTTCTTAATAGGTCATCGTTCATCGTCATATATTATTTATGCATATCATGTTTAAACACGTTCGTAAAACATACCCATAAATACATGCATGACGTATATACTTTATTCGATTGTTAATACCAATGGCCATATTTAAAAAATATATAATTTAATGCAACAAAGCGTTATTTATTTTGTGCAATATTTTAGTAACGTTTTACAAAGATCCTAATTATAACTAATTGAATTGAATATATCCAAGAACACACAATTACTGGATTTTCACCTACGAAGATATACTAATTAAATAAATGATATATATCTCTTAGAGAAGAAGTTATTTTTATTATATTTAATGGAAAAAACATGGAAGTATGGATAATTTAGGGTTTACGACCTGTCTTTAGCTGCCTTAAGTGAATACTTTATACAAATATAACGTTCACCATTCTCACCCATTAATCAATCTCCATATCTATCATAGGTGGCGATAGTGTAGTGGTACTCGCAGTGTTTCCACATATTAACATATATACAACTTCCAAAAATTTGGTAGATACGGAGATTGATTAATGGGTGAGAGTGGTGAATGTTTTATTTATATAAAGTGATCACTTAAGCCAGCCGAAGATATAATTACCTATACTTCCATATTTTTTAGTAATTTATTCCGGAAGAATGTAAGGGGAGCTAAAAATATTTTTTACGTTTATTCTTAGTTCTGGAGATTTTGTCTAGTTTTATAATGTCGGTGAGCCACATATTAAAAAGTTCTGGAACAAAATGTGAAAATGCTTAAATAATACGTTTCACCACAGAATTAGTAGCTTTTGGGATGTACCTACCTGGATGATTTACATTCAGAAGCCGGGCAGCGTCATATTATTTTTAATGCATATTCGTATTTCTACTGAGTTACTTAGCTAAGTAATTTCTCTGCTAACTTTTTTGTTTTTAAACAAATAATATATATCTCATAGAGACGAATCTATTGTTTTTATTAATGGAAAAATATGTAAATATGGGTAAATTACAGGGCTTACGAAAAAAAAAAGATTGTTATTTTGACATTTTTTTCTTTTTCATGGAAAATGAATATCAAATTTAGTCCAATGATGATGATCGTGTATTGGTATTCGAAGTGATTCCACATATTAACATATATACAACATTCACAAATTTGATAGATATGGAGGTCGATTGGGTGGAATGATGAACGTTACATTGTGTAAAGTGATCACTTAAACCAGCCGAAGACAGATCGTAAGCCCTGTACCTATACTTTCATATTTTTCTATTAATAAAAAAATAGCTTCGTCTCTATGCGATATCTATTATTTGTAAGTGAAGATCTAGTAATTGTGTGTTCTTGGACATATTCAAATATTGCTAATAACATACTGGTTAGAATAAGAAAATATATAAAAATTTAAAAATATTGATTTTTCAGGTATATTCTAGTATAATATGTTAAAAACATTTTTCAGACAAAGAATATTGCTTTAAATAATTTCAAAAAATAATTATATTCTCATTGTGACATATATGTTGTTTCAGTAAATTAATATAAAATTTAGTCTATAGATGGCGATAGTGTAGGGGTATTCGAAGTGATTCTATATATTAACATATACAACTTTTAAAAATTTGATTTAATTGATTTATCAACTTCATCTATATGAAATATTTATTATTTTATTAGAAGAACACATTCTTATTGTGAAGTTGAAATTATTCAGAACATATGAAATATGAATTAAATATATTAATTAGAAAGATATACATATAAAATCAATTTTATCGAAAAATATTGTTGCGCCATCGGGTTTCGAACCTGGATCTCTTTCCAAACCAGGGAAAGTAATACAAATTAATCGATAATCAGATTACTCAAAAGTATTTGAGATTCCGTAAAAATAAGGTGGATGGCTCTTTCAAATAATGGAACGATTAAGTAACATATAGATTCGAAAATTTGTCGCTAAAAATATCGTCGCTGTAGCATAGTTGGATAATGTACCTTCCCCGGTTTGGAAAGAGATCCAGGTTCGAATCCCGGTGGCGCAACAACAATATTTTTCTAATTAATATATTTAATTCATATTTATGTATTATTTGTTTAATTGTAAGTGAAAATCCAGTCATTGTGTGTTCTTGGATATATTTAAATATTGTTTATTTTTATTTTGTCGCGCCCATGAAGTTTAGTGTGTTACGTGGATGCTTACCAACTAATTCATTAATTGATTTTTAAATACCTTAGATATTTCCTATATTATCTTGTATATACCGGAAGTCATTAATATCTGCTTGTCTAATGATTACATTTCCAGATTTGTATATTTTTGTCTGAATGATTATATTTAAACCACCAACTAAATACACATGAACTAACGCAAATTTTTAAATATATCTCGATCAAAATGAACATTTAAACGCTGACAATATAATATGCATTATTGTAAAAAAATATGTCTTGTTTATACAAAGATTTAATTTTTGAAGAGTAAATACTTTTAATGTTGCGTAAATGTGCCATAATGAATCAGATTTATGTTTAGTTGGATATGTGTGTAGAATGCCCCGCGCCCCGCAAATAATGTTTCAAACCCCTCGCCTATATATATGCTTCACATTTTGTCTATCCATTTATTAATTAATCTGTGATTTAAGGGCGTGCTTTCATTTTTACAGTTTTGAAATTCGAGAAACTCTATCCGAATTGCATATGCTTTCTAGATGAGGTTGATAATTAAATTCTTATAAGTATCAGAGAAGTGATTAATGACGTTATTTGTTACGTAAATTAAGCGAAAGAGGAAGGTTTGAATAGAAAGAGATGACAATAAAATTGTTGATTTTCTCGCATTCGATACCTGTGTCAAAATTAACTCGTATCTGAAGTATTTTCCACGGTTTTTTATATTAATATATGTAATAAAATTAAAATGTGTGTTGTCAATTGAATTAAACCATCGAAAAATAAAAAAATTCTTGCAGTAGGTACTTACCTAATTCATATATTTGAAATTTTTTGAAATCAAACAAAGTACCTACATATATTTAGATGATCGCTTATATCAATATTCCAAATTTTTTTAAATTATGACAGCTTCAATTAAATATTTTGTTTAATATTATTGATTTAAAACGCCATGTTGCCATTTTGGTGATATCTGTTTAATAATTACATACTATTTAGGGAACAAACAGCTAGTGTTTAAAAGACAATAGTGTTATACATAAACAAAATATTTAATTGCGACTTACATAAAAATAACGCACATAAAATGTTTAGTTTGTTCAATAAAACATTGTTTTCCCTTAAATTCGGTAAAAAATCAAATAATATATAAAATTTGCTATTAATGTTGTGAATAAGTTCAATATTAATTCTAATTGTAGATAAAATATGCGTGAAAACATATATTTTGATCATTATTAACGAACATAATGACAGTGCGAATTCTTCGTCCGTCATGGCCGGATAGGCCGGCGTATTGAAGTTCTATGGATAATTAAAATTATCATCTTTTATAAGACTGAAAATGTTTTATTTTAAAACTATTTATCGTGCTTTTGTAATATCGTAAATACAATATTTTATTTAATAACGTATGTTTTCACTAAAACAAAATATTTTTAAAACATCGACAAAGTCGAAACGTTCTGTAAAGTACATGGTTAAAACTTTGTTATTTTTTAATATTTGGTTAATTTGTCTTAATCAAGATTTGTCTCCATTATCTTAGCTTCAAGATTATTAGAAAATATTTTTCGTTTATGCAAGAATTTTCCATATTTACACAATTTTGTGGCACGCGGAAAATATAACTAATTATCGCAGTCTTCCTTATAATACTTGTACTGTCTTAATTATGGCAAATAACAATCAGGTTATGAATTTTAAATTATTGTAAATGTTCTAAGTAATAATTTTTAAAAGATTAATCTAATGATTAACTTTTGAAAAAAAATTAATAATAAAAACACGCATTTTTGTAGAAAACGCGAAAATTTGAATTATTATTGAAACATGTTTTGAATTGTTTAAAAAATTTAGTTAAATTAACTATTTTCACATTGTTTTAAATTAATATATTATGATTTAAATTTTAATAATTGTGAAAATTTTGAAACGTTATATTCAGTGTATTGTTATGACGTTCAACGGTATTCCGCTGATTTTTATTTTTATAATAGAGTAAATCATTTCAACCATAAATATTTTATTTGCTTATAAGCTACATGCAACATCGAAATAAATTATAAATCTATTAGACTAAATAAATTTTGAAACATTGTATTATGTAATATAAAAATATTATTTTAATCAATTCAAACGCAAACTTTGAAATATTTCGAAATTAAAAAAATATGACTTAGATCATTTTCATAATAATTGGCACAATTATTTATTTATATTGAAGGTCTTTAAAATTTTAAGACCTGTGTTAGAATGCGAAATTACCCAAAATAATATTTTGTTCAAGGATACATAAACACTTAGTCGAAGTAAGGGATGGAGGGTAATAAAACTCGGTATTGTTAGACGCAGGTGCATCGACACAGCGTGAGACTGCGATAAGGAATGTGGCGTACGTGACCAAAGTCAGATCGGCAAATGCACCATAAGGGATGCATCACCTTATGCGGGCAGTCTTCACCAAATCTCGGCCGGGAGAACTCGCTCCACAAAGACGGGATCTAATTTTCAATTAGAAAATAAAATCAATATCGTCTCTAAAATATTAAGCAAACACTTTATAAATTGTGATTCTGGGGAAAATTTAAACCGTGAATCTCGAGTTAAGCTTTTGATGTTCTCTGCGTTTAATCGTTGATGTGAAAGTATCAAAAGGGTCCTGGTGGATCTATAAAAAAGGTTGATCAACATAATTCGGTGTAGCGAGAACAAACTGTCGCTATCAGGACAGACGGTATCTTATAAAGCACGCAAATATCGCGTCCAGAGTCCCGGTTTGCCTAGATAATTGGGCATCGTCTCGTGGTCAATCAACTACAAGCCTGAACTCCATCACCCTACGCTGGCACCACAAGCAGTTGGCCATACTTCACGTCCAGAATCCAGGACCATCCTGAGAGGTAATCCCTTACGTGAGGGATCTGCATAATCTAAATCAGACAAGCGTCAACATAGACAATTTGGTAGATAACTTTATTCTGGCATGATGGACACACATATTTAATGTTAATCTCAATATAACTATGATAGAATTGCCTTCTGAATTGAATTTTCATTTTGCACTTATAATACATGCAAGTATCATAAAATATAGATAATAAACTTTCTTGTATACAATGGCATTTTGTAATTTCATTTCATAATCATTTGACTTAACAATATTTAAAAAAGAACTAGTTAGGCTAAATGCCTCCTCCCTGAACATGAAGCCGACGGAGAAAGAAGAAAACTTAACACCTCTTTTTCATACACATTTTATTTTAATATTTTCTAGAAATGGATGTTAACAAAATTGTCCCCTATGATCCAATTATAATTATCTAATTTGGTTTTCTTTTTATTAACAAGAATAATATATTGATAAAATTTTGCTAATAAAAACACTTGCAGATTTTGATATTTTACTCGAAGAATTTTTTATGTGCAAAAAACATCGCTTTCCGAAATTCACTTCTGAGATCTTGAGAGATTCAGAAGCTCCTCGTTTTTAGAGCCGATTGAGTTTCTAATAAGTTTCGTTCAGCGGAGCGAGATAAACACTTCGAGAGATTAACAGCATCCCTGGGTAGAACCGCGCGTCATTCCATACATTTGACACTGCGCCGAATAATCTCCCAACAGATATTTCCATAGAATTCATATTTTTATTTTTACAATATAGAATAAACACTATGACAATAATAATTAAATATTTTTTTCCAATTATTCAATTCATTTTTCTCACACAAAGTGTACATAAAAATGTGAATTCATCCCATATATTTATTTATATGTGGATACGTTTACAGTTCCTAGCGGTCTACAATAAATGTATTAAAATTGTCATGATTTTAACATCGACATGCTTGTGGTCTAGTAGTTACGATACTCGCCTAGTGATCTAGTGGTCGGGGGTTCGAGACTGGTTCCAGGTGACTATCAAGTTAATTCTATTTTCTTAGCATAAGCATTTAGCTCAGTTTGAAAATAGTATGATTATTGATGTACACGATATTGATACACGTATTCCTTGTACGCATCTCTATTTTTAAAAAAAAGCAAATTGTTCAGTAATACATGAAATTTAAATAAAATTTATTTAACAACATTTAATAGATATTTATGAATTTTACAAGGTCAGACTTAATAAAAGATTATTCCAACATATTCATATAAATACATACATATCGTGAAATAAAAATGAAGATAATGAATTTATTTAACTAACTCTACAATTCATCTGTCATTAAATTTGTTCCGATTTATACATGTAATTTCTCAGTATATTTTTTAGATTTTTTTTGTTGTGTAGTTGTATTTTCAGTACATAGTTCTGCAATATTTTTAATACAAAATATCTAAAAACTAGAAGAAGTTCAGGTTCAAGTTCCGGTAGCAACTAAATATTTATTAGATATATACAGATATTTTTTTCTGTTATCATTCTAGTTGATTAATTTAATTTTTACTAGCAGATAAGCAATCAGCTATCACCGATTACTTGCTGCTAGTTCCTGCGGACGGCTATTTTGGACGCTTCGCGGCTAATAGTGATGGCTGCGTGGTCATATAATGTTATTGAAAATGAGAAAACAATTAAGTAATCTTAATCTAGAGATATTAAAAACACGTTCATTCTTGCACTGCTTGGATCTCACCGACCTGGCCGTTTAAGCTAGCACTTTACAGCCACAAATGATACTACCGAAGCCGACACATCCAGAAAGTCATTCATATTAATGGGGAAGCAAATTTCTCAGTTATTAATTTTAACTACACCACGTGTGTCATAATTTTTTTTTTATATGTTTAAAGACCACCGTAAGACACTTTAATTGCTCGAATATGGCCGCAAAACATTAACTCGAAGTGGGATGAATATTTGTTGAAAGTTGATTTCAATTGTAGGAAATTTCTACGCCAGTTTTGTGATTAAATAGATCCGGGGGATTCTTCAATCATTAGATAAGTAATTACTGTCTATCTTTCGCTCTCCAGGCATCCCATCGTTTCGGCAACGCCGTTTCTTATCGAGCCAATCCAGTTTAATAGACGGCGGTGGCCGACGAGAAATTTTCAACAAAAGGCCGATGTATCTGTTGTTTCAGGGTTTACATTTTTATTATTAAATATTTTTAGAGAGAATATAACAGTTTATTAATAAATATATTAACATATTAATATATTTTTATTGGTGTGAATAAAATTAAGCAGTTCAAAAGAAAGGATGAAGTTAAAATAAAAAATATTATAATGTTTAAAATTAAATAAAAAAGAAACTATAATAGACAATAGATTATTAAAACTACCAGATACCAGTCGATTGCTTACTGATAGATTCTGCGGGCGGGTGTTGTGGACGCTTCGCGGTCAATAGTGTCGACGAGCTCAGTTTCGAAATTTGTGATCGAGGAAGAAAGTATATCGCGACTGCACAATTTCACTCTGACGTCGATCGCCAAAATAACGCAAACAATTATTGCGTTAGTTTCAATACCAACATGGTTACTTAAGGAGTGTTAGGTACAAATTGTTCAATTTTTGGTAGATTTATCGAACAAATTTTAAGAAACATCAAGCGTTCCAGACTTTATGAAAATAGCCCACGTGACTATAATAGACCGCATGAAATATCCCTCTGTCTCTAATCTGTCGCTCCTATCAAAAATAATAGAAAAGGTTGTATCATGTCGCCTTAATATGGATTTTACAGAAACTGCCCCTAATGCAAAACTGTCCCTAAATGCAATCTGCATACAGATGGCATCATTCTACAGAAACAGAAATTATAACACTTACTGACTCGGAGCATCTGGTCCTGCTAGCTCTTTTAGATATGAGTGCTGCATTTGATACAGTTGATCATCAAATCTTGCTTGAGAGGCCAAAAAACGTATGGAGTAGACAGAAATGCACATGGTTGGTTTAAATCATATCTATATAATAGATCGCAATCAGTGCGGTTTTATAATTCAACCTCTCCTTCATCTGCTTCTAACATCGGGGAACCTCAGGGATCAGTTTTCAGACCACTATTGTATATTTTATATGCGAAAGACATAGAATATATAATAATATCGTCAGTATTGTGGCCCCACTGTTATGCAGACGATACGCTATTTTTTTTTTCTGTAAGCCGGGTGAGACAGAGGTATTAAAAGGAAAAAATGTAAAATGCGTCGAAAAGATAGGCAGTGGATGGCACTAAATAGACTTACATTGAATCCATCCAAAACAGAACTTCTATGGACAGCAATACCTAGAAGGCAAAACTTAATACAGGAAACAATGTCTGCGAATGCTAAATCTGCAGTTAAGTTGTTGGGCTTGCACATTGATTCAGATCTTTCAATGAATATACAAATCAGCAAAACTGTCAGTGCATGCTGACATCAACTGAGACAGATTAAAAGTATCCGGAGACATCTTTCTCTTGAGATAGTCCGTCTACTTATGAATGCATTTGTGGTATCACATGTGGACTATTGTAACAGCATCTATTCTGGCCTGCCAGTGTTTCAGCTGGATAAATTATAATCCATTCTAAATGCGGCAGCACGGATAATATATGGAGTTTTCAAATTCTCTCAATCTACTTTGGCTCCGGTTTCCTGAAAGAGTTGAATTTAAATTGTGCTGGTTGATGTACAAGGCGACTTATAATATGGCGCCTCTGTATCTTCAAGAGCTTTGTATTCCAGGCAACTTGAATGGTAGACGTCAAACTCAGGTCAGAAGACTTCAGTCGCAGGAAGGGTTGTAGAATCGACCAACTATTGCCAAAAGTATAAATTTAGTCAACGGGTATTTGTGGTGGTGGCCCAAAAGCGTGGGACTCTTTTTCCTCCATCATAAGGAACTATGAATGCATCAGAGACTTTATTTGAGAAGAGATTAAAAATGCACTTTTTCAAAAAATATTTCCATAAATTACTCGTAAAATAACATTTTTTAATTTTAAAAACAAAGTTAATGTAGGACTATAAACACTTTATATGTAAAACGCCCTTGAGGTGAAAGTTTTTATGAAAATGGCGCTATGAAAATTATCCAATATGATTATTAGTAATAATATACATACTCGCTAGTCGTCTCGTACGATTTCGCTAAAATATACCTTTATTTCTTACTCGTAATAAAGAAAATTTACATTTTATTTAAAATTGAATATTTACGTACTGTTATTAAATATATAAAAGAGAAAAAATCTAAGTAATCTTAACCGAGAGATATTAAAAACACGTTCGACATTTTCGCTACTTTAGCGAATTTTTTTTTTACTGGCAAATTATATCACATCCAAGACGTCCAATAAGTCATAGATAATAGATGGGGAAACGTAATATATAATAAGGATAAGAATGCACAGGTATCATATCTATTATAATACTACTCAAGGTTATTGTTAGGCTTAGATAACAAATTGAAATACTTTAAGAGGAGTCTCAAACGTGCGAATAATTTTATAAAATATTGTTCGTATATATAAATATTACAAGCATAAATGTTGCCTTTTATTAATGTTAATTTTTCATAACCTTTATAATAAACTTTGAATCCACATCGCGTTTATGGAAAGGCAGTTTCCTTAATCATTATGAAGTTTAAATATATTTGTTCAAAGTAATAGTCAGTTTACTAATATATTATTTATCATAGAAAAAAATATTTTTTGAAACCGAGGGCAAAAAACATGACTTTTAGTAATATAAATTTAGAACATCGATCAATATACTATTTTATTATCTTTTTTAACAATATGTGTCATTTATATACTTCTGACAGAATTGACACCAAAATCCAAATGTATTTTCATACGAAAACACATTTACATTGTTGAGTTCAGTGGAAATCTAAATTTTGACCTCTGGATCAGGAAGCAAGTTAATATCGCCAGTCTATTGGAGCTGCCGTTATGTTAAAAGTATGTCTTCTGACGGAATATTTATTTGTATCAAAAACAAATACGCTGTTAATAACATAATCGAACCAATTTAGTTTGAAACAATAATTTGATTTGATACAAACGGCAGTAATACCGCAATAAAGGCATCCTTTACAATTGTTAACAATAAAAGGAAGGTAACATATATGTAAGTATGTGATGAAATAATATATAAGGTTTTAGGAAATATAATAGTTATGATGACTAGGTTTAGGTAGCCGAAAATCACCATTGAAAGTTTTGTTTTACGAACAATTTTCTTCCGATATGCCTCTCACTATGGAAATTTGTTATCCTAGTTAACAAAGCAGTTCATTATTGATTTAGCCTTTAAGATGTTTATTTTCAATTCTGCTCTACCGCTGACTTCAGATGCTTCCAGAATTCTGTTTTGAAGGTCGAATGGATCGTTTGTGAAAATCACAATATCATTTGCAAAACATAAATAACCCAAGTAGTCGCAATTTATGCAAATGTCTTTCTTTTCCCACTTTAGTTGCCTGAACAGCTTTTTGAGAGTAACTCAACATATGTTAGGTGAGATTGTATCATTTTATCGGACACCTTTGTTAATGGGGAATCTATGAGATTATCATTATATTTATATATTGTTTAGCAATTCCTTATTTGTTAAAGGCACCTCAACAGAAAAATTATGTGTTCTCTTAATAATAAAGTTGTATCGATGTGTCCAAATTTAAATAAAAATGAATTGATAATTCTGGCGTCTGCTATCAGATTACTCAAAGGTATTTGAGATTCCGGAAAAATAAGGTAGATTATTGATTGATTTTCTATGTATATCTTTCTAATTAATATATTTAATTCATATTTAAAATATCACAGACCTATGTTCTGAACAATTTCAATTTCACAATTAAAATGTGTTCTCCTAATATAAACTTTATAGATTCGAATGCCTTTTTATTGTAGACGAACCTGTTATATATAATAGTTGCATTTTGTATTATTGGCATCGCTCTATGATTTATTTAACAATCTAATGTAATCTATAGTGCCGGAACCTCTACAAAATCCTGCTTGTTCTCTTGGCCGATTCTTGTCTAGTACAATTTTCAGATGGTTTCAGTAAGTAATAAGGGTAGTATGTATGTACATATTATATTATTAAAAATGTAAAGTAGTGTTTCGGATTTTTTAATGATTTATAAATTAATTTTCCACCGTTAAATTATATTAAAACTTAAATGAAGAACATACACATTCTTCTACAAATAATATAGATACCTGTAGTTTCTTTTAAGGTTGTTCTCTACAGAGAACATTGGGGAAAAAAGACTTTTTTAATTAAACTGAAAACGATTTGGAATTATTACCGGTCTTATTTGAGGAAGGACTGCTTTAAACCTTTTCTTTTTCCCAGAGTCTGAGCAGACTGTAATGGAAAAGCGAATTGTTTGATCTATTGGTTTGATTACAGCCAAATTAAAAATGTCTGTAATTTCGATTGAGTTCACAAAACTACGCTCCATTAGATGAGATCATTACGACCTTTGTGTGAATTAAAGTTTACTTTAATTATTTAAAATGTCAAAAGCTGGCACGAAAAGTTGTCTTTGCTTGCTTTTTGTGAACGAGAAAAAAGCAATTAATTTTAGAAAGATCATTTCAAATGTTTTTTCGAGGGAGAGATGATTTATCCACCTCGATTTTATTAATTATGAAAAAAAATGAATCAAAAAATGAAGAATTTTTATTATTTACATATTAATATAGAGCTTACTACATTGCATGATGATTAGTTATAATTTTGTATACGTAATAATTGTTGACGTGAATACTACGTTTCGTAATTTCACTCCAGTACTGGGTGACACTTCAGAAATCTTGATGTAACGTTTGCATAACGATACAAAACAATTGAATAACTTCGATACTAAAAATCCGATAGGAATGATTTTGCTCTCATTCTAACCAGCATATAGTTCCATTCGCAGTAAGCGAAGGGTAGGGCTCGACGCATAGCGGCCATTTGGTCGTACGCGGAAATTTTCAGTCAGTGCAGCTCAAGGCTCTGAGCAGCTGCGAGGCTGGTCTTAGTCTCAAACGATAGATCTCAATTATATCGACAGGTTTTAAATGCAATCTAAAAAAATTTATCAATTTTAGAAAATAAATTTTTAATATTTCACAATGTCTGCCAAAACTTGCACAAGAGCAAACATAAATATAAAAGACGCATAGTATTGGAAAGAGCATGTCACCAGCTATACAGGATTATATTATTGTCAGTATATGAGGAGTCAGAAGGCACAGGGCACACAAACATGCAGTTATATTTTTTTAGACTAATTTTTGCCTGTTTTATGAATGTATCAACAACATTTTTGTGTAACAATAAATGTATATATCCATTTTTTAGATTCCTTTAAACCCACTGCCACAAACGAAATTTACACGTCAATATTCCTGTTTACGCACGTTCTTATTCTTTTGACTGGTAACCATGGTTTTTGTATTATTGGTATGATGGGTTCATGTAGTGTGAAGGTCGCCGCTTTCTGTGACCGCAGAATCATAACGAGGAAAGGAAAAGCATCCGTAATTGCAGGTTAGTGGTGATTTTTCTATCCGCAAATAACATTTTTTCGAAGGAATTCACCAGAACATCCTCTACTGTGTATCCCGATATAGTCACGCTGAAGTTTTCGTGATTATTTTTCTATTAATTTTTATGGTTATAATTACCATGACTACTCAAGGTATCGTAATGTTATTTTACCAAGGATTTTATCATGAAATTTCAAAATTATTTTCCCAGGGTATCTGAAATGTTTTATTCATTTAAATAATTTAACCAGACTGTAAGTCCACCGAGTCTGTAGACATAATTCACTATGTGAGCGATTATTTCTAGACTGAAATAATGAGTTTTCCAACTCGTTATTTATATTTTAGAGATTTAGTTACTATTTTTTAATATCATACATAAAATAACATATTTTCCACGCGTATTATTCTCTATGTGAATATTTTTCATGATTAGGATAATATAGAAAATTACTGCCTTACATTAAAAGTGAGCGGCGTGATACAACATGAGATATGCAATGAAAAAATAAATCTGTAAAAATCTAATGATCAATCACTTCAAATCGTGTAATTATTTACGTTCATAAAATATTACAGTTTCTAAGAAAACCTGATACAAATGCATGTTCCATAGAAGTTCCATGGTTTCATGGTTCCATGGTTTTATGAAAAAAAGACACTAAAACAACAAACCATCCCACAGAATACAAAATATTTTTACTTCTCAATTTACTTACTCACTGTGCTTTCAGTTTTGTGACATATTTTAATATTATATAACTAGAATCAATACCTATTTTTTCATAATACCGCGATAATATTACCAAGAAATACCCGGTTTTGTAATTATTTACAATATTTTACACTCGTAGACATAACATTGATGCAAATTTATTGCCAGTTTTGGTTTGCTAACAAAATTGGTTGTCGTTGATAGAGCACGTGCTACTCCATAATGACATAATAATCATACTGCATTACCAATCCAGTGATGGCATGTGTAGGATATTTTGCTAACAGAAAATATTATTGTAATGTACATGTGTAATATTATAGCTGTTGAAAGGTTTTTTTTGGTGAGACTTTGTCGAATTCCGTAATTATTTTGTAAATTGAGTCAAACTCTGTTTTATTCCACTGCACTTTTCATTGTATTAAATGACATATAACGTTTTCGGGAACATCTTCCCATTATCAATATTAAAGATCAACTAAAATTAAAAGCACTTTCAGAAAGTAATATATGGTGTGTTTGGAGGGCCATTTATTTGATGACAGTAATTTACAACTCATATATAGGTCAAAAATTAGACATTTTAGAAAAGTTAGAAATATGTAATAATAAAAATAACAATAAAAACATAATAAATATTCAAATACCGCCCATTACATACATCACGGTGACAGAATTTTTGACGACAAATTTTCGAACCCATATGTTACACTTTTTCAAATGAATACAAATGTATTCATTATTAAACGATAAATATCGTTCCATTATTTGAAAGCCATCTACTTTGCATTTACGGAATCTTAAATACCTTTGAGTAAACCAATAGCAGACGCCAGAATTAACAATTAATTTTTATTAAATTTTTGGACACATTGATACAACTTATATATTATTAAGGAGAACACATTCTTATTGTGAAGTTGTGATTATTCAGAACATCGGTCTGTGATATTTTAAATACTAATTAAATATATTAATTATAAAGATATACATATAAAATCAATTATATCGAAAAATACTGTGGCTTTCAAATAACGAAATGATAGATGTATTAATTTTAAAAAGAGTAACATATGAGTTCGAAAATTTGTCGTCAAAAATTCTGTCATTGCGTAATGCACTTTCCCCGGATTGGAAAAGAGATCCAGGTTTAAATCCCGGTAGCGCAACAACAGTATTTTTCGATAGATGATTTTATATGTATATCTTTATAATTAATACATTTAATTAGTATTTAAGTTATTTATTGTTTCCGAGGTAAGTTTGTAGAACTCTGTTAGGGATTATCACAGTTGTATGAAAAAAGATGTAGAAGGAGAAACAGGATGACACAGTTCTTTTAAAACTATCACTGACCTTTTGTAGTCTCGCTTCTCTCTCCACGATCAGCAATTGAAGGATCACTCTTAAGACGCTTGAAGTAGTCGTAGAAGGTACCGTCGGCCACTTTGCAAAGTATCTCGCGATGTAGGTGCGTATTCGAAAAAGGTACAGGTTGTAATGCTTATAGGACGGCGACCAAATTAACACTGATTCCCGCATTAATGGACAAGTAGGTAGAACCAAATATGTGTTGGAAGGTTGGAAGGGATCTATATCGGTATTAGGAACACGATTTCTTTAACGAACTTCATAATCACATATGTGAAAAAAAAACGCTTGTTTTTTTATTCTACTCATTTAATTTACTTGAGACGCGTTTCGCCTTGTAAGAGCGTAAACAATCTAACAATTTAACTTAACAACTTGTATTTATATCTAGTGGGGGTCAGCTGTACAATTTTACTTACATGAGATGAAAAGAGACAATATTGTTCATTGGAATTCTGAGGATTTCCATACATTATAATTAAGTGGCTATCCCACACTAGATATAAATACAAGTTGTAGAGTGAGATTGATAATGCTTTATTTTCACACATGTTATAACAATGTAATATATTATTTACATTTATGTCTGAATATTTAAATATTTTTAGCATCAAGTTGAGTTGGTTTCATCAATTTTGATACGTTTAGTATATAAGTTAAGACTGAAAATATTATTCACGGATGCTATGATTTGATGATAGTCTAGTAATGTTATGATTAAGTTAATGGAATTTTTTTATTAAAATCAGTCATAATATAATATTTTTTAAAATGATACAGTTATATTTATATACTTAACAAGTGCTCAAGGAAGTATAGCAGTCTTAAAAATGCATGAATAATTTATTAATTTACTGTATTAAGTAATTTACTAAATAATACTGCAGTGCTCGTGCATTCAACGTTCAGTAGAATAAAAGTCTAACCACACAAAAACCTGTTTGTGAGTGGATATCTCACTTGAAAATTATTCAGAAGTCTTGTTGTAAGAAAATCATCCGAGTTTTACAACGAATGCGATTATGGTCGAAGTAGAGATAGTGTGTTTGAATAGACAGACATGTCGAGGACGTGTATTGAGAAATATACAGATTTCTTAAATAGTTAATCAGTGATTGATGAAGCGTTTTATCACTATGCACGAGATGCATAATAATTTAGCATGTTAGTTTTGACATTTCACATCGAATCTCGTGCCCGGCGCGCCAAAAGACTTTCACCGTCACCAGGTGTGCGCGGGTCGGGGCCGCCTTTGCGTATTTTGTAATTAAAAAAGAAAAAATCTAAAACCATTTTTATTATTTATTTTATTTGCTTAAGTATCAACTTAATAGTTAATCGTTGTTTAATATTTCCCTTATGGTTTTAAAATAAAAACGCGCGTTCCGGTGCTGTAAACTCAGTGTACATGTAGACTTTTGCGATTTTTAAGACGGATAAATATGAATATTTTACATTTATTACTTATATTGACATATATATATATAAACCCGAGGTGAATTTGTGAATAAATGTATTTGTACCTGTGGAGTGGTGTGATGCCGATCGTTACTTTAGTGGCAACATTGATCATCACAAACGACAACATAAAGACGCATAAGACATGTCTAACTCGGCCAGCGCATGCTCTGCCACTAAAGTAACGATCGGCATCACACCACTTCATACGTACAAATACATTTATTGACAAATTCACCTCGGGTTTTTCGAGAAAACATTTTTTACTGTTGCATATAGTAAATACTTATATATTGTAATTATTTTATCAAATACATAAATATATTACGAAGGAATACCTAAAATATGAACTCTGCATTTAGTATATTTACAGAGATAATAACATAATTAGATCCAATGTCAACTCAGTTTACATCATCGGAGAGGAATGGTAATATTATTAGGTATATATTGCAATATTGATTAAAGGTTAAATTTTTTACACGTTTTTAATAAATGTCGAAATATATTATAGTCATGACTAGCAGGAAAGCAATCGCATTTTGTCGATTTCTTACTGATAGGCCCTGCGGGTGGCTATTGTAACCGCTGCGTGGCCAGGGTTTCCCCAAAGTTTATAATTCAATGCGGAAACCTCTTATTATATTTCCATAACAATGCACCGTGTACTATACTTTAATATGATACATCCCATAGGTATATATATGTACACCTAGAGTTGTCATAAACAGATAATATAATTATGGATAGGTAAAAAAAATTTACTTAAAATCTCCAACGATATTTTATGTAAAACCGTTTTGAATTGCAAAACTAAAAGTATTGAGTAATCGTATCCAAGAATTATTCATAGCAATTTTTAACAAATATTAGATAGACATATTGTAAATGAATAAATAATATAAATTATTATTTTTGATAATCTATACTGCCATCTAGTGGATTTCTTAAGAAAATACTATATCATAAGATGTAATGTATACGAAACACAATTATAATATGGATAATATGAAATTGAGTATTTTGGTACCAATGTACTCATTATTGTAAATATTCTATTTATGATTTTAGTAGGTATTTGATATAATTAAGTTTACTAGATTATCTTTTATTAAATAATAATTATTATGAAATCGACTTTGTAGTATGAAGTTTTGTCGCTCGACGGTGAATAGACCCCGGGCAAGAGCACATTTTATAAATCGAAAGGCAAGCGTTGAGACTGATCTGATGATCTCGGACCGCCGCGAGCTCGCAACAATGGTGGCAATGGTTAGTTGTAGCGTGGCCGTGAATGCGCCAACTCGGTATTGACTGCCGCGATACATTATATCGTATTTTTTGCTTTATTACGCTAGAATAAAAAAAAAAATTACACGACACAGTCACAATGTTGTCACGACAGAGTTTGGAATTGTTTATCGTGTAGTAATATACCGCTGCCGACTGTCTGGCGCGAAATTCGCGCGAGAAGCGGAAACTTCTAGCCCAACCTAACTTGGTACTTCTAAACGACGTTGTCTTGAGATTCGAATAAACATAGACATGGTGGATTTTATGACCTCGTCTATCGCGAGACAGGTGAGATAAATATTTTACTTGTTGTGAACGTATATATTTCAATCTTTTAATCGATTATGCGTGTTTGAGAATAAATACTGGAGAAACTAATTATATCAGTTTTATTTAGCGTTAAATTGTAAAAAATGATGTAAATAGCTCGGATGCGGTAGAAAAGTGGTCGCTCAAGTGCATGTGTGAAAATCTACGTACAATAAAGTGAACAGTTAAATATTTAGAAGCCAATCTAGATATGAGACACCCCTGCAACAATATTGTACATCGGCTTTTACAAATGTTAATAGATAGACGGAACGGAATATGATATACAGTGTTATTGCAGGTGATATCACTTAAAATCTGTGTGTAATAGTATGTTTATTTTTATACTTTTAAAATCAGCAATGTTATCTTTGTGGTTAAGATTCATATTTTTATTTATTATCTTTGTTTTATTAACCACTAAAATGAGTTTAAATACATCTACCGGTTTCGAAAAATACCATTTTCTTCTTCAGGATGTATGATCAGGATTCTTCAGGATATATGTTTTAGTTAGTTATGACATCCTGAAGAAGAAAATGGTATTTTTCGAAACCGGTAGATGTATTTAAACTCATTTTAGTGGTTAATAAAACAAAGATAATAAATAAAAATATAAAGTATGTTTATTTATTTTATATGATTGTTTAATATATTTGCCATTGGATGCCCAAGAAGATATACAACGTTGTGGCATTCATAACTCAAAACTGCTAAAAATCAATGATTAGTGTTATTGCAGGGGTCGTCTCATATGTTTGTAGTATAGATGACAGAATTTAAAAAAAAGGTCGCTGAGATAGTTTAGAAACACGAACAAAAAGACCGCGAAAGACTTGGCACAATTAGGTGGACCAGATATTGAAGGAAATTATATTTTATCGCAAATTGTGACAACTTAATTGTACAAAGGAACCACTGAGAATTGTTTCGAAGTATTTGGTCAAGTGTTTGATAAATGACACAACTAATATTATATTTTATTTTATTGTGCTAATATCGAATAATATTTTAAGGTAATCGCATCGAATATAAATACTCGTATATTTAGTTTCTTCAAACTCAGCTAGATGGATGTACTGCAAAAATATAGCTCTGTTTGGTGTTGAGTGAAATTCAAACATTTAACCTTAGTTGTTTATGTATTATTATAAATATTCTGACTGCACAAACCATTTATTAAATATTTTTCAATTAATTTGGTCTGCTTTTAAAGAATTTTGTTAATATGTTGCCAGTCTATTAAGATTGTCCATATATTTGATATGGCGTAAAATGAGGATAGATATGAGAATCTTTACGAATATTTTAAGAAGTGAAAGTGAATTCGCTACAACGAAAATCACGTACGACAGATTGTAGATATAATAGATAATAGGTAAGTAGGTTCATCGTTGAATAAAAAATAATAATTATTAAACATTTTTTTATTAAACTATTTGAGTTTTATTTTCTATCTGAGTTCATAAATTTAAATAAATATAATTAATTTTCTAAATCTAATATAGAGATTCAACTATTCTAGAACATGGTGATAAATAAAATATACATGCACAGATGAATCAAATAAAAATTTTGCATTGATTAATTTAGATTTAAATTTCTCACATACACCAAATTTTGTATAAATTAACGTAGGTCTTTTAGAGACTATCCTTATTGTAAGATCTCTGTGAAACCAGACTTTCTCCTGTTCTGGTATGAGCAATATTTTTTTTTTAAATATTTTTTTAAAACAATCCAATAAGTTTAGAACCAAATACTTAGTGTTTACATATTAATTTAAATCGTATTCTAAAATAAATTGACGATATAATGTGTTAGCCACAATGCTGGACATTTATTAATATTCGATGACGACCAGTTACGGGATGATTCCTACTAAATCGGGGTATAATAAAAATATTTCTAAGCATCTACGTACTTTGATTTGCTATCATATCGAGTTGTCATTAAATATTAAATAACTAATTTGGAATAAAAAATAGATTTCTTCTTAAATAATAATCAGTAGGTACAATTGAATGTAAATTGTAAAAATCTATAACACTGAATGAATTCAAAACAAATATTTGGGAGTGGTCATAATAAATTATTATGGTAGAGGGCAGTATACTCGTATGCCCGAAAACCTGAAAAATTCAGAGCAGAGCAGAACCCATAAGGTATAATATACGAGTACATATGTGCCTACGATGTACCGCGTTCCAAGGAACTGTATTTGTCAAAAAGTACAGTTAATAAATTGCATTTATTTACAAAAAAATATGTTCCTTCATAAAATCGAAAGTGATGAGTTCGGTACAAGCAGATATGAAAGAAAATTTGTGGCTGTATTTTAAATAAATACTTTTTATAACAAAAAATAATATTTGTCCTTTGATTATAAACTTAAATGCAACATTTTATTTTGCCTTGTGTTTTATTTATTTTTTATCACATTTATTATATTTCATCACTTCATTGGTATTTTAATAAACTTTATGATGATAAAAAGCTGCTTTAAACCATATATTATTACGCGTACAAATTGCTACCAAACCTAACATAACTTGTTTGTAATAAATGTCGTGCTTAAAATATTATATATTACTTGTGAATAAGGTATGTAATTATTACTCGATGTGTTTAAGATATTGTTTGATCTTTATTTAATAATTTTTATTTAACTAGATATGTTATCTAGTTTAAGTATGAATTTATATTGTTTGCAGTTTTAGCTAAATATAATAATATTCACTAAATAATAACATGTACATCGTTAATATATACTTTAAATCCTAATTAATGCTTCCAGCTATTAATAAAAACCTACGCAACTGTATACACGAAATCTGTTAATTTCGATCCGGTTGATAAAATGCTCGACCCTTAAAGGACAGGAACGTGCGCATCTAGTGAAAATATAGCAATCAAATAAAATACATAACAATGTGAAAACATTGTTACAATATACACAACAAATGTAATAATACTGTATCAAATACGAGTAAAATGTTGAAAAATTTACACGAAAGATAAGTTAAATATCTTAAATATGATAAATAAGGAAACTACATAAATATTTTTTAAAAAAATACTGTGTAAAAATATATTATTTATTGCATGGTGAATAAATTTTTTACATAATGAATAAAAATATTAATATATAATGATGAGTAGTTATAAGTTAAATTTGTTTTATACGGTGACTTGCATGATGTGGAGTGTCCACATATGTATATATAAAATAAAAAAAAGAATAAAATGTAATATTTAATCTGTGCGTCTTCATGATGAAAATGTATGTGTATTCTATAAGATAATCGAGTCAGTCCATCATGCCAGGTGTTCTAAACCATTGTTGCCAAATGTGTATTGACCGTTTCTTGAATTTGTTTGAATCCATGGTGCTTCGACAGGAATATCATTTCCACCCAACCATCACCACCACCACCCTTGCCCTCGTGCAGGCCAACCACCACCACCGACTCTTCAATAATATTTACAAAAGTGCAGTGAATGGGCATTCTTGCAAGGTCAGTGCCAACAGACCAACATATGTAGAGTCAGTGATGGTGAAACTTCGTATCAGCTGAATATTATAGAAGAAGCTCTACTGTAAACAGTACACATTGTATGCTTTGTTTATGATCTCATTTTACATGTATTGTGTATTTTTCATATTGTATAAACTATCATTCTGTTCGGCCGTGCCAGCATAATTGTCTGTTCCGTGTTTGTCATAGGGGTTAAATCTTTTATTAAATTTGTTCATAAAAAAAATTAAGTTTACTACTAGGGAGGTTTAATTTTTTTTTAGTGGTTTTGGGGATGATTTTAGAATGCGAAATTAAACAAAATAATATTTTGTTCAAGAATACAAAAACACTTAGTCGAAGTAAGAGACGGAGGGTAATAAAATCAAGTATTGTTAGATGCAGGTGGACCGACACAGCGTGGGTACAACAAAAAGAAATGCGGCGTACGTGACTAAAGTCACGTAAGCAAATGCACCATAAGGGATGCATCACCTTAGATGGGCCAGTCTTCCCATATTCTCGGCCGGGAGAACTGGCTCCATAAAGACGAGATTTTATTTTCAATCAGAAAATAGAATCAATGTCGTCTCTAAAAATATTAAGCAAGCGCTTTATAGATTGTAATTCCAGGGAAAATTTTAAACTGTGCGCCTCGAGTTTAAGCTTAGACTGTGATGTATTCTACGTTTAATCGTAAATGTGAAAGTATCAAAAAGGGTCCCGCTGGATCTATAAAAAGTTGATCAATATAATTTGGTGTAGTGAGAACAGACTGTCGCTATTACATAAGAACATCGCGTCCAGAATCCCAGTTTGCCTGGATAATTAGGCATTGTCTGGTGCTCAATCAACTACAAGCCTGAACTCCGTCACCCTACGCTGGCACCACCAGCAGTTGGCCGCACTTCACGTCCAGGATCCAGGACCATCCTAAGAGGTAATCCCTTACGTGAGGGACCTGCATAATCTACATCAGACAAGCGTCAACATAGACAATCTGGTAGAGAACTTTATGCTGGCATGATGAACACAAATATTTAATGTTAATTTAATTGTAATTATTTTTGAATAGCTTTATCAATAAGTATTAAAATAAAATGCTCATTTTCCACTTTTAACACATGCAAGTATTATAAAATATAGATAATAAACTTCCTTATAAGAAAAATATTCTTTCATTTCATAACCATTTGACTTGTCTATATTTAATAAAGAACCAGTTAGGCTAGATGCCTTTCCCTTGAACATGAAGCCGAGGCAGAAAGAAGATGTTACCTAACAGTATGTAAACAGAAAATACTTTGCAAGGTCTAAGAGAATCGCTGACAAATCTTTGCGTTCTTGTGTCAACGTTATGTTTTCACCCAACATCATAAAACATTTTAAAACTAAACGTGCTTGTGATATTGTGATTACGATACTCACCTAGTAATCTAGTGGTCTGAGGTTTAAAGCCTCATTCCAGGAGGCCATCAAGTTCGTCCTATTTTCATAGCACAAGCATTTAGCTTAGTTTTAAAATAGTAAACATATTGATGTGACACGTATTCCGTGTACGCATCTCTATTAAAAATAATGTGTGCATAGTTATGCGAAGTTTCGCTTTGTTTAATTTGGAAAACTATGACGCAACCTTCGTTTGACGGTTTGTCTATGGGTTTGATGAAACTAACAGTCGCGTCAATTTTTGTTACTTATATGATAGATAGCCTGTATAGGATCTTCGACTATTGGATTACTAGTCGAGGGTCTTTATCACTTAGATTCAGAATAAACCTTCTTTCTACTATTATTTTTACCTCTTCATGATAAATGTATTTAAAATGCACTAGACTTATTTTAATCAACCATGTTGTATGTTTTTTCTTCGACCTATATGTATAAATAAGTCCACTTATAACATTATTTTTTTACGGAATTTTCTTAACAACAAAAAAATAATAGATATTACTAAGTAAATGCCTTGGTCTAGCAAAATTGTTATAGCAGTAACACAGTCACCCATATTCCAAATAAAGTTTAATAACTTATTTTATAAAATATATTTTTGATTAATATTCTTCAGATTCTCCTAACCCTGGCAGCGTCTCTGGCTTACCTAAGTATCGGTCTTGTCAGAGGATACTCATCATCAGCGATTCCTTCAATTCAAGGGAACGCACCAGAACTGCTTCCGAATGTGGAGACTGTTTCGTGGATGGGTAAAATAAACATTTTATTTTTCTTCATTCATTCAGTTTAATTTTAATAATAATAAACAAGCATTATGTTATTTCAGACAAAACAGATAATACACAGTATTAATTTTATCATATTTTCCCACCACCACATTAGATACCACTTACGCAATAAAATAGCTCTGCGATATTATTTTTAAATATGACTCGATTGGAACGAAAATTTAAACGTCGACAATATAATATGCATTCATGTAAAAAAATACGTCTTGTTTACACGAAGATTTAATTTTCGAAGAGTAAATTCTTTTACTATTACAACTATAGTATTAATTAATAGCAATATATTATAATTGTATCTTATGTTTATCATGTTATATTATAATATTTTATATTCATCTCTGTTACAACAATAACATGTATGTCAATAAAGTCTAATAAATAAATAAATGTGTTATAAACTATCGATTTATGTTTCCAACAAGAATGTGTGTAGAATGCCCTTCGTCCCTTAACTAATGTTGCAAAACTCTCTGTCATATGTATACTTTATTTCATGCCTATTCATTTATATATGATATGTATTTTATCAATTTATCGAGAAGTTTCATCTCGCGACGTATTTCAAAAAATTTAAAAATGACTCGATTAACGTAATTTATTCAATGAGCGTATACCTGCCTTTCCATAAAATGTATAGCTCTGCAGTCAGATAATTGTATTATTTCTGTAAAATGCCATCAATTACATATTCCAAGAAAACGGGTAATGAGAATTCCCAGTGAACACAAAATAAGACATTATATATATATTGCGTAATAATAATTATTATCTTACGGTGTGTGTGTACAGATGAGTATTCTGGTCTAAGATATATATCGATCATTCTACTCTGCGTACAAAATACAGTAGACAGTGCATCATAGTTCGCTATGCTCTCAACTTATTAGAGTCTTTCTATCTACACAAGTGCTAGATTCAAGGAGTTTATGAGTTGTTTTGATACTACTGCATTATATTTAACATTTATTTACACAAGATTAACAATAATTCATCTGGTGCCTTTTTCTCGAGCATCTTTGTAATTCTGGTGGTAACTGGATGATAATAAATGTTAGATCTGAAGGCATTGAGTGAAAGTATTAATACTTTTGCTCAGGTAAATGTAATATTCTTTAATTTATTCGTGATAATTTCGGAAATATATACATTTATTAGTCAAAATAAATAATCAAATATTTTCACTGAGAATTGTCGGTTGTGATGCACTAAGACAAGTTTCATTGCAAATCTTTTATTCTATTTTCGACCTTATGTCTTGACGTGAGAGAAATAATAGCCCAATCAGTCTGCAGGAAAGCCGTCAGCTTGTTGCCGGTCCGGTCATTCGTGATTTGAATGAATACACTATTATCATATTACGCAAGTTTAGCAGAATGAATTTCAATTAAAATTACGTAGGTAAACAGAAGTAATAATACTACACCAACTAATTGAGCGGATAGCGTTGTAATATTAGATATACATTCTTGTAACAACATTTTTTGGAAATAATCTAAATAATTAATAATCTAAAGTTAAACCGAGATAATTTATCTCGGATTAACAATTGATGAAAATTTACGATGGGCTTCTCGTATCGATCGAGTTAGCTCCGAAGTGAGAAAATAAATTTATATTTTCAAAATTTTACGCAGTTTCATGAATATTACTTTATTAAAAATGGTAGACTATTCACTTTGTCAGAGTCTCATCAGTTACGCAATATATGCATGGGGTGGTGAAGCCCTTACTTCAATGGATTATCTAATTAAGGCTCAGAAATGGGTCATCAGAGTAATAAACAAGAGGCCATTTAGACATAACTATTTCAATGCAAGTTTTGGATATAATATAACTGTTTACCAGATCAATCCTAAAACTACATAAAAAAATTAACTTTACCTCCACGATCCAATCCAAAGAAAACTAGGAACAAAACCTTAGGATACTTTTCAGTGCCAAAAATGAATACCAAATTTTCTTTTTTGTGCACCGCGTATTTAATAAACTGCCACTAGACCTTAAAAGGTCTAAAGTGATTAATGATTTTAAACTAAAAATAACAAAGTGATTGAAATTTGTCAATTGTGCTAACCTTAACTACCTACACATTTTGTCTCCAACTATATTACAAGCAAATATATTTTTATAACTTTTTTTATAATAACATTATATGGCTTCTGATTTTACTTTTTTTATATACCACGTCTAGTAAAGTAATTACCTTTATTTTCATACGTATTCTTTTATGCTACAAAAATAAATAAATAAAATAATTTACTCGATGACAGAAGCATCTAATATTTTGTCATAGTAATAAGAATAACGTGCAACTAATATAACAATAATTATAACACATAAGCTCAGAATCCGGGAATAAATAAATCCAATAGAAAAATTCGGGCATTCCATTTTTTTTCATGGATATTTTTGCGAGGGTTAATTATTTTTTGTTAAATTAATTAATGTAAATCTAGTACTTAATTAAGAGAAAATAAATTTGTACACAAAGTTTATGATTAGTATGAATGAGCAGTATATTTTTTAAATATGGTAAAATATAATTTATGATATTATCTGTATCTTTATATTGGTAAACCATATTTTCCAAGCTAGGCTAGTACAATAATAATGTAACCAACATTTGGTCCTTTTTCATTGTACTCATGTTACGTATAACATCCTATATGGTTCAGTTTCACTCAGAAACTACCATTCAATGTACATCTAACTTTATTGTTCTACACATTTATATTAAAACTAAGATCTCATGTAGAGTTTTCGTTGTTGCTGACGCGTATTGGACTTTTACTAAGCTACTCGCATTCCACTATAGCAGCATTTATTTCGTTTATTTCACAAAATATTTCTAACTTAGATACTTTCATAATTTGGAATTCTATTTTATAAAAACACAAAAATTTATATTTTAAAAATAAATTTATCTTATCCACTGTACGTTTCCTTTGATCGGTATCTTGTATGTAGGAAACATTCAATGTATTTAAGAATTTAATTAAATTAATCTATTAGTTCAGGAAATGAAGCGTAGGATGGCCTACACAAGTATGGACAGTGATATAATATTTGCAAAAGTTAACCTCGTTTTCTTAATTCTTCCTTAATACCTTCATTCTATACGTTTAGAGGTCGTGGAGCTATCAATCACGAAAGCATATTAGAGAGCATTATATAATTGCATGATAAGGAACAACTATAACTGCAAATAATCCAGTGAACTCAGCTAATCATCTAAATAATCCAGTGAGTGCAGCTCAGAAAACTATTTTAAAAGTTATTCTCAAAAATCCAATCACAACAAAGACTGACAATTTTTTTTAAAAATTCGATATTTTTGATAAAAGACAATTGTATGCTAATATTACTCTAAACTACATTTTCAAACACAAACAGACATATTTTAAAGCAACTCAAAATACAATTACCGCACGCACAAATAAACCAAACTTACAAACCCCAAGAGCGCATACAACATATGGCCAAAGTAATTTCAAATATTTTGGACCTCAACTTTATAATAGGATGCTAGAAAATTTAAAGCAAATAAATTATCCCGAAAACATAAAACTAAAAATTAAAACTTGAATTCCCAATTTGGATAGATCCAATTTTGGTGCCATCACCCAAAAATACGAATCAATTTTGTAATATTTAATGTTGTTTTTTTTTTTTTAAATATTATTTTTAATATCCACCTCGTAATAGCTATATCTATCTGTAATGGCTGTGCCTGTTTCAATACAGATCTTTCTTGTGACATAGATACAGTCCAACCTAAATAAATATATTTTCTTATATAGTTATAGTAATCTAGTTCAAAATATTTTATGGATGACCTGACTAAATTACGTTTTAATTACATTAAAATTACAAATTAATATTTGAAATTTTTACTACAAATTTAAAAATAAATTTATAAAATTACAAATTAATATTTGTGAAATTTAACTATATCTTTGTTAAAGACCCTAAATCATCTAACAAAAAATAGTCTAGCCGCTTGAAATTCGATGACCTTTAATTTTTTGTATTCAATGTATAATTAAAATCAATAAAATTATTAAATTAATCGTAAAAATTGGATATTAACGATTTTTTTTAAATGCTTATACCTCTCATATGATTGGGATTAGGCACATAGTTCTTAAATATTCTCGACTCGACTTCATAATTTAGTCATGTGTCTATCTATAAAATACTGTGGACTAGGTCTGTTACATTCTGTATAATGTATAATATGTTTTTTTTTCATGAACAAATTATATTGTTAATATTTATTTGGATCCAGGTGCAATTCCACCAGTTGGCGCTTTGACGGGCAGCTTGGTGTCCGGGCCCTTGATGCAAGTACTGGGCAGAAGAAGAACGATACTGACAGCGTCACCGCTTTGGGCTTTAGCTTGGATATTGTTAGCTACAGCCCGAAATTATTATGTAGTTCTAGTGGGGCGCATCTGCACTGGATTCTGTGTCGGCCTTGTGCTGCCGGCCACTCAAGTCTACGTAAGTAAATACATGTAATATACAATGTTACAGCATGTATCTAAACAAATTAAAAGTAAAACTACATGAAAGCATAAAATAATACATATAAATATTTAGCACCAATATATACAATGTTACAGCATGTATCTAAACAAATTAAAAGTAAAACTACATGAAAGCATAAAATAATACATATAAATATTTAGCACCAATATATACAAGCATATCAAGTGTCATGTGAAAGTATTTTATAGCTCAGAAATGATTTAGAGAATATTTACAACTTATTTACTGTGTTAATTTCATTATACATTGTACCTACGCATGCGTGAAATCGGATTAAACAACGAAATGTTGCTGCGGTAGGCATCATAATTATTTAATGTAAAGATAATTTATTATTTTAAGATAAAATAACATTTTACACTAGATACGTACTGCGTACGTATTTTTTCAAACCTTTTTAAAATTTACTTTGTACATAAAGAGAATCACTTAGGCGTATATGTGGCAAATCAATTTATGACAGAGTAAAGAATGAAGAAATAAGGAAAAATGTAAAGCTGATGAGTATAATGAGTAAGATTAAGAAATGATCATTTAGATGGTTTGATCATATGGAACGGATAAATGAGAAGAGAATGGTAAGAAAAATATATGACGCAAGTGTTGATGGCACCAGAAATAGAGGACGTCCGCAAAAGACTTAGCACGACCAGGTTAACCAGATACTGGAAGATGGTCTTGTTAGAAGCCATAATAACCGGCGAGTTTGTATGAGAAGATGATACGAGAATTGTGTATCAGGACAGAAGAATGTGGCGTTCTATCCTCTCTGCCTACCCGGTAACGGCGTGATGGTAAGTAAGTAAAGAGGGAAATGAAAATATATATTCAGGTTAAGAGCGATAAATACACAATTAAAATAATAACAGTTATAATAGTAATATAAACACCGTTAGCAAACTATACAGTATGTGTAGCAATATTATATAATGCATAAGACACATGAAATTATAAATAAACCATTTACAAATAACAATAGTTATTAACATAACTACATATATTATTCTATATTATATTTAAAAGTAAAAAGATATGTTATTATGCGGTGGGATTTCAACAAAAGTATTTTGATCATAAGTTTTTTTCTCATCGACATATCACATGTAAATCAACTCACTAAATAGCGAAATCGATCCAAAAATCCTTAATTAAATATCAAAATGTGTTCAGAGATCGATATATGTACCTACAATTATACAACAGAATATTAATAACGAATAATATAATTACAGCGTTTGTGTTTACAATTGCAAAACATATATTGTATATATGTGCCCATTATTATGAAAGGGGTCCAAGTCATGTTTCTTTCGTATAAAAATATTTAAAGGTTTACGTTTGAATTGATTAAAAAATATTTTTATATTACACAACACAGTGCTTCAAAATTGATTTAGTCTACTAGATTTATAATATATTTCGACATATAAATGTTGCATGTAGCTTATATGTAAATAAAAAGTTTTTAAGTTGAAATGACTTACTCTATTATCGGAATACCGTTGAACGTCGTAACAATCCACTGAATATAATGCTTCAAAATATTCACAATTGTTACAATTTGCATTATATTATATATTTATTTTATACAATAAGCGATAAAACTTAGACCACTTTCATTATAATGCGCACATATATGGAACTGTTGTAAATTTATGCTACAGCAATTGTTATCCCATCCTAGTATCCTATATTTGTGCTATAGTAATTGTTGTGCATAGCATCCTAATATCCTATATTGAATGCTGGACTGAGCTTACTTACTTATTTACTTACCATCACGCCGTTTCCCCGCGTGGATAGGCAGAGAGGATAAAGCGCCACACTCTTCTGTCTTGACACATAATTCTCGCCTCATCCACATTCATACATCTTCTCATACAAGCTCGCCGATTATTGAGACTTCTAACAGAACCATCCTCCATTATCTGGTTTACCTGGTCGTACCAAGTCTTCTGCGGACGTCCTCTATTTCTGGTGCCATCAACGCTTGCGTCATATATCTTTCATACCATTATCTCCTCATTCATTCGTTCCATATGACCAAAACACCTAAGTGATCCTTTCTTAATCTTACTCACTATACTAACATCAGCTTGGACTGAGCTAGGATGTAATAATAGGGCCTAGTTGGTTGCTCATGAGATTTCTAATGTTTTTGAAAATTGTGGGATACGATCCAGCCTCCAAGTGAGGCTGAGCGTTCCTCTCCGACTCGACAGGGTAGAGTATGAAATTCAACGTGTGTTCGATTCGAGATTAGGACTCACCTCTTACTTCATCTGCTGGTCATCATCGGAAGAATGTGTATTTTTGTTATCTGAAATATGAAGTGTGGTGTGTAGGTAAGAAGAAAGGTTTCCAGAATGAAAACGGACTTTAACGTTAAAACAATAATTATTTATTCTATAGATAGTACAAACTAGTTAAATCTTGTGGGGATTCGTATGGAAACTTGTCTAACAACTATTAATTACAGCCTAAAGTTACTCTCATGTCTATGCCACAATAAAATGTCAAATGTCAAAATAAAATTAGATCGTAGAAAAATCACTCTTAATCAGTCACTTAGCTTGCGTTTTCGGGTTATCCTTGTTCATCCAAGTCCATCGCAGCTCCTGGGATCCGAGGTACAGAATTCAGTATCCTAATCCTTCCATATTTTCCAATCCCATAATCTGCCAAGACGTCCAATATCTCGACAGATGGGTCCATTCAAATCGCAGCCATTCACCGCATGACTGTAGCAACCTCCAGTGCAATATCCAATGTTGCCCAAGCCAATAGTACAATTCGGCAAAAGATAATATGGCCTCGCCGACTTGGCGTTGTTATTCTATGGAAAAAATACTCTAGCAGTGACTTGGAAACGGCGGCCCGTGCACGTACTCTGCGTAAGAGCGAGAGTCAACCCCTCTTCGCGGCCACCTGCCACCATAACGCATAAATTCAAAATTTCATATATAATAATGCGTACTAAAAAAAATAATTTCATAATTTAAAATACAAATTTACAAATGAATGACGTTACTTTATAATGTCACAACACATATATATATAAGTTTTTTGATTATTTTGCTCGTCATTTCTATATGTCGGTGACCCTGTGTCAATAATCATTCCAAGGTATTTTATTTCGTCTGCGAGTTCTATTTTTGGATGCGAACATGGTAGGTTTGAATATTTTACTTCTCTTGGTTGAGAATAAAATTGCCCGGTGGCTGCCCTCAATCCACGCTGCTGAAGGCCATGTGTCTCAATTTCTTCCATATTAAGCTTAAGCGAGTTTGTATCCAGCCACATTTTGATTTTCCTCATTTGCACTTTTTTGTAGGCGTTTTCCCATGTGTTTGATTTTATTATTAGAACAGTACCATCGGCGAAACTAATAATATATTTTTTTTACTTAGATCATATAGCTCATTTATGTATACTACAAGCATAATTGGATCCAAAACGCACCTTGATGTATTTTTAATTTAATAGGAAGGGTATCGTTTGTCGTGCAGTTGACACATTGATTTCTCTGGCTCATATAGCTTTTGATCCAGTCTAGTGTTACATATAATAAGTCATGTAATATAGTATCAAAGGTATTCTTGAGATCTAGAAACGCTGCAATACATTTTTTCCTCTATCAACATGTTTTTTAATAAATCCTGTAATTTGATCTTTGCGAGGTATTTGTTTGGTTCTAGAAATTCTGTTAGCGGTTTTTTAATGATTTTTCAATGATTTTAGTAAAGTTATTGGCCTATAAATACTGAATTTGTTTTGTTCCTTTGTGTAATGACTCCATGTTTTAGGTGTGTTGAAAACGTACCTTTATTAACGTTTATAAGATTTTCCTGGGTAAACCTAGGCCGACGTTTCTACATGGTAACACGTTCCATTGTTAAGGCTTTATCTAAAAAATGTATGATACAACGTATATATAAATCTCCCACAGTTCGGCTAATTTTAGTTCCAAGTCAACCCATTACTAACCAACTCTGTAACAATTTATGAGTTAGTTTCTTAAGTTCATTATTATTCTCTCAATCGCACTCTGATAATTTCCGGAATCTTTCGTCAACGGGCTACGTCCTGTACTGATGCCGGTTCGCCATCTCCAACATGTTGGACTTCTAGGAAGCCTTCTATAGTATAATTCATCAGGTGATAGACATCAAGATCCACGACACTTCAGTCCATATTGCTTGTGAACTCAGAAACTCCAACTTCCGAACTCAAAAATCTAAAGATTTCATGTCCGGAAGTCATCAATGGCGTCTAAAATGTCATCGCCAAAGTTATTATCTGCCATGTTATATGGCATGTCAGCCAGTAGACTCCAAAAGATGACAATAATCTATCCTCGAACATGCCCAATATACATAATATACGCGGTTAGACAATAGACGCCCGTTAGACGATCTGTAAATAAAACAAAACAAAGGTGTGTTATCTACCACGCTTTGGAAATGAAACAAAATTTAAAATTCGATATTCAATGTCTCGTTCAACCCAGAAAACTGAGAGCACAGAAACAAATATAACAACTGCCTATCAGAAAGCGGCAATAGACAATTAACGTCATAGACTCTGTAAGCGCATCCCTATTCTGTATTCAGATACTTCTTATATTTGACAGGCAAAGCTTATATCGATTATTGAAAATAATAGCTGAGGCTTTTAAACGTTGTATGTACATGTAAGTATGAAAATGCCTCACTGGGTTTATATATACATATATAAATTTATACTTATTTATATTTATTATACATATTTCACACAGTTATGTATTTAATAATTAAAAAATATAAATTGAATATGATAAAATTATAGAACCGGAGAAAGAAAAATAGAAAATTATAAAAATGGAGGCAATGAAGTTATGTTTAAAAGTGTTAAATATTAGATATTAAAACATGGTATTTGTTATTACATCAGTATTTACATTTTTAAAGAGTTATAGAAAGTGTTAGATGCAAATAGTATTTTTCGAGAGAGTCGAGCTATCCTATTGGGTGAGAAAAATTTTGAAGCCAGGTCTTTTAGTATGTGAGAAAGCCATTCGGGTTGTTCGGCAATGATCGGCATTTCTCGAAAATATCCGAACGTAAAGATCGTTACTTACAATAAATTTTCAGTTTTCACAAAAACACTAATTACGTAAATTTATTATATTTTCACACTAATCTGGTTTATTTATAAAGGTCGATATTTATATATTGTGTTTTGATTGTTTCAAAATATTGCGTTGTCATTCTTTGAAATGTTTTTAAACGTTTTAAAATTGTCAAAGATAATGTAATGTTAAAACTCGTTTTATATTATAATTTACTGAATTTACGAGTTTAATTAATACGACCGAGTTTGTAGGGATTCGTTACTGAATTAAACAGGATTAGGTTTGCTAGATAGTGGGTGGTTACGAAAACAAAAGTATGGCTAATGTTTCGGTAAAATAAATACTATATAATTCACATAGAATATCTCGAATTTCGAAGTGGAAAAACAAAAGTACGCCATTAAATGATTTACCGCCGAAATAGTTAATTCATATACATTATATATTTTCCATTTCATTTTCTAGTTACCACTAAAAATTACCAATTTATTATAATACTGCCTTTTGGTAGGTTTCATATTTGATAATTTTGTAAGATACATTTGTAATTAATGATTATCTAGTGGATGCGTTACAATTAACGTTTAAATTGCCAAAGAAATTTACATTTAATAATCTCTTTAACGCTTTTGATACTAAATTATCAATATTATTATATTATTTATGAAAGTATTTTGTAGTGTATCCATGTAGTATAGTTTTTAGCGTCGGTTCTGCTCGTGAACAGATATTAACAAAATCTTGAGATGGATATTATCCTCCCCTATCTTTCTGTATGATAAAACTTTGGTGAACTGATTTCTCATTGACAAAGAGACTGTTTATAGAGGTCGTACAATATAACTTAGCTAATTGTCGAACAACGAATCCACCAATAGAAGAAATTATTTGTTTAGAAATTTCCCTAAAATTTGTAACTAAGAATTCTAATTGATTTTCACTATTTTATTTTATATAAATTCCGGTCTATAATTTTCAGTTATGCTACTATTAATTTTTGTTATTGCTGAAGAACAATTCAAAATTTGTATATTTCTTATATCTCGTTATACCTGATGCATTAATATTTTTTTATATATTGTAGTAAACTGTCGTGGCGCTTCATATTTCGTTTCGTGTTTAATATTTTTCGATAATATTATAATTTTTAACACATATATTTAATCCATTTGTTGGACTAACTAATAAAGTTCAACTTAAATAAAAGCAGTTAAAGTATATTAGTTATTTTTATCCAAATAATTGCTTTATTTCCATTATACCTAAACACGATGATGTACTCTCTATATATATATATATATATACCTATGATATATATATTATATCAGGTGCCGATATTAACCCTTCCCTAGCCATGCAGTAACATAGGTCAACCAAGCCAATTAAATCGTGTTTCTATAAATATGTACAATGTAAAACTTACATTTTACTTAATCCAAAAAAAATCATTTGCACTTAGAAATGACTAGTGGAAAACCAATTATGTAAAGTGAATCATAATAAAAATAATATTTTTATAATTCAATGCTATATACAATTGATGCGTTGCGTACTATCTGCTTTAAAAATGCCACTTGTACTACGTGAAAAAGATCACACATTCATTTAAATGATGAGAGATGAAGATGAAGATCATGTTAGATGGGTATTTTGACGAATGCGTTACAAGAATAATGTTTGAGAATAAAATGAACGTATTTTATTATTATATTTATTATTTCTTATATTATATTTATAATAACTGTGCCATTAACATTTTAAAGCCATTTAGGCTTGAAAAAGCATTTTATTCAAATTTAAAGTATTAAAAAAACTCTAATTTCTTGCAGTAACACGAGTTGACAGCATGGCTACGTATGGTATTTTTAGTATGATATGGTAAAAGTTAATGTACGAGCAAAATTAAAACTTTAAAAAATACTTCTAACCGATGAAACCCAATATCACTTAATGCGTTTAATAATATATTAGAGTGGGATGAACATAGTTCAACAGCACAAGTCACCATTTTGAATAATTAGACTACTTAAAAAGCGCACTTTTTTCTAATAATGAAAGCCAAGTATCACCAGCGAAAGGCAAGAGATGACTAAGCGACGTGTCCGTACGAATTTCGTGAAATCACCACTGAGACTTCAAATCACTGAATTTGTTTCGACTCTTGTACTATAACCTCATTGGTTAGATGATATATATTTTTAAGTGATATATATATTATATTATATGTTGTTTAAATTATATATATATATATATATACATTTGTTAAAGTAATTTTGGTCATGCTTATTAGAGGTTATGTGGTAACATTTATTCGTATTGGTGTATGTCTGAGATCTTTGCAGGGCAGGGAAGGTACATATAAGAGAACCAAAGACACATACTTTGGAATTCGTTGTTTATGGGCTAGTGAAGTTAACACAATTAATAGGCAGTATACACTACGCGCGAAACATAGGTAGGTCGAACTTCCGCGAAGTTAATATTAGTGGAACAGAAAGAACTGTTCTGGCTTACGTTCGGTACAAGAGTGACGCTTCTGGTACGCCCTGCGATGTGTGGCCGCCTAGCGGCCGGTCGGTGAACCTCTCGAGCCGCGCGAGATCCGTACGTCGCCAATCAGCTTCCGAGTCGCCCCCTAGGTGGCGCCAGCAGTCCGTCTGCTCTCCACAGTTTTAATAGCCAGGTTCATTTACCCATTTATTCATGGGCAGTAGCGAGCATTATTTTTTCAAGCTTAGATTTTAAAGACATACTTACTTACCGTAATACAATTGTGTAAAAATTTCAGGAGTTATTTAACTTATTATACTTTATTATTTATTATTAAGAATAAAAATATTGAAATAAGTTTATTTTTTTAAATCATTCATTTTTATACTTATAACTTATACTATATAAGAATTGAACGCCTATGCGAAATTTGTACTCCTGTTAGAATTTGCAATATTTAGTAAATTTTATCTAGCACATAAGAAAGTATAGTATTATTAGCTGGGCGATCACGGTCTCAATATAATCTATATTTCAATGATAGATTTTTCCCCAAAACAAACCACATTCCATTCCATTCCACCTTTGTTGTAAACACAATAATGTTATTTGGAATTGGATGAAAAACAAAACCATAAAACATTATTTTGACATTTCTGAATAGTATACAATAGACAGTATAGATAAAAAAAATATGATAGATGTCATGCATGTCCTAATAATTCCTAAAAAAAAAATGTACACATCATTTCAAATTGAATATATATTTACGTACTGTTATTGAATATTCAAAAGAGAAAACATTTAAGTAATCTTAATCTAGAGATATTAAAAACACGTTTTATTGCACCATGATCGAGACTCACATACTGTTAAATCAAGCACTACACGGCCATAATTACACCACTGAAGCCGGCATCCAGAAAGTAGATGGGGAAACGTAATATTATTATGGATATTTTTACATAAATACAATTTTAACTTTTCTGGCTGCAAGGCAGTCAACCCTTGCATATATTACTTAATGTAGTTATTTTCAGGTGAGCGAGTGCTGCGCACCGGGCGTTCGGGGAAGGCTGGGCTCAATCCCATCCCTAACCATGTCATTGGGAATACTTCTGTCGTACATACTTGGCTACTGGCTGGAGTGGCAGACCCTGGCGTGGAGCTCTGCGGCTGCAGCGTGTGTGTTTATATTTTTTTATTAACATTTATTAAATATATAAATAATTTTTCTAATTCAAATTCAATTTAAAATACATATACATATTCAACAAATCCAATAATAAAAACCTATTTAAGATATACAAATTTTATTATTTTCAGGTCTGATTTTTGTTTTCGTCCTACCCCTGCCTGAGTCCCCGATATGGTACAGTATGAAAAAAAGGTTCACCGAGGCAGAAAAATCTCTGAAGTGGTTAAAATTACCCCATACCCATGAATCCATTCAACTTGGCGTTAGAAACAATGACATCGAGAAAAAAAGGTACGTTTAATAAATATAGAACCTTCAATACTAGGCATTTTTATTAATTTGGTTATTTTTAATAATTGAAAATATTTGGATTGATTTCTTGCAACTGAAAAAGGCATACAAATATAATTAATAAACAACATGTTAAATGCCTTTTAAATTCAAGATCACAACTCTTATAATACTGGCCAGCACCACAGACCAGTAAATGAATAGACGTGAAATAAAGTGTACATATAGGAGTGGGGTTTGGAACATTAGTTGCGGGACGAAGGGCATTCTACACACATTCTTTGTGGAAACATAAATCTTATTGTGTATTATACATTTATGCAACAGTAAAAGTATTTACCCTTCGAAAATTAAATCTTTGTGTAAACAAGATATATTTTTTCATTAATGCATTTTATATTGTCAGCATTTAAAATTTCGTTCCAATCGAGTAATATATAATATTTTAAAAAGTTTCGGAGTTATTTGATTGCGCGAGTGGTACCAAAGTGATCACGTGGATAACACAAAAATTAAAATATTGAAACAACTATTTTGCGTTAATTCATGTCCATCTATTTGGTAGTTAGTGGGCCAACACATATTTTGGTGCCTAAAAAGTTTGTTCTATTCCTGAATATAGTATTAATTGTTGATTTCAAAAATGTGTTATTAGATTTTCTCTTTAGTAGAGTATCTGTTCTATGTCACAAACCTTTTATGATAATTCCTTTGTTCACATATAGTAAAGTAATATCATTTTATATTAAAACAACCGCACAAAATTGGATTATTTCTAACTCACATTCTCAGATTATAACAAACCTAACGGTGAAGGTGCACAATTAAAAAAAAAAGAACTTTTTCTGAAGTGAGGTTATAGTTTGACAGTCTCGCTGAAGACTTCAACAGTAAACAGCCGTCAAGTGAATTTCTCATCTTCCTTGGAATTTCTCTTCCATGATTTTTATATCTTGGTATAATCTTTCTCCTTTACTTAGATTATCACGATAGCGATCTAAGTGACTATAGAGGCAATGGACACATGTTGCATGCGAGTGTGCAAAAGCTAGATAGGACGTTTTTAACTAGTTGAGCATAGTTTTGATTTACTGTTCCGAAAAAGTTATTTATTACTAAAAGATGTAAAAACCAGTCACATGACTCAATATTGTTTATTAAATTTATGAAATCTGAACCTTTCATGATCTCCTTAATCTGAAAACCATAAAAAATGTCTGCTTTAAATTTTTCCATATTCGATCCAGAAATTTTTGATTTAAAACTGTCTTAAAATGAAAAGAGTAAAAACAAGCACATAAATCTTATTGGATTTTTTTCTTTTAACTTCAGGTTTAATATAAAACAATACAATTTCAATTACCTATGTAAGTAAGCGGAGTGGAGTTTTTAACTATATGAGTGTAAAAATTAATAATTTTTGAAAATAATTCAATAATAATGTTTGTAGGAAGATCGACTCAACGTATTAAAATGTATTTTTAACATAGTAAATGTTACATTTTTACAGATATTATATATCTACATATAAAATTGTCACACTTTCATGTCTCTCTATTCGAATTTCAGTTGCGAGAGTAGCAAAGAGGAAGACAAAAGCCTGTTTAGCCGAGAAGTGTTCTTCAGCGCGGGAGTACTGAAGCCTTTAGGAGTTGGCCTCACTCTGCTTGCTTTTCAGCAAATCAGCGGAATAGACGCTGTAATATTCTTCACGGTGGACATTTTTAAAAGTTCCGGTAACATTAAATTTATATTTCTTGAATTTAGGTTAATCAAAAATTTGTTATAAAAACTGTATCGGTAATTAGATTAGATTTATGTGTATCTATATATTAAATATTCATATAAATACGTATGTACATATTTAATATAAATAATTTATTTGTGTAATATTCATCAACGCCCATTTAAATGTTGATATATATTTATATATTTAATTTAATGTTTCTCCGAGCACTAGTGTATGCAACTGGCGTCTCTTCTGGGTTAGATCGATCTCTATGTATACGATTTCCTTAAGGAAACGTAGGCTAACGTTTACATTAAAATAAAAAAGTTTGTGAAAAAAATAACGCACTTAATAAATTTACCCATAGATGGCGCCAGTGTTAATTTCAGTGTCAGTGGCGTCAGTGCAAGTAAAAAGATAAAATAATAATTAATTTAATAAATTAACTCATAGATGGTGGTAAAGTCATTTGCATCTAACATATGAAGGAAAATACAGAATTAGTTAAATAATGGGTTACTTTGAACAAAAATTAACTCAACTATGGGAGATTTATATCTCCGGCGAAAAAGTGCTGTTGCACCGTCGATTTTTGAGGCAACGCCTTGGCAAATACACGTGTTATCATGCCGAAACTTAAGTTTAGGTTTCTTCAAGGAAACCATATACAAATAGCGTGATCTTACCCAGAAAAGACGCCAGTTGCATATATATGTTGTTAGAACGGAAGATTTGCATCTGATGGTCCTAAGTTTACATTGCTGTCCTAATATTTCGGGTAAATATTATTACCCATCTTCAGGGGGTATCACTAAACTAAACTAAACGGAAACTAAAATATTCATGGTTGAAAAAAGATTTGAGTCAAATGAAGAGATGATCGAGGCTGAATGCAGATATTTTGGTGGTTTTGAAGAAATTCGCTTCCAGAAAGGAATTGAGAAGCTAGACAAACGTTGATGTTATGCTTCAAAGGGGCTATGTTCAAAATTAAACAGCTTAAATCAGAATGTTTTCAATATTATTCCAGAAACTTTTCAATCAATCTTCGCAGTACCAATTCTTTCTTTCTAAAAAATCTATGTATTGCTGTATGATAATAAATTTTCATTTTTTTTGCTTTTACTGAAAAACTGTTTTGTTAACTTATTGTATATAACTAACATTTACAAATCATTCTAGTACGGGTGCGAAAGACGTATATAGGACATTATTTAAATAATTATCTTCCTATAGTACTTACAGCGACAATTTTCCATTTTTCAAACAGTTAACAATAGAAATGGACTTGAAATGTTCATTCAGAATCAGACATATCCATCTAATTCGTAATTCTTCGGAAATTGACATTTCAATCCAATGTATCGTATCAATTCCCTTTCAAATATTAGACACACAGGAGGATATTTCTAGAATATTGCTATATATATGTAATTAAAATCTTTTTGATCTTCTTATGTTAACATTTTTTAAATTTAAACATTTACACATTTCTATATATCCGGAACGAACCTACATGGAAGGTTGTTGGAACGCAAGTATTCACGTTGTCTAGTAGCAACAGGTTATATATATAATGTTTTCATAAACTCGTACGTATAATAAGAATTAAAACAACTTAAAAATGTATGTTTTGTAAATTGTAAAATGTTTACATTATAAACGGCGCGAGCACGACATTTTCTCTTTTTAATGAAAACAATTTTTTGTTGTGAAATTGCAATTACAGAACATTATTCTGTGGTATTGGATTATTATTTGTATTAAAAATACCACAAAATAAAGTTCTGAAATTGCAACTTCACAACAAAAATGTATTTTCATTAATCATATATAAGTTGTTTTGGCGTCACCTACAGGTCGATTTTATACTCATGCCACTGTACAGTCAGCCACTGACAAATCCTTTGCTGGTATCTTAATAATAATAATGACTGTCGATGCCCTTCATCAGCTGAAACTAGCAGGTGAAGAAAATAAATTTTGGTTAAAAGTGAACAGAATATTTTATTATAATAAACACACACTGCGCGCGGTATACACAGTCGATACCATGCGTCAACAGACGTAAAGTGCGTTGTTGTATTACTGTCTAGCGTGAAGTAGACTTATAAGTTTGTCTCTTTCTCGCTTTGATAGCGCTCACGCACATTATTGAAGTGCCATAACCAAAAAGGGTATTTGGGATTCACCGCAACATAAAGTTGATTATTTTTAAAAATGGAATAATAGATGTATCAACATGTACAAAATATAAGTTCCAAATTTGTCGTAGGCATAATCGGTTGATGTAGTGGAATTAACGAACCATATATTTTTAGGAAGCACACTTAACGATCATGTGGCAACAATAGTAGTAGGCCTAGTCCAGTTGCTGTCAAACGGTGCATCACTGCTGGTGGTGGATAGAGCTGGTCGGAAGCCACTTCTCATCACCTCGGGAATAATCACCTGCATTGCAATGGCAGCAATGGGAGTATCGTTTTCTGTTGATCTCAAACAGCATCCGGCCCTAGGGTAAGAATGTCAATTCGTAGCTCAATAAATTAAATTGATTGATAATATTAATGTTTACATATATATGTTTGATTTAAGGTTTTTGCTAGCACTAGTATATGGAATTGACGTTTCTTCTATGGAATTGATGTTTCGACACAGTATTAAAGAGTGTTTTTTAAGAGGTTTGTTTTCGATTTGGCAACGCTTTTTCCAGCGACAGCTAATTTGATAACTGATAGCTGATTTGTGCTCAGTTTAGTTTGCCATTTCACCATGAGTAGACTTACGCCAGAACAACGCTGGCAAATTGTGCAAATTTATTTCTAAAACCGTGGTTCAGTTCGCGAAACTTACCGTGCGCTACGGTCGACATAATCGTCCATCCGAGCAAGTAATTCGAATAACCATACATCGTACAGTGCGCACCAAAGAACCTGTTGTTTCTTCAAAAATAATACCGACCAGAATGTTACAGTCAATGGAGAGCGCTATAAATCCATGATTACTGACTTTTTTGTTCCCCAATTGTAATGTGGAAGAACTATGGTATCAACAACATGGCGCAGCATGCTACACAGTACGCGTCACAATCGAAACATTTGAAGAGCGCATAATTTCGCGTAATGGACCTGTGAATTGGCCTCCAAGGTCGTGTGATTTAACACTTTTGGATTATTTTCGTAAATTGTAAGTAAATTGGCTAGTTTACGCCCATAAACCAGAGATGATAGACGACTTGGAAACTAACATTCGTGGCGTTATTGCCAATATACGTCCCCAGCTGCTCCAAAAAGTGGTCGAAAAGTAGACATCCAGATTTATTGATTGAGCCAGCCGCAGCGCCTATATGCGCGAAATCATATTTAAACACTAATGGCATAACATTATATTTCCAATAATGTCAATACCATGGCCGTTACCACGATTTTTATGTGTTTTATTTCATTTTAAAATTCTATACCTCTAAAAAAATATCCTTTACATACCATGGTCAAGGCTTCAGTTACATGTACATAGTTCTCGTGGAAACCTAAAATTAAACATATATATATTTTAGTCACAATATTTTAAATATGTCCAAATTTTTGTAAGAATACAATTACTGAATTTATCCCCAGAGGTATCGTACTTCTCATATAAAAATATTAGCTTCGTCTTTATGAGATATCCATAATATGATTTAATTTAAGGTTTCCGCAAGCACTAGTATATTCAACTAGAGTCTCTTCTGGGTTAGGTCACGCTCTTTGTATATGCTTTCGTTGGAGAAACTTAGGATAACATTTTGGTATGGTAACATGTGCCATTGTCAAGGCGTTACCGTAAAAAATTAAGGTACCACCGTACTTTTTTGCTGGAGATTTACATCTCTCGTGAGAGATACAGTGGGATATTTACATTTCCTGTGAAAAGAACGGTTATACCGTAATTTTTTTTAAGTGCTTTATCTAACGCAGAAGAGACATATTTTGCCTGTACAGTAATTAATTTAAATTATTAAGAAGAACACATTATTATTGTGCAGTTTTTTCAAAACATAGTTCTGTGATATTTTAATATAAATTAAATGTATTGATTAATAAGAAAGATATATAGATAACATCATTTATCGAAAAAATATTTCTGTTGCCACCCGGACTCGAACCAGGAACCCTTCCTATTCGGGGAAGTGCGCTGACTTATTACGCCACGTCAACATTGTAAGTTAACGACAAATTTCTGAACTTATATGTTGCACGTTCAAATTGATACATGTGTTATTTCATTTTTTAGAAAGCAATCTTTATCTGTATATTATATTTGTTATTGATACATTTAATTTGTATTAATCTAATGTAATTAATATCAATTTGATTTCAGAGAGATATATCTTTAACATTGAAATTTGATTTAAAACCAATTCCAGATAATTATTTTCCGTTCTAGATACTTGCCTCTGATAAGTCTGATAGTGTTCATGGTAGGATTTTCACTGGGATTTGGTTGCATCCCGTTCCTACTCCTCGGAGAATTATTTGCTACCAGACAGCGTGGAGCCCTCAGTGCCATCGCGGGTTCCTTCAATCTCCTGGTCATGTTCGTTGTCATCAAAACCTACCACGTCTTCAATGTAAGGATAATTAATATGTGTAAATAACAGTTTTTAATTCTTTATTCTCACAACATAAATCACACGTATCACTGACATCTGAATCAATGATTTAAAAGCACAATTATATATGAATATAATAATATTTTATTTAATATCAATTAACAAAATTCTGTGTACTTCATAATACGTGTATAAATAATTTATTTTTGTTTGATGTATTTCCGAGGCTCACTCTACTGGGAATTTGTTTCCATTTTTTTTGATATTATATGGACTCTTGAAAGGTTTAGTAATTATCAAATCGTATAAAAGAGTGACTTTATTCAGAATTAGAAAATTAATTAGTTTTTAGATCGAAATATTATATATATGTAATATTAATTAATGTATTTATTATGTTTTTTCCGTTACGAAAAATCTCTTAATTATCCATTAAATTCCCACAATAATTAGTTACACTTACTTACTTATTTACCATCACGCCGATTCTTCGCGGGGGTTGGCAGAGAAGATACTTCTGTCCAGACACATAATTCTCGCCTCATCCACATTCATACAAACCCGCCGATTATTGAGGCTGATACTAGTACCGTTCTCCAGTATCTGTTTTATCTGGTCGTCCTATACTTCTGGTGCCATCGATCCAGTCAATCTCCTCATTTATCTATTCCATATGACTAAACCACCTAAGTAATCCTTTCCTAATCTTACTCACAATACTAAGATCAGTTTTACATTATTTCATCATTCTTTACTCGCATATGCGCCTAAGTGATTTAATTTTTACTGCATTCAGTCAGTCAGTCTACTTTCGTTTCTCTTCTGCCAGCTCTAGGCCTCACTTTCATACATCAATGTCGGTACCAGGACTGTGTACCGCTGGTCTCGCCTCGGTTGACAAGTTTTCATTACATATTATTCCATTCAAAGCGCCGTGCACTTTTTTCCCTGCAGTCACCCTCCTTTCGATATCATTCTAAGCCTTTCCGTTTCTATCAAACATACTTCCCAAATACACAAACTCATCTACTTGTTGCAAACATTCATTACCTACAAGTATTTTACACGTTGTCTTGCTTTCCTCCTTCTCGAATACCATCACTTCGACTTGTTGACATTAATAATAAGGTCGGATTCCTTGCGTACATAGACTTTGTAAAAAATTTGCAAAGGTTTAAATTTTTTTTTCGCTTTATTTCATAATTTTTGTAGATGCTGGAGTAAGCAAATAATATAATACTATTTAGATGTACTGTTTTGGTTTTAATCATAGCTTCTTTTCTCTACTTAAGACGTGACGACAGAAAGCTGGAAGGGGTCTTAAAATTGTTTCCTCCGCGAGATACGAGAAAAGTTCAAAGGGAGATAAGTAAACAACGTCAGGAATCGTCTACTTAAACTCTACTATATACTCTACTTAGAAATATATATATTTGTTGAAATTAAAATTCAAGATTTTAAATTAAATTCAAATTTATAATAACACAAAATTTTAAATAATTTTTTCCGGAAGTTTAGTTATATTATATACACATTGTCGCATTCATTTTAATATGTATGATAATAAATTTGTTGATATTGTAAATGTTGATTACAAAAATTTTTGATCACAAAGATCGACAAAAATGGGAAAAGCAAATCTTTTTCGAAAATTAACTAATCCCGGGGCATTTCTGTCGTTATGAATAAGTTCCGGTAGAGGCACACTTTATTTTCAAAAAAAATATCATTTTTCATTTTACAGTGACGTATTTACTTTGATTTTTTTTTAAATAAAAAAAATAGAGATGCGTACACGGAGCACGTGTCACATTAATATTCTTACTATTTTAAAACTAAGCTAAATGCTTGTGCCATGAAAATAGAACTATCTTCTTGGTTACCTGGAATGAGACTCGAACCCCCTACCACTGGATCACTTGGCAATTATCGTAACCACAGAACAAACAAATATATCTTAGTCATTGATTTTCTTGCGTTAATGAGAAAAGTTAACGTCAGTCATATGTGAGATATGAAAATTAAAGATTTTTATTTTAATAGAATTTCATGAATATTTCATTTTAAATATAAATTTTGGGTTTATTTGTTTTTATTCTTCTTTTCGTCCCTTATCCATTCAATGGAAGTGTCGAAGTATCATAATTTTGTTCACTGCGACCTAGAAAAGCTCTACAATAGACTGGCTAAACCATATTCTAAGGTGCTCTAGCCATGATGTTCTCATTCTTCCAGTGCCCCGACTTCCAGCAATCTTTCCCTGCATTATGGGGTACAAGATTTCCTACTTCTCTGGATGTCTCACTTCTACTTCTCAAGAACTCATACTTTATGTCATGTCTGAGATATTTAAGTTATCGAATTTATTATTTGAAATAATGAAACCGTCTATGGCAGCATGCCGTTAATACAATCCTTTATATGTTTCATCCAGTCTTTGCAATTAAATGAGTACATCTTAAAATAAGTTTTGACGCTTACACGACAGTCCATAAATTAAAATTTTGGAGGTACGGCTGAATAATAAAGAAACTTATTTACTTATTATACTACTGAAGTTCCTAATACATATATTTTAATTTTTATAATATTTTTAAAAATTGCATTTTTCTTAATTATTCACATAAAATATAAATATAAATTATAAAAAGTTCTAGTTTTAAAATAGTAAAACATTTTTTCGTAAATACTACGTGTAAAATTGATGTACTGAAATTTAAACGCATGAAGTATTTTATTTTTTATTTCCGTTGCAGACAATATTTACGATCGCTGGAACTTTCTTCATGTATTCAGCGTTCTGTGGGGCCAGTGTGATATTTGTGATATTCTTCGTTCCGGAGACAAAAGGGAAAACGCTGGAAGAAATTGAAAAACTCTTCAAGAGATCTTCAGCCGAGACCAATGAGAGGAAAGAAGGAGCGGATAATTTAGCTTTCCAATAATGTGATATTATATTAAATTTGTATTTTCAAAAAATCTTTGTTCTTGTCTGTAAAAAAAACAAACTTTGAATATTAAATAATATGTCGTGTAATGTGCGTCTTAAAATATTTGTCACTTGATTTAGTTGTTCTTAGCATTTGTAACAATTGGAAATACTAGCTAGACATAGTTTTTGCAAAATATATTTTTATTGTTGTTAGATTTAATAAGAAATTAAAATATTTATGTTTATTTTTATATGCTTTACGGCAAAATCTTCGCGGAATTTTGACACAACGACAATACGATAAAGATCCGGCCGACTAAAGCTCTGTAAAGTTTGTATTTTGCATCGGATTTATTTTGATTGGTTATTTATTTTATTTATTTAGCGAACAGTTATATCTTGAAAGCTCTTTCTTAAAAAAATATTTTGAAATTTTATTTGTGGTCGTTGTATCGTTGGATCTAATGTCGCATGGATCAATGGTCGGCTTTGATATCTTTATCGTGGACGTATTGTCGATGCGACAAAAGTTCGCGGAGCTTTTATCGTGGAACTATTTTTATGTATGTATCCATATTACACAAAAAACTGTTTTGATACATTATTGTTCTTGTTCCTCGTATCATAACAATTTAATGGCTATACTTATATTTATTTATATGTTTGTACAAATGTACATAGTATAACATGACAACAAACCTTTTATTCTATTATTTCTCCACCTTTCTCTTTCTTATCATTGTTTTGTACATCCTGTCGTTAAATACTATTTTAATTAACTTTAGAATAATTAAAATATCATCTTTGTAAGGTTTATACATATAAAAATGATTGTCAGTTTTCATATTCATATCTCCATGATATACATTGCACGTATCCATATAAAACATACTAAGAATAATTTTACTTTTACGAAAATACATTATTTTCTAATCGTATTCAGCACACAAGATCATTTTCATGATTCAAAGAAAATCCAAAGAAAGCGATGTCAAATGTCAAAATTAAATAAAAAAGCATGTTAACAATTTTCTTGAAGATGTGCCTGTTTTTTTTCCTCGGCCTTTCTACTAGCGTATCAGCTAAAAGCTTTCTCAAAATTAAATATTCCGCCAAAACTCAGCATTAGTTTGCTCGTATGTACTGAATTATGCCGCCGGAACAATAATATACGCAAAAAGAAAATCCATCTCACATAATACGGGCGCACACAATTACCTTTCTTAGGCTGACAAAGAAAATTGACAAAGAGCGGTAAGTAGCTTGTAGCGAGATGTTCTAAAGTAAGTAAAGTTCTCATTCAAGGGTCAAAAGAAATGCACAGCACTAACATCATAATTTTATTATTACTAAATAAATTACTTTTCTTCACTCCATAAACTGTATGTAAAATTTGCTTTTAGATGTTAACATTGAACATATTATGATAAAATATTTGTACTAAGAAAAATGTATCAAATGTCAGTGAGATAATGTAAATGATGTTTGATGAGGGTAAATATGACAAGGATATATTCTACTTTATTCAATAATAAAAAAAGTTTTCTGTTACGTTGGTATCTCACTCCCTGGAGGTAAAGAAACCTGTGTTGACGCCACGCGCCGCCAGAAAAAAGGTTTTTATGTCCGAAATATTTAATAAAACATAATATATTTAAGAACGTATGACAAAGAAAACATTTTATGCTATCGGTTTTATAACAAGGAACTTGCTGCCTGAATAATATTACTTAACAGCGCGAAATTTTCTAGATTACCATAAAAAAATCGTTTAATATTCGGGTTAATTTGAGACATATAATAATATTTTTGGAATGAATTGAGTGACGTGTCTATCTCACGCGCAAAACTCAGTACGGATGAACTATTTGTCGTGGCATAAATGATTAATATTTTTATATTTATAAAAGTTAATCAATAAGATACTGTTTTCTGTGCATATTAATTGTAAATTTTTTATAACAATTTAATAAAATATATTTAATACTAATTAAATGTATTAATTAGAAAGATATACATTTTAATTTCAAATTAATAGTACAATTAGTATTTAAAATATCACAGACCGTCTGTTCTGAATAATTACAACATCATAATAAGAATGCGTTCTCCTAATAATAAAATATATGTTCACAGTTTTAGATATTAGAAGTAAATAATTTAAGTTTAACGTAATATTGAGATTTCTGTTTCGGCTATATAAGTCAATTAAAATATTCCGAGAAAATATTCCATTTAATTTTAATAATAAGAATATTGTAAGATAAATTACTACGTTATATTAAATCAGAAATCCATTGAACGATTATCATATATTGAAAAGTGGAGCATAATTTGAGAAATAAAAATATGCGAGTTTAATTTAATAGGTATTACATATCTCATCATTCGTCGTGCCGTGATTATTTACTTTGACACATCATTGAGTATGGATGTGGATCCTTTGGCATTTAATATTAAACAATATCTGGTAAATTTATTTTAGTAAACATTAAAAAAATATTTAGTTTTGCTTTAGTAGTGACCCTTATTTTAAAGCCCTCGAGTTAGGTCAAATTCATTTAAGTATTACATATAAATTTGGTATACCAAATTACATTACGTGCACGGACCACCAAATGTGTTCAATTTGGTATCACCTATGTGATCACTTTGGTACCGCTTACGCAATCAAATAGCTCTGCAATTTTTTTTAAATATATGACTCGATTGTAACGAAAATTTAAACGCTGATAATATAATAATTTAATTTTCGAAGAATAAATCTTTTACTGTTTCAAAAATGCATCATAAACTATCGGATTTATGTTTCCACAAAGAATGTTAATAGAATCCCCATCGTCCCGTAACTAATGTTCAAAATCCCTTTCCTATTATGTTCACTTTATTTCATGTCTATTTATTTACTGGTCTGTGATTGCATGTTTATATATATTTGCATCTATATATATATTTTTTAAAAGTTACAACATTTTTTCGATATTTTTATTTAAAAAGAAAAGCGTACACAGAATACGTCACATCTATTCTCGTTCTTAATATTTTCAAACTATGCTAAACGCTTGTGCTGTGAAAATAGAACTAACTTGCTGGTCTGGAATGAAGCTCAAATATCTGAACCAACAAGTCTGTCCCCGTTATTGTTTTCCCTGTTAGTCATGAATTTAATTTAATTTTAATATTCTAAATATATTTCAAAATTGAAACAATTTTTTATTAGTTAAAAATTAAAAATATTTTTACGGGGAACACATTATTGTTGTGAAATTGCAGATTTTCAGAACATAGTTATGTGGTATTTTTAATACAAATAAAATGAATCAACTAAAAAGACATACAGATAAAATCGAAAAGATTTGAACCTGGACCTTTTCTTATGAGAGGAAAAGCGTTATTGTGGTTCGCCATATCAACCAATTGGAACATATATTCTATAGCTTTTAAAATGGTAACCACTTTCGCATCAATCTAATACATAATTTATATTACAAATAATATAAACTTCAAATACATTCAACTCAATATAATATACTGTATAATAAGTATTAAAAGCCAAATACGACATGCAAAATTTAAACGATATGATGTTATTTATCGGCTTTGATCAAAACATGAATGTTGACATAAAATACGAAAATATTGAAGGAATCATGTTTGGGCTCAATATTCAAGACAGGGTGTTGCAATCGTTTATTTTCTTAAATATACATAATACGTTCTCTTTGTCGTCGTTAATACGTTTGACCCAAATGTACCAAGTCTGTGGGGGACGCAACTACTGTATGTACTCAGTTTTACTTTAGAATAAAATAAGAACATCTTCATAAAAATATATCCAAAGCGTACGATCAGCAATATAGCCGACACCGTGTGAGGCAGGCTGCACGACGAATCGGGCAAATAACTGGGTCAAAATCAAAGAATTTAATTTTCGATGCAGACAACGAGAGCGAGTATTTTGGATTGCCTGTAAATACTTGAGCCGCAGGCAATTTGCATACATCGTGTGAATATTTGTGGTTATCATTTTACGTAGAATAGTTGGAAATGAGGAGTATGTTAAGTTGGTACATATTTTATCCAATATAGTGAAATAATATTTTAAATTTGATTTGTTGATCTGAAAAAATAATGCAGGCATATGTATTCGACATTTTACGGGTCTTGAGCGCTCTCCAAAATGATAATAACATAAAACGTACAACTATGTACAGCAATAGTGATAATATGGAGACGATATTTTAAGTTAAACTATTAATAATAACGGAGCCAAAGCTGTAACTGAGTTAGAAATCAGCGTCAGCCGAGCACAATCGGATCTGCCAACAAAAATTTTAAAAACAAAATTATTAATCAAAAAGAAAAGTAAGATCAAACCATGTATAAATAATTACTACGTACCATACTTTCAATATTACATAAAATTATATAATATTATAATATTGAAAAAATATATATTTTACAGAAATTTTAACATTTGAGAAATAACTTGGTTTATTCGTTGGAGCAAGTAAACTACATAGTACCTATATACACAATTGTAACATGTAGGATCAAATCTGTCTCACTAAATAAATAACTTAGATCAATGAACTGAAGCATTATATATTTTATTCCAGCTATTTATTAAATATAAAATATAATTTATTTTATACGTGTACAATTTTCGCATTAAATTTATATTGTGCTGGGTTTGTCTCGCTACAGTAACACTGGTCAACAATAAAAATGTTTCTGACTTGAAAATACTAATATCTTATTGATTTCAGTATGTTAAAACCAAATATGATATTTAAAATGCTTAATTAGCTCTCATTTCCGAGATATAATACATTTCCATTAATGATGTATATAAAATGAAGCGTGTGGCGTTCCGAGCGAAAGGAAATCTAAGTGTTGGTAAACCTGAGAGCGGGAATAAGGAGTCGCTGTAGACCTTATTTTGACTTTGTCATTGATTTCATGTCTTTATGAGGTACCGGGTCCGAAGGACCCCTTTCCCCTTCATCGGGACTATGCCTTAATGGCCTGAAAAATTTAATTATTAGAATTACAACAACAAAATAATAATCTGCATATGTCATGTGACAGGGAACTGCTAGGGAGCGCAGTGAATTAAGCCTCTAAAGGAGGACGGATTTTGGACGTTTAAATCGCGACGGTACGCTGGGGTCATGTTTAGCCAACGAGTTAATAGTTGGATTGGGGTGCTTTAAAAGTCCATCGTAAAAATTTTTGTAGATCTGTGTTATGAACTCTTTTACGGGGAGAATTCCCGACTCGTGATGAAGTTGTGTGAGCCTTACTCATCTAGGTGCATCCAGCGCTGACCGGATGAACTTATTTTGGAAGGTCTGTAGTTTCTTCATTTGTGTAGAAGCCGCGTGACCTTAGATGGGGGCTGCGTATAGGAGTATTGCCTGCCATTACGATGCCACGTAAATGTATTAATAAATCTGATAATTTTTATTATGTTGGTGGTGATGTGATATTGGCTGCCCAGAAATGCTAAATTATTCCACTCGTGAAGACAGCCTACCAAAATTATTTTGGTGCGAGTTTAGGGGGTCAAGACAAAACGTGAGCACCTCAATACATGTTCTGCGAATATACGTGAATGGATCAATAAAAACTGACGCTCAATGCTTTTTGGCATTCATATGATTTAGAGAGAGCCAAAAAATTACCTAGATAACTGTTATTTCTGCATGGTACCACTATAGTTTATCAAGACAGAAGAAGTTTAGCATAAAATATCCCAACATTCCGTCAGCTATCCGACCAGTGCCACGTGGGGATGATCTGTCTGTACCTACCCCTCCAGTGGAGTTTAGTCTGTACTCAGATGAAGATAAAAATAGTATAAAGACATCAGAACCATACATTGAGGTTTCGATATTACACGATCCTGATTTCGTACCTGAGTCACTAGATGAGCCACACAGACTTACCCAAGGTGAACTAAGTGATATAATTCGAGGTCTTAAAAATTTAGAGCCTTTAAAAGTGTTATGCGTGGCTTCTTTGGCAACTGAAGAGCTGAAAATTATTTTGACCTTGTAAACAACCTTCTAGACAAGTATCAACGATTAGGCCGCAACATGTATCAAAGTGCACTTTCTCCACTCTCATCTAGATTTGATGACCATGGTAAGCGGTTGCATCGAGACATTTCAACCATGGATCGAAGATATCAGTATTGGTGATACTCTTCTATGCTTGCAGACTACTGTTGGACATTGACTAGACATGTCCCAGAACAGTATTACAGGCGATAAGCCAAGAGACGGAGCACTGATTTAGGTCACTATTTCAGAATTTTCATGTAGTTAATTTAATTCCAGTATGTTTTTGTTATTTGCGATTGATTCAATGAAAATTAATTTAATTTACATTGCAGTAGTATGATAATATGATACTTACTCATGTTACTTTTCACTATTATATATAAAAAAAACAAATTGTGCATTTCCAAAACTAGAACTAATAAAAACATTTTATCATATTTGTTTTTTTCTCGCCGAAATTAGTAATGTTTGACTACATTTATTCAGGATTTATTTTTATGTAAACTGTATTGAGATACACATTAAAACAATAATTAAGCTATAAGTTTTGCCTGAAACCTAATGCAATTCGAGAATGTATTGAGAAAATAAAATGTTCACTAAAATTTAATGCTGGAAGTTCTACTCCACTGTCGTCACTACTGATTTAACTTCTACGTCCCTTGTCCAAGTAGCTCGTCTTTCGTAACATGTCCATAGTAGTTATCTCTTGCATACTCACCTCCTATGACACCACATTTTGAAAGTCCTTATCATTTTTTTGGTGACGTAGGTTATGGTGTGCATGTTTCGATCCTGTGAAAATATACAGGGTAGAAATGAAAACACATTTTTATTGTGATTGTATAATTTCAGAGCATAGTTTTGTAGTATTTTTAATACAAATTAAATTAATCAATCAGAAAGATATACAGAAAAAAATCTATCCACCGAAAAAATATTTGGTCGCTATTGAAATTCGAACCTGGACCTCTTCCTTTTCTGGGAAGCGAGTTCAAGTTTCTGCTATGTTTTGAAAATGTGTTGTAAATATATATATTATACATGCATCCTTGTCGGGCACCATGATAAATGTCTATATTCGTTATGAGCTCATCTTCCACTTATACACGAGGCTTTTGGTGTCAACTGTGGTTACAAATTATTCGTGCGTCTTTTTGGCATTGCTTTCTAAAATCTTAATTAATTATGATGTACTTATTTAATTATTTTTATGATGTACCTTTTATTTAATTTTAACATCCACATTTGGTATTCGGTAAATTTCTTGAAATCGAATATTACGTTGTTCGAAATACAAGTTCCTCGAAATGCAATTGCTCGATTACAAATTAATTGAATTTGATTATTTGAAGAGTGTTAATCTAGTTTTGAGAGATATTATTACATGGATAGACAAAAACAGACATTCTGCTGGAATAAACACATTATTATTATCATTAGCTCCGATGTATCACGTGACCTTTAATATCGTAGACTTTTTATCGCATAGCATATTATCATATGTATTGTTTATCATAGCCTGTATAAGACATTAATATGTGGTATGCAATATTTAAGAATGCAAAATTTCAATAGCCTCCCTACACTAACTAAAGAAATAAAATATAAAAAAGTGTTTAGAAAGAAACTAAATTAACACTTCAAAAACACATAAATGGAAAATAAACAATATTACAGAACACTTCAGAAACACACAAATGGACAATGAATAGAATATGTAAGGTATTATATAAAATTATTATAGTGTAACTCCCTCTCCAAGCACAAGAGCTGATCTCTTTTTTAGAGAGGTAAGCGAAAGAAAAACCATATAATTTAAAAAATGTAAAATACTTAATTCATGTTATAAAAAATGGTAAAAATGTCAAAAAAAGAAAAAAAAGAATAAAAATACAAATATAATATTACTTAAATAATTCATCGTACTTTATAAATATGATTGTATATAAACATTATTAAATATTAGTTACAGAATTTATACCAATTAACTAATTTTATATTTATTTAATGTTTGGATAGGAATGTCTCTTATCTGTAAAGTTTTATTTGGTACTTAGTCTACCAAATAGTTAAATAGATCAGGTTAGGTTACGTTAGGTTAGATTGCTCGAATACTTTTATTAAATAGTCTATTTCATAACATTCATAGTAAATTATTATAATTTTAATTATGACATTAATTTTAAGATTAGATTTTATATAATTCAATGATTTATAATATATAATTATCAAGCAATTTAAATTTCTTTCGAGAACTTTACTTCGAACAATTCATTTTCGAGCATTTTACCTAGATTCTCACCCCTCCCATTTACCTCTCAGCATTTTATTATCAACATTTGTGAAACATCGCAAATAATATTTTAGTGGATTGTACGATGAAATAACCTGACAGTTTGTATTTTGTATATTGAGTAGAATATGAAGAAGGAAGATAATACATTAACGTAAGGGTAATAGGTAGAGTAGGACAGTTTATTCGGTGAATTGGATAATAGTTGATAAAGTGGATATTGTAAAGAGCGTAAATTGAATAGAAGAATAAGAACGCGAATATCCACATAAAAAACAAAGCTCTAGAAAAGCCCACGATCTGCAAAAATGACAATCTTGAATAAGAAAAACTGAAAATTTTATCTGTGTGGTGTTTCGTGTTTTATAAAATAGTTTTAAATAAATGCAGGTTTGTATCGTCGTGATATCGACCACTCAGAATAAGATTCCATCTGACACTGCCACTGTTTTGAGATAATGAGCTCAAAAGTGTTGATAGAATTTCAACTTATATTCATGTATATTTTATTTTGAGTATGCAGATATGATCAATTTTATAGTCTTAATTTATTTTTAGTATAACCAGTATAAGATGAGGGAAATTATAAATAAAAAACATTGAAAATAAAAAATAATGATCCATAAATTGAAATAAATAACTGATGCAGTCGGAACTTTCAGCTCTTGCTTTAATATCCGTTAAATAGAGTTGGTGTGTATGAAAGAAATAAAGAATAATGCATTTGGAACCCATTTCATGCAATAACTCAAATTAGCCTAAAATTTTAGTTGGAACCTTGTTATTCTAAGAGATCGATATGTCAACAATACCAAATATTTTAACGGAATATCAACAATTTTTTTAGGTTAAGTTTAAAATTAAAAAAAAAAAAAAAATTTAAATCAAAAAAATTGTAGGTAAAAAAGGAATTAAATTTTATATATATTTTTATAATTGCTTTATTTTTTTGTTTGACAAGTCCGAACATGCCACCAATGCTCTATAAACATAATTAGATAGGAGTTTTCGTATGATGTACTACCAAAAAATTTGTCATCGTTGATTCGTAACATGTGTGGTCTAAAAGAATATTTAAAAATGAACAACATTACATTTTAGCCAAATCTTAAACATATCACTGTTGTTCTGTATGTACTTCTAGTCGATATTAATTATGATAAATTAATTTTAAGATTAGATTTTTTATATAATTCAATGATTTTTGTATCGCGTTAATTGTCTACAATACCTCGATATATTATTTAATATACGATAATAATATTTAAATATTTACAACTCAAATTTATAGCGTCCAATTCATATCATTAAATTATGTAAGAGAGGGCAACAATAGATGATGTATGTAAATTTTCATTAAATTAATTATTTAATAGTGTAGATAAATCTTTATTACACTGTAGTAATGTGGCGTGCACTAGGATTTTTAATCTAGTGTCTCTATGGCACTAGAATCAAGTTTTAGGGCAATACTATAGTTTAAGTGATATTTTGATATATTTATGAGGCGCGTGCTGTCAGTACATTGAAATAAGCTCTTCGTAACTATACATTTTGCGAAATTAAATATTTATCTGACAGAAAATAATGATGCGAGACGCCCCTCCTTCACCCCCCCTGTAAAAACACTGCATATCTTGGTTGATATACAGCGGAAACTTCTAGCCTAATCTAACTTGGTACGTCTGAACGACGATGTCTTGAGATTCGAATAAACATAGACATGATGGATTTGATGACCTCATCTATTGCGAGATAGATGAGATAAATCTTTGACTTATTATGAACGTATACATTTCAATATTTATTCCAATAATATAATAAATACTGATGATACAAATTATTTCAGTTTTATTCAAAATTGTTAAAAAAAAAAAACCCACTAAAATAGCCCGGATGCGGTAGAAAAGCGGTCGCTCAAGTGTATGTGAGAAAATCTACATACAATAAGTGAAATATTTAGAAGCCAATCTAGATATCAGACACCCCTGCAACAACACTGCATATCGATTTTTACAAATGTTGATTGATAGACGGAACGGAATATGATATAGTGTTGTTGCAGGTAATATCACATGGAATTTGTGTGTAATAGTATTATTTTTTATTTGATATGGTTATTTAATATATCTACCATTGGATGTTTAAGATGGTAAACAACATTGTGGCATTCATAACTCAGATCTGCCCAAAAACGATATACTGTTTTGTTGCAGAGGTGGTCTCATATATTAGAATCTGAATAATATGATTACCATTGTGATGGAAAGATTCGGAGATGTATGTTTTGTTTCGCAGAAATTCTAGTTAAGTTCTCATACAGCTTATTTCAATGTACTGATAGTACACCACTGGTATTTATCATGTATACTCATACATTACACACGAAACAAATAATAACCACTGTATTACGTGCATTAAACTAATGCAGTCAGCCGGGATATGTTATAATGTAATTTTAGTATTAAATAAATAAATATGCAAAATATTTTTTTAAATATAATATGAACTATCTCCTTCACCCTTGGAAGTAAGTGCTCTGCTAGTCTAAAATAATGTTTAACCTGATGTGAAAAATATTAAACTGGACAACATTTAATCTTGTTAGAGCTGCTCCGCTAGGAAATGCGTATAATTTAACGTAGCAACGTCAGACTTCCTTTATCGAGTATCGCATTTCCCGCGCTGCACTGCCGCAGCAGCAGCAGCGGCGGACCCGACACTTTATTTCACTTTTTGCCGCAAATATCTTTATAACGCCTGTCAGGGCTGCCGGTAATAGTAGGTACCTAACTATTATGCAAAATTATTTTCCAAATAAATATATACCTTTATTTTTTTTACGTAAATTTGTAATATTTAATTAATGCAAGAGATAAAGTTAATTGGTTATCGCGCGACTGTTGGTCCTGAGAAAAATCATAGTTGACTCAATGTTACGAATAAATTCCATTACTTATCTTCAGAGGCTGCCTTATTGTTGAAGTGTTGCTCTAAAATGATCGTTAGACTGGTACTTTTTGTATTATTGGGGAGTTTTTTCTTCTCTTTATTGTGGCATTCGCCAATTAAGCGTAAATAGCCACTACAAGTACACTTTATCGTTTACTTCCTAATGTTTGGCTTTTGGTAATTATGTGGTTTAAATTATTATTGTTGTTATTTGGTTATGCGATAAGTGTTGGGTTTGGATAAATTGATTATATTGTTATCAATAGATGGGGTAATTTGTCTGTCTCGTAATATATTGAACCAAGTATTTGGAAGACTGTCGTCTTCATTATTTGAACAATTGTTTGGTATTTAGAAAATTTATATTGCTTCTCTATATATCCTTGCCGTTTCATTGTTTAGGGTAGAAACCCCATCAATGTTGATTTTATGCGATTCTATCTTAGTATGCTGTTCTAGAGATGACCTGAACTTGTGTTTTACATCTACAACATATTCGGCTAATCTGATGAAGATCTTTCGGTTGGTTCGTCCATTGTAGACAGACGCGGGACAGCCGTCTGACCTGGCCTACCTACTACATGACAATAGTCATATGGATTTAACTTAAAGTGTTTAAAATAAATAATATGAAGAAAAATCAGTCCCGAGACTCGAGATGGCAAAACATCATGGGATTCCCGCGTTGTCTCGACACATAATCCCAAACAGGTACATATTGTTTTATGTAGATTTGACAATGAAAACCGCAAATCAAAACTACATGCAATTTACGACGTATAAAATTATTTTCATTTGCAACCAAGTATTTGTTGAATGAATTGAATTCTCGTCAGGAGCCGAATTAAGAAAGTCGGTATCAGCCCTGTGCGCTGCGCCGCGAATCAACCGGAGGAAGGCAATCGCAGAATGCACAGCGCTAGTAAGCGAATCACGAGCATCCGCAAGCAGACTGTGCGATTTAATTCACCAAAGAAGGCCTGTAATGCATATTAAGGATAATTGGATTTATTCAGAGAAATTTTCCATTTTGCCATTTCTAAAATGCGAAATAACAAAACCTCTTTCGTTTAGACACTCAGATTATTATTTTAAAAAGTATAAAATCGTCCAAAGAATAAAGGAATTAAGATAAGCGCTTATTATATGAAAACTGGACTAATTTGATGGTTTCCCGGGACGAGGCTCAAACCCTGGATCATTAGGCAAGTGTCTGTTACTTACAGGGTGAATATTATGTTCCAGGTCGATTTTGTTAGATCGTAATTTTGGTTTGGAAAATATTTGTTATTTCGCATTTGGTTGTCTTAAAGAATAGTTGATTACAATTTATTATAAAATATCTAATACTTCAACACCATGTTTTGTAGCTCAATATTGATGACCCCGACTTTTAGAAATAAAATCATCGTGAGCGACGAAGCTCATTTCGATTTGACGGCTTTTGTTAATAAACAAAACAGCCATTATTGGAGCACTAAAAATTCTCAATTGATACACGCAGACTTACTGTCTGGTGCGCTATGTGGCGTATATGCCTATTTCTTTCAGGATAAAAGAGGCAATGCTGTAACCATTAATGGTTATCGTTTTGGTGCATGTTGGAAAACTTCTTGGTAGTCAAATTGGGTCGATTGGGTCTGCAACACGTGTAGTTTCAACAGAACGGTGCCACCTCACACACAGTTAGCATTTTTTCCCGGGCGCATAATGTCAAACCGTGGTGATATCGACTGGCCTCCTCGATCATCTGATTTGACGGCTCCGACTATTTTCTGTGGGGGTACTTGAAAAGAAAAGTTCTACACCAATAAGCCTATAATAATTACGATGCTACAGGACAATGTTCGAAATGAAATTGCTGAAATAACATGCGAAGTGTGAGAATGTTATGAAAAATATGGTTAAAAGAGCACGCATTTGTGCAGCTGCAAGAGGCGGCCACTTAGCCGATGTCATATTCCATACGTAATTTTAATAAACCGAGTAATCGATAAATAAAAAACAAATTAAAAAACTGTGTTTCATTTCCTGGTTATATGCCTGGAATATAATATTCACCCTGTATTTATGAAGTTCGTTCGCTTCCTCGATTCTTATTTTCGGTTTCCCTGGTTGATGCGGTCTCACTCTCTAACTCCTTGCGGGATTCTTCCTCACCTTCATTCACTATCCAGCTAGAATCTATCGTCTCCTTTGCTTAAGTTCACGTCCTGGTCGAATCTACTTTTTTCTTCGAAAACATCTGTTCTGTGAATTATTTTTCCGACCCACATTCGTTCTTCGAAATCTTTATATTAAACATACAAATTGAATAAAATAATTAATTTTGTTTAGACTTAATGAAATAAATAGAAAATGAATATCTTTAAATCATTTTTTTAATAAAAGAAAGGAAATATCCTACGAAATCTTCCAATGTTAGTGAATTAATTAAATTGTTGTAAGACACGAAATCACCAATACCAATTTTTTTTTTCAATTAACATAATTTTTTATTTAAATGTACAATAATTAAATTTGTATTTACTGTTAAATGTAGTATTTATCTCGTATATACTATATTACAGATATATAATTATCTCGCAAGTTCAATATTACAAGACCATAGCGGTATCACATATCTTGCGCATAAAAATTATAACAATTTCATTCCATTACATATGCAGTGAAACCTCTATCTATCGTTTTTGATGTGGTCTATTGAAATAAACTATGAATGCGGGAATATAAAAAAAGTTACATTTTTCATACTTAAATAATTGAATACATATACTAAAAAATAATTTATAATATGATATTTTATATAAAACTTTGTATTGTATAATGTCAAGCGGCAATCAGCAACAGCATTCTCTCTCTCTCTCTCTTTCGAATGTATTCCGCTCATTGTTTACGAGTGCCGTTAATCGAAGCAAAGTATTTAGCAACGAAGTATGCTGTGTAATTTAAACGATTAATGCGGTAAAGTGATGCAAAGAGAAACAATCCATGCGATCTGTTTTTAGGTGTTTTGTGTGAAATTAATCTGGGACAGGAAGAAATAAACGATACATGCGGGAAAACGATTATTCGAGGAACCGTCGATCGATATTTCACTGTATATATATTTATTCCTGATTGACACTGCTTCTTTAGATTCAATGAATACCGCGCGGATCGTATTCATAGCTTAAAACGTAAATTGTATTTAAAATCGGTTGGATGCAAATCAAGGCAACTGCACGTTATGCCGGATACTGAGAGGCTTCGTAAATACAAATCCTCTTCAGCTCAGCCCTTGCTACCGGGGGATGCCACGACAGAAGAAGTTGGATAAATCCGTGGAATGTGGAAGTACAGTTGGTTCAAGACTGGAGACAGGCCCAAGGGACCATGATAGTTAAACACTGTTGCCATTTTGTCGGATTCTCGATATTGCATTGTTGTATTTTTTGTTTCGTAAACTTGCCCAATAGGCATCAATGTTTGCATTGGTATTTGAAATATAAGTACCTTAGTTGTTCGAGTTTTGCAATCGAATCAACTGTTTACTTTGTCTTGTATTCTAGATTTAGGTAAATAAGTATGTTATGTCTGTTAGTTTTATAAACATTTGAAATAATTATCTTAATTATTTCATCTGTTTATAAAATAATTTATTTTATTCAGATATTCTTTATATTTTAAATCAAAGGACTTTTATCTATATTTGTGTACATTATAAGTTTTCGGTTACATTAGAGTTATGCACATCCGTATTTTTGTGAAAGTCAGTGTAAAAATGTTAAATTGATTGTAACAAACGTAAGACATGCTTTTAATAGGAGTTATTTTACTTTATATAACTATAAATTCATTCGTAATATGAAACTTTAAGTATTTAAAGACTACGAAAACTATAGCTGATATAAAGTTTGTACCTACAACATTTCGACTCGAATATTACACAAAGTTTATCCTTTATCTACTAATTTGGCGATATTTGGGCTTTATTTTGGGTACAGTCAAAATATATTTTGATAGTATCATACTTATTATGAATTTAAAGTTATTAACTTTAGAACAATAAATGACAAAAATTCAAAAACATTTTTTTTAAGTATTTTATTAGTAATTTTAATGACGATGTGAGTTTCGCAAAAATTTCAATGCAGATTTGTCACCGTAATCTTGGCTATAAAATTATAAGAACATATATTTCGTATATGCTAGAATTTTATATATTATGGCAATTTTTTGGTACGCAAAAAATTAATTTAATGGTCGCGGTCTTTCTTATAATGTTTGTATTTTCTTAGTAATGGCAAATAATATTCAATTTATTAATTTAATATTAGTGTAAAAGTTTTATCTAAATAATTGTTTTTAAAAAAGTCAAATCTAATATAATTTCAGCTATAAATGAATAATAAAACCCCATATTTTCGTAAAATACGCGAAAATATGAATTATTATTGAAATTGGCGCCTTAACGGCGCGTAACGGTTGGTTTCGATCACTATTGAATTTACAATTTTACCCATAAAAAATTATTCGAAGAATTCAATTTGGGTAGAATTCTCAACTTAAGTAATATGAGACATTATATCTGAATGAGAACTATCACATCATGTAATGTGCGAGTGAATTCATCCTGATCTCATTATCGGTCTTCAATTTTTCTCTGTTTAGATCTAAACGGACTGACTTCCTCCTCCTCATCAAATGCATCAGATTCATCAGAAGAGTTATCTGAATGAATCGGTGAATTTCCAACATCATCAAATACGTTCTCATCTTCACTCTCATTAAAATAGTTAGCAATATCTTGTCCATTCAATGACTTCTACATATTTGTTTCGTTTGACTGTACTTTTACACCAACAATAAAAATATGAACACTTTAAAGATGAAATATCAATTTAGTCAGAAAAAAATATAAAAACAAGTAACGTAATGTTAAATATTGTTGATGTCATTTTAGATTTAACGCGGACTCGTAAAACATTCAAAATTGTTCAAAAGAAAATATTACAAATATAATGAAAATACCCTAAAAATATGACCTTTCCAATCTGGAAACACCCACACCTTAATGAAGGCCCGGAAAAGAATCAAGTTCCTATCTTGCTTTAGTATCCTTCCAATCCCTCAAACATTTTTTCTCTCGCATCGTTTGCTCCGGCGTCCGCTTCACGCGGCTACAGGTGCACCAAGGGTTCGAAGCAAGCCCTAAATCAAACGATACCTATTAGCTTTAAGGAAATGTCAAGTATTTTCAGAGTATCAAACTCACATTCAGAATAAGCTAACAGACACTGTTGAAATTGAATTCGGAGTAAGTTCATCACCCTGAACTCTTTATTATGGTTTTTCATCTGATATTGGAGGCAATAACTTGTAAGGATAGTATTATGGACTGTATTAACTACAATAAATCGCAGATGTGTAGCTATGCTGATGATTTAGTTATTACGATCCGATTTAAACAAAGAACGATCGTCCACACCTGAAAAAGGCAGCGGAAAATTTTTGTCTGCATGTAAATGCCTCAAAAGCGAAGTACATTGTCAGTACACGTGATTAGGAGACACAATAGAGAGATGTATGCATAGAACATCATGTATATTAAGGAGTTGATAATTTTACATATCTGGGCTCTAACTTGAACACGTTAAATAGGACAATTGATGAATTGTAAATCCGACTTCTAATAAGAAATGTAAACTTCTATGTATGTAAAAGTGGGTATTTATGGTTGTGAAACGTGGTGCTTAACCCAAATTAAAATAACAAATTAACATGTTTGATCGTAAAATATTAAGAAAAATTAATGGATCTTGACTAGATAATAGAATTGACAGAATAAAAATGGATCACGAGCTCGAAACAGAACAAATTATAATATTCTGTTGGTCTCAAAGAGTATGATGGGCTGGCCATGAACCAAGTGGATACCTTAATAGAAACGACTTAAAGGCAGCCCAAGGAAGAGGTGAGATGATTGTGTGGAAGAGAACCGAAACAGGATAGGAGAATTCGGAAACTGGAGAAGAATGGCCAGGAATGGCCAGTCGGCGGAGAACACTTATGGAAGAGACCAAATTCCAGTCTGAGATGTAGTGTCATGGAAGAAGAAGAAGAAGAACCGTTAAAAAACGTATTTAATTCATTTGTAGATGTTTTTAGCAAAGCGGAAGAAACTATCACTCAATTTCGTAAACAAGCCACTGAAATATTTTGGGGTAAAATATATTAATTTTGTTTTCGATTGTTTTCATTCGAAAATAAAGTGATAACAATTTACACAAATAATCCCTTGTCCAATCTGACTCTTGTCCAAACTTGTCCAATCTGTGATTATTTTGTACATTTATATTATTTATTTTAAATATTCTATGTACTTGTAGTATTTTAATATCTGCCTCACAGTAAATCGCCAAATGCAGGAAGATCTATCTGTGTAAGAATCAAAAGATTTTTCACACTACAGTATGATACTACCAAAGGATGCGTAACGTTTACTGTAGCTTTATAGTTTCTTCATGTACATATAATTGTGATAACTGGAATATGTGAAATTTATTATATATTTGCTGATAATTGTATGTAGATTGCTCAGTGTTAATGAAGAATAGCAAAGTAAAGCCTAGTGAGTAAGTTGGATTAACGAAGCATGCAAGTAAAGTGTTCTAATGATGAATATTAGTGAGTTGAAAAGATAATCTCGGTGTTAGCTAATCATACAGTTTAGTAGCTGGGCGATTGTCAATTTCCTTTTGAATTCAAAAGTCTATCATTCAACCCTCAAGCTAGATAGTAACCTGATTGAGGACGCTTAAATCCTTATAATTAGAAATAATATTAAAATTTAAATGTTACATTAATAATAATATTAAAATATAAATGTTACTTTAAAAATAATATTATAATTGAAATGTTACATTAAAAATAATATTAAAATTATAGTAAGAAATGATTTTTTTTAAAATATGAAACGTGGAAAGAGAATAATGATACAACTTAGCGTAGTTTAAAAAGAGAATAGTATTAAAAAATATTTGTTTATTTAAAAAAATAATTAATATATAAAGAAAAATGTAGAATATGTATTAATTTTTAAATAAAATGAATTAACTTTAAATTTTTTTCTACGCTGATGAGCTGAAAATGAAATATATTCATTATTCCTGAAGCAAAGCAAAATAGTGGGAATGCAGGTCGATTTCTGGGACCAACATTGCAGTATGATTAGGTATAATGTTCTGTCTAAGAAACCAAGAGAATTCTTCACCGTGACGTGTTACTTACGATGTGTTATTGTTTGCCTATTTGCAACAAAATAATTATAAAATAATTATTGTTAGAAAGTGTCAATGTAAAACCTTCCTGGAGCTGTCGGAGTGTTACGTGTTGGACCGGAGACGAGGTAATGAGAGCAGAAGAAGATGTGCAGCAAGACGACATCATTCTTGATACAGATCGTGTCTCATTCATCCGCCACGAGGAGGCTGTGTAGGAAATCTGAAGGCACTCTCGCTTAATCTCACGACTGTAACACTTCTCGGTCCGCTGGCGTTGCGATAGAACCGTTCGCCCTTTTCGTATTAATGTAAAAAGTTTTATTATTATTCTGGTTATAATTTTTTTCTCATGTATCTACGGAGTTGTACCCAACTCATTCTACTCATTCAAAAAATGTTACACCCAACTCATGCTACTCATTCAAAAAAGGTTACACCCAACTCATGCTACTTATTCAAAAAATGTTACACCCATCTCAGTCTACTCATTCAAAAAATGTTACACCCATCTCATTCTACTATTTCAAAAAATGTTACACCCATCTCATTCTACTACTTCAAAAAATGTTACACCCAACTCATGCTACTCATTCAAAAAAGGTTACACCCAACTCATGCTACTTATTCAAAAAATGTTACACCCATCTCACTCTACTACTTCAAAAAATGTTACACCCAACTCATTCAACTTATTCAATAAATGTTAAGTGCCGCATACAAAATACTATAATTTTTAAAAAAATCAACAGTTTTTACAACAAAATAGAACAAGATATACTAAAATATATATTTGAATATAATAAGTGGCTTATGGAGAGATAAATAATAATTATATTATTTACATCTAGAGATTGATTTTACATTAAGAAAGAATAGAGTTTGGAAATTTTAATATAATATTAATGATTATTGTTAAAGCGCGTTTTAAATAGGTAGGTATATGAAAATCTAAAATCATGAAAAAATGACCCAACTCGAATCTGATTCTGATGAAGCTGATGGTTGTTAGCGAGACACTTATCGATGTTTGTTCGTGCGTGCCGTTAGAATGAATTACCAAAATAGGGTGATAAATAAAATAAATCATACGTGATTTAGGTTAGTATACAGGTTGTGTTTACAGGGTATAATTTGATTTTAAACATGTAAAAAAATAACACGGATTTTGGTATAATGGGTTAAGTCGACCACACTTCAAATTCGCTGGTAAAAACTTATATATAAAGTGTGTATGTATTTAGCACGAGACCGAGATGAGTCGCTCTCAGAACAAAGAATGGTTATGAAACAGCAGTGTAATAAATTATCTATTCTTAATTAGACTTCAACATAATTCAATTATATAGCACGCCAAGTGTTGCCAAATAGAGGCAAATGAATGTACATTTTGATTAGTTCATCGGTTTTGTGTCTTAAACGAATATTAGATTACGATTTCTACCAACACTTAATGCAACAAATTGGTTTGTATTCATAAAATAAAGTTTTATTTAACTTAACAAGACAATATCGTTAAATTTTGTTTTAAGATCCGAATAATGTATCTACGCCTTGTAATAAATTTATTCGAATAGATGATTTTTTACTTTTTAAATATCTAAAGAGAGAAACAAACTACCTACTGTTCAATATGCGGCAACCGATGAATTATTGATATCCCGGTTGTGAACATTTTAAGAGAGACTTTATAAAATACACACAATTTTTAAAATAACTTTCATATTTAGCAATATTTGAATAAGTCCAAGAACACACAATTACTGGATTTTTACCTACAAAGGCATTGTTATTAAACAAATATTAGATATCTCATAGAAACAAAGCTATTTTTTTATTATATTTAATGGAAAATATATAGAAGTATGGGGTAATTGTCTTCGGCTGACTTAAGTGATCACTTTATACATATATAACGTTCACCAATTCTTACCCCTCAATCTCCATATTTATCAAATTTTTGAAAGTTGTATATACATTAGTGTGTGGACTCGCTTCAAGTTCCACTACACCATCGCCATCTATGGACCAAATCACCCCATACTTCCATATATTTCCCATTAAATATAATTTTAAAAAAATAGCTTTGTATCTATGAGATATCTCATATTTGTTTCAAATTCAAGTTGTTTCATGCGTGTAAGGCGTACCAGCCGTAAAAATTAAAACAGATGTTTATTACATCGGGATGACAAACACTTTGTACAGTGTTCAGCGTCACCGAAGCAAGTAAAGTGAGTAGAAGTACTCAAAGATACATAATAAAGGCCGGTTGTGTGATCAGTAGTAACTTTTTACTATAGTAAAAAACGATACTAAATTGCGAAAACATCCCGTAATAAACTCATTTTACTCTACCATAGTTAAATATGGTGGACTTTTCACAGCTGTTCCAAAAGTCATCTGACACATTGATACTTTGAAAGTTGCAGTATACGACAATTAATCATTCAATATCCCGCTATTTTAGTGATGAGAGTTCGTCCGATAATGATCTCGTTGTTTATTACATAATATGAGAAAAATTTACCATAAAAGTGACAGATATTTTGACAGTAGTAAATTTGATGTATCAACAACCCGCAAAGGATTTTTACTACGACGTTAGTAAAAAATTACTACTGATTACACAACCGGTCCTAAGACAACAAATAAAATTAATAATATTTAACAATAAAAAATAAAGGAATAACGAAATGCTACATACTCGGATTGCCCAAGATACTACTACATACTCGGATAAGAAGTCACAACTAACTAAAATACTTTTTTTTTTAAATATGAATTAAATATATTAATTAGAAAAATATACATATAAAATCAATTTTATCGAATAATATTGTTGTTGCGCCACCGGGATTCGAACCTGGATCTCTTTCCTAACCGGGAAAGGTGCATTATCCAACTATGCTACAGCGACAATTTTCGAACCTATTATATTACCTTTTTGATATTAATACGTTTAATCGTTCCATTATTTGAAAGATATACATATAAAGATATATAAAATTCGTTCAACATTCGTCGTAAGAGACCAAGTCGGTTAAAAAGTTTAATATCTGGGAATGAGGGTGACAAGGAATAATGGTATCCAATAGGAAATAAATAGAAGGATAAAATTGGGAAACGTTGTTATTTTGCTTTACGTAAATTATAGAAAGGTTGCTGTCACAAAAACTAAACTTTACACAAAACTGATACAACCGATCTTTCTATGCGAGTGTGAAGTTTGGTATCTCACTTGAACGCAATTAAATGGGTTACAGGTCTTTGAAAATAAAGTCATGTGCAAGATTTACAACCCATTGCGTGATAACCAAACCGGAGAATGGAGGAGATTAAAGAACCTGGGACTTCGGGAACAGTATATCGCCCCAGATATCCTGAGGAAGGTGAAAGCAAGGAGGCTGCAGTGGACGGGACAACATGAGTCCCGTAATATGCTCAAAACCCGCATACACAAGCCAAGAGAATCGAAAGCCAAGAGGAGGGGAAGACCAATACATTACTGGACGGTTAATTTCAATCAACACAATAAATCAAACACGACTTTTTGGATAAGTGTTTGATTTATTGTGTTGATTAGCAATGGAGTTCTATAAAACAGATACCGTCTTTATTAAAAATATAAAATAATGAATAATTTCAAGACAGATCTGTAAGAGGAAGGCGAGTGCCCAGAAGACAGGACCATAATGGCGATGTCAAAGGATGTATACTCTACTGTGACTTCCGAGTCCCGTGAGGCATTTAAAGTAGAACATTACTGTTGCTGATGTCAGTAATTGTGTTAATTTTGTAATTTCATAAAATTATCATTCCATCAAATTATTTTATAAAAATCATAGTTATTCTTACATTTTTTAGTGTTATGTTATATAATATTTTAGCAACATTAATAAATAAGATTAAAAAATTAATAATCTAATGTAGGGATCTTTTTAGGTAAATTGACCAATTGCGATTTTGATTTACCGACAATTTTGATTTGGCACTGCTCCATTATTACGAATTTATTTGCTAAATATGATTGTTTACACATTTTTTCTGATAACGTAATTTGTAATTAATTTGCCTTTTTTTGACTAAATCGTGTATGTAAGATGCGTGATTAGTGAAAGTAATTTTATTTGAATGCACACTATCTATTTTATCTGTTTGCTGGAAACTTAATTGATTTTTTCTACATATCGGTATTTCATAACATGGCGCTTGCTATTGCCGAACTCATAAACATCTTGTATATATAATCTAGATTAATCGTAACTTTTGTCAAAAATTAAATGATTCTTTATTTAGATATCATCGGTACAAATAGAGATGTCAAATAATAACTCATGCGATAAATAATACGCAAATGAGCTTCTACCCCTGTTAACTGAAATAGATAATTATTTAAATATTTTAGATCGTAAATCCTTAAGTTACCCGGGATACATTCGGTGGAAAGAGTAAATTGTAATCTGTGTTATGAGATTGTAAAGCGGTGTGTCGGTTAATGCTCAAAATGAATCAGCTTGAAGTTGCGTCAGTGCCATTAAAGCGCCGCGATGTTATAACAATATCACCATTATGTCCCACCATTTTTTACAGTTTGTGAGGAAATTTTCGTGTTAACGATTACCTTTGTCACGGCGTCTTCTGCTGATACACGCATCGCAGTTTTCACAACAATGATAATCTAAACACTACCATAACTGAATGTTTAACGCAATTATTTCCAATTCTGGCAATTACGCAAATTATCCCCGTATTCAATTTTATAACTGTTCCTCGGTGTCAGGCGCATCTCACTGGGAGACGGGCCGCGCGGGAAACGCCGGGGCACGCGAGGCACGCGGGGCACGTTGCGCGCCGGGGCGGACTTGTAACGACTGCGCTATCGGTAACATGGTCAGCTATACTAATGAAATTAGTCATAAATTCTTAACAATCCTGAACACCGATTACTGTATAGTATGTAATCAAAATTTGTAAAACCAATATACAAAGAACAGCTAGTCCTGAAGAGTAGTTGATTACAACTTGTTATGGAGCATCTAACGCTTCAACAACGTATAGAAGACATTAACACATTAAAACAAACACAATCCTGACTTTTGAAAAATATCTCACATATGCAACGAAGCTCATTTCGATTTGGTAGGTTTTGTTACTAAACAAAACAGCCATTTTTGGGGGCACTGAAAATTCTCAATTGATACACCAAAGATCTTAACATCCACGCAGAGTTACTGTGTGGTGCGTCATATGGGCCAGCGGAATCATTGGGTCCTATTTCTTTCAGGATGCAAGAGGCAATGCTGTAAAAACTTATCGGTTGCCGAATTGTGTCGATTGGGGCCGCAACACACGCGGGATCAATGGAACGGCACCACTTCATACATAGCTCGCTCTAAATGATGATGAATAGAACAACATCGGCTTGGAATACAATATTCCTTCTATATGTAGCGTGGCGGTGAGGCACGGTTTCCGTTGTAGCATTAAAAAAATGCCCCCCTTGGCGGCGAACGAGAAGGGCCAATAGAACGGTCCTGATCGGTCACTTCTCGTCTCCTACTGCCTACGTTTTCATTGAGGATTCGTTTTTTTCCATATACAACTCGTTAACGTAATTTGAAAAAAAAAACGTCACATTTAAATAAAAACTGTTCCAGTAAGATAAATAAGTATAAGTCTCGTGTCCGTTAAACATTTTAATTCGGGGTACCTACTTTGCTCGCCTCTCCTCCTTCGCTAGCCCAGCGGAGTTATCGTTGATACAATATTACGGAGGAAAGCATTACGGCATCCGCGACCATAGTCATTATATGCGATGGGATGCACGACGTTAATAACATGCAATCGGTTCACGCTTCAGGATACTCCGCAGATGACGAAAAATCCGAATCTAGCAGCGCTGATAAAAACACACATGTTCTCGACCGACTACCTCGTGGGCTCGTGGGTATAGAGATGGGTGATATGTCGTTACCATTGCTAGGCTGCGAACCTCGGTGTTTGTTTTATACACGATTGTCTCGCATCGGCACTTTATGACTTAATCAAAGGCTTACAGTTTTACCAAAATATTTCTGCATATAAATAGTAATAAATTTAAAATACAGAACAACTTAATTCTAATACAAATGAAATATAAAATATATGTATACAGAAAACATTTGGTTTCTACCGGGATTTTTTCTGTATTTATGTGTGTTTTCGAATTTACTAATATAATTTGTATTAAAAATACCACAGTACTGTGTTCTGAAATTGCAACTTCACAATAAAAATGTGTTTTCATTAAGAATGCTTATTTGTAATCATTGTATAATTTTCAAAATGGTAATGTTGTTTCAAGATTTTTGGTGTCTATTCAAAAACTGGTAATCAAAAAATGTTAATCCTCATCACACAGTCCAGAATCAGACGCTAAGATAAGTACTTGTCGTTAAAGAGTTGAATAAAGTTCATTTTGTTAACCTTTACCATACTATGATATAAAATACCCGAACGCAGCCATGCTGTCAACTCGTGTTACCGTAAAAAACTTTTATAAAAAATGTTTTTATTAGCTTAAATGGCTTTAATGACACGAATTTACTCTAAATATTGATCATTCAATTTTGAAAAAAATATTAATTACATAATTTAGAGCATTCGTTAAGTCCTACACTATGTGTCCTTCCTTCTATATCTCTTCATTTAATTAGTGAGAAAGAGACAATTACATTTGTATGTTTGTTGTTCTTTTCACTGTGAAAATAGTGTGTGATCTCTGTCTTTCATATCACAAATTGTATTTTTACCAACGGATTGAATGGAAAAAATAATTGTTATTATACGATTCTCTTTTCATAATTGGTATTTCACTAGTCATTCCTAAACGCTAATATTTTCTTTAAGATTATCTAAAATATAAATTTTATGTTGCATGTATTTGCCGAAATATCACTGGTTTAATTATGATGGTAGACCTGTGTTACCGCATGGTTTGGGAAGAGTTAATGAAATGTTTTAATAATAGAAAAAAAAAAAGATTTCTTCAACAATATTAAGGATTTTATCAAAGTAAATGCGGTAAATCATTTATATTAGATGCCTTATTAAAAATGTCCTACCTACTTCCATTTCAATATTACGTCATAGCAGAATATTCGTTTTTTATCATGATGCTGTGACATCATTTTTTTTCTTAATATTCTTCTTAGTTATGGCCATTAGTCATTCTACAGGCGAGTTGCCAGCGAGTAATTTGACTAGATTCATCGCATATGTGACGAAACTTTGGAGTGAACTATTGGTGGACACTCTTACCAGATTTATCAATCAGACACAGGTACATAACGTGCGTTGCCACTTTCTAGAGCATCTAACTTTTATGTTTTTTACATTGTTTTACACCACATTTTAGCGTCGCATTGTAGAGAAATACTGGAATGACGAAAGATTTAAACAAGAGAAATTTTGACTGTGACACGTCACGTTACAATTAATGTTTTTTAAAATATAAACATTTTCTATATTAATATTATTAATACATCATAAATTTTCTTCAAAATAAGTAGGTATCCTCTCAATAAGAAAAATAATATTTAGAAACAAATTATACACAAAGTTTTCTATGGCACTCCAACAACAGGTTAACAAAGGTCCTGCATGTAGATGGTCGTAGAAAATCTTAAGTACTCTAAAGATGTATTTGGGAAGCATTCTGGGGTATGACGCTCCACATTCGAATGCTGACTGACTATATAAAGGCTGAGATTGCTCCAAATCATTACCATTCGATCGGCAGCTGTAATTAGTTCAACAGCGAACCATACCTGCTCTTGTATATTTCGGAGTAATATTTACGAAGTTTGAGATTTTAATTTGAATCGCCATGACTAGAGTAAGAATAAAATATTTAATTGTGATCAGTTATATTCTTATAAACATATGTGATCAGTTATAATTAAATAAGTGTATTTTTTGTTTCAGTGGTGTATTCTTTTGTCTGCATTCGCTTTGGCTTTAACTAAAGCAGAGCCTCCGGTGAATTCATATTTGCCTCCTTCAGGGAATGGAGGAAGACCCTCAGCCGAATATGGAGTTTCCGGTCAAAGTGGTAGCAATGGAGGTTTCGGAGGAAATGCACCGAGTTCTAGCTACGGTGCTCCTGATGTAGGGGGCTCATCCGGAGGAGCACCCTCGAGCAATTATGGTGCGCCGAATCAGTTTGGTGGTTCCGGGTCTCAAACTCCGTCTTCTTCATACGGTACACCAGGTCAGGGCAATAGTGGGGGTGGGAAGCCTTCTTCCCAATATGGCACTCCTGGTTCATCTAACGGATCTCCCAGACAAAACGGTGGGTTTGGTAATGGAAAACAACCAAGTTCATCATACGGGACACCAGGACAAGGAAACAACGGTGGTAGTCCCAGCTCGTCATATGGCGCACCGGGAAAAGGAAACCAGGGTAGTTTTGGATCGAATACTCCTAGTTCTTCATACGGTGCTCCTTCTCAGAATGGTTTCAGCGGTTCTCCCAGCTCATCTTATAGTGCTCCTGGTGGTGGAGGACAAGGAGGATTTGGAGGAAATTCACCTAGTTCAACATATGGAGCACCAGGTTCTGGAAGCCAAGGCGGTCATAACGGTTTTGGTAATGGAGGTGGAAAACCCAGTTCTTCTTACGGGGCACCAGGTAATGGAGCTCCAGGTAATGGAGGTCATGGTAATGGAGGTCATGGTAACGGTAATGGAGGTGCTCGTCCTAGTTCTTCATATGGAACTCCGGCATCTAATAGTGGTCAGGGAAGCGGCAGGCCCAGTTCTTCATATGGTGCTCCGGGAAATGGGAACGGTGCTCAATCGGGTGGAAGACCCAGTTCTTCATATGGTGCTCCAGGGAGTGGTAACGGTGCTCAATCGGGTGGAAGACCCAGTTCATCTTATGGTGCTCCAGAAAATAGTGGACAAGGAGGAAGAATTCCTAGTTCATCATATGGTTCGCCAGAACAAGGAGGTTTTGGTGGATCAGGAAGCGGGCAAGGATTTGGAGGTAGACCTTCATCTTCTTATGGTGCTCCAGGCGCAGGTACTAGTGGAAGTTTTGGAGGTAATGCTGCAGGAGGCTATGGCAGTCAAGGTTCGGATGATGGCAGTAACGGGGTGATTCAATTTACTGACAATTATTACATTCTCCTTCATCCACCAAAGAAATAACAAATTTTTGAACTTATTTTAAATTTCAGGAGCCAGCTAAATATGAATTCAAATACGAGGTTAATGACCAGGAAAGTGGTTCAATCTTCGGCCACTCAGAGCAGAGGGATGGAAACACAGCAAATGGGGAGTATAATGTCCTACTGCCTGATGGTCGCAAGCAGATTGTCGAGTACGAGGCTGGCACTGACGGATACAAACCTCAGATACGATATGAGGGTTCGTTTAGATCAGATAATTTGTAATGCTGGTTGAATAACAAAAAGCATGCAGGTGTAATCATATTTAACAAATCTGAACAAAATTTAGCCTTTTTGTGACGTTACCAATATATAAAAATTACTCCGATATTACGTCGGGTTGAAGATGGGCTAAATACTATCTCAATTATAATATTATATTTTCAATCACGTGCTGTGAATAACTCAATTTCATTTGAATGGAAATAATTCTTGGTAGTTTTGATATTGCTTTCAGAATGCTTTGTAGTGTTGGATGCTTGTAAAAATCAAAGGTCGTTTCGTTATTCGACAATTTGCTTTTGGCCTTTTCTATTTAGAGAATTGTAAACATTTTCTGTGAACTCATTCTATTTTTGTCTACAGGTGGTGAAGCAAATGGTGGTAATGGTACGTTTGGTCTTAAATTTTAAATGGATTTTTATATGAACATCTCTAAATATACATTAAAAATATATTTTTATTTAAAAAATATTTTTAAAAATGAGGACAATGATATCTTATTTGAATAATGAAAAAATAAAACAATTTATTTGTGAATAATATACAATTGTTTTTTTTCTACAGGAGGCTATTCATCCGGTGGTCCAAACGTTGGTCAAGGAGGAGGTAATGGTGGCTATCCGAGTGGCGGATCCGGACACGGAGGCGCAGGAGGATATCCGAGTGGCGGATCCGGACAAGGTGGCGCAGGAGGATATCCAAGCGGCGGATCCGAACAGGGTGGCGCAGGAGGATATCCGAGTGGCGGATCCGGACAAGGTGGCGCAGGAGGATATCCAAGTGGTGGATCCGGACAGGGTGGCGCAGGAGGATACCCAAGTGGCGGATCCGGACAGGGTGGCGCAGGAGGTTATCCGAGTGGCGGATCCGGACAGGGTGGCGCAGGAGGTTATCCGAGTGGCGGTCCAGGATCAAACGGAGAAGGAGCTGGTGGCTCCGGGTATCCTAGCGGGGGACCTGGACAATCTGGAGGAAATGGCAGTGGTTATCCTAGTGGCAGACCCGGTGGCTCTAACGGAGGTCACGGATCTGGTTATCCTAGCGGTAGTCCTGGCAGGAATGGTGGTGGTTCCGGTTACTCTGGCGGAGGAGGACAAAACGGTGGAAGCTCCGGGTACTCCGGTGGTGGCCCGGCACAAAATGGCGGAAGCAATCACGGTGGAGAGGGTTATCCCAGTGGCGGGCCCAGTGGACCAAGAGGATCAGGATATTGAGATACTCGAATACTAAATAAGTGGGAAATGTAGAACATACATATATATATTACGGGTTGTTATGTTTTCATTTCGCGCAGCTGCTACACATTCATTCCACGGCCATTATCAACAGATACTCATTACTTAGGCATATTATACTTTTCGCTTTATATATTTTGTAACATTTCATCTTACCTACCTATAGCATTTACATGTATGTATTTTTTTTATCATATATATATATATAATACATTAGTTGCGCTTTTACATTAAGTCAATTATTACAATATAATTTGTATACATGTATATACACATTACATTTAAATTCTGTTTTATTATATTTTGTGTACAATATTTGAAGGTATAAATGTATTAATAAAAAAAAATTGTACCAGAAACTAATTTGATTTATTTATTTATTTGTTTAATCACCTTTTACTTAGTTTTTCGTAAAATACTTTTTTTTTTAATGTGCGAGTATATTGACTACAAATTTTAATAATTTGTGTGTTTAGGCAAAACTTTAACACTAACTAAAATTCAACAAGAAGTACACACAATAGTGTGTAAATTGTATATACTATATACTACAAGAATATATACTACAAGAAATTCACAATATTTACTATGTACTACACACTATCTAACGATATTTAAATAAAAAAAACTATATCGCGCAGAGATATTTTTATGATACTTTACACTGGCATCATGTAAGACGTGTACTTATTTGAAAATACGTACTGAGCGATATCAAATTTCAAAACGATATAGACTCTCTTTGCATTTTTAAAAATTGATTATATTTTTAAATATGTGTGTATACATGTATATGAATAAAGAATAAATATGTGCGCGTGCAGATGTATATAAATATAACCTTTAAATGTATGTTTTTGCTATATATTTTTTTTATATGTTCGATCCGATTTTCATCTCTTCTCCTGGTCCTCCCGCTACTCTTACTTCAACTTTAATTGTTCATTATTGTGTTTTAATTCATATTATTGGAAGCTTGTAAGATGGTTCTCGTCTAATTTTAAAGTCATTTACAATAGATATAATTATATTTTTAATTGTTCTATATAATTATATTAATCATTACATATCACTACATAAATTCATGTTTGATTAAAAAATAGTTTTTTGCTTTAATTAATAGTAGGTAGTGTTATAAAATTACTTAGCCGCAAGCTATTATTATTAGCATTGGCGTTAATTCTAAGAACTTGGTAAAATAGTATATGAAAAACTTTTTAAAAAATCATTCGATTGGTTCCCGTGAGTCCCACGGGACATTTTTGTATATTTTGAAGGAACGTTTTTCAAAAATAATGCCGAACGATTTTATTTCTACTGTAATTTGAACACATTTTATTTTTATTTTTTTAAATATATAAATTTTATTTTCATTTTGTACTATACACACAATTTTTTGAATTGTATCACAACTAGCTTCAATTTACACCTGTAGATGGGAAGAACTACTCTTTCCGAAACTAGTCGTGACGCAAGTTGTAATACAAGGTGAAAATAAAAATTATATATTTTATTATTACGATGTAACTGCCAAATCAATCAATAGCATTTTATTATTCCTGTAGCAACTAAATATTTTTTTGATAGATATTTTTTCTATATATCTTTCTAGTTGATTAATTTAATTTATACATTTTATTATAATATAGTATATTATACTCATTTTGGTACCCTCTTGAACTGAATTTGGTATCAAATAATCTATAATATTATATAAACATTATGAACATATTATTAAACGCTTAAAAATCGTAAATAATAACAAAACATATTTTAGTAACAAATTTTGAGCAACATCTGAACATTCTGAATTTATTTAATTTTATAAAAATCATTTCATAATTGAAATAAGATATTTAATTCGAATCGTGTTGCATTTATTCTGATTTTATATACTGCGAAAAAAATGTTTTGTACATTTAAAATTATATCATGGACTGCGAAACGAATGAACGTCTCCATTCCTCATAAATGCAAAATAAATAATCTCTTGAACAAGCAGGAACATAATTCTTTCATACTTTCGGTATGTTGCTAGAAGAGATGGAGAAATTATAGAAGAGATGGAGATGGAGACATGACCAGAGCCTTGCTGCACGGCGCACTAAACATGACCCATGATCGCGAAGGGCGAAGGCAAGCAGAACAGATAATCACGATGTTCAGCCATGAGCGCATCAACTGAGAGATAGAGAGATAATCATTTCCTTTCACATTTTAATTATATATACTTCTGCTGATCTGCGTCATCATTTACGATTTACTTCCAAATTTACCCGACAATTTGCCTTATGTTGTCTAGCCATCGGGTATGACAAATTTATGTAAAACTGGTAAATTTTTATTGAGTTTTATTGACTCTATTTTTTGTATCTCAGTGCGATGGTAGGTGTAGGCGTGTAATAGGTATAGACTTAGGTTATGCTGTTACTATAATATCATATAATATTATATATCTACTATATGCTATATTGTACATAAGTTTATGAACTTTCATTTAATCAACGTCTTTAAGCAAAATAAATCTATCATAATAAAAATGCATTATCCACGAACGCAAAGAACAATCATGAAAACAACACATTTAGTAAGCTAGTCAAATTTTCGAATTAGTAAATGAGGAAGTAGATGCTTCAATCAGCTCTAAGCTAAGTTCAAAACCTTCGTTTCAAGTTCAAAAATGTAATTCTCTTAGGAAACAGCATAAAAAAAAACTACGTATAACATGGATCAGCTGAGCCATTTCTGACTCTGCCGAGTGGAATTCAATTGATGGTATTCGAGAAAGAGGAAAGCATGACACCGTGCAAAATACTTGTAGGTAATGAATGTTTGGAACAAGTAGATTAGTTTGTGTATTTGGGAAGTATGTTTGATAGAAACGGAAAGGCTGAGAATGATATCGAAAGGAGGGTGACTGCAGGAAATAAAGTGAACGGCGTTTTGAATGGAATTATATCTAACGGGAATTTGTCAACCGAGACAAGACTAGCGGTGCACAATGGAATCCTGGTACCGACACTGATGTATGGAAGTGAGGCCTGGAGCTGGCTGAAAAGGAACGAAAATAGACTGAATGCAGTGGAAATGAGATCATTTAGGCGTATATGTGGCAAATCTATTTATGACAGAGTAAAGAATGAATAAATAAGGAAAGAATGTAAAGCTGATGTTAGTATAGTGAGTAAGATTAAGAAAGAATCACTTAGGTGGTTTGGTCATATGAAACGGATGAATGAGGAGAGAATGGTAAGAAAGATATATGAAGTAAGCGTTTATGGCACCAGAAATAGAGGACGTCCGCCGAAGACTTGACACGACCAGGTAAACCAGTTAATGGAGGATGGTTCTGTTAGAAGCCTCAACAATCGGCGAGCTTGTATGAGAAGATGTATGAATGTGGATGATTCGAGAATTGTGTGTCAGGACAGAAGAGTGTGGCGCTCTATCTTCTCTGCTTACCCCTGCGGGGAAACGGCGTGATAGTAAGTAAGTAAGTAAGTAAAGTAGCAATTGAATAGAACGATAGATTAAAACAATCGCTAGCAATTATAGTAGCAATAAATGAAGAATTACCCAGTAAAGGACTACAGCGCTCCGGTGGTGTCGCGCGGTAGCATCTAGAACTACGCAACTAATGATTCTACTGGTACACGGTGGGCGCTAGCATAATAATAACATATAGATTATTAAATTTATATTGTCTCCTAGAATTTTTAGTCATTATGTATGTGCATTCACAGAATTTTTTTTTTTTGTATTCAGTGCACGCCCCTGGATGATGGTATTATATATGCTGTCTGCACACAATAAGGGCATATTATTACCCAAATAAAATGTTCTGTTGTTATTCAACTATACTTCAAATACATGCAGATATACATAAAAGCTACCAAAAAGTAATGACATTATTTCATAACAAATATTGTAATAGTATAATTTTTTTAGTTTCACTTCACTCGGCGCATTTACGATACCGCAATATTGCGCACGAAATTAGTATTTTTTCTGTTCATATATAAATAATAATGTATTATTTATAACATGCACTATTTACGTTTCGTGGCTAATTCGACCTTTAACTAAATCATGTATTCAAGAATCATCGAACATTGAATAATTAATGAAATAAATATTTTTATTAGATTTGGATATATTTAATAATCGAGAAAATGTATTAACATTATTATGACAGTACGTACTAAACTTATAATATGTGCACAATTTCTGTCATTGCAGAAAACCGTAGAAGAATTTAAAATGTATTATTTTGCATTTTATTTGAGAACTTTTTAACTGTGATATTTATAATTTTGAAACAATTCACAGTTGGCCGGGCTGCACACCCCCACACGGTCCACATATTATGTGTGGTTAGGCTCTAAGTAAACTAATAAATCACTCGGAATATCCAAACCAATATTAATGATTATTATATTTATTACGGGAATTATCCGCTTGTAATTAGCAGTTCAAAAATATCAGTAGCAGTTGTTAAAAGTATTTTATGAATTTGCCAAAATAAAATTATTGACTATTTAACATAGGTTATTAAATGGGAAAGTCCAAGTATAGTCAAATTTGTTTTGTGGATACAAGTACATATTGTTATACTTATTTATAGCATGGTGAAAACATGATTAATTCCTTTGTTCACTTTACCCTAAATGTTTATACTTATTTATAGCATGGTGAAGACATGATTCATTGCCTTTGTTCACTTTTACCCTAAATGTTTATACTTATTTATAGCATTATGAAAATATGATTAATTTTCTCTGTTTACTTTACTCTATATGTTTATTGTGTTCATTTTATTGTACGCGTAATTTTAATTCAACGAAATCAATTAAAACAAAACTATTAAAAAGTCGCTTTTTTAACTTTATTTAATATAGTGCATGATTATTTCATTTATATACAAATTATTTAACACATATCTCTAACAATTTTTGTATGAATTACACAAACTCATATACTACGAGTGTTAGAGATATATGTTTAAGGAAAATCTTTTCTCCATTATTGTTAAGTATAAAATATTGAGTTCTTCGCCTATATCAAAGCTATCAGTCCTGATAAATACTATAGAAGAGCGATTATTATTTATAATATAAATACATTAAATAAATCTCCATAATATATGTTTTTAAATAATTAATTCAGAAAATTATATTAAATTATGTTACGCCTGAAAAATGAAACTAAGTTGGTACCTCCCGGAATGAACCCGGTCACCAGGTGACCATCTTACCGATACGTAATAGAAGCAAACCCTTTCTATATTTATATATACAATTGTATTTGACATAATATGATACAGCTGTTTCCGTACATAGTACAAGGTTTATACTAAACCTCATTAATTTGTCAAAAAAACATATTTCTCAGGAAGAGATGAGCAGAGCGACCTCACCACTACACTTGTTTCGGGCCTTTGACTCAAATTTTCCATCGCCGTCATTTCCTTCATCAATATTGTTTACCCCCCCCCTCTATCTTCAACATTCGTTTACTCCATCCGTCCCTATTTCACTCCGCCGCCTGCGCTCTCGCTCTCTCTGCCGGCGCTTTGAGGTTTCGGCGCGAAAAGCGTTACAAAGCGCGAGCGAATAATGATACCGGTTCGTATTATGACGTAACGTAATTGGAATTTTAATTTAAAAACAAAGTAGGAGCTAGGACGACAGCGGGGGTCGCAACTCTTTCACAACCGAGGGGCTCGGGGGCGGGGCTCGGCCGCGCCACTTTGACGTGTAGTCTCGAAATTTGAAATTTCATTTTAATTACTCCCCCTCAGGTGACTTTGTCGCACCAAAAATTACGTAAAACCTTAACGGGAGTGGGACCCCGCATCGAAAATTAAAAAGGTTTTCATTTTATTTCATCTACACCGCGTGAGATTATCGGCCCCTTCTGACGTCGAGCCGTTTGAGGATGAGTAAATTGGTTTATTTTTCTTGCGTTATCAACGTTTAAGAAGAATATAAAATGGATTCTCCGAAATATGATTCCATTAGTGTTTCAGATTTTCCAGTGGTGTTGTACATCTATTTCTTTACTTGCAAAATGGTGCTCACAAATGTTATGGTAAGATATGTATATTGTTCTTGTTCTTCTTATATACCCACTTAATATATTCTTCTACAAAAAATAATATTTATGTGAACTTTTACAAAAAAATTGATATTATTTAAATTTGTTGCATTTAAATCTATTTTATTTTGTACAAGCTGTATATATTTGTAAAAGCTCATAAATAAATACTGGCGTTACACAAGATGCCCACACTCAATTCTTAAGTGCCTACGTACATATTGAAAGAGCAAATTTAAAAACGATTTGTTACTATTTGATACCTACTTTAGCTTTTTTTATTATTAAATTATTTACACGCATACTTTATAATTGACAACAAATATATAACGAACATTTAATTTATATATATAGAACTAGCGTCTTTTCTAGGTTTTTTGTAGATGGTTTATTTGAGGAAACCTAGGCCGACCTTTCGGCATGGTAACACGTGCCAACGTCAAGGAGTTACCTCAAGAAATTTCGGTTCAACCGTTCCTTTTTTTGCAGGAGATATATATATATATACACATGACAAAAGATTACTTTTTCTTGTGCTCCTGTTCTATGTGAGAAAGTCTCTAAATTTGTCTCTATCTGACGACTTCTACAAAAAAGCACCTTCGATGCCCTAACGTTTCAATCGCAATATACAAATAGTTTAATGTCTTATGTATCAATGTAATGTTAGAATAATATTATAATATTTATATACAGGGTATAACAGACCTAGTCCACAATATTGTGTGGGTGGATACCTGACTTAATTACGAGTCGAAATTGTTCAAGGAATATGTGGAAATTCTTAATCGTTACAAGAATTATTATTGTTTAATTTTTTTTCAAAATCATGTTAAGCTTTAAGTGTACGTACCTCGAAAAAAATATTTGCGAAATGTATGCATTATTAATCTATTATATATATTTGCTTTAGGCCCAAAATCATCTAACAAAAATTGTCTGGCCGCTTTAAATTTGATGAAATTTAACATTTTGTTTTTAATATATTGTATAATTTTTAATTAATAAAATATTTCAATTAATCGAAGTAATTGCATAACCACGATTTTTTTAAAATACTTATATCTCTGACATTGTTGAGCATAAACACATATTCAAGAAACATTTTCGACTCGTATTTTAGTATATATATACAGGATGTAACAATCAATTATATGCGTATTTAACGAATTTTAATTTTCTTCTTTCTATTACGTGCCATAGTCGAGTTTCCTCTTTTAGATAACAATAAGAATTTATATTTCAATGCCCCGGAATCTTCAGCATGCATTTAAAAAATATATTGGTAAGCTGGGTCTATTGGTCAATGACATTTTAAATTATTTATTGTATAAATGATTTTTCATTTGATTACAGTCATGTAGTTATTTTTAAAAGATTTCAGTGCTTTACGTGATAATTTTCACAGTGAACAACGACTTGCAAATGTTAAATAAATTAATTCCATTCTCTGCTCCACGATAGAAGAATGTTGCTGTTTTCATAACGAAACACCTTAGATTTCCTTTAACATTTTTTTTAAAGTTTCAACTTTACTTAATTAAATAATTATTTAAAATAATTTGATGTAGTATTTCCAACTACAAAGTATTATTATATGTCGATGTTTGAGAGCGCGGCTGTGAAGATGATTAATTGATTGTTTCCGTTACCTACCCAAAACGATTTAAATTTAAAATGACATTTATAAATCTCGATGGCATGTTAAAAATTTAATAAAATTCTTATAGCGAATAAAATAGGATTTTCAGAAATTTTTGTAAAAGTAACTTTATTATAAACATGTTTATAATATATTAGATAAGTGCATACTAAAATTGTTTAAAATATCTAACTACAAGTTATTGCTTCAAATGTAAAAAGTACTTATAGAAAAATAACTGCGATTTAATTTTGCATTGAATAATTTTCCATCGGACATCGGATTACCTAGTCAAAAAACTAACTAAATAAATAGGTTCGCTGCTTGCATATGACATAAAAATAAATTTATTTTAAAAGTTGTACGAAACATATACCAGTAATGTCTTTTTATGTAAAAATAAATAAAAATATGCATCAAGTACTTATTTTAAAACATTAATTATAATAATATAAAATTTTAAAGTCTTTGTAAAAAATTTAAAATAATGTATACCACGACAATTTAATGTATTTAAAAAAATGTTGGTCTGCTATATTTTTAAATTTCCGTTCTGTTAAATTTGTAAATATTCATACATATGGTATCTACATAAAGTTAGATGAACATTAAAAATGAAAAAGCGTATTTTTAAATGTTCAAGGTTAAAATATTATTGCAAATGTACTTTTTGAAAGTAATTTATTTCTAAATGGTAACATTTTTATTGCAATATAAAATCACATACTGAGATCACCTTTAATAATATAAACAAATACAAAGACTTCAAACGATTTATTGAACAAATAGTGAGACCGAGTTGGACCAGCACAGGCTTTTGAATTACGTTATTATTTAGTAAACATATTAAATTATATTAACGTTACGATCTATTCTCAACATGGATATATGGTAAATATGTGACATGTGCTATTTAAGAACGATATCTATGCATTTCTATTCGTAATATTAATCAATTTTGGTCCATGGTTCATAAATACTCGGTCATTTAGAAATTAACCAGTGAGAGTAATGTAAATGAAGCAACTTGTTTTAAACCGAATATTCTTTATATAGAGATAATCGATGTTCAATTTATAGAAAGTGCATATACTTTTTTCTGCCATTTTAATTTAATTTCAACTGGTGTTATTAAAATAAAATCATCAATATTAATATTAAACGATACAAACAGTCGTAAATAAATTCGGTAAAAAAAGAAAAGAATCTAAATGACAAATGAATTATTTTACTTGAAAATTACAAAATATAATTCTATACCTTTTTTTTTTGTAAAATGTGTCAAACACAGTACGAAATTTTATATTATGGTAAGAGAATAGAACAACGATAAAAATGATAACCTGTGTAACAAATTAGGATTTTTGTTAAGTTTCGTATTGTTTGCTATCAATATTTTGCCAATTTCACATGTATTCTATTGAGATGAAAATTTTCCAGATGTACTGTACCTTGCTGATGCTGTGCGGAGCCTGGGCGGATCCCCAGCCGCAGAGCAAGGAATACCTGCCGCCCAAGCACGGCACGGCCCCCGCCACCGCGCACCACCTCCCGGCTGGGGGCGGGCGCCCCTCGCTCGGGGGCGACGGGCCCCATGTAAGCCGCATCAGTCTAATTTGCACCTCTCAAGAGAGGCATACAATTGAAGCGTAACCTGCATTTTCTCACTGCAGTCCGGTTTGAAGACATGAAATTAAATATTCAACTATGTGTTACCTGAAGCACTTTTACGTAACTAATTCAAGTTGGTTGAATTAAGTAAACACTGAAATTTGTGTATGCCATATCACCACTGTAGTTCATTACACAAGTATGACTGCTATGGTATTGATAAATTAGCTACACATTCATTAATATATTTTTAGTGGAAATAATAAATAGATAATGTGTTCATATTGATTCACTTCGAACACTGTTGAGAAATGTCATGTCAATATTTTCTTTAAATAATAGATATCTGTAGATAAATATTTTATTGTTTTTGAATTAGTGTTGTAGATAAAACGGTATGCATAGGTTAGACTAGTTAAAATATAAAACAAAAATAGTTTAAAATATTTTAAAAATACCAGCGTTCATTTAGGATCTAGGTCATCAACCGAGTACACCACAATGTGCAAATTTCACATAAATTTCAATTTGCGTATATTTTCATTTTTTATTATCGTTACTCTTTCTACATGTCATACATTTAACTTAAATACCATAGTTAACTATGTATTATTCAACATCGGATATTGTTATTAATTTAATTATTTATTTATATAAAAGGGTTTGTAAGTGCATTAAATATTATTAACTTGTTAGTCCATGAGAAAATTTATCATATTTTTCATTCATTAATTTTGTCATTTAGCGATGACTTCAACTTTAGAAAATGGATCTACATGTTTATTTCTAATATCGTATAATAATAATCGTAATAATATCATAATGTGCCGTCTTAATGGGACCTATGAGCGAGGAGAGGATAGTGAAGAACATATACGAGGCTAGTATTGAGGGGTATCAGGAACAGAGGGCGGTCGCAGAAGATCAGGCTTGACCAAAAAAATATGTTCCAGGATAGAAGAGTGTGGCTTCTCTGCCTACTCTTGCGAGGAAACAGCGTGATGATAAGCGAGTAATAATTATATTTATATAATATTAAAAGTAACGTCAGACCAATCTTACCATCATCACGATAAAAAAAATTCCGCAGTTAGATAATAATCACATCTTTATCAATATTCTCATTTTCAGAATAGGTCAGGTTTTATCTATGATCGCTTTATCACATTAAACAAATAAATTAAATGTAACTTGATCCAAAAGCTGAAAAGTGTTTGTTATCCATGTGCGTCGGATTCACAAAGCCTTTCTTTTAAATTATGTAATATATATTTGTTTTGGTAGAAAACGGGGTGACCATATTAAAATACTGAGAAAATTTTATCGTTTCTTTAATGCTTTCATTTTCACGTTTGGTGTTTGATTGCTTTGCTATATTGAGTTTCGAAGCATAATCAAAAATTCAAAAATGAGATTTTTAGAAACCTCATACTCCAATCTTTCTTTAAAGTATTGAAATAATGACTGAATGAGAGAACGAGGGAGCTAAAGGATAAATCTTATGTTTTCTGGCCTTTCATTAAAAATTTAATCGCACTATACATCATCGATTTCTGAGATTTGGCCTTCTTCCTGAATGACAGTGTCAGTATATCCCTTCTCCTTGTACGATGCTCGTGCTCATGTTGATTTGCATCAATTTTTCGTATAAATTCCGTTGATATTTTCTTATTGATGATTTTATAAATAAATACCATTATATTAAAATATTTTTTCTGCTTGAAGGTCATCATATTCAGATCTTTCAGAATTACACTGATCCGAGTATATCTATTTTTTATGATTAGGTATTATTCTCATAACTTATAATATGTGGGAGTCACTCGGATGGAGTGACTGATATTTGTAGGTTATGAATATTAGGAGGATTTGTTTAAGATGAGTCTAAGAGCCCTTATCTTCATCAGATTATCATGCGTGTATATGAATGTCGCAGTGTATATTAATATTACGGAGCGTGCGTGTGAGTATAGGTGATGGTGTTACAGCCAGAGCAGGTGAATGAAATGAAACAGGACTTACAATCGGTTAGCGTTTATTGTCTAATTGATGCACAAATGAATTTACAGTTTGAAAGCTAAATTGCAAGTTAAAGTTCGTGACTAGTGAAACATACTGAAAGTGGTTCCGAAAGATGCGTCCGAGAAGGTGGCTAGGCGAGAAGTGATCGTTTCAGCTGGCTTCTCGCATCGGTTGTGTCGCGATATATTGTTGTACAAAAATGAACTAGACCACGTGGAAGTTTGCGAATATGATTGACCGACCTGGTAAGGACTTCAAAGCTGAGTATGCCTCTGGACTACAAGAGACGCCAGCACTAAAATGGGTGGTAGAAGATCATCTACACTATCGTCTGTATTATTAAGCTACAGAATTCACGTGACGCGACTACTCTAATTGAGAAAAAAATAAAGAAAAACGAGGTATATATAATAGTTCACATATTTTATGTATTTTTAGTAAAACACGTATTTTATTTCGTAGGAGCCAGCCAATTATGACTTCTCTTACGAGGTTCAGGATGCTCCCAATAATATTGATTTTGGACACAGCGAAAAGAGGGTGGATGATCAGGCTTCCGGATCCTACCACGTGCTGTTACCTGATGGCCGTAAGCAAATAGTTGATTATGAAGCTGGTCCTGATGGATATAGGCCGCAGGTGAACGCTCTTACATAAATTATTTATATTTTATACGGTAATTTTTAGTTATTATTTTTTTTGTATTGTTTTACGTAATATCAAATTATTTTTAGTTTATTAATGTACTTATATATGAATGTGTATCACTTTTGATTAATTATGTGCTGAGATTATATAAACAATTGGTGTAAGATTAATTTAAAAATTGAATTTAAATCACGTTATGATAATGTATAACAATATTTGAGTAATAATAATGTTATACATTATAATAAAATACACGGTAGGTACTAATATTTTATTTAACATCGCTTGTTTTATAATATTTTTAAGATAGCAATTCAGCAAATTAAACAAAAATGTATTCTTTTTAAATTAAGTAAAGTCGACTATAGATTCGGCGCTTTTTACTTCACATTAATCTCTTTAGACGTGAAAAGTGATTCGTAATTGGCTCTGAATTTAGCAAATCTCCTTCAATTATGAATATTCTATAATTCGGATAATCATCCCCTAAATGACCCAAAAGCACCGTCTTTTCACCAACTCCTGGATCGTGATAAGAGCTGAATTGATGAGATATTATTTCTATTCAACAGGTACGGTACGAGGGAGAGGCTACCCTGGGCGTGGTCGGAGGGGGTGGCGGTAGAGGGAGGGGTAGCGGGGATGGGGGATACAACTATAATGCGGCATCGAATCAGCTACCGGTGAGACAACCAGCCCCGAAAGCAATCCAATCGCCCACCCCTAAATCAGTATAATTATCAAAACGTGAAGTAGAGTAAACCTTCATTAGATTTATTAGTGTAATGAATTCAACATAAAATGTTGCAAAAGAAAAATGGATAGGTTATTTTTCGAGTTGAGTATTTTTGGTGAAATTATTTTTTAAAAAAACCCCTAATTAAAGTATATTATTACCTTCACATTATCTTCATATATTTGTGTATTTTTGTGTTTCGACATTTTTAATCATTTTACTTAATAAGTTTACAAATATTATCACGTTACAGCTGATTATCCAAAGAAAACATAGAAAAAAAAAAAAATGTATAAACACATGTACGTATATTTTTAATGAGAATTTTATATGAGAAACATATATTAAATTAAATAATCTTGTATCCATTTCATTGTTTTATTAATTACATACAATTTCACACTAATTAAATAAAAGATAATGCATCATATTCGGTATACGATAAATATGACATAACGTGAAAAATCGTAAATACAAATACGGGTGTATTAAGTTGAAACACTTTTTATTAAAACATACATTCACAAAAAGTTAACAAAATATTGTGACGCACAAAACCTGCGATAAATTTATCGTCGCGCGATTGAGTTTGATTAAATGTGAAAAGTTATGTCCGTATTGTAAAGCTCGACGGAACGGATCGAGCGGAACAAGGGCCAAACCGTCAAATACATATTCGTCTTAATGAGACTGAAATTATTGCGCAATGCAGGCACTTGTCACTTGGAACATTCAATCGTAGAAGCATTTCAATAGAATTCGAAACAACATAATATTTAATATTTTTTTACTTAATTTTTGTGATTTAAATAAATAAAATATTTAATTAACAAAATAAAAAATGTACATTCAAAAATCTCCAAAAAAAGAATATAAAATATTTTTACAATTTATACAGCCATATTTATTTTTACAAAGATCATATTATATAAATATTTTTTGAACGGAAAAAAAAATTAATTCAAGTGTGAAGATTTTCGAAATGTTGATCTGGCCAGTGGACTCTTCTTGTTGCTGAAATTCCATCGAAACCCAAGTTATCAAATGAATGGTAATCTTTTTGAATCTGGTTCTCTTCGACGAAACTTCTGTACCTGCAAAAATGTAATGTATAGAAGTTATATTTTTTTATATTTAGATAATATATAGCTAGAAAGATATACGAAAAAAATATTTAGTTACCACCGGGGCTCGAACCCGGAATCATGTTAACCATTGAATTTAGACTTTATACGTAAATACTTAAGTAAGACGCGTTATAACTTCACAATAAAAATGTGATTTTATTGAAATATATAATAGTATATTATTATATTGTCATTATTACTACGTTCAGTATCATACATTTTACCGAAAAGTATTTCTTTAGAGAAATTAAAGGGTTTGGTAAAAATTAATCCATTTTCAAAAATATTATAATTCAAAAAGAGAGTTGAAATACGAAAATGTCTAATACCTATTTTAAAAATATCTCTTTGGTGGAGAAATAATTTTTGAATTTTGTTCATTAATTTGTTAAAATATTTTTTCTAAATACTGCATAATAAAAAAAAGCAAAGTTGTTAGCAGATTTAGATAAAAATCTAAAATAATTTGGTGATTTTCACATAAATAATTTAATCCAATAAACTAACTGGTTCAGCTATATCTGAGCCGTGTTAATCAGCTAGCTGGCTACCCTAAAGCACTTTGTACCTTACACAACATTGGTTAGCTTGCCTGGAGGGTCGTGTTAATTTCCACTCTGGTTAAAACAGTACCAAGAATGGTTACTGAACAGTACTTAAATTAGTAACTAAAAACCAGCTTCTTTCTGTTTTGGTACTATATTATCAAAATAATTATAAGGAAATCGACCCCTTAGAATAAAAAGGTCCCATCTGACACTGACACTGTTTTGAGATATTGAGCTCAAACGTATTGATTGAATTTCAACATATATATTTTGTTTTGAGTATGCAAATGTGATCAATTTTAAGGTCTTAACTTATATTTAGTATTATCAATGACCACTGTGAGATGAGGGAAATTAAAAATAATAAAAAATATTGTAAATTAACAATAATGATTCATAAATTTAAATAAATAACTGATGCAGTTGGAACTTTCAGCTGTTGCTATTTCCTTAAATATCCGTTAAATAGTTGGTGTGTATAGAATAAATAAAGAATAATGCATATGGAATCCATTTTACGCAATAACTTAAACTGGCACTTCATATGTTAGTTGGAACCTTGTTGTTCTAAGGGGTCGAGATATGAAAAGCAGTGGCGACTGGCGCTTAAAATATTCGATAGTATACTAATGCACTAATATATGAGACAATTTATATTGAGATAAACATATATATAATAACATATTTCTTATATTTAAAACAATATGTAATGTGATTATTTTATTTTTTGAATACATACGGTATTCATTTGATAGACCTTCATTGTTAATCAAATCAAATACGATTTTTTTGGTTCTATATTTAATTTTTCCAAATAATTGAACGATTGTTTCGGCAGTAACATAGAACCAAAAACATCGTGTATGAATTATTGTGTTCATTAATATGTAATGTACATGTAGGTACCTAATAAACCGCTAAAATTATAGGGACATTATAGTGAATAGCGCAAATATTTTGATTATTATAATTTAATTGTTGTTAACTAAGATTTCTTAGGATGCCTGTAGATACAGGGATGAAACTATTATCTCGTAAATTATACTCGTATGCAGAGTAGAAATACCGAGCGTTTTACCAAAATCTCCTTCTACAGATAGAGCAAAGTTTCATCCATGAACAGGGTGAAATTGAATAATTAAGTGCACGAGTGTACTCGTACTGCATGAGCCGTAAAAAGTCGCTAGTTGGGTTGCGGTTGTCTTAACTAGAATTCATATTATCAATGAAACGGTGAACATATATTTATATGTTATTTCGTATACATGAAAACGCACAAAGCACGAGATGCGATAACGATTCGTAAGAGGGCGGATTATTAATGCGTAATAATAAATTCGTTGTAGGTGTTACAATCGCTGTATTGAGTATTTTATGTAAGGTTTCTATATAGATTTTGAGATAGTAAATAAATATATATTAACTTAAAATATTGATTTTGTGCTTTTCTAAATACGATGATTGGTAGCTGACACAGATTCAAATGCAGGTTGAGATATTCAACTACAAGGAATAATATTAATTTATTGTAGAATTTTGATGTTCATTCTAAAATATATCAAGCTATAACCATTATGTCGTGTAACATTCATTATACTTTTTTAGGAGACGGTTAGCAAAGGTGCCAAAAATGATTATGAAATGATGAAGCTTAGATCATACCTCTTGATAACAACCATACAGCCTACTAAGAGCAGTGTTTGCACCAACAGCCAAATGAAAGTTATTGATATAAATAAAGCCTCGTGAATACAAATCATACTATTTCTGATAGTCTTCTGGCGATCTTCTGTAAAATAAAATACATGACATAATACAAAAATATAGTTATATTTTCACGACCATATAAAGATATCAATAATTAAGTTCTATTTTAAGCTAAAATTAATCCTGTAAAATGCACAGGAAAACGGCACCAATTATACAATACAATAGACTATCACTAATACGTATAAAATACAAAACCCTACACATATCTATTTGAGATCATTAAATTTTAAATGATGATTAAATATGCTATAATTAGATAATTAAGATTTTACATTATCTCACTTGAATCCTTGTTCTGACAAGAGCTCAATGTGCCTGAATTATCTTGTCTATTGAGTTTATAATTCCGTTTATTTTTCGATTCCACAACGATTTCAATAGTTACGAAGATTATATTTCCACTTCAATCATTCCTTAGTGTTTTATTTTTTTAAACTATGAATATCTAGGTATCCAATAAGCGTTATACAATAAGAAGGTCGCAGCTGAAGATATGAAGCCTCTTTCCTTAGAATGCCAGGTAATTTTTCACCCATTCACTCACGCAATCCATCATTTATTTATTTATTTTCTTTTAAAATAAATTAGATTTTTATCATAACTATGTTAGTTTTAAGAAATTAAATAATATGCTCTTATTTATTATAATCATACCACAAACGTTTAATTTGCATTATTAAAATATTCAACAAAAATATAAATAAATATAATATGATCATATGTAAGCGCCTAATTCCAAAACCCCCTGAAACAATTTGATTTGAAGACGAATATTTTGAAAGTAAATGTACAAAATATTTGTTTATATATCGGCGTTTTTAAAAAGAGAATTCTTCAATGTAATTTTTTTTCTGTATATACCGTTCTGGCAATCATTCTGGACTTTAACATCAACAAGCGTTGTGATTAGCTGAATTCATTTTAGCGGGATTAGCAAATTATGCTGTCTGTTTCGGGGTATTTTGGAACTAACCCTGATTTTGAACATGAAATAAAAATGAATTTAATTGGTTTTTGCAAGAAATAGTGTGTTCTGCACGTAGCTGATTAAAAAATTACAAAACTGCATATTTAACTTAAATTATTCGAATTCCGTTTTAGGGGACTTTGGAATTAGGCACTACCTATATCAAAACTAGTAGCAGTCTACGGAACGTGCTGTGTTAATAATGCTTATTTTATCGATTAGATTCAGAGTTTTTCTCCATGTTAACATTATCATATCTGATACTAACTCATCTTGAGTAAAGTCAATCGAAAGAAATAATAAGAATTTTCTCACCCACTGCAGCAACAAGTATGTTGTTATTTTCTCCATATATCAGCCTGTCAGCTGAGAACAGGTCATTGGAAGCCACTATCAGAGATAGCTCCAGGGGTACTTTGCTATCGTGACTTTCGTTGATTTCTTTACACATGTCCCTCATCCTCGCGTTGCTATCGCTGGACGCCACTACGATATGGGCGTTGCGTGCTGGAAGCCCCCTCATCAACGGTTTATCCAAAAAGGTTATGCTTGCATTTTCGTAAGGAACAAACGTTTCGACAGCTGGGTGAGGAGTCTGTTCTTCGAAATCTATTGTTGCTTCCGAATGGACACTCCTTGAATACCTGTTTGAAGCGGATTGAGTGTCGCAATTTACCTGAAAATGTTGAAGTATGTAAATGTAATGATAAATAGCTTAAATACAAATTAAATGTATTATTTAGAAAGATATATACATAAAATCAATTTTATAGAAAAATATCGTTGTTGTTACCGGGATTCGAACCTGGATATCTTCCAATCCGGGGAACACGCATTAACTGATTATGCTATAACGCACAGTGCATTGACGACAAATTTTCTTTCCCTAATACCTTTTATTTTATTTGAGATTTCGTAAAAATAAAGTATATGGCTTTCAAATAATGGAACGATAGAGGTATCAATTTGAAAAGTGTAACAAATAGGTTCAAAAATTTGTCGTCAATGCACTTTGTGCTGTAGCATAATCGGTTAATGCACGTTCCCCGGATTAGAAGAGATCCAGTTTCGAATCCCTGTGTTCTCCTAATTTACTATATAAATCATCAATATATTATATTATGTCAGCGAAGCTAGGTCTTGATCTCTATATCCATTCAAGAAATAACAAATTCGTCATATTTATTTATAGATACACAACTCATATATTTATTTGAATTATATACATCTTCATTTTTATAGTATTAAAATATGTCCTGTTATTTTTATTTTTAAATGTAATTTTGAAACTTATATAATTAAATATTTTTTGCAGAATATAATAATTCATAAACGAGTTGATAAATGGTTATCAGGTCAACTCCCTCCGTCATGGAGTACTCTTAATTTGCTATCGGTAAATCTTGCCTCGTCCCAGTGGGGTATGATTAATCAATAAATATGTCAATACCTACTAATATGTGACTTTATAAATATATATTTCAGTTGAATGTTGGTAAATTTTTTGTATAAAATGTGAAGTATAAGTAGTGCCATTAATTAGTGCCGTTCGATTGGATTGTTTTCAAAATCATAGCAAAATAACGTAATTTGTTTGCTAAAGACTCTTGAACATCTACTGTTCACTTTATTTATACACCAATAAACGCCATAGGCAATGAGTAAATCGTCAAGTCATGCTCAGTATTTGGGCTCACCAAATTTGATTACGGCTTTGATCGGTGCATATATTTGAAGTGCATGTCACAATGTTTGAGTATGTCCAAGAACACACAATTACTGAAGTTTTACCTTCAAAGGCATTCTTATTAAACAAATTATAGATATCTCATAGAGACAAAGCTATTTAAATTATATTAAATGGTAAAATATAGAAGTATAGGTAATCACAGGGCTTACGACCTGTCTTCGGCTGGTTTAAGTGATCACTTTACATAATGTAACGTTCACCATTCCATCCATTAATCAACCTCCATATCTATATAATTTTTGGAAGTTGTATGTAGAAACACTTCGAGTATTAGCTACAACTTCACTATCGCCATCTATGGTCTGAAATTTGATATTCATTTCCCTGAAACAGCATAGATGTCACTAATTAGAATCTAATTTTTATTAGAACAAATTCAAAAAAATTAGATATGGAGGTTGATTAATGGGTGGAATAGTGAACGTTATATTGTGTAAAGTGATCACTTAAGCCGGCCGAATACAGTTAGGAAGCCCTGTTATTACCCATATTTCATATTTTCCCATTTAATATAATATAAATAGTTTCGTCTCTATGAGATATCTATTACATATGTGCACTTTACACAAAGAGGTATAGGGTAACCAATAATGGACAACTTTTTGAAGTTTTGGCAATGTAATAATATATATATATATTATTCGGGATGCTGAAGTGATACACTTACTACTATTGAAATAACGACTGTCTCTTCAGTGGTTCGAGTCTAGAATCTATGGAGGTCTATTATTTTCACAACTAGCAACACCGCCGACAGGTTCTGAATGCACACACCTGGGTGCAAACCTGAATCTCTGAACGGCCGGCTTCCCTGAATCTCTCGAGTTAGTTTCCCGAACACACTTCCAGTGAACGCTTCTCGTCATAGAATTCATCATTATTATTATTTCACCTTGTGTTCTATAAATTGCTCAATCAACTTCAATAAACGCGTATCAACTATAAGCTACTTATTATTTGTTCCACTCTAGCCACATCTACACACACACTCTGTGATATTTTCCTCATTTGAACATCATGGAGAGCTGTAAAATATTGGTCCCCAGCATCCACACATCAAACCTTCTGGTCGACACATACAATCACACTAACTCATCCCATACTTTTTACCTATATCTGAATAAAGAAGCACATAATCACAACCCTTATGGATATCAATATTGCAGCGTTGCATTTCTTCTTCTAACAATCACACCACAATTTATATATCAATCCTAGTTTAATTTCTTCTTATCTACCATAATTTTGTTTCGCCACAACCATGTGAATGATATCACATTTTACATCATTTTGCTGAGAACAGGATCGGCGCCGAGTGTATGTTGTCGAGTCGCACGCATCGCAACTAGAAATATTTCATAACCAAGGAAATTTTCTTTAGAAAACAGTGCAGTGAACCTACACTATTATCACACATCATGTTTTATTATATAATTTTTGTGAAAACTTTTTACATGATCTCATATGTGTTTCGTTTTAATTATAAAATACTTTACGACATTTTTAAAACAAAAATGTATTTTTTTGTTATTGCTACCAATGACGTGCTTGTTTAATCTAGTGGTAGATAATACTAGCCTAGTGATCAAGGATCTGAGACTCATGCCGGAAACCACCAAGTTAGTGTTATTTTTATAGAACAAGCGTTTAACTCAGTTAGTACTGTATTAAAACGTAAATATCCACATATTTATGATAAAAAAAAAAAGATTTATAGTATGTATGTATGTATGTATGTCGTTTCGTGAATTGATGAGGTCGATTTAATTATTGTTTTCATACTCTTAATTAGTTGAATGATTGCTTCAATTTATTTAGAACTTAATAGTGTTAGAACACATTCTTGTTGTAAAGTTGCAATTATTCAGAACATAGTTTTGTGATATTTTAAATACTATATATTAGTTAGAAAGGTATACATATAAAATCAATTTTATCGAAAAATATTGTTATTGCGCCACCGTAATTCGAACCTGGATCTCTTTCCCAACCGGAGAAGGTGCATTATCCAACTATGCTACAGTGACAATATTTCAAATCTCGGTGGCGCAACAACAATATTTTTCAATAAAATTGATTTTATATATATATATATATATATCTTTCTAATTAATATATTTGATTTATATTTAAAATATCACAGACCGTCTATTCTGAATAATTACAACTTCACAATAAGAATGTGTTCTCATAATAATAAAGTTGTATCAATGTGTCCAAAATTTAATAAAAATTAATTAGGAGAACACATTCTTATTGTGAAGTTGTAATTATTCAGAACATAGGTCTGTGATATTTTAAATATGAATTAAATATATTAATTATAAAGATATACATATAAAATCAATTTTATCGAAAAATATTGTTGTTGCGCCACCGGGATTCGAACCTGGATCTCTTTCCTAACCGGGGAAGGTCTGCTATCAGTTTACTCAAAGGTATTTGAGATTCTGTAAAAATAAGGTAGATGGCTCTGTCAAATGATGGAACGATTAAATGTATTAATATCAAAAAGGTAACATATGGGGTCGAAAATTGTCGCTAAAAATAATGTCGCTGTAGCTTAGTTGGATAAAGCACCTTCCCCGGTTAGGAAAGAGATCCAGGTTCGAATCCTGGTGGCGCAACAACAATATTTTTCGATAAAATTGATTTTATATGTATATCTTTATAATTAATATATTTAATTCATATTTAAAAATTAATTGATAATTTTGGCGTCTGCAATTAGATCGAAGGTATTTGAGATTCTGTAAAAATAAGGTAGATGGCTCTTTCAAATAATGTAACGATTAAATGTATTAATATCAAATAGGTTCGAAAATTTGTCGCTAAAAATATTGTCGCTGTAGCATAGTTGGATAATGCACCTTTCTCGGCTTGGAAAGAGATTCATGTTCGAATCCCGATGGCGCAACAGCAATATTTTACATGTATATCTTTCTAATTAATATACTTGATTCATATTTAAAACTTAACAGTGTGCATCGTACATGACAATGATTTCCGTGTGACAATACACAGGTATCATTCGACCTGTTCACGTTTCACGTTACATTGACAGGCTCACATATGTAAGTACATCTCTTTAAAATATTTCCCAAACGCAAAAATACGCAATACAAATTTATATTCATGCCCGCCGGTCGAATGACTTTCAACATGTTTTACATTTCGGCGATGTAAGCGGAAAGGGATTCTTGACTTTTTAACTGCGGTTTTAGGCAAACCCTTCGTGATACGCCTTCCCGCCATCGCGCCTTGTGTCCGCCGCCCACAAATCCTGTTTTTACTATTCCCATATATCATTCCGCAAATGTGAGTTCAATAAATCTCGCAAGGCGTTTGTTTTATCTTTATTTTACCATATTAGGCCGCCGTCCCCTGCTCGGATCTGAACACCGCCGCTGTTATTTCAAAGATTCTATCATCCCATTAGTGGGCATAAATAACCCCAGTCCGTTAAATTTTACATTCGCTTTACTTAGGCGAAATTGAAATTGTTTAGCGATAAATTTTTGTAAAAAAAAATAACGAAAATTAATTTATTAACTATGAATTAAATATATTAATTAGAAAGATATACATATAAAATCAATTTTATCGAAAAATATTGTAGTTGCACCACAGGGATTCGAACCTGGATATCTTTCCTAACAGGAGAAGGTGCATTATCCAACCATGCTACAGCGACAATATTTTTAGAGACAAATTTTCGAACCTATATGTTACCTTTTTGATATTAATACATTTAATCGTTCCATTACTTGAAAGAGCCAAATAATTTCACCTTAAAATACAAAGTAAAAAAAACATCTAATTTTTTATTTCCTTGTTATATTATATTATATTCAGGTATCCACCCATAACATACTGTGGACTAGGTTTGTTACACCCTGTAAAAATTGTTCATCTTTTCGAAAGATTGGTTATTTCTATGTATATTTTTTATTATTTATATCTTCCTAAGTAATTCATTTAACATCTCCTTATCTATTTTTCCCCTTTGTTATATTTTATTTATATAAAAAAAATATTATAATAATAAAAACGATATACAAGACAATCCTTGCCGTAAAACTACTATGCAGTTTGGCAAAAAATAAAATAAATATAAATATATATGTAATAAAGAAGAAATTTAATAATTTAAAAATTGTATGTATGTTATCTAAAAACGTACTTAGTTAACTAGCAACTCGCAATAGCATACTTCATTATTTACCAATTTACATAATTATTATTAGTATTATATAAAGAACACATTTATACTAATAATACAAATGCAGCAACACTCAGTACTTTGAAATATGCTGCTAATCGTTAATTAGAACTTAGTGCGAAATAAATTATTTATCTCGTAATATTCTCATTATCATATTATTACAATTTTAATATATCGTAACATTATGTCAGATAAATACAGCTTATTTTAATGCACTGACTGTACGCGCCTGAAGTACAGTTAGAAAAGTGTTTCTTGAAAATTAAATTAAAAAACTAACTTATCTAGAAAAATAAATAATACCATTTCTAAAAACATTTGACCGCGAATGATATTTGACGATAAATCATTTTGGTGTGCATATTTTGAAAAATACTTTATTTGGGCTTTTAAATAATTTCATCTCCGAACTGAGCTGGTACTGAGGACAAAGCGCACAAGAGGGTTAAAATTAATCGTTTTTCAAGAAGTTCTGACAAAAGACTCCATATATCCGCAACTAAAGTGTGCTGTGGAGAAAATGTAATCCTGCGCCGGAAAACGCAATGCAACATTAACGCCCGAGACATGAGAATACTCTCAGAGCGGAGTCAACTCCGCACGAACGAAAAAAGAGTGAACAGAAACCGCTCGCATTGGCTGAGAAATAGTCGGCCCTAGGAATAGTTAATGTAGTGAGGGGAAGATGCAGCCGACCCTGCCTATAATTACCGAAGTTCCACTTCTTCCGCGAAACTTTCCGTCAGGGGCGGCGCGGGACTTGTATTGCTCCTGACTGCCTAGCTTCGTGATCTTAGCACGGTTTAACCATTCACCACCCAAAATGTTCAGATTCATTCTGTGCATATTTTGTATGATTATTAATGATGCATGTAAGATCATGATTGAGGGATTAGAAGGAATAGGTCATCGGATTCCCCGGAACAAGGACGTATTAAGAAATAAAAGGAATCTCGGACTTTTCCGGGATTTTTTATTAGGGCGTGGGTCTCCCGCTGGGAGTTACTGGGATGGACGATGCCGAGAAGAGCGGTGGATAGGAAGACCTAATGGAGCATTCCACTGGCTCTTCCTCGCATCCTTTTGCGATCTGGATATAATGTATTTTTACCGGACAGTAACAGAGTTTTGCGACTTCAACACATAAACATGAGGTTTACCCTCCACTTTTGGGGGTGTATGACTTCTATAACTTCTCTCTGGCTGCCTTCCGAATTTAATATGATAACGAATCTCATGTCAAATCGATACATATTGTACAGGTGTGGCTACGGTACGATGATACCAGAGCCAACCTATAACAGTTAATAACTGAATGTAATAATTGTGTTAGATAAAAAAGGAAAAGATAAGATTACATAAAAAAGAAAAGTTAGCTATGAAAAAAAAACACGAGGTTTTAGTAACTAACTGCCGGAACGTAAGTATCTAACATTTAAATATATTCCAAAAAAAATTGTAAAATATTGCACGCGTTGCTTTGTTGAGTGGAATCGAAACGAGGGTAAAAAACTCTCAAATCGATTCCGGGATAAGGTTCCCTTTAGGGTTTCCTTCATATTGTATAATTTAAGTATAAAATTATTTTATATGTTAGAGTGGCATTTTAAATTCACCGATTCAAATTTACCGCCACCATTGCTGTTATAAGCTGAAGACACAGGCGATATTTGGACCCGAGGGCAAAGCTTCTGCTGACAGGAGTCGCGTCCTGTCTCGCCCTGGCACTCGATCCAACAATGGATCCAACTCGACTGCTCCGCTCACACATACACAGCTACATTTTCATGATGAAAAATTATTTAAATATTACTCAAGCCAATGTGCATATGTGAGTTTCACCAAAATAGGCAAAGAGTCTAACGAAGAACCCACCATTTAAAAAAATGCAATCTGCGTAATAACAAATAAAATTTAAATAAATTCAGAGCTCACTCGCTTGAAATATAGTTTTGAGATGCACAAAAAATATTTTTTTATTATGGGGTAATTTTAATTTCGTTTTGGTAGTTTTAGGGTAGATAACTTGACATTTCACCATCCTGCCGGTAACTGAGCGCCCCAGCGTTACTTTTAAACTAAAGTTTTTGAATAGAAATTTACGAAGCAGTTTAACTCATGCATAGCTTTACTTCCATTTTATCCTAAGCGACATGCTTTTGTACGAACTTTCTTAAGATTTGAGGAAAATAACTGCTTAGTTAAAACCGTGTTTCTGCCATCTACGCACACACGTTCTATGGTAAGCAAAGAAATAAAATATATAATAAGCGTACAGGGATTATAAGATTTTTCCTGCAAAAACAACGTATCAAACATTTAAAATTAAAAACTTGTTTCTAACTCAAAGTACCGAATTTTTAAAGGTATGTACAACATTAGAAAATTTTGATTTTATTAAAATAAAAAATGTCAATAGGGGTTGTAAAATTTAAATAATAGGACAGAATATTTATGACACAATGAAGTGCGCGTTTAGAACAAAGGTAAAAATGTATAGATTTTTTAGTATTTGAATTCGTAATATTTTGGGGTCAATGATCAATTAAATGAAAAATGATGTAGTGAAATACTAATCAAAATAAAACTCTCTAGAGTAAAGTTATTCATAAAATATTCCAAAAAATATATCGTTTTAAAAGTTATTTTGAAGAATAGGATTATGGAATTCCCCTCCCCCCCCTTATATTGATCTTCAACTATAGTTAATAATATTGTGTATTAACGATTAAATATGCATGGTGGGCCAAAATTCACTTCAATATTTAAAAATGAAATAACTTTTTGTACGTTTATTATTTTTCTCTTACATTATATTTCATATGTGAAAAAGCTTGAATTTAAAAAATAAAACTGTTATTTAAATCTATTTATATTTCACATTTTGATACATGTAGCACGGATATTATTTATTGTTTAAAAAAAAAAAAAACATTTTTTTTTAAATTTTAAGTGACTTTTGGTCCATCTGTTCAAATACGTATGGTAGAAACTGTAAACAGTGAGGCTCAATTTAAAATTTCTTACCTGTCTGTATGAAAATATGAAAAAATGAATGAAGGTCAAAAATAAATGTTATTTAATAGAAATTTTGTGGCCATTTTATTAGCTAAAATATGTTGTAACTTTTTATATTACCCTTGGCCCTATTCATTTGTATGACTCTAAAATAATCCATATATTTTAAATTTTACCATATAATTTGACATCTTGATGAAGTAAATTGTATTTTCCGAAATCAGTTGGCGTATTAAATATAACTTATTGAGTGGTTAAAAATAAAGTTTTTAAATAATCTATGAGTGCATTAAAATGAATATACACCACAGACTTCAATTTGTAATAACAAAGATTATAAATATATATATATTAAATAAAATAACATTCACTTTGTATGAAACCACGAAATTTATTATTATACGTCAACCGGTTTCGCTTATCTCAAGCTTCATCAGGACGTATTTAAAATTGATCATTAATACAAAAAGAGTGCACTTATATATACATAAAGAGGGAGATAGAATATAAAATTATATGTATCTGTTTCTCTTTAGCATATAATTTTATATTCTGTCTCCCTTGATTGTACTATTTATGTATCTGTGTATTCTGTCTCTCTCTTTCACATGTAATTTTATATTCTATATTCCTCTTTATGTATATAAAAGTGCACTCTTTTTGTATTTATGATCAGTTTTAAATACGTCCTGATGAAACTTGAGATAAGCGAAACCTGTTGACGTATAATAAATTTCGTGATTTCACACAAAGTGATTGCTTTCTACGAAAATATAAATATATATTTCACCCGCTATCTCTGTATATATCTAATATATAATTTTCAGCACTCATTATTTTCTATATTCTAAGAAAATGCAAACGCCAAGAATACGTACTGATATTTTTTAACAATTTAATTATCACCATTTTCATCCACTGCTGGATATAGACCTTTCTTAATGTTATCAGTTTTATCTTTCCTATCGTTATAAGCATACAGCTACTCTCGACTACCCATCTTATGTTGTCGAATCATCGAGCCAATGAACGACCTACATATACTCGCACATGTAAATGAACTTAAATACACAATCATACACATAATAGAATACATAGTCATTTATACGAAACATGAATAAAAAAATAATTAACCTCTTCACACGACCCCGCGCAGAATTGCACCATGACGCTAAACTTGACCACGTGGGAATTTGGAAACCTAAATGCCCTGAACCTGGCACTGAGTCTCACTGCCCTGCCAGCGTCCTTCATTCCAACTGGTCCACCTCTGCTGGTGTCTCTCCCTACCCTGATGGGGGTAATCGTTCCAACTGCGCCTGACTTGCCACCTAATAAGGAATAGGTACTGGATCAATTTATTGTATTTAATACGGATTTCTAACATTTTAATAAGGTACTTTTTTAAAAAAAAATTAATGGTTGATTTAAAGGAACTGGAATAATTAATAAAAGTAAATGATAGAATAGTTTTCTTATTTTAATTTTCATAACTAAACTTTGTACTATACGCACGTTGGGTTATTATCACTACTATATATTCGAGAGGTACAATTCATCTCATGATAACTAAACTAAATACAGTATTGTAGTATTTTCGGGTAATGGGACGAAGCTTTAGAAAAGGGGGTAGGTTTCGGTCGTTAACGGAAATATGGTACCTTATGTATAAAAGATTAATAATTAACAATTTAGAAACCGTTGAAATACAAAAGAATTTAAATTCGAAGAAAACACTAATTAACAACACAATATTCCCTAACATTTCACCTTTACTGTCCATATTTCCGTTAATGACCGAAACCTTCCCATGCCCCAACTCCATTACCCGAAAAGACTACAATACTGTATTAAGTTTAGTTATCATCTGATAATGAGAGGGACCGCACCTCTCGAAACTATAGTAGTGACAATAACCCAACGTGTGTGTAGTACAAAGTTTAGTTGGGAAAATTAAAATAATCATGTTACACCACAAAGTAACGAATAGTATTCTTATATTATTAATAGTATTGGCGTTAATTTTGTAGAGTTTCATCATTAAAATGGATGGATATAAATAAAACAATGTTATAACTCTACTTGAGTTGATTTGCACAGTAGTGCTTTAATAGCACCTACTTTTTATTAGTACCTACTCTTATTCAGTCGGACTAACCTCTTTTCTCTGCATGCAATTCGGTGCGTACCAGCGCCGGGAAGTCCACTTGTCCAGTAGGACAGCCACGTCCATCCAAGAGCAGCACGGAACTGTCCCCCAATTGGGACGAGGCCACCAAATGATAGGCATGGATATCAACATCTGAACAAATTAATTAATTAATTTATATAGGTATTCAAAATAATATGCAGGCAAAGAACAAAGAGTTCTGTTACTTACTCACCATTACGCTATATCCCCGCAGGCGAGCAGAGAGGACAGAACGTCTCACTTTTCTGTCTTGGCGTTCCAATTCTGCCTCGTTCACTTTCGTACACGGCATGCCCGTCGATTATTGAAGATTCTAATATAGCGGTGCTATAATATCTGGTTTATTTGATTATGGATCTTTCGCGGATGCCCTCTGTTTCACTCACCTCATATATTTGCACCCAAACCATCTAGCCCCAATCGTAAGTTCGCCATTTTACTAATCCTGTCGACTATCTTCTGATATACATTCGCTCTTAACTTGTTAATTCTTCACACTTTCGTACATGAATTTTTCACACATGCGCCTGAGCGACCGCCTCGTTCTTTTTTTACCAATTCTAGGATTCATTTCCACACATTAGTGTTAAAACCAGAACTCTACTACTGTGTCTTGCTACAGATGGCAATTTCTATTGGCGATAATTTTCTTTATTACTAGCGATCACCCCCCTTTTTCACTCTAATACGAATTTTCTCAACTGTATCGTTCCTAGTACACATTTTTCTCAAATATATAACCTCATTCACGTGTTATAAGAATTCGTTATATACCAATACCAATACACCACATTTACTCGTACTTTCACCTCTCTCAAATACAATCACTTTCAATTTGCTAAAATTTATCAGGAGCTGCTATGAAAATACCAAAAACCAAAACTTTACAAGGTTAAACAGAAAATGAAAAAAATAATTAATTTGCCTCCCTGGTGTATAAAAAATATTGAAGAAAAATCATTTCGAAATTGCAATGAAAAATTTGATCGAGCATGCATCTAAAGAATAGTCACCCCTCCATGATACGTATCCAGAATCATGAATCATGGAGTAGTATGTGTGAGTGCAGGCCCTGCTAGACACCAGAATGCCTGAGTGTGTTTCTATTATACTACTCAGCAGGTGATAGTAGATTTCCTGGGTGTGTGGACTGTTGTGAATTCTTAACATTATTTCAATTTACCTGTATAATTAAACCAGTCTAATCATTTCAATTTGAAAGTTTTAACAATCTAATGCTTAAGTTATAGTAAGTTTTTAAAATTTATTCAGCTTCTCTATTAGCTATTGAAACGTTCCTACTTCACCTTATCCTACGATTGTCCATGGTGACATTAAATAACCCTATTTGACTCATTTATTCTTATACAAGCACCACTTTCTTCATACAGGGATTCAGATGTCTGTATGAGTTTACCATCTGTTTATAACTTTTCTCATTTCATTTTGTCGTACACCTCTTACAAATAGAGCAAATTTTTTTTGTTTTGATTGGTTTGAAATAGCAGTATTATTGTTTAAGTAAAGAAACATGTTTATGATTCAGTAGGTACGCAAAAAAAACCTTAAATTTCGTATATTTTTTTAATATTTTGTAATTTATTCTCTTTGAGATTCGATTTTACCAACGAAGTGGCCAAAAACACTATTGTGTCACGAGCTCAAGACGTTTAGGTTGATATTGCGAACGCAGTTAAGGTATTGCCTTGACGTATTTACAGTGAAAGGTAGTAAATATCTTACCAAGAAATGTTTTTGAAGTTGCTTATTAATAATTAGAAGTGAGCTTAATTCATAGATTTATCTATTGCCGGAATACTTCAGAAATATTATTTAGTAAGATCACTCAACCTGTGTTATTCAATCTTAATTTTAATCATAAAATGAATATTTTTATAAAACAAATACACCACCATTAAGAGTAGGTACTAAACAATGAAATGGGCGTCCTTTGTAACTTGTACTCGGTTGTATTAATGAGAGAGAAAGATCTTAGAATGAGAGGGTAAATTTGGCAAAGACAAAGCATCGAGAACAATAAAAGTTCGCCCTTGCCCATTTATTATTTTTAAGCACAATCAATTCTTTACTTTACCCTACCAAATTAAATTTAGCGAAAAATCTTTTCTCGTCTTATTTACTTCCCGCGCATAAATGATATTCTAAATATTTCGCTTCTTTTTAATGAAAATATTTTGTTACCCTGAAATGGCGCGAGCGCCGATGCGATGCGGATGGTGCGAACAAAAAAGGTTTTAAGATGAGAGCATTACTGATATAAAAAAATAATATCCATTTCCGTTAGATACAGGAAGCTTTCTGTCTGTAAAATATAAAAAGGGTGCACTAATGTAGGTATTTCTGAGCTATAAATTATAAAATATATTCGTTCAGTTCAAAGTATAGGAATTATTTTGAAAATCCTTAATTAATTTAAATAAATACGCAAACAAAGTAAAAATTATAATTTAGAACATTACTGGGGTAGCGTAAGGTTTTGGAGTAACTAACGTATACCGTACACGAATATGAATTTTGATTTTCAAATAATTTGAGTAGGTCAGAATTTTCAATTTTCACTTCCGCTAGAACCTTCTCAAATCAGAACACGGTAAACGTTCTGGAATAAATAGGTTCCGGTAGACGTCTATTCGAACTAATTTTCATAAACTTACGACATTAAGCATCTCTTTACTGAGCTCTCCGACTACATTGAATTTCTGAATCTGTCTACATTTATAGTTCTTGAATCACCATCTCCATAACTAGAACCATCTTATAAATATTTTACAAACCTTTGTTTAATTCTCGAATAAAATATTTTTTAACTGGAGTTACATAAAAACATTTAGTTCCAAACTATGCAATCGCAAGATAAATTATTAAATTAATGGAAATTTATCATTTCATCTTCATTTTATATATATATGGTTCCAACAAAAGTTATGAGAGATATACAGGGTGTAACAGACCTATTCCACAATACTTCATGGGTTGATGCATACCTGAATGACCCTTGTATGCACAACCGTGTATTCGAGTACCCTTTAGTAGCTTTTTATCAATTTATTCGATTCGTACACGTGGAATAGATGTGTAATAATAAAATTTGTGAAAATTTTTATAAAAAAAACATTAATATATTACATTCTATGCATTTGACAAAATTTCATCAATGTTCATCGCAGACGGGCTTATCTCATTGGAGGAAGGTCGTTCGTATTTTATATATCTTCTTAATTACCTATTTATAACAGATATGTCAAGAACCAGTAATGTTTTTTCTTCCTGAAGCATCTCGTTCAGAATAGCTTCCACAGGATTTACTGGCCATCTGATCACACTTTCTATAGCAATCTTGGTGTTATAATGTTTCATCATTTGCAAATTTTGACATCGATTCTCAATCATTGGCTTCGCACGTTCTCTGCTCAATTAGCGCTTAACAGTTTCCGCTGATTTTTTTTTCTCGAAAAACATCTTCTTATTGTAATAATAAATCAATAGAAAGCGAGTGAGCTGACGTCCAACATGTCAAAAAACATAACTAACGGCCATCTCAAAGTGCGACGTTGTGTAGTATATCTATATATAGTATATCTTTGGTGGGGAGGAGCATACAATAACATAATGAACTCGGTAAAAATAATACAGAGAACAATCATCAAAGTAATATTAAAAAAAGATCAACTTTTTCAACACAAACACTTTTTGCAAACTTCCCAGTTCCAAAAATAGAAAACATTTACAAAAAAATCTCAATTAATCAATTGCTTAAATAAAATAACACTGTAGCATTTGAATCAAGGGCATCATTAAGGTTTAAAAATAACTTTAAATTCCTTAAATGAAACAGCAAACACTATAAACAAAATTTTATATACTTAGGGATAAAAAACTTCAATAGCCTCCTTACACAAATTAAAGAAATAAAAGAGCTTAGAAAGAAATTAAATGAACACTTCAGAAGCACACAAATAGACAATAAATAATTATTAACTACAAATGATGTATAACTCTCTATATAAAATGATAAAAGTTAACTCCCTCTCCAAGCACAAGAGGCAAGCGAATAAAAAACATGTTATTTTAATAATGTACAATACTTAATTAATAACTCATATTATAAAAAAATTCTTAAAATTTTGAATAAATAAATAAATCTACTAATCATTTGGTCCATGGTGTTGACGCCAGTTTTATATTTATTATAATAAGTAATAACTTGGGACTTTTTCTTCATTCACAGCCATATCGGAAATCATCGTTGATAACAGAATTACGGCTTTATTCTTCCTCGATACATATGAACACAGCGTTACTTTTTCATGGAATCCAAACGCAGTAGCGTATACTTCTCTTCATTTATTTGGAACCATCACATATGGAATGTAAGGTGTATTTTTCTTCAATATACCGACTATAGTCAAGTTCCACGAAAGCGAGTACTAGACACGTTGTAAAAAAATTATCCAAGCGACTGCATGTTCTTTTACAACTCTTACTCCTTGGTTTTTATCTCAAACGATCACTGTTTTTTCAGTGTAAATAATGGGCATTTTCAGCATCACATATCCACCAAACTTTGATGCCATATTGGGCCGGCTTTGACTGAATGTACTGCGTTAACTTCGTGCATTTTGCAAATATTCCTTGAACATTTTCGACTCGTAATATGGTCATAAAATATTGTGGACTAGGTCTGTTACATCCTATATATTGGCAATCAAGAAAGATAAGCTCCCAATTAAGTCACATTTTTTGCAATTCACATGATCTTTCTAGATTATGTATATTGCAGTTAAGTTAATTTACCTTTACATTAATCTTACAGAGCTAAAACCATTCCTTCAAATATTTAGAAGTGATGCCGAAAAACAAATGTATAATTAAATTTAAACCTTAAACAATGAAATCAAACTGTTTATATTCTGAGTATTTAGTTTTGAGAAAGAATAAGACAGAAAATTAATTAATTAATTAGCTCACACCTGATTTTGAAGTCTCCGATTCAATCCTGAGTTCTATCGTTTCCCCTAAAGAAACGGCTCCACCACTCACTTGTGCTGTTGGATCTCCTTTCTCAGGGTCATTGATAATATACATCCTCACTTTTGGTACATCTCCAGCCCCGGTAGTATTGATGATTGATGATGCGGGAATGGAAGATGAGCCGTCAAAGTTTCCGTTGTGTGTTTTATCTTCACTGTATGTACAACAAATCACATAAAAAAAGTATTTTTGGATGAATTGAAATCTCACGTTTCCCTGATCAAATCTCGTACTAATAGAAATACAGAAATAATCCAAAATGTTTTATCCTCAAGAAAACAAAAATAAAAATATATATATTAAACATAATCAATACAAATTAAATGTATCAATTAGAAAGATGTACGGATAAAAACAAATGATCGAAAAAAAACGGGATTTGAATCAGGAACCCTTCTTATCCGGGGAAGTGCGCTGACCATTACACCTTGTCAACATAGTAATAGAACCTATATATTTCACTTTCAAAATTGATATATCTGTTATTTCATTTTTTAAAAGCAATCTACTTCATATTTACAGAGAATCTCAAATAGCTTTCGAGTAAATTAAATTAATTAAGTAATTAATTTTATTAAATTTTGAAAACATTAGTACAACTCATATACTATTAAGGAGAACATGAAGTTTTTCAAAGCACAGTTCTGTGATATTTTTTATACTTATTAAATTAATTTAATTTTATATGTATATCTTTCTAATTGTTACATTTAATTTGTATTAAAAATATCACAGAACAACGGTCTAAAAAATTGCAACTTCACAATAATAATGTGTTTTCTTTAATAAGACATACTTATAACTTGTAAATTATTATTATAATAATTTATTATTATAATAATGTGTTATAACACAGTTTTTTCACAAGAAAAGCCGAAACTAAATTGTTTAATAGTAGTGCGATCAGCTTCCACGACCTACAGCTGAGGTCATGAACAACATAATTGACTTGGGTTTTGTATGTCATTATATTGTTCAAATGATGATTATGCTACTGATAGTAAGTATGCACTACTACTAGACACGTTTGATGGTAGATGACAATAATGAGCACAACATGTTTGAAAACCCCTGTAAAAGTTGTATTATTTTATTTAAAAAAATAAATAGTTTGTGCATGATTAAAAAAATATTTTAAATATGAATTAAATATATTAATTATAAAGATATACATATAAAATCAATTTTATCGAAAAATATTGTTGTTGCGCCACCGGGATTCGAACCTGAATCTCTTTCCAAACCGGGGAAGGTGCTCTATCCAACTAAGCTACAGCGACAATATTTTTAGCGACAATTTTCGACCCTATATGTTACCTTTTTGATATTAATACATTTAATCGTTCCATCATTTGACAGAGCCATCTACCTTATTTTTACAGAATCTCAAATACATTTGAGTAAACTGATAGCAGACGCCAGAATTATCAATTCATTTTTATTAAATTTGGATTAAAATTTAATAAATTTAAATTAATTTAAATTAATTTCTCCTAAAAAATAAAAATATATATTTTTATTTAAGTATAAAATTAATATTATAATTGATTTAATTAATAAAGTATCTTGTATAAAACCAAAATAACTAAGCTGATACGAAATTAAAACTTCTTAATAAAGCAAGGATTAGTTTCGTGTTTATTTCATATTAAAATAATTGAGGTGTCGGAGGTATCAAAAAATATACATATTTATGCTGAAATTGAATAAATCGTGGATTAAGTATTAACATACGTTGATTAAATGAAATGAAAATAAACAGACCTGTCATTGCCGACGTTAATATCGGTTCCCAGGGTGAGATTAAACGAGGGAGGAGCGACGCAGCCCACTCGGACGAACCGGTCCCCCTGCGCCTGTATTATGGGATTATTCTGTATCACCAGTAGCGTGTACATGAGAGTTCTGCAAATACAATATTATTTTATTAATGGATTTCAACGACATTGAACCGCTGCTTCTGAAATTGGTTATCTACCTGTGTTCCGTATTTGTTTGGGACTAACTGAATTTAAAACGCTTAAAAGTTGTTATTTTTCACGTATTAAAGCCCAGAAGTAAAGTAGCCAAGTCTAAAATAGTACTAATGAAAAAAGTTATAGCAAGATTAAAAAAATATAATCGGTAATCCTCAAATAATTTGTATAATCTATTTCAATTGTATATATTAAAAAATATGCTGAGAACATGTAGTCGGTGAATAGCCTGGAAGATAACTGTTTGCGCGTTGTACGTCCTTCGATTGGCAGTCCTGGATTTTTGAAAGTGCAAAGTGTGAACCTCCGGTCTTAAATTAGTATTCTCAGTGCTTTTTTTTGTCAAAAAACGCGATAGAACGACGTTCCGGCACCTTTTTACGGTATTTTTAATGCTTCAAAAGAAATTAGATAAAAAAATGCTCGCGCGTACAAAACCCATATTTAAAATGATAAAATATGATGTTTTTATGAACCAAATGAAATATAGATGGATTCAAAATTGGTGCTCTCATAGTTTGAGTTCCGGTACCCTTTTTTGAGTAGAACTCGGTATTCCACTTGCAAGTTGCGAGGCCAGAATAAATCGGGTCGACATCGAAAAAATGGAATTAAACGGCGGACCCACGAGATCCAAGGGTCTAAACAACACAAGAAGAATCAGCAGAGTCACCAGAATACTCAGCAGTCCAGATTACAGTCGGAAAATTGGCTGGTTAAACGGGCCAATGATTTATCCGCCTAATTCCTGAGTGACCAGGACTAAAGAGATAGCTATCGAAGGAAACTATCCAACATGTACAATAACATCATAAGAGGTTTGATTGTTATATATTTAAAATAATAAATTATATTCATTTCATACCTATGTAGGTATCTACTGTTTAGAAAGGGAATAATACAGCTATTTAAACATATTTTTTAATTTTTTACACAAAACTTATGAATATATGTTTTAGACATACAAAACTAGTTGAGCGAGATAATTTGTTATTAGTTCCATAAATATTACATGCGGAATATATTAGACAATATAAAATACTACATGAAAGGAACATAATATTGTAGTGGCTATAGAATTTAAGCGACAACATAAAACACATGGAGCCTTATAACGCACACAGGATCGAATAAAGAACAAAAATTTATTCGCCTGAAATCCACTCTATCGATCTAGCACTAGTCGCAGGTACCGTTCTCCCCTTAGATAAGGTTTTTTTGAAGTGAGCTCTAAATTTTTCTAACACGAATTTATCAGATGGAATGCTCTCCTTCCGTACGAACGATGTACTAATTTCACTATATATAAGGGGTTTCTGTAATTAACTTTCACAATTAATACTTATAAAGGTAACTAGATCTGATTAGCAAGCTTTCTCCCTATCCCTTACTCCAAAAATCTTCCTTCTTGCCTCATGAATACTGGTTTAATATTATAAGGATAGTCCACTTCTAAGAAAAATATAATGTTATAATATATGAAGTTTAGTAGTTTAGGTATAAAAATTAATAATAAATATATTATTTTTGATTATTAAACTAAACATTTTTTTATTGTTTCAAAGTTGTTGTTGAGTAGCTTGTTGCTGTAGTGGTCAAGTTTCATAGTACAGGCGTTTAGCTTAGTTTAAAATTAGTAATAATATTGATGTGACATGTATTCAGAGTACTCGATAAAAAAAAATACAGTGAAACCTCGGTTTACGAACTTAGTTTGCTCCGTAAAACTGTTCGAAAACCGAGTTGTTCATAAACTGAAACAATTTTTTCCATAAGAATCAATGTAAAATGTATTAATCTGTTTAAAACCCCAAGAAAATGGCCCTTTAAAATCTTTATTTTTGTTCTTCTTGTTTGAAATCCAATAAAAGTAGTAAAAAATCATGGTTTTATCTTGGAAGTAGTTTTAAATTGGAATTGAAAAAATAAACGTAAAAACACACTTTATTTTAACTTATCTTACTAAATATGTAGTAAAGTGTTATTGTGTGGAAGGGAGCTCTCCTTTCATGCAAACATCGGGTGCTTGAAGTTTATAAGTTTTCTGTCTCGCGTATAACTTATTCAACGATATTTGTTTCTTCTTGCTTTTTATAATGTTGCGGAAATGAGACATGACATTATCATTAAACACGATTCGATGAAATTTTATTAGGTTGGTATTCCACTTCGCGTACATCAGTGTCTGAAAATAATATTTCCTCTGTTACCATTTTTTGCTACTCATTAAGAAGCTATTCCAGTTCTTTTGTAGTGAGTTCTAAGACTGCCTGCTTGTTCGTAAACCAAAATTCTGTTCGAAAACTGAAACATATTTTCTTGAGGATTTTTGTTTGTAAACCGAATTGTTCGTAAACAGAGTCGTTCATAAACCGAGGTTCCATTGTATTAAGGAATCTCAAACTGAGTCAGAAAATACAAAGAAACTTTACATTGACTTGCTGTGCGAGGAGATTGAGAACAATATTTACACCAACCATACTCGAGATATGTTCCGCAAAGTGAAAACACTCTCCACGAAGTTTAAACCTCAAACAAAGACTATTGAAGGTAACCATGGAAATATCATAGACAAAATCAACTAAATTATTAGAAGGTGGAAATAATACTATGCAGATCTGTAGAAGGATGATAGTCTGCAACTTAAAAAATAAAACACAGAATTAACTCGAGAAGAATCTGACATACTCCCTCCAGAAGTAAATAGTCATTAAAAAACCGAAGAGTTTCAAGATACTTGGAAAAAATATAATCCAAGCCAAGTTTCTTAAGAATATGACTAAGGCGAGGTAGGCATCTAAATTATTGCCGAATATATGCAATTCAATCTGGAAAATAAGAAAGGGGACTGTATTTAATTTGTTGTTAATTTCGACAATAAGAAAGGATCGATTGCAAAAATGAGAAAACTATCAAACTGTATATATATTTTTTTACAGCAATAAACATTTATAAATGTAAGATTAAAACACTATATTAACTGATAAATCCTAGTATAACAACTCAGACAAAAGTCAGAGAAACACGAGGACAAATTCTAAACATAATTTGAGACAAGCCGAGAATTCAAAGTTTTTGTAGTAACCTGCTACATGAATTACACAAATGCTTTTAATTATCTTAAATAAGATTGCCTGTCAATGTTCCTGGCAGAGATTACAGCTAATAGCATTGATTCACAATCTGTATGTACAAAATGTGACAGTAGGTGAATTATTCTTAAAACCTTTCCAAAAGATAATACAAAAAGGCGTACGCAAAGGCTGTATATTATGTCCTGATTTTAATATACATGAAAAATATATAATAAGAAAAATGGCCAATGGCCAAGGATGAGAATAACATGCCTGAGCTACTCCGTCGAGTAGATTTAGAGATCAGTTAACTAGAACTAGAAATATATAAAAACAAAACACAACTCTTCATCTTCAATCGATTCGAAACAATTACAAGGAACCATTCCTTAAGCGATACAAAGAGGTTGATAAATTCATGTACCCAGTTGCCTTCAATTAAAAACATGGAAGATCTGAAGCATAAATTCAAAGACACATTGGAATGGTTACATCAGGGACGAACAGTCTAACAAAGATATTTAGAAATCGATCCATCCTAAAAATAGCAAAATCCGTCAAAAACTTTAATTGTAAATTTGATTATCCTATTGACGTAATATTAAGTGTAAAACGCCCTTGGGGTGAAATTTTTGACGAAAATGACGTTATAAAAGTAGTCCGATATTATTATTACTGAGTGCATGGACCACATTACTTTCATTATAAGAATAATATATATGATGCCAATATACTCTTCTCGCGATTGTATTAGTGTACGATGTATAATCTGGAATATTCGAGTTTGCATCTATTTTGAATTTTCCGTGTTGATTTTTCTGTGGCGCCAATTAAACATTGAACGTTTTGGAAATTGGCGTAATTGAAACATAACATTTTGATAATTAAAAGTGCTTCGTGAATATTAATATCAGAACGATGGCTAATTGTTCTGCGAAAAATTTTAAACACCAAAGTTATTAAAAAATGCCATTGCGTAAGCATTATTTCCTCAATTGTTTTACTGTTCTACATTATTTTAAAAAAGATTTTGAGAAGCGCCTAGCATGGATCACGGTACCTCTCCTCATAAAACGTGCTGTCATCTCAACCAAATTCTCAATTATGTCAAATTGTTATATAAGATGTTACGTAACGTCCTGGCATCGGTGGATCGAACGCCAGTGCATTACGCCACCGGCTATGCTCAGTCTGTTGGTGTGTGGATTGTGTGGCCTCGGTATGGCTGACTTGGATAGAATGGAATGGTCTAAATAGTATAAAACACTATATCACATGACAAACAATATTATTTGTTAATACAAATTAAATGTATTAATATTTATTTCAATATATATATAATATATATTTCGATAAAATTAATTTTATGTGTATGTATATCTTTTCTAATGAATACATTTGATTTATATTAAAAACATCACAGACCTATGATCTGAATAATTACAACTTCACAATAAGAATGTGTTCTCCTTAATAATATAATTTGTATAAAAAAGAGTTTGTCCGACAAAGATAATTGCACGATTAGAGTTCTGATTCCTTTCCATTTGTCCAAAGAGTGAAGGACACTTTTAGTTATGACTTTGTCACCCAAGCTAACTATGGGTTTGGGGAGGGCGGGTTCGCACCAGATTACCCGGAGTGATGTGTGGCCATCGTGGTCCCGGACGTCACGACGGCCGTACCAAAATTCCTCTCCCTTACGAGAAGTTCCAAGCGTCGCCATCTTCAGTCGCTCAGAGGGGGATGAACTCGATACGCTCTGCCGCCGCTCACAGAGTCTCCGCGCTAGTCCCAGTGAAGAGATTATTCTCACGCGCGGGTGAACCATGGCTCAGACTATTTTGAATCTACCGCGCCTAATTCAATCCTATTTTTTTTGTTGTTTTTGGCGTTACATTCCATTTAATCCGCGCGCTCGCATAGTAGTCCTACCCCCTCATTCGTCCAGCCTTCTCTCCTACCGACCGCGTCCACTCGGGTCGCTATAGTAGCGCTCGGTGTCGCCGCTCATATTTAAAACGTCACAAAGTACATAATGTTGTATTTTTCTGTTTGAATTGAATGCACTGGTTTACATTTTTTAATGTACTTCAAATTTAATAATATTTTTTTATTATTTATTTTAAATACTTTTGTTGAACTTTGTAACAAGTGAATACTCACAGACGAATTAATCAGCACATCATTAAGGTTTAAAAATAACTTTAAAATCCCTAAATGTAACACCAAACACTATCAGCAAAATTCTATATATTTAGGGATAAAAAATTTAAATAGCCTCCCTACACAAATTAAAGAAATAAAAGATATAAAAGAGTTTAAAAAGAAACTAAATGAACACTTCAAAAACACATAATTGGATAATAAACAATATTACAGAATACTTCAGAAGCACACAAATGGACAATGAATAGAATATGTAAGGTATTATATAAAATTATTGTAGTGTAACTCTCTCTCCAAGCACAAAATCTGGTCTCTTTTTTGGAGAGATAAGCGAAAGAAAAAACATGTAATTTAAAAAAATGTAAAATACATTTTTCACGCTATAAAAAAATTGTAAAAAATGTCAAATAAATAAAAAAATAATAATTTGTAGGCTTCTATTTTCACGCCATATGTATAGTCCTAGGTAGTGCAGTCATTAGCATCCCCGTCTACCGTGGCATTCCCGAGCTTAGTTCTTTGTCAGGGAGGTTTTTATTTTTATTTACTAAACCGAATTTATGATTACTTTTTCTTATCAGTAAAATATAATAGGTATATGCGGACGAGGTATGGATACATGTATCTGATACGTCTAAAGTGTTTTTTTAATTATTTGTTTAAGATAGATTTGTGTTGAATTTATTAAAAAAATATATGAACGTGTAAATGATAACGTTAAAATATTAAGTGCAATGAACATAATTTAGCTATAAATTAATTCATTTATGTAGAATTATTAAAATATTTATATATATAATCGGCCGCCCTGCAATTTAGTGTGTTTGTCGTGTTTTTTTAAAAATTCTTACTTAATATGACGCCAATAGATTATCTATACGGAATAGTAGTTAATAGTTTTCCTCAATACACGCAAAACATGAAAACTATATTTTTATATCTGACAGGGGTGTGACTGATAATTCCACACAATATAATCGTATCCGATATCGAGTTTGAAAAATATAAATTTAGTATTCAAATCAGACATTAAATTAATCTGTTCCAAGCTTCCAATAGAGAAGCCGAAATTTATAATTAATATTATCTGATCGGAGAACCGTACTATAACACTTCGGAATATACTACTTTAATTATGTATATATACTAGAGAGAACGAATAGAGTAAAACTTTTTGTAACTTTTCATTATAAAATTTAGCAGTAGTGAAAGTTCAGTGTGTAATAAATCAAATTAATATGATATGAATTAAGTGAAGTAATAATTTTTTACAACATTTTCTATGGTTCAGATGTCCTCTATAATTAATAATACAAATTTTAAACGATTATCTACGTCTAGTTTTTTGCTCTACGGCATGGCAGTCCAATCATTTTTTTTTCTAAGCAGGTTTTTGCTACACCCTGCCAGCGGCTTCAGTGGTCGCTTCGCGACCAATCGCGGCTGCTGCGCGGCCACGCCCAGAGTTCCCAAAATTAATAAAACAGAAAAAAGTCCCAAATTGCATATACCTAGGTCACTGCGGTTAGGATTATAGCACATTCATCTGTTTAGAAACATACGTGCTCAAGGTTTCATTGCCAATTCTGTTTATTCAATTAACAAAAAAACCAGCTTTAAATGACTTCCAAAAGAAATAGTGAACGTAAAAATAAGGGTATTAAAAATGTTAAATTCGATTTTTACGTATAGGAATATCGATTGTGCGTAACGCTTGACATTTAAATATATAAACTATATAGAAGATAAATAAATTATCTAGAATAATGAATGGCAGATAAATATAAATATACGTATCGTCTATGTCTTAAGATTTAAATAAATGCATTGTCTTTGTTAATTAAATACGTAAAATAATAAATAATTCATCCAAAAAAGCATTACATATTTCAAAACATCATACAAGCTCTATGCAGAATATGTTTTTCAGATTTAAAAAAAAATTATAAATTCAACTAAATAAATTAAATAAATCCCTATAGTATAAAAATGTATTAATAATTGTAAAAGAAGACGTAATCGTGCGCTGATAGAATCTAATAAACAAATTGCGCGATCTCCGGGTCGCGCGTCCCGCGGATTGGATTGCGGGCGATTCCGATTTACGATCGGAATCGCCGCAGGGGGGAAGGAAATAAGGGAACCTGGATATAAGGAATAAAAGTCAATGATGAGATAAAGGTTATAGTAGAAGGACCAGTGATCTAGGGGAACCGGGATTCGGACTGCTCGCCTTACCTTGTGTATGACGCCTCCGTCACCTCTGCAATCGCCGCCGAGATCACACAATTGGCACACGGTGGGCAGATCTCCGCTTCTAATTGAAGACGGCGATATCACAACTTCACCCGCAGCACACAAAAAACAAACACCGCGTGATCAAAAACAATATCACAAAATACGGTGCTGGTGCACTGGAGATGACAAATCCACACTGCGAATTTTGTCGCGAATATCGGTCACGTTGACGTCTGCTAACGTCAAGGTCACAATTCACAACAACTAGACGACATTAAGGAAAGGTTATGGGTGTGAATTTGGACGTGGAAAGGTGTCAATAACATGAGTCGCGGCCAATTCGCAAGACGCGCCAAAAATGTGCTTTACGAATCCGGAACAATAATAAATAATTACATTCAAACTATAAATCAATGCACTTAATTCTAATTCTAATAGGTCATTCTAAATAATCAAAAAATCAGAAGTATACACTTATATGACAATTTGATATCATAGTTCATTAGGTGATTAGTTAAGTCAGCAGAGCGCTTGATCAAACATTTGTACCGGTAAAGGTGAAAATATATATGTACAAAATAAAAGTAAGAGCATATAAAACATTTTCGTGACACATTTTACTGGAGTACTTACGTAATAAATATATTTTACATTAAAAATTATATTATAACATTTTATTCTCGGTAGAAGTCGGCAACAATAACAAATTTCCACAGGTTATATGGTTCACGATTATTACAGCGTTGGACTCCGTTTACAATGTTATCTTTTGTTCTCGTTCTAATAAGATGATTTTTTATTTATACACTCATTTGAGTACAGTAGTTTATCTGGTTAGGTTGGTTTATATTTTTTTAATGTTTGTACCTATCTCAGGGGTCGGCAAACTTTCTAGTAAGACGAGCCATGTATTAAGTAAACAGAATAACAACATTTTAACTATAGCTATATAAATTTCAATGACGAAAAAAACGAGGTAAAATTAAGAAACTCAAATTCACAATATTAAATATATTAATATTAAAATTCACACCAAAGCCTATAATCAAGAAGTCTCTTGTGACCAATGTTCATCAATTGAAGAAAACGACTGTATCAAGCACCTAGGAATCATAATATAGATAACAAACTCAAATGGAAAGAACATATTACTAATCTTAAAAACAAAATAAAGAAAACTGCCTACATATTTTTAAGACTCGGAAACATCTTATCACTTACAAATCTTAAAATTATATATTACGCGTTTATAGTCACATTTACAATACGGTATTATTGGATGGGGAGGAGCATATAAAACTTCAATATCACTGTTACATACTTGTCTTCTTAGTACGTTTTTAGTGTACACCTCATCCTGGGAAGGTCTAAGGAATAGGCTTTGTAACAATTATTGGTGTATGATACACTTATTACAAGGTATATCACTAGTATCACTAAGTCGACTTTATCACGGAGAAAGAGAGTCGCGCCCTGCCGCGCGCCACCCTTTATAGCCTCACACACATGCGCCGGCGATGCGGCACTCACACACACATAATTCCAAGGACATCACACCCCACCCCCCTCCTTAATCGCAACCCCCTTTTATGCTTCAATCAGAAATCACTCAAAATATGATGATAAAAATTATTCTAGAAAAAAAAGACTATCTAAGAATCTAACTCTACACAGATTTCAATGTACCGAAAATAATAGATACAAAAAAATAAATAATCCAAATTTAAAAAAATTTAAATAAATTAAATATTAGAAGGGAATTCCGATCTACAAGATTTAGAGACCAAATTGATATTCCAAAACAAAAATATATCGTAACACAAAATCACTATATTTATCAAGGCATCAAATTTTTTAACAATCTCCCCATTACAATAAGAAAAATTCCAGACTACAATCAATTTGTATCTAAAGTCAAAAATATATACACAGACTAACACTAATACAGTCGTGGGCTACTTTGAAGAATATAATATATGGGAGTTATAAGCTTCAGTAGCTCACTGCTCTACTTATAAAACAAGAAAACCTAAATAATTAAACACTAATAAAACATTGTAAAGTTTACTAGTTAGAACGATGACCTCGCATGCTATTATGTCTGCCAAGTAACTACTTGTTCAATTTTAGGGATGATTGTAAATTATCGTCGGTCAATTTGGTTTTTAACTTATTTTTTATTTGAATCACGGAAGATAATGCTTGTTCGCATAAGTAAATATAGAGCCAATGTAAGAATGATAAATTCTAGTACTTTTATTATTATAAAGAACAGATGGAGGGGGGGGGGGGACCCACCCTTTCCCGGGACCGGTTTAAAAGCTAGGGCTTCCTTGTCGGTCCCACTCACCAAAGCTAATAAATATATGCAACTTTAATTCAATAACATATTCAAGTTTCTGCAGTATATAAAATAACTCTCCAGCGTTCCTTAAGTGCTGTCTTTATTCAACATATAACATAAATCCATAGAATACATAGTAATACATATAGATGAAAAATTAAGATGCAGTAGTTCAAGGCAAGACACTCAGGGATCCATTCATCAAAAACACTCCCAATGGATGGACAGTGGACGAGACACAAAATGGATTGAATCACACTTAGACGGACGGACAAACGGAATTGCAAAACACGAGGTATGGAGAGTGAGAGGTAGGCTCATAGGTGAGGATACCCACCCAAGCATACCCATAATTGAATAAATTCCTTATATAAAACAAGATTCGTCCCATTACTAATTAGGTCCGCATTCCTGGGCGGGCGGTATTTAAATCCAGTCAAACCAACAATCATACATTCACATGCATCTCTAAGTATTTCACAACTCCATAAAATATGCTCAGGCATCTGTTCCACTCTCACACATGTATATATCTAGTTCTTTTATTGTGTCATATGTTGCAGGCAAACTATTCAATGTATCAAATATGATTTTATATGAACATATGAGCTGGAGATGAAGAGTTGCAAATGCCTATGAAAAGAGCCGTATGAAACTCGCGAGCCGAGGTCTGCCGATCCCTGACCTACTTAAATATATTTTAAACTGCTTTAAAATGTTTTAATTAAGCGGAGTAAGCTGGATGTGTACCTGTACACTGAGAGGCGGATAAAACGATTTTTACTGATATTACTAACTAACGAACGCACGCAGACTTGTTAGTGAATAATAATGAAAATCCTCACTTGTTCTCGGTGCTCTTTCCCCCCTCCTCTAGCGCGTAGGCCTGGCTGACGCCGCAGTCCCGGCTGAGGAAGGGCACGAGGAGGGTAGTCGGGCGGGCGCGGCCCTGCCCCGCCGCGGAGCAGCTCTCGCTGTACCCGCTCGCGTACATCCGACCGCGGAAGTCGGACCGCGGCCGGTACGTGATGGCCATGGCTGTCGGCGTGCACACCACGCTCACTGCAACGTGTATTGTCACCCATCGTCAAACGGCATTATACAATAAATACACACGCACGAATCCACTCAAAAATGTTACCTAAATCACTATACAATATTTTCACATTTTTAAAGATGTCAATATTAATTATAATAGATTCGTAGAGTACATACCGGCAAAGTCTTTTATAATAAATGTATTTTATTTTTTAAAACAGACAAGTAATTAACAAATCATTAACAATGACTTCTTCAATATTTACAAAATTACTTTGTTGCCTCATTTTATTTTAATAATTAGACAAAATACTTTGTTTAAACCACTATTTATTGACTATTCTACATGTTTCGATACCTATGGTATCTTCGATACAAGCATAGATAATAACAAAACTATAAAATGGTGAATAAGTAAGAACTAATATGAAAACAAATTTAAAAGGTGATTTGGTTATTTATAATATGTAGCTTTCTATTAACACTTTTTCTTATTTCTAAAATTTCTAATTTATCTAACTGTAAACCCCTAGTATTTGTACATATAATTTCTAAACCCTTGTTAATATAAAAATAATGGTTTGTTTCCAAAAGTTGATTAGAAAATTCTGAATAGTTGTTGTTATTTAGGCATCTCAAGTTTTACCTATATCAAAATAATTGCAATGTATTTTTTAATTTTAGTATACATTGTTTCCTGAAGAAGATACCATAGGTATCGAAACATGTAGAATAATCAATAAATAGTGGTTTAAACAAAGTATTTTGTCTAATTATTAACATTTAATATATAGGATATAGATACAGGGTGTAATATACCTAGTCCACACTACTTTAGGAGGTTATGACTTTAAATAATACGAGTCGATAATGTTCAAGCTACCATGTCCTATTCTCAACCATTTCAGATATATAAGCATTTTAATAAGTCATAATCACTGGAGGGTTATGATTAATTGAACAAATTTTATTGATTTCAAAAGACATTTCAATATCAAAAAGAAAAGGTTATCAAACTTCCAACTGCCAGACGATTTATTTAAAAAATTATTTATGGCCTCAAAAAGTTTTAGCACTCCGAAGCAAAGACAGGTACAGGATAATAATGGGTCAACAAATGCCTACATTTTTTTTCTGGGGATCATATGGAAAGAAAAAAAAAATTTTGATTTAAATCAGTGCGGGTTTAAATCAAAATCAAATCTTGAATTTAGTTTATTCCAGAATTTAGGGTGGTATCAACCCATAAAATATTGTGAACTTTCTGTTTAATCCGATATGCACATACCGTTTCACAGAATTAACTAGCTGAATTAATTAATTAGATTTTAATATTTGGCTCGAAAATTTTAACAGTTTCCGAGACTAAATTAAAGATTTATTGTTTCAGTGTCGTATTTATTTATTTTCTTTATTCTTGGTCTGTTTCTGTGTTATATTAATCTACATATGTATTACACATTTAACTATATTTTCTTTATCCTCAATTTAGAAAGCAAATATTATAATAGTTAATTGAAACTTTAAATATTACAATGAATCCTCATGATGCATAGAATATATTTGGTTTGTTGTGAAAATAAAACTATTTTTTTTATTATTCTACTCGTTTAATTTACTTAAGACGCATTTCACCTTATGAGGGCATTATCAATCTAACAATTTGTAATTTTAACTATAATGGGGGACAGATATACAATTTATTTACACGTGATGAAAAGGGACAACATTGAAATTCTGAGGATTTTCATACATTTTGAATGCTTCTAATTATTATATTTATCTTAAAAACCAAATCGTTTTATTTGTGGCCACTGGCGAGATGCCGAATATAATCTGACCACAGATGGCACCACAGTTTTGTGTCGCGTTTTAGCTGGATACATAAACAAATCGGTTTTACGGAAATATTAACAATAGTCACGCAACGGTCACCATTAGCTACATAGCGGTCACTTTCTAGCGATTGTCGATCGATGGTGGATTGCTTTCTGTAGTTTTTCTTTAGCAACGTAGCAACTGCGACGTGTCACGCAAGGGTGCGCTCACGATATGAAGATGAATATATAGGAGTTGCTAAAATCTCTTCGTGCATATAGGTACATGTAGTGACATTCAAACCTCACTTCACGTAAATGTATTATTTTTAGCTTTACGGGGCCGTAAGTAAAATTCATAAAGATGCCGAGGCGACACACCGTGATGTAAAATTTTAAAATAAAAATTTATTTTTTTAGGAGAACACATTCTTATTGTGAAGTTGTAATTATTCAGAACAGACGGTCTGTGAATAATTACAACTTCACAATAAGAATGTGTTCTCCTAAATAATAAAGTTGTATCAATGTGTCCAAAATTTTATAAAAATGAATTGATAATTCTGGCGTCTGCTATCGGATTACTCAAAGGTATTTGAGATTCTGTAAAAATAAGGTAGATGGCTCTGTCAAATTATGGAACGATTAAATGTATTAATATCAAAAAGGTAACATATAGGGTCGAAAATTGTCGCTAAAAATAATGTCGCTGTAGCTTAGTTGGATAAAGCACCTTCCCCGGTTAGCAAAGAGATCCAGGTTCGAATCCCGGTGGCGCAACAACAATATTTTTCGATAAAATTGATTTTATATGTATATCTTTATAATTAGTATATTTAATTCATATTTAAAATAAAAATGTATAAAATTTTCAATTATTATAATTGAATACTGAATCTGAACTTTAAAAGCATTTTTTGACTTTTTAATATTTTAATTTAAACGTGAATGAATGATTTTGATGTACTCGCTCGTATAAATGGATCAATTTGGAGTGTAATGTGGGATAGATGATTTCAGGTTTGTACACAAAACCCAGCGGCGATTGAATAGGAAGCACACAAAAGACAGCCGAACGCAATCCAAATGAACCGGTCGCGGCATCTATCGGATGATTTAATTAAGCTGTGTAATTGTGCCGGCGGATTTTTCACCAGTATTTCATAAATGGACGATTTATTCAAGTGCTTAAAGAAACACTCGAATGAATGGCCGTCGTTACTTGGCTTGCGGGAAGGTATGCGGGCCAAGTCGCCCGGCGATGCTCCCGAAGCTCCCGGACTCGCCGCCGCCGCTCGGAATGTAAAGCAGGCTCGCAGCCGGTGCGTAATTAAAATTTGAAACCATTCATTAATATACTCTTGTCTGATAACGACGTTGGATCTTCTTTTAATGCTAATGTTTGCGTAAATTGTATGAATTTTATTACAAAACTTACCCTTATTCTTTTATGACTTTGAATAAAGCCTTCGTCGTTTTGATATTAAATACATTCTGAATATGAATACCGACCTAAATGAAAACTCAATTTTAATTACTTATATTTTAAATTATCTACATATAAAGCTTCGAAACTTCCTTGATGTAATTTTTTTTCTTGCAAAATACATTTCTAATCTTGGAAAGTAATATTTTCAGAACATTAATTATACTCGTACATTTCTACAAAATACGCGAATACTCATCAAAAAATATAAAAACTCTAATGCATGAGGCGTAGGTTAAAAATAAAATTAGATACGTGATACCTTTCTGGGAAACGTAAAATAAAATATTTTTTAACAGATTTCAAAGAGAACAAAATAAAATACTTAAAACATTTCTCAATTTACATTAACAATAATGTCTAATAAAAAATATCAATAACGTAACACAATTTGAAACACTTAAACAACACACAAGGTTGCTAATGGTGAGATAAAAGACATGGATAGTTAGATAATTACACAATTGAATGAGAAACGTCAGCACGAGCTTAATACATTAATCAGGTGGGAACACAATTAGGGCACTAGCTCAGAAGTTATAATTTAGACAAAAATTGAGTATTGACAAAAATGCCAAGATGTACATGGATGTAACAAACATAAATAAACGATACAATTTTTTTGTTCAAAAATAAAATTCAATTGTTATTTTTATATCCCTTCTATATACATGGTGTAACAGACCTAGTCCACAATATTTTATGGATGTATACCTGAATAAATTACGAGTCAAAAATGTTCATGTAATATGTGCAAATTTCGCAATAAGAATGTGTTCTCCTAATAATAAAGTTGTATCAATGTGTCCACAATTTAAAAAAATGAATTGATAATTCTGGCGTCTGCTATCAGATTACTCAAAGGTATTTTAGATTCCGTAAAAATAAGGTAGATGGCTATTTCGAGTAATGGAACGATTAAAAGTATTAATATCAAAAAGGTAACATATAGGTTCGAAAATTTATCGCTAAAAATATTGTCGCTGTAGCATAGTTGGATAATGCACCTTCCCCGGTTAGGAAAGAGATCCAGATTCGAATCCCAGGGGCGCAACAACAATATTTTTCGATAAAATTGATTTTATATGTATATCTTTCTAATTCATATATTTAATTCATATTTGAAATATCACAGACCAATGTTCTGAATAATTACAACTTCACAATAAGAATGTGTTCTCCTAATATATCTTTCTAATTCATATATTTAATTCATATTTGAAATATCACAGACCAATGTTCTGAATAATTACAACTTCACAATAAGAATGTGTTCTCCTAATAATGAAAATATTATTGCTTGGACTTTTACAAAATCGTGTTAAGCTGTAAATCTACGTACTCCGAAATAAATATTTGCGGAATTTATCCATTATTAATCTATATCTTTGCTTCAGTCACTAAATCGTGTAACGATAAACAGTCTGGCTGCTTGAAAATCAATGATATTTAATTTTTGTACGCGATATATCATTTGAAATCATTAAAATATTTCAATGAATCGAAATAATCGCATAGTTACGATTTTTTGAAATGCTTATATCTCTGATACGGTTGAGTTTAGGCACATATTCCTTGAACATTTTTGACTCGTAATTTAGTCACGTATCCACCCGTAAAACATTGTGGACTAGGTCCGTAACAATAAAAAAATAAGTGTCTTTAAAAAAATATTTTCATATAGGTATGTATCAAATATGTGTCTGTAATGGTACCTGAGTTGCGAATTTTGTTATATATTTGTCGTTTATTGAGATTAAAATCATTTACATATGTAATATGCAATAGGCAACATTCTAGGCTCTAAACTGGATCAGCACAACGAAGTGCTCAATTTCCGATGTTTACACACGTAATATTCGATCGAGTGCGCACACCAGCACGGGTGCTGTCTATGTACTCAATGTGTGGACCCGCATGTCGGCTTATTGTTAACTTTCTTATAAATGTTGAACTCGTTTCGCTCTATATTGCTTACAAAATTCAAGAAATAATGTTATTAAAATCTCCACTGGTTTACATATACATTGCGTTTGATTAAATATTTAGTTAACGCGTCCCCGGAATATTTGTATAAAAAATTACCGTTAAGACACGAAACCCTTCTGTAATACACCGACTCTTGTTTTCTGGTGAGTAGCCACGACCCGTGACTCAGCGTGTCCTCGCTGTGCAGGTAGCAGTTCTTGGCAGTTTTATCATCACTTCCCAGCGAGAGGATAAACTGACTTTTTCCCCTTTCGAAAGGTCCGGTGGTAAAGCCTCTGCAATTAAATTGATTTTCTGTTTCACATCTATTTTTGCACTGAAAAAAAAAAACATATTTTAAAATTGTTTTAATGGTACGTTAAATTAATAAATTATTTATTTTTAAAATGTTACCTCTTCCGTTGATATCCCTTGTATTGCGACATCGTAGTGTTTTAGTGTCTGGTTATAATACTCTTCGTAAGAACAGCGACTAATATTTTTGGGAACTATGGATAAATGAATAAAATGACTTGATTAGTTAATTAGTTAAAATAATTAGATTAACAAGACCTCTAAAATTTAGAAATACAAGTATACTATAATTTGTTTATTTTCTTGTACCTGTACTATTAGTAACAATAAAAAAACACTTTGAAATGTTCTTTATTCAACCTTGAACGTTTCCCGTATTCATTGCACGCTATCTGTGATGTTGTGACAGCTCGACCAAAATCATTGAATCAAATACTTACTATATTTTATTTACGGTATGTACATAAATACCTTTAACGTATATATATATATAAAATAAAAATGTTAATACTAATTAAATGTATTAATTATAAAGATAAACATATTCTGTTTTTAAATCCGGGAAAGGTGCATTACCAATAAGCTACAGCAACAGTATTTTTGTCGACAAATTTATTTCAAATTAATACATCTATCCTTCCATTATTTGAATAAATTGTTAATTCTGGCGTCTGCTATAGGTTTACTCAAAGGTATTTGAGATTCCGTAAAAACAATGCTTTCAAATAATGGTACGATAGATGTATTAATTTGAAAAAGTGTAACATATAGGTTCGAAAATTTGTCGAAAAAAATACTGCCGCTGTAGCATAGTTGGTATTGCACCTTCCCCGGATTGAAAAAGAGATCCAGGTTCGAATCCCGGTAGCGCAACAACAATATTTTTCGATGAAATTGATTTTATATGTATATTTTTATAATTAATACATAACAGACCTATGTTCTGAATAATTACAACTTCACAATAAGAATGTTTTCTCCTTAATAACATACATAAATATATATTATTTTAAAAATAACGTTCCCTAGTACAAAAAATACATTCATAGCTTCATTATATAAAATAAAATCTGTTAATGGGGGGATTGGGCGTGAGGGTTGGTTTTGGAATTGTCAGAATAAAAATAAATATTCTCCCAAATACGAGATAAGGACTAAAAATTTTCAGGGTTTTAAGAATATTCGTCATACAAATTTACCTGTGTTACGTCCCTTTTTATAACATACAGGTAAAATATTTGCATTCCTACCTCAATTAGTTTTTGCTTGACAGCCCAAAGAGTGACATTTTAAAATGTTGAAAATTGAGAACTGTACTGTAATTATATTTATTTGCTCAGAATTCAATTCGTCAGAAATTAAATAGCTTCTAGGTAGTTTTCTCTTTATTTTACATGACTAAAAAATTGGTAAAATAGTTTTCCATGGAAATAAAGATGAGCTATATCTTGAGTAAAGTTAGTGCAAAATGGTTGCCCAAACTTCATTTCGCGGTACAAAAGCGTTGAGTGTTGTAAATTAAATCTCATTCAGAAAGTGAGCGCTTCCGTAAAATCCCCCCCTCTTAAATAGAAGAAACACACAAGATTTATCCTACCTCTATAGAATTTTAAATAACTTAGTTGACTCGCCCTATTTATTAGAACAAATAACTTTAAACTCTCCCACACACCCAACACGATCTATAATCTTTTTTTCCCGAATTTTGGCAGAACTAATTACATAAAAAAAATGTTTTGTGATCCGCTCTACGTCAAAATATAATGCCGTAAATTCTTCTAATAACTTTAACTTAACTTAAAATTAAACTACGTCAACTTTTCAATAACTATTAACATAAATTATATATATTGCATCCCATTTCCCTCCCCTCCTTACCCTTTCAATTTAAAAACACTCTTTTGTTTTTTTAAATTTTTTAAATTTTTACTTACTATTTTTTAGTTTATTATGTTTATTTTAATGTAAAAGTCTCTTTGTTTTTCAGTTTGAGTGTACTATTTTTTAGTTCATTATGTACTAGTTATTTATTTCCGAAGAAACTTCACTGGTGTTATTTTTACATATTATGTTATTATTAGTTATTATTGTTACACTGTTTGTTTCTGTAAAAATAATAAATAAAATAAAATAAAAAATTTTGAAATTGTGTGACGAAAGGAAATCATATTTTATCGTGACCATTATTACGGGAGATGAAACTATGGTTCTCCACCATAATCTTCTTTCAATTAGATAATCTATGGAGTGGAGCGTTGTGGTGAAGCATCACTTAGAAAGACAACGGTCATTCAATAATAAAAATAAGTCACGGTGACAGTATTCTGGGATTGTAAAGGGATCTTGTTGATCGACATAAAGTAAAGGAATTCTATAGTAACCGGAGAGTATTAACTTAATACATCAACAATTGAAGCTGTAAGGGAGAAACGCCATAGAAAACTCAGTCGATATGTTCAACATTTATTAATTTTCATTATTCTTATTATATGTCAATTGTCAATATTTATTGTTATATAGCATTTTGAGTAGGTATACTGTTCTGTATAGAAAACAAGAATGTAGACAAGGGTGGTTCACCGATCTCAGCATCTCTCAACCGGCGATGATGATGATGATCATGAGGTCGAAAGAAATGAAACACAAAAGATGTTCAATATCGGTACACTATTGCGACACGACATAATCGAGAATGGCTTCTCGCCTGCAGAATACTCTGTTTTTATTCAGATACATTACAATACATACAGTCATATTTGCAAGTACCTATTCAGAAACAGGCCACCACTGTGAGGTTTTACTAAAAGGTGTATGTACATTAATTTATTCACCATATTTCCAAATAAATAGCGACAGACGCCGCCCTGACGCGTTTTTATCAAAAATTATAGCCTTTGTTTCCCGAAATCTATCCCTTTAAACTTTTTATTGACACGTGTCTTATCATATCAATTGTATGGCGCCTCTGTTGCGACCTCGCAATTCTGTGCGATACACACACCATTTATGTAATTTGTCAAAATTGGTTTGAATTTAGATAGTATAGTCCTAAATTGTTCAATAAAAATAAGTATAATACCTGTACATTTTTGGTTACGTTACCTATGTAATAAATAAAGAATATACGACCGAGTTGTAATCCTTGAAGCACTCCACACATAGCTTTAAATACACAATAATTTGAAAGATCCATTGTTATTATTAGCATGCTGCCATATTCAGATAGACTTTGCAATTCCACTAATTTAATCAATTCCATTTATCCCTTAACTTTGACCATATTGACAGTATTGCTAAAACAGTACATACGGTGCCTACTTGAAATTTATTTGACAATGATTCGGCTATGCAATTTTGGTAAATTAATTCATGCGTATATATTTGTTATATAGCCACATTAGTTGGTAGCAATTTCACATTTGATTTGGTTAGTAACTGTTAACTGTTAAGTACAAGCGATTCCAACAATATTGAAATTACAGATAATATACGTATGGGCCTCTAATAAGAATGATTATTTTTATTATCTTCTTGTGAGTCAGTGTTAAATAGCTTTACTTTGAGAGATTGGGTAGATTTATTAGTGATTATTTTTAGATAGATATCTTTAAGTACTGTGTAATATATTATCTGTTTGATTGAGTCACACACGAGCATAGTGGCCCAAGTGACAAATTTCGTATTTTAAGTGTGAGATATTTGACATGTGCGTGGCCGTTTGGTGACGGATACGAGAAGCTGACTGGGCCAAGTGGGCGCAGTTGCGCTCTCTTTCAATACTCTTTGGTTCTCAATATAACATATCTTATTGTGTATATAATATATTGTTGTATGGTGTACAGTAGATACAATACAGCGTCGTGGCCAAATACGTTACACACTTAACGTTACGTTAAGTTAAGTACACTAATAGGTACGCTCAAAATGAATTATTTTGTATTGGCTTAATTTAATACATTAATGTTATTTAATGAATAAAAATATGAAATTTCGCTATCTTTTCAATCCCTAGTATCTTGATCACTTTGCAGATGGGCTACTCTGCCGCTGTGCGACTCAATTGTGATTACAATTATAATTCGGTAAGATAATCTGTATCCTTAACAATTTTAAATAAATTGCTGATTCTTTTAATAATGTATAAGTAGATATATGTAATATATATATATATATATATAAATACGATAAAATGCATTACTAGGATACTCGATGAATATTTTTTCAAAAAGTTGATTTTTTTCCGTAATCTAATCAATTTCTTAGAATGTCACATTAGACATATCCTTAAAATTTTCCTTAGTTGTTGAAATAACATATTGATTTTATTTTTATGATCACTGTGTTTCTTAAATGATCTTCGTTGTCTTAAATACACTATATCGGTTATGCAAATGGTTTTCATACATATAGTGCAAGCATACAAACATGACGCCTTTCTAAGTGTATGATAGCATGCGTGTTGGCGTTCTTAAGTTTTTTTTTTTGTGCATCTACTCACAATAATTCACTAATGTGCATCTACTCACAATAATTCACTATTGTGCATCTACTCACAATAATTCACTATTGTGCATCTACTCACAATAATTCACTATTGTGCATCTACTTACAATAATTCACTATTGTGCATCTACTCACAATAATTCACTATTGTGCATCTACTCACAATAATTCACTAATGTGCATCTACTCACAATAATTCACTATTGTGCATCTACTCACAATAATTCACTATAAAATATGTGGCATTCTTTTATTTAACAAACGTTTGACGTGTTCGTCTCTGATTTTTCTTACCATTTACATTAGCTTTTAAAAATGTAATGTAGTAAGCAAAGGCAAACACGTAAAACGATTATAAAATATGTGAATGCTATAATATATGAATTGTGAGGTCCAGAATCAAAACCAGACATGTCCACTTTACATGTGTAATGTAAGGATGATGTAGGAGTGTGCGTGTGTGTATATGTTGATGCGAATCAGAAGGATTTGACAGGTTTTATGAATAACGAAACTGCTTAATGTGTGAGTGGTGGATGTCCCAATATTTATTCATCACTCACATGTCCGATTGATAATTGCGAAATGCCAGAGCAAATTATGTGAAGGAAAAATTATAAACGGTTAACACTCGGTTTACTGAGAGGCACAATTTACAAATATGGAATGATTAAGCTGTACATGCGAATAGTTTACGGAAGCGTTTCTTGTCGAAAGGTGATGTTGCATGATGTCGGCACTGGGAGATTTTACGGCTGCTGGGAGTTTGATTTCACGCTCCAGTATCTGCAGGGTGCGTTCAGTAACGCCAGGCGGCGATGATAAAAGTGAAGGCGATAGACCTCCACAATTAATGAGCACTATTTTTAACGTTCAAATGTTAGACATAATACTTACGATCTTCAACGCACTGGCTCTCCTTGTACCAATAGTCACCAGTCGCCACCCTGAATGATTCCGGTTCCGTGAATTTATTCTCAAAAGTAAGTGTACACTTTCCCCTCGGCATGGGAGTATTCTCTTCTGTCTTTCCTACCCACCCACTATAGTGCGTGTTGTGGACCGACTGTATCTGGAACTGTGCCGATCTGATAGTGTCATTTGTCCCGGAGGATCTCAGAAGATTCTGAGAACATACTTCATCAGTTACGTTTGAAACAATCTTCACTGAAGATCCCTGACTGATAAGGCGATATCCATTTAAACTCTCTGTGGACCACAATTTAGTTCGGCAGGATTCTGGAACTTCATTCAAGAAAAGTAATTTTATTGTATCTTTTCAAATTTAGTAATTTTGTATCGCATAAACTGTGATGTCACTAACATATTAAGTTTTATATAATAAGCATAACATAATAATTAAAAATGACAGTTTTATTGAATAATTTAATTGAAAATGATATCAGAATAATAATGTAGTGGAATACGTTTCCCTGGATAGGAAAATGTCCAAGTTTGAATCCCGGTATCACCTGAATATCTTTTCGATAAATACGATTTTCTAAATATAAAAATACCCCAGAACTATGTTCTGAAATTGCAGCATCACAAGGAAAATGTATTTTCATGAAAAGTAATAATACCAGAAGTTAAACATATAGTTCCTTCGAATTTAATAGTTAAAATGTTAATTATGTAAATAAAATCTTCTCTGTCCATACTATTATGACTATAAAAAGTATATATTTATAATATTTAAAGATTACAGATTTTAGACATTGCAAAAATTTCATCAGCTTCATCAATGTGTATGTACTACACGGATGTAACATGTATGTTACATGGATATTCTTACAATTTTAACAAAGTGAAAATAATAACTTACTGGTCTCCTGAAACGAGGCTTAAACCCCTGATCACCAGATCACCAGGCCAGCGTCTTAATCACTAGACAAATAAACTACTCAAAACGCAGCAAAATTACATATAAAATAATTTGCAAGCATAACTTACCAATGAGACATAACTTAACAAAATAATTGGCATCATTATCCACGACAAGGGTGTTTGATTCTATGAAGGGCAGTCCCACGCACTCCATATTATGGTGAAGAACTACCACGCTGTGGCATTCTCTTACACTTTGACACTTCTTCAGACACTCTAGAGAGCTCCAGGTGAGCCCAGAGCTGTTCTGAGACCTGAAGACGAAGACGCCATCCAAAAGTGAATTATCTTTTCCAGGTCTGGTGGCCACAATCTTCTCGAAGGTTGTGGAAAGTCCTGAGGGACATTTAAAAATGTTTGCACCTGTAAAAAAACATTCGTCAAAATTAAATTCAATATCTTTTTTGATGGATGGATATAAATAAAACAATGTTATAATTCTACTTGAGTTTATTAGCACTACTCGAGTTTACAGTAACTCCCATCGACAGGTAAAGTATTAAACTAACTACACACAAATATAGAAGACAAGACTTAGGTGGCAGACGTACAAGTAATTAGGTACTGACAGATGGAGAGGGAGGGGGCGGAGTTACTGGTGGAAGGTGGATGGGTGGTTATAACGGGAATATTGAGAGGAGAAATGATGAGTTAGAATATGTAATATTGTTTGACAAATTAATACCCGAGTTTAAATTCCTTTTGTTTTAAACATTGTTTTATTTATATCCATCCATTATGATGAAACCAATTATATCAATAATATATTTTATATCGTTGCCTGTTGACATATTGAGGGCAGTTCAAATAGTCTAAGACAAACTATTATCGATAATTAGAAATTAAAATGATAACGAATTCCGCTAAAACTTGTTGCACTAAGTGCATTTATTATATATATTTAAATTGCGATATTGCTATCGCCACGACTACGAAAATTAAATATGAAAGTAATGTCAAGAAAGTAATGTAATAAAGCCAAACAAATTTATTTGTAAATAAATTAAATACAATAATTATTTAATTTACTTTTTAATAATATAAATATAATAAATATGAATTAAATATATTAATTATAAAGATATACATATAAAATCAATTTTATCGAAAAATATTGTTGTTGCGCCACCGGGATTCGAACCTGGATCTCTTTCCTAACCGGGGAAGGTGCTTTATCCAACTAAGCTACAGCGACATTATTTTTAGCGACAATTTTCGACCCTATATGTTACCTTTTTGATATTAATACATTTAATCGTTCCATCATTCGACAGAGCCATCTACCTTCTTTTTACAGAATCTCAAATACCTTTGAGTAAACTGATAGCAAATGCCAGAATTATCAATTCATTTTTATTAAATTTTGGACACATTGATACAACTTTATTATTTAGGATAACACATTCTTATTGTGAAGTTGTAATTATTCAGAACATAGGTCTGAATAATTACAACTTCACAATAAGAATGTGTTCTCCTAAATATAAATATACTTACAAATTTGTTGTAATATTTAGTAATTTATATTTTTAATAATAGGAATTATTACTGAATGAACAAACTTTATAATATGTTAATATATCGTGCGTATTATTTACTGATTGTATCAATCTTAATTATTTTCTAAATGTAAACCTTCACAGTATCTACGTCAATGGGAGCAGTTATTTTTTGTGTTCTCTATTCTCTATTCTGTATTCAGAATCATATATCTTAGACCAAGGTAACTATATAGTTTTTGAAGTTGTAAAAAAATGTTTTATAAGGCACAAAATTTCATTTAAAAACTGATAAATCTTGTTTAAAAATATACTATCCCAAAAGAGTCATGAATAATAAATAAGATGTAATATTTAAATTGCCTGAAAATGTTCGTCCGCTAAGGTGTATTTGTACAATCGCTATTTACACTTCCTTAAATATTTCACCAGTCAACATACGAACTATACTCATTTCTTGAGTTATCTCAAAAATATTTTTTTTGTGTTCACATTTTTTACATTTTCTAATTTAGTTATATATTTTGTTATACTTTTAAAATCAGCAATGTTATCTTTGTGGTTAAGATTCATATTTTTATTTTTTATCTTTGTTTTATTAACCACTAAAATGAGTTTAAATACATCTACCGGTTTCGAAAAATACCATTTTCTTCTTCAGGATGTCATAACTAACTAAAACATATATTGTTTCTTTGACAGAATCTATTTTTAAAAAATCCATCAAAGAAACTGTCAAAGAATTCTGTCAAAGAAACAATATATATGTACATACTAATCTTTGTTTGGAACACTCGAGTTTATTAAAATAATTTATAATACTCGTAAGTTTACTAGATATAAGTACCTAGCATTTTAGTGACTATCAAAAGACAGTAGTAATAAATAATAAAAAATATATTAAATGTAAGAAACAATTTTAAGTGTAATGGGTCACCCATAAATAATAATACGGTTTTTTCATACTCATTTTTTACAATGCTCTTCCATATTTCTGGTAGACTTGAAAAACCCTTCTTCAAAATACTGCTCCAGTAATGTTCTGACCACGTTTACAGAATTCATATTTTTTCCGTCCAAATTATTTTGATAACGACGGAATAAATGATAATGAGGTGGGGCAATGTTCGGCGAATATAGTGGGTGGGGCATCATTTCCAAAAAAATTGTTCATATGGGACGTGACAGCAAATAAGAGTACCTACACATTAACTCTCTGCACAAGATTATACTGAAAGTTTGTTGGGAATCCATTAATCCAAATTTACTGACTTTTCTGATAGCACGCAGGTATCAATGAATGGTTGAACGACCAAATCCAAGCTTCTCAGCTAGTTCCTAAACAGTTATGACAGGATTTTGTTTCACCAAGGTTAGCAGAACGTCCTCGTCGAACTCTACGATGAAGTTTGTCTATTAGGCTGTAGTTTCTGAAACACTGGCTTACGCTTATTGTCCGATCCCCATATACTACATTAATATTTCTCGCACTTTCCGTTGCGTTGTTGCCTTTATTAAATTCATAAAGCAAAATATCCCGAATGTACTTCTTTGTCACATCCATTATATGTAGATTTGAAAAAATAACTGTTAAAATTAAACTGCAGTCTTCAAAACTTGCACTTAGAATAAGTTACTACCTGCTATAAAAGCAGGTAGAAATTAAACCTGCAGGTAGTTTATCTCATCCCCCTCCGACTTTTAGTTCATGTAATTGAAAAAACCACATTATTTATGGGATGACCTAAAATATATTATATGATTCACTATATCTAGGGAATGCTTGTGATTGTCACAAAACGGGAAAGATATAGAAGGAGTATCCGAACCTCTGATTACAAATGCGAACAGAAAAAAGATAGAAAAATCTGCATCTACATGCTCTAGAAGTAAAACGCTCATCTAGTGATCAAGTAGTCGGTGGTTTGATCTAGTACCTCGAAGATCTATAAGATAATTCTAGCACGAGTTTGATGTTTAGCGCTTCCCTTAGTATTTTTATGTGACTTGTTTCACACTTTATAAATGAAATATTACCAGATTTACATATTTCACCACACGATTTACATATTTCATTACTCCTTTAAGGTTCCGAGCCTCTTATACATGAAGAGAAAAATCACTTCGTTCATATAAATATGTAATTTGAACAATATTGTCTTTAATGATGATTCGAATGTTAAAGACGGGAGGTATATGCTTCCGACATGAGATAATAACAATGGCTTAGAATTTTTAGATGGAACTCTGTTGAACGGGATATCTTTTTTAATTTCAGTATATTTTTTTATTTTGTGTATAAAGTAGTAGCAAAAATAGGTAAATTTATATAAAATATATATATTTTTTAAATATTTTATTCTTTTTTCTTTTCATATATATCTTTTTGACTTTCACGTAGGTTATTTTCAATTTAAAGTATAAAAATTATTAAAACTTGGCAATTACGCCAGTAATGATCATTAATCTACCTAAACTGTAGATTATTTAACTAAAACAATATAAATAAATAATAAAAAAAACTCTTTGTTTAAAACCGCTATTTATTGATAAATCAACGTGTTTCAGTACCTTTGGTATCTTCTTCAAGAAACAATGTATACTATAATTAAAAATTCAAGCATAGATAAAAACTATTTTTTTAGTATACATTGTTTCCTGAAGAAGATACCATAGGTATTGAGACATGTTGATGTATCAATAAATAGTGGTTTTAAACAGTGTTTTTGTAATTATTTATTTATTATGTTTACACAAAGTAATTTGGCTAATATTAAAGAATTAAAACAATATATACTAAATGAACTGACAAATATAAATAATTACTTAAAAACCCAACGATATAATTTTTTTTTTTAATATATCATCACTATTCTTGGCTGTCTCGCTGTTGGAAACATTCAATGCATTTTCCCTTATGATGCTTCAATGCCAACATATCTATTTTAAAGGAAAAGTTTTAAAATTTCAAAATACTTTTCAACACTTGCTACAACAGTATCGTTCGAGTGAACTTTTTTTTATTTGTTTTTTTGAGGTTAGGGAAGAGGTGAATATTTGATTGTCATGTCAGGTGAATAAGGCGAATTGTGCATCGATTATTTACCAGCGCAATCATTGGAACTGCTTTTGTATGAACCGATCCACAATCCTGGTAGAAATAACGTATTTTGTCACCAATCCGAGTCTTTTCTTTGTAATTCCTTTATTAATTCGGTTATGAGGCTAACGTTTAACTCTATTTATTTTGTTGCCCTTATCCATGTAGATAACGACCTAATAATTAAATTATTATACTTCCAGAAAACTGATGCCATTGGCATTCTTCAGAGGCGGTAAATCGTTATAACGTTAATATTGCGATTGTTATTTGGATTATTGATGATAGCAGTAGATCCAGGTCTCGTTCACAGTCACAAATCATGCCAGAAAATAGTCAAGATTAGTCTTGAATAAAGCCAAACACGTCACTATAATAAAAAGCGATGACTTCTGAAGGCAAGAATGTCGTGCTTGATATTTGCAACTAATCGTGGAAGAGGAGGAAAATGACCGAGTGATTGGGTTGAGTCTGTTTTTATTCGCATAAAAAAGAATCGGCTAGAAAGTGTGAGAACTATGGGACCGTGTTACTTGTTTCATATACCACCAAAGTCATGCTACGAGACAAAATAAAACGTGCTAAGAGACTGAACGAAACATTATGTTGATTGAAGAAAACCCCAAAGGCTCCCACCCTATCCCGGAATCGTTGTGAGAGTTGTGCACTCCCAATTCGATTCCAATCAACAAAGCAACGCTTGCAATAATTAACAGAAACTTTAAAACCTTTCAGAATATATTTATATGTTAAGTTCGATTAGTTATGTTCCGGCAGTTAGTTAACTAATACCTTGTGGCTTTTTTGTTACATACTCGTAGTACAATTAGCAAACACATCTTAATTACATTTGGTCATTTACTGATATATGTTAGCACCGGTATCATCGTATCAAAGTCACACATGCACAATATTCATCCGTGCGGTATCAATTTGACGCGAGACATTATGTTTGCTAGGTCTCTCTAGCTACCGCTCTTCCCGATATCGTCCATCCCAGTAACCCCCAGCCGGAGACCCACACCTTAATAAATCCTTGGAAAAGTTATAGATTTCTTTAATTTTTGAATAGGTCATCATTTTGCGGAGTCCGATGACTTATTCCTTCTAATCCCGCAATTGTTATCTCACGCGCATCATTCACAATCACACATTCCAGAGAACACACCACGGTCAAGTCATATGTCGAAGATCTTGATTGACAAATATTCTAGAAAAGAAAAGGAAAGAGAGCAAAGAGAGAGATAATATAAAAAAAATAAGAATTTCAAGTGCCACTATTATAATGTTTTGTTGACTATAAAAAGGCATTTGACTGCATAAATTGAGGTTGTTCTTAAGGCATGCAATAATACATGTATCTCTTACGGAATATGCATGTTTCAACATTAAAATTAACATGTTGATTAAATTGCTTGTTCAGAATACACGAAAAAGTAAAAATAAGTCAAATGTGGACATACAATTATTTATTTTTGAGGAAAGTATTCGCTAACACCGTCGTAAGTCACGGAAAGCGTGTCAGATTACAGTACATCGCCGGTAGAAATTTCCCTTTCGCTTGTACGACTACTGTCCCACATATTACGTTGAAGGTGATAAGCGCTATCTGACTCTGTTTCGACATACAGACATGTAAAAGCATCCAACACTGTTTACGGTGGAATAGAAAATATGTCAGGATGTATCGTTTAGGTAAATTTTCAATTTTAAAGACTGAAACTTACACCCAGTTTGGTGTGACGAAATCAAAGTGGAGATAAAATATAATATATGGAGGTTTATGCAGAGCGTATAGCATTTTTTTATATATTATATATTTATTAAGATCAACTTACAAAGATCTGACTGCTGGTTGCTGACTGGACTAGACTAATAATTATATTCATGTAGCTTCCGAATCATATATTAAATTATATTTTTAAAATAATCAAAATATATACAGGGTGTATCAGACCTAGTTCACAATATTTTATGGGTGGATGCCTGACTACATTACGAGTCGAAAATTTTCAAGGAATGTGTGCAAATTTTACACCGTTATGTAAAACATTATTATTTGAAATTTTAAAGTACTTCGAAATAAATATTTGGAAAATTTATTCATTATTAACCTATATCTTTGCTTCGAGTTCTAAATCATCAAACAAAAAATAACATAGCAGCTCGAAATTTGATGTCCTTTAATTTTTTGTAATCAATAAAATATTTAAATTTATTTAAACAATCGCATAATTACGATTTTTTTAAATACTTATATCTCTGACATGGTTGAGATTAGGCATACATTCCTTGAACATTTTCAACTCGTAATTTAGTCAGATATCCACCCATAAAATATTGTGGACTAGGTCTGTTACATTCTGCATGTACATTATATTTTTTTCATAATGATTTATTATCTTGTATTCTATCAACTTTACATTTTCTATCCGCTGCTGAATGAAGGCCTCCCTATGTGTCCACTTTAATCTATCCAAATGTAAAGAAAACGCAAATCCTGCGCCGATAGGATCTAACGAACGAAATGCGCGATCTCCGGGACGCGCGTCTTACGGATTGGATTGGAAGGGGGGGGGGTTAAAGGAAATAAGGGAACCTGTATATAAGGTTCAATGATGGGATAGGAGTTCCAGTCGAAGGACCAGTGATCTCGGGGAACCGGGAATCTGAAGAACTGTTCGCCTTACTTTGTGTATGACGCCTCCGTCCCTCCTGCAGTCGCCGCTGAGAATCACACAACGGCACGCGGATGGGCAGATCTCCGCTTCCGATTGAAGATGGCAATATCACAACTTCACCCGCGGCACACACAAAAACAAATATCACTGTGCACACAAATCACAGGATCACAAAAATACAGTGCTGGTGCACTGGAGCTGAACGTCCACGAATCCTATCGTGATGTCGAGATCAAACAAATATCGGTCTAGTTGACATCTGCTAAAGTCAAGGTCAAAACTTATACTGACAAGACAAGCATGAGAAAAGAATATAATAGAAAGGTGTCAATAATATGGGTCGCGACCAATTCGCAAGACGCGCCAAAATGTGGTTTACGAATCCGGAACAATATATATATACACAGGAAGATAAAATTACTTTAATATAGTCACTAAAGTATCTACTGAAGAAACTTCCTCGTACCGAAATAATTTTAGGTTAAGAATTCTTACGTTGCATATTCAGCAATCAAAAAACTTTTCTAAATAGATTAATCTCTTCTTAACATCCGTTTTTACTTGCCGCCGCTTAGCATCAACACGCGTATTTATTGTTTGTCTGACATTTTTCTGCTAGTAGTAATTTGTTGTCTAAACAGTAAACATTTCCTTAACCTTCGTACCCGAGATGTTTTAAATTATCCTACATCAGCCAAAGTACGTCATAATATGTAGGTACACCGCAAAACAATGCATTGTTCTATTGAATTTTTCTGTTTTGTATTCCGCATAACATTAAAAATATATTATGATCGTGATGAATTATGTCGTTGATGTTGACAAAATTTAAAACATTATTAATTATAAACATGTTTTTTTTTCTTACTGTAAAATGTACCTATATGTTGCCAATATCTTGTTAAGTATTCTAGGACACGTGTGAGGTAAGGATTGAATGTCATGAATTCGAAAGTTATGTGTGTGAGATCCTGGTACCCCTATAAATTACATCAGCACTCACATGTTCTTTTGAATATGATCGCGAAGTATATGTGTATGTGTGTGGCCAGAGCAGGTTGAACCAAAAATACTACTTATGTGATGATCATTGCCCAGCTACAGTTAGAAGTTAATACAGTAAAAAGTCTACAACGAGAAGCGTTTGCTAGTGTTTTTGACGGAAGATGGCCGTGAGAGAAGTGGCGCGTAGGGACTGGCTTCTCAGGCGGCTGCTGGCGCATATTATTGTTGTCGGTACCAAGCGCGTTTTTGAGGCTAATGAGAGCCTAACTTTACACCCTGGTATCTGCAAGGTGCGTTCAGAGGCCATCTGCGGTGTTGCTGATTGTCAAGGCGATATGCCTTTACAAGTATTCAAATATCAATATATTTAAGATATTTTGAATTTGGTTTTCTAAATCGATTCGTTTATAACAGAATTTTGTAGATAATATCATGTTAAACGCATAAAAATATTTAATTAGTTCATAATGTCGTACAAAAAGTCGAGCTGAAAATAAAAAAAAACTTTAAAGTTCCTTTATTCAGCGATATTACATACCGTACTAGCAAGGAAAATAGAATTAGGTAAGTACTCCTTTTACGTTTACTGCCTCACAGTAACTATTTCCATAAGTAAGAACTGCTCATATTAGGTTCGAGGTAACTCTGAATGCAACCTACACTCAACTTTTCTTCAAAAACTCGACTCGGGGGTCTAGTATCAAAATTATATTATACACAAAACGCGGTTTTGAAATAACTTTAAAAATTTGTTCTTTTTAAAACACAGCTGACACACATTTCATATAATATACGATTATGGTTCATTTTACAAAAATAACTTTTATAAATATCATCAATTTAAAATTATAAAAACTACATTTATATTTATTTAGTAATTTCAAGTACTTTGACTGCTGATAGATTATGATTATTTTATAAAAATAATGAATATGATTTCGTTAACAAAAATGGAAAAAAATGAAAAATGAATATTTTCATTATATTTTGCTGTAAGTATTACCTTTGGTAAGCTGACTGAGAAAAAGAACTGGAGCAGGATGGGAGGGTCTAGGAACTGGACAAGAGTGACCAGAGATAGGAGTCGGTTGAGAGCACTTGTGGAAGAGGCTAAAACCCACCCTTCCGTGAAAGAAGAAGAACCTTTGAATAAATAAAAAATTGTGCTAGCACAAAAAAAGTTATGTTATGTGCATGGAGAAGTTACTTTAAGACTATGGCAGTATCAGAATTTTTTGTTATTTTTCTGTCTCGAATTTTTTATGTTTTTTGATGATGACAAAATAAATATTGATAAAATTCAATCGGCGTTTAACGACACAAAAGAATTCTAATAATTTTAACATATTGAAATCTAGCGTTAAAAACCATTTAAAAAAAATTGGATACATTAATAAGTTCGATATTTAGGTACCACATGAACTCAAATAAATTCATCTCACTAAGCACATTGATATCTGTGAAACGTAAAATAAGCGATCAATTTTTGAAATGTATGAGAACATACAATGTAAAATGGATAATATATAGTTTAATAATGATTTGTATCTAATAAAAAATTCACCTTTGATTTACATAGAAAAAAGCGTAATTACTTTTTAGCTAACCCAAAATATTTTTATGACTACAGTTTCAAGAGGTGTAGTCTCTCTCATCAACACATGTAAATGACAAATAAATATAATTTGACGATCTGTAGGGATAAAGAGGTGGGGCATGTAAGAGAGAGGGGTTCGGAAGTTTTTAATGAAAATGTGAAAAGTAGGAGTGAAGTATTTAGGAAAGAAATGTTAATTATTTTGTATTTCGATCCATGTTAATCATTATATGGTACCGAGTGGAAAAGTTTAAATTGATGGCTGTCGGAAGAGTGATTAGTTTCAATCGTGTGATTAGAAAATTCCGAGAAATTATTATTTTTCAGTCAACCGAGATGTTCTTTGATTCTAGTATTTCGGTTTTTTGCGGTTTGACCTACATATTTTTTGTCACAACCTCCACAAGTTATTTCATAAATCCCACATTTTTCTAATATATCTTTTAATATTAGTTTTGGATTTCACCGTAATATCGTTTGATATTGATATTTGCATGAAACGCTGTTTTTTCCCCTGTGTAATTTAACTGAAAATTGAACCAACGTAGCTATGTATATTTTTTTTTTCTACCCTTATATTTTTATATTTTATATTCTAAAAGCGTAATCAATGTATTATATTAGATACGAGTAGCGAAACAATCATGAATAATTCATTAAATACAGTAAAATTTGTGCTGAACAATTTCCATAAACACGCGGAATATCACGAGCAATTGTGCATTTTATCATGAACGTTATAAACTATTATAATGGATCGTTTCTCACGACTCAACTTGCAGCACATAATTTTGAGGAAGTTGTTGAAGAACCTCTGTTGATTTTCACTGAAACCATTAATAATTTCTGTACTTGGGGCGGGATACAAAGACAAGCAACACACAAATTACTCATGTACTAATTAATAAAATGTCTATGCGGTATTCCAAAAACATTTAACATATAGCCATTTTACTAGTATAAAATCGAATACAACGAGGCACAAATGTATTTTTCTACACTAGTACGGGTGAGTTGTTGCTGTTTAATATTCTCGAAACTCTTCAGTATTAATTGCGCATAATAAGATATTCATTAAGGCTTACATTTCAAAAATAATTTGCTTGCATTTTTCACAAAAATGAGGGATTTTATTATTCATTTGTACCAGAAGTTATAAAATAAATTTGATTTTTTTAAAAACCATTACTTAGATAGAACATTCACACTAATGAAAAATTAATAAACTTATTGTTATTTGACATAATTAAGAAAATACAAGCATTATAAGAAAGACCGCGACCATTAAATTTATTTTCAGCGTGCCACAAAATTGCCTTAATATAGAAAATTCTTGCATATACGAAATATATTACGGAGACAAATTTTCATTGAATCAAACATGTAATTTTAATAATGTACAATACTCATATTATAAAAAAAATGTTAAAATTTCAAATAAATTTAATAAATTTAAAAATTATAAAAATTAATAGAGTTATAAACCATTTTAATTTGCAGTACTTATGATCAATTTTCGACGTTTTCAAAACACTGTGTTAGTGAAAACAAATTATTTTAAATAATACATTATATTTACTTACATGCTTTGAGGCTTCAGTTACTATTTAAAATCAAGATTTATATCAAAAACACAATAATTTCTTACTAAATAATATTTATTTCAAAACGCTGTTTAAAAAACAAAATTGTTTCGTATCCTCCCTATTCTCCTAATCTTGCACCATTAGATTTTTATATTTTCCGCTCTCTATCCAATAATCTTCTTTAATAACAAAGTTGCTTTTCAAAATTGGCTTGATTATTTTTTCACCTCCAAACTGCTGGATTTTTTCGGGCACGGAATCTAAAAACTACAAAAACGCTGGTAGTTTTTAGTAAAAAGTCAATTGTAAACAATGCAGATGAATATATTACTATTTTTTTTAATTTAAAAAATAAATTTTAAATTTAATAAAAAATTTAAAATGTATGCATCAACCCAATAATTTTGTTCACATCTTTAATTCTCGTACCTACTAATAATAGCTAAATAACATGCTTTCTTCGAAGTGACGCCATCTAAACATAATACATATTAAAATTCTATGTGTGTCGGGTTCAGTTTATTGAATTCCAATTCCATGCTATTTCAATGCAATTAACCTTTTCTTATTTTTAGTGAGTTATTGTTTTCTTACAGGCACCAAAAACTTAATATATTATGTTAGGAGAACACATTCTTATTGTGAAGTTGTAATTATTCAGAACAAAGGTCTGTGATATTTTAAATATGAATTAAATATATTAATTAGAAAGATATACATATAAAATCAATTTTATCGAAAAATATTGTAATTGCGCCACAAGGATTCAGATCGATGTATATATGTATATCTTTCTAATTAATATATTTAATTCATATTTAAAATATCACAGACCTATGTTCTGAATAATTACAACTTCACAATAAGAATATGTTCTTCTAATAATAAAGTTGTATCATTGTGTCCAAAATTTAATAAAAATGAATTGATAATTCTGGCGTCTGCTATCAGATTACTCAAAGGTATTTGAGATTCTGTAAAAATAAGGTAGATGGCTCTTTCAAATAATTGATCGATTAAATGTGTTAATATCAAAACAGTAACATATAGGTTCGAAAATTTGTCGCTAAAAATATTGTCGCTGTAGCATAGTTGGATAATGCATCTTCCCCGGTTTGAAAAGAGATCCAGGTTCGAATCCCGGTAGAGCAACAACAATATTTTCCGATAAAATTGATTTTATATGTATATATTTCTAATTAATATATTTAATATATTATGTATATATTTATTTTCAAAATACTTTTACGTGTCTGACAACACGTTTCCATGCATTTATGCTCTTGAATAATCGTATGCGTATGAATTTTTAATATTAACAGTATGTGGATGGACATTATCATGCTGAAATATCACTGGATTGTTGGAAATGAACCTCAGAAGCTATGATTACATTCCTTGTAAGTAATTCATAGTCGTAATAATAATAGTATTCACATTATGCTTTAACTCCTCGGTAAAACTCAAACAAAAGGATATGTCGGAATTGCTCATTTGTTGTACTTGAGACTCCATTTTTCCAATCTATGTTACTTTTCTTAAGCCAACAATAAATTAACACAAATATTCTAGAAGTTGAAAAATTCAAGACAAACTCATAAATCAAATTATGGCATTAAAATGACATTGACATACGTCAAAAACATTTTCCAAATCACTCTTGCCTTGGAAAATAAAAATGCATTGAAAAAGTTTATCTTGACAATAAACGTACTTTAAATAGTCTGTAAGAAAATGCTAGTGGCTTGATGGTACGAAATAATATAACAAATGTGTTATTGCTTATGTAAAATATACCAGAATTTCGTCAGTTTTTAAGCTCCCACTGCTCACTGTAAATTTAAATGTAATATATCAAATTTATCTGCAGGACCGTTTCTAGGTATTTTGACACCCTAGATAAGAACTGAATAATCCCGCTCCCTCCCTTTTACTACCATCACTTTCTCCCCCTGGCATCCAGGCTAGAAGAATAAATACATTAGTTATAAAAGAACTTGTATTCAAAAATAAACAATAAAGAACATTAAACATTAAATAACTAAATAAGCACTGTTGATGATATTTAATTACATTTTTTAATTTCTCTCCTCTAACTTCAATAGTATTTTGGGTTCTTCATCATAATCCAATGGTACCTTCCTTGCCGTTAGTTTAACAAAGTCTTTAATACGATCTCTAATATCAAGCTGGTAAGCCATGACTTATACTACTGAAATTCTAGCTATTTTTTTTTTATAACTAACTTGCTCCATTTTATCGCCCCTTAAATTTTGCCGCCCCAGGCGGCTGCCTAGTCTTGCCTAATGGTAGAAACGGCTCTGCCTAGTTTGCCCTAAGGAGTGAAAAAAGTTATTCTGTTGTCATTAAATAGCGCTAGAAAGTTGTTGTTTTGATAATTATTATTATTATACCAACATTATTATTATATTATTATACAACAGACACATCTCCATAATCTGACGAGCATTTTCAATAATATATTATAGTATTAGAAATTAGAACAATTTGAAAAATAGAACAAGTGATAGAAAATTTTGACAGCAATTACAAGTTCTAAATGATTATGTTTATGTATATGTATTTTAAAAATTAATTCTATATTTATATCTTACTTCTATAACTTTACATTATTTTACTTAAATACTCCCCAATTCAAACATGAGAATCGATTTATCTATTGAGTTGGGTAATTTTGTGTTAAAAAAAATATAATTAATAAGTTACGTATATACAATACATGTATAATAAGTGTAAAATAAATTTAAATAAAAAAATATATAAAAGTAAAGAAACGAACCTACTCCCCCTACTCTTACTTACGTAGGGAGTAAAAACTGAAAACATGTTAAGATAATCATTGGGTAGATGGCTTGTAGAGTTGAGGGTTGAAGAAGACAAATCACCGATAGTTCAAACTTACAAAGATATCTTGGCTTGTTTGAAATGTCGTAAAAAGTGGGTACAAAAATATCTGCGATCAATTTTCATCACACACGTTTTATGGTTCGAGTTTCCTTACGACACCGACGCTACCAACAAGAGAAGAATGTAAACCTCGTTTTAATATATTTTCGTAATTTAAACTCGTAAATCATTTATCTCGGAACATGAGAATGGTACACACTCGTATCGCAAGTTCGTCAACTAATTATACACATTAATGTTTCAATTAGGTCGTGATACGAAAGGTGGCGGGGCACAACGATGAAACGGCTACCAAGTGCCAAAAAACACAGTGGTGTCGATTTTAAAATTAAAATCGATTGTTTTATTTGTGTTGATGAACACATTTTTAAGTGATTACCATGCACCATTTTATCTTTCATGATATAAATACATATTTTTCCATTGATATACTAATGTTATGGTAAGAAAAATAATAATAATAAAAAATTGTGTTGATATTATTTTAAGAATTAAAATATTTTTTTTAAAGTATTTAAAAAAAAATAGGTAAAAAATATTAAAGACAAACTATAAAAGAAAAAAAGTGATCCCAGTTTGGTTAAGTTCACCGTTTATATTTTATTTTATTAACGATAATAATTGTACTATATTATTCGTCTCGTGTCCCCAAATTTCAACACTTATATATTAATTAATTTAAAATTTCTAGTGGAACATGATATTTTCTATAGCGTATGTCTGTAATCTAAATGCAATGCTATGAAATGTGTTTTTTTAAATCTAAAAAAAAAAAAATTATTTCACAAAAATCTCACCAAATTTGTTATTTTAAGCAAATACATTTACAAATTTTACCACTGCGATAGGTCACCTCATATTGTAGTGGTATTTCTATGAATTGTATATATACATATAGGTACAAACTACCAGGTAAACCAGATACTAAAAAATTGTCCTTTTAGAAGTCTCAATAATCGAGGAGCTTGTATGAGTAGATGTATGTAAGTGGATGAGGCGAGAATTGTGTGTCAGGACAGAAGAGTGTGACGCTCTATCCTCTCTGCCTACCTCCGAGGGGAAACAGCGTGATGGTATGTAAATTAAGGTATAAAGCATTATTTTATATACCGAATATTGCAAGTAGCAACTAATTTGATCATAGTTTATTAATTCTTTAAGTGGTACATGAAACTTCCTGGACAATGGGTGTCATGTGAAAACTAGTTATTATGATATGCACTCGGAATATAGGCATAAAAGTAACTTTTTAAAACTACATTACCGCAAATAAAGCGAAGAAAGTCAGTTAACAATTAGTGATGTTTACACGAAATATATGTCACATCAATTTTCTTTTTCAAACCAAATGTGTAATATAGTAACAAATGTGAAAGTATCGTGGAAGTTCTAGAAGTATCTGGGACGAGACTTGAACCCTTGACTACTTCATCACTTTCGAATAATCTTACCGTTTGAACAAATAGGCAAGTCTATAATAAAAAACAAGATAAACTGACTGATTTAGTGTCACGAGCTATGATAATCTTTTAAATTTGCTACCAACACTAATGTTTAAAATACAAGATTTCAATATTTTTACCAATTTAATATGTATAAATGTAAAATAATGAACTCACCCGATAGGAACCGTAATAAATCCAGTAGAAACAAAATAAAATATGTCTTATTCGTCATCTCCAAAGACAAAGTGTACAAATAAAATGTTTAACACTTTAAAAAGTTCTTGAAACAGATTAAAAATCACACATAAAACACATTTTAATTATAAGAACGCGAAATTTATTTGACCGTTATTGTCATGCGATGTGAAAACCAGTTGTTGGACTCATAAAAAAAAAATATTTTTGCGATAAGAACGTCGCTAAGTGAACACTAAAAAAAATTTATTCACAAACTTTTTATAATACACTCATACTTTTATGATTAACTACTGATAGATTTTTATATTTACATGTGTTTATATCAATAAATCAAACATTTTCGGTAGTATGAAGATTTTTCCGACGTATCTAACATATTGATGGAATAAAAATAATCATTAATACCGTACATAATTATTATAATATTATACATCTTTATTTGGGCAGTTTGGACTCTAATTTAATCAGCTGGGCGAGAATAGTCAGTAGGAGAATAATGTATTAACTTCCTGCGACTGTGACGAACCAATGTTCGCGCGGGAAAAATATTGCGACATGTTTACTATATCTGATCATAATATGCGCGATAGGTCCTGTGCAGTTCATCAATTACAATTAGAAAAATTACGGACTATCATAAATTTGTAACTGAAGTTAAAAAAATATGTACACAGACTAACTGAAACATAAATTAACTCGAATATACTCCTTCTCTATACACGAGTTTTACTCTCATAGAGAAGAAACAAATGTTTAAATATATATATATATATATATATCCACTGATTATTGAAATTGCATTATATTTTTAATATTAATAAAAAAAAAAAAAAAATAGGGTGTGAGTACTAAGACTGTCGGAAAATTGAATTCGCAAAAATAATAACGTTGCTGTGGCGTCATCAATCTAATAATGCAACGTCATTGTTTGGAACCATAAACATATAATTTTATGACTCATGAAATGTGAGATCTTGTTATGTATTTATCCGGAACACTTGTGTCAGAGATGTCCGTTCTGAATGATCTTGGATAATGACCAATCCGCGTTCTAATACATCTTTGTTATTTTTATTGTTTCCTAATGTTATGTTAAACGTGTAATACAATAAGGAATTAGTAATTAATGTAACGCAAGTTGATACCCGATACTCTGAGTAGACTTCGACGCGTAAAAAGAAACTACAAAAAATATTTAACTATATTAACAGATTAATAAACACGATTACGATATGAGAATTCACTAAGATAATCGAAATATGCTGGCAATATCGTTCTAATTATACAATATTTAGTGAAAACTGAAAGAATAATACATCAGCTGTAAAAATAGACATATTAAATTAAATCATATAAAACCAAAAGTAAAGTCTCCAAAATAACAATATCAAATATCTCTAGAATGAAAATTGGGCATTGCCAGGTAGCCTCACATTTATTCAGATTGATCCTAATAGATTCCCCAATGGCCAAATCCATGACCAAATCTTTTTTGTCTGTCCATTGTGGATCACAGTTTTTTTACAGTAATCTTATCAATGTTAATTTTCAACTCTCGGTTAACTTGTGTCATCTTCTTTCCCTGAATTCGCCACATTTAATCTATGTAAATACATATTGTTTGAACGACTATGGTATTGAATTGTAATATAATATTTCCTATTCTATATAATTACTGTACTTTATTCAATAAAAAATGTTTTAACTTGATTAATGGCACAAATCACTCTTAAAGGGTGAATTACCCATTTAAAAGAAGAAGAAGAAATCATTTAAAAAATAAGGCTTTGATTATTTTTCAATTCGGTCTTTTTTATGTAGCTTTGCGTGCACGGAAGACATTATTTTACATCAATATCCTTACTATTTTCAAAGTTACGCCTTTATGACACGAAATAGGACTATCTCGGTGGTCTTCTGGACAAGCCTTGACCCGACTTGGGGCACGATCGCTCGGTCACTGAGCCAATGTTTTGTTGCTAATCTTAACGAGAACGTAATTTTATATTTTAACTAAACACAAAATTATGATTATGGTTATTTAGTAATCTAATAAGATGTTGCCACGCTGAAATGTACGCACGTTGACATTTTGTTTCGTCGAAAACGCGTCACTAACAAAATTGTTGCAATACAATGTGTGTTCAGAATGGAACAGAAGTTTTCAATCAATCAGTAGTTTTCCCGTGTATTTGTAAATGAAACGTATCTACTTCCCAATACCGCAGCGACGACCTTCCACCCGTCACGCCACCCGGATAACGTCGACTGATTACGCGCGAAAAATTCAAATTCGATCGCAAGTCAGTTTACCCGCTCGATTGGTTCGTGTTTTGCCGCGCTCTGTGGAAGCGACCGACGGCGTTAAACGCGTTATCGACAACTACTGCCGCTGGCGCTGGGAACGAGCGAGACCCGACGAGAGTCGGCAAATTCGCTGCCGATATATCGTTGTTACTCTGGGAACTGCTGCAACAATGTCAGTTGCAACAATAGCTGTGACGCGCCACACCAGGGGATTGAGTTTACACTTTTCCGAGATCTAAAACAAAAAAACAGTGAAATATACTAATACAACCTAGATTCACATCAATTAAATAGTGAATTAGGTCATATTAAACATGTTCTTAGGTTTTCACGGCAATTCGGAAACTTCTGTATACAATTTTCTGAGCTAATCTGTCGCGTATATCTGACCTTTCTGGCCGACGTTTCGAATCCCATCAGAGCTGATGTGATGTGTGACTGTTGGTTTTGTGATTAAGTGCTGGCTTGCAGTATCGTGTCAAAAGCACGATATTTGTTATAAAAACCTCGTGATATCCGGCGTTTCAAAGCCATAGGATTCAAAGAGTCTGCGCAGACAGTGACCCGAAAGTAGATGGAACTTGCACATAATACAACACTACTTATTTCACACGACACCTGTTTTCGACACGGTATTGCAAGCCAGTAAGTATCTAAAACGACTCACCCTGCTTTAGACACGGTACTGATGGGATCTGAAACGTCAGATATATACGGCAGATTAGCCTAGGTTATATTGATTAGGATTTATTAATTATTGTATTTTTATATTATTTTTGTTACCTATTTGAGATAAAATAAAATATAAACTAGACCCGCGCAGAGTATTAGATATTTCAGAATACAAATATATTCAAATGAAATAACTGAAATTATCCCCGAAGTACCTGACATAACACAGGGCTTAATTAAGGAATTTCAATTCTACGAATTTGGGACCGTTGACAACCCTGCTGTCTTATTAATGCAAGTGTTTGTTTATGTATTGGGTATCTCATAAATCGTATCCGCTTGTGACTACGGCCTAATGAGAGCCATTGTCAAGGGGCTACTTTCAATACTGATTCATCTTTTTGCATTTTTTATTAAAACATATTGTTTTGTTGTACATAATATTATATTACACAATTCTCGCTTCATGCATATTCATACATCTTCTCATAAAAGCTGACGATTACTGAGGCCTCTAACAGAACCATTCTCCAGTATCTGGTTTACCTAGTCGTACCAAGTCTTCCACCAAGTCTTCTATTTCTGGTATCATAAACACTTGCGTTATATATCTTTCTTACCATTCTCTCCCCATTTATCTGTTCCATATGACAAAACCACCTAAGTGATCCTTTCTTAATCTTACTCACTATACTAAGATCAGCTTTACATTCTTTCCTTATTTCTTCATTTTTCACTGTCATAAATATATCTGCCACGTATACGCCTAAGTGATCTCATTTTTACTTCATTCAGTCTACTTTCGTTCCTCTTCTGCCAGCTCCAGGCCTCACTTCCATATATCATACTCCATTGTGTATCGCTAGTCTTGCCTCGATTGGCAAGTTTCCGTTAGATATAATTCCATTTAAAGCGCCGTTCACTTTATTCCCTGCAGTCACCCTCCTTTCGATACAAGATAAAATACTTCCCAAATTCATAACTCATTTACTTGTTCTAAACATTCATTACCTACAAGTATTTTTCACGATGTCTTGCTTTCTTCCCTAAAGCACATACCCGTATTATTACGTCCAAATATAATAATAATAATAATAATCGTCCAAATATTATAACAATAATAATAATATGAAAATCAATTATTTTATTCTCGTATTTTTTTATTGAATCCTTTTCTATCTAGCAACATTTATAACATAAAAATTATGTTACATTTAGCTTCACAGGCCGAATTTCATTTCGGCAATTATTTGTAATAGTTGAAATCTCAAAACACACCAATTCACGGATGAAACTTTGCTCTATGAGATTTAATAGTAATGGTCAGTGTTTATGTAAATGCATTCGATAGCTGGTTCCCAGGTTTCCGATTGACAATATGGACACATATGATATATGAACTGCACTAACTTTTTTATTATCTTTGCTGTCTTTCTGGTCCGATGTTATTGTTCTTTTAGCGGGGTAAATTTCGACCGACCGAAGCGCGCACTGGTGGTTTATTTGGATCTCTGGACTGATCAAAGCACGGGATGTAATTGAACCGCCTGTCGTTTGCCGCCTTCTTGGCTCTCCGAAAAAAGGCGGCAATACTCACATATACACATGTACATTACTATAAATCAGGAAACCCAATGGTGTCAATCGAAGTAACAAGGCGTGTACTGGTTGCGAATTATTTCAGCATCGTCCTCTATGTGAGTAGAGTAGAGAGGAAATTTTTACGCATGTACCTAATATAAAATCATAAAGATAAAAGATAAAAGCCAGAGATAAAATTTTACTCTCAAAATACGCGGAAAGTAGCGGTATAGGATAACACAATATTACAAATGCTGATTTATTTAAAATTCAACTTTTTCTATTGCAGTTTTCGTGAAGCAAACTGAACAAATTGATGTACTTATATCAAATTTTACCGCTAATTTCCGCGTGTTTCGAGAAATAAATGTCACCCGTATATACGTACCATAAAGACATAGACCCATAGATGCTTGTTTATACCAGCGGTATGTATAACTACCGTATTTCGGCCAAAGACCATGTCTGGTAGACCATCAAATGATGACCTATGTCTAATTTTTAATAAATAACTGACTTACTTACCATCACTATGTTAAGAAAGATAAAATACCACACTTCTGTCATGACACACAACTCTCGACTCGTCCACATTCATATATTTCATACCATTCTTTCTTAATTCATTCATTCACTCATCAATTTTAGATTCCATCATTTTGTTCATTCTATACTCAATCACAAATGAGTTTTCCATACATTTTCGCTGGATCTTTTCTCTGTCGCTAAAAATATGTCATTCACAAAAAATTCATTCATTCTTTGGCGTCACATTGCATGACTTTTACAACCAAAAATTAATATTTTCATTAGGTCGACCGGTTCTGATTCAGAATCAACCAATAAAAAACGTTAAAATTATAATGGACTAAATTTATAATTACTACAAGAATAATTATTGTTTCCTTAGAATTAGGATGAGTCTCTTTGAATATATGTAGCGCCTAATTCAAAACTCCCTAAAACGTATTTCGGATAATTTAAGTTAAATATGCAGTTTTGTTATGTTTGTAAGCTACATACAGAACGCATTGTTTCTCGCAAGAGCCACTTAAATAAAAATTACTGGGTCAACTAACTAGGCAAACTCAATTTTTATTGTTTAGTATGATTTTGGTTATCATAACGTAGAATAGAATACGGTTTGCCAAGTGCATATTACGTATTGAAAATATTTAATATATTCCTTTTTGCTTATTTTAATAGGTACCCTTATAGGTTTATTATTATTTTGTTATTAACTCATATTTATGTAAAAAAAATATATTTTTTAATTAATTACATATTATTTCACCTTTACATAGAATATGTGCTTCTCTTTCACAGGCGTTTTAGTTTTTTTCACTTTTTAAATGCTTCGAAATATATAACTTTATCAACAACATAAATAGTTTTATTGAACAATTAATTAGTATGACCAAGGTTACCGTATGGCCCAAGATGCGGAATGGTTCTGTACCTTGGGCCATAACAAGACTTTTCGTAAAATGTCATTTCCTTGTTTATTATCAATGATAAACATATTATCACTTCTAACAATTTGAACATAAATAATTGATTATTAAGAACACATTTCATATTCAGAATGTAGGTCTGTGATATTTTAAATACTAATTAAATGTATTAATTAGAAAGATATACATATAAAATCAATTTTATCGAAAAATATTGTTGTTGTATTTGAGATTCCGTAAAAATAAAGTGGATGGCTTTCAAATAATGGAACGACAGATGTATCAATTTGAAAAGTGTAACATATAGGTTCGAAAATTTGTCGTCAATGCACCGTGTGCTGTAGCATAATCGGTTAATGCACGTTCCCCGGATTGGTTCGAATCTTGGTAGCAACAACAATATTAATACATTTAATATGTATTTATAAATAAGTTATCTAATTTACAATGAAAAACAACTAAACATTATTTGTCAATTAAATATTTTACGAAACTTTAAAAAAAAAATGGCCAAAGGTACGAACCCTTCCCCTACATGTGTTGGCTTTTCAAGGATAAAAATCAACGCAGAAACTATCAAGAAAATTTATATAATATTTTATTTTCTTTCACATTCAATTACTCTCTTTGCATGCCATAATATAATATAAAGTCCTTGAGCTATATTTGAACAATGCAGGTACATTCTACTATCGTAATATGTGACCCACTGTGTTTATAGATGTAATGGTGTCGTGTTTTCCATTTAGGATACTATTGTTTCTCATGCCAGATGCCATTTTTTAATTTAAGTTTGAAAAAGGCTAGCATATATGTCGTCACGGCTGTACAAAGTTCCTTGCAATATAAATCCAATGATTATAATTATTATTTACCCGTTTAAAAATAAGATCAACACTGCGCTAATTAAGTTAGCACGAATAAAAAATAAGTATATAATATAAGGTTTGATTAAATGGATAATTGATATAATAATTTATGAATCTGTAATGGAAAATTAAGTAATTAAATGATGGACGAAATACGCCCGAATAAAGCTCACGTTTCAAGGTTTTTTAAAAAGAGTAAATTTTTTCGTACTTTTATAAAAGTATGTTATTTGAATTTTCATAAAATTATTTGAATACGTATTTTAATAAATATTTAAAAAGTGATAAATGGTTACCTACACAATTTTTTAGAAATATTTTTATTTAACTCCAGTGTTATGGATAGATATCAAAATTTATCTACGTCTTAAAGATAGCAATCATAAAAGCACGTTGCATAACTATCATTTTTCGTTTCGGTGTATGCACAAGTTTCCATTCATTTCTCATGACACATTATCCGTTTCCTATTGCCATATGAAGTCGCTCAGGCGTTAAATATGCAAATTGTCACATCTATTGAGGATGAGTAAATTTTGGACCACTTGTATACACGATACGCGCTTCCTAGACTAAAGTATACATAAGTAAATTTGACATTGGGCAATCGATGTAATTTTCTGAATTCTCCTTAATCGTATGCTCAATGCTGAGCGTCGTGGTTCCCTGAAGTATAAATAACTCAGTGTACAATACGTCTCCACTCCTCCTGGTCTTGAGCCTTACTTACTTTACCTTACTTTCGTAAGGTAAATTTCTGAATAACAGGAGGCTCATTAAATGAATTCTAAAAACAAATTCAAATTGAACAAACATGTAGCGGTACACGAAACGAGTCCACCTACTAACATATATACAACTTTCAAAACTTTTATAAATGTGGAGATTGAGGGGTAAGAATTGGTTAACGTTATAATGTAGTGATCACTTAAGCCAGCCGAATACAGGTCGTAAGCCCTGCAATTACCCCATTCTTCCATATATTTTCCATTAAATATAACAAAAAATAGCTTTGTCTCTACGAGATATCTGAGATTTGTTTAATAACATTACCTTTGTAAGTAAAAATCCAGTATTTGTATGTTCTTGGACATATTCAAATATTGTTAAATCCAAATTTATTTATGATATTGCATCAATATTATTTGAATAGCTTGTAGTTTTATATGAGTATATATTTGGGACAATGGGGGTTGTAATATTAGGAGAACTCGAATTTCTTTATTTATTCTTAATGTACATAATGCATTCATAAGTATTTTTGTTCTTGTTCATTAGAATTTATATTAATAAACAAGATCAAAATCATCCCTTTTTACTACAACTTATCTTTCACATATTTGCTGTTTCCTTATGAATCTATGTAGTTTCTCCTCCTTTCTTATGTTTTCTGGTATTTCATTAAAAATTTCTTTGAGCTAGAGCTAAAGCCTTCTACCTGAATGGTAGTCTCAGTCTATCTTTTCTACTTGTATAACGTTCATGTTGATTTGCATCAATTCAAGTGAGAAATTGATCGGAACAAACCGCAACGAAATCATTCTCATATACTTAGGTGGAATCGTATAGGAGCATAGAAAATGAACGCATTATTTTATGTAATATTTTTTGTTGATTTAAACACATAATCTAATGTACAAATTAAAACAGAGGTATGTTTTTTGTTTAATAAAAGCAAATAAAAACAATGATTATTATAAACATAGCAGTAAATATAAAATAAATTAATGTATTTAAAAAATTAAAATTAATGGAAAATACGTCATCATAAAATTGAATTAAAAATCGATTTAAATTACAATATTTGTCATACAAATTATGTATTGGTTCAAAAACTAAGTACCCCAAGTATACTCAGAATCTACATCTCTTCAAATGTGCAATTTCAAGTACTGGTTATAAATATTAAATAAACAGATGGGTCGGTCGATTTACGCAGTAACTGTCCAAATAGTAATACTTTAATTTTAAAGAAGGTCTCATACCAACATAACAAACCGGCAATTGTGCCAATTCTGATAAAACAGAAATTATTTATGAATAACAGACGAAAATTCTGTGACAACAGTCGCTGGTGAGTAATTTCAGCGAGAAATATCTCTCAAGACAGAAAGATCAGTTGGTCGAAGAAAGTTTTTGACGCCAGTGTCTGCGCAATGTAATACAGGACGGTCCAATAGTCCCCGTGGGGTTTGAAGTCTCTCGCGTAGAACAGTCCCGGAAATTTATTATGGAAAATTACAAGATTCGGAAGGGAGCGAAAACTGTAGAACTTTACAAACCGCCGCTCCGTTGACGCTCGCACTTTATTTAATTAATGTCGAATACGCACTGCCGACGGTTCCAGTTACTCGGCGGTTTGTCACCCGGTGGCCCGGTTGCTATTGTTGCATAGTGCTACTCGCTGAATATAGTGGTAGACCACAACCCATAGTGCGCATTGCCCGAGTAAGAAATTTTATTTATATGGACAGTGGCGTAACCATACCAATGCAGCCAGTGCAGTAGTGCGTTGGGGCTCACTTTGGATAGGGGCCCAAAAAGTTCATGCTCCGCAATCCATTTGGCATTGATGTTTTTGTGAGTATCAATACCTTTCGTTAATATCCATAGCAAGAAAAGTAATTATAAAAATGTGAATTTAAAATAAAACACAGGTTTTTTTGAGAAAATACCGAAATTTTGATTTAATCATAAAGTGGACATGTGGTAATTATGTATGGAACAACATACATGATAAATGTTCTCCTCAACTTTGCTGGCACATTTGTGTTCTATTAACGAAATTTTCAATCACGGTTTGACATAACTGTGACAGGATTTCGGAGATACAGCATCTTATCCTTCAAAGCTTCTGTGGTTATGGACCTGTTGACATACACTGTTGACTTCAAAAAGCTCCAGATAAAGAAGTCCAAAGACGTATCGCACGATCTAGGCGGCCAATTCTGATCACCCAAACGAGAGATTACACGTTGACGAACTTTCTTCATTGTGTACGATCTGTAGGCTTGGGTTGTTAAGTCAGTTGGATTTTGTACACATGAAGACGCAAATCTTTCGTGTGAATAAGCTGCATTGTTCTTCTTGAAATGTTCAATTCTTGAGCACGATGCCGAACGGATATTCCCGGACTCTCGGCCACATTCTGGCGAACAGCCGTGATGTCTTCTACTGAACGACCTAGATGTACACGTGTCGATGATCTGACATCAGTAATCAACCCAGTCCCTTCGAATTTTTCGATTATTCTCATCACAGTTGATGCACTGTTAAGTTAAATTAAGTTAAATTGAACGCAATTTGCGAATCGTGGCAGTCAAACTTTCACAATTTTTTAAATAATGTTTAACAGTAAGAATGTGTTGTTGTATCGAATAGCAATCCATTTTTAATAATGGCCGACTTTCTACCATCGAAATGTCATAATGCTTTGACTGTCAAAGCACAACAGTAAAAATGGCGTCAAATTAAAATGTTTCGTTCTTGTTGGGACACCTTTATTAGCACTACATCAATAATATGCCAAATTAGGGACCAGACTATCACCAAAAATTGAAAATCGCCTCAAAGCGAATAAACTATTTATTTTAAATTGCAAGTCTAAGAATGCATATATTTTTGACATGAAAGTGTGAATATATGATAATTGTACTCTTATTATTTATTGAATAAACCAGTACTGTACTGATATTCGTATATCTTATACACAATAGTTATTTAGTGGGCCCTTTATTATATTCTGCATTAGGACCCAATTTTGTAGTTACGCCACTGTATATATATAATTCATATTTATGTTAGTTATCACGTATAAAAAACATATTGCAAAAAATACAAGCTTTAACTTACATGAGCAAAGTAGCCAGAAGAGCGTGAAATAACTGATTAAAAATTATCTATTCATAACAAATGAATATATTCTCATTACATTTAAAAATCTTTTATTACCAATTAAACCTGAGGTGAATCTTATATCGCCGCATAGTAATAATGGATCATAGTAAAACTAATAACTAATAAACGAATAACCTAGTTATACTAACCTTAAATATAAGAATCGAATATACAGGGTGGCCCAAAAAAAGTGAGAACATCTCGTAACACAGTTATTTCAAAACATAATATAATAAATTATAATTCTTGATGTAATTTATTTTGCATAATATTTAGCTAATCAGAAATCATAAAAACACCCCATATTGCATAATCTACTGGGTTTAAATATGGGCTGTTCGGTGGACACATGCCGGGCTCGATGAAATTAACATTCTCACGGCGAAAAAAGTTGATTGTATTTCTGGCTGTGTGAGACGGTGCTCCGTCCTGCTGTAATGTCTAACTATACTCCAGGCTTTGTTTTACTCTGATCATTTTTCTAGCACACCAACGTTTTTTAATTCACAAATTTTGATCAGAATACGGTCTTCTGCAGTAATTTTTGTCATTCTGGGCAATAATAAACAATGGAAAAAATAATAATCAAAGATGGCGACCGGAAATTGTCGAAATAAAACTTAATATAGTTAAATAGGTAAGTAAGTAAATTATTAAACTATTTAAGCAATTGCTGATATAGTTAAACTAATGTTGATGTAATTGTATCACATTTCACGAAATTGAATCACTTTTTTTTTTTATATTGGAGAATCAAAACAGATTCCAAAACAATAAGAGAGATAATGACAAGCAAACATTAAAAATCTGACTTAATGCTATCCAGCTTTCACGTTAAATTTTTTGCTAGGCAGATTAATTTTTTTAACTTCTCTTTCGCTGCCATTATTTTTACAGTATCTTAACTAACAAATTTACCATTACGAAGTTTCCCCGCGGGGGTAGGCATAGAGGATAGAGTGCCGTACTCTTCTCTCCTGACACAATTATCGCCTCATCCACATTAATACATCTTCTTATACAAGCTCATCGATTATTGTGGCTTCTAACAGGACCATCTTCCAATATCTGGTTAACTAGTCATACCAAGTCTATTTCTGGTGCCATCAACACTTGTCATATATCTTTCTTACCGTTCTCTCCTCATTCGTCTGTTCCATATGACGAAACCACCTAATTGATCCGTTCTTAATCTTACACACTATACTATGACCAACTTTACATTCTTTCTATATTTCTTCATTTTTTACTTTGTCATAAATAGATTTGTGACATATACGCCTAAATGATCTCATTTCCGCTGAATTCAGTCTACTGTCATTCCTCTTCTGCCAGCTTCAGGCCTCACTTCCATACTACATCAATGTTGGCACTAGGACTCCATTGTGTACCGTTAGCCTTGCCTCAGCACAGTACCCGAGATAAATGAATGAGTCGTCTTCGTCTCGATTAACAGTTTTATTATAACTTTAATTTTAGTTATATTTAGTCTCGATACCTGTTGTCTTCTTCAAGACTATACAGAAGTTGAGTCTTCTTCTGATTCGGCAATACACATTGCGTCATCAGCATTCGTACGTCCATCCTAGGCGGACTCATTGATGCAATTGGAAACTTTTTACAAATAACATTATTTCACTGTTGCATAGCTTAGATCATTAGGTTTCTTGCGTTTATGATTTTGACGTTTCACAGAGGCCAGTTACGAAACAATCCACGAGCACCAAATATACCCAAATCAACTGCCCCGAGGCACAGTGCAGTAACTCAATATTTTAGGTAGGTATATGAATTTATTCCATTTTTGCCTGCGAAAATGAACATACCAATGCTCCAAATGAAAATATTTTAAAAATAAATTCAAATTGAAAAAGGCAGTCGGTTATTTGTATTTTTTCCATATACTTAAGTAGTAACTGAGTTAATTTTGCCGGAGGATTGCATATGGTAATAGATACATGGATGTTTCGACTCTTTAAGAGTCTCGTGTTAATAATATTGAATAGTCGTTTCTGATACATTCAATTCACTGAAGGGATTATTATTATTATTATTATTCGTAGTGTTATTTGGAATAACTGAAAAATTGTGTTAATGAGCCCTGAATTATCGACCACGACCAATAGTTGTGAGTTGAAAAATCTTTCTAAATAACTACAGTAATAATAATCTTATATTTTTAACTATTTGCTATGTTGCGTATTGTAATATTTGCATCCTTAATATAATAATGCCGCTTATTATATTTACAGAAAATTCATTCATAAATTAATACCTACGCATGTGATTTCTCAAATTCACTCTCCTATGCGGGAAATAGTTCAGATACAAGATTTAATTATTTATGTTATAACTTCGGATAAAATTAAAATTTTTAATATATTAGTTTCTTCGTAAGCTTCATTTATTGCGTCAATTTGATTGTTCATAAATAATTATTTTAATATAATAATGAAGCTTAGTGCTATAGGATTATTTTATTCATAATTAAGCGGACAGGAACGATGTTGCGTAAAAGGGACACGGCCGTATTGTGTCTAGCAATTGGGGCCAACATAAATGTATAATGTGATAGATCAGCGGCTCTCTTCATTACACCCACCCAGTGTCGTCGTGCCATGAGTTGAAGTCCCCCCCCCCCCCACCCATAACACATTAACTTATGATCCTTGAGATTCTTTTAAGGGTTCAATCAGGTTCAACTGAATGTACAGGATGGCCCAAAAAAATTGAGAACATTTCGTAAAATATTATATTGTTAAACTAAGTTTGATGTAATTATATCAATAGCTTAAATAGTTTACTAATTTACTTACTTACCTATATTAACTCTGATTTCGACAATTTCCGATCGCCATCTTTGATTATTAATTTTTCCATTGTTTATATTTGGTTTTTTAAAAATTGTTGCCCAGGATGACAAAAATCACTGCAGAAGACCGTGTTCTGATCAAAAATTTGCGAATTGAAAAACGTTGGGGTGCTGGAAAAATGATCAGAGTAAAACAAAGCCTGGAGTATAGCTAGACATTACAGCAGGACGGAGCCAGAAATACAATCAACTTTTTTCGTCGTGAGAATGTTAATTTCATCGAGCCAGGCATGTGGCCACCGAACAACCCAGATTTAAGCCCAATAGATTATGTAATATATTTAAATAATATTTTTTGGGTCACTGTAGATATAGCTTCAAATCAGGAGCTGTGTCATGCATATTGTGATATTTTTTTCTTGAAGTATGCATAAAATGAGAATGCTCTTTCGACAAGCTCTGTACTAGTGAAAGGTAATAAATATTTGAATTATTTGTCACTGAATTCTTGGTATTCTTCTTTCACTGCTCAGAAGGCAATGAGATCTAAAGAAAAATCGGCCGAAAGTTCTATCAACTTTTCAACTTTAACGTATTTCTTTGTAAATCAAAACTCTTACCTATTTTTGTGTTTTATTTAAACTCTTTTTTACGATGTTTTTCGCCATTATTAATATTATTTTCGCGTACCCCTAACCGGTCCACCACGTATCCGAAGGGGTGCGCGTACCACGGCTTTGGAACCGCTGTGATAATGTCTCACTTACTTCGACTCACTCTACTTATACGAAGGAAAATATTGTTAATTACCTTTTTCGAATCTTTTTGACAATGCAAGACAAGAATCAACAATTTTTAATTTTTTCATTATCTCTCTCTTTGCTGTTTTATCAATTCCAAAAATACTGCTTAATGACAACTTACTGCTCGCGCAATAATTCGTTATAATATATAGGATGGCCCAAAATAAGGTATTTATTGCAGTTTATTTGCGTTTAACTACATTATTTATAACATTTACAACACAGTTTAACATTGATTAATCTCGTTAGGGCGAGTGCACACTGAGGACAAAACAATCGTACGACCATAGACCAGTAAATGAATAGACATGAAATAAAGTGTACATATATGAGGGGTTCGGAACATTAGTTGCGGGACGAGGGGCATTCTACACACATTATTTGTGGAAACATTAATCCGGTAGTTTATGACAAATTTAAGCGACAGTAAAAGTATTTACTCTTCAAAAATTACACCTCTGTATAAACAAGACGTATTTTTTACATTAATACATGTTAGTGTTTAAATTTTCGTTCCAATCGAATCATATATTTAAAAAAGGTCGCGGAGCTATTTGATTGTGTAAGTGGTACCAAAGTGATCAAGTGAGTGACACCGTAATGAAAATATTGAAACAAGGAATTTCCGTTTGTATATGTTTATAATTTTGGTAGTCTGTGCGTACGACAATTCCCCACCAACTGTTCTATCATTTGAAAATGTAATCGCCAGTCTGCGCATTGCCATACATTATCATAGGCCCTCGCTATCACGACAGAAAGCCGTCGGTGTGCTCTCGCATTCAGTGCTCGAATAAATGCTTCCGATATGAACCCATTTAATTAATTAAGTCCACTATCTCTCAAAAACCTTATTCTTTACTAGGACCCAAAAAAAAATCAATCAGTGGTCTTTTTTCTTGACTCAAGTTCTCTACCCATTATTGTAATGAAAAAAAAAAACTAAACAACTGTACCTATACCTACTTTTGGGCCAATCTGTAAATAATGCAAAGCGTAAAATAAGTATAATACGCGATATTGCGCCCCGGGCAGCTAGCTCATAGTTTTTCTTAGTTAAACCCTGTGTATTTTAGAAATCGGATCGATTTTTGTACTTAAACCATAACGTAACATTAAAACACGTAATACGAAAATCTTTACGAGAGAATATTAGAATAAATATGAATTAAATATATCTTTCTAATGAATATATTTAATTAATATTTAAAATATCACAGAGCTATGTTCTGAATAATTACAACTTCACAATAAGAATGTGTTCTCCTAAATATTAGAATATTAAGTACAGTAATTACTTGCATATTTTTTTGAATTGGGATTTTATAAATTATAAGAGTACTCACAACGTACGAATTGTATCTGGTCTGCACAATGGATGGATCCAAACAATCACAAAGGTAATCGGCTTAAAATAATCCAAAGATCTATTCTCCGCACCCCTCGGTTCTCCAACAGGAAAGTCTCTAAAAGAACAATATCAAATATCTCTAGAATGAGCCAGGTAGCCTCACATTTATTCAGATTGAACTTAATAGATTCCCCAATGGCCAAATCTTTTTTGCCTGTCCATTGCGGATCACAGTTTTTTTTACAGTAATCTCGTCAATGGTAATTTTCAACTCCCGGTTAACTTGTGTCATCTTCTTTCCCTTAACTCGCCACATTTAAGCTATATAATAGCAAATTTCTTGAACGTCAATGGTATTAACTTGTAACGCAATTTCCCTATTCTATAATATTGTTGTACTGCTTTCTATGAAATAATGTTTTAACTTGTTTAATGGCACAAATCAATTCCAGAGTACCCACAATACAATACATCAAAGGTAAGGAAAAAGTATTAAAAAAACAAATCTTTTTACGTGATTTATTGCAGTGAATAAGCAACGTACATGAAAACTGTGAACAGTGGTGTAGTTAATATTAATTTTATATTTTAAAGGCATACAATGGTAACTGAAGATTTCGACAACACAATCCCTAGAGTTATAGAATAAACCATAATATATCCAAGAACAAATTTATATATGGCTAATCATAACGCAGAGGTTAAGTTACAAATAATAATAAATAACACGTTAAATAAGGACATTTGACATTTTTTTATTGCCTAAAATCTAAAAACTAGCTTAAAAAAATATTTTTTTGTGCATACATTAAGAATATCTAAATTGATATAATGCAAAATGACCATGATAATAATGAAGACCAACACCTCTAGATTCTCGATCGAATAATCTGACAATGATTAAAATATTATTTATGGAAATAAATATATTATTTTAATCAATAGTAATTTAAAAAATAGTACAGGAATAAGAAAAAAAATCAGATGAATTTAGGAAAAATTAAAAAACAATTGTTTTCATATAATAGGTATACAGTGGAATCTCGGTTTACGAATAAAAATCCTGAAGGAAAAATGCTTCAGTTTGCGAACAAAATTTCGATTTACGAACAGGCAGGCAGTCTTCTAAATGAGCAGCAAAATACGGTGGCAAAGGAAATATTATTTTTAGAGACTGATGAACGAATGGAAGACGTTCCTAGATCCTCGATTAACTAAATGTGCGCGAAGCGGAGTGAGGTGCAGATTTTGTGGAAAAATAATAAAAAATAATGATAATTTCATTTATAATTTCCGCAACATTATAAAAAGCAGGAAGAGCCAAATATCGTTGGATAGGTTTTTCTTGAGACAGAAACCTGACGAACTTCAATCAGCTGATGTTTTCATGGAAGAAGAGCCCCCTTCCAAACAATAACACTTTACTACATATTTTCTAAGATAAGTTAAAATAATGTGTGTTTTTACGATTATTCTTTTCGTTTTATCACTTCCAATTCATTTTTAGTTAAAACCATGATTTTTTATAGGATTTGAAGCAAGTAGAAAATAAAGATGATAAAGGGCCATTTTCTTGGGGTCTTAAACAGATTAATACATTTTACATTGATTCTTATGGGAATAATTGTTTCGGTTTACGAACAACTCGGTTTTTGAACAGTTTTACGCAACGAATAAGTTCGTAAACTGAGGTTCCATTGTACATACATTTTGAATTCTTAGGTTCCTATGTTCTCGGTCTCCACCAATACAGTCACTTAACGATATAGAAAATTATAGAGTAGGTATATCACAATTATCCGGAGTGGTTGGAAAAATAATTGACTGGAATAATCTCCCCCAAAAAAAACGGTAAAAAAATATAGTTTTTTTTTTTAGCAAAGACATATTAGCGCACACAACTACGTGACAGAAATATAAAAATTAAAGGATATAAAATACGAGTCCACCACTTACATCAAAAGTAAACACTGAATATAAGAGCGCTCAAATAATAATTTGTGAACACGTCATCGACCGGAATTTTTGATAGTTTAATATTCCGGTGCATACATACAATGCAGTCGAATAAACAATAATTGTCACATTAAATAATATTTCGATATTTTTAACTTCTGCGATTAATCCGCAACACGGTTAATATACACAGGAATACAAACATCAGATCAAAAACAATGTTTTCCTTAAATCAGAAAGTTAGTTTACCTACAATCCATCTGGAATATTTTTTCACCTTATTAAATCATTTTTTCTACAAGCATTAACGTGTTCACACACACACACACACACACTACACATAAAAACAAACAAGGGTAATTTAGCGAATTCTCATAACAAGTTATATGTTTAATTAATTAAAATTATTAAATATATAATAAATTATGTAGAGTTCCAAATAATATTTTAAAATATACTCAAGAATTTCCAGAAATACACAACATAAAGTTGATTAGCTTTCTTGAAATTATAGTAAATATAGGGTAGATTGGTTATGATAGTCTGTCGGGGTGAGAAATCTTATAGATACAAATAAGAGTAGCCAGAAGCAGAGTACACATTTTTGATTTGGTGTTGTCTACTGACCTTGTTAATTGATCCTTTCCTTAAAGTACATCTAACTAGGATATATTTGGAAAACAACAATTTTTATAAACATATGTTGTAAATACTGTATGCTCAATTATTAACATTCACTTGTTAAGAATAAATAATGTTGTATTATGGGATTTAACATTGGTATAATTTAGGTACAATAAAAATTTAAAATAAATTAAATGAGTCATAATAAATAAAGAATAGAATATGCCTGTAATTATAGTGTATATGATCACGTTAGTGTGTTTCCAAGGAGTTGGAAGTGTTGCACATACTGTGTACGATGTAGAATGACCACATTATGAATGTTAAAAAATATAAGATTTTATACACCAGCGATGGTATGAATATGTGAGGCGAAGGGAGAAAGATCACATGATTCATAAAACCATGAGTATCAAGAAGACTATGAGTAACGTAGATTGCTACAGTCAGCAGCAATCTTAAAGATTTTAACATAACATGATAAGAGTAGCCGACCTCCGATAAACGGGATAATGTGAGGACAGTGAAGAAATGAATTGTTTGACAGGAATGGATAGGCTGAGAAAGATATCGAAAGGATACAAGGATGTGATTGATATTTTGAATGGAATCTTACCAGCCGAGGCAAAATGATGGTGTATAATAGAATTCTGATATATCAAAGTAAACCCTGAGCTGGCAAAATATGAATGAAAGTAAACTGAATGTAGTGGAAATGAGGTTGCTTGGGTGCACATGTGTAAATTCATTTATGATGGAATAAAGAAATAACAAATTAGGAGTAAATGTAAATCAATCTTCGAAAAATTAACAGGATTAAGAAAGAACATATATTGATAGCACTAGAAATAGAGGACATCCATGGAAGACCTGGCATGACCATATACTTAAAAATGGTGGTATTGGAATTCTCAACGATTATGCACGAGAAGATGGGGAACATAAGAATGAAGCGAGAGTTGAGTTATATTTTTAGTGTGATGTTATATCTCTCTGTCCATCCCCATAGGGAAAAGACGTGCTGGTAAATCAGTTAGTCTATTACCTATTATGTAATTTAATTGTAGGTTCAGTTAATAAATAACACATATTATAAATGAAAACATATTTTTGTTGTAATGTTGCAATCAGCGCATAGTTCTGTGGTATATTTCAATACATATAAATATTAGATATTTTCTCTTCCAACATGAAGGCAATTATTGGACCAAATGACAAAACTGAAGAACATTTTTTTATGCTTTTTAAAAAATATTTAAGCAACCATTACAGAGTAATCAAAATGAAACAAATATATTTTTGAATAAACAATCTTTAAATAACACTAATTCACATACTTCATGGATTCTTATTTACCTCTGTATTTTCTTTGTAAATCTACATAATTAAAACTTTTGTGTACTTAATCACGGAAATTTATGGTTTTTTCAATGTGTTTGATTTTTTTGTAAGAAAGTGCAATACATACTGTTCGTGAATGGCGTGCAGTAGGTATAGATTTAGGTTATGATGTTACCAATAATATTATACAATCATATATAATATATGTTGTACATAGGATTATGAACTTTTCTTTCACCAACGTCTTTAAATGAATCCATCATTTATACGACCCTACCATGTATTTACTTGTAATTTTAGAGTACTATTAATAGTGTTTTTAAAGTTTAAGTTAATTAATACCTTCTTACTCATATAAAAAAATGTATGGACGTTTTAAGAACACATTTTATGACTGAATATGTTTCTTTTATTGTTATCACGTAATAACTAAATGAAATAATTATTTTTATTAAAGGTTAATGTAGGAAATAGTTCTGCCAATTGCTTTGTGTTTTTCCTAAATCAAAAACAAATTCATAAACCAAATGCACCTTGAACGCAAAGAACGACCATGAAATCAACACGTTAAAAATAGTAAATAGTAAAATTCGTGAATTAGTAAAAGAGGAAGTAGACACTTCAATGATTTGCACGCAGTTGTAAACCTTTCTAATGTTATTCTGTAAAAAAAAACCAGCACAAGTAACGACTCCATACAAAACGGATCAACCAAAAGGAATTTTCAATTCAGTAAATAGTCAATTATATGACTTGAGTAATTCACTAGCTTAAACGTAGAAGATAGTAATGTGAATAGCTACAATGCGTTGATTGTAGCTACTAGCGCTATGGCTGCAGCAGCGTGTTGTCACGGTAATTTTTAGAACTAAGCTATTAAAGTTTATACTGATACACAGATGGAGCTAATTGTAATAAATCCGTAAATATACGTTCACAGTCCATATTATAGATTATTTAATTTACATTTGTAATTTTTAGTAACGCACAAAGTTTTAGCTTGTATGTACTGTACGCCCCTGCTGTTCATTATAATTGATCTGTGTATTTACTGTACTTTTTTAATTATTTATTTATCATATCTACCACTGTGTATCTATACCCTTATAGAATGAATTATTGTATCTAACCTGTTGCTAATGATATAAGAGAAAAACACTGCCCACTCGATACAGACTCTGATCTAGTGAGGTGGGCAGGGAACAAATGAAATAATGTGTAGTAATGCATGTAATAAATAAATAAAATAAAATAATTTAAAATGTTACAGCTGGCATGTTTTAATATTAGCAGCAATACATAAATAATCATCCGTCATGCTTGATATTTGATCCAAATTTAGGTTTAAAGAAAGTAGAAAAATCTAATATGTAACAGTGGACCTAAAATGAAATCTTAAAGAATATAAATACTAAGCAAGTGTAGTAATTCTTCAATCATAACAAGAGAGGCATAACTAAATATCACTCATTTCAAACAAATAACGGGTGGCCCAAAAGTCAATTGACTGATAACGGGAATGTTTTGTTTTATTTGTCAAAAGATTTGTGACCTACAAAAATATCTTGAAACTTTTAAGCCAATACAATTTATCAGACGATTTGTAATGTTGTCTTCGGACTTGGGCTCTTGAGAAATATGTGAGGACCAGGATTGCTCGACTTACTTCACTCTGGCAAGGTTCCTTCTCCCTCGGTTAATGAAGTGCCATAAATTTGAGCGATGCCATTATTCTGGCACCCAGTGCCACCGGAATGATAAATAAAAAAAATCAAAATAAAAAATATATTACAGTGTTTGCATTTAGGTACTTTAATAAATACAATACTATTACTAATCAATAAACTGAGCTTTGGGCCAACCTGTGTAAATATAATTATAGTATGAATATCTCGTTACTTAATATTTCTAAAAAAAATAATACATATCTTCACAACCTACGATGTACTTAATGAGACACATTAAATGATTAAATCACACTGGTGATTATATATTATATGTACTGGTATCGTAGAAAAATAGATTACTAAAACTTGACAAATACAATTACGGATTTGAAAATGACAATATGATGAGCATTAGAAAATAAAATAATTCACATTCCATGTGGTAAAAGAATTACCAAACATAATGATTAGAATATATAATTAAACAATCAGTTAACTTTATTAAAATAATACATAATTATTTTAAAAGTTGCATGGCTCTCATTTTTGTTTGGCATTACAATTTTGATGGATTAATGTATGCAATGAATGGCACGGAAAATTTCAAATTAATTAATTTGTCAATACGATAAAAAACATGGCATTATTTTTGAATTAGAACATCACAATTATTTTGAAAATGTTCATCATTAGTTAATTATTATCAGGGGGTGCTTCGAACCACCATATTGGCTGAGATGTGTAAACTCTATTGGAACATTATATCAAAGAACAATTGCAGATAATCATTACAATTTATTTTTTTTGCGTCAATTTTCAAGAACCTCGAACAATTAAAAGCAAATTTAAAAAATTCATAGATATAATAATGTTTTTTTAAGGCACTAACTACAGTAGCAAGTCATTATAAAATACCGTAAAGTAAGTATACATTGCACCATTATTGGGAACATATGACTCAATTTCTTGAAATATAAGTTTTATACTGTAGATAGGATTTCAATATATTAAATTTAATTAATTATTTAAACTATCATTTTAAGAAGTTATTCATGTTTATATCAATACTCTATTTTTACAGATATTAAAGAAAACTGGTGCAAAGTAAACATTAGAGTGGTTCAATTTTGCACCATTATATAAATTTCATGTATTCCCTATGAAAAATATGAGATGGTGCAAAATGTATGTATTTCTTTGCACTAAAAATCCTTCAGCTTTTAAAAAAATTATAAAATTAAATGTAAAAATCTATATGAGATAAAAGGATATACCTATAAGTGACAAGAATTAAAAATTAATATTTTTATTGAGTCCAAGATACAATTTTAAAATTCATAATTGTATTCGACATATATTACGAAACAAACCCTAAAAAATAAAGTGACAAAGAAAAATAATATTGAAATTGAAAAGATTTTTTTATATGTCGTTCAATTCTGTTTTGGATGTGATATAAACTTCATACTTTTAACTAAGACTTTCTTTAGTCCAGGATTGTCCATCAGGTTTGACTCGAAATATCACTTAAATTATTAATATTGTCACGATATTTCATCTATATAGCACGTATTATTTTCTTTATGTTAATTGCAGATCTGTTTCTGAGGTTTCAAAGTCTCGACAAAAAATTTCTGGTCCAGTATGGGCCCAGCATACTATTTTTGAATTGCGGGATTAGGTATTCTTCCAACTTGTGCCAGATTGTTGACTGCTATAAATCTGTAGTAGATATAACTGGAAATCTAAAATCACTCATCTGAATTACACAAGTCTTTGAGTTGTGTCGATATTTCTAATGTTTCTTCTGCCTTTTATGCTTTATATGTATTGACATAGTTGAAATATATGTAATTTATTGGCATGGCTGAAAAGGAAAGACATATTTTAAGGGAATAATGATCCCATGAAATCTTTAAACCACGTTTAATAACGGTGCAATAAAAACCGATGTCTGATGCAATGTATGACCATTCCGTATAGTGAATGTCATATTTTTTGGAGGAAGTATATGAAAAATAAACCTACTCATATACAGGGTGTAACAGACCTAGTCCACAATATTTTACAGGTGGATACCTGATCATATTACAAGTCAAAAAATTTCAAGGAGTATGCACCAATTCTATACTGTAATGAAAAATTTTATTACATGAGAATTTTATAAAATCGTGTAAAGCTTTAAGTCTTTAAATCATTTAGCAAAAAATAATCTGGTCGCTCAAAGTTATGACCTTTTATTTTAAGTATTCAATATATAATTTGGAATCAATAAAATATTTCAATTAACCAAAAAAAATCACATAACTACGATTTTTACGACACAGTTGACATTAAGCACATACAGTACAAACATTTTCGACTCATATTTATAATACGTATCTACCCCTAAAATATTATGCACTCGGTGTGTAACATATACTAAGATAGATCATTAAAAAAGTAAAGTCTCACTTACCTCTTTTATCATATCTCGACCTAGGATATGATGATTTAGATAGAGTTATTTAACAAAACTCAGACACACTGATTGTAACGATTGACAGTTTGCAAATTACAGGTTCCTCCTTATCCAACCATATTCACAACACTATCTAGCTGAACGGCGAGTAATTAAAACCCAATGATGAACACATTTAGTACTAGATGCCACCAAAAAGTTTTTTCCTCACCCCTTGTTGGTGCAATTTATACCCGCATTACAGTATAACAAAGACTCGACCTCAACAATCAAGCCAATTTTATTATCATTTTTTTATTAAAATTGCATCCATTATGAAATAAGCCTTTACATCAAAGAGATTAAATTAAATGTTGAATTTCAAAATGGTAATAATTATCGATAAAATAAAATATTGAATATTACTCCAATTAATTTTTTTATATTAAAATGATAGATAAACATTTTTTTAAAAATGTTAATTGAATGTAATTAATACAAAATAACTTCAGCATATACAGGTGTAACAGACCTAGTCCACAATATTTTATGGGTGGATACCTGACTAAATTATGAGTCGAAAAGGTTTACACATTTTGTAAAATTCTCATGTAATAAGATTTTTCATAACAGTACAGAATTGGTGCATTCTCCTTGAAATTTAACGACTTGTAATGTAGTCAGGTATCCACCCATAAAATATTGTGGACTAGGTCTGTTACACCTGTATTAAGTTATTTTTTAAAATATTTAAAACAAATTTAGTATATTGTGAACTGATTACTACAAAAAGGTTTTATCAGTACTATTACTAATAGATTCTTAATTCATGAGATTACATGGTAACTACACAGAGGTATGTCAAACATACACATTTACAATATGTGGTGTAAAATGTGATGGGCCCTTGTGAAGTAACAAATATATACCTGGTTCCCAATATCACACATAATTTAGACCCGACACCTACAAATCAAAACTACCAAAACCCACCTTTTTACTTCCATACTTCCATGGTCATAGCAGCAATCCAAATCTAGTAAAAATTTATTACATAAAATTGTGAAAAAATATGTAAAAAATATGACATTGCGGAAAATTTTACATGAACACTTTTGATTAAAAAATTATAAGAATTATTAATTCTCAAATGATTTCCTGTCACAATTGATAAAAATTAATAAAACAAGTTATTTTATAGTTAGACAAAATAGTTTTTTTTTGCAGGCAATGTAGTACTGTACTGTACCATATAAAAGTATATTTGTTTTGTTTAAACTTATTGAATATGGACTCGGTAATTTTATCATTTATTACTAGCAGAACGCAATCGGCTATTGCAGATTACTGTTGTTAGGCCCCGCAGGCGGATATGATGAAAATGCTGCACAGCCATATCACAGGTATTACTGTCCTGTGTCCTTTATTTCTTGCCCGAAAGCTCAATCTGATATATGTTCTATATTACATACATATATCACTCGATTCACACTAAAATATATCATAAAATGATAATATTATACAATAAAATATTACATATTACTTTTACCTTTCATTAAATATATTAGATCAACATTTTAGTCATAATCTAATTTATACTATACTATTTTTAAACAAACATTTGACAGCTGAGACTGCAAGACATTTCAGATTCCGGCGGGATCACATATTTACATTGTGCGGCAGTGCCAAGTTTGGATACACGGTTTGTAAGTATAAGGGAGGGATGGTTTAACTCTTCATTTACCATCCTACTTATTAGGTAACAAAATATAGAAAATTATAATAAATTTTTTGAAAATATAACAAAATAAAATTATAAAATAAATAATCTAATGGTTGTTATTTTCATAAAAACTAACCTTCGCAATTATGTTAAATAAAATTCAAAATAAATATTTTAAAAACGGTCAATGAATATATGACTTAATAAAATAAGACTAGATTTTTTTTTAAATAAATAATTTCAAATAATAATTATTTATTTTATTTGGTTTTATGTTATAAATAATGGTATATCTCCATTGAAATAAGCTTATAAACAATAATAAATAAAAAGATCTTGTAAAAATATGGCAAATTTTCTGCAAATATGCAACAATTAACTCTGTATGTATATATAAAAAGATATTTGTATGATAATTATCAGTGATGGTAAAATCGTTATTTAAACCGTAATTGTGACTGTGATTGTGTTCGATTGTAATGATGATTGATAATTGATTAACCTAATTCTTCAAGCTATGACTGGTATACTAAAAAGTTAACCTCCAACAGTTAAATCTTAGTTACCAATCAGTGGCACAATCACAGTCACGTAACGGTTTACCATCACTAATAATTATCATTGTTGTGCTTGGAAATAGATAAATATATTAACTGGCTTGTGTATTTTAGCAACTGTTATGTCCACCTTCTGCGACTAGTCATGAGTTTGATCACGCCAGCTGCCAAGTTAATTCTAATATCTAATAAGCAATTCGGCTTATGTCGAAAATACATAAAATATTAATGCAACCATTGTTTCAGGATCACATCGTCTAATAAAACATTTTGTCAAAAATGAGATTAAAGGCTGACTTTAGGTCAAGTGAACTTAGTCAGGTCACGCACACTTGAGGCGTGCGGTAAAGGATTTCTTGGAAATCAAAAGTATTGTTAACTGTGATTTTCATTGTATGAATTTTTTAAGGGCCCTGATAATAATCGTGGATACATCAGCGATCCTAGAATTGGATCCGAAATACTGGCAAGAGAATCAAAGGCACACGGTTGAGAAAGTTCAACACAGAAGATTTCTATCTGATGGCTAGATTCCTCTTTGATGAAAGGCTTGAATAACTAAATATGTATATAATTATATATATTAATATACACATACAAATATATGTATATTTAAATGTGTGTTTAAAACCTTGACCCTCCCAGTGAGCGATAGAATACAAAAATACTGTTTTGTAATACATAAATGTGTATACATGCATGTTTATATTTGGCTACATGCTTACAATACATTTGTGAAATGAAACAATGTTTCTATTTCAAATCAATAGTTGCTTAAAATACTGATTGATTTTCCATTTGTGGCACGTTTTTAAGATTCTTTTAAACTTGACAAAAATTGAGAGTAATTGTCGACGTATATTTTTTTAGAATCAACTTAATTTTCAATTAAATAAATGACTATTTTCATCAGATATTATTTTCAGATCAAAAATAAACATTTAAAAGCTGCTAACCTATTATAACATTAAAAACAACGAAAATAATAAATTTTGTACTTTAAAATATGGTAAATAAATTTGCATTGCATGGTAAAAAATGCTAAATGATAATAAGTTTGCAAGTTTTTGTATCAAACAACTCAAAAGTAATCTTTAGACAATAGTAAAAAGAATTTTATACAGGAATTTTATCCCTCAAGTAGGAAAGAATAGAAAGAGTTCCTTTTTCCAAAATGGCGTGTCGAGGATTTCTAAATGGGTTTCCAAATAATTCCAAGGATCTGCAAAAAAAATTTGAATACAAAATATACAACTATATGCGAGGTCCAGAATCAAAAGCAGACATGTCCACTTCACTTGTTTTCGAGTAAAATGCAAAAAACCATTGTACTACAACTGTTACATTTGGGATTATATTGAACATGACCAGTAACCACAGGTCACATGACCAAATACTGTCATCTTATTGGCTGAAAACATATTTGTCTGGGTTTGAATTAATTATCTATTGTACATATCTGTGATTGAAGTAACAAGCAAATTTTAAATGGGTTTTTATACGAAATTCAGCAATATTTGTCTAATTTCGATAGGCTAGTCTTGTAGACATTAATTTTCTTTATATTTGTACATACTTAACTAAAAACCATAAAAATTTGACATGTCTGATTTTGATTCTATACCTCACATATATTAGTTTATGTAACATTGAACATGTTTACTATACCTACTATACAAATTGCATGATTAATACAAAATGTGAATGAAAATAATTTTGAGCAACTTAGCATGTATTTTTGTACTAATATTCAATAACTATTAATGATATACTTTAATAATTGTTAAAAATTTATTAAAGTATGCAATGAATTAAAAAAAAAATGTATATAACGAAAACGCATTGTGATTATTCATTTGAATAAATAATTCATTAATTTTGTTTTCAACCTCTGTGAATTTAATATTTACTTTTTATATTGGAGTAAATATTAAACACATGGTGATTAAAAACAAAGTTAATGAATTATTTAATAATTCTAGATTTATGGAAATTTATGTTAATAAACTATTCAATCACATACATCATTTCATAAAAATTTACCAATACTGAGATTGGAAAATTAATAAATACTAACCGAATTTGAGTGAAATTGCCCAATTCAGGTGGCACTGATGTAATATTATTGTTGCTCAAATCCAAAACGGCAAGATGTTTCAACTTTGCCAATGCATCTGATGATACATTTATCTCCGATATTTGATTTTCAGCAGCCAGGAGAATCTCCAAACTTGACATGTCATAAATGCATCTTGGCATTTTATTAAACCTGTGGAAAAAATAATGCAGCTAATAATCCATCAAAAATTAATTATAAACATTTATTGGAACAGGGGTGCGTGTTAGAAATTACCCACCGATTATAAGATATGACAATTTCTCGCAGATGTTTCAATTGGCCAAGCTCTAAGGGTAGATCGGATATAAGATTTTTACTCAGTTCCAAGTAGTTAAGTTTACCGCATTCTCCCAATTCAGGTGGAATGACAGTTAACTGGTTACAACACAAAATCAGTTGCGTTAAATTCTCCGAAGTACTGATAATACTAAAAATAGAGGTACATATTACATATGATTAAACAAAAATGAATGTACATCAAAACACGTATAACTGAATTGAAATGTAAAATAATATACCTAATTGGAAGCTCTTTAATTTTATTTTTCCCAATATCAATGATGTGCACATTCTCATTAGCTGCCACTTCAAAAATGTCTGCAGGAATAGAAGATAAATCTTTTGCACACAACATTAACGATTGATTCTTACGCATTTCATATCTGTGAAAAATATTTTAAAAAAAAACATAATTAACCTCTCAACAATTCAGATTTAAAACCTAACTTATAAATGTTCAACATAGTTTTAGGTGCTTCATTATATTGTGTATTAAATGCTCAACGCTTGATATTTTATTCAAGAGGTGGCGGCAGAGTATTATACACGTTATAAATAACTATTTAAAGTTTGGAGTAGATAGCATTAAATTTAAATCACATTTATTTTGGAAGGAGAGGGTGGGACAACCAAGGAGAGGCTGCCTATGTTTTGTACACGGTCATAAAGAGTAACTATCCAAAATTTGGAATAGATAATATTCCATTAAAAATATATTTATATCAAGGGGAGAGAGTGGGATGGCCAGGGGAGGTTGCTTATGTTTTGCACAGGGTCATAAAGAGTAACTACGCAAAATTTGGTTTTTAGATCCCTCTGTGGATGTAGGATTGTACAGAAAACAGGCAGACAGACAAACATTCAGTTTTATATATATATTAAGGTTATAAACAAAAATTTAACTGCATATTTTTAATAAGATTTGACCAATTACATTTTCTGTGATGGTAAAAAGATGCCAAAATTAATCAATGACAAAAATAAATATTATGAACTTCTTTAACGCTTTAAATTAATTCTAGACAGTGTAATGAAGCAAACAATGAGAACATGTTATTTATTTTTAATTTGGTTAGTAAAATAATATATTTATACCTAAAGGTATAACTCTGGCACAAGGTGACCAAGCATGACTTAAAATGTCGCAAAAAAATACAAGCAAGTGTGATGATATTGAAACTTGTGAGTAAATGGGTAAAAAAATATTGTTTATTTATTTCAGCTCTCCAACTCTCAGAGCATCTACTAAATTGGCTAACGGCTGGTCCTAGCTGCGACAACTGGTGAAGCCAGTTATGTTAGTATCCTTAACTGACATGACAGTAAGTTTTTCAAAAAACTAAACATTATACTACACACATGTTGAATTGTTTTTTCACTACTATAATTTTGAGAGGTGCAGTCCCTCTCATTATCACCTGATCATGAGATGAAAATACACTTCTCAAAACTATAGTAGTGAAAAAACAACTAAATGTGTGTATAATACGAAGTTTAGTTAATCAAAAATACTAGAATTTTGATTATTGTGGAAGAGAAAATAAATTATAGATGGCATATGAAGGCTGGACAGTCAAATTTAATGTTTTGATTTATAGCACTAATCAATTCATTTCAGTCAAATCAACCCCTCCCACGTAAAGTATTGTGAGTAAAAAATGTCATTTTTAATCATTATTAATTAATTAATCTCTAATTTTCAAAATATTATGTTTATACCTACATCATAGAATACAATACTTTTTTTTTTAATCTGCCATCTAAATAAGTATCAAACACATGCGAAATACTAGAATGATTAAAAATATCATTTTTTACTTACAATATTTTATGTAGGAGGGGTCAAAATCATTTATGCATTTGCAAACTTTTGTAAATAATAGCTATTAATATTATAATTAATGTTCTTACTTGTCCGGCCATTTAAAATCATGTGCCTTTGCAGCTTCAGGATCAAGTTCTTCTGGTGAAAGTTTTTCTCGAAGATGTTTTAAGATCTTTGAGGTGCCAGAACTCATGATACTACTTTTGTGTAACTTGTTGCCTTGCAGCTGAAGATTTTGCAAATGACATAGAAGTCCGAGGTTACTCGGTAGTCTAAAAGTCGTAAATAATATACATAGAATTTTTACGAATATATTGAATTATATAAATATCGTTGTATTTCAAATACTTACGCAGAAAGGTTGTTATTTGTTACGTCGAATCTAATTAAATTTTGAAGAACCGCAATGTTTTCGGGAAGTTTTTCAATCTTATTATCCCGCAAATTGAGTACCTTCAAGTGCTGCAGTTGTTCGCAAAACTCTTCGGTAACTTCCTAAATTTTAACATATTCATTAATTTAAACACAAAACTGTATCTAATAAAATAACATTTAACTTCATTAAATAATTCTAACCTTAATACAATTATTTGCCAAATGTACTTCCTTCAGCGCAGCACAACCGTAGAAGTCTGGGAGTACTTCTATATTATTATGGTTACAGTACAACGTGACCATTCTCCTAAGTTCTCCCATTGGAGGAAGAGATGTTAAATCATTGTGCGTCATGTCAAACTTGAGCAGATCTATCAATGTAACAAATATTCAGAAGATAGTTAAAGTAAAACTAAATATTTCACACCTAAGTAAAATTATGCTAACATTTATCAAAATCAATCTATGACAACAGCCTTTGTAAAGACTTTATAAACCAAAGTTCTTTTAGGTATACACATTTTTAAATGTTTCAATAAATCTAAATTATATTAATAACCGCTAATGTCATAAGAATTTTCTAAAGGAAAGTTGAAGAAATGGGATTTTTAAAGTGAGACATTCAAGAATACAACTGAATATGGTACCAGGAAAAGTACCAGAATGTACCAGGAAAATATACTAGAGAACGGGGAAGATTGAGGCATTGTGTATATACACACATAGAAATACAAAATTAAACAAAATTTTAATTACAAAATGCTTCTTTTAAACTGTGTATAATTATTAGTAGTTTACATATTTGATTCCGTTCAATGACTGCATCATGTAAAATGCATATCAACAAAACCAAAGTCCAAATAGTATAACGAAGTATAATACAATTAAAGTTAAAAAGGTACTAAAATAATTAGCAGGGTGCTATTAAAAACATATATGTTTTAGATATTTCGATAAGTCATGATGTTTTTTAATTTTTACTTAAATAAAAATGATGGGATTTACAATTAACAAAAATTTTAATGTTGTTTTCATATTTTTTTGGTAATATTTTTAGTCTACTAAAAAGTTTTTAAATTATTGAAATAGATAGTAGTCAGAGGTCACAATGTTTGGTGAATATGGAGGATGCCTTGTCATGTTGTAATATGACACCACGGCTGTAAATTCAAGTTTCGGTCCTTTAACTGAGATTGCCTGTTGTAATGTTGACAATAAACATCGGCAGTAACGGTTTGGCCTCGTTCTAGCAGTTCAAAATGTATCACTCCTTATTAAAACCAACCACCAAATTAAAAACATTTTGGTGCAATCTGCTTTTCAGTTCATAATGGCTGTTGTTTTGAATCTAGCTATTGTTTTTTACGCTTCAAGTGCATAAAGGTCCCTATTTTTCATCACAATCCAGAAATTGAGTATTTTTTGTCGATTTAACAAAGAAATACATGTGTAGAGTTGATGTTGACTGTTGCTTTCTTGAGTTTAGCTGATGTAGCACCCATACACTGACGTAGTTCGCTTTTCTCACATTTTTCAAATATTAAAACATTGTCGAATGGACTGTATTTAATGCTCGCGCTACATCTCATATTTTTAAGCACGAATTAGAATAAATTAGGTTTTTCATTTTTTCAATATTTATTTTTATTGACAGTTCAGAATGTTCATCATTTATAATTGCCACCACAAAATTCTGAGAACCACTTATGGCACTTTATTGCACTCACTACACTTCACAAAAAGTTATTTTGTTTCATTTTAATTTCATGAAGTATACAATTCTTCCCGTGTTTTCATTTTCCCCTCAATTAAAAATATATAATAATAATATTTTAGGGCCGTTGTGTGATCAGTGGTAAGTTTTTACTATGGTAAAAAAATTACTAAAGTAAATTTTTTTGTGAAAACTGGTTGTTCATCCAGTAGTAAACTAATTTTACTCTCCGATATCTGAGGGTAAAACCGTAGATTGTAAGTTAAAAATCGCAGACTCTTCACAGCTGTTTCAAAAGTCATTTGTCATATTACTACTTTGAAAGTTGCAGTATACGATAATGAATTATTCAATATCCTGCTATTTTAGTGATGAGAGTTCGTCCGATGATGATCTCGCTGTTTAATTTATTTAATAGAAGATTTTTCGCCAATAAAGTGACAGATTTTACAGATGACAGGGGTGAATAAAACATAAAATTGTATGTATTTGATGATTATTCACATTGCCACACTATTAGGCGGGATTGACTCTGACAGTAGTACATTTAATGTACTAACAATCTGCAAACATTTTTTACCACGGTTGATGGTAAAAATATACTATAGTAAAAATTTACCATGGTCAAAATATACTACTGATCACACAACCGGCCCTTAGTCTTTGTTAATGAAAAGTTCACTGGGTTGCATATGAAAACTTAAGCACTGAAAATATAATTAACATGTGTGAAAAGGGACCAAAATATTGCACATAATTAAATAAAAAAACCCAATGACTTCAAACTACCTAATATAGAAGAGCTAAAAAATAATATTGTAAAAAGGGGACCAACATTTCAAAGTCAATAAATAATTAAGAGTGACCACCACAAATATTAAACAATGAAAATATTCACGCAACATAGTCCATGGTCTATGTGTGGAAGTGTTTTAACGATATGCATTTTGGAATATAACATATTTCCTCAATTATAAGATGCGTGTTTTTTACTATTTTAGTGTCTCTGAATTCGGGGTGCGTCTTATAATCGATGGCGTCTTACAATCGCTGTAAAATTCTGCAATTGTGATGAATCATACTAGTAGAACTGAGTCGAAAAGTGATTCAGAAAAATCAGACACTGAATCTGAAGAAATTTCATACTCTGATAGTACATAAATAATATGCATGTTTTTAAATACTTTTTATTTCTTATTATTGGTAAATAAAAGTAAGTGTGCGTCTTATAATCGAGGAAATACGGTAATTTGTTGGTAGACATATAAATTGTTTTTTCACAATAATAGATAAGTATGTATTAAGGAGAACACATTCTTATTGTAAAGTTGTAATTATTCAGAACAGACGGTCTGTGATGTTTTAAATACTAATTTAATGTATTAATTATAAATATATATATATATAAAATTAATTTTGTCGAAAAATATTGTTTTTGCGCTACCGGGATATGTTCTGTTCTATGTTCTGAATAATTACAACTTCACAATAAGAATGTGTTCTCCTTAATAATATTAGTTGTATTAATGTGTCCAAAATTTAATAAAAATGAATTGATAAGTCTGGCATCTGCAGTCAGTTTACTCAATGGTATTTGAGATTCCGTAAAAACAATGTAGATGGCTTTCAAATAATGGAACGACAGATATATTAATTTGAAAAAGTGTAACATATAGGTTCGAAAATTTGTTATGAAAAATACTGGCACTATAACACAATTGGTAGTGTATGTACTTCCCCGGATTGGAAATAGAGATCCATCCCGGTAGCGCAAAAACAATATTTTTCGACAAAATTGATTTTATATATATATATATTTATAATGAATACATTAAATTAGTAGATAAGTATGTACATATACGTATTATAAAAAACTATTAGGTGTTGATATGGTTAAATTAACAAATTAAATTTGCTTTTAGAAGATCTTGCAATATAAGAGTCAAATCATAAACATGGTTTTAAAAATTTTAAGAATGCCAAAACGTCACTTTGACATTTTTTCACTCTAAGCACGCTTACACTTTTTATTTTCTACACACGTTTTAAGTGATTTGGATACATTATTGACATATTATTTTTATTATTTGTATAAAATAGCGTCAAAGTATTTTACGTTTTATTAGAAAACATATTAATTAGGAATGGTACCTAATATCAAGGCTCATTTTAATACGTAATTATTTAGTAACAAAATTAAAATATTTTTAATTAGTTTTATTATTATAAGCATTACTATTTTTGTAATAAAGACTGGAATTTAAAAGCAACATTTATTATTATTAATTAATTTGTAAGAGTCACATGTACCAAAATTTTAATATATTGGCAAAATAATAATTTTAACCCAGAGGGTAATTAAGTCTAACCAAGAAAATTGTGTTAAATAATTATTCTAGCAAATAAAAATAATATCTATTCAACTATATTTAGATAGCTAAATATAAATACTAAAATGTTACAGCTTCTAAAACGGATTAGTCAGATTTAGACAAACAACTAAGATAAAAATATACATAACAAACCTCTTAAGTTAACAATATCGGGGGGTAGCTCGGTTAGTTTGTTATGTGAGAGGTCAATCTCTGTTAGGCGCACCAAGTAACCCATTCCCGAAGGCAGTTGACTCAAATTATTGTAGGAAAGATCCTGTATCCATACACATCATGCTTAATACATCTTAATTACATTTTATAATAATACATTGCACAAGTATAATAAATATAACTATTGAACTTTAAAATATACATTATTAAGTAAATATCCAGTATATAAAATGTTGGTGACAATATACTAGGTAGGAAAATAATGTCGTTTTTTATTTATTTATCAAAACTTAGTCCAAAATATAATTTCCATCATTTGATATGACCTGTTTCCACTTATCTGTCAATTTTTTAATCACTCTTTCGTAAAATTCGGCTGGTTTAGAGGTAAAATACTCAGATATGCCAATCGTTACCGTCCTGATAACTTCTATATTCTTTGCCATTCAAAAAGAGTCACATTGACCGGAATAAATGATAATCGGATGGAGCAATGTCCGGTGAATATGATAGGTGACATATAGTGTTGTAGAAATGGGGTTTTTGAATTTAATTCCAATAGCTCAGTGCACGCATTTATTCGTTTCACTTAACTCGTGCTGTATCCATTTTCCTTGTCTCAACATCTTGCCGATTTTTTTAAACCTACTTAACCATGACTATTTAACACTTGACCATGAACATCCGAGTTTGTCCGCGAGTTCTTGAATCGTTGATGTTGGATTTTGTTCAATCAGATCTGCTAAAATGTCATCATCATCCATCCACATTAACTGGTCTTCCACTTCCAGGATTATTTTTTAAACTAAAATTTCAGGATCGAAACGGTTTAAACCACCTCTGACATTTACGAACATCCAAAATATTCCCCAGTATATCACAAAAAAATTTTTGTAGCACTTGTTGCGGTCTTTTTCTTCAAGAAATGGTATTTCAAATAAATTCTCCATTCGGCAAAAAGCTATCCATTGTAAATATAGTTGTTAAATTTTATATTTAAAAGTCTCAATACACCTTAGGTATGTATAGTCAATGAAATGACCCAAAACACATTGTAAAAGATTTTTTTCATTTTCACCTATAGTAAAAACGTTGAGGTCAGAGATCAAGGAGAAGCAGTAGCGATGTATTTTGTTGATTTTATTTAACAAGGAATTAAAACCCAAAGAAGCTACTGAGAGTAATAGTGAAACTTACACAGGTAATTTTGAATATTCGGAAATGCCAATGCTGGTTTAAACAATTCAAAAACAGTGATGAGAATCTAAAAGATAAACAGAAATCAGGAAGACCTCAAAAAATCGGTAACATGTTAAACTCACTGATAGAATCAGATCCACGCAACACCATCAAGGAATTATTGGAATAGATCCGCTGTCCCTGGTCGACGGTAAAAGATCATTTGAAAAGCCTTGGCAAAAATCATAGGCAAGGAGTTTGGGTTCCGCGCAGTATATCGCCGTCGGACTTAGATCAACGTGTGATAATTTGTTCTTCGCTGTTAAGCAGGTATGAAACTGATCCATTATTGAGATAAATTATTACTGGAGAAGAAAAATAGATCCTTTATAGCAATCCACTTAAAAAAAAACAATGGTTTTCCCCTCAAGTCAAACACTAATTTTAACACCTCGACCATCATTGACCTTAAAAAGGATTATTTTATGTGTCTGGTGGGTTATTTCGGGTGTTGTCCATTATGAATTATTAAAACCTGGTCAGGTCATCACAGCTGAATTTTATTGTACTTAATTGGAGAGATTAAAGGTGAAATTATTAAAAAAAAAAAGATCAGTCCTAGTTTAATCAACGGCGCATCTTACAACACGACAATGCGAGACCGAACGCAGATAAAATTACACAGAACAAAATGAAGGAACTGGATCTGGAACTTTTACCACATCCGCCTTAATCTCTCGACATAGCACTGTCAGATTATCATTTATTCTGGTCTATGGAACATTCGCTTCGAAAATAAAATTTCAATTCAATGTGTTAGAAAGCATCTAGATTCCTTTCTTAAATCAAAACCGCAAGAATTTTACAAAAGAGGTATTGAAAAATAACAACGGAAATTATCTTTCAGAATAAATATAGTATATTTTGTTGTAAAAAAATTATTCTCACTATAATAAAAAACGACATTTGTCTTTGCTTTATCTAATATTTAATTTTTTCAAATCATTTTATTAATTTTATGAATCTGGCGAGTTATTTAAAACATAAGATTAGGAAAACGTTATGGTTGGAAATTTTGAGAAGAGTAGAAAAATTCTAGATTTCAGTATGTATTTGAATTCTGGATTATTTTTTTCTCTCTTTGGATATCATAAATCAGCTAATATTTAGAGTAAATACCAATTCAAAATTGTCACAATGTCGCATACTCAATAATTAAATTATTTTGAATCATACAATTCCGATTATAAGAGTCAAAACACGTAGAGTTCTTTATATATGTAAAAAGAATCTTTTAAAAACAGATTATGAAATAATTTAATGTTATCATACCTTCTATTTAAAATACACTTCATTTAAAGATGTTTGCTGTTATAATAATAATGATTATAAAATATCAGTTTATTATTTTTTAATTCAAAGGATAGGACCGTGTTGACTGCAAATTTTATGGACGGGAAGGGAAATAAATAAATAACTATGTATAAACTTATATTCATTCAATTGCAATATCGGGTTACTGTTGATGTAATGCGATCATCGCAGCAAATTTAATTGAGAAGAAAAAAGAGAATGGTAGAAATGTCAAAGGGGCTGGAAGAAATGTGGTACTACACATTAGAAACTGCATAAGAAAGAAGGATAAAAGGAGATTAACTGTGAAAATGTACTCAGAAATGTATTAAAGAAAAGAAAAATGATATGACTTGATTACCGGAATCGAGTCTAATAAAATAAGAACTGTCGGAAAGATATGATAATTCAGGAAAATCAAGCATAACCTGATTCAACTAAATAAATCAAAATATAAAAGAAGTCAAAAAAATTAATTAAAAAAGAATTGACAAACAAATATGAGGTAAAATATTTGATAAATACATAATTTATAAGTAGAATATATGAGGTGCTATTTAAAAATTCGAGGAATGTGAACAGCGTGTGTGAACTGGATGCGGTATGCCCTTTAACCATTAGATGGGATGAGCAATAGGGTTTATGAATCAGTGTACCGACAGCCATGCAGCTGAGAGGACACATTGTTTTGATCAGTGCGATTTTGTAAGGTTATGATTTGGCGATTTTATCTTCAACCGATATGATGGATGGATGGATGGACAAGTAAAGAATCAGCATCAAATTTTAAAAACCTGCTGTAGAAACCCATTGTATGCTACAGGAAGCCTTTCGAGATAATACCATGAGTCAAAACTAAACAAGGACGAACGAACATCTGTCAATGATGATGAGCGCTCTGGATGACCATTAACAAGCACAACATCCGAAACCATAGCAAAAGTTTGCAAGGCTATCCTTGCAGATCGTAAGCAAACTATCAACCATGCAACTAATGTCACAGTTCTACATCGCTCTAAGTGTCGGCCTATCAAAGACATAATTGTGGACCTATCTAAGCTGAGATATTGGACGTCTTGGCTAACTATGGATGGGCATAATATGGAAGAGACTATGGAAGGGAGGCGGAGGTCCCATCTCGGATTCCGCACATGTTTATGGACTCGAGTGGAGCAAGATGATCTGCAAAACGCAAGCTAAGTGTGATTGATATTGATGATTTTTCTACGATCCACTATGACTTGATACTTGAAATTTGTATAAAAAATAATTATTGTTTTAAAGTTAAAGTCCACTTTCATTCTGGAAACCTCTCTTCTTACCTATATACCACACTTCATATTTCAGATAACAAAAATACACATTCCTCCGATGATGACCAGCAGATGAAATAAGAGGTGAGTTTTAATCTCGTATCGAACACAAGTTAAATTTTATGCTCTACCCTAATCTAGTCGGTGAGGAACGTCCAGCCTCACTTAGAAGCGGGATCGCATCCTAAACGCGATGACATGGTTTGCCATGAACAATCTCCAAAAGGTCTGGCAAAATTAATAACCAGAAATGAAAAAATGAGAATGTTTCAAACTCCTATCTTCCCGATTTTTCTCTGTGGTGCAGAAACAAGGATCTGATAGAACGGGAGCGTAAGGGGAGATAGATGCTCTGGAAATGTGACGCTAGCAACGCATGCTCAGTGTACCATGGACGTTTCGCAGAATGCATCAATCATAGAGAAATTAAATGTTAAGCAGCATCTACGGGGTTTGATCAAAAAATATGCAGAATTTTTGAATTTTGCAGATTTGTCACAGATTTTATTTGTTGTCCCTGATGTATCTTGACATTGGTAGCCATATTGGATGCTTACTTTATTGTTGGCGTTACACATGTTTTGGTGGTGCACGGCGATTTTTAACTTATAGAAAAAATGTGACAAAGAATTTGCATTCAATTTTGCTTTAAAAACGGAATGAAGTGCAGCACCATATTGGAAATATTGCTTCTGGTGAGTCTTCTATAAATAAAACGACCATTTACAAGTGGTACAAACGTTTCTAAGAGGGCCATGAAGACGTTGAAGATGTCAAAAAGTGAAGAAAATGATTATGGATAATCGCTGTTGATGTTGGCATATCATTTGGTTCACGCCAACCAATTTTTTTGAATATTTTGGGGATGAGACATGTGGTAGCAAAATTTATTCAGAAATTATTGATTTTTGACCAAAAGTAGTGCCGAATGAACATTGCTCAGGAGTTGCTGAATAAAGTCAACGACGATCCGGAACTGCTTAACTGGTGATGAAACACGGCAGCACGGATATGACGTTGAAACTAAAGCCCAAACGTCCCAATAGAGCTCATCAAGTTCATGAATTTCTGGCTAAAAACAATACAGTTATGATGCCTGCCTCAGTCTCTGTATTCACCGGATATGGCCCTTTCTCACTTCTTCTTATTTCTGAAGATGAAAAAACCATGAAAGGATGACATTTTGCCAACATTGAGAAGATAAAGACAGAATCGCTGAAGGAGCTAAACGCCATACTGAAAATTGTATTCCAAAAGTGCTTTGGAGATTGGAAAAAGCGCTGGCACAAGTGTATTATATCTGATAGAGACTACTTTGAAGGGGACAAATAATTTATTGATGAATAAATAAAGATTTTTTAAGAATAACGAAAATTCCACATATTTTTGATCAATCCTCGTATTCTTAACTCCAAATCCTCAGATACTTTGGCAATGTTCTCAGATACGAGGACACCATAAAAAATTTGTGATCCAATGGTAAGTGAAAGGAACCAGATCTCGTCGAAAGTCACCAGCACGATGGACCGACCTGATCAAAACATCAAGGCAGAGCACACTCCAGTAATGCACAAGAAACGCCATGGACCGGAATATGTAGCGACAGATCATCCAAACCTTCATTCACAATTAATCGTAGTTCCACAATCACGACTGCTCTCATCGAGAGCAAGATGAAGATGTGTATTTGGTAGATATTTTCACCTTTATTAAAAAATTACACATTATACTTTGATACAAACTAGGTGGTATAATTTTTGATCTAAAATGGCTTGTGATGTAAAACCGTAAAAACTGCAAAAATAAAGATATTACTATTTAAGTTTTTTTTTAAAATCAAGCCGTGAAATACCCAGAAGACTTAATGTAACTATAGTAAAGGGGTAGATATAATACATTTTTAAAATAATCAGTATATATATATTTCTTTTAACATTTATTTCTTCTCTATGAGAGTAAGACTCGTGTATAGAGAAGGAGTACATACGAAAGTGTATAATATATGTGTCAGTTAGTCTGTGTACATATTTTTTGACTTCAGATATAAATATATAGTAGTCTGTAATTTTAATTCGCTTCTAATATTTAATTTAGTTAGGAATAAAAGACAATATTAGGCCGAATATGGATTTGAAACAATAAAAAAAACATAAATTAATGAAAATATAGATAAAGAAATATAAGATAAGTGAAGCCGATCTATGGTGGTCAATACGTATGATAATTCATGATCACTGAGAATTCTTTGAATGTACTTTCAGCTGTAGGACTGTTGGCTGCCAATGTTATAAATGAGTATTCAAGTTATACAGTGTTATAGTCACACGTACATTACAGATCAAAATAAATATTTTAGATTCATTACACGCATACAAAGATGTCACAAAAGTTTATATGCAAATGGAATGAAACATGCTATTGCATACCCCGGGGTGGCTACAAACCAATATTTACATTCTGGTCAAATTGAATAGTATAAAAATATTCTGCAGCCACCAACCAACTTCAAAATGTAAATCTTATGTAATTAACATTCGGAATAAGTTTTTTGAAAGGGACTAAATATTGTAGTAAAGGTAGTCCTCGACTTACGACGGTTCGACTTACGACAATTCACACTTAAAACTGAAAAAAAATAGAATTTTTTTAAATTTTACATTGCATCACAGGGCACCATTGCCAATGGTTGATGCATGCGTATAGACGTGCACAAAGAATATTGTTTATTTCTTACTTCTTCCCTTCATTGTTTTTAAATTCCAATTCAGTTAACACAGTATTTTCGAACTTAGACATTTATTTATACATATAATAAGACATAATATACGTATTTAATTTCTAAAGTGAATAATTAATAAATCGTGCCCATAATGACTGGTAAACGGAGTAGATGTGATAAAAAAAGGAGAAGTGCAATAGATTTAGGAATAAAACTTTAAATAATAAAACAATATGAGAGTGGTAGAAAAGTGAAGGACATAGCTCGCGATCTACAATTATCACATTTTGAAGATTAAAGTAAGAATCAGTGAAGCTGTTAAAGGAACAACATCTATAAAATCTATAATAATAACAAAAAAAAAACTTGGACCCATCTACGAAATGGAAAAACTATTGGTGATTTGGAAGGAAGATTTGATGAAAAAACGAATCCCCCTTAGCCTCATGACCATAAAGACAAAAGCGCGGAGCCTTTTTGAAAACCTGAAGTTAAAGGAAAATAACGACTGCGAGAAAACATTTACTGCCAGTAATGGTTGGTTTGCGAGAATCAAAAAACCAGACAATAAGTGGAGAAGCAGCTAGTTCCGATTACAAGGCTGCTGAAGATTTATCCAAACATTTGACACATTGATTAGAAAAGAAGAATACGTCAAAGAACAAATTTTCAATGTTGACGAAACTGCGCTCTATTGGAAGAAAATGTCTCAGAGTACCTACATTAATAAGGAAGAAAAAAGTATGACAGGATTCAAAGCATTTAAGGATCGTATCACCCTTTTAATGGGTGGCAATATTGCTGGAATAATTTTAATTACATTGAGATTTTATTTACGTGTGGTTTGTTTTGGGGAAAGCTTGAACAGGGTTTTCATAGAAACTATTTTTCGACCCAGAAAATACTGTATTTTTTTTCATATTGGCAATAAATACAAAGTACACTACTTGATGCATTAATATAATAAGGGACTCCCGTATTAAAATATAGATTCTATTGAGACCCTGACTGCACACCGGTCACCAATGGCCGCCCACAGAGCCTAGCAACAAGCAATCGGCGACAGCTGATTGCTTATCCACTAGTCGCATTTGAATAAACAGTGTGCATTGATTTCTCACAATAGACTTGCAAGTTATGGGTCAGGTTTATAATGTCCACTGAGAAGGACTTACAAGTTGAAACGGTTAAAAGTAATATTCCCATGGAAATGTTAGCAGAAATTCTCGCATTACTAATGGTTTATGTTTCAATTGCATTTATGATAATGTTTTCTATACTTTTATACCTGAACACCACGAAAATAATAATATATCAGTGTAACAAAAGATGTTCAATATGGAAAAATTAAAAATATATATTAAAAGAACCAGGTATCTGTCGAAAATTACCCAGTTCTCGGTTATTTTTAAAATACATGGGTACCTGAACTCCGGTTCCAGTTCTACCCGGTTCAGAAGCCAAACATAAAAAATCATTAAAAAAATAAACATGGCCACCAATAAAGTGTGCTGATTTGTGATTCTAAATTTTAATGAATGAATCAAATAATAATGAGTGCTGAATTAGTAAATATTACAAAATCTCCATTGAATAAGTTTAGCAAGAAGTTGAGACAGCCAAAAGTTTGGAAGGTCAACCAGACGTGTGAAGAAAAGTGAGAGAAATTTTTGATAATATTGAAATGCCTAGTCTCCACATTCCATTTCCAACAATGGAAAGTTAAAGAAATAAAATTTCTTAGAATTAGTTTATGCTTGTTAATTTCTAAACAAAGTGATAAAGGTTGATATAGAAATCATTTTTACTACCGAGTTACAGTGGAACCCCGAGTTAGGAACGACTCTGTTTACAAACAAAATCCTAGCTGAAAAAATGCCTCGGCTTGTCTTTTTATTTTTTCAGTTTACGAACACGCAGTCACGTGCTCTGTGGACTAAGATCTAAGTGCGCCGCCGTGGGGGCGGGAAAAAAGAGGATGTTACTTTTGCGGTAACATTCACTCAGAGCGGACTGTTCAAGTGTGTATTTTATTATTTTTGTATATGTATTGTTATTGTTTCAAAATTTAATTAACACTTAATTAAAATGTTTCCTCCTTTGTAAAATAAATTGAAATAAAGTTTGTTTTTGGGTTTATTATTTTTGTTTTATTACTTCCAATTTCTTTTTATTTAAGATTATGAATTTTCATTGTTTTGCATAGAATTTCAAATACGAAATAGATGAAAAATGGCAATTTTCCATTGTTTCTTATGGAAGTAATTATTTCAGTTTATGAATAACTCAAGTTACAAACAGTCTTACGGAATAAAATAAGTTAGTAATCCGAGGTTCCACTGTATTTGGAATTGACTGGTGTCCACTTATTTGCAGTCAAAGAGGAAATATCCAAATATTGTTCTTTTTATTTAACAATTTGAAAACAGACATATGTATTATAACATTTAAACAACATATCAGCAATGTGAAAATATTAATAGGATGGATAATAATTTCTCCAGATATTTAATATATTTTCTAAAATATCTACAAGTACGGTTAGTTTGTAAAATTATTCAAATTTTATAAAGATTAATTCTGTAGTATATTTATGTTAAATCAACTGTACAAAAATGATAATTTACAACATCTGCTGACTCATTCTGGGTTCAGCAGTTCAGTTTAAAGAGGCAGAGTATTATTGTTAATAACGCACTAACCAGCGTTGCGATACATACCTGACGTTTGTTCATGCTAATAATCTGTCTCGCTTAAGCAAAACCTAGAATAAGCCAGCTGGAATTTTTATTTTATTGTGCACCAATGATAAAAAAAATATAAAAATTTGGTATAGGCCTGTAATGATATGCATCTCAAAATATTTTCTAAATAACTAGTTTGAAATTGATAAAAAAAAATTTTTTGATGAAGATTTTATTCACTGCGCTAATATATATATATATGTATATGACCGCTAGATTTAGATCCTTGGAGGTTGAGCTCTCTCTTGATAGATAACATTAATGTAACCAATTTTAGACGATGGCACAGTATTTGAAAAAAAATTGGCAGAGCCTTTCAATTTTCTGTATTGCTAACGGTACACTTATGAAACGAAATGAAGGATATTTAATTTGGTATAGTAATATAGTCCTACATGTTTTTATTTTAAAGCGAGCATTTCAGTTATGTAAAATTGATTTAAGCATCAGATCAAAAATTAGGAGCAAATAAAAATAATGTACATCTGATACTTGTATATTAATTTGGTTTGACAGGTGAAGCTCTATGCAAATTATTTATCTAAATAAAATTAATTATATATATTACAAACATTTTCTAAAAAACCCTCCACATAATTTTATGAATGAAATGTCACATTACCAGCTTATTCAGCATTACAAGATCCCCAATTGCCGGATCCAAAGAATCCAAAGTATTATAAGACAGATTCAGCATTTTTAATTCTATTAGCTTATAGAATTCATTTGGCAAATTAGACAGTTTATTTCGGCTTATATTTAGAGTTGTCAACATTACGAGATCACCGATTTGAGGCGGGATAAAGTGCAATGAATTGTCTTGCATCTGAAATTATAAATATCATCACTATTCATTACTAACGTGCAAAATAATAAAAACTGATGGAGAATAAAAACAATACAATTCACTTACCAACAATGTTGTCAAATCTGGAAGATTGTTTAATTCAGAAGGTAGTTCATTGATTGCGTTGGAACTAATATCTAGGTAACTTATAGATACACTGTGCCACCAAGGTTTGTCACTGGCAGATCGATTAAAGTCCAAGTTTATATCTTTTTCTATAGCTATCTCATTAAGTTTCCATACTTGACCAGGAACTTGAAAAATATTTAAGGTTAGAACCATATTAACTGTCATATTAACAATCGTATGAAATTTAAAATAAAGATAAAGATTCCTAAATACCTCCTCCTAATCCTCGCCCAGATAAATTCAATTGACCCGTTCGTTTAGCTGACCTGATTAATGACGGTGTTAACTCATTTTCGATACAAGATTCATCTTGCAAATTAAATACAGAAATGCCATTCTGAGAACGGCGTTTGGGAGTAATTTTCTTTTTGGAGGACATGTTTTACTATTTACAAAACAGGTAACTAAATTACAGGAAACGAATACAATACAAATGTTATACCGAGTGTCGAAGAGAACACGCCATTTTGACACAACACAACCACAACATTGTACTGACGTCTGACGTAAGACTGAACTGACCTTGCGCCTTGCACCGTTTTTACTAGGGATGTAAAAACATAATCGATTTATTAAAAAAACTTTTATGGTTCAATTGATTACTATTTTGCAAAACAATCAATTACATGTGTGCTCATTAAATAATAATCGATTTTAGATTTTATGACTAGGTTAGCAAATACGCTAACCTCTCGGATCTTTACAAAAGGCATATTTTCCGGTAAAATTGAGTAGATATTCTGATTCCAAAAATGAAAAAAAGTTGGTTGATTCGCAATACTTAAAGTTATTACATTTTAAAAATTATAATTTTTTGATTAGTGGTTTTTTGACTAAAAAAAACTTATGGGTTGCAATGGTGAAAACGGTAAATACGTAATTGTGTATACGGTTCTCGGATTTTTAGATTAGGTAAATTAGCACAATTGTACAATCCGATGGTGCCCAGACATATGGATGATGACGTGATAGATATAAAATTTGTGTCTGATTTTGAATGAGTTTACATTACAGTGTATTTACGATTTTTTCTTTGACTAATAAATACTATATCACGAATCTTTAAAGTGAAATAACTTCTACGACCAAAGGATAATTTTTAAATTTAGGGCATTCAACTCGACCGGAAAATTTGCCTTTTGCAAAAATCTGAGAAGTTGCCGTATTTGCCAAAAATTCGTTGCAACCCAAGGTTGATGCCAAAAAAATACTTGTCAATAATTTCGAAACTTTTGAAATATTTACTATCCATCCAATTCAAGAAATTATGTACCATATTCGCCAATAATACAGATTTTAACTTAAATCTATTCCAGTAAATTTTGAAAAATTTTAGCCTCAACTTCCAGTGTTTTCTTAAATAAATGTGTTTACTAGTGATGGGTCCACAGTGGACGAAGTACTTCAATGAACTACTTCGTTATACTCACAGTTCACAGTACACATGTTTTAAATTGTGCTAACACTCAATGCTTTAATGCTTCAATACTTCGATAGTTCACACTTGGCACCGGAAGCGTCGCGAGCTGTGAGTGCGGATCTCGGTATAGTATTGGGAATGAAGAGATTCACACACACACTAACAAACAAAATAGTTACAATGAAAACAATGATCACTTTCACTTCAACGACCCACGCAATTAACTGCGAACTATGCAGAGAACGAAGACAACAAACAAGTAAGAAAAACTTAGCAAAGTACTATGGTGCTCATTGAAGTGTATGCTTTGCGAAATACCACACTACACACTTCGCTTCGCGCTTCAGACACTTCATTGAACAATAATTCAATAACGGTTTAAGTAACGATTTAACCACACTTCGTTAAATTATATGAAGTGCGAAGCGAGTTAGACCTGAAGTAAAACAATCAGTGGTATCGACATATTTCGAATGAAGCGTTCATTTGATCGCGTCAAGTTGGTGAACTTGCATTTCGTGAAGCGTTCGTTACGAAGTGAAGTTTTGCCCATCCCTAATGTTTACATGAACAATATTATTATAGAAAAGGGTTGAAAAATTGTTTTCTGTTTTATCAATATGGGAGCGTACATTACCTTGTTTATCAATAAGAGAACGTAAATTACCATTACATTGTTTCACAACTGTTTTATAGTCACAGTGTAATTCATATTCAGTGTAATACTTGAAATTAAATTTCTTCGCGTATTTCGATTCATATCGATTATACGTATGTATATACTTCTTATTAATTCCTCTCTGCCAAAAAAAAAACATTTCTTAGATTGCTATATTCAAAATTATTTTACGTCGAATTTGATTACCATGCTTAAATTAATTAATTAACCAATTGTATTGTTTTTATAGTAATTTTTGTAGTTTCTTGAACGAAAAACACTTACGACACTAATGTAATAATTTCAGTCAGCTATTTAGTTGTGGGATGCATTAGTAGGTATAGTTGGGAAAGAATTGTTAGTTGTAATAGTAGGTAAGAATTTATTTTTCGGAAGAATATTGTAGTGTAACGCATATTTTTAAGGAATGTGTTCATTTTTTCTATACAACGCACCAATTTTCATTCTTTATTATTATTTGACTTTACAGCATAATATAATTTTATATTATATTAATCAAAAATATCCAAAACATTGAATTTCATAAAAGAATCTTTCAGAATTTCCCGTTGACGGTACAAGCCGTCAAATTCTCAGCAGTACAGAAAGCCATACGCTAGTATCTTGTAATCTTGGGAAATCTCTGTTTTATTCTCATATTAGTGATAATTCTTTAAATAATCAATTTGATACGAGAAATATACATTTGTCACAATACCACTTTAGCAATTTATATTTGTCATTAGTGTTGTTGAGAGGACGTTTTAAAAAAATATATTTATTGCACATATGAAGAGCTAGGCATTAATCGCCATCACACCAGGTACAGGTACAGATACCTGTACTTAAAATTTTAACGCTAATGTAATAATCCTTTTCAGTGCCAAAATTTAATACCAAATTCGCTCAACGAACTTTCTTATTTTTGTCTTATTACAGACAATAATATTTTATAACTTCAGATTGTACTTTTTTCACATAACTTACTTAACATTATATTTACTTATCTTTAAACAAATACAACTATTAAAAACTGTACAGGTAATTGCTTTAGAACAGACCACGTCTAGTAAAGTAATTACCTATATTTTTGTTATATGTACTATTTTTTTAAAAATTATTACTAGGGTTCGGAATTATCGCAGCAAAATGTTTTTTTCCAGTGTCGCGTCGTGATAGTATACATTTTTAATTTCGAATCTTTTTCATAGTAAGAGCATATTTCATACTTTTTCAAACTGACGCTAATAGTTCAATTAATTTCAATGTCATATAAATATTAAAGTGCGTTTTATTTACGTAAATTACTTTTCATATTTATAAATATGTTTTGACATCAGTCAAAAGACACGGCACTTTGCATGCTAATAACGGAAGAGGAACACAAAATTGCGTTTCCCAACATGAAACACTTTGCCTGTTTTGCTCATGCACTCGTTACTTTGTCATTTCGTCTGTACGAGACAAATAATATAAAAATGTGGATGTAATATTTAAGGAAATAAATTATTGACACATTGAGAGACCTCATTGGAAACGGCCATGTAACACGAAAAATATTTTGAAAAAATTTAAATGGTCTACAATCTACAATATGATATAATTCGTACGCGATACGTGCCTGGTCGTGGCGTTATGTGTTTTCCGAAGGACGTACGTATTATATAAATACATATATTTTCTCTCATGACATCGTGTTATCAGCAGCAACCCTTCCTTTAGTATTGATTTCATCATTATAATTATACTGTTTATAATACAAATTAAATTAATGAACTAGAAAGATAAACAGAAAAAAAATATTTATCGCAAAAATATTTAGTCTACCCGGGTAAACGCGTTAACCAATTTCGCTACATCAACCAACTAGGTTTTCGACAAATTTTTGAACTTATATTTTATAGTTCTTAATCATTGGTAGGTATATTTATTGTTACATTTTTAGAAGCAATTACCTTTATATTGTGATGAATTCTAATATTAATGCACGCCGGGAGACGGAAACACCATAATTAAATCAATTAAATTTATTAAATTTGGATAAACTATTTTTAATTCCGGTAGGAATTAAATATTTTTCGATTTTTCTGTACATCTTTCTAGTTGGTTAATTTAATTTATATTAAAAAATATCACAGAATTATGTACTGTAATTGCAACATTTATTTTTTAATATACACGTTGGGGGTTCGTATTCATATTCTCAAGTCAAGGTGTACTTTCATATTATATTTTCACCGGTATTACATAATATGTTACATTATATTTTTAAATATTTATACAGCAGTTCGGGTCTTGCACCTGTAGGGATCCGATTTCAAATTCACCGCCATCTCAGCCGGCATCGATGCTAGCCACATAGCGCTGCCGGCTGCCGCAACAGGTCTGGCCCGATTCCTCACAGACGATCTCTCTCCTGTTTCATCGCTCCGCAACGGCGGTCTTGCCGGCCCACGCGCGCTGACTCGCTTTATTTAATATAATAAACATCAACACGCCAATCATCACTCTTTTATTTTTAACCACCGACCTAACCCCCCCAAACACCCATATCCCACCTACCCGGTCTGTGTTCTTACTCACCGTAGGCACGGGGCCGGCCTCTTTCGTTGTGTTCGGTAGCAATCCTGAAAATAGGATTGCTATTGAAAGAGAAAGAATAGAAAATATTTTTTCACTTCGAGTTTCTGTATTTCTGAGAAATCTGTTTTTAGGAATCTGTGTTAGCAAAATATATTATTGCACACAATAATTTTATACATCTTCATTATTAATTTTTGACCATCACTGTGTTTGATCTACTTCATTGTTTTGAGCTTATTAGAGCAGTTGTTACATACTTACCATCACGCCGTTTCCCGATAGAGCGCCACACTCTTCTGTCCTAATACAATTCTCACCTAATCTACATTCATACATCTTCTCATACAAGCTCGCTGATTATTAAGGCTTCTAACAGTACCATCCTCTAGTATCTGGTTTACCTGATCGTGCCAAGTATTTCGCGGATGTTCTCTATTTTTACTGCCATCAACACTTGCGTCATATATCTTTCTTACTATTCTCTCTACATTAATCCGTTCCATATGATCAAACTACCTAATTGCAGTAATCAATGTTCAGAGCCATTCGACTTGATCCAGTTTATTCGGTTTCGTTCACAAATTATTAAAATGTTTCGTATTTCGATTTCTTTATTTTTCTCAGTGTTAACGAGAAATAATATAATATAAATAAACTAGCAAAATTCTACCGGGTATCGCCTGATTTCTGTTGTTGTTTTGCTAAGCCCTGCGGACGTCCATGTTGTGACTGCACAATCATATAGCGGCCATTATGCAGCCATTTCATTTATATTTATATATAATCTAGACACTGTAAAATAAATAAGTTTTAAAAATGTTACTGTATTATTTTAATCTCATTAGAATAATCTGCATTGCAGATTAAATGAAATATAATAATAAATTTTGTATTCATATAGATGAAATATTTTTTGTCTTACCATAATTCTTAACACTTTTACACTCAGGGCCGGCTGTGTGATCAGTAGTAATTTTTTTTTACGAAAACGGGTTGTTTGATCGTTAGTAAAAAAATATTTACTTCTCAAAAGTACATCCCGTAGTAAACTCATTTTACTCTGCGATATCCAATACTAAAAACGAGAATCGATAGTTAAATATGGCGGACTTTTCACAGCTGTTCCAAAAGTCATCTGACACATTGAAAGTTGCAGTATACGGCAATCAATTATTAAATATCCCGTTATTTTAGTGATAAGAGTTCGTCCGATGATGATGATCTAGTTGTTTAATATGCATTATTACACATAATACGAAAATATTTCACCAACAATGTGACATATCGAACACCTGGGCGAAAAATCCGTAGATAATGCATAAAATAAAGCATATTTCATGATTATTTGTCACACCTATAGACATCTCCGTCTACGCTTTGACAATAGTAAATTTGACGTTCGAACAACCCGAAAACGTTTTTAACCACGGACGTCAGTAAATAGTTACCAATGATCACACAACCGGCCTTCAGACATTATTTTGCCAATTCTAAAAATGTGTGAAATATTTTTTTTTATTCTAATAATAATAGGCAGTTCTTTTGGGTTATTCTGCTGTAGGCAATGTTACGGGACACATCATTGACCACCGTTCGTGTTTAGGTGATGAATAATTACGCGATCAGCTAAAATCAATGCCTCTAGTAGGTACTTACCTATTCAGGTGCATAGTTATTGCATATAGTGCTTATTGATAGACATCATGGCAGAAAAATATAGAATAAAACTGGAATTATACAACGACGGTGAATAACTGTGATTCTATTTAATAACAGATCAATTAAATAAATTAATATATTAATTATAAGATATACATATAAAATCAATTTATCGAAAAATTGTTGTTGCGCTACCGGATTCGAACCTGGATCTCTTCCTTCCCGGTTGGAAGAGATCAGTAATTCATATTCAAGGTTTAATTCATATTTAAAATATCACAGACCTATGTTCTGAATATATATAATATATATATTCAGAGAATATCATATATATCTTCACAATAAGAATGTGTTCTCCTAAAAAAAAAAATAAATACTTTATTAAACAGAGGATAGAATGAATAAATAAAACTTTTACTTAAATGGTATGTTTATTTTACAGAAAAAAATTATGGAATTACATTTAATTTGAATATACACATCTTATTTTAAAAGTAGACACTTATTTCAAGATTTTTTACAAAATTGATTATTTATATTTGAAATCAATACATAATAATAAAATTTGGAATCATATTTAGATATGTACAGACTAACGACAACTTATGTGCTAAATTTCCAAAAGTAAATCCGCCAAACACTGAAGTACAAAATAAACGTTATTTAAAAAAACAGTCATAATATCATACATGCTAAAATGTTGTAATACGTTAGAAAATGGTAAATTAAAAAAAAAACAATGATATCCAACATTAATCAATACAATAAATCAAACACAATTTTTTTGGTTCTATATTTAATTTTTCAAAATAATTGAATATACAACCAAAAAAACGTATTCTTTTTATTGTGTTGATTAACAACGAGTTCTATATAATGAATTTGAAAAATAATATATCCAATATGTTTAAATTAATATTAGGTAATTCTTCTCAAGAACATTAATCATATTTCTTTTTAAGAACAACAATCACATTTATATAATCTAATTTAATATTAAATATTTTCGTTATTTCGCTACATTGCGGAATTGGGAAATGTAGAAGAAATACAATATTTTTTTATGAAACCATCGGTACAAATTGTAATTTTTTAATGATCATTAATTCTATAATGAACGAAAATGACATCAGCAATTATTTTATTATTTTTTAATATACTTTTTTTTCCATTCTAAAAATCACATTGTTATGATTAGAATGTGTATTACTTATTTCTAACATGTGCCATGTTTCGGTATTCAGAATTGTGATCACAATTTTTTAATGTTCTTCAATACTGAGAAACTTAAAAAATCACAAAAATTCGTTAATTTTCCCTTGGAAAACGAAAGGTAAATCTTTGGTATAATTTCGTTAAGTCTAATTTTAAATTTAATTTGATTTATTAACGATATGTAGTGGTTATCTCGCGCTAAGCTGGAGTGCGCAGTAGAGGGACGAGACGAAGGGGATGATTACGAGTACACGGTTAGCGTTGGAAATCGCATTGTTGCCAGCTGGAAATAAATAAAGTTGAATTAATCGGAAATAATGTAATATAATATTTAATAATAGATTATTCTTTGTTTTATATTTGGAAAAAAGGATATTGATATGCCCACAATAAACTACCTTATAGTTAAACATAAGAAGTATATTTATTTATTTAATTATTTTCATACACGCCCTATTTGGGCATTAACATAATTTGTAAAATAACAGAAAATTACAACAAGTGCAATACACAAAGAAAAAAAAATTCACAGTGTCAGCATGTTTTACATATAAAACATATATATATATACATAATAAATATAAAATGTGAAGTCACAAAAAATTGTAATAGTGTAGTCCTATAAAGGATTAAATTAACAGCAAAAATGTCGACTACCTCCGCATATTCTCTGGGGACTGCGGAGTTAGCTAGTGCATGAGTTCTGACATTACCACTGTAATAAAACAATTAATTGTGTCTCGATGACCTCAATGGTGCGTGAAAGTCAAGCAGACAAATAATTTGGGGGTAGTTTATCATACCATTGATGATCCTGTACAGAAATATAAGGTCGGTCATCGTACGTCAGTTTAATAAGTTTAACAATTTCAGATGGCTAAGGAGATAATCATAATTGATAAACTCGGAGCGTATGTTTAATTTAAAATTAATAAATCTCGAAACTTTCTCTGGATTCTTTCAACCGCCGTCGAGTGTGGAGACCATATGACTGAATTGTATTCTACCTGAGGAAAGTATAAATAAATTTAAATACATCAATTTTAAAAAATTACGTCATCGTCATTTTGCATCAAAGCGCACACAAAAAAAATATAGCGCGCACACAATTTTTAACAAGACTTCTTCGTGTTCCGCTTTTTATCGAAGGTTGGCGAACATGTTGTTTTATCCTATATAAGATCATCAAAATGTTGAACTACTTTCTGAGGTTACACAGCCAAGATAATCTCTTTCTACCTACGCCTCTACTGCCATCTATCATTCTTGCCCTGCATAAAAATCATATTTTTTTGTTGCGGAGAATGTGACCGGAGTATGCATATTTCCTTTATAGTTATTATTTATTTATACGCCTTAATATAACTTTATTAGTGTGGTGATAGCAGTAACCCTATACTGGAATTTTAATATTTTCTTATTTTCTCTCCCAGCGCATGAATACTAAAAGCGCCCCATAAATTGCACAAAAGATTTTTTATGCGCACACCTTAGTGAACAATTATAGGGAACATTGGTCATCGTCATCAATATCCTGTCCTGGCCTCCTCATGAACATACCTCCACTAGACTATGTACTAGACCGTTTTCCATCAATTGCTGACGTCAGGAATCAGTGGCGTAACTATGCCAATGCAGCGCATTGGGGCCCACGCAGTGCCGGCCCTAGCCTTTGTGGCGCCCTCGTGCAAAATTTTTCTGGGCGCCTCCGTCACTGATTTAAAAAAAATGTGTTGCATCATTCACTCAGACTCTCAGATTCCGCAGATACAACGTCCTCCTGCCACTGAACCCTCTCGTGATTCAATCTTGGACTGGTGATAAGGTGGAGTGTTGTATTACATACAGGGTGGCCCAAAAAAGTGAGAACATCTCGTAATACATGAGTAATTTCAAAACATAATTAATTATAATTCTTACTCACTTTTTGCACAATTTTTAGCTAATCAGATGATCAAAACGCCCCATATTGCATAATCTACTGGGTTTAAATCTAGGCCGTTCGGTGGCCACATGTCTGGCTCGATGAAATTAACATTCTGTGATTGTATTTATGGCTGTGTGAGATGGAGCTCTGTCCTTCTGTAATGTTTAGCTATACTCCAGGCATTGTTTTGAAACGCTTTGATCATTTTCCTAGCACACCAACGTTTTTCAATTCGCAAATTTTTGATCAGAATACGGTCTTCTGCAGTGATTTTTGTCATTCTGGACAACAATTTGAAAAAACCAAATAAAAACAATGGGACAATTAATAATCAAAGATGGCGACCGGAAATCGTCGAAATAAAACGTAATATAGGTAAATAAGTAAGTAAGTAAATTTGTAAACTACTTCACTTTTTTTTGGGCCAACCTGTATATCATCTGCGTATGCTAATGAGATATCTATAGTTATATTGTATATTACATCGCCGTCGTTATCATCACGTACTATAGAATTATATTATAGACCAATGGAGATAGCGGATTTCCTTATGTATGCCTCTACTAATTTGATTGGGATCCGACATTTTGTTAGCGACATTCAATCTGCTGCGAGTCTCATCAGATATGCAATTTTACGTGTACTGCCAATTTTTTTGAAATCCCCAGTTATAACATACTTAAATTTGTGACCTCTTAATTGAGTCTTGGCCTCCTGAAAGTCAATAAAAACTTGACGCATCGTGTGGGCGTATTATTTTTTCTATTATTTGCCTAATGACAAATATCTGGTCTAACGCAAAGCGATTCCGTCAAAAGCCACACTGAAGTCTCCTACTATCTATTCAGCATACGATTCTAAATTGTTGAGAATTAAAGTTAATAAAACCTTGTATGCCGTTATGATCAGTGTGATCTCTTTGTAGTTACTGCAATCATTTTTGTCACAATTAAATTAATATATGGATTAAAATTATCACTACTTGTTTTCACTCCTCTGAGAGTTGTTTGTTTTTACAGATTTCACTCACAACGGAATGAAACTCTTTTACTATTTAAAAGTTTCATGTAATCGTCCACGCTGCTGCCTTGTATCTCTTCATGTATTTCAGTCCCCCATTAGTTGGAAGTTCCTTTGTGTTTATGTTGAGAGTGGTTTCATTTTCATCAAAATAATTTTTACATGTTCGAAGAACACCTGCTTCCTCAACTTCAATGTTATATTCGGCATCCTGCATCACTTAAGTTTGCCCTTTATATCAAGTACGGTATTTGTTGATGATTTTATGAAGTTTTTTGGTATTTTTGTTATTCCATTGTAGCTGATTTATTCCCGTTTCTTCGATCTAAAAAGTTTATGAGTCGATTATCTAATTTCTTCATATTCTGCGGCTTTGACAATATTATTTGTATTCTGCATATATTCTAGCTTAGACACGTTTATCTTCTCCTTCATCTGCTTACAATATTCGTACTTGTTTTTATTAATCTTAACACATTTTACGGTTACATCTGCTATACTCAGGGCATTGTTTCCCTTTCCATTTCTCTGTAATACTTGAGTTGTCATTAAGAATTAAAAATGTAAAATATGTAAAGATTTATACTGTTTAATTTATTCGCATTATTCCGGTCATCTTAGAAAAATAATGCAACAGCGTAACGAAAAGTAAGCGAAAAGAAGATATTTAAAAAATATATATATTTATTATATTTTAATTTCCTTTTGAGGGGTCCTGACAAACTCGCCATCAAAGGATATTCCAGAAAATTAAGAAGCCTATAATGAAATCTTTGATAATAATTATCTACAGTTTGAGAACCGCACTAGCGTGACCTAACAATAGAATAATAAATGAGTTATCATTTTATCTATGGCTTGGAAAATGACAAACAACGCAGTCGTGGTTTCTTTATAAACTAAGTCAGGTGGAGAGAGTTAGGCGCCACTTTTACGTAAACATTAAAATATTATTTTATGCTGAAAACAAGAATTTAGTTTTACAATAAAATAGATGTTTAATTTATTAAAAATACAATAATTTAATTAAATCTAACAATTCTATAAAACAAGTCAATAAAATAAAATCGGTACTAAAAATTGTCATTTACATAAACAATTTATATCTGTTAAAACAACATTTTTACAGGTCATTTGGATTAACTTATGTTTTTCTGATATTTCACACTCGCAAGACTACTTGTTATTCAACTTATACATTTTAAATTGCATTACTCACTTTTAAATATATACTTCATCACCACGTTTATTTCATCACCAGAGAAATCAAAATATTACGCACCACGGGAACTAAACTAATTATTATTATCTTTGGAACAGCGCTGCAGCAAGAGTGTCTTCTATAAGCTTTAAAGAGGTCATCTTTGTTTTCATTTTTGTATAAAGTGCACAAGCTATGAATCTAATAAACTGCAGATGGAGGTATGAAAATACAGCCATTCGTCCTGCAAAATAGAGCTATTCGAGAGAAATAATTATATTGCGTTAATTCAGTAATTTTTTTTAATTTTTAAAGTACTTAGTTTCAAATATTATTATTGCGATTAGAGAGGAATAATAGTGAGTCATGGTCGTTAAGATGACAGTGCCTACCTCTATTCAGCGCTCTGAAATAACCAAATGGCAATCGCAAATGGAATAGATATATTAGCATGCCACACAATGGCGTTTTGATTAGCTTATTCAGTGACATAGATAATTTAACTAATCCGCAACAAATTTTGATGTTAATTTCAATTTGATAAATTATGTTTTGGATATGCGCTTTAATATAAATGATTCTCTCTATGAGTATATCTATACTTAAATATTATAAAGGATTAACTGAAATCATATCAACATTCATATTGGGAGGAATCTATCTAGATTTATTCAACGGATTATCTGCAGAGACAAATTTAGCTTTGTTAGCAAAATTAAACACACATACAACTATAAAAAAACGACTAGTAAAATTCCCTGTAAATTAAACAATTATTTTTACTATAAAATATTAAAAACAAAAAATAGAATTATTTTTTGTTATCAAAATAACACACTTTATTAACTATTTTGTTATTATAAATTTTGTATTCATCTTTTAACGCCTACCGCTTGTAGAACATCTGTCACACCATGATCAGGACTGTACACATAATATATGTATTTTATTAATGAATGTGAGGTGGACAGTTAACGACAACTGTGCCCCACCAGCCGAAGCTGATCGGGCGTGACGTGAGGTCGAGGAGCGACTTTCGACGCGCTGTCGCCAGAGGTCGCAACGTTTTAACGACGGAGTCCCCTGTTGATGCGGCGCGGAAGCCCGGGACCTGGAAGGTTTCCGCAGCCAGCAGAGCCAACATTGTTTCTCGTGAATCCCGGACGATCCGTAATCCTTTTTGTAAATAACTGTGAAGTATTATATGAAGATGGTATACCTTGCACCCTGTCGGCGTGGGAGTTGACGGCTGATTGCGCTGCACTGTCTCTACTCTCTAAAGCTGGTGCCCTTTGAGGTCGTTCTCCTTCCACACTTTCTTCATTACTCCGCAAATACATTGTTGCAATCGTTGCAGAACACTGTGAATACATACAAATTAATAATATACACATACGTTATAAAAAAATGTAAAATAATCCGATTTTTTTTTCATGTAACATAAAAAAATATTTTAATGTAAACACATTTTTGTTTTGAAGTTGCAATTTCAGAACATAGTTCTATGCTATTTTTAATATTAATTGAATAAATTACTTGGAAAGATATACAGCATTATATTTAATATTTTATACATGTATATATATATTGTGATGTTTGAATTTGCGCGACGAGACCTCGTACATAGTCTACTTTGCCGACTTATGATGATTGGCTGTCTAAATGAACAAATCAGAGAAAAGAATCGGACTTTGGCAGGCAACTGAGCGAGACGTCACTTTTTGGTGGAAATGCTCGAAAAGAGGGAGCGGGTCGAGGCAGCGCTCCGGAAGAATATGGAGGCGATAGATGGCATAGATTAAGGTGGGATCACCGCGATGGACCTAGAAATGTATGGGCCTGATCTACCAGCGGGTTGAGGAGAGACCCCGCTCCAACGAGCAAGGAGGCGGCATGCGAGGGATGGCCGATGGATGGGCGTTATGGATAAGGCTGAGACGGGATGGTGTCCGGTTTATCTCCTGGAGCAAGAGATGAATCCTGGCGTGGGTGTGTAGTGGCCTGGGTCCTCAGCTGCATCGGCACTCCACGGCCGCGTTAGTTGATGTTGACAAATATATAAACTCCGTAAATAAATAAAACAAATAAAAGTGACCTCCCTCAGCTGCCCTCCGTGAGCTAGATCGGTGGCAGCCCTTATGGCCTCCTATCCTCTAGGGCCCAAAAGCACCGTATCAATATATGTTGATTGTTGTTGAGCTGGCGTTTCTTCTGGATTAAAAAGATTTTTTTATAAATGGGTTTCTTGGGAAAACCTAGGCTGACGTTTTGGCGCGGTAACACGTGCCATTGTCAAGGCGTTGCCTTAAAAAAAATACGCTACAGCCGTATTTTATCGCAGAAGATATTTTAGTTAGAAGTCAACCCATTACTAACCAATTCTGCGCTTTCTTTTATATGTTAGTTGCCAGTTATTTTATTATTATTTATAAGGAAACCATCTACAAAAAACGCCAGCTAACCTAAAAAAAACATCAGTTCCATATACACATAAAATGGTTAATGAGCGAAATTTGTATACCTTCAGTTTCATATCTCCTTTTTTAAAATGTCTCGGAAGCACCCTGAATTCTAGACCCAGCCACGTAGTGTGCAGTCCATCCTCATCTACCACATCTGTTGTTGAACCAAAAACTGCCTTGTCATCCACCGGCTCCCCGTTGATGAACCAGTTCAGGGTGGCCGCAGGAACAGAAGGGCCAGAAGTACAGTTGAGGCGAGCTAATTCATTCACGTGGTATCGGGATCTGCCGCCTGATATTACTGGATCGGTATCGGGGACATCTGGATCAAAATCGATTAGATCTGTTAATGTTCACCAAAAATAGCACTGAATTTAAGCAGTGTTACAGAATTTCAGGAATATTCATTCCATGAGTACAAGGAACAATATTTTAGCGAGTGAGAAGTAGAATTACCACAGGACAAAACCGATTGGTCAAATGGCACACGCAATTGCCCAAAGTATCTTAGATATTACGTTTGTAAACATTGAGTTGGGTCTGATCGGGTTAGGTTAGAACACAAAGATTTCAAGTTTTTTAATGACAAATAATATAATAAAATAACAAGAAATAAATATCTTATTAATACTTTAGGATTAAATATGGTCTAAAATTTGGTGTACATTTACTATTTTTGGGAAAATAAAGTATTTCTTGTATGCATATTTTCATTATATTTGATGAGCAGTTAAAGGCAAATCTTAAGAAACTAACAAACCCTAACAGCAAAACCGTTCAAAACATTTGTTTACTGTAAATTCAGTCTGTATAACTTGGAAATAATTAATTAAGATTTCATAGTCATGCTGGATTTCGCAATCTCTTTCCGGACATCTTGTGCGATCCACATTTCATCTGTATCTATCGGATTATGCCATCATTCATCCCACAATATTTGATTGCAAGAAATCATCAATTCATTACATTCATATGTATATCTCGGTCATTTTGATCAATATTAGAAAGACCATACTTGATTGAAAGAAGTCATCAATTTATTACAGTGAAACCTTGGACTACGAACGACTCTGATTACGGACAAGATTCCCAGCGAAAAAAATTCATCAGCTTGCACACAGAATTTCGGTTTACGAACAGGTATTTTCGTCAGAAAATAAGAGGGCGATTATTTCACGGTAGCGTTCATTCAGAGCGGATTACTGTTCTCGAGTTCGTTTTATTTATCGGACTTCGACTCGAGTGCGTTTTTTATCGTTTTTGTGTACATATTATTATTGTTTCAAAATTTGATTAAAACATAATTATGTTGTATTCTCCTTTGTAAGATAAATTGAAATGAAATCGGTTTTTTATATTATACTATATTATATTTATATTATATTAGTTAATACTATGAATTTTTATTGCACTGTGTAAGATTTTAAGCACGAAGTAAATAATAAAGGGCCCATTTTGGGGAGTCTGAAATGTATCAATTCATTTAACAATTGTTTCGGTTTACGAACAACTCGAGTTGCGAACAATGTTGCGTCTAATTTTTTTTTAATTAATAAAAAATCTTTTGCGCGATTTGCGGGCCACCGTCATTATTTATGCGATGGTGAAAAAAATATTAACATACCAGTATAAGTACTGTGAGCTGGGTTAACCACATTACTAATAAAGTTATATTAAGACGTATATAAGTAAATAATAACTATAAAGGAAACCTGGATACAAATAAAAACAGTTTTTTTACAACTCATTATGTAGGGCAAAACATATAGAAGGGAAATCAATATATAAAGCAGCAAAGGCAGAGACGTCGGTAGAAATACACTATCTTGGCTATGTAACCTCAGAAAGTGGTTCGTTGTTATACATATTGGTGATCTTATACAGGATAAATCAATATGGTCGCCAACCTTTGGTAGAAGGTGGAACACGAAAAATAAGTATTGTTAAAAATTGTGTGCGCGCTGTCGCGCGTAGATCGCTATATTTTTTGTGTGCTCTATGATGCCAAATCGTGTGCGCATGCACACCCGCACACCTCAGTGGTTACGAACCCGAGGTTCCACTGTATTTTAAAATGTATATTTACTTCTTAAAATTTTGAAAATCACTTTGTGTTACATTTTTATATATAAAATAATTAAACACTTTGTTTTTACCACGATTAATTTTTATTTAAAAAAAAACTACATGTTTCGGGAGCGATGCTCCCTTCCTCAAGGCAAAAAATGTACCAAAACTAATTTACAAGTATAGAAAGGTAGATTTGTTAATTATGGTTGGAAGGGATTAAATGGTGCTCGGTTACAAATTTAAGTAGGCACAACGTAACTAATCAAAGTAATCAAATCTTTTGATTTAAATCTAGGTTTCAAAATCTTACATACCAATACTAGAGGAGGCGCCATATAATTAATGTGACAAGACACGTGTCAATAATTTAAAGGTGTAATCATCGACGTGGCGCCAAAAAACCCGTGGAATAGATTTCAGGAAAACAACGAAGTCTTAGTAAAACATCACAGCGGTGGCCTATCGCCGAGTAGGTACTTGCAAATATGACTACATGTATTTTTATGTATCAGAATAAAAACAGGGTATTCTGCTGGCGGGAAGCCATTCTCGATTGTGTCGTGTCGCCGCAGTGCACTGATATTGAACATCTTTTGTGTTTCATTTCTTTTGACCTAATAATCATCATCATCACCATCGCCGGTTGAGAGTAGCTGAGATCGGCGAACCACCCTTGTCTATATTGTTGTTTCCCGCACGGAACAAGAGGTTTTCATTTCGATAACCTAGAAATATTAGAAATAGAAAAATTGTAAATAAATGTGTCATAAATTATCGGATTTATGTTTCCACAAAGAATATGTACAGAATGCCTGTCGTCCCATAAGTGATGTTCCAAACCCCTCTCCTATATGTACACTTTATTTCATGTCTACTGGTCTGTGATATTTTGCTCATTTAGATTACTATTTGTGACATATCGTATCTATTTGAATGTTAATATATTAGACTATGTAGAATTGTTTCTAGAAACTACTCTTATTTATTATATTATACGCACATTAAAAGCAACAAATAAAATATACCGTCCCGGCCACTAGACCACCGAACGATCGAGTTTGTATTACAAGCTTTAATAACGGCCTCTGAAACACGACATGAAATTTTCCCAAACAGCCATTACATCGCTTTCAGGACAGTTTTCGTACACACTGTGATATACAGAGGGCATCTCCATCTTGTTCGTAAGTCTGTCACGTGTCGTTTTGGGACAAATCTCATATATAGGGGTGGATGTACGGCCAGCCACAGCATGCGTGTCGACCTTTGTTATTAGACCAACTTTGCCTTCTTAGTGACTTTTAGTCTGGGGGACTTTATTTTTAGACAGATAACAAACTAAGAGATTGAAAAATATTATATTGTTTAAATTTTATTTATTAAAGAAAACACATTATTATTGTGAAATTGTAATTATTCAGAACATTGGTCTGTGATGTTTTTAATATATTATTAATTAAATGTATTAATTTAAAAGATATACATATAAAATCCATTTTATCAAAAAAATATTGTTGTTGCTACCGGAATTCGAACCTGGATATCTTCCAATCAGGGAAACGAGCATTAACCGATTATTCTACAACACTCAGTACATTGACGACAAATTTTCGAACCATTTATCGTTACATTATTTGAAAGCCATCTACTTTATTTTTATGGAATCTCTAATACCTTTGAGTAATCCGATAGGAGACGCCAGAATAAATAATATTTAATCCCGATAGCAACAACAATATTTTTCGATAAAATTTATTTTATATGTATATCTTTCTAATTAATACATTAGATTTGTATTAAATTAAATTAAATTAAAAATGTATAATGGAGATGAATGAAAATTATTAATGCTAATATAATATACGTCACTATTTTCAAAACGCTTAAATTATTATCAAGAATTTTTAGGTTCTGAACAATTGATACCTTCGCTGCAACAGCACTGTATATCTGTTTTGACAAATATTAATAGATATTAGGAGCGTTGGCCATCTTGGATGACATATAGTATTGCTGTAAGTAAAATCAGTTAGAAATTGTGAGCAATGATATTTTTATTTATTTCATATGGTAGTTTAATATACCATTCGATACCCAAGAAGATGTACAATGTTGTGGCATTTATAGCTCAGATCTGCTCTAAAACGATATACAGTGTTATTGCAGGGGTAGTCTCATTTGTAAAATAGATACAACAATTAAGAACAATCAAATCTCAGATCAAAGATTATTTTTTTAAGTATTTTAAATTACATGTTATAATGTACAGCAATAATAAAATTATAATAATTTATGTGAATTATTAAATAATATTTGATGTTCTTTGTAATACATTCTAGATGAAAATTCAATATTATCTCTGCATGGTTAAGGTCTGTATCGATGGAACGAGACACGGTGAGATAATCTTTGAGATTTAGTTAAGATTCATCTCAATACCATGTACACGTGTTGAGATTTTGATCTGAACATAAATTCAGAGACCAGCTGAAATTGGTAGAAAGGGACAAAAACTTGAACCAGTGTACCCTGTGTAACTGATAGCGTGATTTGACACGTACACACAGATGTCACCTAAAACCACCATAAATCTGTACAACTATATTTTTTGAAAAGTTAACAAAAGTCGTTTAACATTAACATAAAGCGTTAAATTACAAACATTTATTCAGTTTTACCTGTTACTGGGGATATTCAAAATTACTCAACTGATGAACGATAATGACATTTGACGTTTTACGTACGTGACGAGTCTGTTTGAATCTCTCTGCGACATAGAGTGTGTACACGGGGACTACTAAAGTTGAGAGTTGTCTCTAAAGAATCTCACAGGAGCAAAATCCGTACCTCAGAGATTGTCTCGAGTCGAAAATCGTATTCACGGACACTGGCCATTATGATAGATATTTACTGTTTTCGGTCTTCCGTATTTCAAGACGATAAATGGATGTTAGGTTGCCGGACATGTAATCTGAACCTGCATTCAGAGTTACGGTAATACGATGGTATTTTAGTTATAGTAAAAGATAAAGTACATGAGACTGTATAACATTGCTGTGATGCCGACTTTCATTTTTTATTCATTAATATAAAGTATCCTTCTGGAAATATATTACAATTTTTAACGGTTTCAGGTATCTGCCTAGTATTCGATTAGTGATCTATCGCATATTTATAAAACTTGATAAGGATTTTAATTATTCAAGTAACCTGTACAATTAGACCAATACTTATTGTGTGGTTTATTACGGGTTATTTATTATAATCCATGTCGATTATATCTCGTGTATGACATAAATTCAGACATTATAATTGATATCATTTTTTATATGCAAAATCAAGGGAAGCAAAAAGTCAAAAGTCACACACTTCGTTTAATCTATGGCTTTAAAAACACCTGGATTCTGAATCGATTTTTCTTTGCATCTTGAATACTATTAAAATAGCAGTCTTACGATCTAAAATTTTTATTACATGTATATTTTTTTAATTACATATACACAATCAATCTAAACATAGTCTCGTTAAGCCATTATGGCAGGAAGTTTGTCAACAGGCGGTATGACAATATATAAAATAAATTCTAATATCTTACCCGCCCTGAGACGCGATGGTCGTGCATCTTGTAGGATACGACAAAATATGTGAAAAAAAAGGAGACGATTCGATAAAGTTCTATGTATCCCCTATGTATGAATAGTAGTTCTATGTATGAATTAAAAAAACGGAGAAAGCGTTGCATTTTACAGAGAAATACACAAAAAACAGGAGACGGTAAAATGTTACATATATCTTGACAATACCCCTTAAGATTTCCCCAGGCACAGCATCATATGACAGACATGCTTGGACCTATGCTTTTATTATATTAATATTAATTAATTACCCATTGGTGATAATTTTTAAATTTGAAAAAATATAAACATATAGAAGATTGTTTTATTAACCACTCAATTAATTAAATACATCAACTGGTTTCGAAAAATATCGTTTTCTTCTTCAGGATGTCATCAACTAATCAAAAACATGTTATATTAAATACAAATTAAATTACCGTTGAATAATCCGATAATAATATATAAATTGTATCGATGTGTCCAAAATTTAATAAAAATGAATTGTTAATTCTGGCGTCTCCTATCGGATTACTCAAAGGTATTTGAAATTCCGTAAAAATAAAGTAGATGGCTTTCAAATAATGGAACGATAGATGTATAAATTTGAAAAGTGCAACATACAGTAGGTTCGAAAATCATCGAGTGCTGAGTGCACGTTCCCCGGATTGGAAAAGTAGGAAGGTAGCGCTACAACAATATTTTTGGATAAAATTGATTTTATATGTATATTTTTCTAATTTTATTTCTAATTTAATTAGTAATGATGTTTTCTCTTTTACTAATTTTATAATTCGTTAAAACCTTTCATATTTATGTTTTTTGTTAATTTTTCAAAGAAGAATCGTTATAAATAAAATGTTAATTTTTTTTTTAAATTTATTGGATTTATTCAATACAATTTCAATTATGTTTTTGAGATACATTTTTTACATTTAATTATGATTTACTTAAAAAATAGACTATTTACGAAATTTTGCAATAGATTTATTTTTCTGCGTCTTGAATCTTAAATGTTTAAAACATAAGCAAACTCTTAATAGGCGTTTAAAAAACTTATAGCCTCATGTTCAGACACTTGCATTACTGTATTCTAAAAACAAGTATATACTATTATGAAATTTGGCTAAATTTTATATGGGTGGGAGAATAAATTTATGGTAGTTAAGACTTAAGTTTTGGACATTCTTTAAAAATTTCAAAAAAGGGTAGGGTCATGTAAACGACGTAAATTTTGCCTAACGACGTCGGTTAAAAGAAAGTTCATCACGCAATCTACGCACTTCATATACTATACAGAGCTTCAAATGTGGTAGCAAATGTTTGCCTCAGCACGGACGAAGCCCAGTGAGGCCGGTATTAAAATACTGCTTTGTACAATAAACATTTCAAATACACTAGTATTATTATTATTTGTTGGTCTCTGCCTACTTAATTTATACTAATTTCAGGTATATATACAGGGTGACCCAAAAGAAGTGAGAAAATTTCGTAAAACGTGATATAATTGCATCTAAATTAGTTTAACTATATCAACAATAGATTAAATAGTTTACTAATTTACTAACTTACCTATTTACCTACATTACGTTTTATTTCGACAATTTCCGGTCGCCATCTTTGATTATTCATTTTCCCATTGTTTATATTTGGTTTTTTCAAATTGTTGCCCAGAATGACAAAAATCACTGCAGAAGACCATATTCTGATCAAAAATTAGCGAATTGAAAAATGTTGGTGTGCTAGGAAAATGATCAAAGCGTTTCAAAACAATGCTCGTAGTATCGCTAGACATTACAGCATAACTATATATTACAGCAGGGCATTGTTTTGTAATCTGTTTTTATTCTACCATATATAGGGTGGCCCAAAAAAAGTGATACAATTTCGTAAAATGTGATACAATTACATCAAGATTAGTTTAACTATATCAGCAATTGCTTAAATAGTTTACTAATTTACTTACTTACCTATTTACCTATATTACGTTTTATTTCAACAATTTCCGGTCGCCATCCTTGATTATTAATTTTCCCATTGTTTATATTTGGTTTATTATTGCCCAGAATGACAAAAATCACTGCAAAAGACCGTATTCTGATCAAAAATTTGTGAATTAAAAAACGTTGGGGTGCTAGAAAAATGATCAAGGTAAAACAAAGCCTGGAGTATAGCAAGACATTACAGCAGTACGGAGCTCCATCTCACACAGCCAGAAATACAATCAACTTTCTTCGTCATGAGAATGTTAATTTCATCGAGCCAGACATGTGGCTACCGAACAGTCCAGATTTAAACCCTGTAGAGTATGCAATATGGGGTGTTTCTGATTAACTAAATATTGTGCAAAAAAAATTTCATAAAGAATTATAATTAATTATATCACTTTTTTAGGCCATCCTGTATATATATATATTTTTGCTTTATAATTGGTTAATTTAATTTGTACCGATGTTGTTCCGTATTCAAAATTATTTTTTTGATAAGTAGACGCATAATTTCTACATATATTCAATGACTTGAATCAAAATTATCATTGTTAAATGTAGTATTATTGTCATCAGTTTTAGTTTTGTTCCTACCCCTTAGCCCACTCCTAACCAGTCTACGCTTATTCCCCGGCTCGACTAGTTCATTTTTGTATGTGTGAAATTCGTCGAGATTTTGGAAAATAAGTGGTGTTCCAGCTGGATCATTCCTTGGATACTGAAGAATAACAGAAGATTTTTGTTTGCGAAATTCAGTGAACAGAGTGCGGTGGACTCATCAGAATCGCCATTTCGAGCCGTTCAAGTTTTTGGGATGAACTTCAGGACTTATCCTGATGATGACGCTCCCTGGCTTACCAGGGAGCGTCATCATCAGGTGAGTCGAGCTGTCTACCTGATTCCGTAAGCCATTCTGGTCCGCTATCGAAGAATTCTCTTAACCTCATTTAAAATTCTCTATTCCATTCCCTACTTCATCCATCTACTTATCCATCCGTTCCCTCTTGCCATTTCGTCCCGCCCGTCACCCACCACTTATGATCGGCGACTTGCGTCGATCACAGATGTAATATTTAATACATAAAACCAACTGTGCCAATAGACATTAAAAAAAACAATTACAATTATAAATATAAAAAACTTAAGAGATAGGCGAGTGCACAGCAGACTGGATCATAACGGCGACTTCAAGGAATGAATAGCGCTCTGTAGTGATTACGGTCATGAAGAAGGAGATAAATAAATAGCGCTTATATTAAAAAATATAATATGTTTTATAGCGAGCACAAGCTAACTTACGGTGGAGGCTCGTTTAATCTTGAATTTTTTTTTGATTTATTCCTATGTGAAGGAATATTTAATATAGAAAACAAAATACCTTTAAAAAGTTATCTCAAAAATAGATGAAAATATTGGTTAATTTTCTCAATAATATAGTCCCAACAATCACGCAATATTGCCTACTTAATACAGTCTCGAAATTGTAGTAAAATTTGAATCTTGAAATATATTACGAGAAAACCCTTTCATTAAATACTATCACAAAGACACGACGAATCAGAAATAATGTTGTTTTGCTATGAAATAAACTTTGAACAAGCGGAAATATTACAAGACTACTCCCATTAAGGCTGTATGAGTTATGGTAATAAGATTCCAGCAATATCCCCCCGCAACCCCCACCCCCACCCTATCTTAGATCTCTGATTTCCAGAAGCCAATCTCCCTCACCGCACCGACTTTCGGAACAGATGATATTATACAATCCTTTGTTTGATCCGACGCAGTGCAGATTTTGAAATCGAATAGCTTTAGAAAAAGAGGCTCCGCGATTAGGATCGTATGTCAAAAACCTGACAGCTGATATCAGGTGAAGAATCGCGAGCGAGAGATGTGAGCGGGTAATGCGATCAAAATCTCTCGTGAGAGTGCTTTTTTATATCGGTAAATAGGCTTTTCACGGAAATATTCTCACGCTTTTATTTCATAATATTCAGACCATTTCTATTTAATGATCTCTGAATTATTTAAATACTATATATGCATATATATATATATATAAATGATAAAATTTGTAATTCTTACTTGTATCACTTCGGATATCGAACTCTTTGGAAATACATCACAATAAATGAGCAGAGAATACTGGAAGGCTTTCATTCAATAATGAATAAAAAATGATGGTGATTATTTATCCTACATGTATATATATATATATATATATTTATATAAGAGGTGCTCGGATGTAGACCATATTAACTGACAAAAACAAGTTTTGAGATATTGCAATTTGAATGCAATTTAAAAATAAAATACAAATTAAATGTATTGATTAGAAAGATATACATATAAAATCAATTTTATCAAAAAATATTGTTGTTGCTACCGGGATTCGAACCTGGATCTTTTATAATCCGGGGAGCGTGCATTAACCGATTCGAATAGCCGGTAGCAACAACAATATTTTTCGATAAAATTGTACATCTTTCTTATTAATACATTTAATATGTATTTAAAAATATCACAGACCTATGTTCTGAATATATATGAACTTCACAATAAGAATGTATTTTCCTTAATAATTAATGATTTAAACATAAATTAGAGTAGTTTTTATTTTTTATTAAACTTTTATTATCAGACAATATAAAGAAATGTTCAAAACGTGTCAACCGTTCGCCATCTTGGATCACTCACCATTCTTTACATGAAATAGTATGTCAGATACCATTGATTACGCAGCTAAAATCGTCCATTAAAACAGTGCTATCATTATAAAAATGGTCTCCAGTGAAAGAGGTAGTATGAAAAAAATGAGTTAACATGGTTTACACCCGAGCAGCTCATTTATATAGTTCGATAATATTATCTTGTAGATTTGTTTTATCCGCCAAGACTTTAATTTAGATATACAGTTCGAACGATCCTGGTTATGAACAATTCGGGTTACGAACAAAATCGCCTTCGAAAAAATTCTTCGATTTGCGAACATTATTTCGGTTTACGAACAGGCTCCGCGGAAATGCTCCGCGGACTGAGATCTCGTCGCGACGAGCCGAAAATGAGAGGGTGTTTGTTTCATGGTAGCGTTCATTCATAGCGGATTACTGTCGAGTACGTTTTATTTATCGGTCTGAAACTCGAATTATCGTTTTTTATACATATTGTTATTGTTTTAAAATAAAATTGGTTTTTATCTTAGTTATTTTTGTTTTATTACTTTCAAATCATTGTTTTGTAAAGGATTATAAGCATGAAGTAAATAATAAAGATCAATTTTACATTAATTAATTAATCCATTTTATATTGATTCTTATTGGTATTTTTAAAATTATCACAAATTCTAAAGACAAAGATGATAAATTTAACAATTCCAGTGATTATACACTTAGTTGCAAGGATTGTGCTATATTTTATATTGATAAAACGGGTCAACATTTTAATATAAGAGTAAAGGAGCATTTGAGATGTTTGAACAATAGTGGGTTTTCAGAATTTTCTAATCATTTGATAAAAAATGGTTATGATTTCAATAAAAAATTGAGATTGTCAATTTTGCATGTAAAACGATGTTCATAAATTAAATAATTTGTAATCGTTGGAGATAAATATAGCGTGTAAAACTAATCAAAAAATTATAAACAACCAACTAAATTTAACTACAAGACGCATTATAAAAAAAATTTCTAAAAATTATTCTAGTAATTCTGTATCATCGAGTAACAATTTGAATTAGGTACCTACTAAATTTATTTTTAACATAATTATTGTTTTTATAAAATAGATTATGTTAAAGAAACAATAATATATGTTTTTTTTATTAGTTATTGACATCCTGAAGAAGAAAATGATATTTTTCGAAACCGGTAGATGTATTTTTACTCAACAAGTGGTTAATAAAACAAAGTTAAAAATAAAAATAATCATTCTTATTGGAATTATTTTTTCAAATTTCGAACAACTCGGTTTGCGAACAATCTTACAGAACGAATAGAGGTCGTAACCCGAGGTTTCACTGTATTTTAAGCAGGCATCAATTGTTAAAATATGTTTGGCTTAGATCTTAATGCTCTCATACAAAAATATTTATCATAATGATTTTGTTGAAGAATAAAAATATTCCCGGATAATTTAGATAATGTTCACAAAAGGTTTTTATTTCGTAATATAAATGTAATGTATTTTTATTCAAATATATAGATTTCATTATATTCTCATACGTGTAATAGTACATTTTCATTTTCCTGTCCAGTGTTTAGAATTGAAATTTCCATAATTGCTTTGTCACCCGTTTAAAGTGTGTAAGCACCCATGTCAAATTCAGAATTGCCCAAACTTTTACGATTACATATATACAACCATGTTTCTATGTATCAACGATGTTTCATACATTACGCAAACATAACTATTACATATCTTAATGTTCTAAGGAGAATATATATATATATAGCGGATACTCTCGGAGTAAACTTTTTAAGTAGTAATAAACTTTAATCTGCTAGAAAATTTGAAAGTATTTTTCAAGCCGATTGTGGCAGATATTGTAAGTTATGGGAATTACTTGGCAAATAACTTGTCCACCATTGGGACTGTCATTATTTGATACATACCTGCTGACGCAGAAAAAAATATTATATCAGTTGATGGTACACCGTTATGAGACTTATTATGGCGATGATTGGTAACAAAGCTCTAATTAACTATTTTAGGTTTACTTTCTAGTGTTTAATTGCTAGAAGAATTACGAATAATCAGTTATTAATTAAATAAATATCAGATATCTCATAGAGACGAAGCTAATTTTATAATATTTCATGAAATATGGGGTAATTACAGGGTTTACGACCTGTATTCGGCTGATTTAGGTGATCACTTTATATATATATTATGAGGTATAGTCCGCCACAACTTAGAAGCGTCATTCTGGCGTACACGTTGGGCACCATTTATGAGGTAGGAGACCTACATCCAACGGTTTGGACGCCATTGTCAGGCGTACTATCCTCCACCGACTAGCAACAGGGAAAGCATGAATTTGTGAGTACGTGAATCAGAAGCTACCTACTTACCGTAATACCGAAATCCACCTTAACCTTCTGGGAAATAAACTTTACTAAAATAAAACAGTAAATCATGAAAGGTGATATTTCATAATAAAAGAGAATATTCATAAGAACTATAAATTACTGTAATTATTATTTTGATAAGTAAAAAATAAAATTTAAATTAGGTGTTACATAACAGGCGACGACAACAATAATAATTTCTCAAATAATACGTCGATCTGGGGTCTCTTGCTCCTGCGGTAAAAATTAACATCTTCTCGCATCCATCTCTCTTGGTGTCCTGGGAGCAGCATCCACCGCCGTTTCCGAGTGCCTGGCAATTGGTCAGAACACTCCTTCAACCGGCGGCTTACGCACGAACCTTCTTCTCCTAGGTGGACCATTATAAGAAATTGTTGACGGGCGATGGGAAGAAGACGTAATTTTAAGTAGTAAAAAGTAAATCAAGAAGGCATATAATAATGAATATTCGAAAGAATAAGAAAGATTATTATATAGAAGGGAAATTTCACTATTTCCCTTAAATTAATGTCCTTGGCGCGACGTCTAAACGCCTCTCTGGCGTTGAGTCCGCGCCTGTACGCGAGTCTGTACGGGCTCCATCATCAAATATGAATTCCACATGGCGGGAACGGCTAACAGCTGTACGCAGGGCGACCGTCCTAGCCCGAAGCGCGAATAGAAGTGTATGTACCTGCCAGCGCCGGCCAGTCACTCGAATCGATGGGCACGATCCTAGCGGCAAATATCATAATCAGTACTAGGCGTTTCGAACTGTGCGTGAAATTACTAACCAGGGTTATCGTTATTCTAATTAGGTACACAAACGTTACATTTTTTTCTTATACTATTCGTAACGTTATATATATATATATATATATATATATCACCCCTTAATCTTTATATTTATCAAATATTTTAATGTTGTATATATGTTAGTACGTGGACTCGCTTCGAGTACCACTACACCACTAATTATTATTACAATCGAACACAATCACAGCCACAATAACGGTTTAAATAACGATTTAACCATCACTAAAATATAATAAGAACTATACCGATATAATTTACGCAGGACATTTAAGTGAACAAAATTGCAAGCGATAATCATTAATTTGGAAGATGATTTCAAAATATTTTGCTGTGTAAATAATCGGAATTATCTGATTAATACCGTGGACTAAACATCAGTAAGAAATTGGTGAAATTTTGTATAGAATATGCGGGAAAGGGTTTTAGATGCGATTATTAAGAACACTCGTAGTTTCTAGACTATTAAATACTACAGTATACATAAGAGTTAGCGAAATCAACTATCCATGTGGATACAATTTAATATCTGATAAAGTTTTAAGCTACTTTTGAGATTACTTTAAGGTAGTTGGAATTAATTCTGACGCTTTCCGCATGTAGGTTAACGGTACAGAAAAGGAAAATTTTGTGTATATTTGTTGTATATGTTTGTTGTTCGTAACCGACGGATATTAGAACTACCTTTTTATAATTTGATAAAATATTACTAATTTAAAAAGTCATTTCTGATTGTATCTCTTTTGTACCTCCGATTCATTTCTCACTGCCTGATATAATATATTGATGAATTTATTTGACTTCATAATAAAAGCATTTTAACTACTTTCTTAATTATAATTACTCTAACGCGTGCATCCATTGTACATCGTATCCATTGTATCCATTGTTAGTGTCATTATTTTATTATGGAAATCCGCAACGTGGCAGTAGAGATTAGAAATAAAAAATTAATATTAATATTCATTTACAATCTTTCCGCATTATTCAATAGATGTCACAGTTGTATCGCTGTTCATTACATTACATCGCAATGGATTTACGTCGCTGGCCGTGGTGGAAAGTTTTTGTGACGGACATATTCGGCGTTAGGCCGTAGATGGCAGGGGCGTGCAGTGCATACAAGCAAAACATTTGAAAGGCTTACAACTGCGTGCAAATCATTGTAGTGTCTACTTTATCTTATACTATTTCGCAAATTTTACTATATTTTTAACGTGTTGATTTCATGATCGTTCTTTGCATTTGGTGCATGGATTTGTTTTTGATTTGGGAAAAACAAAAAGCAATTGGCAGAACTATTTCCTACGTTAATCTTTAATAAAAATAATTATTTTCTTTAGTTATTACGTGAAGGATTTTTAAACAAAAAATAATCATGTTCAGTCATAAAAGTGTTCTTAAAACGTCCATACATTTTATTATATAAATAAGGTGTTATTTTACGTTAAAACTTAAACTTTTAAAACACTATTCTAAAATTACAAATAAATACATGGTAGGGTCGTATAAACGACGAATTAATTTTGTTTTAAGAAGTTGTTTAAACTAAAGTGCATAATCCTATGTACAACATATATTGTATAACTTATATTATATATTATTGTATAATGTCATTGGTAATCTATACCTACTGCACGCCACTGGTAGATGGGTTATTTTATTTTTATATATTCAATACAATACATTACAGTATGAAAATATCTGTCCGCAGTCTAATATTTACCAAAAATTACTATGAATTATATATATATGCTTGGATATGATAACTTAACCATTTTAGCATTGCAGTTAGTTTCATATTATTTAATTTCTTCAAGTTCACTATATTAGCAAGCAAGGCTATAGGCGATTGCTTTTCTGCTAGTTTGTTCTAAAACTCTTAAATTTGATAAACATACGTTATTATTTGTGTTCGTGTAAGAATGAGAAATAAAGCGTTTTTAAAAACACTAATTCGTAATCAGGAATACCTACTTTCCTACCCCATTTATGATATTTAATATGGAAACTATAAGAATTAAATATCTTTTCTTCATATTTATTATAATCAATTCGGGTAACATTTATTTATTTATTGACATACATATTTTTGTTATAACAGAGGTGAATATATTATAATATAACATTGTAATATGTTTATTGTGTGGGATGGAGTAGACTCCACCTCTGATATATACAGCGTTGTCCTGGCTACTTTGCTAGACTGAAGTCTGTGTTAAAGTGGCCAGTTTTCTTCGTGCTGTTATTTAAGATTCGACAGGAATAAAAATAGAGATAAATAAATAAAAAAATTATATATATAGAATAAAAGAAAATTAAATGGGAGTGTTGTAGAATTAGTGTAATATTAGTGTAGGCACTGTATAATGGTTATGTTAGAATGTTGGATAGCCATGCTTCTGATTGATCTCTACCCGATTGGATCATATGTTGGATACATATATGTGTAATCTTATTGGAGTTGAACGACTTCCAGTTGGTACTGAGTGTGTTGTACAGTTTCGGAGCTAAGAACATGTAGAATCTTTGATAAAATATCGTTGTGTCCATGATTTATTGCTTGGGGTGAGTTGTTGTTAGCATGAAAAAATTGGACGAGTCTCAACATAAAGATTTGTCTAATATCTAGGGCATTGTACTCTTTAAATATAAGATCTGATAGATATCTAAAAGGACGATCCTTGAGAATTGTCTTTTGTGCTCTTTTAGCCGACTCTAATATTGTTTTTGCTGCTCCTCCCCAAACTAAAATAGCGTAATTAATTAAGAAGTAGCAGAGTGCAAAGTACACCGATCTTAAGAGTTTGTATTCAATTATACATTCGTGATACATATTATGGAATTCAATATAACATTGGACAAAACCTAAGCAAGAGTATTTTGTTTTTTTCTGTTTTCTTGTGATATCGAGCATTCTGGAAATTGATGTCAATAATAAACCCGATCTAGCTGCTATCTATAGTTACCAGAAAATAATCACCTTTGATCTACCGAACTATTTTAAAATTAACATAGGAAAGATAACAATGGCGTTAGTGAATTTGAAAGTAGTTTTTAATTCATCATCCAGTTTATTTTTAGTGCCCCAAGGAGGTAAGTTTTGTTCAAAACTATAATTTTAAATATCACACTTGGCTTACAAGTAAACATATTTTTCAATTATGCTGTTCTTAAGCAAAAAAACTTATTTAATTGAGATTACCTTTTAATAAGACCCTATTCAGGGTAACATTGGATATGTCTTAAGTCACTGAAAAAATTATAATTTATAAATTTGTGGTTTTTCTGGCTATGTTTGGATTTCATAATTATAGTTATTTATTATCAAAGAACAAAATAAACTCGTATATTGTATACTCGTTGTTTACGCGCCTTGTTACTTAGATTGGCACCACTGGGTTTCTTGGTTTATAATAATGTACATGTGTGTGTGTGTGTGAGTATTGCCGCCTTTTTTCGAAAGCTAAGAAGACGATAACCGACAGGCGTCATTCTTATTACATCCCGTGCTTCGACCAGCCCATAGGTCCAAATAAACCATAGGTGCACGCTTCGGTCGGTCGAAATATAAAAAAGATAACCCAGCTATAAGAACAACCACATCGGACCAGAAAGTCAGCAAAAGAGGTTAGTGCAGTTCACATATCTTATGTGTGCTTATTGTTAATCGGAAACCTGGGAACCAGGTATCGAAGGCGTTTACATAAATACTCGTATACTTGTATATATGTTAATAATACTATTTTCAAAATTTCAATGTGTCTATAATATATTTTTGTTGTTTCTACCTGGAATAAGAAAATATGATATAAAAAACAACTACACTTAATAATTATTGAAAAGAGCCCTGCATTTTTTTTAATTGACGACACCTATCCATATTGGTTTGACTAATAACCCTGTTGTGATTATGGACTTGATAATAGTGGACTTAAAACCGTCGCCAAGTTCATGTTTCACGCATGAGTTAAATCAAAACTTGTTATTTATTTTATCTGAAGAATGGTTTACGTATCCTGAAATATTTCAGGAATTTATTATGGTCAGTAATGGATACCTTGTGGAAACACATATATGCTCACTCAAAATCTGTATACGTCAATTTTGCGTAGTTAATTATAAAGAAGCAATTCCCAGGACAGATATCATAAGAAATATCGCCGTTAACATTCTTGAAAAGAATTTTAAGAATGCTGGATGTATTTAGCCAGCCAAACGACACATCATGACTTTGAACATTGCCGATATTATAAAAGGTATAGACGTTGATCAATTATGCATGAATGGGACAACATATCTCATTGAAGATAATTTCTTATGTATGGAGTCGGGGGAGTGATTTTTTAATAATATTAGAAAAAGAATGTGGCAAATAATTTTTATTTAGCCTTCGGTGACTAAATATTTTGTCAAATAATTAAAACAAACATAAAATAAATAAATTTTTCATTTGTTCGAACCAGGTGTTTTAACTTAAATCAGATGATTTAATATAGAAGAAATGTACCAAGATTTGATATTTAAAAATAGCAAAAAAGTACATTTTATTGTTACTAATAAACTTATAATTATTAAAGAGTTTATTATTTTGATATGTAGAATTATCATTCAGTCTTGTCATTTTGACAGATATTTGTTTGTATTTGTATTTACGAAAATCATTGAATACATTATATGGTTGAGTTATAATATAACATACTATACCTAATGATTTGAGAAAGAAACGCTTTTTTGTGTTTTTTCTTACTGAACTTAAAAAGACAATGTACACTACATAAACTTGATGCATTTTCAAAACTTTACAATGATTAATTTATTAATTTAATAATTAAAGTGTGCCTAGAACATAGAAACGTTTCTCAGATAATTCTATACATTATTTTGTATCGTGTGACGTTTGTCGTTTCATAAATGTGCTCAAAAAAACAAGTATATCAAAAGGTACAATGCAGATTGCCAATGTTCATATTAGTCTCGTAGTACGTGATCAGTCTTATCACAATTAAAGTACAAGAGTTTTGATGGTAGTTTGTTTAATTATTAAAATAAATTAATATAAAATGTGGAGGTTATATTGCTTTCATTTAATTGGTTTAAAAAAGTACAGTCTTTGATTACTTTAGAGGGTCTTCACCATCCATATTAATTGGCCAGACAAAAAAAAATTGTAACGTAAAGCATTCGTATTATCAGTATAACTATTTCTAACGTTTTATAGCCACTGATTATGTTAAAATATATTTGTATTAACAAACAGGGAATAGCTTAGTTTTACTAAAATGGCCACCGTGTATGTAAATTTAGAAGTGTTTAATACGCATAAATAAATAACAATCCAATCTATGTAATTAATTTACACAGATAAGTTAGCGGATTAATATTAATTACTAATTTCATTTAGATATTTTTATCAGGTGACGGTTTGAACATCAATTTAATGAGTAGATATGCAAAGGAATCTTTCACTCTTACACATAAAAATAAATAATTATTTCAGTAAAATTATTATTTTAAACTGAAGTGAAATTCTAGGAAAGCTTCCTCTAAACAATTTCTTAAGAATAAGAGTAAATAATATTACAAGACAAAGATTTTTCTTTATTTATTTACGCTTCGACAAACTTGTTATTTATCATCGTTATTTTAAATGAAAGAAACATTTCGCAGCTTTGTTATAACACCACAAAGAAATCAGAAGAAAAATGCTGTAGCAAGCTTTTATCCGAGATATTACAGCGAGGCGCGTTCGGCAAAAAACGCACAAATTTTGAGATGAAAAATGTCGGAACACGCGCGTTGTTTGCGAATAGAGACCTCACTCTAACGAAACACGTTCCGCTGCTTTACAATCTTCCCAAAAAGCCTCACACTCGTGTAGGATGTCCTTTCAGAAGGAAGCGAATTACCTACCAAAGATAATTTCAAATATCACAACTCCTTTGTGAGCGGAATTCAAAGATGAAAAAATATATGTTTCAGTATGCGGTATATTTCGATTATACGAACAAGGCGTATATGGTCGGTTAATTTTTTTAAATGTTGCATTTTTTCACTCCATAAAATTATAGATATTGTGTATGTATAATCGAACAAGCGGGCGCGTGTGAATTTCTTTATTATCTTCCGCGCTCGAGAAATTTGATGGCTTTTTAGAGAAAGGGTAGAGTCACGTATCACCGGGCTTATGACAAAGACTTAAAAACAAATAAAAAGCGATTATTTACAAAAATATTTGTGTGATTTTTTTCTCCACACTGGACTGCAAGAGTTATGTTCAGTACTTATTCATTAAAATATAACGTATATTTTCTATTCTTTTAAATAATTTCAGTTGTGATAATATTTCAACTATCTCAGTACATTAAAACTGCTCTTTGAAAATATATTATTAGTACGGTGATCTAACCTTCAAGTCGCATATGTTTATCAAATTATTAATCAGTCTGTATTGATAAGCCGAAAACTATAAGATTAGTTAAAAAATCTTTGGTTTCAATTATTAATTATTCATGTGTCGTTCCTTTTCTATCAAACGAAATTATCGAAAGCCATATTTCTCTACTTAAGCTACATTATAAATTATATGTACCTTATCTTCCGACTGGTATATTTTGGGAGCGGTTGCGAGATTGATGTCGACACAAGAGGTTCGGTTGAGTCTTTTGTTGTACGCACATACCGCGGCCAAACAATGAGAACAACTACAATACCTCGGATAAACGACAATAATCTCTCGGCGTATTATATAATTACCCGTACTAAAATAATAGATTACCCCGTGGAGGGATTTCTAATAGTGCATTTGAATACTCAAGGCGTCAATCAGCGCGGCTTATCGGCCGGCGGAATTTTGGCTGAGAGGATTGCTACAATAATGTTAGCGTTACTGCCGCTTTCTTATTGTGTTAAGTCAGTCGAGAGTACGGAATAAATTTAATAAACTTTAATTTGAGACGTGAAAATAAATAAAAAAATATATTTCTTTGCACTTTTTAAGGGTAATTAATTCTGGTAGAATATTTTTATTGTATGTATTTTTCTGTCTGTTCGATCTTTATAACTTATTTATGGATCGCCAGTCGCTGTGCGCGCGCATGTGAGCATGACATATGTAGATATAATGGTTCCTTTCCGTTACTTATCTGTTTCTCTCTACACTATACCCATAACACGATCTTTTTTATGTGGTGTTCTCCATGGTTTTAAACTAGTTGGAAACTGAAAAGTTGTGTAAACTGTCAGTATTCGTTTACCATTAAGTGTGTTGACTGCTGTCAAGTTCTTCCTGCCGTGTGGGAACGAATTGTTGGCTTGTGAAGTATCGTGTGGGGCTGATAGTGTACTATTTGTGTGTAATCGGTTTCTCGCTACCGTGCGTACCAATTAATGTTTTCATCTTCATGTGAATATCATCCCACTTCCCGCTATCACCAACGTGTGGTTTCCTGGGGCCAGAAGAATCCAGTGAAATAAGAAAATTCAGATACTCAAAGGAGCATTTCTCAGGTGGGTCGGAATTTCTTCCTGGATCTGATTGGTTCTTCAGCCCCCCTGTTCCTAATTCCCGTTCCTCTCCCAAATTCCTTCCAGCATTCATACATTCTGTATTTCCCCCAACCTCTTGTTCAAACACTGTCTGTATTACAAATAGATCTTCGGCTTACTGAATTGTATTGAACTTCATTTACCGCACGTGTAAAATAATTCAAAGGAGAAAATACAATGGTGTTCCAGTATTATTTCTATGTTTGCAGAATTCTGGAGTTAGCATCTCGGTATCATCATTTTTTGGAACATACGTCTCGGTATTATGATCATCATCCGGAGTAGTCATCTCGCTAAGCATCTCAACAAGGCTCAGTATATTGATCCTCTTGCATTGTATCAGTTTACTTGATGACAAATAAAGACGATCTGTCTTCTTAATTGTTGCTGTTTATCCAAACGTAATCTGGGGCGACCTTCGTCTTCTTCCCTAAGGAATGTTAAAGAAGATAAATCTTAGTAAGCATTTATAAGACACGTCCAAGCCACCTCAAATGATACCTCTCCAATTAAATTGGTAGAATTCTATGTGTTAAATCTATTTTAAAATAAGGGTCGAATATTTAATAAAGAATTGAATACGAATTAACATTTTATATTTAAATTTCGGACCCACTCATGTAACCATTAAAAATTCTGCTACCCTCTTCAAGATCAAATCCTTGGACGGCCTTAGAGATACAATCGACGTTTTATTCTTGCTTTAACTAGCCATGCTTCAAATTGATTGACTGGAATTGCTCCAACGAATCATCTTACAGTAGTTTAATTTCGTATACGTACATGGCTTGGTTTACTTTTGTTAAACTTATTCTAGTCATATAATTCTGTTCTAGTTTCACTAATCAATAAATTAATTAATAGAATCGATATTCCTACATGGAAATAAAACATCCAATCTCTGGGTCCATTGAAAAATGTACATGCAGTTAGCCACAGCTACTAGTGCATTTATAAGATGCAAAATTTATTTGCACAATAAGTAAAAAAAAAAACATTGTTAAAATTAACGTTTATTTTTTTCCTTACCTTATATAGCGGTGAATTTTTGATTAGTTATACAGGTTTTATTTTAGACATCTAATATAAGTAACTATTAAAGTTTATTTTCAAAATAACTCACTAATACTATTAAGTATAAACAAATCGAAAAGAAATTTTTTAAACAAGAACTTCTCAACTTTCAGAATTGTTTTATAGTAAATCCGGGAATTCTGACCCTTTGACCACTTTGCGGTGTAACCATACCATTAAATTATAATTTACAAACCATTTAGTATGACGTTAATATTATTTTATCAACAAAGTCTCGTCTTCTAGTTCTTCTTGTGGTAACTCACAAATATTCGGACAACTAGGCCTCTCGTGATTCTAATGAAGAATCCCTCAAATGTCTTGGTATAAAAAAATAATGTTATTTTAAGCCAAAATCTTCAGCTGTCCAGAACAACCTGTAATCATATTTTTAATTTTTTATATTTAATTAGTAATATTTTAATTTGTCCAAGAACACACAATTACTAGATTTTTACCTACAAAGGCACTGTTATTGAACAAATATCAGATATCTCATAGAGACGAAGATATTTTTTATTATATTTAATGGAAAATATATGGAAGTATGGGTAATTACAGGGTTTACGACCTGTCTTTAGTTGGCTTAAGTGATTTGGTCCATATATGGCGATGGTGTAGTGGTACTCGAAGCGAGTCCACATACTAACATATATACAACTTTTAAAAATTTGATAAATATGGAGATCGAGGGGTGAGAATTGGTCAACGTATATATATATAAAGTGATCATTTAAGCCATCCGAAGACAGCTCATAAGCCCTGTAATTATCCCATACTTCCAAATATTTTTTATTAAATATAATTAAAATATATATAAAATAGGTTTGTTTCTATGAGATATCTGATATTTGTTTTATATTTAAGGTTCCATTATGTTCTCCAGGGAAATTGTTCACTTCGTTCGGGCGTATAAATGTTGGGACGATCGTGAATACTTCTTTAATAACGGATATTCATATATTTTTTGAGAAAATAATGAAAATTTATTACATTTGTAGAGATTTGATGCCCCCACAATCACACCGCCAACGGTCGCTGAACGCACCCTAAATATACCTGGGTGTAAAATAGGGCTTTCATTAACCTCAAAAATACGCTTGGTACCGTTTCCCTGACAAGTTTACTAGCAACGCTTCTCGCTGTAGACTCCTTACTGTACATACTTACTTCGATCTGTATTTGTGCTCCAAGCATCAAATAAACTCGTGACAGCTGTACGTAATCTTTATTGTTCTACCTGGTCTGGCGACACACACATGCAAATCCGCACACAATCCGCGTTATTGGTCAAACGAACATGTGTGAAGGTATGAAATATATTGGGGCACTCGTTCACTCACGTTATAATAAACCTTATGATATCTTGACCATATTTTTATATAACCAAAACCCCAAAAATGGTAACGCACAACTAATTCCCAAAAATTCTAGTACATATTTAATATCCGTAATAGTTCGCAATGCATTAAGTGCCAGCTGTGTGATAAGTAGAACATTTTTACTATGGTAAGTTTTTACTAACGTCCGTGGTTAAAATCGATTGCGGGTTGTTAGAATGTCAAATTTATTATTGTCAAAGAATATATGGATGTTTATAGGCGCGACAAATAATCAAATAATATGCTTTATTTTATGCTTTATTTATGGATTTTTTCACCTTGGCGTTCGACATCTGTCACTTTAGTGATGAAATTCATCGGACGAACTCTCATAACTAAAATAACGGGATATTGAATGATTAATTGTCGTATACTGCAACTTTTAAAGTATCAATGTGTCAGATGACTTTTGGAACAAGCTATGAAGAGTCCACCATATTTAACTATTGATTTACAAATCACTCTTGAAGGGTGGATTGCCTGTTTGAAAGAAGAAAGAAGAACTATTGCTATTACTAAAGTAAAAAGTTACTGTTGATCATACAACCGGTCGTAAGTGTAAAATTTAACTTAATGAATACAAAATAAATATATATTAATTATAGTACTAACGGACAACAACAAGGTCTCCATGATCAGAAACTGTCTGAAATAGAGGTGCTTCTCCTGAAACCTCACAGCGGTACCTTCCAGTTGATGCGAGAGTCAGAGGTGCCAAGGTCACAGAGTCTTCGGTACAGTTGTCTACCTGGATAGTAATAAAAATATCACATTTATTTAAAAAAATACTGCAGTTTCTCTTTTAACTAAATTATTGACATTTTTATTGAATTAATTTTAATTTATTTACATATTATAATATTAGAATATTAGAATAACAATGTTTTGGGTAAGTGTACAATATGAATACAAATACATAATTTCGTTCATATTTATATATTATACAAGCATGTTACCCGCCTTAAGGAGCGACAATAATATCAGGTAAGTATGTTTGGCAAAATAGGAAACAAAGCACATTAGAAAGAAAATAATGTTAAATAATGTTCAACATTGGACGCAGATCGGCAGAAAATAATGATTAAAAAATTAAGTGAATAATGATTTTACATGCACAATGACAACAAAAATTGTAGTTCAATACGACAGGTGAAATGTTACAGCTTGAGTATACACATGATAATATGGGTTTCATAAAACTTAAGATATTCAAAAGAGAGGTGCCCGAAGATATTTTTTTGTTACTATTAACGATCTTTTATCGTTACGCATTGTCAGCCATAGTAAACCAGATGGTCAATGTTATTAATATTATTGTTTGATATTAATATTATTAAAAGTGACTAGTGACTTCGTATTAACTACTTTAAACTCAACCACCAGTTTCAATAGAATCGTATCATCCCCACAATGTTTAAGTACCTAATATACTAAGTAGACTTTCTTACGTTTTTGTGAATAATATCAAATCATCCTGCACGCGTATTTTTCACATATTTTCATAAAAACATTTCTAGGACCGCATGATTTGTTTTGATTATATTATTATTATTTCAAATTCTAAGAAAGAGGAAGATAAAATGATGGTGGCAAAATGCTTATTTTTTGACACACTATTTATAGCAAATTTTATGTTTCTAATTTTCTATGAATTACCTAATTCTTCTAAATGAGAGAGAACCTTTTCGACATAGTCTAATTTTAATGTTGAGAAAAATGTAATAAATCGACACCCTTTCAGGTCAATTGATGATAATCAAGATTTTTTTTGAATATTTCTTAATAAACTTAAGTTTAAGGATACCCATTGCCAGCTAATTATTTCACAAATAGCTGTCATAGCTGTAATAATGAAATATTAGTTTTTTTATAATATTTTATAATTGGTGTTTCTCTGTATGGTAATTACAAAACTGAGTTTTCGTAAACGAGTTGTTAAGATGCGATTATGTTAATAGCATAACATATCTTAAATTATTTTCTTAGATATTTCTTTCATATTTTAAGACAAGGCCAGGATATTACTATACAAGAGTGCAGTGTAAGTCTTAAGTATAAGAGATTTAGTGTATTTTTTTTTGAGATTTAGTGAATTCTTTTTCTTAAGATTATAGGTATTTTGTTTAAGTTTCAAGTGAGTAAATCTTTAATTAAAAAGTTGTTTACCTGATTAAAGCCTGATTAAATATCCATTCTTATTTCATATAAAAAAATTTAGAAAATATTAAGAAAATATAATTTTATTAAACATAAGCTTTAATATAAATAAGTTACAGTGGGGTTACAAGTTGCGCACATTTTTGAGTAAAAAAAAATATTTTTTAAAATTTAACTACCATAATTTAAGCACATTTAATATTTATCAAATTATTATTTTTATTAGAACACATTCTCATTGTGAAGTTGTAATTATTCAGAACATAGGTCTGTGATATTTTAAACATGAATTAAATATATTAATTAGAAAGATATACATATAAAATCAATTTTATCGAAAAATATTGACAATTAAATGTATTAATATCAAAAAGGTAACATATAGGTTCGAAAGTTTGTCGCTAAAAATATTGTCGCTGTAGCATAGTTGGATAATGCACTTTCCCCGGTTAGGAAAGAGATCCAGGTTCGAATCCCGGTGGCGCAACAACAATAGTTTTCGATAAAATCTTTCTAATTAACAAATTTAATTCATATTTATTATTTTTTAATTAATGATTATTGGATATTTAAAAAATATATATTTTCAAATGTGTATTAAGTAATATTAAAAATAAATGCTGATTTTTTCTTAAATATTATTCGTTTGTATTTCCATATTAAAAATAAATATTCATTATCAATAATGTTTGTTTAAATATTATTTAACTGCACAGTAATGGTAATGTTAGTTAACTTTACGAATATGTTTTTTATTTTAATATTCATTCAATATTTAGATTTAGAGGAAAAAAACTTAACGCATATTTTAGAACACATTTTTGCAGTGAAGTTGCATTTTCAGAACAATATTTCAGTAATATTTCCAATTGATACATCTACTATTCCATTTTTAAAAGTTATCCACTATATATTACGAAGAATCTCAACAACCTTTAAGAAAAACCCGGTGAGAGATACAAGAATGGAATTATTTATTCCATTTTATTAGTAAAAGTAATATAAAGTAGATTGTTTTTAAAAATGGAATAGTAGATGTATCAATTGGAAATATTACAGAATATAAATTCAAATTTGGTTGAAAATGTATTCGATTGCTATAGCGAAATCGGAGAACGCGCATCCTCGGATAGGAAGTGGTCTAGGTTCGAATCCCAGTACCAACTAAATATTTTTTCGATAGATAGATTTATTCTGTACTCATTTCTTTCCAGTTGATTAATATAATTTGTATTACGCATATTTATTTTCATTAAATCAATGATAATTTATTTTATTAAGTGCGATATATAGAAAGATATGTCCTACTTATTAATTATTACACGAGATACTCGATACTAATTAATTATTTTCTTCATATCATATGATATACGGATTCAAATAAATTATGATTTTCAATGTTGGAAGATTGATGTGTATTCTCCACAACTATAACACGTATATTAAAGGACTTTTGTGATATTAATTATATTTTTCTTTTAATTATCAATTTGAATGATATTTATTTGAACTAAAGTACCGGAAATAAATAGTTTAGAAGTTTGATGATTTTGTGCGTATGCAGACGGAGAAAATCTCTAGATGTGTCACTATTAGTAACGAGTAATTATTATATTTATTATAATTGATAATAATAGCAAAGCTACTAAAGAGAGCTTTAAAAAAGTGTAAAAGTTAAGAAAAAAACTTGTTTTCAACTGTGTTCAACGTTCACAGCTGTTCACTAGTTATGCAGTGACATATCACTTCTCATGGAAGTACTGTGTTATTTTATTATTAAATGCGAATGCTGTTGCATAACGAGAACTGCGGTTCATGAACCATAATTGTTTCTTAGTACCGAAACCTACAAGTAAACAGGTGAAAGATATTTTTTATATACATATTGTTAATACTTTCTTCTATTATTGTGTGAATTTTATATAATTTATTTTTTATTTAAATACTAGAATAAATATTTATGATTTATGTATCCAGTAGTAGTAAATGAGAAATTCTACTTCAGAAAAATAATTATTACTACTGATTTGTATACTTTGTCTATTCATGACTCATCAGCGTTGTCAATATATTAATAGTATACACTCAGGTCTCTTTTTATGCGGTGGATACGTTCCACAGAAAAACGGATAAAAAAAGACTTAGACACACGTATAAAAAAATGGATACGTTCCATAATTTTCGCTCAAAACTAATTCAATAAGTTAAAATATACCGAAAAGGTTTATTAAATTTAAGAAAAATATAATCTTAACATATTCCTTTCAAATTTTATAAAAAAAGTTTATCTTTTTTGCATATTGTTTTCTTAAGAATTAGCATCGCTATATGACAATGTTCGGTATAGTTTGCGAACTGGTTCGAAATCACTTTCATCACTGGAAGAGATAGTCAGCGCATCAGATCTATGTCCTGAAGATAATGATTCTTCACAAATAAAATTAGCCTCAACTTCGCATGTTGATTTTTCCCTTTTGACAATATAATCAGTGATTAAACATTGCGATGACTTTGCTAATTTTTTGTACAATTCCTGATATCCAGAAATGCAATTCTGAAGTTCGCGTTGAAACTTGAACGCTCGTTCAGAATTATCATCTTTTTCAATGAAATGGTTTGCCAATTTACTGCAAAGTTGAAGACCTTCCCGAATTACACTTGCAGTGTTGGTGACTGGAGTTTCATTTTCTTCCGATTCATTTTCGTTTTCTTTTTCTTCGACGGTACCAACAGTTATACCAATGATATCATTGTCATTCAAGACATTATCCTCTGCATTATGCTCACTGATAATTTCTGAAAACAATGGAGGGGAGGAACGCATTCAGACATGCCCAATTTCACTTGGTTTCGGCTGAATTGTACTGACGTAAACTGTATTTGCATATACAGATAAAATTCGCCGAATTTTAGACCCTTTCGTCATGTCAAATTAGTCTATAATAGTTATTTAAAAAAAAAATGCTTCTTGAAATATAAACCGTATAACTTCAAAACCGCATAAAAATAGTACGCTTAAAAAGAGCCCCGAGTGTATTATATTTTTACATAATTTATTCAATATTGTAAGTTATTTTAAGAAACAATTCCTTAATACACTCTTATAAACAGATTCCTCCGATATTAAGTTAAGAAGAAAGACAATTTTTTTAAACGTAAAAATGTCACATTGTTTTTAAGAATAATACGACACAAGTACATATTTTTTAGTTGAACTAACTTAGAATCAAAATCTGAACCATTTATATAAATAATATATAAAACCTTGAAAGTATTTCTTAATTAAATATGTATATCTTAGCTAAAAATGTATCTAATTATTTTCAGATAAATTAAAAAATCCTTTAATATTTTTAATTATGTTGAATTTAAAATACAACTTATATGCTTGTGAAAAAAAATAACACACTCTCTCATGTATGAACTTCAGAAATTTAAAGTAAGACATTTGTAGAACGAAAATTATTTATATTTCTAAAATATGATTAATTTTAATACATATGTAAATAATAACATTTATTTATTGTAGAAAAAATTAACACATACTTTCCTCTTACATTTATATATCTTAATTTCTAGCCTACTTACGTCAATATCCACCCCTACGAGTGAGAAGGCCTGGACTGGGGGTTCATCTCTCGGGACGTATCTGAAAAACTCGTCCCCGTCTTTGTACCACTTTACTGAGTAGAGAGTTTCTCCGGGGTCCAGCTCGTACCTGCACTCCAGGCGCGCGGGGCTGCCCCTCAGCACGTGACCAGGGATCTTGACTTCTTGCAGACGAAGGCAGAATGTGCCGGCTAGAAATAATGTATAAGAGAATTACAAATAGAATAAGAAACAAAGATCCATTAATAAAATTCTAATTTACCTTTTATATTTTTATAACTAACCGTTTCGTTTTGAATTATTTCTAAGCACTATGAAAGTTAATAATCCAATGACTAAATTGGTTGAATTTTCATGAACATTAATTACTTTAGTTTCTTAATTATTGTTACGTACTTGTCTTCTAAGTACGTCTTCAGTGTACACCTCGTAATGTGAAGGTCCAAGAAATAGACTTTGTAACAATTATACATTTATTACAATACGATTCAATTTAGTATAAGGTTAAAGGTTTAGTACAAGGTTATAGCACACTAGTATAGTTCAAACGATTAAGCCGATGAATACGCAGAGAAAGAGGCCGCGCCCTGCCGCGCGCTGCCCTTTATAGCCTTGCACGCACGCACGCCGACGGTGCGGCACTAACTTATACTCACGCACAAAACCATTCAATCCCTAGGACATCACAATTATAATTTGAAGATTTGATTAACCTCATAAAGAATAATTTAATTTTGATTTCTGCATATTTTAAATTTTGTTATTCGTGAGCTTTTTCGTATTCCAATTACAGTTGACAGATTTAATATTTTTTTTCCTTCGAGACTCAACATCCCATGTTCAAATTATTATGAACTTTGTTTACTGTTTCCGAGGTAAGTTTGTAGAACTCTATAATCACATATGTGAAATTAAAACACTTGTTTATCCATATAACGCAAATAAAATTGTATAACTGTCCCACACTACAGATATAAATACAAGTTGTTAAGATAAATCGTTAGATTGATAATTCCCATACAAGGCGTCTCAAGTAAATTAAACGAGTAGAATAAAAAAACAAGTGAAACATTGTGTCTAAGTAGACTTGTATGTATATTTTTTATTGTGTATTTTTGTATTTGTGTATTTTTCTAGTCATATTTATGTATACTGTAGGTGTTTATTTTAATAAAGTTTTGAGGAAACATTTCTTAGTAAATTATTCAAATTTATGTTTTAATTCATATATTTACATTGGTAAACTTTCTGATGAAAATGATCGAAGAGAATTAAAATTTGTTGAAAAAAAATAATATTTTTTCTAATATCAAACCGAGACCTTTGTATACATGCCCATGGCTTCGAAAATAATTTAGTGAAAATGTTTATTATTCTTATAAAAAGTAGCGAAATAAATGATTATATTAAAATCTGCTGAAATTAAATCAAATATTATATTTTATTTCTAGTTAGACATTTTCAACTTAAGACAACATCTCTTTGCTCTCACGAGTTTCTTTGGACACAACATTTAGCTTTCGTAGTCCCCATGTATACACCATGTATCAGAGATTCGTCATCTTACACCTCACTTCTCACTTGTAGATCAACATCAAATCTATTGACAATTTATGTTCCGTTCATCCAATCGTCAATTGAGTGAATTTAAATATCCCCAGAAAAAGTTGAAACGGAATAAATATTTGTAATTTAATACATTCAGATTGCTTCTAAATTTTCAGAATCAGTAGTTCTAGGTATTAATTGTTTTAGGTTTAGATACAGCCTCACTGTCAAATCGAACGTCGTATACTGGGACTTGAATTTTTGTTTCTCAACCAACCTCATGCTAATCTCTGAATTTATCTCCAAATCAAATCTCAATACGTGTAACCGAGATTTATCTTAACTAAATCTGTCTCATTGCGTGAATAATGGCCATAAGTTTTTACATTCATAGTTTTTATGTCATATTTTGCTGTCTCTTAATTATTTTTGTCTTTTTTTCTTATAGAATGACGAATTGTTATTCCATATTTATCGTGATCTCAATCTTAATTGTACAAAAATAAAAAAATTTAAACCCTAACAAACAGTTCACAATTAAAAGGCAAATGAGTCAAACTAACACAAAATAAAAGTAATGTTTAGAAGGACTTACCAGATTTTCCAATGACAAGACATAAATTTCTTCTATTTAGTTAAAAATTTCATCATATTTCTGTGAAATCGCATTGTTCCATTCTATTGTTTACATTTCAAGATGTTGGAGTCTTTTTATTGGCCGCTCGCCGGGTGACGGGAGAAATATTAGCATAACGAGCCAATAAAAACCACCATTGGAATAAATTCCGAATATGAAAATGTTAAATGGAAAAATAAAGCGAGAGAATAGTTTCGTACATAAATCATAGTTTTTTAGTTAAGGAGATAATATTATCTCTTCTAACGATCACAGATCCGACACACGGTATTATAATGTTTCTTTGATTTCATGTCGTTGAAAATATAAAAATTGATTCATTCTCTCTGATTATTTATAAAGTCATAGAGTAGGTTTGAGAGATTTTAGAATTTTGACCAATTTGTTTCCAACAGCCATCAGCATTGACGTATGTCATAAAATTGTATTAGTTTTATGGTTTAGTATAAAATCTACGGTTGTACATTTACTAAAAAAATGTTGATATTTACAATCTTTGAGTGTCATACATACACATAGTCAAATTTAATACTCATACATTGAAATCTTTCCACATTTCTATGAATACCTAATTGAATTCCAAGCAATATTAATTTATTTGAGGTAAGCATAAATAAAAATCTTCATTAGCAACATAGTATGGATGAGGCCCGGTCTCCTTTGGAATTAAATTCGGACGCAATTAATGGTTTGCAATGATGTGTAGCTGAATCGATGGACACAACTTAGATACAGTGTCGGAAAGTGGGTTTGAGGATTATTCAGAAGGTAATAAGTCAGCAGTCAGCACACTGCTCACTGGGTAGTGACGGGCATCGAAGCAGGGATGAATAATGCAGTGGAAAACGAGACCCTTATCTATCCTCAAAAGGACGACAGAAACTGTCTAAGTATCCCCGAGCTAGTATGAAATGTATTCAAAGACGCCACAAGGCATGACAATAAATTCATGTGATGCATTTTTGTTAAGAGTAGTTTGTAATCGATTTTTATTCGAATTTGATGTCTGTAATAATTTTAATATTTTACAAATATCTCTAGAAAGGATATGAATTAATTTTTATTATTAGTTAACATGTAGATATTATTTTAACATTTAAATAATATAAGGCATAGTAGAAAATCTCTAATTGCCAATGTTGTCATTCACTGCATATTTCAGACGTTACGTTTCACTGTGTACTTATTAAATATTTTATAAATTCCTAAATACATACTTTTTAATGTGAATTCCTTTATGTTTGGATTTCAATTAAGGCAATTTTAAGTACTATTATTTATATTTTCGTCGGTAACAAAATCAAACTACCATTATTTCTATTTTCGTCGATATTCGTCGGTAACAAAATCAAACAATACTATTATTTCTATTTTCGTCGATATTCGTCGGTAACAAAGTCAAACAATACCATTATTTCTATTTTCGTCGATATTCGTCGGTAACAAAATCAAACAATACTATTATTTATATTTTCGTCGATATTCGTCAGTAACAAAATCAAATCAACACAAACCTATAAAGAAAACAATGTACCCAATCTTTTGCATATTAATAATGGTCGTTTGAGTTAAATATCATAGATGAACTGGTTTGACTCTAAATCATTGGTCAAAGTACCATAAAATCTATCCTAATATAATAAAGATGATAAACTTACTAAGCTAAGATAAACATTAAATTTTATCTTTATTTCATCATTCTTTACTCTGTTATATATTGATCTGAATAAATATTTTTAAATAATCCAATATAGTTTGTTACTTTTACTGAATGTAATTTTGATTAAAAAAATCAATACATAATTAAACTTAACTGAAATAACTAACTATTAATTATATTGATATTATAATGAAATATTTTTTATAATTATCTGAAATTGAATACGTAATAATAGTCATGTACCTACTTACGACACAATTCAAAAGCTCTTAATTTAAATTAGTAAAGATACACTTTGATATAGATATCCTCCTCCTTGATATAGATTTTTATAACGTTGAAATATTCTAAATACTAATTAAATGAATGAATTAAAAAGATATACATATAAAATCAATTATATCGAAAAATATTATTGTTGCGCTACCGGGATCTTTTTACAAACTGGAGAAGGTGTATTATCCAACTATGCTACAGCGACAGTACTTTTTACGACAAATTTTCGAACCCATATGTTACACTTTTTCAAATTAATACATCTATAGTTCCATTATCCCGGTAGTGCAACAAGAGCAATTTTCGATAAAATTGATTTTATGTGCATTTATTTCTAATTAATACATTTAATTAGTATTTAAAATATCACATACATATATTCTGAATAATTACAACTTCACAATAAGAATGTGTTCTCCTTAATAATAGAAATATTCTGATTGAACATATTAAAATTAATAAAAATGTATATTGAGATCTGAAAACATAAAAAGCGATTATTTTATTTAATCGAGGACAAAGATTTAGCGACGAGGAGTGTCATGTGTATTAATATTTAATATAAGGTACTTCATATTTATTCGTCAGATACTTGGACGATAACCTCAAGTGTCTCGTTGCATACAGCTTCAAACTGTACGTACTGCCGTATTACCTTTTCATTTTTCCGCGGAAAGTTGAGTCTGAAAATGCTATTGTATATATTTCTCGCGGTCCACAATGGAGAAAATTGTGTACTCAACACAGTTCAGAAATGGGAGAATCGTGTACTGGTGCGACTCGTAACGTGGAAAATTTGCATTCCTCATAAGATTTGCTCAAAAAAGCCTCGAATCGCAATTCGCAGGGCCAATGTAATATTTTCATTCAATATTATTTTGCGTGCGTTGAATAATATGGCGAGATGTCAGTTTACTTTTTCTTAGTATTGCAACACACGTAAAATATTTCCGTTTCTTAATACTTTTCATAGCCTTAACCCGTTTCAGATAAACGAAAATCATTTCGTCTATGCAGGTTCCCTGTCTAATATAGGGTGTCCAGCAAAAAATTTCAAGATCAAATTGTAATTGCTCGTAAATCATCAGGGTGAGGTAAGTGGGAGGGGTATTGTTCGACGTGCGTGATTTGCTGATTTGTCAGTCGCAATGAGTCACTGGTCGGGAGCGCACCGCGCTTTCGCGGTTGAGCAATATTTAAACTGCGGTGATTCATTGGTTCGTGCGCGTTGTACTTTTTGGACTCACTTTAATATTCGACGAGTAAGTGATGGGCAGAGCGCGCAACTTATCTGGTGTTGTGTTCAAAAGTTTAAACAAGGAGGGACAAAGGTTAACTAAACTCCTCCGGGACCATCAACATCAGCAGCGACGCCAGAACATGTGGCTCAAGTTCCTTCAGCCTTTACTGAAATAAAAAAATCCCCATATCACCCATATAAACTGCAAATCGTGCAGTTTCTCAACGAAAATGACTATTCTTTACGTGAAACCTTAGCGAGAACAATGCTGGAACGTTTTGGAACAGCACGAACGCTTGAAAAATATTGTTTACTGACGATGACGAATACATTTTCATATTGATGGCTATGTTAATAAACAGAACATGAGATATTGGTGCCCCGACAACCCAAGGAAATGCCATAAAAAATGTTTGTATTGCCCAAAAACGACAGTGTGCAATTTCTGCCCGAGGGATAATATAATTGGCCCTTATTTTTTTAACCAGCGTGAGATAGTCACTGCTGACATGTATTGCCGAACGATCGACGAGTTTTTGGTACCGTAACTGCAGCTGTTTCCCGGGTTCAATAACGGAACACAATTTCAGCAAGACGAGGCCACTCCACACACAGCTAGAGTTTCAATGGAGAAGCTGAGGGGAATTTTTCCCAATAAATTAATCAGCAAGTACGGAGACATACCCTGGGCACCTCACCTCGGTCACCAGACCTTGCACTGTGTGATTTTTTTTGTGGGAATACCTTAAATCAAGAGTTTACAGCAACAATTCTTATACAATTCAGGCCCTAAAAGAAAATATTCACCGTGAAGTTGCTTCCATTGAACCAACGCTTTGCTCTTGCGTGTTCGCAAATTTAAGAGTCCAATTACAAGAGTGTCTTGAGAGAAATGGACGACATTTAGACGATATTGTTTATTAAACGTAAAATCTGCATTGTTAAACTCCATTTTGTATAAATAAAATATGAGAATAACATTGTAGTTTAATATTAAATAAAAAAAAATTCACTAACCTAACCTAACTCAATAGACAGTTTAAATTTCACTAACCTAACAAAAATAACTTCTTTTTATATTTCATTAAATTTTTTAATCTGAGATTATTTGACGTTCGAACAACCCGTAAACTTTTTTTACCACCGGCGATGGTAAAACGATACTATAGTAAAAATTTACTACGGTAAAACAACCGGCTCTATGAATGTAGACAGCTAAAACTATAATCACGCACGTCCATTATTTTACAGTGTCATAAATATTGTAATTCTGAAAAATGCTTCGTGAAATATATTAATTAATTAATTAATTAATTAACTAATTAACCTAATAATATATTTGTAACTAGTACATTTTTACCACCTTAAAAATTATTACGCCATATTGCTTAACTTTTTTTTCTCAATGATAGGAATGCATCTTTTTAGAAATGATACGATATTAATAGAAACCAATTATTAATTCTATATTCATATTTTTATATAAATATTATATAATAAGATTTTATATTAACAAAACATGAAACTTAGTAGCGCTTGCATATTACATTTGTATTATACATATTTGGATAACGCTAATACACTATTATTAATCCAATTCAAATCAATCAAATATCTATTTGTCATATGTCCTGCAATATCCATTATATTTGACCAAATAATAATTTGAATGAAAATATCGTTAAGGTTCCGTAAATCTCCTATGAATATTCACCAAATTCGTCCACCATTACTTTTGTAACTAGAACTTCCAATAATAATTGATCATCAAAGTTATGTAATCAGCGTCATGGTCTCGACAAGTTGACATAACTTAATTGAAGCAGTTTGCCAATGGTCAATTACGAAGTTTCCGATTCTATGGATAGTCTATCCGATGAGACATCGAGATGTTTCACTGAGTGACACGCGATAACCATCATCTGTACAAAGGTGGGGCCACCGGGCTAGTGGGGAGGATCGACCGACATTGTAATAATGTGATTAATTGTAATCAACAGAGTTGTAGTTACACATTGATGCAAATATAAAAAAAGTTTGGTGTAACCGACGCAATCATTTTTGTTACCCTAATATTTTAATTATACAAAAAAAAAAACATTAATATTTCGGTAATTTTGTTTGTCGTAGTATTTATCTATCGTATATGTTAGTGTAATCCATTTTCTTTAGATAACTGTTAGATGACAGTACATATTAGCAAAAAATTATAATAAATATTAAAATTAATTTACAATCTTTCGTCATTATTCGGTGCTCAAAGCAGAATTAATACGTCGCTAGCCGTGGTGAAAAGTTTTTGCGACGCATATATTTGGTGCTGGGTCGTAGAGGGGTTGTTTTTTTGTCTAATATTTGTCAAAAATTGTTGAATAAATAATTCTTGGATATGATAACTCAATCTTTTTAGTATTGCAGTTCAAAACAGTTTTACACAAAATATCGTATTCACTTGAGATTTTAAATTAATTTTTTTAACCTGTCCATATTCATATCGATTTAAGATAGTTATTCATGTACATGTAGTGTGTATCATTTTACTAATATTTTGTTGTTTCGTACAGGAAATAAAGACGTCAGAATAATGGCACCAGAAATAGAAGACTTGAAATAACCAGGTAAACCAGACACTGTAGGATGGTCCTGTTAGAAGCCTCAATAATCGGCGAGCTTGTATGAAAAGATGTATGAATGTGGATGAGGCGAGAATTGTGTGTCAGAACAGAAGAGTGTGGCGCCCTATCCTCTCTGCCTACCCCCGCGGAGAAACGGCGTGATGGTGAGTTAGTTAGTTGAAAATAAATACAAAGTACACTGCATGGTGCATTGTTAAAGCAATATAATAAGAGATTTCCGCATTGAAATATAGATTTTACTGAAAACCTGGCCGCGCAGTAGTCTCCACTAGCCACAATTGTTCCCCGCAGGACCTAGCAACCAGTATTCCGCCGATTGGTTTTTTGCAAGTATATTTACCGCATTTAAAAGGTGACAAATTTTTATTTGTTCTAGAAATTAGAATGAGACTAATAAATATTCCAGATTTTGCACAGACTTAATAATTTATTTATAACTTAAATTAATTGCTTTAAAAGTAAACATAAAAAGTGGAAATTATAAACAGTATTAGCCTTCATTGATTGATTAATTTTGTAAAAGAGTTTATAAGTTTTACAAAGTTTTTTCGGAGTAATTATATATTTTTCAGAAAAATAATCCACGTAAATAAAATACTGCCTAATATTAATTACTATAGCGGTCTGTAACCGGCGTTGCCTTATTTCAAAAAAGGGTTAAGGAATGGGAGAAAATACGACTTTTTTTTGTTTGCGCAAGTCTTAAAGAATAACGATGTATGCCAATTTTTTTCCACACAGGGTGAAATATCGGGGGAGGACAGGGGTATAACTATTATCCTCAAGGTACTAAAAAGCAACAACGTAAATTTTTTAAAGTACAATACAATATACATATATATAGTTGGGAGAAGATGTAATGGCCAGGGAGAAGAGGCACGGTGCTAATATTTTGGTTTACGGTTGTATGATTGTACAGAGGACAGATAGGCAGGCAGACATACCTAGATATATATATTTTCCGAAAAAAATCTGTATCTACCTAGTTTTTAGTAATAACATGATAATTTTAAAAAAAATGAAGGTAATATTAATACTTCGGATCTATTCTATATAACATGTTAAACGTTTATAATTAAAAAGCTGTCTTTCACAGACCTATGAAATTGTATGCCTTACTTATTTTCATTGACATTATAAACGTTGGAATTTCCTTTATATCGTATTTAAAAATTTCTTGATATTTCGCCCCATTATAATTCTCTCTTCTACGGCGACAAAATGTGTCAATCACAGCATAATTAAAATATCTCGTAATTTATAGCGTCTAGAAAGATTTGCGTTGAGAGCATTTGTATATAAAATAAATAATTAATAAAGCATTTCCCGGATGTCGTTGCTTCACCATTGAAGAATTATATTATTTCGCTCATTTTAATTATAATCCGCGCGGCTCGCAAAATAAATTTAATGTGAGATGAATTAAATGAAATATTACACAAATTTTCCAATTTTTAATGTTTTAAAGAGGTATAAAGTTCCGTGGAAAAAGAAAAACGGTAATATATCAAAACATTTTTTTTTTTTTTTGACTTAATGTGTACGCGTTGCTGCATACATTTATCATTTCCGTTACACGACAGGCGATTTAATTTGAGAAATAACATTGTTAAGGACGTTAGTATAATTTTGTGTTTTGTGAGTATTCTTTTATAGTTACATGTGGAGAAACGTCTTATTATTATGGATAAGGGAGAATCGCAATAGTTCACATATGTCTTCGTATCTCGGTTGGTGCGCGTCTCTGGAACCCCGAAAAAACTGACTGATGGTAAATAAAAACTTTATTATTATTATTATCATTAGGTTTATTTTGAAAAAAATTTCATTATAAAAACTGTTTATTCGTGTTTCTTCTCTATGAGTCTCTTTTTTTTAATTTTGACCTCTGCAATTTTATTTTATTTTTTATGGTAGTTTATTGATTTTAGTTTTTATAAATAAGATCCAACGATCATCTAATTGGCTCTGTATGGTCTAACTGCGAGTGATCGATCATTTCGAAGTATTGTAATACAAATTAAATTAATCAACTAGAAAGATATGCAAAAATTATGACCTCTTCTTAACCGGGGAAGCGCATTCACCATTTCGCTATAGCAATCGAATAAATTTTCGACAAATTTTAATCTTACATCTTGTAATCTTTCCAACTGATACATCTATTATTCCACTTTTCATAAAAATAAAGAAAAGTTTTATTTTTTGTTTTTATATCACAAAATATATTAATTCGTAAAATTCAATCTCAAGGACAGTTAACAAAGATCAGAAGCATAAAGATTCGATCTGCTTATATAATAATATACCAAGCCTTTCATCATATTAATACCCAATCAAAAATCAAGGCACAAAGATGTTCGATCTACTTGTATAGAAATATACCAATCATTTCATCGAATTAATATGAACAGGCTATTAAGACAGATGTATTACGTATTGCAAGAAAGAAAGATATATTTTGATTTCCTCCATTTGCTGAACATTCTGTAATAACGTCTACAAATTAACAATTTGTAATAAAAATAAAAATGTTTTAAGTTATCAAATGAAATGGATGAGTGTATTTTACCGAATAAAGGATCTATTTATCTACAGCTGTTGAAAATATTACTACAGCTCTCTGCTCAAAATACGATGTGAGTTACTGACGTTTCGGACTCACACGAATATTCAAGCTAGCATATGAGCATACGCATAATACTGGTTTAAAACTATGTTAAATGCTTTAGGTGTGAATATAGAATTAACTTGATGATTTCCTGAAACGAAGCTCGAACCCCCGACTTGTCAATCACTAGGCAAGTATTTTAATCCTAGAATATAACAAGCTACTACTAAAATATAAAAATAAAATCGAAATTAATTATATAAAAAATATTAAAAGCCACATTCAATATTTAAAAAGTGTTTTTTCATGAAGCAAATATATCTATTCCGAAAAATCACCGCTAGCTTCTGAAGATCTGTACATTTTTTTGTTTCAACAGGTACGCATTGTGATTTAATATTATGTTAATTAATCTTGTCAAAAAAGCATTGCTGGATTCATTTAAAGGAAAATAACATTAGTTTTTTAAAAATTTTAAATTTCATTTTAGACAATTTTTTGATTTTTTCTTATATCTATCGATCTTTCAAAAAGAAAGCACCATAAAATAACATACAGTTTTACGATTTAGAAGTATTATCCATTTCAGAGTCATTACGAGCGTGGGAATACATATTGTAAAAATATTCTGCTCAGATTAATTAAAAATTTATCGGGGTGCCGGTTAACACTGGTACCGCTTGCATGTCACTTCTCGCCCAAGAGGGGTTGGTAAAAGCCACCGTTGTAATTATTAAGCCAGAGTATACAGAGCAAAGAGGTTTCTTACAACTTCACCTTATAAAATTGTTTATTTACATCCGTTAATCATAACTTTACATACAATTGAATTAAAAACGAGTTATACGCTATGTTATTTCTGTAATATATCCTCACTAGCAGAAGCGGGTATTCTTAATGTTAAAAAGATAATTCATAACCAAAAAAGGAGAAATGTTGTAACACAGTACAACCTAACTTAACCAATAAACGCAAATACAATAATCCGGATCTCGCACCTCTACTCGCACCTCTCTTATTTAACAAATCAATTATTTAACTTCTTTAAATTAAAAAAAAGGCATTATTACTTATCTAATTTAAAAAATAAAGATTTCTTGAATAAAAAACATTTGTAAAAAAAAAGACTTGCTGACGTAAGATTTAAATCTACCGACATGCGATATAGAATGATTCTATATTATTGAGTATATTATGCGATATTCAAAAATATCATTATTAAAATTGAGAATATATAAAAACGAATAGTCATGTAATAACGATTACATACATCTATTCGCGATCCTTCTTAAATTATTACATTTAAATTATTTCTCGTAAGACGATACGCATCAACCTTATTGTTTCTGACAGATATTCAAATACTTGCCAATAATAAGAAAATAACTCATCATATACAGTTTCATAACATATAATTTATGAGACTACATGTTGAGATATTTTCTCATTAAATGGACCTTTTTGAAATTGCTCGGATAATAATTTATGTATATATATAATATTTGTATATGTTAAAATAATAAATCGCTACTTTGAGATTTTTATGGAAAGATTAAGCGTTTTCAATGGGTTCTATAAATCATCATTTATTTTATTCTATCATATTATATCGCAAAAAGCGCAAGATCTTGGACCCACCAAAAGTATAGTTTTTAAGCTGATCACTACGCATACTACATTTGAAGCCACATGCAATTTTAGTCGACATTGTATCCTGAATAAATGAAAAATGTTGATTTATCAATAAACAGTTATATAAAAAAGTGTTTTCTTATTATTAATATAAGTAACTTTGCAATTATTGAAGAAATAAAATTATTAAGATAATCTAGGTTGTATGTTTGGATAGCTACGCTATCTGGTCGAATGATTTGCCAAATATATCGTATAATCCTGCAAACTAGGTGGTTAAGTTGTATCTACCCATCAACCCCGTCACCTTTCATTAGACCGAGACCCCTGACAGTTCCGTTACCTGTCAGACCCCAGGTCACGTGATCGTCGTACTCCTTTCCTTTCCACTGCCCACCCCTGACCACCCCTGCCCACCCCAATCCTAGCTGCCGCACTTGAAGGGTAATCTGTCAGTTGTCACGGTATTCCAGTACTGAATTCCCAGACTTCATCGTCGAATTACACGCGAACGACTACTCTTCAAATCACCAAAGGCCTTTTGCGTAGATGACATCGGGTCGTTCCTTGGTCGATTTCGGCGTTACACAGGTTAGCCTGAAGACCGAAGGGACGCAGAAAGTGTGTATGCTACTATTAGTAGTTAATATTGTAGTTGTATACAGAATTAAACAATATTTAATCAATTGACGTACATTAACGTAATGGAAAAAAAAAATAATGGATCATGTATATTTAATACAAATTAAACAAATGAATCAAAAAGATATATAGGAAAATCTATCTATCGATAAAATATTTGGTTGCTACCGAGATTCGAACCTAGACGGTTTTAGATATATTTCTATGTAGGTACAATTTTCTGATTGATTCAATTAATTTGAATTAAAAATATCTCAGAACCATGTTCTGAAATAGCAACTACTCAAAAATATATGTATTATATAACTTGAATATTTGGGAAGATTTCCTGAGATAATTGAAATTTGAAATTTAAAAAAGCGCAACTCAAATTTTTTTATCCAGAGATAGTACAATAGAGATAATGAAAGGAGCTCGCATTTACATTTGAATATTTACTTTTCAACTCGTTATGATATATTTTGATAAAAATTTTATCTAATTTAAAAAAATTACATTTTATTAATAAATAATTAACACTTAATAGTATTAAGGAGAACACATTCTTATTGTGAAGTTGTAATTATTCAGAACATAGATCTGTAATGTTTGAAAAAAAAAAAAAATATTGGAACGATAAATGTATTAATTTGAAAAAGTGTAACATATAGGTTCGAAAATTTGTCATGAAAAATACTGGCGCTATAACACAATTGGTAGTGTACTTCCTCGGATTGGAAATAGAGATCCAGGTTCGAATCCCGGTAGCGCAAAAGCAATATTTTTCGCCAAAATTGATTTTATATGTATATATTTATAATTAATACATTAAATTAGTATTTAACACTTAATAGTACATATCAAAAATGAAATGAATTACTCAAGTATAATGGCCCGTCTCCGCGACGGTCATTCAATAAGACTTTGATCTCTAAAAGTCTGTAAAGGTGCGTGCCTTTTGGATGCGTGAATCACACTGACTCGCCGTGGACCATAAAAAGAATTGCTTTATCAAAAACTTATTTAGTGTATTATGAGCCAAGCAATTTGTGTAATGCATTATAAAATACATGTTTAACTATACTTTAAAAATACTACGGTATTAAAAATCTAAAAATATATAATGCTTTATATTATACAATGCCTGGGTACATCTTTTTTTTCATTAATTCAATGATACATAGCTTTAAAGTTAAAAACATTGAATTGAATAATTGAGTACTGCGCAACCCAAAACCTCGACCATTTCGACGTACGGTCTGGTACGAATTAATTTTTTATTGTACAACGTCACAGACACATTTCTGGGCTTTTATTATTATAATTAGTGTAAACTGAACTATTCATCCTTTCTAATTATTAATTTAGTCGATACTTAAATTAAATACATATTTTTTTATTATATTAGTAATTTATGTACAAACATATATACAGATTAAATTCGAAACTTTTGCGTGCTTCGTAGTTTTTTTTTATAAATTGGTCCCTTTCATGGCAATTCTCTACGTAACTTTAAGTTCACTTTGCACATACAAAAAATATTATTCTTTCAGAGAATAGGCCAGTAAGTAGATCCGAGTGTTCATAAACTTTTGGTAAAATACTAGAGCTTTACATTCATATTCTTATTCTATGTTAGCTGTGGAAATATTGATAAATCAAATAAATTGTTGAAAAATAGTTTCGATGGAAACGAAGAAATAGGATTTCATTCTACTCGAAATGTTCAAAACGTTGCATTTATTTTTAGTATTTATATCGTGCACTAGTTTCTTATTAATCTATATTAATACTAGTGTATATCATATATCTGAATGTCTGTCAGTCTGTCTGCCACCCGACTTCCTCGTTTTACATTGAATATTATTCAACTCAAAATTTTGCAAAGATACTCTTTAGAATCCTGCTTAAAACAAGGATCCTTCCGGTATGGATGACTTTTATATTGAATTTGATCCTCCGAGTTTTGCACAAATATTCTTTAGAACCCTACACAAATTCACCACCCCCCTTTCATCCGCTTTATTTATATTTGATGATTATTGTTGAGAGACAACTTTCATTAGATTTGTATTCTTAAATACCTATGGGTGTACATATCATCAACATAAAAATAGATGCTAATTATTTTTAGATAAATTTAAAGTCTACATATTGGTTTAAATGATCTATTTTAATGATTTATTTACATAGCGGTATTTTTTATTATCTATTTTTGCTGGAATACTTTCTAATCCGGTGTGATCAGAGCATTTCGTTCGTTCCGACTTTTTGAATCATTAATTTTGCTCGCCTGGCTAAAGCTTTTACCGACTTTTGTATAATCTTGCACGCATTAAAAATGAAAGATCTAGACTGTAGTAAATAATTTTTGAGGTCGATTTCTTTGCTAATTCTAGAAAAGCTCTTCGTCAGTTTGCATAAATGTGATACACAAATATTAATATTTGAAATGGTGAATTTTTCTGATACTTTCAGGATAACACAAGTCTGAACTGAATTGAATATAATATTAGATAAAAGAACAGCACAAAATAGTTGCGCAGTACGATCATACATATCTTTGAAAATTATATATGTTTTGAAAGGAAATCATAAAACGAAAAGAAATTTGTTTTATTTATAAAACTAAATGAATTGGCCAGATTATTGTATGAATTATTGCGGGAATATTTAAGAGCTGGTTGTTCGATTGTTAGTAATGTTTACCATAGTAGTAATATTTTACCATCACCAGTAGTAAAAAGCGTTTCTAGTTGTTCGGACGTCAAATTTACTATAGTTAAACATAATCTTGCCTTGACAGTATGACAAGACGAAAAATTATCAAATACTTGAGAATTTCATTTATTTCAAATATTCACCATTCGATTTTTTTCACCCCTACATTCGAAATCTGTCACTCTGCTAACAAAATATCTTCGGTCTATGTGCTAATATAAATTCAACAGCGAGATCATGAATGATTCATAGTCGTGTACTGCAACTTTCAACAGACATGTGACAGATGATTTTTGAAATAGCTGTGCAAAGTGTGCCAATTTTAACTAACGATTTACAGTTTTTACTATCCAATGTTGGAAGGTAAAATTAGTTTACTATTGAATATGCTTTCGATTAAATTAGATGTTACGTATTGAATTACAATTTACAAACGTAGAATTGTATCCAATATTATGCTTTTAATACAAATTAAATGAATTAATTAGAAAGATATACATATTATACCGGGATTCGAAAAATTCTTGTCAATGTACTGTGGTGCTATAGCATAATCGATTAATGCACGTTTCCCAGATTGGAAGAGATCCAGGTTCGAATCTCAGTAGCAACGACAATATTTTTCGATAAAATTTATTTTATATGTATATCTTTCTAGTTAATACATTTAATTAGCATTTAAAACATCACAGACCTATGTTCTGAATAACTACAGCTTCACAATAAGAATGTCTTCCCCTTAACCACATTGTGTATAATATCGTGAAAATTGGTTAAATGATATCGTTCTTTTACTACTACTAGTAGTTATACAAGGATTAAAATAACGTGTATGAAATTTGAAATGAACTACAAATCAATAAAATATACCTATATCGTTTTGTTTTTTACGAAATTTTAAAAGGCATAATACTTAACCATACGTATGCATACGACCGGTTTTGTAAATGTAATCAAATGTTTTTGTTTTAATAAAAATGATAATTAATAAAAAACGGAAAGGAATATCATTTTTATACCATTTTATCATCTCGATTTTTATCACACACCAACAAGAGAGAAGAAAAAGGAATATGTATAAATAGTAAGTATTTAAAACAGTTTTGCAAATGATATCGTGGTCTCTTTAGATGACCTAGATGACCATCAAACATAAACTATCAAAAATCAGTAGCAGAACAGATACTCAAATACTAAATTAATAATTAAGTACCGTTTTTATTCATTAGACTTTCATTTAAATGAAACCCAACTTGGACAGGTCAAGAATTATATTAAATCGGCTAACCTAACCTAGGATAGCAAATTTCTATAACCTTTGGCATATACTATGAAATGTGTGCATTCAGACGCTTGAGAATAATTTTCAAAAATAATCATCCACAATTTGTCTAAAAATAAATACATTGTGACATTTGAAGTTAGTACGGCAGCGCCACAGCTACCTGTTCAACCGACACGAGTCTAAGCAGTTATTGGCAAGGGGATGAACGAATGAGGAAATAGCAGTGTGGCGCAGTAATTTTCGAAGGGAGACCGTGGAGGCGGGTGGAGCGCCTGGCCGGCGCATCGCAAAGTCGATAAAACGATCTCTTAGATTCGGTGGATACGGGAGATTAGTGGACCCTAATTCACCTCAAATTGTGGACTGATCTCCTGGTGGGGTTGGACGGCTGATAGCTGCGCGACGTAGATGGGACAAGATGGCATGACATGGAAACATATTGGAGGCGAGTCGAAACTTCAGCCTGGACTCGTTGTTCTGAAGGACGATAAGACACCCAACCCTGGGAGCAAATCATGGGATTGAGAAATAAATTGACTTGGAAATGATTCCTTGATGAGCAGTGAAGTGGGCGAGCTGAGTAGTTTCAAACCTAAAAAATTGAAAACTAATAGTTTTCATATTTTGTTACTGTTGTTATTGTTTTCATTACTGTTAATAATGTGTTAAATCTAGTATTTTTTCTGCCTGAACCATTCTGACCTGAGCCAGCCATTCTGACATTTCACACACACACATCCACGAACCATTGTCTAGTCAGTGGTGGTGCCCTAGCGCTCAATCCACCGGAGCCAGACCGCATCGTAACAACATATGTCCAGTACTTACATATGACGTAACGTGTGGAACACGGACTCTCAACAAAAGATTAGTCAATAAAACTAAGAGTAAAATAAATGTGTAGATAAGAGAAAAGTCAAGAATAGTCGATATAATAGAATACGCCAAGAAAATTATATGACAATTGGCAGTCTACATCGCTCGGAGGACGGACAACCGTTGAAAGAACACAGTCATCCTGTGGTACCCGAGGAGAATCAAGAGGCTGATAGGGCACTCTAAAAACCGCTGGACTAATGAAATCATCAAACTATAGAAGTACATAGTAGGTAATAAAAGTAAGAGATACTTCGGTAGGCCTTCATCCAACAGTGAATAAAAAAACGGCTGATGATGATGTGGTAGTCCGGCTCGCGCCCCATAGACATGGCCGCGTAAGAAATCACTCAGCAGCCATACAGTCCGACTGGTACCCACCAAACCAGAAAACAATACGTCGCGTCGCAACTAGTCCGAGGAAGCCTAGAACCGATCTCGGATACATATACTCGCACGTCAGCAGCGCTTCCAGTGTACTATGTTTATTTCATACTTTTTATAATACAACAAATAAGTGTAAAGTCAGTACGCCAACTATCGTAAGTACTGTTTCATTACTATAATCCACCCAATCTAGCTAAACATCTCAAACACGATATCACCAAGATGATGATGTAATAAATTAATATAATATTTTATAAGGCGCAATATCTAACACAGCTTTCCTTGCAGATTGAATTGAAAATATTTCTAATGTATGTGTGTAATAAATGTTTAATTTGATAAATGTAATCGAACAGATTCACATATAGCCTTTCATACGCATATATATTTTTTTCATATTGTTTATCATGTGACACGAGAATTGGGTACACTTAGAGAAAAGAATTGCTACCAGTGCATCACTTGTACCTGTGTATCGCTTGCATCGCTCCTTGGGCTTTAGTAAATCGACGGTCTCTCCGAGCATCTTTGAGTGGACCGAAGAGGTGATTATCTAAGTGGAGAAGTTTAGGCTATTCTGAGGATGCTTAAATACATCACACATTAGTTGCTAGAGGTTTTCGGTAGTTTGGGTGGTGAGAATTCAAGGAGCTACGGTGTTAACTTTCCAAGTGTTTTTATTTGACTCTCTTATATAATAGATATTTTCATATTTTAAAGTTTAATATTAAATGTAAAAATATTATTGTACATATTGTTTATATGTCCTTGGCACCCAGACTATAACTCCGACTGAGATAAATAACACTCGCAATAAAAATTGAGAGAGATTTTTTAAAAATTAAATTAAAGGAGCATATTTTCGAGCACGTGAACATTTCATTTAATGTGATGAATATAATGAAGTGTGACTGTTTTGTTATTACTTATTTTAGACAAAATATTATGACGTATGTATATTTTGAATCAAGTGCTTACTTAGTTTGACACGTGCTCATTCACAAAGGAAAATAATATAATAAAAACAACAAATATAGAATAATAATAACAATGAAGAAAACAAGTTGTAATCAAAAATATATATTAAAAACGCAGTTAAACAATAATATGAAAAAATCATTGGCAATATGTGGATATATTATATTAAAAATCAACACATTAAAAAATCTACTCCATCAATAACTCAATTAATCGTATGTATCGTGGTACATCTTTCAATGAAGCATATCTCGAATTTGTTGATTTTACAGTAGGTATTTGAGATTCTGTAAAAATAAGGTAGATGGCTCTGTCAAATGATGGAACGATTAAATGTATTAATATCAAAAAGGTTACATATAGGGTCGAAAATTGTCGCTAAAAATATTGTCGCTGTAGCTTAGTTGGATAAAGCACCTTCCCCGGTTAGGAAAGAGATCCAGGTTCGAATCCCGGTGGCGCAACAACAATATTTTTCGACAAAATTGATTTTATATGTATATGTTTATAATTAATATATTTAATTCATATTTAAAATATGTATTATTAATTGATTGATATAGCGAAATTGATTAACGCGTCTCCCCGGATAGGAAAAGGTCCAGGTTCGAATCCCGGTAGCGACCAAATATTTATTCGATAAATATATTTTTTTCTGTATATCTTTCTAGTCGATTCCTTTAATTTGTATTAAAAATAGCACAGCAAACATTAAAAATAGCAAATTACAATTTCACAACAAAAATGTGTTTTTATTAAAATTAATAGTTATTTCACTTACATAAATACTCGTACAGTTAGGTTTGTACGAGAATTCATATATAAATATGTATGAAATGTTTATAGAAATAATAATAATTTAAATTCTTCTACATCTATAGGTTCGTAATCTTTAAAGAATCGATAAGCAAATTTTACGTCAAATAAGAAAAGTAATGACAAAAATGATACATATCGATAATAGCACCACATTTATCTTCATTGTTGATATTTATCTGTACCTACTCAAAATGTCCATATGAAGACTAACTTAGTGATATTTTTATTTTTACCATCGATTACTATATATTATTATTTATTACTATATATTTTGCGTTCTTTTATATGTATACATAGTACATCATTTAAACAATGAAAAATATTTTTAAATAATGTCAGTTTGGCACGGATATGTGTCCGGGATTTTTGCCGACTTGACTCCTTCCCGGTAAAATATCATCAGAGAGTCATTTAATAGGAATAAACTAGTCATTTATTTTTTTCAATAAAAACAAATCTACCACCTTCCTTTCATAACCTCGCCTTGCCACCTAATCTAATGAATAATACATTTTTATACGAAAACATCGCATCAAAAGAAGATGATGCGTTCAAATAAAGAGGCCCCATTATGTATTCTGACATGCGTGGAAAAATGTATTTGCATAGCTCTCTGTGCGTAAGGAAGGTTTTGAAAGGAAATAAGCTTGCTCTAGAATCAAAGGGAATGCTATTTTTTGTTTGAAATAATTCTCACACGAGCAGAATTTTCCACACGAAATTATGTTAAACCTCCTGTTTTCTTGGACTGAATTCAAATTTTATTCATAGTTTTTAAAAATAACATATCTCTAAATCACATTATTATCATCAAACATTTTTATAGAATATCAGAGTGAATAAACAATACCCGCCTCGGCTGAAAAGAATAATCTCAATGTTACACGACTGGCGTACAATTTCTCATTCCTTGAGTTACAACTGTATTTATTCCCAGCTTTATTAAATAAACCAGTTAGATATCATAAAACATTTTTCTATAGCATGGTATTATTGATCATTCAATGCATTGCCATAACATATACGAGTTTAATATTTTCTAGCTGAAGCTGCAATAAATAATGTTTAATATTATTAGAAGAACACATTCTTATTGTGAAGTTGTAATTATTCAGAACATAGGTCTGTGATATTTTAAATATTAATTAAACATATTATTAATAGGAAGATATACATATAAAATCAATTTTATCGAAAAATATTGTTGTTGTGATACCGGGATTCGAACCTGGATCTCTTTCCAATCCGGGGAAGGTGCATTATCCAACTATGCTACAGCGACATTGTGTGCTATCGGATTACTCGAAGGTATTTGAGATTCCGTAAAAACAAAGTAGATAGTTCTTTCAAATAATGGAACGATAAATGTATTAATTTGAAAATGGTATCATATAGGTTCGAAAATTTGTCGTCAAAAATAATGTTGCTGTAGCATAGTTGAATAATGCACCTATCCCGGTTTGGAACGAGATCCAGACACAACAACAATATTTTTCGATAAAATTGATTTTATATGTATATCTTTCTAATTAATACATTTAATTAATATTTAAAATGTTTGATAGCTACATAAGGTAGGGATTATCATTTTGAAACATCACAGTGAAATTTACTTAAACTTTTTTGTACATAATACTTTTAATACTAAATATAATATTTACCGACAATCAACAGGTTTTTAAACCCTTATAGATTATCCTATACTGATGAATCAGCTGTTTACACATTAAATTAAATAGAAAACAAACAAAAAGTGAATGTATTAACCAAGGTACAGCATAGCAAGGAGAATTATTGAATATTTTAAAGTGAGGAGACAAAATTAAACATAATTTAGTTTTGTTATGCAAGGCTTCCAGAATAATTTAAAGCCTCTTTGAAGTATATTAGTTTTTTTTTCTGTGTATAATACTGTTTTAAAGCATTTACTGATCAACCATTAGATAAGTCTTAGCGTCACGCATATCCCGTGCAAGTGCAAGTAGATGTAGAGTAAAAATAAATCAAAAATTTTCGAATGCAAAATATTACTAGGCGACAATGTTTTCTTAAGGTCCACGAATAAAACAAGCACTGATCCCCGGCATGCGCATACGAGGAATGGCGTGATTGCTTTATAATTTGGCGCAAGCACGCTCAAGGGATATTAGAGCGGTATTAAATAGCCGATGATTGTTGACGTGACCACAATTTGTTTGTTAATAATTATTTGAGCAATTTCAATAAAACAATGTTGACTGAGGGTTCAGATATGAAGCCAGGCGATTAGGAACATGAGGCTAGTGCAAACATTAGCCCACCGGGACTGCTGACAAAACACTAGGATATTTTAATTGTGTTATACCACGTGCAACACTTTTATACCATGTTCAGTGGAATGATTCATTTGCGAAATGCACAGAAGTATATATTAATATTATAATTATGGCAAATGATATTCATTTTATTTTAGAGGGAACACATTATTATCGTGAGGTAGTTTTTTCAGAACATAGTTCTGTGATATTTTAATATATCGCCAATACATATAGTACACAACTATTTAGAGAATAAAAGTAAGACTCAAAATGCTAATATGAACAAACTCAAAATAAATAATAAAAATTAACTAAACTATCAATATAAAAATTCCGAAAACTACCCTAACACACAACACTCACGAGACACGGTAAAAATAAAAATTACAAATCAAATTAAAAAAGTCATCAAATTTTCTAAACATAAATAAACACTCGAATAAGACTTAACAATATTAGACATAGGGTCATCCTAGTATGGAGGCGTCACTAATAACTGTTCAAATATTACAAAAAAAGAAGATTTTTTATTCAATAAGAAAACTACTATAGCACAAAAAAAAATATTTTCAAAGCAAAACACCAAACTTAATTTAAAAAATGTCTAAATTTAAAATAAAGTGTTTTGAGAACGTGACTACCCAAATATTCAGAAATTATGGAGGTGGTATTATCTACATGTGAATCATTCACATGGAAAGGGGTCACAAGCGAACATATTAAAAAATTACAGGAGGCACAGACAGTAAGGAGTGTCTTACAATTTGAAATCTATTATTGTAATTCTTTTATCTTTTCTTATTCCAAGTTTTTCATCTGTTTGTCTACCCCACTAAAACTCGCAAATGGAAAACGATCAAGCGATCTTGCTTTAAATACAACAAACAGGAACGGTTATTGGTATGTTTATTTCTATAGTCAAAATTTTCAAAAATTGCAAAACTTTTGCTGTATACTTTTTTTTAAACGATTATATTGATCACGATAACGAATCTTTACTATCACGAAATGTAATTATTGTATTTATAAAAATGAATTTATTAGGTTTCTATTTTTATTATACGATTATTATAGATAAAATCTACATGAAATGTAATTAAAATATAGTAAATTTTGAATAATGTGAATATTTACGAGAGTTTTGACATTCAATGTTTTTCACATAAATATAGGGTTCCAATTATCTGATTAATAATAACACTTCAGTTCTGTGCTTCAAAAATGAATTACATTTATTAATAAAATGTACAGAATCGAAATTTATGTGATATTTTTAGTCGGGGTGAGAGAAAAAAGTGGAATGAAATGAATATATACTGGATTTTGAACGCTGAAATGAATTTTGATATTAAATATTATTAAGAGAAATCGTAATATTAAGAATAACACGAAATAATCTATAAATATGCCCAAGAAACAGCGCGCCGCATTCAGTTGTACTTGAACTGATTAAAAAATTTTCCATCTAAATGAATCGGAAATTATTCGAGAAAGTAGTAACATTTGTGAAAGAAATTCAAATTATTATGTGAGATGTAAAATCCAAAAACTATATAAAAATTTCAAATTTCTGATAGAAATTGTCGCTTATTTTTCGAATTAAAAAAAAAATCATCACATATACAATATACATTTTTATAGAGCGTAACTAAGTAGATATTATGTTCTACGCTTTGAAAATTGAAATAACTTTCGGCGGCCCGTTAAAAAGACCAAATATTTATTATTTAATACATACTCGTGTGTACTCTTACATCAACAAAATTATTATTTCAAATCTACGAGTACGACGTTTTTTATTTTATTAATGCCGTTCTGACAGTTGGGTGGGCAAATATTATTGTTACAACCGGAACAATTATTTTTTTAAGCCCAGGGTTGCAGGAAAAATCGACTCCCTGCTCTAAAAACCAACCAATCATGGATTATTGATTTGACTCAATTAATACGCAATCATTCTTGTCAAAAGCTTTGTTTTTAATTAAAAAAGCTATCGAATAGTTATTTAGCTACTTTATTGACGTCATCATTAGATACATTAATACAATTTAAAGCAATATCATGAATTTGACGAGATGAGATTTAAAATGAATGCAGTATGTTATTCTCAACATCTAAAGACTATAACATTTCAAAAATATTAAATAGATTGATTTTCAAAACAAATTTTTGTCAATATTTATGTGCAGTGCAGCAAAAAAAAATGGTTTGATGTATGGTACAGTGCACCTGTCTGTGAGTGCACCACACAGTACCACACAATAAACGTACATGTGAATATTATTTTCAATTATAGATTAGTATACAATACATGTTTCTCCGATATGCATTCGATCTCCGTTCTAGAATAATTACTGTAAAATTGCCACATATTATAGCTTTTCAACATTACCGGTCTTTAACATTTAAAATTTGTAATTCCAGACTATCCTTGATATATAATTTATTTTTCGCATAGCAACAAAAAACAAACAAGGACTGTAACAGCTTAGCTTTCTTTTATAAAGTGCAATTTAAAATATAATTTTGTAACAAACGAATCAGAAAACGACATTTTAGTTTATTTGAATTATTTTAGATTCAGGTAAATATCGAATATGTCACATTATTTTTGAATGTGGAACATCGTTGATCAACACATAAATACGTTTATTCTAGCATAGTATTTAATAAAACATATTCATAGACAGATGAAAAAAAAGTGTAATTTATCAAGAAATTGACACAGGTTGATTTTTTAATCATGGCATCGATTATCAAGGGCATCGACAGAGCCATTAATAATATTAATGTTTAATATTATTTCAATCCCTATCCATACATTTTTTTAAACAATAAATAAATCTATGTACTATTATATTGTAATAGTAATATTTTTTATTCTAGCACAGTGATGACGAACCTATAACACGCGTATCAAAGGTGACACGCCACAGCGTTTTGGGTGACACGCCAGCGTTCACTAATATCAGAGTTATCAAAGAACACGTGTCCCGCCAACAACGTTCGAATTTATCACTACGTACATATTACACATGTATCTCTTTTGGGTCTCACATTGTGAAAAAACTAATTAATTGAATCAAGCAATTAATTAATTGACATCAAATCAAACACTGTGGGTTCCATATTTTTTCCGGTAAAATTTAAATTAAAAATATATAAATGAGTATGTAAATTGTTTTTTTTTTTAATATATTTAAAAAAGCTTTTTTTGAGAGGGGTAGGGGGGACACGCCTGCAAAGTTTAGTTAGATTTTCTGAATTTTTGACACGCCGAGCCCAAAAGATTCGCCATTACTGTTATAGCATCAGATTCGTCAGTGGTCGACTGTACAGTGCAATGATTAAATACTCGACCTACACCTATACAATAGAAGGTCCATTACTATAACATTTATTATTTTAATTTTAAATAGAGATGCGTACATGGAATACGTGTCACATCAATATTCCTACAATTTTCATGCTAAACGCTTGTGATATGAAAATAGGATTAAATTGCTGGACTCCTGGAGCGAGGATCGAACACTCGACCACAAGATCACTAGGCCAGCATCTTAACCACTAGACAATTATAATTAGTGTAATTATGTTATAATCATTTATATTTTAATTTATTTTTGAAATACAATTTTTCAGCTACTGTTTATCGTGCAGTTTATCTCTAAAACATTCTTCTTTTTGCGAGATTTTTCGTAGGGAGATATTTGTTAACCGAATACTTATGTTATTTAATATATTATATTCATATGAATGTGTACTATTTAAAATATTACATTCATATATTTATACTTATATATTATAAGATGGCAATTTTTTTAAATACAACATTTGGTGGTCCTCCATTGAGTGTCTTTTGCTGCGAAACGTGGCGGACGTAGGAGTCATTATAGTACGTAGGTCGGGTTGCGAATTTCTTCTCATTATTTGGTTAAGATAGGTGATACTTTATGATTATCGCGTCAATAAAATACAGTATTTTAATATTTGATTTAAAAATAAAAAAATAATATCTTAAAGTTATGAATATTAATAATTCTTAAATTAATATTTTTTCTCTATTAGATTTTTCTTGTATTGCTTTGTTCAAATGTGTATTTCTAAATTATCTGACCATTCTATTGCATCAAAAATGGTTGTCTACATACGTGACGGATGATATTGTTTGTTTTATGCCAATAGTTCACTCTCGCCGAGGCATAGCGAGTGGAGCTTGCATCGCCTATTCGGCGAGGCGAGATAAGGAGCCTCTGCGAGAGTGTACTTTTTACCACTCGGGTCTCGACACCTCGGCAAAGGCGCCTCTGCGAGAGTGAACTACTGGTATTATGTTACTATGCAACACGGCAAGGACGCAAGGGGATAAAATAAGGTACCTACGTACCCAGAAAATGAAAAAAAAGGAGGCGTAGGTATTGTGTATTTTAAATTGTATCTATGAATTGGCCTCCATTTAAGATTATATTAGTTCTAACCCGTTTAGCGAAAGCCAAGAATTTGTGGCAGTATACGAGTCTTCAATCAATATATTTAAAAGTTTATTGTTCACGTGATTTCATATAGAGACTTATAAATTTTGAGTAGGCGTTAGCCGTCTCCCAAAAAGGGTAAAGCCGGCATACACGCATCGGTATATCTGACAGGTATGCTTGTTCAGGTCGCCTTTTAGGCAAACCGGAGCGCGTATGTGACAAAACTGACCGGTATGCCTACTATACAGGCGACCTGACAACAATTGAAAATTCATTCATTCAAATTCATCAATTATATAAATATAATATTGTGAAATAAAATTTTTGTTTTGTTGCCTAAAATATGTTTTGAGAAAGCAGAGATCACTTAAAGCTACGTCCCCTAGTCTCGGTCCAATTTTTGTACAAATGTTCCCCACAATTGAGAACGCTCGCTCGTTGATGGGATCAAAATCAACAATGACTATACGGATTCTAAAATTTTTCCTCGGACGCCATTCTCTTTAAAGAATTTAATATTTGAAATTAAGCTTTGATTTGGTGCTTATTGAGTTGAGCTGGACGGTATGGATGGTCACCAAATTCGACTTAATTTTGTTCTCCAACTTTTGCATTTATGACTTGAATTGCATATAGTGATTAGTTTGTTTTTCTATATCATCAGAGTCCGACTGGGTGACTACGGAAGCTTTCATACTTCTATTGAATATCATTATTTGTGCAAAACTTTCAATAACTTTGGCTATTGAATTTTTCGTTGGTCTAGTGAAAGATTTTTGAATATTACTTTTTCCACCGTTGTGTAAATACTAAAAAGTTCCAGATACATTTGTTTGTGTATGGCTTATTCTATCTTCTAAATTGTACTTCAACTTTAGTGTTAGCTCATCAGATTCCAAATTTTCCAGCATAAAAGACAATGTCGCATCAGCTGAAAGAAGATTTGCACTCTCTTGATAAAGGGCATCAACAGTAAGTTTTACTGGGAGAAGTACAGAAATAAGGAATCGACAATATTTCAGCATCTTGGATATTAATATCACACGCGATGTCTATCAAGGCTTTTCTAACACATTTTTAAACTGGTTAAATCTTTAAAGTATTTCTAAGAACAATCCCTTCGGAATAACCCTATTATTCTGCTATTACTTATTGTGTAGCCATTAGTCTGTGTTCGTAACATAACAATATTTTATTTCTATATATTTATAATTTTGAATCCGCTATGAATTTTTTGGAATTCTAAATTATATAAATCAAAATTTTTTATGCATTCTCTGTACATGGTATTACACCATATATCAGTTTATTTAACAGCTAAATTGATTATATGAATTAATATTGTGTTTTTTTATAATCGTTATATATATATATCGTTATAAATATCTCGACGACATCATACAATAAAGAATTTTTGTTAGCAATTTATAAGATACGCAGAATTTTCAGTATTTAAGATATAATTAATTAAGCAGGTATAATTGCTTGTTGAATACGTCCAACTCGTCTTTAATTTGTGTAGGAGTATTGCCTTTCAAAAACAAATACTTAATGACAGCTCGATGCTCGATTTTTTCCATTTTCATAAAAACATACACATCGACTCACTCAAACAATTGTCAAACAACAACTGCGCGTCCAAAATGGCTGAAATTTTGGTGAGTACTTATCAAAGCATGTGCAAACATGTTCCACAACTTTTGTTGACGAGTGCTGCCATCTTCATGTTGGGATCGAACATTTTTCAGACAGCCCTCGTATATCCAAACAAAATTTCTGTATTTAAATATATATTTAAAATATATTGGTTTGATAATGTCATTATGTTATTTTTTATTTTAAAAATACATCAAAATCCATTCAAGGATATATCTGATTTGAATTTATTAATACACTTTGTATTCAATCACATTTTTCATTTAAAACACGCGAGTTTTAAATGGATTATACAATTATATAATTGTATAGTTATATAATTTTTCCATATATTTAAATATATAAGTAAAATATGTTATTGTATAATTTTATTAAAAACTAGCAGATAGCAATCGGCAATCATCTATTGCTGATGTTAAGCCCTGCGGGCGGCTTACTGATGGCCGCTGCGCGTCCACGTGGCTGTCGCTACGTTCTTACTACTGTTGTCTTATAATCTGTTAAAACAGAAAAATGGATAATGGTATAGTCGGTCGTATATTCTTTGCGTCATCGCAGGTTTGATGTCAGGCTAACATATTTGAAACCTCGAAAATAAAACACACAAGCCGTTCTCAATCAATAATTTTATCTTTTTTATTTCTACTGACAACATTTGGCATCACTTGGAATTATCGTTCACTTTTATCAGCTGTTTGAATTTAGTGAGTTTAACATTTTTGTGAAAATGGATATAATTCAGCTGCGCTCGGTGAATACATATTTTTTTATCAAATATGAAAACACACAGAAACAATTCATTGAACAGATGTCGGATACATTGTCGACTCCACTCACATCACATGAAATGATTAAAAATTTGACAGCCGAGTTTAAACGCGGATGGCAGGATATCGACAATGACCCTCGCATTGGAAGACCATCAAACACAGTATTTACAGAAAACGTAAACAGCCATAAACTTAATTTTACAGATCAATGAATTACTTTTAATGAGATTGCAGAGATTCTAAAAGTCTCAAACAAATAAGTAGAATTTATGTTAACTTCAGAATTGCACTTGTAGAAACTTTAGAGGTTGCCAAAGCTTCTGACGCCGGAACAATAACACGTTTGGTTATATTTAAAGCTCACCTCGATGATTTATTGGCACGGTTCGTAAGTATGGATTAAACCGGGATACATCACTATCAACCAGAGTCCAAAATACAATCAAAATTGTGGCGACATAGTCGTAATTCACGGTCGGCGAAGAAGACCAAGTTTTGTCAATTGACAAGTTAACTTTTATATTGAACCGAGCCCTGAGTAATAGATGCGTTTTTTTATACTATATTATTTTGTGTTTTTTTTTCACAATATCCGTTACAATTATGAGTATTTTATGTACCTAAAGCTCAGCGTTTAGAACAAATTCTCTGCACAGCTACTTGGTATATATATTATACGGCTCTTTATTAAACACACAATATTACATTTAATGGCTCACTGAAAATTTTCTGAGCTCGCCCGGATTGTCGCTTTAATAGAATATTTAACAGGTGGGTGGGGAATAATTAACTGACCTATTGGAAAAAGCTGTCGTATTATAAAAATAAAGTTTTCAAAAATTGTTTTGTTCAATTACAAAATAGAATCCACAAAACTAATCACAAATCGATAAATGCAGAAATCGTGCCCATTTTTGTTCAAATAATCTAATAAAGAAGTGTAACATCTTTAAAAAAAAAATTATAACATTATATTTTAAAAACTCACTAAATAAAATTAATCAATGCACTTTGTGATTATTGTTAGAAACTAAATTGTTTGTATTTCATTAAACCATTCCCTGTGAAATGAACGTTAGCTAGGTATTTAAATTAAATAATTTCAAGGCGCATATATACATATAAAATGTATCTAAGAGAAATTTCTAAAATATCCCAAAATTTTAAAATCAACTCTACAAAGTGAATGTATTCAGAAAGTTAAACTCATTTCATATTTTTGAAGGGCGTTTTATCTTCTGCGGGCTTTATTACGTAAAATGCGAACCCGTATGGAGAACACATAAATATGGTAAACATCGGCTATTTCGCAGAAAATTAAGGAGGAAATCATGATATTTCCATAATCCTGTAGGGTAATATTGAGTGTGGGGGAGTTAACACGGGTACAAGATCCAACGGGAGGATCGGATCGCTTGTAGTATGTTCAGCAACAATCCGGCAGATTCAGGTAGTAGATGTAGTTAACGCGGCTATTTGCGCATTCTGGAATATCAAGCCCACCGTTTTTTACCATTGATAAAAATTGATTCAAATAATTTAGTAGGTTAATAACAAATTTACCCTACTGTTGAAGACTTACTATTTGTTTATAGAACTAAAGTCGTAACTTTTTATTCCCGTAACTCAAAAAGTGTTCGATACAATAATAATGGCTTTATTATCACAAGTAGCTACGAAATATGGACAATAAAATCGATTAACTGATTGCAATGAAGTTTAATGCTTTAGGTACATAGTATTGTATTATCTATTACGACATTAATATTGTTATACCTATTGTTATCAGTTATCTTAACATGTAACGGCTTAAAACAGTTGCATGTTGACAGCATTATCTTTTCAAACTTAGGGCACCCATCTATAATATAATATAATTGCGCTAGCGTATGCATCCATTGTGTTATTGCCAGTTTAATATTAGCAAAAAATAAACAATGAATATTAATATTAATTTACAATCTTTACGCATAGAGCAATAGATGTCACTAATTAAAGTTTTCGGTAGGTGTTGCTGTTCAAAGTAGATAAATAAATTACTTCGAGACGGATTAATACGTCGCTTGACGTGGTAAAGGGGTTGTTTTATTTTTTATATATTCAATGCACTTACCGTGTCTTGCCGTGTCTTGCCTTATCCGCAGTCTAATATTTTACATAGCTGTAATTTAAAAAATATAATGTTTATTTGTACCTACATTACAGAATACATTATATATATTTTTATTTTTATTTTTTTTAATCTGTCTTTTAAATAAGTATCAAATACTTGCAAAATACTAGAATGATTAAAAATTACATTTTTTACTTACGATACTTACAAAAGAGAGGTCGATTTGTCAAAAAGTGCTGCGAATAATTATTGGGTTTGATAACTCTAATCATTTTAGTATTCCAGTTCAAAACAATTTTACACAAAATATCGTATTCACTTGAGATTTTAAGTTAAATAGTTTACCTGTCCATATAATTTCATTTCCTTAAATTCAGTATAATCTTCATTTTTATGCTTTTAATAACATTCTGACGATAATCATATCAATTTAAGATAGCTACAGTATGTATAATTGTATTAATATTTTGCCATTTCTTACTAGAAATAAAGACAAAGTACACTACATGGTGCATTGTTAAAGTAATAGAATAAGAGATTTCTACATTAATATATGGATTCTATAGAAGTCTGGCTCTGGAGCGATAGCCGATTGCTCTTACGCTAGTTGTTTTATATTAGACTACACGCAGAAATATCAAAAATATATTTTTAGCAATGTCTAGTTTTATCAGCAATTTAACTCTTTAAATCATATGAAAGGTGACAAACAGAACGTTTTTATTCTATAATCTCATAATTCCCGGGCTTTTAACATACGCGAGTGGAGATTATCTTTGAAATGAAAGCCGCCAGTGGACCCTCGTCCTTTTTGTGTCCATACGCCGTGAACAAGTTCGTGAAAGAGTCGGCAGAATCGGCGGATTAAGCGAATTTGTATTATTTGCCTTTCTGTGGACGCGGATACAATAAGGCAAATAACGCAAGACCGACGTTTTATCATATTTTATGACCGTAATGTAGACAGTACTTTCTTAGTTGGTGGGTATCCAGTATACAGACGCATCGCAAAACGCCGTTTTTTAAATGAAATAGCTATACATTTATAATTATATTCTATAACCCGTACATAATTTATTTTTGATTTCGAAAACCATTATCATTTTAACCATTCCTTAAAAACTGTCGTTTATTATTTTTCCTTATTTATTTAATATTATTAATTACTTATATTTACCAACCCTTGTGTTTACAGTGTATGTACGAAGTTGTCAATAATAGTCAGCAACCGGTTTTAAAATATATTCACATTATGTATAACAAGTATTAATAATAAATTAAATATAATATGGTGAATTCCAGTATGTTGTTAAATAATTCGCAGGTATTAAAGATTCATTTATTTCATTGATTTTTATGAATTTTCTTTATGAGTTTTCTTTTATATCGTTTTTAACATTAAGCTACTTAAAATCTTCTCACTCAAATATGTAAATATGTACTTATTTATTAAAATTTTCTCACTCAAATATGTAGCGCCTAATTCCAAAACCCCCTAATGTTGGATAATTTGAGTTAAATATTCAGTTTTGTGGATATATTTGCCAGCTACACGCAGAACACATTGTTTCTCGCAAAAGCCACTTAAATCCATTGATATTGCATGTTCAAAATCAGGGTTAGTTACAAAATACTCCAAAGCCGACAGAGTATAAGTATATGATTTTTTTTTTTTTTCTTTTTTTTTATAACATAAATAATATTTCGTAACTTAAATGTATTATATAACACATGTATTATCTTTATGGCGAATCGGGTCTTCATTAAAAAAGCCCGATCACACTAGAATAAACATATTATTATTATAACGTTTGTTGATGACTACGTGATCTAAAATCCAGTATGTCTGTCAGAATGATATATAGAGAAAAATAAAATTTTACATACATAATTGTCTCTTTAAAAAATGCTGATATTAAAACAAACATTTTGTATATTTCCTTTCAAAATATACGTTTTACATCTATAACTCAAAAACACATTCGTTCACCACAAAAAGTCGTTTTAAGCGGTTTTGGAATTAGGCCCTACATATAAAAATACAAAGGATTTAGATTTAAAAATATTAGAAATCTCAATTCTATATAAACAGGGTTCAAACATAACAAATACAAGGTCTAAAATGTAAAAAAAAACATTATTATTCGTTTGGTTCAAACGGAATAATATTTTGCAATGCAAACTGTCCACTTTTTAGAAAATAATAATTCTATCTAGTCTATTATTTTGTCAGATTAACAAAATACAATATTCAACACACTTAGGTAGGTGCGTAATTTTATTTCATGCGATAAAATGAATTCATTTAATACGATAAAATAAATAATATTTTTAAATAAGCACATATATATATATATGATTACAATAATTTTAACGCTTTAAATAATTCAATTACATAACCGCTGACGCAATCCACCACCTGGCGCTAAGTCCAGAAAACAGTAGGCGCCATCTGCGCTTCGTTGCTAATATAATAAATCCTATATTAGATAAACCAAATGCTGTACTTCGCCCATCAAACTTTGCGGCAACTCGGCAAAAGGTGATAAATTCTGAACAATATAAATGTTGACCGTGTTAAGGTGTTTCGTTCTTTTTACTACATGTCACTGGAGCTGAACGGAAATCTGAAGCGAGCGGTGCTGGAAGCGACTGTACGCCGAGTTAGTGAAATGGATTACCCGCTATCACGGAAGAAACTGAGGTGCTTATCGCTAACTAGTAAGCAAACAATGGACTCGCAACACATGCTCTTTCACGTATTGTCTAACACGCTCTATCTCCCGTGAGCATCTGATTAATCGCTTGCGGAGGGACCGAAGTTCAATTTATTTTGATCAATCTTGACGGCAAAGTGTTCAATTATCTATGTACAAAGGCACAATCGTAGAAAAAATGAACAAATTTGTAGATTCGATCAAAAAGGATCAAAGGAACATTCATTTGGTTGAAAATGTGTTTTTATATTTCGACCGCAACAGGGAGCAATCGGTATTGCAAAATAATAATATATATGTTAGATTTTAGGCTTCCACGAGCACTAGCGCATGGAACTGTCATGTCTTCTAGGTTAAATCGCGTATTTTGTAGATGGTTTACCGGTTGTAGATGGTCTCAAAAAAATACGGTACAACCATACTTATTTGCAGGAGACATAAATATACGTCATTTCTATATATATATATATACAGGATGGCCCAAAAAAGTGAGAACATTTTGTAAAATGTGATATAATCACATCAAAATTAGTTTAACTATATCAACAATAGCTTAAATAGTTTACTAATTTACTTACTTACCTATTTACCTATTTAACGTTTTATTTCGACAATTTCCGGTCGCCATCTTTGATTATTAATTTTCTCATTGTGTATATTTGGATTTTTCAAATTTTTGCCCAGAATGACAAAAATCACTGCAGAAGACCGTATTCTGATCAAAAATGACCCATGCACTTGACGTGCATATACGACGTCACAATACTTGAATTAAAAATACAAGCATAGATAAAAACAAAATTATAAAGTGGTGGGTAACTAAATAGGAACTAATATTTATAGATTTTATCTATGTTTGTATTCTTAATTTCAGTATACATTGTTTCTTAAAGAAGATACCATAGGTATCGAAATATGTTGAATAATCAATAAATAGTGGTTTAAACAAAGTATTTTGTCTTATTATTTATATAATATGTGGCCACAAAGTAATTTTGCTAATATATAAAAAAACTAAGGTTGAAATGACTTACTCTATTATCAAAATAAACACTAGCGGAATACAGTCAAATATCGTAACAATACACAGAACATAACGCTTGAAAATTTTCACAATTGTTACAATTTGCATAATTTTATATAAATTTTAAACAACAATAATTGATAAACTCGTTTTTTTTAATCTATTGACTTAGACCACTTCATAATAGTGGGCACGTATGATATCACTAAACTTAAGAATATAAGAAGTATCATAAAATATTCGAAAGTTCTGATATATTTAATTAACGAGATAGCTCTTTTATATCACGACTGAGTTTCTTGGAGATTGAGATTATTTACCAACAACGCCTCAAACTCAGGCGTGTGACTGATTACTCACTCCAAGGTTAAACTCACTCAGGCGTTTGACTGGTTAAAACTCCAAGAAACCCGGCAGTGTATTAGTCGTTGTCTTTTTGTAATATTAAAAAAAAAACTGAATACTTTATTCTAAGTAGAATCTATTTCAATTTATTTTTACTTCTAAACATTTTTTAAAAATATTTGCGATATTTAAAAAATATTATGTCGTTTTTATTCTTGCATATAACCCCAGTCATGCTGGAATATATTATTGTTAAAACAAATTAAATGAATCGACTAGAAAGATATAGATAAAAAATCTATCTATCGAAAAAATATTTAGTTGCTACCAGAATTCAAATCTGGAATAGATTTTTTTTTTGTATATCTTTCTAGTTGATTCATTTAAATTGTATTAAAATACCACTGACCTACACTAGTGGACGTAAGTGTGGAAACTTTTTATAAATTGCTTGTATGCGATATTTATTCATCCATTTTAAATTCATGTTAATGTTTTACTGTAATTATGTTAGCTAATTAATTAAAGAACTGAAATGCTGAATAAAACAACGACATGACAAAACGTATAATATTTATTAGCTATAAAGATATTGTAAAATATTTAAAATTAATATTTAACGTTAATATTTCGTTGGAAATCTTTTTAGTTTTATAACTTCCTCAATCCTTCGAGGCATTGAGTTCACCAAACATCGTAAATCTTCAGGTGTGATGACATGGATAATCGCTAAATTTTTTTTTTTTTTATTGCTGGGGTTGCGACGAGAAACCAATATTTTCAGTCTTGACCAGAGATTTTCGATAGGATTCAAGTCCGAACTGTTCTCTGGCTAAGGCAGAATATCAATGTGGTGGTTCTGTAACTATTTCATGCTCGTTTTAGCCGTGTGCGATGAAGCTCCATCCTGCTGGAAGGCCACCCTCGAATTAATCATTGATGTTCGGCAATAATTTCAGCTCCAGAATTAGATCTTGATACCTTCTAGCCGTAATTGTGCCATCTACCGCTCCCAATCATCCATCACCATCTCTTATCATGCAAACCCACACTATTACACTCACAGGATGTGGCATGTATTCGCTTTGACGACGATGAACAAAAATTGAAATTTTAGTCTCATTACTCCATATCACTTTTGCTCAGTCTTCTAAGGTTCACCCCTTATGTGTTGCATCCCATTCCAGGCGTTTTGGCTTCTGTTTGAAATTCAGGTAAAGTTTCAAGGTATTCTTGCTCGTAATCCATTCTTCTTAACCATTCAGTAATATCAAGTTCTTTTTAATATCTTTGGATCTTTGACGGCGGCCCTGCAGGGCAAGTCAATAAATTCTCCTTTCATCTTGTAGCGTAACCTTCAGCTTTTGGACGGATTTTGGGGCAGTTTTTGTAGTTTTGATCTCCTTGTAACGTTGGCAAACCTTTCTTACTCCAGACTTGGTAGCTCCTCCACGCAATCTTCTTGTGATTTCTTCATATGCGTAGTCTTCTTCACGAAGCGTAACAGATCTGCTTCTCTTTCCGGGTGACCAATCGGCCTTTTCAATAATATAAGATCTAAAAAATATCCTGACTGCACTTCAACATGAGCAAAAAACAACCTCACTTTACTTTAATCAATGGCTGACTAACACAATTACCAAACTAATCATGTTGAATCTTAAAGTGTCCTGAATGGAGTATGTGATGATCCTACATGCTCAGTGATTGGTTCAGACTTAACACGTGACATTGTAGTGTTGTCACAACTCAAAAACATTATTCCCGAAATTTCGTTGTTATCAAGGTATTTGCTTTAATTTCTCTTAAAAATAGTATTTAGAATTTTTAATCATCGTTTAGTATGTTTATTAATAAAATATAGCACAAGGAATACGGAAAAAAACTGACAGGAGTTGGTAACTAAATATAGTTTTTTTTTATAAGTCAAACGACAAGTTAAAAGAAATTTCGAAAAGTGTCCAGACTTAAGTTCACTAGTGTATATTCTGAAAATGCAACATCACAACAAAAATGTGTTCTCCTTAATAAGATTATAATTATTTTTAATTTATTTTTTGGTTGTGTGGTATGTATTTTTTTTAAATTGTTTAATTGTATTTATTGCGCTGTATTTTTTATCGATATGTTAGCCAATCAAACCGTTGACCATTGGATGGGTTGGTAAATGTACATCCATTCAATCGTCAATCTATCACCAAATTATCCAAAATATTTATTTAATATTTTTCTGTTAATTAGAAATAGTTTAAATTAAACAGATATTATTACAATACTAAATCATTCTTGCCACGTGTCATAACGTGTATTAAATAATCTAAATCCATTTAATTTTATAACAGAATTTGTTGGTTTTACTCTTAGTTATCAGTGGCAATATTTACGACCATCACGCCCAAATGGTGGACACTTCGTGGAAGGAATATGGGTATTTTTTTCCGGATAACCCCCCTGAAAGGTCTATAGTCTATACAAAACTACGATATTGTTTTCATGCTATGAATGAAAATGATCGGAAAAGCAGATTTGTAAATTGGATGTCCATAAAAATTTCTGTATATCGGCCACCATATTGCATTTTATGACAGAAGGAAACACCTCGAAGTGCTCATTTTTGGGAAGCATTCACGATTTATAAACATCTAATCATTATAAAATCGATATTGAAGTCAACACCCGAATAACAAGATTGTGGATCACGAATGCTAACGATGGCTTCCGAAACATTTTAATATCGTAGAATCGAAATAGGTATATATATTTTTTAAATAAAACATATTATTATTGTGAAGTTGTAGTTTTTTCACATCGTAGTTCTGTAGTATTTTAAAATAAATTAAATGTATCAACTAGAAAGATATATTATAGAAAAAATAATTTTGTTACTACCGGGATTCGATCCTGGATTTTTTCCGATCCGGAAAAATGCGTTATCATCACGCCAACCAAATAAGTTGACGTCAAATTTTCGAACTTATATGCTGTATCTCTTTCAAATTGATACATCTATTATTGCGACAAATATCAAATACCCTTGAGTAATATACACTAGGAGACGCCAGATATTAAAACGATTTAATTTTTATTAAGCTTTGAAACAACTTATATATTTTTTTATATACATACTATAATAAATTGTTTATTTATATATTTTTCTAGTTGATACATTTAATTTGTATTTAAATATAAATTAGTACTCCACCATCCATATAATAGTCAAAGTCAAACAATTCAACTCTGATAACTAATACGGTAAAGATGTTTCATCGACCTTACATTATCACGTACATGTACCTATTTATATATAAATCTTAGGGTGCATGTACACGGATGAGTTTTGTCTCGAATCTCGCATACAAAGCTGGTGAGACCGAGCTGTAATTTTTGTATTTTATATTATTTGTTTTTTTTGACGCAGAACAGAATCACCAAATGATGGATACCGACCATTACCGTCAAATCTTTGACACACGAGAGTAAAGTTTAATCCGCGTACCCGCAGCATTTTAATTAGGCCGTAGTCGTAAAAATGTTTAAAAAAGCGACTAATTTTTTTTAGTCTAGCGATAAAACGTTCGTTTAATGACATACATATCATCGGGGGGACAATCTTTCTAGAAGACCAAAAAGATTGTGGTAGTAGCGTTATATTTAATTTGATATATATTAAATATATTATATTGCACTATCTCTTTAAATACTCATCTCAAATTATATAAGTAATAATAAAATAAAAACATAATGTTTTTACATTTCCACAATTCCAGTCAGATAACATTTAAAACAGTTCATTTTTAACGCATCCGTTCATGTTTTATGGGACACTAGATATGTTAAAATATTTATCGAAAACTAAATTTGTTAAAAATATATATAACCGTTTAATTATAAAAGCTGCTATTTTTAATGTAATAGTTGAATGCAAATTTACATACCCGAGCATGTGAAATTATAAATGATTAGAATAATGTTAATAAAATTATGATATAATATCCAATGAAAATGTCTCGGATGGTTTATATATTTATATTGGCAACCATTTCCATGTATATATGTATGTATAAATGTATGTTCTTGTAAAATACTAATTAATGAATTGTCCAAGAAAAAATCCCGAAAAAAGTTGTATTAACATAGATAATTTATAAAATACATTCTTTGTTGAATAATATTATACATTGCATTTATATCTCTGCATGGAGTACTTTTTTTTGCATTTATTATATTCATAAACAAAATTAACGATGGTATGTACTTTAAATAAAAATCTTTAAATCTTTTTACATTCAAGATAACATTTTTGGGATAGAGGAATAATTATAATAAAAGCGTTCCCATGTTTCATAATCCTCAAAAAATATTTGAATAAAATGAAGATAGGAGAGTAGTACTGTTCTCTTCTATCTTACTTCTTTTATATAAAAAATAGATTAAACATATTTCCCGTAGAAATAATAAAAACGAGTCCATTTTATGCTCTGAAATGTAATTAATAGTACTGACTAAATAGGCATCTAAGTATAGACAAACACCACCCTCACCGTTCTTCCATCCAGGTCTTGAAATGTACTCCACCATTAGATACTTCACCATCCGGCCATCGGACTTGGGATATTTTATGGGACTCTTTGGTTGGCAGTAACTAGGATTTCCTGATGGCGTGCCAAGGAACTATTAGCTGGTTATTTAGAGCTCATTATCCACTACTAAATGCTTACTAAGCTCCATCTGAACAGTGAGCGTGAAACCCACAAAAATAAAGCTACCTTATCGAAGGGAAAATAATGTTCACAACCGATATAACGCGTTTAAAGATAATAAACATACCTTTTTTTTCAAGCAGAGGTTTCTCGAGTGGTCAAGTTCTTAAAATTGGCTTCATTGATGGGATGTTCAGTAGCATCGTGCATGTTACAAAATATTGTTATCGTATTAGAATCGACTATTATACTATATTTATACTAACTTGTGTTTTAAATTTGCACAATTACATTCACATTGACCAACCATACCAATACATTTATAAAAATAACTGTTATTATCCTTACTATCAATTTTTAAAATTTATTTATTCTAAATATAGTGCATACATAAGTATTGTTATATATGCTCTAATAGAAACAAGATCAAAATCGTTATTTTTTACTACAACTTATCTTACACGTGTTTGTTTTGTTTCATTTTGAATATATGCAGTTTCTCCTCCTTTCTCTTCTTCTGGCATTTCATTAAAAAAATTTATCGCACTGTACATCATCGATTTCTGAGATTTAGTCTTCTTCTTCACTCTATATTTTTCTCTTGTATGATCATGTTGACTTACATCAATTTTTCTTATAAATTCTGCAGATATTTTCTTAGTGAGGATTTTATAAAGAAATACCATAACATTGAAATATATTTTCTGCTTAAAGGTCATCATATTCAGATCTTTCAGCATTACACTGATCCGAATATATCTATTTTATCTGAGTATTATTCTCAAAGCTTTATTTTGCAACACTAACAATTGTTGCATTTCTTCATTACCCAAAAACAAAATATGAACAAACGAATTACGTTTTTTATTATATGAGATCTCCCCTGCAACAACACTGTATTTTATGTACGTAGATGGCATTACAATCTTTCCGCTTTGTGCAATAAATCTCTATGTAATAAGAAAACTGCTGTATAACTCTTGGATATAATTAATTGATAATTTTACTTTATTCAGTTGAGATTTAAATTTTTTTTTTACCTGTTAATATTATTTAATTTCTTTAAGTTTACTATATTCTTAATGTTTATGCTTTTAATAATAATATTCTGACGATAATCATATCAATTTAAGATAGTTATTGGTGTACATACGTATAAAGCATGTATTATTTTACTAATATTTGGTTTTTCTTACTGGAAACAATGACAAAGTACACTACATAGTGAATTGTTAAAGCAATATAATTAGAGATTCTCGCATTTAAATTTAGATTCTATGGAAACCCTGGCTGCGCAGCAGCTACTATCGGCGTGAACCGGCTATAATCATAGGGTGCTTATCATCAGGGTGTATGTCTCTGTCATCAGCGATATCAGCCTTGATAATGGACTAAGCAATGTTATCCGAAACGTCGGTAAGAGATGTCGGAGAGACACGGCGGAATTCCCAAAACCTTTACACGAAAGGTTCTAAACGGCCGTTTAACTTTTTTCTTACTTACTTATTTATAATTAAATTCCATAAAAATGTTAAATATTTTAAATTTATTAAGCTCTTTGATAAAAATATTTCGTCGTTATCATGATTAAGATTTTTGTAAAGAAAGTTGAAAAGGATAGGTACGCTAGCGTAGGTATTGAAATGGTTGGTTAACCTGGTGGAGTTAATTAATAACCTTAAAAGCACTTTAACCTCAGACCTATCGACTTGAATCTTTTAACTTCTCGCGAAGTTCTAATTAATGAAAATCGCTTGAAAATATTTCCTGAATCGGCTGTTTTTACTAGATAAACGGAAAACTTTGTGATTTAATAATTTAGAACCTATTAAAAACATCTTAAAGAAATTTGTTCACACTATATTACCTAATACAATGGACCAATTTTATATGATTTTTTAAATTAAGACTGGTATTACTCAAGAAGCAGTATACTTTTTTAAATATTCCAAGAAAAGTTATTCTACATATTTAAATAAAATTGAATAATTATTCAAATTTAAATGTAAAAAATAAATTGTGTATAGAAGGAATAAACGAAGTTTATTACAAATATAAAGCTTATAAAAAAAGTCTTCTGGTACTAGTCGCAAGAGTCAGGTAATTTTTATTTATTTATTTTTTTCATTAAAAACAACAACTGTTGATTTGAATACAAATATAACGTATGAGTTATATATATATAAACAAAATTGAAAACATATTGAATTATGGGGGTGGCTGTCGAAATTTATATAAAACAAGATCAACATCTATAAAAAGATCAAGATCTCTAAATTTCGTCTACGTGTTTTTACATCTTTCTCTAAGTCCAATATAATTTATTTGATTTTTAAAAGAACTGCCAGTTTAAGACAATTTTTTCAGAAAATTGGTGTGTATTGAGTACGCATGTAGGTAGTTAAGTACGTTTAGTCCTAGTGCAAACTATTGAAAGTTTTGTTGTGTTAACTGGAACCATCTAACGAAGAAATTTTAAAATGATAAATAACCTTATCCACGTATTTCGCAAAAATTTTCGCAAAACCTACCCAAAACGAACAAACAATATTTATATGTACGTTTACAACTACACAGCGCGAATCTGTATTTAAAGCTGACTCTAAACGTTGGATTATTTTTAACCCTTATTTTTATAACTTGAGGAATTTCCCTAGAATAATAGTAAAATTATTAAAATTTTCCGAGAACAGAAAATAACTCCCAGAATATATTTTTTTACAACAAAATATTTTTGAAATATTGTTTTACTTCTCAAACAAAGCACCTCGAGGTCTGGTAGAAATATAATTATTATTTATTAGTTGTCTATTCTAAGTCCATGCCCAGTGCACTAACCACTATTCCACTGACATCATATATAAAGGGTGTTTTTTAGAGGTTTGTTTTTCGAATTAGCAACACTTTTGGCAGCAATAGTCAATTTGACAGCTGACAGTTTGGTTTTTTACCATAAATAGACTTACGCCAGAACAACGCTTGCAAATTTATTTCGAAAAATTGTGGTTCAGTTCGCGAAACTTACCGTGCGCTACGTCCATTTTATGGTCGACATAATCATCCATCCGAGCAAGTAATTCGAATAACCACGGATGGTTTTTGCACCACGACTACTCTAATTGATAATACGCATCCGCAGAGACGTCGTACAGTGCGCACCGAAGAAGCTGTTGCTGCAGTGAGGCGTAGTATTGAGGAGGACCCGAATGAGACTATTCGCTATCGTGCATAGCAGTTGGATCGGTGTCCATCTACTTTATGGAAGAGTTTATGGAAAGATCTTGGTTTACAAGCGTACAAAATTCAGCTCGTACAAGAATTAAAACCGTTTGACCATCGTGTGCGTCATACGTTCGCTGAATGGGATAAAAATGAGATTGCTCTTAATCCTCATTTTTAACACTACATTTTATTCAGCGATGAGGCTCATTTTTGGTTAAATGGCTACGCCAACAAACAAAATTGCCGCATTTTGAGTGAATAAAATCCACAAACCAATATTAAGACTCCGTTATATCCACAAAACGTCACTGTATGGTGTACTTTATGGGTTGGTAGAATCATTGGTCTATATTTCTTCATAAATGATGCCGGCTAGAACGTCACAGTTAATGGAGAGCGGTATAGATCTGAAGATTACTGACTTTTTTGTTCCCCAATTGAATGTCATTAATGTGGAAGAGCTGTGGTTTCAAAAAGACGACGCAACATGCTACACAGCACGTGCCATAATCAATTCATTAAAGGAAATATTCGATGAGCGCATAATTTCGTGTGACGGACCTGTGAATTGGCCTCCAAGATCTCAAAATTGAATACTTTTGCATTATTTTCTGTGGAGATATGTGAAATCGCTAGCCTACGTCGATAAACCATAGACGATAGATGACTTGGAAGCCAGCATTCGTCGCGTTATTACCGATATACGTCTCCAGCTGCTCTAAAATTGGACTTCCAGATTGCGCATTATGCGCGAAATCATATTTAATCACTTATGGCATAAAATTATCTTTCCAATAAAACCAATACCATGGCCATTACCACGATTTTTAAAACACCGTTTATATATAGATTTAAAGTAAAAGAAGTATAAAAATGGTCGAACAACCAGTAAGAACTTTAAAACAACATAGAAGTAATACAAATTAAAGAACAAAGACGTATTCAAGACTACTGCAACGATATAAGTACAAGTTGGACAAAAATCATTGAAGATGAAAAATAAGCAAGATAGAATATGAGAAGATAGCCAAAAATGACGTAGGACTAATTACCGCATGTGAATTAATTGAATAATTAATAAAGACAAATTAAAAATATAAGAATACATCTTCCCCTGAGACCGGCATTTGTGGTGACGCGTGTGGACTACTGTAATAGCATTTATAGATTACAATTTATTCTTAACAACATCCCTTACAGATAATATATGAAGTTTTTAAATTTCTCACGTAAAATCCCTTTGTTAATTTCGTATTTTGGTGGAGTCAGGGATCTCCATAAAATCATACAATAAACTTTGGTTCACAAGACTTTTATTAATGACAGTTAACAAACGGCTCCTAATTATCGTCTACCTCGGATGCTGGCCTATTTCGTTCTGCCGCGTATTTCCACAACGCCCCGCTGTAAAAGTATCAGCCTTACACCCTTTTGCGTGAACTACATTGGCTCCGTTTTTCTGAAAGAGTTGAATTTAAACTGTGCTGGTTGATGTACAAGAGGGACACATAACATGGCGCGTCTGTATCTTCAAGCTCTCTGCATCCCAGACAACTTGAATAGTAGACGTCAAACTCTCAGGTCAGCCTTTACTTCAGCCGCATGAAGGGTTGGAGAACCGACTAGCCGTTACCAGAAGTTTAAGTTTAGTGAACGGCCGTTTGCGTGTAACTCTTTGCCCTCCGTCATAAGGAACAAGTATTAACAAGTTATTTATAAAGATACAAAAATACACCTTTTCAAAAAGTCATATCCATAAGATCAAATAACATTTTTTCTGTAGCACTTTAAATGTAAAACGTTCTTGAGGTGAGTTTTTTTTTACGAAAATGGCGCCATGTAATGCATCTAGTATTTTTTTTAAAGTATAATTTATGTGGAAGAGTACCTATAACAAAGAAAATGTTTGTTACAACTATGTGTATTGCAATGCGAGACATTAATTGGGACATGCTAGAAAGGCATCCCAGACTCGACCCATTATCTGGGACACCTTTTTTATTGCAGTGGATACATGTAAAGTACATAACTATTTATAACATAATGCAGAGAACATAATAATCGTCTAAACGAGAGTACAATTTAACAATGGCGTTCTGAGATTATTTAAATCATCGTCTGTAAATGGTGCAGTGGATAATGGTCAGTTTTAGAATATTCGGCCTTATTTACCAGTTTATCTCACCGCTCTGTCTATACATAGTGAATAAGATAAAATCAATATTCTCACAATCGTATAATTGTCCATACAATAACTCAATTGAAACAACGACAAATTGGCTTGAAAAGCAATCAAACTAAGCAACGTACCAATTGAACAAGATGCTATAAGAAGTTTGCCCACACGGTATAAATGTATGAAATAACTTAGGCTAGTCCATCATCGAACGTAAATACGGTGTGTACCTATTGGTGTGGACAAATAGGAGATGATATAATATAATATAATATAATATATATTATATATGATCTGCAAATAGCATTAATAGAATTAAATCACCGCGAAAATATTAGGTCATCCCATAAATAATGCGTTTTTTTCAATATATGAACTTAAAGTCAGAGGGGGGCGGGATAAACTACCTGTATCAGGTTTTGAAGAGTGCAGTTCGATTTTAACAATTATTTTTTCAAAGCTATAACGAAAGTGACGAAGGAGCATTTTCGGCATATTTTGCTTTATGAGGTCAATAAAGGCAACAATGTAACGGAAAGTGCGAGGAATATTAATGCAGAGTGTGGGGATCGGACAAAAACCGTAAGCTAGTTTCAACGGTGGTTCCAGAAATTCCGAGTAGGAACTACAGCCTAGAAGACGGGCTTCGTCGTAGAGTTTAGTTTGACGAGAACATTCTGTAAATCCTGGTGGAACAAAATTCCATCGCAACTGTTGAGAAATTGGCAGAGAAGCTTGGATTTGGCAATTCAACATTCAACCATTCATCGACACCTGCGTGAAATCACAAAAGTCAGCAGATTGGGTCAATGTGTTCCTCACAATTCTACTGTTCACTGTTCTAATCGCGTGCAGAGAGTGAATGTGTGCTCTTTTTGCTGTCACGTCTCAGGAATGAACGTTTTTTGGAAACGATGTCCCACCTTCCATATTCGCCGGATATTTCCCCCGTATAATTATCATTTATTCCACAGTCTTCAAAATCATTTGGACGGAAAAAATTTGAATTCTGTAGACCAGTTCAGAATAGTACTGGAGGAGTATTTTTCGTCAAGCACAAGTGAATTTTGAAAGAGGAGCCTTACAAGTCTAGCAGAAAGAAGAAAGAGCATTATAGATAATGAAGGAGAGTATATTTTAAATTAAGTAATCTTGTTTATCTCAATTTAGAAAAATAAAATAAGTATAAAAAATCGCATTATTTATGGGATAACAGAGCAGAGGTAACTCGCTAGTATCTTTACTGGGATATGTTGTGACCAAAAATAGACGATGATCTTTTTTAAACTTTTCGTACTGTTTAACGACCTGTCAATTTAATCCTGCAAAAAAATTTATTGAGAAGTAAGATTCATGATTATATACATAAACATTTGGTATTGGACAAGTTTGAGCGTAATTCAGTTTTGATACTTGTCTTGTCTAATGATGCTAATAATCTTTAATAAACTTTAATCTCTCGTTCTAGAGATTTTGCAGGTCATTCTGTTCTACGCACAAAATATAATAGACAAAAATGTTCACGTTCAACATTACAAACTTAACTGTTGTTGGCAGTGTCACTTAAATTTATTAAATAAAAAAATCTTAAAATTATATATATATTCTGTAAACATACCTATATTAATTTTATTATAAGACAAAATTAGATGAAAAGTAGATGTGCCCGTAAATAATAAAGTGTAGGTAAATACTTGTATATACTTTCTGCCTATAGTTTTGTGAAAGTTGGATGAAATGTATTTAGTCACATCTTCAATATTAGCAAAATTACTTTGTGGCCTCATTTTATATAAATAATTAGATAAAATACTTTGACTAAACCACTATTTATTGATAATTCAACATCTAATACTTAATAATCAATACCTATGGTATCTTCTTCAGGAAATAATGTATATTGAAATTAAAAATACAAACATAGATAAAAATAAAACTATAAAGTGGTGAATAAGTAAGAACTAATATGAAAACATATTTAAAAGGTAACTATTTGCAAAGAGGATTTGGTTATTTATAATAATGGGTGTCCAGCGGAAAATTTTCAAGTTTAAAACTAAATAAAAAAAAAACTATAAAGTTATTCTCATATTTTATTTATTCAAAATGGAGTTCAACGATGCGGATTTTACGTTTAATAAACAATATCGTCTAAATGCCGTCCATATCTCTCAAGACACTTGCAATCGGACTCTTAAATTTGCGAACACGCGAGAGCAAATCGTTGGTTCAATGGCAGCAACTTCACGGCGGATATTTTCTTGTAGGGCCTGAATTGATCGAGGATTGTTGCTGTAAACTCTTGACTTAAGGTATCCCCACAAAAAAAGTCGCACGGTATATAAACAGTATAAGGTCCGGTGACCGAGGTGCCCAAGGTATCTCCATACTTGCTGATTATATTTATTGGGAAAAATTCCCCTCAGTTTCTTCTCCATTAAAACTCTAGCATACGAACGCGCGGTGCGATCCCGACCAGTGACTCATTGCGACTGGCAAATCAGTAAATCACGCGCGTCAATCAATACCCCTCCCACTTACCTCACCCTGATGGTTTACGAGCAATTTCAATTTAATTTTGAAATTTTTCCGCTGGACACCCTATATTAATAACATTTATAACCAAATCCTCTTTGCAAATAGTCACCTTTTAAATTTGTTTTCATATTAGTTCTTACTTATTCACCACTTTATAGTTTTTTTTTATCTATGCTTGTATTTTTAATTTCAGAATACATTGTTTCTTGAAGAAAATACAATAGGTATCGAAACATGTTAAGTTATCAATAAATAGTGGTTTAAATAAAGTATTTTGTCATATATGTAGACTTATTCAAAAACTTGTGAGTGATATAATACCTAATGTAAAAAATTAAAAGCTGCAATCAATGTGAAGTGTAAATAATATTTAAGCACACCATAAATTTCAGACAGATTGTAAAAATCAAAATGCCATAATCAAAGTAAAGTGGCATACATCTATTATAATGGTGACATTTAGTTAGCAAACTTTAGATTAAGGGATGCTAAAATGTCACATTCTCACACAAACTGAGGGAAATACCATAGGCTGCTAGGCTGGGTACAAAATTGCTTTACTTGCTATTGAATTACGCAATTTCCTTTTTGAATACGTCATTTAAACTAAATCTTAATCTCTGTAAGAAGAGAATAATTAGGTATTTCATTTTAACATTTGACTTATAATCACTTTTTTTTTTTAAAGGAAGATTACTTTCATGAGGATGATAATTATTCACTCGTGTACTCCAGTTCAAAAATTATACCGCATTTAACAGGAACCAAGTTAAAATAAATGAGTCTGAAGGGGTTCCGCCCCTCAACAAATTTACTCATCGCAGGGCGCGAGTTCGATTTGTTTTCGGTAAAAAAAACTTGGACCTAAGAAACCTTCTGAAAATTTTTGAAATGATGGTTAAAATTTTTAACGATTATAATTAAACTTAACGATTAGCACTTTTTTTTAAAGATGACTAAGAATGATGAGTCAGTTAAATTTGCTAATCTATGAGTATATACGTGCATGCAAAAATATAATAAAAAAATATGTCTACTACTGTGCTATAAAAAGAATTCTATTAATCATTCTGTATACAGGATTTATATTACACAAGTTTAAAATAGTACTATTATTAAACAAATAATAGATATTACATAGAAACGAAGTGAAGCGTTTTCCACGTTTTAACATACTCGTATAAACAACTTCCAAAAATTTGATAGATAATGGAGATTGATTAATGGGTGAGAATGGTAAACGTTACATTGTGTAAAGTGATCACATAAACCATCCGAAGACAAGTCATAAGCCCTGTAATTACCCATACTTACATATTTTTCCATTAAAATTAATAAAAAATAGCTGTGTCTCTATGAGATATCTATTATACTCGTATGTTCAATAACAGTGCCTTTGAAGGTGAAAATTCAGTAATTGTGTGTTCTTAGAACATATTCAAATATTGCTTAAATAGTACTATTTAAACTTTTGTAATACAGATAAATAAACTAATAAATTTGTTCCCACTATACTTCACTACGGAGTAATAAGGAGCTTTTTGGCTAATCAGAGTTTAAGAAATATAAGCGCGTTCGTTGTTTAAGAAAATTACCTTACTACAGCAAAAACCGGAAACCTTTAGAAATACTTGTGGTTGGTGGAAAACTTAAAATATATTCATAATATTCCACAAGAAATGTTTTGAAAATAGAATATATTAATTATATTTTAAAATTATTCATTTAAACTTAATAAGAGACACTATATAACGTCTAAACGATATAATATAACTATATTTAATGATTTAAGAATCTCTTTTATATTTTACAGGTAATTTAATTTATTTATTAGACATATATAATGTAAATTGTATACCTAATTAAAAATATAGTTTGTTACATTTAGTTTTTTTAAAACAAATTTTTATAATGCATTTCCCTACTAGGCAAGCTTCTTTTAGGGCCAACTGACAATCATATTTCACAAACCAATTTAACTCATTAAATACGAGGCAAAACACAATTAAATACAAAATGAAAGTACATACCAGGCAAAGTAAAAGTAAAAATATGTAAAATCAGTGAAAAAATACTAATGAACAATACAACATGTATAAATGAAATGAAAGCACATACAATATAAAGTAAAAGTGAAAATATATACGATAAAAAATATGAAATAGACAAATTGAAAAGACATACGTAAAATAAAGATGAAAATATATAAAATCAGTGTAAAATCAGAGAAGAAATATGAATGTGCAACACAACATATATAAATATCGCTTATTGTTTCTTAAAAAAATCGATTCACTTTACGATACGATAATAAATAAACTAATGTTCCCAAATTTGTTATTCAAAGCCACCTGTAAGAAGATTTAAAAAAATATCCAGGAATGTGAGAAAGAGAGACAAATCAATACTGACACTGTATTAAATAGTAATATTTAGATATTGTGTGTTGGTTTTGTACAAGTGTAAAATATAAGATTTTACACTCGGGATAAGGATCTATATCGGACACAACCAGTAAGTATCTTTTGTTTCCTCTAGATATTGAATTATTAATTCATCTATTCTTAATTTGAAAATATGCAATAAAAATAAACACCAGCTTTGAATAAAAGTGCTATCAAAAATATAATATGCTACAATAATCTACATGATATCCGAGACAATTTAGATACGTGAAACACACTCTAATTTCGAAAAATTAATGAAGCGTTAAATATGCTAACTGACCAGTGGTGTTGCCATAGTGAGAAAATAAATAAGTGGGGTAGGAAGAACGACAGCTGGGTAGGCATTTTTTCACCTGCTTTTTATTCCGCCATATCTGACTTAGTTTATGAACATTACCAAATTATTCAAATTAGCCCCGAGGATTTCAGGAATCCTCTCTTCGTTAAGTTTTAAGGGAGGTATTCACATTTAGATTTATTTAATTTGTGTAAAAAAAAAAAAATTTCCGGAAAAGTACAATATTAGGTGGGTAGGTGGGATAATAACTGAACACTTTATGCATTTCGATATTAATTTTTTGAATATTATAGGACGATAATTTTAGGATTATTTTTATGTAGGAACATGTAGGATTACTAATTCGTTGGGAAAATATATTGTTAAAGACTTCTGAAATAATACGGATTTAATAATCTATATCAGGAAAATAGATATATAAATAGTTTGCTATATAATATTAATAATAATAGCTCAATCTCTGTACGTCAATTTCTAATATTTCTTTCTAACTTTTAATTCGTCAGATTAAAGAGAATATAGTTGTTGGCAGTAAGTCTTCAAATTTTTCATTATAATAAAATTGAAATTGCAGTTGAAATGTGGTGTTGCGTCGTATGCTGCGTACACCGTGGACTGCGAGACGAATGAATGTCTCTATTCTCCAGACAATGTTTTATTATTCAAACTTTATTACATACGTATGTAATATAATTTTCAATATTTGCCAAATTGCAGAACATTTTTACGGCAAGGATTACATTATCATTTAATCAACAAAAATTTAACAAAATATATTCAATATAAGTATATAAAGGAAACAAATAATAATTAGATGATAATATGTTCTTTCACATTATATTTTATGGGGGTCACTGGGGTCCCTTTATTTTTAATAATGTTTAATAAGTCTTTATTAATGTTATTAAATATTCGTGGCACAACACATTCTCTTGTTCGCAATTGGTGCTCTCGTGGTTCGACCCGACAATCTGGTAGAATAGCTATGGTGGGGGTCAGTATTCATTTTAACATTATTTATCATCTCTTCTATATTTAAAAAAAATATATATTTCTTCTTTATTTTTACGAGAGGGATTGGATTTTACATAGTCAAAAATATTTTTATTTTATAATGTAAATGATATATGATAGATTACTTAGAAATATATAAAGAATGAAATATATACAAATATAATAAATATATATAAAGAAAAAAAATCAATCTTTCTAAAAGGTATACAATTTTTACAGGGTGTAACAGACTAGTCCACAGTATGTTATGGGTGGATACCTGAATATAATATAATATAACAAGGAAATAAAAAAATTGATATGTTATTTTACTTTGTATTTTAAGGTGGCCACTGTACTCTCACGGTTCGACCCAACGATCTGGTTGAATAGCTATGGTGAGGATCAGTATTTATATGTACATTATTTATAAAAAATAACAGCATATAAATGCAGTATTACAAATATATGAGCTAGACATTTATAGTGTATCCATAGATAAGATTTTAATCTCTCATCTAAGAAATTTATCGGTGAAAGTCGGTGTGTACCAGTTGCGTTATTCTACTCAGTGAAAGATTTAAAGCTTTACGCTTAACTCTGTAATGTCCTTTACGATTCCGAGACGAATCCCTGAGAGAAATCTCATCCATGTACTCGTGTTATTAAGGTAATTTTTGTAAGACTAATGCAGTTTTTTCAAATGATTCCTTAAAGTAGTTATCGACTATCCGAGAAAGTTCTAGTTTTCTATTAATACAATTCTTAATATGTATATATATTAAACACAATGATCATAACTTGACTTTTGTCTATGACACGTAAATCTATTATTTTTTTATTAATACTAATATCAGTATTTCCCTCTTTGGCGACCGTTTACTGACTATTTGAATGAATCGTTCAAATCCAAAACTTATCCCTGGAATGTTATTTTAATATTCAACATTATTTTTCTTTTCATTGTAAATTATTTAATAATTTTGAAGTATTTGTGATGTTGCATTGTAAGAACATTTTCCCTGGTTAGGAAGCAATCCAGGTTCGAATCCCGGTAACAACTAAATATTTTTTGGATTAATACATTTTTTCTGTTTATGTTTCTAGTTAATTAATTTAATTTATATTAATTATTTAATAAACTGATTTTTCTGATTCGTTATATTAAGAATAGTTTTAATTTATTTAATATAAAAACATATAAAAGACCAGGCTTCAACTCAAAGTTGTATGGGAAAAATATTTTATTAACCCTACTACATATTTTCTGCTGCGAGGCAGTATAAAACACATCATACAAAACTGATAATCATGTCATTTTTAGTATAGGAAATGATATTTCTCGTCCCATCAACTTAGGAGACCTTTTGACTTAATTTCAACTTATCTTTACGTTAGTGTTATAGAGACATTACCCACCCTGAGTCAGCCACTCCGTATTTTGCTGATCGGAAAGTGATATGGGATAGTTTTACTGATTTTCTCGATAATTTTTTTTTGTATAAAATTGCAGGTAACTTAGTTATTTTTTCTTTCAATATATCCATAAAAATAAACAAAACTGCATTTGAATTTATTCATACTTTGATTTTGAAATTTATTATATTTATCTATTTAACTACTGTTTTTTAGTTTGTTTCTATAATGTAACATAATAAAATGTTATTATATAGAACGATTAAAAAATATTTTTTATTTTGTCTAAATTCCAAGAATTTTTTTTGTTAGATTATAAAATTCCACCAGATTAATCAGTTAAATTGTTTTTTTTTATCAATGTACAAATAACATAATTTATTCAATTATGACGTGAGTATAATGTTTTAAATATTTTATTTACCTATTAACAATGCGTTATTTTGAAGATGATCAAAAAATAAATGAAAATTTATATATAAATACTTATATTATAAGACTTAAGTAAATACCTGCTTCCGTTCATTAAAATTTTAAAAATAATTAGAATAAGCTAGCACTTAGCCTCGGTCTCTCATAAGTTAATAATTTAGATCTGTGGTGACGTCAGTAAATATAGTAAGCTACATTTCACCAACATTTTCACCAAAGAACATCTTTATTATTTTTTTAAATATATCAAAACCTTTTCTTATTCAGATTAGTGTTGTTAAATCAAAATAAGTTGGTCACAAATTGCCTTTTTATTTTGAAATAATAATATGATTTTAACATTTTATAAAATAAATTATTAATGGGTTTTAACAAAACATAGCTATATTTCACAATAAACTACAATTGAAAATAAGTTTTGAAAGTCCAATACATAGCGTTTAACACCAAGTCGTGGATCAACCGACGTATTCCGTTGGTTCTCATATTATTATGATCACTTTGAAATTAGGTCTATTTATTAGTATAAACTAATACAAAATAAAATAAGAAATACTTTTTGTGATGATTTTTTTTTTATGGGGCATAGTTATATTTATAAAATTAATGAGTAGTTCATTAGTTAGTAGACTAAACTACGACACTGGCCGAGAAAAAAAAATGAAAGGATGAATTTAAAATCAATATCTGGTTGGCCTCATTACACGGCAATAACACCTTACATGGCATGCTGTGTATATTTTTAAAATATTAAAAAAATATATACTTATCATGATGCCATACAGAAGTGAGATTTTATATAAGCTATCGCTTATTTGGGATGATATCTTTGCTATTCCGTGCTTCATTAATTTCCAAATATTTTCAGTGTAGTTATGATCCAGAGAAATACCAGGCCGTTTATTTTTTTTAGTATTATCGATTTTTAATGCTATCATCCTCTTTGCTTAGAGCAGAACCATTATTTTATAACATTGATTGGTACCGTGTCTCGTAATCGAGGATACCCTTGACATTCCCTCTTGGCTGTGTTTCTGTCTCAGCTTTTCCGTCTCCCATGCGTTCTTCGGTGGGAGAACAATCCAATCCGACAGGTACACTTCCTTCTGAAGACGTCACAATAATTCATTATAAAAAACACATATACTTAATTTATAATTAATACATTAAATTAGTATTTAACATATAATATCCAATGACGATGTTCTTTTGCCTAAAAAGTTGTTTTTTATTCCTAAAGTCAATTCGATGTTCTTAGCTGGATGACACGTTTTAAAACGTTGTACTACGAGGCATAAACTAACCATCGTGAGAGATATTGAAGTACCAAGTTCTTGTCTCATTGTGATTAATATTCTTTGGAGTTTTTTCTTATTATTTAAACGTATGTTCTTGATATTAGCTTGGAGAGAGTGAAAAGACACGAAAAAACCACTTCACTACTAAATAAAGAAGATAACTGAATGGAAACGCTGTTAAATATCAATTTTCAGAAATGAACAGCTTACGTTTAAAGTAGTATTTTCATGTTTACGTTTAAAAGCCAAGGTTTCTACCAATATATAAAAAACATTATTATATCCATATAATTGGTTTTGCTATAATAGCATATCTTTATTATATTGCATTACCAAAAACTAGGAAGCGATTATAATAATATGAGAACCTAAAGCTACAATACCTATAATTAGTTTTATAATATAATTAATATTGTGATATCAGGCTTAAAAATATATTTAAATAACAACCGAAAAAAATACGTGTGAGGTAAAATATTTGTAAATATATTAAAAATGGAAACGATCTGTGACTATAGAACTGACCGAGCCTGCGGCATAATTCAAAAGCAAGACCGGGCTCTGTTCTGGGAAATAACAATTTTAATTCTGTTTAATGTCCATTCTGCTAAAAGTATTTCCGAGTAGGATTAGATTTCTCCATCTAAAGCAAATGCACGCTTAGTGGGTTCGGGTTACTTTAGGACCACCGCTGAATCGAATTGTTCTTAGCTAACTGGTTAAACTTTCGGGCTGTAGTGTGATAATGCGGCCTTTGACAATACTATTACCTGCTCCACTTTTGGGAATTCAATCTCGTGCAAACGATAAAAATTTAACTATATTTGTTGGTTAGAATCTGCTCTGTTAATATCATATTTCTGCTTTAGAAGACGACTGCTGTAACGTACTTAACCTTTACCACACCGTGATAGAAAATATTCGTAAGCACCCATGCTGTCAACTCGTGTTACCGTCAATTATTTATAACTTTTTTAGCATTTTTAATGAAAAAAAATACTTTTACGAGCTTAAATGGCTTTAAAATAGTTAATGTCGTACATTTTCTCTAAGAAACGAGCAATAAAAGTGAAAAAAAATTATTCGTAGTATTTAAATGTTAAGTATTCAAGTTCTATACAATACCTCATTCCTTCTTATTATTCTTCATTTAATTAGTGAGAAAGATACATAATTATGATCTATTTTTTCCATCGCAGCAATTTTATATACGATTGAATTGAAAAAGAATTACTTCTACATAATTGGTTATAAAGTGAATCCTACAAATCACTAGTCTATTCTAAACGTGAATGATTTTTTAAGGCAAGTTAAAATATTTATTACGGAAATATACAGGTTTGATTGGGGCGGTAGATCTGTGTTACAGCACGGCTAGGGAAGGGTTAAATATTTGTGTTAAATTAGAAATGAAATAAGTATCGAAAAATAAAATATTGTTGTGGCTAAAATTGAATGAAGATGATTGCTTTAAATACAAGATTATATTTTGTTCGATCACACTTGAAAATCTAACCACTGTCAGTTAATTATATTCACCGATGAATTTTGGAAAATACCTTTCCCTTTACTATTTTTTTAACAATACCTTAAATAATACAACAATAACAATTTGACTTATGATTTTGGTTAGTTTTTATTATTATTTTGTTTAAGAAAAGGGTGTTTTCCAAAATCGGTTGGTAAATATAATAAACTCATATTTGTTAATAACAAGAAACATATACAGAAAAAATCTTTTTATCGAAAAAATATTTAGTTACTATCGGGATTCGTACCAGGACCATTTCGCGCGTACAACATTTTCGCTATCGGAGTCGAATATATTTTTGACAAATTTTGAACATATATTATGTGATATTTCTAATTGATACATCTATTATTCCATTTTTACTTTTCTAATATTTTTAATGAAACTAAATGATTTCGATATTTTTAGTGATTCATTTAATTTGTATTAAAATACCACATAACTAAGTTCTGAAAATACAACTTTACAACAAAATTGTTTTCTCCTTAAAAATTAAGTCAATGAATTATTTGATTTAATGATATATCATTAGCAGGCTAGTATTTTATCGTTAGACAAAACAGAAGTATAATTTTACACGTGGGTTCATAATTACTACGTACTAACTTTATAGCAATTAAATTATATTGAGTTCGAGACTACGGAGAGATTCATAATTAATTTCAGAATCCAATTAAACTTTTGGTGTAATATATTGCTATAGACGGACATACATTAAATGAAAATGGAGTAAAAAACATGGTTTGTGACCGTTTTCCTTTACGGAAACCATCCCCAGGAATCATTTGCATAATTTGCTGGATGATATTCCTTTTATGTTCATCTCACGTTTCGATGCAAGCCTTACCATATTACTATTTCGATTCTGACACGAACCATAGTAGGTAATGAAGAAGTTATATCTCTCAGTATTCAGATTAAGATTGATTTATATTGTAGGTATATTTAATAAGTTTTTCTAATATAAAAATAAAATAAGTTATCAAATTTTGACGAATAATTTACTTATTTAACAAATTAAAGATATCTCATGAAGATTAAGCAAATTATATTATATTATATGGGAAAATATGAAATTATGGGTAATTGCAGGGCTTACGACCTATCTACAGCTGGCTACACAATGTAACGTTCACCATTTCGTCCACAATCAACCTCCATATCTTTAAAATTTTTGGAAATTATATATATATTACCATGTAGAAACACTTCGAGAATTTAACTACAACTTCGCTGTCGCTACCTATGGTCTGAAATTTGATATTCATTTCCATGAAACAGCATAGATGTCAATAATGAGAATATTATTTTAGAAATACGGAAGCCATATCCTTTATCTGTATATATGACAAATGATTAAAATATACTAGAATGTGTCAGAAAAGTCAATTTTCAATTTAATATATTTCTTATTTAGACCAGTATGTCATATTAACAATATTTGAATATTTCCAATTTTTTTTTGTAAGAACACACAATTACTGGATTTTTACCTCCAAAGGCATTGTTATTAAACAAATTATAGATATCTCATAGCTATTTATATTCATTATTACACATTATTATTCAATAAATATTACATAAAAAAGTTATTATTTGTTTTAATAAATTAACATTAACGTATATTTTTTTACACAGATAAAATATATTTTACTTTTAATTAAATTAAATTTATGGTCTCGATTCCCGGGAACTCCCGGGACTTGGAAATGTTGACTCTTGAGTCCCGGGAATTGAAAAAAGTTCAGAACACAGAATCCCTAGCCAGAACAGAAGTGTGCAGCGCTCTGCTCTCTCTGCGAAACGGCGCGATGGGAAGTTAGTTAGTTAACATTAATTCTTTACGATATCTGTACTGTCGCTTGTAATTATTGTATATATATATCATAGTACTTAATATAAATTTAAACACTGATATTACTACAAAACACAGTGCAAGCATCAGGAATTTTTTTAATACAATACTAACACAAGATTATAAAACTTTTATACAGATAATATAGATTTTATCGTGCAATAAATGTAAGCAAAGCAAAAAATTATAAATAAATCATGCGTTTTATGTAATTAGTTACACATTACATAAAAATGTATAAGAAGTTTTATTTAATATTGTTTTTAAGTTTAAAATGTAGTGTTTAAATCTTTTTATTTATTAAATATATAAGCTACCCTCGTAAGCCTATAAATATAACAATACATAGGAATTGGAAGCTTAAAAATATAAAATAAATTATACAATTTGTCTACTTGGTATTTTTACATTTTTTTTGTTAGGGTGCTATTATACTATTATAAAGGGTGTCCAGCGGAAAAAAATCAAGATTAAATTATAATTGCTGGTAAATCATCTGGGTGAGGAAAATGGGAGAGGTATTGTTCGACGCGCGTGATTTGCGGATTGACCAGTCTTAATGAGTCGCTGTCGGAGGCGCACCGCGCGTTCGCGGTTGAGCAATATTTAAAGTGCGGTCATTCATTGGTTCGTACTCACTTTAATATTTGACGAGTAAGTGATGGGCCGAGCACGCAAACTATCTGGTATTGGGTTCAAAAGTTCAGACAAATAGGGACAATGGTTAACCAAACTCCTCCGGGACTATCAGCGTCAGCAGCGATGCCAGAACATGTGGCTCAAGTTCGACGTGTAATTATGCACAATTCGCGTAGATCGATAAGGAAGATTGCAGCCTTTACTGGAATATAAAAATCAACAGTGCACCTTATTTTGAAAAATTAACTACAAATCATGCAGTTTTTCAACGAAAATGACTCTTATTTACGTGAAACCTTAGCGAGAACGATGCTTGAACGTTTAAGAACAGCACGAACGCTTGGAAACATATTATTTACTAACGAAGCTCATTTTCATAACGATGGCTATGTTAATAAACAGAACACGAGATACTGGTGCACCGACAACTCAAGAGAACGCCATCAAAAACGTTTGAATTGTGGGATGTAATTTCTGCCCGAGGAATAATTGGCCCTTATTTTTTTAACCAGTGAGAGACAGTCACTGTAGACGTGTATTTCCGAATGATCGACGAGTTTTTGGTACCACAACTGCAGCTGTTTCCCGGGTTCAACAACAGAACACAAATTCAGCAAGACGGGGGCATTCCACACACAGCTAGATTTTTAATGGCGAAGCTGAAGGGAATTTTTCTCAATAAATTAATCAGCAAGTACATAGACATACCCTGAGCACCCCGGTCACCGAACCTTACACCATGCGACTTTTTAAAAGTTAAACTACATTTGGTATAAATAAAATATGAGAATAACATTGTAGTTTTTTTTATTTATTTAATATAAAACTGGAAAATTTTCCGCTGGACACCCTTTATAAATGCTTGTGCTATTAAAGTAGGACTAATTTAGTGGCCTCCTGGAACGAGGCTCGAACCCCCGACCACTAGACCACTAGGCGAGCATCGTAACTACTACACTATCGATTTGTGTACAAACAAGACAATAGTTTGAAACGCGATGGCAGATTATATTATATTAATTAACAAAACAAATACCCATAATTAACTATTGTAACAATACTGGGACGGTCGTTCGGTTTAATTTTTCATTACATAGAATACAAAACTTGGGTAACAATAAATATATATCGCTGATGTATAGAATGTAACATTACATAAATACAAAAAATTTCTGACAAATTTGTTTATAACTGGCGGATCAGCTGTAGTTATTTGAGACTATCGCATGTTGCGCGGTCATACATTGTCATTTTTCGCCATGTCCACGTTTTAGTTAAGTGCGCGCCCGAATTTATGTTGTGCTATCCCATTAACGCAAACATCGTACATTTTTTTTAAAAACGCAATCTCTTCATTTTTTTAACATACTGTGTGAGGGAATAAAGTTGTTAAAATACGTACATATGATAAAAGGGACATAACCAGAGCAAACCTGTAGTTAAATGTTGAAGTGTAATTCGTACATTTGCATGTATCCGTTTGTTTTGTATCAATTTTATTCGACATAAAATGTTTCTCTTCAGTACATGATATTCGCTAAAGCTTTTGGATGGATGGGAATGTCGACTTTCAGTCGGAAAGTAACAAAAGTATTTATTTCAGATGTTTTTATACAGGACAGTATTTGATGTTTATAGCTTCACGATTCGGAGCTAAGAGAACGCCCCTACCGCGGCGTACGACAGTTATCTCTTTCACGGGCTCAATCGTACCAACCTTATGCGCGTCTACGTATTTATCACCATAGATATATTACACTAAAAATTTGACAATATCTGATGTAAGGACGTTTATTTATGTTTGTAATGGAAATGAACTACCCTTAGTGCATCATCGGCCCGCTGAGTCGAAAATGCGCTGTTGTGTTTTTAATTTTCTCCTCGATTTAAATGGTCAATAAAATATTTAGAGCGTCTGCAAAAAATACAAATATTTTCAGTGGATGTAATCTCTAACATATAAGATGTGCTCCGTGTGGCCCTATTGATAGATCGCGAGTGACAGTTAACGGTTCCAACACTGCTCCAAAACTATTTTGGTAGCCGGTGTTTCCATATCAGTTTCTTTCAGCGAAACATCCCGGTGTTATTATTTGGCGCAATATATATTTACGCCTTTCACTATCCAATGTACAGTAGTTTTATTATGCGTATTTTAAAGTTGATTGCATTTAAAAGTGGAAATAAAAAATTGGCTTTTCAAAATGAAAATAGAATATCGTAAATATTTTTTTGATGAATAGCTTTTTTAATTGATTAATTTAATTTGTATTAAAATACTGCAGAACTATGTTCTGAAAATGCAAATTCACAACAAAAGTGTGTTTTCTTTAAAAATATATAATGTTGCGTATGTCAAATAATAATTATTAAAATTATCAAAATTATGTATTAATATTAAATTTATACTAACTAAAGAGAACGTATGAAGGATGTGTAATTGAATTTTCCTTTGTATAATATGAAGATTTGGTGACAAGATAACGTTCAATATAATCTTGCAGGTGATTAAAATTTCATTTTATCATGTTAATTATATGTTTGAAGCATTTGGGATTAGGGAAAATAGACTAAGATTTCGTTTAATTTCACGCGACGCGACGTGGGAACCCAGCGCTGTTCATATTTTCCACGAAGCCATGACAACGCTAATATTAAAGCAAGAGAAATTTTCTTTTCGAAAATACTGGATAAAATATAATAATTAAAAATTTCTACCTGAATACACGAAAAAATTATTATTCTGACATTGCGTGTAAATTTAACAATTTGTATATAGTATATACGGCCAAAATTTATTTAAAAAAGTATAATTATCAAACTAAAACACATAAAAGAAAACATTTGTTTTTTATTATTATTATTAATTAACTTTGTACTGGACGTCGATTCCGGTACCTCTCGCGTGCTAAGCGAATACTTTTAATATATTTGTAAAGCAAGAATTATGTTTATTTAATTAATAACAATGTTTGTATATGTGGTGACCCTGCACGTGCCCCACAGACATGGTCATATAGGGACTCACTCAACAACCATATATTTCTGAAAACCAATCAATCGTGACGGATTCTGCCCTAGGATCTAGCAACCACTTCACCATAGGCCGTTCTTTCATCGGGATCTCGAGCAAGTCACTCCAATTTTCAACTATATACGTGCATTTAACTGTATACTGCCTCTGTATAATTCATCCATCAATTAACGCCAACTTTCGTAAGTACTCTTTCATTTCTATACCTTACTCTAGACGAAACATAAACACTCACACACGCACACCATATCCACTACGACATGCACTAACACGCGTGGGACTAGAATATGTTAGGGGCTTCAACTCACATCCACAAAACTTTCTGATAAATCACAGGCAATAATATTCTACATCCACAACTCCTATATAAAAAAATATATAAAACCCTAATAATCCTACTGTTTTTGTCTGTCACTCGGGAAAATTGAATGGGAATTTGATACATTTGATTAAAGAGAGAAATTCATTTGAAATGTGTATATACCTACTTATAATATTTATATTCTGAATTTTTTTTTTAATTAGTGATCAATGAAGCCATAAATTACAAAATTAGAATGTTTGAAATATCTTCGTGTTATAAGTGGTTCAAATAAAATTAGTATTATTTTGTGTTCGTGGTTAATAATTAATTTATAACAATGGTAACGTAGAAACGGTTTCCAAAACTAAATCGTCAAACTATTTCTCTTGATATTTAATTCGTTTCACATAACGTTGGTGAAAAAATGACGCTTAGATAGAGTAAAACAGCAAAAACAAAAAATATAAAGTTACGACATTTTAAAAGACTGCGAGGGCAAAATTTTGATAGAATGGTAAATGGTCGTGCGCAAGAAAGAAACAATCGTAAAATTTTATTCTAGGTTGGACTATAATATTCATGGATATTTAGTGTCTCCGTATACACAAACAAGGAAGACATACTCGTATAAAGGAAAAAACGTTCTCTATGCAGAATTTGAGACATGAAACGCGTTTTTTGAAATAAATAACATAGATATTTAATAGAGTAGTGGGGACGGTGACAATGGCGGTGAATTTGATTCGCTGACGAGCGTTACCCGCATCCAGGTTCCAGCGGAGAGAAACCGCCTCAGTCTGTTTCGATCCCTACCATTTTGACCAGTACTTGGTGCAGCTTGTTTCTGGACATGGTGAATATAGAAGCAAGTTGTGTGATTGATCCGTGGTGCACCTGCAGCCATGTGAAGCAAATGCTTATTCATATTATTTGGCATTGTGTTATATTGACGGATACAAGACAGGATTTGATTGAAGGTTTGGAAAGAATGGATCGAGTTTTTATCAAAAATTATTACCTACCTGACTATAAAATAATTCTTATATCTGCATTTTGATTTTACATATTTCCCTTTGCCTTATATCCCTTATGTGCTTACAATCTTTTACACATTGTATTGCACATTGGTATTTTTTTCATTATTTTTTATATATTTTTACGTTTACTTGCCTTGTATGTTACGTATTCTATTTGATTGTTTGCATTCAATGAATTATTTGGTTTAGTAAAATGTAATTTGTTTACCAATTTTCCCTAAAATCGACTTGCCTAGTTGGGAAATGCATTTTTAAATCTGTGTAAAATGTATGTAACAAACTATAGTCTTTTTTTCTATAGCAGTAAAATGAGTATATGTTATATGGGTCTAAATAAATAAAACTCAATTGTAAGAGAAATTAGGAGTTGTTCAGGACTTTTGTGCGAGTGTGGGTGTCTTGGTAGGAAATTTTACGGGGCCCGGTTTTTTATAATAGTCCTGGTATCTAATCATGTTTTTTATTTTGTATTGGATATGTGGTGGGTTTGCTCTCATTGGTCCGATCCCTCGCCGACGTCTTCTGCTCTTTCGCCACGACGGGTCTCGCCCAGCGCTTAAGTGCCGGGTGAAACTGTGACCGATCGCCGCCGGCTCGCTCCTCTCACTCTTCATACTTCGCGCTCCGCTACCTTCTGTATTATTTCTTTACTATTCCTGACCAAATAGGTAAACAACTCGACGTCAACATCACCACAGACTTAATGTTGTAGAGATATGTTGTCTATTTTTCTAACTTTGGGAAGTGCTTGTAACATATACGGGTAAGGAGATATAACTCGCTAATCTCCCGAGACGAGAAAATATTCTGAGAATTGAAATAGTACGTCATCAGATAAATAATGCGTTTTTGTATACTTCTTTTATTTTTCAAAATTATGATAAACATTGTTATTTTTTAATCTAAAATATACTCTCCTTCTTTTTTGCCATTACTTGCTCTGCTATATTTTTGGTAGACTTGCAAGGGTTCTTTTTCAAAAATTCACTTGTCCATGACGAAAAATACTCCTCCTGTTCTGACCTCGTCTACAGAATTAATATTTTTTCCATCCAAATGATTTTGAAGACTGCGGAATAAATGATAATCAGATGAAGCCATGGCCGGCAAAAATGGTAGGTGGGGCATCCAAAAAAGGTTTATTCCTGAGACGCGACAGCAAAGAAGAGCACACACTCACTCTCTGCGCGCGATTAGACTCTGAAAGTTTGTGAGGAACCCATTGACCCAATTTGATGGCTTTTCCGATGGCTCGCAGGTGTCAATGAATGGTTGAATGGTTAAATCCAATCTTCTCTACTACCTCCTCAAAAGTTACGAAGGGGATTTTGTTCCACCAGGGTCTACGACGAGGCTCGTCTTCTAGGCTGTAGTTTTCGGCTCGATATTTCTGGAACCACCGTTAACACTGGCTTATGCATATTATCTGATTCTCATATACTGCATTAATATTTCTCATACTTTTCGTAGGGTTGTTGCCTTTATTGAACTCATAAGCAAAATATCCCGAAAATGCTCCTTCTTCACTTCTATTACATCTTTGAAAAAATAATTGTTAAAATCAAATTGCACTCTTCAAAACTTGCACTAAGAATAAGTTACTACCTGCTTTTATAGCAGGTAGTAATTAAACCTGATGCAGGTAGTTTATGTAATTGAATAAATCGCATAATTTACGGGATGACTTAATATATCAATTATTTTTTATTCTAATATAATAAGTGGAAAAAAAAATTGAATTCACAATAAATTAATTTAGCGACGATATAATTATGTAATTTCACCAGACTAGGTACCTTTAGCTAATTTGATTTCATATTCCTTGACACATCACAATCCTGTAGCATATATATCCTTGATTTATTAAGCGTATCCTTTCTTCCCTGTGTTAATCTACGTAGAGGCAACTCTTGTGACTGTGATCACTATATTTAAAATATTTTATGAAACTCATCTGTAATCAGTTTTAGTTTTGTAATCGGCACTAACGCTGACCTTGTAGTGAACCGAAATATTATTTCAATGGTATTTGTAGCTCCTGAATCCACTCATCTGCACTATTTCGAATTTAACTTTACATTGAAAACTAATACTGTGGACTATAATTATTTCAGAAGCGGGAGTAGGATAAACACGAAACCAGATCGATACAAATTTCTAATCATAAACAGACTTTTAAATTTGTGAATTAACCAATATTTATTTTAAACAATGGGACATTAATAAAGATAATACTGTAGAATACATAAATAATTATTTGTTTCATTAATTTATTTAGAAAAATTAGAATCCTCATGGAAAGTTTTTTTAAAGAAATACTTTTCCGCATTGAATTGGAATATTTACTGCTATTTTTTACCGCATTATTTAGAGTAGCAGAAAATAATATTAATTTGTGTGTATTTATTTCACATTTTGTCTATTTTTGTTTAAGAACAATTATTACTAATATCCTTAATTGATGTGGTAGTTATACCGGATTTATTCTTATTTAGTTATAAGTGGTTTATTTTTCAAAGACCCACGATGGGTGCCAGAGTACCGGACTATTTCTAATTAGTGTAAGGTGTATATTTCGAAGATGCCCTACTTGTTAAATGAGAGCCAGGTATATTTAGGTGTAATCAATTATTGCCCAGGCTAAACAGTGTCGGGGTAGACTTTTTGTCTCGAAAGGGTTTCAAGTGCAGAAATTAGACAGATACGGTTAAATCAAATAAAATAAATTATTAGGAAATCCATGAATATTTATTGGTCCAATTGTACAACATGAGAATATCCACACAAAGTGGTATTATATATTATCCGTAGAACAGTATAATATTAATTCAATATGTTAAAGAATCTTAACGTAAATGAAATTAATACTATCTTAATTTACAAATCCCGACATTTAGAAAGAACTATTCATAATGTTAGATACTGGAGAGATAATATTTATGTTGTTTAAACCGCTATCTCAGTTTCAAAGTTTCAGAGTATTATACTCTGTAACTTTTACTTGAAATCATTCACTACAGAAACTACATAGCTTGGTAGATTAAAACACTGATTTTAATCGTAAATTTCAAATAGATGATATAATTAACAGGAGAAGTAGAAATAACTGAAGACGTCATACACGTATGGTACACCAGGAGTGGTGAAGACCTGACCGAGAGGCCAGGTAAGGAGACCAGGTGTAGAGGTACAGCAAATGATCGGAGAGGATGGCGGAACCCGGGCTCGCACCAAAGGCAAGTCCGGAGGCAGATCAGGATACAGCAAGGAGGCAGAGAGATTCAGAAAGAAGGCAGAGAGATTAGTACCTCTACCAATAGCGCCGATGATGAAGTTGGATGCTAGTCCAGACTCGTATGTAGGAGGCGGTAATTCGTTTTCGTCGGACGGAGGTGATATGATAGAGCGAACCATATTAAATAGCGGCTTCTAGAATGGTGTGCCGACGGTTCCGTGTCGAAACTGTCCAATAATATCCGTACATCGATACTAAGAAGTCTCTAGAAAGATTATTGTTCCGTCCTCTGCAAAATACACTATAAATGTCTACTCGTATCGTTACATAGATATTACATACCGTCTATGCTAGATGAAATATTATAAATAAGAATATTCTCATGGAAACGGTACCAACACAATAAGGTTCTCAAAAGTTTATTATTCCGAGAGATACAACGATCGCTGGGAATATATTCACGCACGGCACATGTCAAAAGTATAACTATTATTATTATCGGCGAAGAGATTGAGAATTTATTTACGATTTTCATTCATTCGATCGCGATACATAGCTCGTATATATATGGAGCTAGATTCTATAAATTTGAACGACGGAGATATTGACTGGTCAGTGTGACGGGCGGCTGGAATCTGGTGGGAAGGAATGCTTGCACGCGATACGAGGTGGACGGAAGTAAGTGCAACACGTGACGTATGAAATAGACGCAGCCGTAGCAATCTGGAATACGAGCTGCTAGAGACCGATGGGTATATAATATACAATAATCTGTATATAAGATTCTCTTAACACATTACCGCCTTCTGTACACCTCTTTGAAGCGTGATTTGGGGTGTTTTGTCAATAATTATTCTATAAAACATCCCAAATCACATTTCGAAGAGGTGTACAGAGAGTGGTAATGGATTAATAGTCACTTAAAATTGACACAACTGATATTAATTTTTTTAACGCGACAATATACTATCAAGAGTTGTACTCTCGCTCATCAAAAAGTATAATTAAAATTTAAATCAAATTCAATCGGGATATAATCTGCTCAAGCAGAGTGATAAGGCGCAAAAGGGAATGGTTTTATGTTAATTGGGAGTATTGAAAGGATATTAACAATCTTCAGATCGAGGAAATATATCGATTTATTTAATTAAGATTTTTACAAAAAAAAAATTGACTCTTTTTTACGAGAGGGACTGCACTTTGCCAAATTATAGTCATATTAAAAATCATAACTAAGTTGTCTGTATAGTAAACAATTATTTTATTTTTTATCTTTATTAAATATCCTTCAAAAGGATATATTAAACAATTTTTAAATCGTACCCAATTTATTTGTCTAATTTAAATAAATTATTTTTATTTATATGTACCTATATTTCAATAGTATTTTTAAACATTACACATTTCGTATTGGAATTAATAACTTTTTAAATAGGAAATACATAAACGTTCTTGTCTTCTTAATATCCTCTTTAATCTGAATCGGCATTTCATGGCCCGAAGAGCCGATTAGAAGCGATGCGGCTTCCTTATCCTGGTCAAGTAGAACATCTCCCTATTCCTCTCCGGTCTTCCAAGTTTCTGGTTACCATCAGTCTGCATATGTTCTATGTGCGCACAATGCAGTCAAATAAGTGAAGTTATTTTTATTTTTAACTTTGTTTTATTAACCACAACATAAAAATACATCTACCGGTTTCGAAAAATATAATTTTCTTCTTCAGAATGTCAATAACTAATAAAAAACATATATTATTGTTTCATTAACAGAATCTATTTAAAAAAACAATAATTGTTTAAAAAATAAATTTAATAACTCAAATTATTACTTGATGATACAGAATTACTAGAATAATTTTTAGGAAAAAGTTTAAAATGGGACTTGTAGTTAAATTTAGTTGGTTACTTATTATTTTCTCATTAGTTTTACACGCTTTATTTATCGCCAACGATTCAAAATTATTTAATTTATAACCAACACCATTTACTTGCAAAATTGACAATCCCAATTTTTTATCGAAACCATGACCATTTTCTATCAAAAGATTAGAAATTTCTGGAAACCCACTATTGTTCAAACATCTCAAAAGCTCATTTACTGGTATATTAAAATTTTGACCCGTTTTACCACTATAAAATTCTTGAAACTAAGTTTATAGACACCAGAATTGTTAAATTTATCATCTTTATCTTTAAAAATTATGAGTAAATTTCCTAACCTATATTATTATTTGTATAAAATGCCGGACTAATGTTTCGTGGTAGGTGTTTAGATATTTGATTCGAAAATTTATTTATGTATAAAATCATTATTATCATCATGCTTTATCTGTGATTTATGTAAAAATAGACTATTATATTATTTTAATTATTTTTTTTAAATAGTGTATTAAATTAAACCTGTATTATAACCGTTATTAACTGCTATTTTTTAAATTGTATTCAATTCAATATTGAAATTGGATGTTGACATAGGAATATTAACTAAACGATGTATCATGGAGTGAAATCCTGAATGCTTATGTGATAATGGATGATTAGATTCACTATGTATGATAGTATCTGTAAAAGTTGGTTTTCTAAAAGTTTTGAATTCAATTTTATTATTATTTTTAATCAATGTTAGATCCAAAAAATTAATGGTCGAGTTAGTTAATTTTGCCAATTTAAAAAAAAAAAATAGTATAAGGATATTTCAAACAGATTGTCTTGAATATGGAACTATTTCGTTCGTTCATCGTGAAGTCTACGGGATCTTTAGCATTTTCCTCCAGCGCTACATTTCATAAGTATCTATTTTTAGTCGATCTGTCCTTCACGGTTCCTTGTACTAACGGTCCAAGTTCCCACGTAATATAAACTTATAGATAGTAGCCTCGACAAGCCGGACCATTCTTGAATAATTTTTTAAATCATAAATATATTTTTGAGTAAATTTGTAGTTTCGTGTTCTTCGTATTTAAATGTAATTATACCAATGCTGTGACATGCATTCTACTACGAAAGTTTACAACATTTCTGTAAGCCTTCATTTTCTTTGCATGCAATGTGGTTTATTACGTTGTAATTAGGGCTAAATTAAAATTAAAACTTTCTCAATATATATAGCTACTATTCTAAAATATATTTACATGTATATATTTTTCAATTAGCCTATTGGCTGTCAGTTTTTAATGATCTTGCCATTATCTTGCTCAAAATTCATTCAATTTAACTGTTAGAGATTCTCCCTCACTATTCCTTCACTATATATCGAAATATCTCATCCTCTAGAACATTTATTTTAATGGTGCATGTACATGGATGCGATTTGTCTCGAAAGCGCATAAGTTACAGTACATAATTGCGAACACAAAAGCTAAGATCAATGTAGAATGTAATATGAAATTTGTGTAGAATGGTTTAACATATCGAACTTACCGACAAATTTCGGAGATGAGAGATCAAATTCTCATCCGTGAACACACAGCATAACGATGTATTTAGAAATCATCTTCGTAGCTATTTGTAATTCTACTACAACCGCAATAAAACACAAAGCACCATCTCCAATAATCGCTGATTTCTTTTTATGACTTTCTTCCGAATAAACTTCCTGGCTACATCTTTTAAAGTTTAATAAATCATTTTATTAGTTTTATGGTAAAATTGATTATCACCCTCACACACTTCGGTAAATTTCTCGTTATAAAATGTTGATTCTCGTAACTGTTACGAGCGCTCATTTATTTAAATGACTTGCGGATTACCCAATCCGGAATTATCGAAGTGTAATGAAACAAAATGAATGGTAGTAAAATTGATAATTTGACACTAAGCGATCGAGTTTCTCCGCTCAAATAATAAATCAATCGATCATCCGAAACATATAGGGCTGTAGTAAATATTACGGAATTTTAAGTCTTAACTCTGAAATTAAATCTATTTCGAAGAATACTGAATGACAAAAATATATTATTGTAGAATGGTAAATCGAATAAAAAATAATATTTGTAAATATTTAAAATTAAACCAATCAGTTTCTTTTAGGAATATTTATGAAAATTATTACCATATATTGTGCTTATAATATATACGAAGTTTAGAAAAGTGTGCTCAAAAAATTATATTTAAAAATGTATTGAATACAAATTATATAGGAGCACGAATTTATAGTTTTTCTCAATAATTTTTCATTTTATGTATCAGATAAAATTATAGTAACATTTTTTTTTTAATCAGAACACATTTTTCTTGTGAAGTTACAATTTCAGAACAAGAATTCAGAATTTTGTGGTATTTTTAATACACATTAAAGGATTAAACTAAAAAGATATACAGATAAAAAAATATTTGGTATATAAGTTTTTCCTATCTGGAGAAACGCGTTAACAAATTTCGCTATATCAACTAATTACACTTTCGACAAATCGCTAAAGATAATTTTTATGTTTATCTTTCTAGTCGATTAATTTATTTTGTATTAAAATTATTAGTAATAATTAATTTTAATGGATCCACACCACTATGCAAAAACCATTATAATGTAGAATGTCAATGAAATAGATTTAATCTATATACACAAAACAGAAACGTAAATGAATTTTATCTCCAAGCACAAGAGTTAGTCACTTTTTTGGAGACGCAAGCAAAAAAAAAGTAATTTTAATAATGTAAAATACTTAATTCATATTATAAAAAAAATGTAAAAATATCAAATAAATAAAAAATAAAATTTTTAAATAAAAGGAATATAAATTGCGAATGCATTATACAAAACCTACCTACATATTATACTATTTTTAAAGGGGTTATTATTTTTAATTTGATACTGACATCCTATCCTTGTCATGATATCCGAGTGAAATAAATAATATTTAACAAATAATAATATTTTTTATTAATGGAAAAATATGGAAGTATGGGTAATTACAGGGCTTACGACCTGTCTTCGGCTAGCTTAAGTGATCACTCTACATAATGTACCGTTCACCATTCCACCCAATCAACCTCCATATTTTTCCATCGTTTAATATGGATGGCACTGTTATTAAACACATATCAGTTATCTCATAAAGACAAAGCTATTTTTTATTATATTTAATGGAAAGATATGGATGTATGGGTAATTACAGGGCTTATGACTTGTCTTCAGCTGGTTTAAGTGATCACTTTATACAAATATAACGTTCACCATTCTCACCCATTAATTAATCTCCATATCTATCAAATTTTTGGAAATTGTATATATGTTACTATGTGGAAGCACTTCCAGTACTACTACACTCCATTAAATATAATAAAAAATTGCTTTGTCTCAATGATATATTTATTGTGTGTTTAATAACAGTGCCTTTGTAGGTAAAAATCAAGTAATTGTGTATTCTTGGACATATTCAAATATTGCAAATTATATTTACTTTATTTTTATTCGTTAACTTTATTTTATTAGCCACTTAAAAATAAAGATATAAAATAAAAATAATGAATTTTCACCACAAAGGTAATTTTTCTAATTTCAAAAGTAATATTTACTTTCATTTAAGTATAAATACAAAGCATGAGCGAATTTTGAGCGAGTGATGCACCGTCGCCCATACAAATTAGTTCTAAGTGGAAATATTCTATTTCGGAACAAAACAGTCCTAGTGTGAGACAACTATTTAATATTAAAACATTTGCTTTTTTGACCAAATTCTTTTAGTTACACGATTTTAGGCTAGTTTACCTTTAATGGTTATATATGTTAAATATTTACGTTTTTTTCGACATTTATATATCAACTTTATAATTGACGTACATAATATGATATCGCCTATGTAGTGAGAAAAAATTATTTCATAAAAGCATGATTAGATTTACCACATTCCCTTAATAAATGGGACTTAATATTTAATTGAATATATATATTTATGAACAACTGGTGTATCTTTGGGTTATATCGCGTTCTTTGTATATGGTTTCCCTGGGGAAATCTAGGCCGACGTTTCGGCACGGTAACACGTGCTATTGCCAAGGCGTTGCTTCAAAAAAATATAGTACAACCGTACTTTTTCGCAGGAGATATAAATCTCTCACAGTTGAGTTTTTTGAGGCAACGAGGCCTTGTTTCTGTACCGTGTTTCTGTGCCGAAATGTCGGACTATATTTCTAGTTGATTAATATAATTTGTATTAAAATACCGCATAACTATGTTCTGAAAATTCAATTTCACAACAACAAAGTGTTCTTTAAATAAAATTATTTCATCTTAGTAAGTAGGTATTAAAAACCGAATTTATTCGAAATGTATTGTACAATTATAAATACGTGCAGGTCGATTTTTTGTCATGGCACTTCAGGAATGTGGTTTGTATCGATTATTATTATAAATATGTGATTAATATTATTTCATTCCCTATCCATAAAATAATAAAACATTGAACAAATCTATGTATAAAGGAACCTCAGTTAACGAACGACTCTGTTTATGAACAAATCGGCATACGAATAAAAATCCTGACGAAAAAATGTTTCAGTTTGTGAACAGAATTTCGGTTTACGAAAAGGTCGGCTGTCTCAGAATTCAGTATGGAAGAACTGGAATAGCTTCTTAACGAGCAACAAAAGACGGTGACAGAAGAAATATCATTTTCAGAGACTGATGAATGAATGGAAGATGATTCTAGATTATCGATACACGAAATGTGCGCGAAGTGGAGTGAGGTGCAAAATTTTGTGGAAAAATACCAACCTAATTAAACTTTATCAAATCGTGTTATAAATATGTTTAACGATAATGTCATGTCTCATTTCCGCAACATTATAAAAATCAAGAAGAAACAAATATCGAAACCTGATGAACTTCAAGCATCCGATGTTTGCATGGAAGGAGAGTTCCCTTCCAAACAATAACACTTTACTACATATTTTGTAAGATAAGTTAAAATATTGTTTGTTTTTACGTTTATTATTTTCGTTTTATTACTTCCAATTTATTTTAAGTTAAAACCATGCATTTTTATTGATTTTAAAGGATTTCAAGTAGGAAGTAGAAAATAAAGATGATAAAGGATCATTTTCTTGGGGCCTCAAATAGTTTAAAATATTTTACATTGATTCTTATGGAAATAATTGTTATGGTTTATGAACAACTCGGTTTTCGAACAGTTTTACGGAACGAATTAAATTCGTAAACCGAGGTTCTACTATACTATTATATTGTAATAATAAAAAAATATATACCAGCAACAGATTCGTTTGTGGCCGATTGTACCGTGCTATGAGTACAAAATATTAAAATAGTAAAACAATTTTGCGTTATATCAATTGTGGTTTGTCTAAATTAATTAGAAAATATTATAAGTACTTTATTATATTTTCAAATAACTTTTTACTGGCTTTAAAAAATAAATGAGTGAGGAATACTATCCGTGTTTATTTTCCAGAGTAATTAAGAAGGACTAAGGGTCTGACCCCTTAGGGTACTCTCGGGTCCCTTATTCGAATTTATTGGTGCGATCCGGGACAAGTTTTCCCTTATTTGTAGACTCCAAGGCTCTTCCCATTTGATTATCACGTTGAACACGCAGGCATTAAGGACCTTTTCACTTAATTTATTTCTTTTTTAAATTTATGTAATTAAGTAAAAAAAAAAAATGTAACAGAAATTAATAGATAACACAGTTTATTAAAAAAAGGATTCCTTTATTTCGAATACGTCTGTAATAATATTTTTTTAATGAACGTTTATAGTCTTATCGATATTAGAAAAGTAAATTTCTTTTATAACACATTTTATTGTTGTCGTTCGAACCTGATAAATTTATTTAAATGCTCATAAAAAGTAACATTTTACTGCTTTTAAGAAACATATATTCGAATTGTATCATAAAAAATTACAACAATATTTTATCATTATTACCTTTTTTGTTTTCTATGAAATCTAGCGAAAATAATAAAAGCACTATTAGTGTTGCATAAATTTAAGTATTTATGATATTCTTAAAAAAAGGGTTAATATAATAAAAACCCTATTCTGTTTTTTCGTATAATTTGACAAACTGCGCTCGAACAGAATTACATTTTTAGCGTCGGCGTCACATCGTCATCGGCATTATTCTCGTCTACGAATATTTTCCTAACATTCTAAATCAGAAACATTTTGCTTGTAATTTTATTAGTATGAAGTATTTTTTGTCTTTCTTTTTATTACGATTTTATACCGAATCGATGTGTTTTATAAAAGTGGTACCTTCATAGTCGGAACAATTTTCTTTACGGAATCGCTTATTGTTTGCTTCAACGATAAACGTATACTATAATATATTTCTTTATAATCACATTGGACAATAAAAGAGCCTTTTCAATTAATTGAACAGATTAACTAGGAAAATTTAAGGTTGCCAACCTCTGTTAACCAAAGTGTTGTTGTTTTTATATTGCCTATTAGGGCGTTAATACCTTCTCAAATAGTTATTTGCTCGAGGAGTAATTCCATAAAATTTAATGGAATTATCGCTCTAAGCCCCAATGGAAAACCACGCTTCTTTATTAGTTGTTTGTGGGCAAAGAATGGGAATGAAGTCTTATCATAAATTTTCCGGATATAATATAAAGAAGACGGAAAAAAACAAATTTTCGTTTTATCTGAATATCTTTATTTTTAAAAAAAAATCTAATATTTACTAAAATATTAAAAATTAGTTAAAATTTTAAAGAATTGCTTAACTAGTATATACAGGGTGACTCAAAAAAAGTGAGAACATCTCGTAACACATGAGTTATTTTAAAACATAATATAATTAATTATAATTCTTAATGTCATTTTTTGCACAATATTTAGCTAATCAAAAATCATCAAAACACCCCATATTGCATAATCTACTGGGTTTAAATCTAGACTGTTCGGTGGCCACCTGCCTGACTCGATGAAATTAACATTCTAACGACGAAAAAAGTTGATTGTATTTATGGCTATGTGAGATAGAGCTCCATCTTGCTGTAATGTCCAGTTATGCAGTGATGTCAAGCTATACTCCAGGCTTTGTTTTGAAACTCTTTGATCATTTAACTAGCACCCCAACGTTTTCCAATTCGCAAATTTTTGTTCAGAATACGGTCTTCTGCAGTGATTTTGTGTCATTCTGGGCAACAATTTGAAAAAACCATGGGAAAATTAATAATCAAAGATGACGATCGGAAATTGTCGAAATAAAACGTAATATAGGTTAATAGGTAAGTAAGTAAATTAGTAAACCATTCAAGCTATTGTTGATATAGTTAAATTAATTTTGATGTAATTATATCACATTTTATGAAATGTTCTCTCTTTTTTTGGTCACCCTGTAGATCTAAATATTAGATATATCTAAGTAATAGTAAAATAAATTTACACTACATAATTAGTCCTTTTCATGAAACATGTAAGATCACCCCTGTAACAACACTGTACATCGGCTTCAGGCAGATCTGAGTTATGAATGCCACAACGCTGTAAAGTATGTTAGAGGTATAGAATTTAGAAATTAAATAAAACACTTAAAAATCATGGTAATGGCCATGGTATTGACTTTATTGGAAATATTATTTTATGCCATTAGTGTTTAAATATGGATGCCACGGCTGGCTCAAATAAAGCGCAATCTGAAAGTACAATTATCGACCACTTTTTGGAGCAGCTGAGGACGTATATCGGCAATAACGCAACGAATGTTGGCTTTCAAGTCGTCTATCGTCTCTGGTTTATCTGCGTAGACTGGCGACTTCACATATCTCTACAGAAAATAATCCAATGGTGTTAAATCACACAATCTTGGAAGCCAATTCACAGGTCCAACAAATATTTACTTCAATAAATTGATTGTGACGCGCGCTGTGTGACATGTTGCGCCGTTTTATTGAAACCACAGCTCTTCCACATTAATGACATTCAATTGGAGAACGAAAAAATCAGTAACATAGATTTATTGCTGTGCACGATGATCGCGAATAGACTCATTCGTATTGACTCCTCTTCAATATTGCGCTCCACTGCAGCAACAGTTTCTTGGGTGCGCACTGTACTACGTCTCTGCGGATGCGTATTATCAATTAAAGTATGCTTTGTGCGAAAACAATCCATGGTTATTCGAGTTATTTGCTCGGATAGACGATTATATCGACCGTAAAATGGAGGTGGCGCACGGTAAGTTTCGCGAACTGAACTACGATTTCGAGATAAATTTGCACAATTTACAATCATTTTTCTGGCGTAAGTCTTTTCATGGTGAAATGGCAAACAAAACTGAGCACAAATCAGCTATCAGCTGTTGCTGGAAAAAATGTTACCAATTCGAAAATTAGACCTCTAAAAAACTCCCTTCATTTCTTCTTGGGTATCGAATAAACTACCTATAAAATAAATAAAAATACTATTAAACAAAATTTAAAGATGATATTCTCTTTAACTACACTGTATATAATCCAAGATGGCCGACGTTCCGTCTATATATCAATCTGGCTGTTTCAAAATTACTAATCGCATGATGATTTCGCTTATATCTTGACCCTTAACCCTGTGGCATGCGTTAGACATGGACTTAGGTTGACACATCGATGTTTTAAAAGTACGATGAACTGTATTACTACTAAAGGTTGTATTCATGCAAAATAAGCACACTCTTTCTGAAGCAAATTGTTATGGAAGCATCCTTCCGTTCTTTAAAAATATAAATAATATTACTATTATTCTAGTTATTAAGTAAAAAGCTTAAAATATTTTGTTATATAAAATAACATCATGTCCGCTTCAAATACATACTTGCGGTGTATTGCAACACGTCTGCTCAAGCGAAGATGTGTATTAAGAATTCCGCGCAGCGATCGTTTCATATGCGTGTGGGGCAGATTTTGCGAAAAATTATACGCCATGTCATTATTTTCCATGTGTAATTTTTTCCCCTAGGTGCTTCTGCTTAATACATTAACATGAGAACTTTGAATTATTTGCGTATGAACATACATACATAATAAATAATATGTCATATAAAGTAGATATGTATTTCACCTAAATTATAGTTGTACACTAGTGATGGTAAACCGTAACGTGACTGTGATTGTGTCGATGATTGGTAACTGAAATTTAATGATGATTGGTAACTAAGACTTAACTGTCGGAGACTTACTTTCTTGTGTACCAGTCATTACTTGAAGAATTATGTTAATCAGTTAGCAATCATAACTACAATCGAAAAAAATCACAATATCAGTTAAAATAACGTTTTCTAATTTTGATACTATTAATTTATGGTGGAATTGTATTTAAATAAATCAGATAAAATAACGGTTTAAATAACGACTTTACAAACACTATTATGTACCCTTCCGATAAAACCGCATATAAATTGTTTTCTAAAACGATGTTTTGAGATAAAACCTAATTTAAACAACCTTCTGATAACTCGGACCAGACTCTTATAAATAAATTTCATGGAATTTATTTATTTTATATTTTATCTAATAATTATGTTTGTATAATAATAAATGTTCTATATATCTGCATGACGTACTTGGTATACGAAATTTAATTTTCTTCGTGGATCATTAGGTCGACGGTTTTAGCAAAATAAACTATATTTTAATTTTGAACAAGTAATCATTTACTAAATACTTACATAAATGTATTTTTTGTGTCCAGTAATTATATTCTTAACTAAGTTTATTTACACATTAGTTCGTAATCTATAATTGTTTATATTAATTTTCCATAAGATCTTATATATCATTATTTTGTCTTTGTGTAGTAATAATCATTTTACTGACATCATTATTTTATGCAGCGATTTTAATTCCTGCCCCTTTCTTTTATTTTTGGCGCCCTGTTCGAGGTAAATTTATATCCCTGATATTTCTTCGTTGAATGAAAGCCTCAAGGGTTTAACCATCCATCAAAAAGGTCATGAAAGATAATATAATTCTGAAACCTAATGGATTTTGCGCGGGACTTTTTTTTTTGAATTAAGCCAATCATTTACCAATAATTCAGCTTCAGGAAAATAAAGTACATACATGCAATAGGTATTTGATAGTTTCTTTTATACAGCATATAAATAAAAACGTTATTTTGCGTCCAACGTAATTTTCAGGCTAAATTAAAGTAAAATTTGAAATGTAGGTAATATAATAAATGTAGGCAATAAATAATAAATAAATAAATAATTATGTAATAAAATAAAATCTAAAATTTTAATGAAAGTTTTAAGGAAGAATCGGGGAGTAGAACTGGGTGGAGAAAGTGAAGAGGTTGGAATTACGATTAAGGTAAAGAAAAAACAAAAAGTCGTTCATAAAAAAAATATTTCATTACGTGATTTACATTTATAATGAATGAATTTTACGTATTGAAGATTCTACTTCTGAGAACGTGATAGAGTATTTATCCATGAGGTTAGTCTAGATGGAATACTGGAAGAGGTAAGTTCCATTAGATTGGAACAGTCAAACAGTAATTTAAAAAGTGGTATTTGATCAGCACGTGCTCTTCAATGTTCCAGGGTCTACATGTTGTAAATATTAGCTGCATCAAGGTAGGACTTAAATATACATTAAATCTAATATTTAATTAAACCTATTTGTTTTAATTTCGTAACGCATGTAAACTGCTGCGGGTTTCAGATTTGAGATATGTACTCTGAATGAAGAAAAACGTATAATATTTTGAAGGAATAAAGATTTTTGAAATATTTTCAGATTTTAAATATGAATCCTAGTATGCTACATAGGCTTTGCAAGTAATATGGTCAAAGTGATTTAAAAAACAAATACTCTCAAGAATTATTCCGAGGTTTTTTACATTACTTTTATTTTATGGCCGAGTAATAGTCTATTGCGTAAGCAAAATAAACAATGTTGATTTTCCGGGAGAATGATATTTGAAAACATTTTTTATCGTTGAGGAAGAGTTTATTTGAGAAGTTAGTTTTACAGTAGGCAAAAAACTATACGTGGATGAGATCACCTTGGATCTATCAGTCGTATATGGAGCTCACTTTGGCGAAGATCTTCATAATATCGTCCGCATTAAGTAGAATGTTTGCAAAGTGAAAGCAGCTTTCAAAATCGAATATGGTGCATTTGTGACTTAACGTTATGAAAGTACATTATTTAAATAGAAAAATTCGAGTTTCATTTGTATTAAAATACAAAATAACGTGTCTTAAATTTTTTTATTTAACGATATTATTTTAAGCGTACATCTTGAGTATCGTAACTTAAGATGTACGTCCCTCTCCACCGCACTTCATCACACCGCGGGCAGGATGGTGAAAGTATGTAAATCGTTGTAGTTTTTGTAAAATATATTTTTCGCTTAAATAAGTTAATTAAGCTAAAATTCTAAATGCATGAAATATATAAGTTCCGTCACTACAAATTCAAAGAGACATGGCCGATGTCATTTTCCTACACAAAATACCCAACTCTAAGGTAGACTGTCCTGATTTACTGAGAAGCATATCCATTTGAGTGCCAACCAGGTCAACCAGAACTAATCTTACATTTAACCTTCCACATTGCAACACCAATGCCAAACAGAACTCATTTTTCTACCGAGCCCCCTTTTATTTCAATTCACACCTAAACGAACCAGATATTTTCAATACTCCAGTTACTTCAATTAAATCTAAATTCAATACATTTTATTTTTATCACACACATTTTATTCCCTATCCTATTTTCCTTTCTCATCACCCTTCCGTTCCCTTGCAATATTTTCTTCTTTGTAACTTTTATTTCTTCTCTGTTTATGTTTTTATTTTCAACTTTTTCTCTCACTTTTTTCTACATATAAGTACAAAAGAGATACATACAGATACATATACATACAATAAGGAGAAAATGCAATACAGTCCTTTTTAAATTGTACTCACTGTATATAATATACTATATTTTCTGAGAAAACATGTAACTCGTTAGATTATTGTTTCGTTTTCATTGTGATTTTTGTATTTACAGATAAACTGTATGTTTTCCTAATAAATAAAATATAAAATGGCCATTTTTCATTTCATACATAAGCATGTATTTCTAAAGTAACATGGAGAATCAAATCACTTATTTTAGTTCCAGCCCGAGATTCGAGGATCAAATAGCTCATTGGAAATTATTATATTCAATTATAACCCACGATGTTTTATTGAGAGTAGTTTTCATTAAAATGATTTATTTCAAAATTAAAAATTTTAATCTAAAATTTCATATTTATCTAGCTGTAAACCTCTAGTATTTGTATGTATAATTTCTAAACCTTTGTTAATATCAAAATAATGGTTTGTTTCCAAAAGGTGATTGGAAAATTCTGAATATTGTGATTAATAATATATATATATATATATATATATACGAATGTTACAATAAATCGGTGAAAACTGTTACAATGCAAACTGACTAGTAAACATGCGTCCATTTTATGTTCGACATAATCATCCATCCGAGCAAGTCATTTGAATAACCTTGAATGGATCTTTTTTGTACCACGCAAACTCTAATTCATAATACACATCCGCAGAGATATCGTACAGTGCGCACCGAAGCAGCTGTTGCTGCAGTGAATTCAGTCGATTATCTATAGTGCACAGCAATAGATCCATGTTACTAACTTTTTCGCTATCCAATTGAATGGTATTAATATGGAAGAGCTGTGGTTTCAACAAAACGGCGCAACATGCAACACAGCGCGCGTCACAATCAATTTTTTGAAGGAAACATTCCATGAGCGCATAATTTCACGTAATGGATCTGTGAATTGGTCTCCAAGATCGTATGATTCAACACTTTTGGATTATTTTCTGTAAAGATATGTAAAGTCACTTATCTACGAGACGATAGACGACTTGGAAGCCAACATTCATTGCGTTATTGCTAATATACGTCCCCAGCTGCTCCAAAAAGTGGTCGCGGTCTTCCAGATTGCGCTTTATTCGACCTAGCTAGCCACATGTGCAAAATTATATTTAAACACTAATGGCATATAATTATATTTCCAATAATGCCAATAACATGGCCATTATCATGATTTTTATTTGTTTGATTTCATTTAAAAGTTCTATATCTCTAAAAAAAACATCCTTTACAACAAAATAGTAATTATAGTCAATTTGAATGTGTAACAATACTAAAATAGTAAGAATGGAATTTAAATAAAAGTTGCTGTAAATAGTGGATATTATCCTATAATTCGGCGTTTTACTAACCCCGTTAGTTACATCTAGGATCTTACTAGTAAGTTACTGATGCTCATGAAGACTTTGTATATGTTTACTAGTGAGTTCGCTATGTAACGATGTACGGAAATTTACGATAACATAAATTATGTAAGTATACATTTTTTAAGTACAGTACCGAATGTGTTAAACACGAGACGCAAGAGATTAAAATAAATGAAAAATAAAATATATTGCCTCGCATGTTGTTAGATAATATTGTTACCAAAGGAACAAGTATTTTAGATTGAAAACAATTCTCACAGAAATAAATAATATAAGAACTGATATGAGAGTGCAAACTTTTTATGAAAAAATATACGCTATAATAAGAATTCCGTAGCAGTTAGCATTTTTTTTACGAAAAAGTATGAGTTCGATTATATCCTGGGGGCAATAAAGAAGTAGAAAAGAGGCGCGACTCCAAGTTATATGGAGTGGAAAATCGGGTAATAGGAAATATTGGCCTTTGCCTTTTATAGAACCACCTGCTAAACGATATAAGAGCACTGAACGCCGATATACACATCTACGTATATGACTAATATTGCTATATAACAAAAGCTGAAAGTAAAGCAAAAAAACCAAGACTGTTATATATTATTATAATAATAAAATTATTGTAGCGTAACATATTTTTTATTTAATATAATATCATAGTTATATTTTCTATATAATCGTAAGAAAAGTTAAAAAATTTAAAATTACTAAGAAACCTTATCTGATATTTTCAATGTTTATAGCGTTTTCTTTATGGTTATACATTTTTACGTCCGTCCTGACCAAGATATGTTGATATTAAAACCGGTCGACATTAAAATAATCTACGTACTTAATATAGTTTTTTATTTATATGAAAATTATTAATATTAACTGAATTTATGATTCATTAAATGTATTATATGGCCGTATATTTTCACAATTCCGGCAAAAACCCCCAACGACGAGAGGTAACCTTTTTAGCTAGGGGACCCAGTTAAATTTTTTATTAAAAACACACAATCGTTGAACATGACGAGGAGATAAAAGTGAATCATAAATCATCCCTTACTCTCTCACTTGACGGAATCCTTGTGTGCGACCTGAGGACCAGGGTAGGGGAGAATAGCAAATCTTTAAATTAGAAATCACTGAAATTAGTGATAAAATAATAAATAATGTATGACACACAGCAGTATGACTGCGTCCCCCATTTATTTTTATTAACATTTAAAATATTTTTAATAATTATGCGAGTGCACTGATACTAGCAGTAAGCAATCAACTGTCACCCCATATTTTTAATATGCCCGGGCGGCTTTGCCGCACGGGGATACACCGCTATAAGGCCACTTATTCGGTTATATTCGGCTAATATTTTTTATATTATTATATTTCCTGATTTTATTTTGTTTTGTTTATTTTTTGTTAGATTTTAAATTAAATAGAAAATACAGTTATGAGTCATAACTCTATTTTCCTTGGTTATGTCAAGGTTCATATAATATAATAATAATAATAATAAATATAATATAACAGATATTTGTCATTTATATCCTATTGATTTATCCTTATTACTTCTCACCTTATAAAATGGCATGATTTAATACAAATATTTTTTCATAAATAAAGTAGGTAGTAGTGTTTTCAAATTTTCAAAATGAAAATGAACAAATGATTTGTATTGATTCATATCCGTATTATACATATATTTAAGTACACTTTTTTCATTCCGTGCATTTCATACCAAATTTTATGAATAATATTGCCAACTTAGTTAAATAATCGAACATTTTGGGAATCTACAATAGATAACTAGTGTTTTTATATAGATTAACAAAAGTTCGAAAAAAATATTTAGCTATCGTTATCGTTAAAAAAGCTAAATAATATGTACAATTTTTCGGCGACGAATAGTTATATAATGTATAATTTATGGCCAAAATGTAAAAATCACTTTTTCTTTTGCGATACATTATTCAATAAATACACACACTGGATAATTCTTCAGGTTAAGAGTTTACTCTAAAAGATACAAAGTATCTAAAATAATGTTACAAAATATAAATGTTTCGATTATGTAAGAATTTCTTTGTTAAAACTCCCAAGTAGGCGCAAACTTCCAAAGCCCAGCTGTCAGAAAAAGGATACTTACTCCTGTATTTTCTGTTTTGAAAATACTTACGGCATCTTTCAAACAAACTTTAGACTGAAAATGTTGCTTTGATTTAGTAAAATGATATCATAATTTTTTTTAATAGTGTAAGAATGAGCATGGCCAGTGTAAATATGCAGCTGAAATTATCTGCGCAGAAACGCATTTAAACAAAGGGTGTCGCCTAGTTCAATATGACGCAATCAGCATTCATTTAAATTATTCACCGCTTGGCTTGCAAGCGAGTCTTGACTATTTTGTTGTATGAGAACGCTTTTTAATTTATTCAACCTAATCAGACAGATGCGCGTTGCAGAAATTCCAGTCGCATTCTTACAGTGGCCATACTCTACATAGATTTGTTTTTGGTTAAAAAAAAAAATCTCAATAAATCAAAATATCATAAAATTCTTTATTTATTCTTAGAAAAGACATATTTTTAAAATGAATAATAATAAATATCATAAGCTCTTAAAGCTTATTAAAAGTTTACAAGGTATGAACTATTTTTATTCAGTATTAAAAATTATATCAATAATAACGTTTATCAATATCATACAAATATTTAAAATTTTATCAAATAAAAAATCAGTATATTGCTATATAACGACGTAATTTAATGCATCCGACTAGTCATTGACCATTACACCATATTTCTCATGGTCACTAAAGTTAAGATCTTTTTTATATTGAACATGGAAACTTATTTTGCTTTGCGTCGTTGTGGAATTTTATTAATTTCAAACTAAATAACTAACAGATAATATTTTTGAACATATAATATACCAAATTTTACTACTGTTTGTATTATTGTCGAATAACCGGAACTGAAGTCTATCTTATAGCGCTCCCTATCACCATAATTTTACAGATTATCAATTACTTATATTATAATATTTATTTTCCTCTAAATAATATATTTTGATCATTAACCATAATGGTACACAGTACTTGTTCGATAAACAAATTAATTATAAAAGTTTCGACAATTTGCATCTACATATCTACTAAATGATATTAATTTTTCAATTAAAAACCTTCAAAATGCGTGACTTCAATGATCGATTTATTAAACAAAGCTGTGATAATAAACAGAATTTAAAAAAAAAACCTTTTTAATGTAAACTACAAATATTAAACAAAGTCTTTCCAAGAATTGAACATTTTAAAGTTATTGTATCCAGTCAGTACATCCTGATCAGTTTTCATTGCAATATGATGAAAAAAGCTAATAATATTCCATAGAATTATATGCACTGTGCAGATGCAAGAATATTCAATAACACGAGCCTACTTTTTGCCTTTGATTTTGGTTTTCATTTCGCTCCGACGATTGTATGAGCTCGTAACTCAATATAAAATATGGAGAGCTTGCTCCCTCCCGAGAGCCGGCGACACTGATTGGGTTATGTTACCGTAAAGGAAAGTTAGACTTTGGCCAAATATAAAATTCAATGGATAAATCCGTACATTTCTTCATTTGAGTCACTGCGAGGGAACGTAGTGATGAAATATGCAGTGCATGAATTATTATTTTCATTCTGTACCATAATAAGTGCTTTTGATTGGTTTTTGTAATAATCGTAGAACATTTCAGAAATTTCGCGAATTTATAATGTTTTACATTATAGTAGCGCAGAAATTTTTATTATATTATACGCCAGTTCGTTTCGACTTTGGATATTCATTGCGCATCCGCCTTTTAGTTTCTCCTGTCCTCCCGTGACGTAAATTCTGGATTGGTAGGGGGTTTAAGAATATTTTATTGATTCGGTGAACGAGCTTGTGCTCGTTAATATTTCAATAAGTATATTTACCAGTCTCTAGTACAATTCTTTCGTTCAAGAATCGATCTATTTACATAAAATTCTTCAAATTTATACATTCAAATGAATATCTGCAGATTACATTGATTTCAAGACGTGTGAATCTGAAAGTTTGAAAAATTAAAAAGTATATTATTAAGGAGAACACATTCTTATTGTGAAGTTGTCATTATTTAGAACATAGGTCTATGATGTTTTGAATACTAATTAAATGTATTAATTATATAGATATACATATAAAATCAATTTTATTGAAAAGTATTGTTTTTGCGCTACCGGGATTCGAACCTGGATCTCTTTTTCCAATCCGGAGAAGGTGTATTACCAAATATGCTACAGCCAATCTACATTGAATTGAACAATCTACATTAAAAGTCATCTACATTGTTTTTACAAAATCTCAAATACCTTTGAGTAGACCAATAGCAGATATATATATATATTTGAGATTCCGTAAAAACAATGTAGATGGCTTTCAAATAATGGAACGACAGATGTATTAATTTGAAAAAAGTATAACATATAGGTTCAAAAATTTGTCGTCAAAGATACTGGCGCTACAGCATATTTGGTAAGCATCTTCCCCGGATTGGAAAAAGAGATCCAGCTTCGAATCCCGGTAGCACAATATCATTTTTTTTCGATAAAATTGATTTTATATGTATATCTTTATTATTAATACATTTAATTAGTATTAGAAATAATATAACTCATTAACGTTAGTCTTATTTTGTTAAACCATAGTTAATTCATAATTAATTATTCATTATTATAATAAAGGTTACACGAGGTTTAGAAATTGTTACCTGATCGGCGATTTCGTCCAACTTCTTATAGCATTGTAAAAACTGTTCAGCTTTTTCTTTTGCATTAATTCATATTCAATAATCGTGAAGTGCGTGCTGGTAATCCTTCATTTTTTCATATTTTGTAGAGCAACTAAGTAAATTAATTACCTACGATATTTAAATAAATATTTGGATTAATGTCAAAATAATATTTGGTAAGTACAAAATTTCTTACAGTTACATTTTGTTTTTAAAAATTAAAATCATATTTTTAAGCTTCTATTATTCAATTTTCGTTACAAAATAAACACATACGCTTAATATACTATAACGAATTGTAATAAAATATTAATAGACAATAAAAATATTAATTAATCCATGAATTCGTCGGTGAAATGCATTCGTAAATTTATTAATTTGATTTATGTTTTTGCTAACGTTAAAATACTTTCAAGAAATATAATTATATATTTGTATTTGTTATGATCACTTATAATTTATTTGCGTTTTAATAATTAAAGAACAATATTTTTTGGTTTCATTCTTGCATTTATATTACAAATTCATTTTTTTACTTACTGCCTACACTTTTAATATGCCAACTTACTGAATTGTTGTATTAAATTGGTAAAAGTAAAAAAAAATTCAATTGTCATTAAAAATTTTAAAAAAATTAAATTAATATTTAACATAGATAAAAATGTAGGACGAGATTCTCGTTGATATGAAACTCACGAAGAACGAAATCGAGCAATAAATGAAGCACAACAAAAACAACGTCCAAATTTAACACCTCAAGAAGTTTCAACGGTCCGTAATACTGCAGGTCGTAGAAAATCAAGATAAAATTTAAATGTCGGACAACGACATGACATTAACTAAGTACTCGGTCATTGTACTCGTTGTCCAAAGACGAAATTACAAGGGAATATTTAAGCTTCCGTACGCCGAAATCGTCATTAATGTATAGTATTTTTTTCCTCAAATCATTCTCACATTTTTCACCATAATTGGAGTCATTATTTCATGTAAACTATTCTAAAGAGAAAAAAAAATTTGATACTGAAATATTAGCTATGTAACTTATTTACGTAGTAATGGGCACATTACTAGTTAGTAGTAGTAGTTTTAAAATTAAATATGCTTTTATTTACATGCTTCAAGGCCTGACTACTATTTTAACTTAGTCTTGTATCAAAAACAAATAGTTTACATATGTTTTGGTTTGGGTCGTCTAATAAGTGTTTGCATTTTTTTTTGAAATTCTATTTTCCCGCTATTTTGTTTTTAGTGACCAAAAATGCCGTACTATTCGATTGCATGTTTTCTGCTCTAAAACGTCAGTGTTACTGTTCTTCTGTGTCTTGTAGTTTTTCTTAATTTTTGAACATAAATAATGGGGTGTTATGTTGAAAAAAAATGAAAATATTCGACATTTACTTCTCTTTGCCTTTAATCAAGGTTCCAATGGTTTTAAAATGGTCATCCAGGAGCTCAACTGGGAAATTCTGCCGCATTCACCCTACAGTCCCGACTTCGCTCCGTCAGATTATCATCGTTTTCGTTTGTTCTATAATCAAATGCGTAGCGTTACGTTCAATAGCGACGATGACCTCAGAAATTGGCGCGATTACTAATTCAATATCAGACAATTTTTACAGAAAAAATATCGACAAATTGGTTGAAAGATGGGATGAAGTCCTGAACAATAATGAAGAGTACAATGTTGATTGAAATGTTTTGATTTATATTTAAAAAATTGATTTTATAATAAATAATTGAACGAAACCGCGAAGACTTATTAGACAACCTAATACAAATAATACTTACAACATATTACACGTACACGTTTTCCACTTCTTATTTCGAAATGAAGTGTACATTTTTTTAATTAGACGGTTAAAATAAAAGATTTCTTTCAATAACAATGAAAAATCGTCAATGGAAAAAAATTATCTATAAATTGGTACGAAATAACACGCCTAAATTGTAATTTAAATTTTATTCAATATTTTTTAGTCCTTTTAAAAAATGATTATTCAGCTTCAATAGCCTATCGTGTAATTTATTTTTATTAATTCATTTTTTTATTACCTGAATAAAGAAATATCATAACTAGTTTATAGATAGTCTTTAGAATACGTTTCTGTTCTCATAACTACATTCGAAATTGATCTTCCTCTTGCTAAAGGTATGTGCTTTTTGTTTACTTTTCGACTGATATTAGATTATTATTTTTTTATTATTCCAACTTTATTACATACATATATATTATAATTTTCAATATTTGCCAAACTGCAGAATGGGTTTATTGCAAGGACAAGCAATTAATATTATGTTCCATATAATGTAATCATTTTAATGATAGCTTATTCTTAGAAATATTAAGTTTATTCCGATACTCTAAAATGTGAGAGAATCAACTATATTATTTTCATTTCCTTGAATAGGAACCTCAGTTCTTCTCGTGTATATAAAAAATAATGCATTTTAATATTTAGTTGACCGAAGAGACACGGTCTTAAGATAAAGGTCACTGTAGCTGAACAAGAGGACGGACTCCATCTGGATGGTCACATCAAATACAATAAATTAGATGATCGGCAATCTCACTAAGCGCTGCACTCTACATGGTGCAAAATTGAGGTAAGCGGGTACGCAATATTGTTGAATCACAAGACTGTCATAAGTTATACGACCAGAAAGATAAATAAACTATTAGTCATCTTGAAATAGCATTAAATAATTTATTATCTCTAGATTGATATGCTCATGACTGAGCATCGTGATCCTCTATTATGCTTCTACAGCATGAAATGCTTGCATCCACTCTTCGCAATTCTGGTCTTTGTTTACTTCAACTCCGGTCATGTCTCGAACTTGATCTAAATATCTTTTTGAAGACTGACTTCTCATGTGTTAAATTAAAGATAATTAAATATGTAGAAAAAATCCAAAATTTCAAACCGGAAAGTGAATGAACCCCTTAAAAAAATTATTTCGTGAAATAAATATATGAATGAGGGTTGAGTATTTTTTTTCGATCATAAGTACACCTATATCTATATTTTACATTAGTTTGCTTTTTGTTACGCATCGCAAGGTATTAATGTTTAAATGTACTAAATGTTAATTTTTGAACGAATATCAAAAATAGTCATAAATTATTAAGCCAACTGTCATATTTTGTTATTAAGGAGAACACAAGTATTGTGCACAAGGTATTGTGAAGTTGTAATTATTCAGAATACAGGTCTGTGATGTTTTTAATACTAATTAAATGTACTGTAATGTAATCTTACAATAAAAATGTGTTCTCCTTAATAACAAAATATGACAATTGGCTTAATAATTTATGACTATTTTTAATATTCGTTCAAAAATTAACATTTAGTACATTTAAACATCACAGACTTATATCTGAATAATTCAACTTCACAATAAGAATGTGTTCTCCTTAATAATATATAAGTGTCCAAAATTTAATAAAAATGAATGATTAATTCTGGCGTCTCCTATCGGATTACTCAAAAGTATTTGAGATTCCGTAAAAATAAAGAAAATAGCTTTCAAATAATGGAACGATATATGTATTAATTTGAAAAGTGTAACATATAGGTTCTAAAATTTGTCGTCGATTAATGCACGTTTCCCGAATTAGAAGAGATCCAGGTTCGAATCCCGGTAGCAACAATAATATTTTTCGATAAAATTGATTCTATATATATATATATATATATATATATCATTTGTAATAAAAACGTAATATTTTATAAAAAAAATTTGTCCAAATTTTGCATGATTTATCAAAAATTAATATTCTTTTATAAATTTAGAATTTTCTGTGATTTTATTTGAATTTGATATATTTTTTTTAATACTTTCAAAATTGTTTTAATTCATTAACTTTGTTTTTGACTACTGTCAGTTAATTATATCCACCAACCGGTTTCGCAAAATACCTTTTCCTTCATCTGGATACAAAAAAATCTAACTAAAACCATATGCCGAATTGTTTTAGATAAAAAAATATTTTAAATTCGTATATTAATACAATTCGATTAATATGATCAATAAAAATACCTATTATGTAACGGTGATGTGATGTCTATTCTAATATAATTAGAAATATTATGTTTATAATTCGTGAATTAAAATGTTTAGTGATCCTCGTTTATTTAAAAATTCAATCAAAACAAAAGTAAAACATTACACAATAATTGAAGGCAGATCATAATTTGTTTATTTTATTGTTGTTGTCAAAAGATAATAAGATTCTAGTTATAATTTAGCTCTACTACAACCAGATATACCAACGTAAATATATTTTTTGCCACTTCTCTCGAATTTCTCTACAAACAACAGATTTTTCGTTGTGCGATTAATAATAAAAAAGTATCCTCATGTTTCGATCACACTAAATATGTGTGATCGATATCACACTAACGATGTTTCATGTTATTTAAAATTATTTTTACATTGTCTATTTTCATTTAAAACGATCGATTGAAATGTTGTCGTTTTCTAATATTTTTGTTTTATAATTACATAGCTCTTTTTTAAAAAATATTACATAACTGTAACTAAAAGATAACGATAGCGGATTAGTTACAGATCTAATCAGTTTTACGTTTCTATGCAACATGCACATACGGGCAGATGGATATAAGGGAGTTATATTTGTATTATAGTATAATCTAGTATAAATTGCAAGCATATGATATCCAGCTTGAGTGAAAAACTATAAATACATTTGATTTTTAATTTATTAGTCAAATCTTTTTTTTATATTTATATTTTACGCAAGAAAATAATCTATTTTATATATAAATATTGTACCATAGAACGAGTTAAATGAATAGAGATACATTACAGTTAATATAATAATAAATATATACATAAATAAAGGAATATATAAATCGTATTTTTTCGAGTTTCTTAAAATTATAATAAAATTCATTTTATCAAATGAATATAATGCTGTTTACCAGGCACATCTCTCTAGTACCTATGTAAAAAGTATTTTTAAATTGTCGAATAGATTTAAAATACCTAATATTGTAGTATAAATTATCACTGTCACTGTCACTGAACGATATATGTATAAACTCATAAAATATTATAATATTAAGTATTAATTTGATGACCATAATTAATATCACATCGTGACTGTAATTAACTTTTTTAAATTATTTTTTATTTATTTTCTTTGTTTTATTAACCACTAAATTGTGTTTAAATACATCTACCGGTTTCTAAAAATACCATTTTCTTCTTCAGAATGTCATAACTAACTCGGTAGAAACCGGTAGATGTATTTAAACTCAATTTAGTGGTTAATAAAACAAAGATAATAAATAAAAATACGAATTTTAACCACAAAGATAATATTGCTAATTTTAAAAGTATATTAATTTATAACCTGGTTCTAAGATAATATAAAATAATACTTTAAAAAAGTATACTTACAAATGCTGACAAGTACGGCGACTGCCGCAAAAATCCAAATACCGTGCGGCTCCATGGTAAATTCATGGAAATTATTATTTATTTTAAATATTGTTTTTATTTCTCACAATTTTGATACTGTGTTCCTGAAGATTTACAACTCGTGTTCACTTTAAGTTTTAATTATTTTTGTCCACTAGTCTTTATACCTACCTACCTATCTGCAGAAAGTATGAAACGTGTGATCATTGGATTCGCTCTCTGTTTGAAGTGAAAATCAAACACATGTGTCTACACCCACTTGAATTATCTAAAACTTTAAATTTCATCGGTATGGCAACACTGGTAGTTGAATCTGCTCGATTCTTGTATACACGTCATTCGTTGAGCTCCGGACTTAATCATTTAAATTATACAATTAATAATGTCGTAGACAAGTGGTGACGTCAGTGCGTCACTTGAAATCTAATTAACCAATTAGAAAAGACCTTTAAGTAGAATTGATCTGACCAAACTCTAGAATGACTTTTATTTTACTGTAGGTAAGTTTATCATTTACCATAAAGTGTAATGTTTCAAAAGGGCGTATTTTATGGATTAGTTTCTGCATACTATGTATTGTATATTAGATTCTGAAAATATGTTTTAATATAAAGTAAATAAATGCCTTTGAAAAACGGAAAAACGTCTCAGGAAGATATTTTAAATTGCTTTTGGAAATAATATTTATTTAAAATTGTGATACATTATTATTAATAATCAAATTCGCGAATTTGTGAAATTTAAGAGATTTAAGAAAATTAAATGATACTGATGATCATCGCTTTGACGAAAGAATTTTTTTTTTTAAATTAATCATAATTTGGATAAAGATTTTAATTACAGTAATAGCATCTCTTTATAAAAAACGGCCATCAAAACAATTGAACAACAGGCAATCATATCAATTGGCATATCTTTGATTCGGCCACTAATCCTATGAAAGCACCTGAACGAGTACGGAAACGAACTCCTACGTACTTCGTATTTATCCAATCTACTTCCAAACATCGAGCAATGGGATAAGTGTCGTTTCATTAGGCAAATCGGAGGCGCGGTGAATGGGTGTCCACAAATTCCTCTGTGTCTCCGCGATGACTGCATGACCCTTTAAAAGTGTCAACTGAATGATTAAGATGCAGCCCACTCCACTAGTGCATTTTTAGAATGAACATTTTGAACACACATAAGGTCATCAACGTTATTAAATTTTATCGAAATGTAAAAATGTGTATAAATAGAGCATTAGGTGGCAGTCATGAATAAAAGGTTGTCGCAACGCAGCTGTTCGAGCCTATCGCCGACAATATATCATTTTTAAATAATCAAACTTGAACTTGTCATCAAAGTTTAGTTCGAAAACAAATAAAAATATACTTATGTAGGTAATAATAAAGATCACACCTTTCCCTAAAACAAAATGATATATATTACGTATATATCTCTAAAAAAATATATAACTAATGACTTATTTATGCTACCACTTGTTATATTGCACATTTATTATAAAAAAAATTAATTACTCTAAATTATATTTTTTCACCTCATGAAACTTTTGACGATTCGTAATTTAAGAGAACATCGTGTTGCCGTATCGCGTGAAATCCCCGCGCCTGCAACTTGATGAGCCGGCAATTTCCGTGATGCCGCTATTCGGGCAGTGCGCGCGCGCGTCTGCTGTCAAACACTCCAGTGAGAGGCTGCCTGTGACACGAGTCCGCCAAACTCTCCCGCGCCGTGTTCGCCATCGGACTGACGCGCGTTATCCTTCCCGAGCCGAATTAACCCCCGCCCCGACGTGTACCGCTTCCAGAGGCGACCGCAATAACATATTTTCTCCCTCCGACGTATCAAAAATCCACTACACCTTCGCCGCTACCGTCTTGTTCCCGCATGCAGTTCGCCGCGTTGCAGTGGATCTTATCACGGATATTTTGCGACAAATTATACAAATCGTCTCATTTCATCACGACGATCGGAAGCGAGAGAATGAACGCAGATCGCTTTAATAAAATATTGCTCTATTTTTCTATGGAGTCGAATGAACCGCGGGTTGATTGAATAATGCAGCGTCGTTTTAAAATATTTGTTTTTCAAATTTCATTATTATATGTAACAAAAAGGCAAACACGATTAGCAGAATTTAAAATAAAAATTATTCACATTAATTATTATCAACAAGTCATTTTAGAATAACCTAGCAGTCCGTATCCGGCATTGCCCGGGACTTATAATTAAATATAATTTAAAATAAGGATTTAGGGGTAGCAGTGGCCATTGTTTTGCGCAGTCTCTAAATAATAACGATGTATATAATTTGGTTCCTGTCGAAGTTATTAAGATGTTCGTGGTTGAATAGGGGAGTGTGCATAATGTGAAACGAATGGTATTCACAATAATATTACGCTTCTCCATCAATTATCTATGACTTATTGAACTGTATTGGATGTCTTAGCTGTTTTGGGCTGTAGTGTCATTTGCCGGTGAAAAAATATATTCGCCAAAGTTGCAAAAATATCGAACGTGTTTTAATAATCTCTAGGTTTAGATTACTTAAATGTTTTTCTTCTATATACTCAATAACAGTACATAAATATATGTTCAATTTTAAATAAAGTGTACATTGTAAAATAAAACATTGCAAATTTGTACGAATTTTGACGATGCTGTCATCTCTCCTTTCTATGGTAATCTCGCATCGTATAATAGAAGCCGTGAATGAAATCGTACGAATTTTTTCTGTGCATTTGACAGTGCGAAGAATAATGTAACGCTGACGGATTGTAATGTTTACATTTGCTTAATAATCATTTATATAAACATGATTTTAGTTTTTTCAAGAATGTATTTAAGTGGAATAAACCTGCTTGTACAATTAATTCCAGGGAGGGCAAAATATAATGCTCCAGCAGAAAAACCAATCTTTTTCACACCAGCACCAGCAAAACTTTTTATTGCTAAGACCTGCGGGCGGCTATTATAGCTGCAAAGCGGTGGTGACCGCTGCGAGGCTAGGGCTTTTCCTCATTTCCTCATTGAAATATATATTCAATGTAACCCATGGCCACGCAGCGCCCACTATAAGCCGCGAAGCGGTCATTATAGTCGCCTGCATGGCCTAGCAGCATGCAATCGGCGATAGCAGATTGCTTTCCTGCTAGTCCATTATAATACACATTTAAGGGAGAGGGTATGGGGTAGCCAGGAGGAAAGGGGATCGTGCATTGCATATTTTGCACATAATTCCAAAAAGTAACTATTAAAAAAAATTGTAACTGATAAAATTCAATGTATTATATAACTCATCTAATTCGTGGGGAATGAATAGGATAACCAAAGGTAAGGGAGGAGTGTATCCATTTTTATGGTGGAATCCCAAAGAGGAAGTATGCAATGTCTGGAATGGATGGAATTCAATGCAATACATATTTTTATCAGGGAAATGGGGATGTGGACAGGAAAAGGGTACCTGTATTTTGCGTAGGATCCTAAAGATAAACTAAACAAAATTTGTAATATGATACGATGATTTGCATATTTGATGATATTATATGATTATTCATTTATAACGAAAGGATGAGACGTGGTGGCCAGGCGGAAGGGAAAGGGTGCCTATGTTTTGCCCAGTGTAATTTTTGCCGTCCTTCTTCAGTTCCACATCTCAAATGCTTTCAACATATTTCTTCCTCTCTGGTTGACACATATGTAGGTATGTAAGTAAAGTAATTGAATATTTTACATAATTATAGAGCTAAAATAAAATACATAAATTTAAAAATTCTTAGGTTCACAGTGAAGTGATTTATCATTTATCCGTCATTTTTTCATTATTCCTGAAGGTGGTACTCGATACCGAGTGGAAACTTTGTTGATATAATTATTTAGGGGACTTGTGTATAGTCAGGGATGCGAACTTCTTCTCAGAATCGCATTTCTAGAAGTAAGAACCCAAAGGAACTATTTCGCTGTGTTGGAACAGTAACTTGAAATCTTCAGAAACAATGATGACTGATGATCTACTTATATATATATATATGTACATATGTTAATATTTCCTCTCTCTATTAATGTAAGTGTATTGATAAGGTACGTTCATACAATATTGAATAAAAAATATAATCTAAAAAGTACCCAATGACTAGGCAGGGTTAATTCTACAAACACACGTTCGAGGATCCTACTTTCCAAACTTAATTATAGTTTAATTATCCGTAAACAAAATAAAGCAACCCAGTTACCTGGTTGGTTGTTGGGAAATACAATTATTCAACTTTAAATGGCACCTTTTTCTTTAGCTTTCGTGTTTTATCTATCTGACAACACTTTTACGTAAATTGTTGATTCAATTATGTCAATTATATTTATTTTAGCATTAAAAATATTGTAATAATTTTTGAAGTATTGCTGCAGCAGCATGACTAACATCTTCTACAAGGTTTTTTATGTCTACCGAATCGCTGGTGATCGTGGTTTAATATTATTAGATATTAATCAAATTTTCTTATAGAAATTTCAACAATGCCAGCAAATCTCATCACTCTACAAATCTCGGAGATACGAATATTTTGTTTTATTCCTTGCCTATTATTTTCAAGACTTTCTTTAATTACCCTGGGTTAAGAAATTTCTTTAATATTATATGAGTATACTCGTATAATAGATCAACGCTTTACTTTCTCTCTTTGTGCTTCTCTTTCCCCATTCATAACTCTACTCTTCATTTACCATAACAAAGATTCATTAAGTGATAATTACAAATACCATATATATATTTAAGAATTCAAATTACCTGTAATAACAGCCGATGCACAAAAACCCAAAATTATATAGGTCAATTTTTTTCAATCAGCAATCTAAACTTGTTATTTTAATTTTAAAATGTGAAATAGTAACTTTATGATTTATTTAGTATTTTTATTTGTTAACATTGTTTCATTAACCACTTATTGAGTTTAAATACATCTACCAGTTTCGAAAAATACCATTTTCTTCTTCAGGATGTCAATACTAATTAAAATATGTTGTTTCTTTACCAGAATATATTTTTAAAAAACAATAATTATTTAAAAATTAAATTTAGTACCTAACTCAAATTGTTACTTAATACAAATTTACTCGAATAATTTTTAGGAATAAAATTTAGAATGGGATTCGTAGTTAAATATAGTTGATTGTTTATAATTTTTTGATTAGTTTTACATGCTTTATTTATCTCCAACGATTCCAAATTATTTAATTTATGACCAACATCGTTTACATGCAAAATTGATAATCTCAATTTTTTATCAAAACCATGACATATAAAATGATTAGCAAATTCTGAAAACTCATTATTGTTCAAACATCTTAAATGCTCCTTTACTCTTATATTAAAATTTCAACCCATTTTACCAATATAAAATGCAGCACAATCCTTGCAACTGAGTTTATAGACACCCGAATTGTTAAATTTATCATCTTTGTCTTTAGAATTTATGAGTAAATTTCCTATATTATTATTTGTATAAAATGCCGGTCTAATGTTTCTTGATAGGTGTTTTGATATTTAATTCGAAAAGTTATTTACGTATAAAATCCTACGCCAATAATCATTATTATTATCATGTTTTATCTGTGATTTATATAAAAGTTGACTATTATCAATTAATTAATTACAAAATTAATTTTGCCAATTTTAAAAGTATTAAAGATGATTTATTTAATACTAAAAATTAAATGTAATATATTTATAGTGAAAATTTAATCGTATGCAAGGTTGTCAGCGTTAGGTATACAGAAAAATCTTATTTGAATGTAAAACGAACTCGTGTGACCACTGAAAAATAAAAATGTCCAAATCGAAATATTGCAGGATACAAGTAACTGAAAACTAGGTACTAAAATGCAAATGAAGACTTTTGAATATTTCAGCATTCATTTTAAACGGTTCTAAAGGGGTGGTTGCTCCAAAATTGGTCTACATTTATATATATATATGACATTTGATTTCTCAATATTTAGGTACACAAAATATGATTTTTGAATATGAAAACGCTGAACTTGAGATGAGCATATTTTAAAGCATAAACTGAGAATGATTTGATTAATCATATTTATATGTATATTTCAATTGTTCGTAATATTTTGTAAGTTTCATCAGGCGGTTGTAATAGATACGGCGGCCACGGAGTAAAACTATAATTATGTTTTCATTGATTCTTCTCATTTTATTTGTTTCATATATTTCTGTCGGTGCATATTATTAACATTTTTATTTACAATACCATATAACCTTAATATAAATTAAAATAAAACCTGAAACCAAAATAATTAGTTCTTATTATAACAACTGAAAAATAACAACAATTTTTTCGTAAATAAGCACGAAAACAACACGCGTGATTGAACATTATATTATTATAAATGAAAGTTAATTATGTACCCAAGACCTTTGTCATTATCTTATTTTAGAAGGATCGAAGGCCCAATATTTCGTTAAGGTACTTCCATCATTCTTAGTTTTGCGCTGTCTCAATATGTGAGCCACTCTGCCCTCATACAGTCTCAGTCTGAGGCGACCCACCTTCCCTACCCACCTGGGCCGCTTGGTAGTAATACCTCTGGTCTTCTCGGATCCATGCCACTTCAATTTCTTTCCTCCTCAATCAGATCTTTATAAAACAAATAATAGATATCTCATAGAGATGAAACTATTTTTATATTATATTTAATGGAAAATATATGGAAGTATGGGTAATTACAGGGCTTACGACCTATCTTCGGCTGGCTTAAGTGATCACTTTATATAAATGTAACGTTCACCATTCTCACCCATCAATATTTATATATAGAAACGTAGAAATAGGGGATCCATGCTCAAGGTCTCACTTATAGCGGTACTTTTCACTCTATCCAATAATGATAATCCCGTTATTCCCCTAAGATATCTCATTTCGGCGTTCTGGATTCTTGATTTTCTCTCTCCGTTAAGATCCACCATTATGCTTGCCATCTCTTCATTTACTTCCTCCGAGGTAACACACAATTATAATAATTGCATGAAATGTGAAGAAATATGAATTTCGCAACTAAACTTTGTCAATTTTGAGAAGCAACCTTTTCATTTGTATAATTGAAACATTTTTTTATAAAATTCGATTTAAGAATTGCGTTTGGACAATTTTAAAAGCTCGATTTATTCTTTGATTATTATATGTTTCACAGAATTCGACTATATAATGTATAGTCGGATCTCGTTGATTATTTTATAATAAGTATGGCTGAGCTAATTAATAAGCCATTTTATATCTAAATATATGTATATTCAAGTTTATACACTTTTACGTATAGTGTCGCCAACTTTTAAATTCATTTCTATAAAAATCTGGGTCATTGATTTATACTACTATCTAAAATAGTATATTTCACATTATTTATTGTATTTCAACGATATTTTCTTTAATTATGAAACAAGAAATGTTCGAGTGAGTCAGATTCCTAACAAAAGTTGTGGTGACGCGTTATCGCGGCGGAACAATGCTCAATTCTGATTTTTTCCACGGTATTCTTTTATTAATATGGTATACACATAATTTTTCTAAAAACTGATTCATACCAAGTTGCAGTGATAATCATTTTTTCTTCAAGATTATGTTAAAATGCAAAATTACCCAAAACAATATTTAGTTCAAGGCTACAAAAGCACTTAGCCAAAATAAGGGACGGACGGTCATAAAAACTAGGTATTGTTAGACGCAGGTGGACCGACACAGCTTGGGTGCAGCGGCGAATACAACGGTGGTAATCCAGCAAACATGACTAGAGTCACGTAGGCAAATGCGCCTTGAGGGATGCATCGCCATAGGCGACCAGTTCTCTGATATTCTCCGCCGTGAGAAGTGGCTCCGTTTAAGGCGAGATTTCATTTTCAATTCGAAAATAAAATCAATATCATCTCTAAAAGTATCAAGTAAGCGCTTCATAGATTGTAATTCCGGAGAAAATTTAAACTGTGCGCCTCGAGTTCAAGCTTAGTCTGTGATTTTCTCTGCGTTTAATCGTAAATGAGAAAGTATCAAAAAGTGATGAATATAATCGGCGTAGTGAGAACAGACTGTCGCTATAGCATCAGAATATCGCGTTCATAGTCCCGGTTTGCCTGGATAATTGGGCATCATCTCGTCATCAACTACAAACCTGAACTCCGTCACCCTACGCTGGCACCACAAGGAGCTGACCACACTTCACGTCCAGGATCCAGGACCATCCTAAGAGGTAATCCCTTACGTGAGAGACCTGAATAATCAACATCAGACAAGCGTCAATATAAACAATTTGGCAGAGAAATTAATGCTGGCATGATGAACACAAATATTTAATGTTAATTTAATTGTAATTATTTTTGAATAGCCTTATTTATAAGTATTAAAGTAAATTACTCATTTTCCACTTTCAACACATGCAAGTATCTTAAAATATAGATTATAAATTTTCTTATATAAAAATATTATTTTATTTCATAACCATTTGACTTGTCAATATTTAAAAAAGAACCAATTAGGCTAGATGCCTCCCCCCTGAACATGAAGCCGAGGCAGAAAGAAGAAATTACCTAACAATTATTAGTAATCGAAGCCTCCATTGCAACCCAAAAATCCATGGTCATAACTTTCATAGCCAATCGTTCTACTTTTGCTCCTTTGATCCAATATTTGTATTCAGGATTTCCATTGACAATAATTTCGAAAAAAATAGGAAATCAACATCATTGTTGAAAAATTGAAGAGCCTGGTCTGCGCGCAACGCTGGTTGTCGACGTTATAACGGTTTATGCATTAATTAATATAAAATATGATTGACATTTTGAGCTGCATTTGCAGCGCTATTCAACAATAGTTTACAATTAATGAAAGAACAGTGTTTTCTTCCGTACTCACAGTTAACGGTCTTCAACAATGATTGTCTTCAATATATTTTCGCACCTTAACAAAACTAATCCTTTCATAAAAATAGGTTTTATTTGTCTCCTTATTATCCTCATAAACTTTCACTATAGCAAATATGAATTTAATATATTAATTTAAAAAAATTGTTGTTGCGCCACTGGGATTCGAACCTGGATCTCTTTCCAAACCGAGAAAGGTGCATTATACTACTATTCTACAGCGACAATATTTTTAGCGACAAATTTTTGAACCTATATGTTACCTTTTTGATATTAATACATTTAATCGTTTCATTATTTGAAAGAGTTATCTACCTTATATTTACGGAATCTCAAATACCTTTGAGTAATCTGATAGCAAACGCCAGAATTATCAATTCATTTTTAATAAATTTTGGACACATTGATATAACTTCACAATAAGTTCTCCTAATTTCACTATAGCGTTTATATTGTCACATATTATCTAACCATTTTAACCAGAAACATAATTATCGCACGTACCTCAAAATTTGAGGGGATCTCCATAGTCTTACGAATAGGATTACATTCAAACTGATGTATTACCATAGATGAATATAATTCAACACTGCCAAAGATAACATGTATCGAAAATCTTAACAAGTTTAGATTAATGTAATAATGAATAAACTTTCCCGGAATATTTGAAAACCCTTCCTATATGGTATATGCTACAAGTGCTTAGCAGCCCCGATTCGTTCGTAATGATTGCGAGACTATCTCATTACACTAAGTCACTTGTAAATATTTTTGAATTAAAATTATGAAAATAAATCATTAATATAATATGTAATCTAAGTGTCTGGTGTCTGAAAAAAAGAACAGATCGAAGGGACTTTTTAAACTCGATTAATATCGCAAACAGTAATAAAAGAACAATCAAAAGTGAAATTATTTCATTTCCGTACCGTTTTTTTTGCAAAGTCACATTATAACTCAGTCGCGATTAATATCGGACTTCATTCCTTGAAAGGAGGGAAAACGAGTTCTCTTGACGGAATGATTAATCGAAACGCATTGATGGAAAAATCTTTTCCGATCTCGAATAAAAATAAATCTCTCTATTGTAATGTTTATTTTTCAATTAGATAAATGGAAATGAAAGAGTCAAAAGGGTAAGTGATATCGAAGGCTATCTCGATTGAAATGGATTCCTCAAAGGAACGAGTATGAGAACTTTATTTTGGAACGGGTTTATTTGGGAATACGAACCAATTTATTATATTCGTACAAGGATTCAATTATAAAATTGATCGTGTTTTTGAAAATAAGATAAACATATCATTTTTTAATACTACAGTATTTATTTCCAGGTAGTGAGTTCCAAGTAGATAAATGTGTGTCAGTAGCATCTTAAAAATAATACTTTTAACATTTGAAGCAAATACATTGTGGTTCATTTTTTATAAATAATAGTTTATTAACTCAGTTTTATTTTATAAACCACTGTGAGTTATTTATATTCAACCGGTTTCAAAAAATACATTTTCCTTCATCAAGATGAAAACAATTAACTAAAATAATAATGATTCAAAATTTTATTATGTTTTAAAATTATTATAAAATAATTTCAAAAATAAATCATTTGCCTAATTGTTACGATGATAAAAAATGTGAAAATTGTCTTAATGATCCAAAATTATTAGAAAAATATTTTAGGATTGGACTTGTGGTTAAATTTAGTTAGTTATTTATAATATTGACGTTAAATTTATACGCTTTACTTATTTTCAATTGTTTTAAATTATTCAATTATGAAAAGTATGATCACTTTCTAATAAATGATTGGAATAAATCTGAAAAACCATTACTATTAAAACATTTTAAATGCTCTTTGATTCATAACCGATTGAATATAAATAACTCACAGTGCTTTATAAAATAAAACAAAGTTAATAAACTATTAATTATCTTAAATAAAAATAACATGTAAATGTAAAATGTTAGACCCATTGTCAACACACGCGAAGTAAAATGTAAGACTGATATTTCACTCGGTCTCTAGATTGCAATAACATTTCGTCAATCTAAATGCTGCTCCTTAAATCACAATTTTCATCGTTTATTAGGATTTTAATTACAAAATTAAAGTATTCACTTTCCTTAAAAATCTGTCGCCGCGGTTTTGAAGTAAATTTCTAAAATTAATAAATACGACGCGACGGTACTTACCGAATGATACTGGTCAGCTGCAGCGGACACGTGGACAGGTTTGCTGGCTAGTTTAGTTTGGTTAGTACCAGTGGCGGGATGTGGTTCGATGCTTAATTGTCGCTTTGATAAAGTTAATACAGATACGCTGTATAATTATATTAAAATTTGTTCACAATTAATGGGCGACAGTGAAATCTTTCATTATGCTACTGAATTTATAAAGTATTTGACGCTTGTCTAAAATTTCACATATATATTGTTACGTGCTTGCATTGATAGTACTTCGGTGATGTTGAAGGTCTCAGTGAAACTATTTGTGGCAATTAAATGTTTTTGATAATAAGGTACAATTGATACACAATATTTACAACTAATAACGAGACGACGGTAGCGTAGAAAAGAGCTCCGCGCCCCGTATGTGACCACTATTTATATCCGCACATACGCACGCATTCACACATATACATACGTCCCGCGTGGACGGTGAGGCTCACATACATACATCGGTACAATCCAAGGACATTGCACATATGTAAATATATATATTTTTTTTTTTATGTATGTATCATATATAAGTGGGCTAGATCGCGATTCGCATTTAACGAGTGTTCCAACACTACAATTGTACATATTTTGAAAGACACGTCCGAAAGTCACGAAAGTTAGTGTCAGTGAAAAAAATCTAATATCGTGTCGTAATTATATTATTGTTTTTTTTTTTAATTTTATTAAGGGATTTTGACAGTAAACGTAATATAACTAACATAATAAATATTTAACATGTGATACAATTTATGAAAATCCACAGAAATGTTTAGGTACATAAGTATGTTTAGGTGCAGAAGATAAATAAAAATAAAAAATATGGAAGAAAGGGTGGGGATGTTGAGACTATTGTTTGCGGTAAAGGGAGAGTATGATGTGTTTATATTTCGAATGATTGGCCAAAATCGAGATTGTTGTGGTTGATAAAAAGAACTCTATAAGCGTAGTAAGGCTAATGTTGAAAAAGTCAATTTCTGTAAATTTCTCATTATGCTATTTGCATGACCGGCGAATGAATGAATTTTGTATGTAAGATGTTCTACTTCTAGGAATCTGGAAGAGTGCGGACTGCCGGATCGATTTAGATTGTGTGAGGATATGAAGAGAGATATTAATTCAAATTGGCTAGGATAGTCAATATGGCCTTGCAGTAGTTTGAAGAGAAGTATTTGATCAGCATGTATTCTACGATATTATAGGGTTTTCATATTGTGGAAGTTTGCTGCATCTAAATAGAATTTGAATGACAAATTAAATCTAACATTAAGATATCAAAGACACCTATTTTGTATTCTGCTATGGGTTCCAGATTTGAGATGCGTACTACGAACGAATGCGTTATATAGTAATTTGAAGCAATATGTTCGAAGTATTAATTCTAGCATTGTATTTAAAAGGTAATACGCCTGTGCAAATTAAAGTTGGAAACTGTTTACAGGGACTCTGAATTTAAACGTGATCATTCAACATTCGGGACGGCCAACAACTATAATATCGAAAGAGTTCACCAAATGATAATGAAAGGCCTTCGAATTAAGGTTAGAGAGATGACAGAGTCAGTGGGTATATGGAGTGCATTTATCATATTTTACATGAAGAATTGAGCATAAGAACGTTGTTTACGCGTTGGTGCCGCACTTAATCACTTTAGACCAAAACGCATTCGAGTTAAAATTTTCCATGCCCTATTAACGAATCAGATTTTTTGAATCGATTCGTAACTATCAATTAACCATGGATCAACAACTACATTTTTGAGATGAATAAACAGTTAAAACAATGGGTTATGAAGGGTGAACCAGCTCCGAAGAATTCCAAGACGGTTTCATCGACCGGAACTATTTTTGGGTCAATCATGAAATTCTGATCATCGACTATCTTCAAAAGTCAAAACAATAACAGTACGCAAGATTAATTGACAAACTGATGACAGAAATTTCAAAATAACTTCAGTTGTCTCCATGATCTAAATTTACGAATTGAGGTTTGATTTTAAAAACCACCCACCGTATTTACCAAATCTGGCACCCAGCGACTTAAATATATTTTCTATTCTAAACTCAAAGTTTAGCTCAGAAGACGTCTAGTTTGCAGAGCATAACGCCAACGACTATCTGGACGGGATGTCGGATTATCGCTGGAAAAAGTGTATGGACTTAAAAGGAAAACAAAACTAAATAATCGAAAAAAATACTTATACATATACATAGAGACGAAGCTATTTTTTTATATTTTTTAATTGAATACGTGTTTCAGGGTAATAAATTATCAAATTTAGTCCATATATGGCGATAGTGTAGTAGTACTCGAAGTGTTTCCACATATTAACATATATACAACTTTCAAAAATTTGATAGATATGGTGATTGATTAATGGGTGGCAATGGTGAACGTTATATTTATATAAAGTGATCACAGGTCGTAAGTCCTGCTTACACACTTCCATATATTTCCATTTAAAAAAAAATAGCTACGACTCTATGCGATATCTATTATTTGTTTAATAATAATGCCTTTGTAGGTGAAAATTCAATCATTGTGTGATATATTAAAATATTGAAAAAGTACTTGTTTTTCTATTAGGCTCCAAATATTTCAAACCACCCAAATGTATACATATATATCATAAAATGGAAAAATATTAATTCAATATTGTTTATTCCTTGGCTGACAAATAAATTTCGCTTTATTTTTAATAATAATAATTTTTAAAAAGTGTAGTGCTTTTCTTCGGATAATTACAGATTTTTCTGTACAAATATCATTTTAATCTGTGATGAGTTTGAGGGTGAGGATATGAGCGACATCGGAATTATAGACATACAAACAAACGATCATAATATATACATAAAATTATTGATACAATAACGTTTAACCTTTTATCATTTAACCTTACGAATATGTCGTGCTTCTTGCTACATATCATGTATAAATTATAAATATTATACATGTGTGAATAAGTATGTTATATAATATACATAAACATGCGCAATGCACATCTATCCTCATAAATATTGGCTTCAGTCGAGATCAATATCGTATCTGCGTTTAGGGTTGTGGCGGATGTTAAATATTTGAGTACCATTCCACAAATAGGTACGACGCAACTGCACCCTTGCCAGCTCTAACACTATACGGAGAAATGACTCCTTTGTTAAAGGATTTTAATTCTTTATATTCTTAATATTGCTCTCGAGGGGGCTGCAAATCTTGAGGCGATTAATGAGAAAGATTATTAACGTATTGTGCATATTAATTATACATTTTAAACTATGTTATACATATTTTTGGCATCTTTAATATCCGCCGCGAATAATTTTATTATTACATGTTCGCATCCAAATTTCTACCCTATATACATCCTACTGTTTGAGGCGTCACTTGATCGATATTATTTGTTTGATCTCGATATCGCGATACCAGCACTATATTTTGTGATCTGTGATTTCTGAGCACAGTGTTTATTGATCGTGCGTGCCGTGAGTTAACAGTGACACCACCGCTTTAGTCGAGAGCGGAGATCGTTACTATTCACGTGCAAGCGTTTATATGTGATTTCGGCAGCGACGCCGGGGATTACGGAGGCATCAGACTAAGGTAAAGCGAGCATTCATGCCAAATTTCGGTTCCTCAAGATCGCTGGTCCTTCGAAAAATTCATTTCCCTTCACCAACATCTTCCGATATCCGTCTCCCGATATCTATATCGTATCTATGTCCTCTCTACCTTGCGGTGATTCCGACTTACAACCGGAATTATCGTAATCCATTCTGCGAGAAGTTCAATTCGGAAATAGCACAATACATATACAAATAAAATAACGCGTTCTTATGAAATTTGAAAAATATGATTCAATCGTTTATGCGAGTCCTTCCAGTTTTTCCAACTCTTTGGCCACATGACAGCCTATGGATGGAGATTATCCTGGATACAACTTTGGGCTGAGGAAGACCTGGAAGAGCACCACAACGGTGGTTAGTTACGTTTACATCCAGCTGGAAAGACCCTGGAGCTGGAGTGATCCGTGAGGGCGACCAAGGACCGGAACTTTTAGAAGTGAATTACTAGCCGAGTCTCAACTAATTGATGCCACTATACGTCAATAGTGATATTACATGAAGATGGAAAGAAAAATAGAACATTTTGAAAGTAAGTATAGTTAAAACAAATTAAAGGAAATATTTATAAGGATAAACAGAAAAAATCACGGCTTCACGGCCCATTGAGACTTCATGGCTTCATGACTTCATGGCTCTGATAATAATTTACTTATAACATAACAATTTATTCCAGGCAGCATGCAAGCGTACTCAATCCATATAATTATTAATATAATAAAAGTAAAATTACATAAATTTAGATATTTTTTAACAAAATAAAATAATAAACAGAAAAAAAATACAGCAATACAACACAATAAAAGTATATCTATGTTTAGATTATCTTAAATACGCAATGAAAGTCACTTATTAGACAATTGAAATATTTACGAGCCAATTTAGATAGACGCTCAAACATAATATTCAGATCACCAATTATAACAGTCTTTGTGTGAACAGAAATCCATAAGTAGTTCTAATCGTATTGAAAATAAAAATCATCCAGCTCATACATATCTGTCTATTAATACTAGTAACTGAATATTTAACAACAATTGAAATATGCTACAATTAATGTTAAATCAATATTAGATTAAAAACATTTATTATGCTGAAACCAAAATACATAAATATTAATTAATCAAATATTTAAATAACCGTGGTAATATATTTCTCTCTACCAAGTGTATATTATATGATATTTGTTGAAGAATTCTGATTTTATTAATCAAAGTTTCTCAACGCTTGCGCTGTTGCATTGTTTCGCTAGCTGTCTTCATTCTGAACTCTGCCAAAAATAGTAAGTCACTTTAAACGATGCATTCAGAAGAGGTCTCTTTACTGACCGTATCAAGTTATTTTTCAAATTTACCAAAGAATATGAAGAGCCGACATTTTAGACCTTCGGTTCCTGAATCCACAGTGAATCTCCAGTTCCACACTGGATCCTCTGTGTACAGTTTTCTGAACTAGTATCTGACTGACATCAGGACTACTGTGATGTGACTGTTGGTGTTGTTTGTTAAACAGGTGTTAAAGCTTAGTGTTGTGTGGGACGAGTCAGACTTTGTTCTTATGACGTGTTGTATCTGTCGCCTTTATCGTGTCGTAAAGGTCAGATATACAAGGCAGATTAGCCTAGAAAACAGTACACGGATGTTTATGGACGGCTGTGAAAACCTAAGAACATTTTTCCACATTGGATGTTCTGCCAGCTAGCGATAGGTAGCTGATTAGAAAATACGTCAGATATTATATTACATACATACATATATGAAGGAAACCTCAAAGGGTTCCACCCTATCTCGGAATCGTTTTAAGAATTGTTTACTCTCACTTCGATTCCAATCAACAAAGCAACGCATGCAATATTTTATAAAATCTTCAAAGCTTTTTTGAAATAAATATTAATGTTAAAACAGTTAGTTATGTTCCGGCAGTTAATTACTAAAACCTTTTGGCTTTCCTTCATAGTTAACTTTTTTCTTTTCCTTTGTTGTATTGCACAATTACATATTACATTATTATTATTATACATTATTACATTTTTTATTACATTCAATCATTAACTATTAAAGGTTGGCTCCGATACTATCGTACCAGAGCCATACCTGTACAATATGTATCAATTTTACATGATTTTACTCGATGTCATGTTAGATTCAAAAGGCAGCCAGAGAAAAGCTATATAAGTCATGCACCACCAAAAAACGTCACCTTTATGTGTTGAAGTCGCAAAACTCGGTCACAGTCCGGCAGAAATATACCCTTCCATCCCAGCAACCCCCAGCAGAAGACCCACACCCTAATAATTCCCGAAAAAGTCCGAGATTCTCTTAATTTCTTAATATATCATAGTTCTGGAGGATTCCTTCTAATCTAGTAATCATGATGTCTTTCAATGCTCCTTATGTGATCATTATACATTTTCTATGAATACAGGAGTACAGGAGTACAGGAGACAATGGAACCAAGTAGTTTGTGTAAGTATGCAATTCTGATATTGAAGACTCACTGACTTATGCTTTATTGGCTGATGCGACCGCTGTAGAGCTGGACACCCCGTACACCCCTCACAATACATTTGTTTACGCGCCTTGTTACTTCGATTGACACCACTGGGTTTCCTGATTTATAATAATGTTCATGTGTGTATATGAATATTGCCGCCTTTTTCGGTGAACCAAGAGGACGGTAAACGTCAGGCGGTGCAATTACATCCCGTGCAGCAACCAGTCCAGAGGTCCAAATGAACCACCAGAGCGCGCCAACCACGGTCGGTCGAAATCTATCCCGCCAAAAGAACAACAACATCGGACCAGAAAGACAGCAAATACAATTAAAAGGTTAGGGCAGTTCATATATCATATATATCCTTATTGCCAATCGGAACCTGAGAACCAGCTATTGAAGCCATTTACATATGCAATATATATTGTTAATACACTTACCTATATTACCTCATTATTATTCAACGTGATAATATTAGCGTCTTTATATACTTATGGTAAGGACCAATGACTTCGACGTATGATGTGTAATAGAGAATCGTTCCTTAGTAGGTACCTATCTCTGCAGGTTCAACGGATACCGTAAAGTATTTACTGTACCATACATGTTACGGCCTAATTTAGTTTCAATAACCTATCCACATCAACAAATACTTCCAGCAGGTCCGCTGGATCATGCGCTTGTGGAGGTAATGCAATTATCCAAGAGCATGATGAGAGGCGCTCCACCATAATAAATATAATGGTTATGTTTGAGAAATAAGCATTTAATATAATTATTAGATTTAGAAATACACCCAAATTGTGGGGCTCGGTATATTCGTAAAGAAATTCTTAAGAATCTAAAATAAATTCTTATACGAGCCTTATTTTATTTAAAAATTACTATTAACTGAACTTTTTTCAATCTTTTTATGTTGAACATTACTATTTTACATAAGTTCACTTCATATTTGTATGTTATTTTCTTATTATACACACTTACTTCATATTTGTATATTATTTACTTATTTACTCTTACTTTACTTACTGCTTTTTATTTTTGATACATTGAATATTGCATTTAATTTAAGTTTTACGTTGTATTTATATGTTATCTAATTGCATCTTGTTTTAAACTTTATATACATATTTTTATACATTGAACAATGCAGTTACTTTAAGTTTAACAATGTATTTATATGCTAACTAATCGCATCTTGTTTTACTCTTTAAATATATTGTTTGTACATTAAACATTACACTTTGTTTACTACTACACCGGAAAAGCACTGTCTGCTATAATACAGTAAAATTCTAGTGTAGCAGGTAGGATACCGAAATATATGCCTTACTTTACTGCAATGTTATATTAATTATAACAATATAACACACTGTACTATGAATAAAAAAAATATATATATTATTGTTATTATTATTAAAAACCTTTTTATATACGATTTTTGATAAATTATCAGTTTAAATATAACTTGTTATTTTAATATTATTCTTGTTATTTTTTGCTTTAAAGACATTAGAATATAATTTAAAACTGGTATAAGCATAGTGAATATAATTAAAATTATGTATCGCTTAGATGGTTTGATCATGTGAAACGGATGAATGAGGAGAGATTAGTAAGAAAAATACATGACACAAGTGTTGATGGCACCATAAATAGAAGACTTGGTACAACCAGGTAAACCATCCTGAAAGATGGTTTCGTTAGAAGTCTCAATAATCGACGAGCTTTTACTACAAGATGTATGAATTTGGATGAGGTGAGAATTGTATGTCAGGATAAAGAGTGTGGCCCTCTATCCTCTCTCCATACCCCCACAGTGAAACGGCGCGATGGTAAATTAGTTGGCTTATTTTGTAATTTAACATCTTAGGTATACATTCCATATGCGTTAACTGTATATATAATTTTTAATCTTGATTTTGGGCTCACTCCTACATATACTTATATTATATTTTTTTAACGTTCTTCGTAAAATTATTTTTACATACGAGTCCCCCCCTCCCCCCTCTGCAACAATACTGTATATCGGTTTTTACAAATGTTGCTAAATAGACGGATTATCGACCATCTTGAATGGTTTATTTTTTTATTAATTTTTGATTGTTTAATACATACCTTTTTGTGTCATTCATAACTCAGATCTGTCCAAAAACGATATACAATGTTGTTGCAGGGGTGGTCTTGTATTTATTTATTAATGATATAACAATATTTAATTAGTTAACATACTTTGAAATATTGAAATTTTTTAATAATTCATTGAGACTAGAAGAATAAAAACAACGAGAAGTAATCTAAAATAAAACCACCATGAAAAACGGTATCGCTTCCAATACCCCGTTACAAAGTACTGAAAATCGAACGCTATCCGCCATTGCTTGTCCATTAAGGGAGGATGAAGCTCGCTACCATTCTGTTTTAATCAAGGAGTAAGAATATATCCTGCTATCCTTATCCCATCTCTGGCCGATGTGGCTGTGAGCTACGCCAGCAGCGAGTTACCATGCTACACTTGCTCTACCGGACTCGTCTCTGCGCGATCGTAGGAATTCTTTATAAACCGCTTCGGCGAACCGAGACTAAAATCGCTAATTTTTATTGTATATTTTTACAGATTAGCTGTCAATAGCTTCATAAATTAACTTGGTATCCCTTTAAAAACTGTAATAATAACAACGATATTATTTTAATAACTTATAATATATTCTGTCCATCAACATTACAATTATGTCAAACATTTCTTATAACTTTATTACTGAAATATGTGTCCAAATTTTAACACAAAATATACGAATGTACTAAGTGCTCTGAATGATACATGCCTACAGTTTATTTAGTGAAAAAAATATTTTTGTACTTTATTTTATCGTATTAAACTGATTATATTACTTTTTAATATATTGAAGCATAAATCAATATTTGTTTACATTTTTTTTTAAACATTAAACAATATGTTTATAATGCAAACGTAGTGAATCCATTTAGAAACTATTATTTTATAATTTAAATTAAATGTATCAATTAAAAAGATATACAGATATAATCAATTTATCGAAAAAATATTTTGTTGCCACCTGGATTCGAACCAGGACCCCTTCCAATCCGGTGAAGTGCGCTGCCCATTCACCATGTCAACATAGTAAATTAACGATATATTTTCGAAAGGATATGTTTCACTTTCAAATTGATGCATATGTTATTCCATTTTAAAGCAATCTAGAGTTAATATGTTCGGATAATCTCAAATAGTTTTGAGTAAAATCCGATAAGAGACGCTAGAATTATTTAATAAATCCGTTTTATTAAATTTTATTTTCAATATAATAAAATTGTATTTTTTATGAATTTTTTGTATCAAAATAATAATTTCGGTGAATCGTCAAAAATAATTAATCATTTGTTTATAATAATTAAATAACCATCCAACAGTAAAACGATTGACTACCGAATGCTGTCCACTTCCACTAATATCGAGGCCGGGTATCTTGCAATTGAATACAAACAATTGTTTCCTAGTTAAAGCAACAAATGACGAATTTGTTCCTGTTCCGAGACATTTGCGTGACAAAAGCTCCCATTACCGCGAGTCATGAGTCATCATGAGTCAGACCCTCCCTTGCTTGATTCACTGTTGATTTTGTCATGGGCGTGACGTTATTGCATGTCGCTGTTTCTCGAAAAGACGGCATCTCCCATTTAGAAACAGAACGAAAAATGCAAAAACAATGCAAGTGTATTTTCGTGAAGCGATTGAAGTGATTTGTTTACGATATTTTGTGAAAAGTAGCGGATATTTTAATGAATCATGATTTTACGTATTATCGCCGTATTAAACAGTTTAAAACAGGTATATTTTAATGAAACCGTATTGTACGTTGTAAGCTCGAATATTGAAATTTTAATGAACATATTTTAAACTAACGCAGACATCTCCAATTGTTTTCTAGGTAATTTAGTTTTGATTATGGTTTTATATCATTATAAATGTAAGGAAAATTCTTTTATATTTTATATTAAGTTAAAAATGATATTTGGACTTGAAAATTGAGTCATAATTGCTTTCTTTTCGTATTTTTTTATCCGTAACGTTAATATATTGATTTTTTGAAACTCCTACTATCAATATAATAAAGTGCGCGTCCACCCAAGGTAGAACATGAGATTGTGGGTTCTACGAATAGAATTGGCTATTCTATCTCCCACCTGTCTTCAACAATCATTCTCAAGGGATAATAAATAAAATCAGAAAGAAATTTTACCACATTATAATTTAGAAAAATTATACAATTAAGACAAATTAGCAAAGAGAAAAAACGTTGTCAAATTATTTACGAAAAATCACTTTGTTAAATTACATCTTAAGATACAGAGTAATTCCCATCAGAAACATAAATGTAATTTATTCATCAAGTTTACTACAGCTAAATAAATCAACTGCCACTCCTATTTGACAATACCAATAATTTACCAGTGGTCGAGGAGCAATCCTAATGTGTTAAAAGTTCATTTTAGCAGGTCAACAGATTGAATTTCACTGTACAAATTTTGCTTCATGATGAATATCAAATTTTGGGTTACTTGTCAGTTGACGTCGTTCACGGCGAGATATTTAAGTTAGTGTTTTTCCATCCACATGAAAATGATTCGAGCGGATGGATCCGAATAGTGATCGTCATCCTACTCTGTCCATGGGCAATCTTCCAGGACACCCATTTGAGCCATCACATAATCAGATGAAGTGGTGTATCGTACAGAGAAATGGCACCTCTTAACGTGGAGGTCTGTTCTCAAGAAGGGATTTACATCCTGTAAGAAACAAATACAAAAACAAACACACTTAGATAACACGACGCACTTAACACTTAAATATAATTAATTACTCACCTTTCTTTTTAACTATTGAATCATATATTTGTAATCGATGAGTTCCACGAAATACAGACAGAGCTTTTCTTGTCAGTCAACGGAAATGCTTAGATGTAAATCTTTCCGCGCAAGCAGTGTTATCATTGCTATGATATATTAAACCTAGTGGGCATTATCGGCGGGTAGATACTATAACGTAATTTTATACGGTATATCATAGGATGTATGATGACGTTTTCTTTCAAGATATCTCTAAACAATATGAAACCATGATATGACCTTACCATTTATATATTTGTAAACCACAATAATATTGCACTTCCCCGTCTATTATCTATAACTTTCTGGATGTGGCGGCTTCGGGCGTAGCGTCATTTGTAGATATAAAGTGCTTGCTTAAACGGCCAGGTCTGTGATACGGGAGCAGGGCAAAAACAAAAGTGTTTTTAACATCTCTAGGTTAAGATTACTTAAATGTTTTCTCTTTTATACTTTCAAAAACAATACATAAATATATATTCAATTTGAAATGAAGTGTTCATTGTCTTTATTTCGAGAAAGAAAAAACATGCATTACATCTATCATCTTTTCTTATCTACGTTGTCTATTTATGCTATTTATCTTTCTTATTAAATTTTAACGTTTCATCCAATTCCATCTTTCCGCAACTCTTATACATCATCTTGATGTCATTTTTGTTCATTTTGACAGCTAACTTACAAAAGTAGAATAAATTTAATGTCATAGAAATTTTATTTACGTGTGGCTTGTTTCGGGGAAAACTCTAACATAGAAATATAGAGTCTATTGAGACCCTGACCGCACAGAGGTCACCAATGGCCGCGCAGAGGGCACTATTGGCCGCAATGCACGGCCAACGTAGCTGGACCTAGCAGCAAGCAATCGGCGATAGCCGATGACACCCTGACCGCGCAGCCTAGATGTGTTAGTATTTATATAAAATATAACGTTTAATTTTTAAATAAAATAAAATAATCTTTCTAACTGTATAAAACTATCTATCGATGTAATTTGACCAGTGGCGGGATATTAATGTTTAACATTTTTGAAAACTCTTTATCTAGTGAATGAACTGAAGCAAAGTAATATGTTTTATTAATGTTTCATATTTATGAAAATGAAAAAATCAATGCATTTAATTTCAGTGTGTGTAAATTTAACAAACTGCAAGGTGTCGTAAATAGTTTTTGTTTATTTATAATAAATTTAAATTATTTTCACGATAAAAACAATTCTTATATTTAGATTAAATAAATCTATTATCATAAAGGAATGTGTTATATTTTTTTGCAAATGTACTTCAAGTCAAAAATGTCTGCAAGAAAATAGCATATTTAGTAAGTTAGTAACATTCTAGAACAAGTTAAAGAGTAATAATGAAAACTTATTTGATGTTATCAAAAAAAACAAACCAAAGATTGTACCTTAAAGTAATATTTTAATGAACACGATGCAATGACTCTCTCATTGAAAAAAATAAGGTGATTAATATAAACTCAAAATTAAGGTTGTTATTTTCTTTCCAACCTAAAAAATTTATCGTTAGTTTTTATACCGACCTGGTTGTAGGAATAGCATAATTATTTTTTTAAATAGTTTTGTTTTAAAAATGTACCTAATTAAAAATCCATAATCTAAAATTAAAACACCATGCACTAGCTGTGGAAAGATACATCATTTTCATATGTATTATAACATATCTATATAATAACTTTTAAATTATTTTTACATTTTTAATTCTTAAATTCATATGGCAATTTCAGTCCGTCCGTAAAACAAACGAAGTCTACTGTCACATGAAAGTGTGAAAATATCGGGTAATTATGTATCTAAACATATTAAATAATTTATATTTTGTATTTTAGTCGATTTTCAAAATGAGTTAAGGTTGTTAAAATATGAATTAAATGATTCACGCGTGTCAGCAATGTGGCAAGCGCGAATCGTTTTATGCAAACTTTGAATGGAACTTACTCAACCTATCGAAATGACTAATATTCACTGAAACATTCTCTGAAAATACACACGGACACTATTTTACAACCCTGTGTATAATAACTGATAACAATCAAATACTTTGTCACAAAAATATTTGTGCAAGGGTTCATGATAAATATTTCTGAAATTGCTTGAATTAATTAATGTGACTCATAAATTAAAGGGTTGGAGTTTTATATATTATTGCAATTCCTTCAACAATTTGTTGAAAAATTTCTAGAAAAGATTTACATGAATATATTATTGTGAGAAGCTTTTGACTACAGTCAGTAGGTACAGTCTTTCATTTGAAATGAAACGCAAAGAATTTAGAAAATGTTTTCTTCTTATTTCATCCTAAAGTTTTGTTCTCACTTTCATAACCATTACTTTGAAACATTAAAATTTTCAAAGTGAAACCCTCTAATAATAATCTTTTACCTTATACTTTTACAAAATATTATTCATCATTCAAATATAATCATTAAAGTTATGTAAACTTTAGAACTATTTACATCAGTGGTAAAATTGATATTAAAACTTGCTTAAGAAAGATTATTTAAAGGAATATTAATTACAGATCGAGAGTAATTCTAAAAAATGTGTGTGTATTCAACAACGTACTTAGTTCTCAGCCCCTTTCTTCGTATATGAAGAAGGCTTTCAACAACCTTATTTACCTGCTTGTCGATGAAGTGAACATTTGTTTAAATACAGTTGAATGTGAAGCTTAAGTAAAATGTTTTTTTTTATTTATTTGACATTTTTACAATTCTTTATAACATAAATTAAGGATTTTACATTTTTAAAACTAGATGGTATTTTTTTCGCTTACCTCTCCAAAAAAGAGGCCAGCTCTTGTACTTGAAGAGGGAGTTACAATAATTTTATATAATACCTTACATATTCTATTCGTTGTCCATTTGTGTGCTTTTGAAGTGTTCTGTAATATTGTTTATTTTCCAATTATGTGTTTTTGAAGTGTTCATTTAGTTTCTTTTTAAACTCTTTTATATCCTTCATTTCTTTAATTTGTGTAGGGAGGCTATTGAAATTTTTTATCCCTAAGTATAGGTATGTGGAGCACAACGATTTTATTTTTTTATAATTTCCTGTACAGTCTGTGTTGTTTTATAAATTAAAGCCATGCTGCATTATAATGTTGGTACTCTGTATGTATCTTTTAAATATGTCATTTTAATATCACACTCTTAATTATAATATTTCTAATAACTAACAATATGTTGAATATGCATTGAAAAACGTCAGTTTTACAATATTCAAGTACATTAAATTGAGAAATTGTACTTTAAAAACTTTACTAGTGACGGCAGAATTACATCGTAATGAGTTTATTATTAATTTTTTGATATGAATTTTCATAATCAAACAAACAAATAATATGATCTGTCTTGTTTGCCCAGTCTCTGTGACATTTTCGCTTATTTATGCTTTTCCCTTAATTAGTCGCTCTGATAAAATGCCCGTTAACGAAGGCAATTACACGATTGAACTTTTCTCTAGCAAACAATTTGTTTTCAAATTTACTTCTGTTTTCTTTGAATTAATTATCATAATTCATTATCCCGCCTCCCCGTTTCGTTATCAAATAAGAAAACAATCGAGACCTAAATGTAAACACAAACAAAAGTGACGGTGAAATTACAGGGCTGTGCTTCGTTTGAAGGTGAGTCTGCTTCCTCTCTACAAAAGAAAACAATGTTAACGGAGCTATTGATTTCATTAAAAGTTTTGAAGGATTATTAAATACAAATTAAAACTTTCTCTCATTAAAGTTTAAATTTCCTCCGTTCGCTTACATTTGGGAAAGTTTAGCGGGGCCGGCGTTCACTTTGAAATTTAATAACGGCTGGTTTGCAGGCACAACAGTGACACGACTCGCATACTGTATCATAAGCTATTATTATGCTTTGATGTATGTAATAGCTTTTCAGGAAATCACTTTTCAACACCAATTGTCGATTTATTACAAAATTAGACAACTTTTTGACAGATTGATTGTGTAAAGTTTTTCTTAAAAGAACGTTAATTAGTCTTTTGATGTCTTCATCAAAAGATTGATTAGCTTTTGTGCATTTAATCTTGCAGTAAGATGAAAATTGCAAAAAGAAATACACAAAAACTCAGTCCACTTTATTTATTGTTTGGTTTTGCTTCATTTCAGAGGTACAAGAGACAGATACACATAAAGAGGTTTGGTCTTAAATTCTAAGAAATAGTTGATGCATGAAAAATTCATCGGTGTTGTATATTACGTTAATTAAAATAGCTATTTGATTGAAATATGTTGAAGTAAAATACTAATAAAAGTCAAAAAAACTATATGTAATATACATGTAAGTATATGTATAAACATGTACAATTAAAAATTTTCTTTATTAATCCACACTTTTAGATTCTACTACTAATACCCAGCGTTGCCCGGGAATCAGACTTCGGTTTTAGGGAGAGGGCGGCGTGCTTTTGATTTGCATAAGCCCTAAATATTAATAATAGTGACGGTTCAGGAATTTGGGGGATGAGGTCTTATATATTATGAGAACGGGAAGTTTCCCCATTGCTTGGAAGTATGGCTTGCTTAGTGCTTTACTCAAGGGGAACGCCAAGCCACGGTCTGATACAAGGGCGTATTGCCCTATCACGTTCCTTCCGATTTTCGGAAAGGTCCTTGAGACACTGATACGCAACAGGTTAAAAGCTAACCTCTCTCCTGCATGCGATTGTCAGTTCGGGGTAAGTCGCCATGGTGTATTCACATGCATAGGTGCATGAATTTAAGAATAAGAATACAGTAGGAATTTTCTTAGACATGTAACCTAGGATCCTTCGATAACGCTTGGTACAATCAAGAGTTACCTAAATGATAGGGCAGCTATGGTGAGTTGAACCCAACATTGCAGATCGTTGAAATTATTAATGAAACACAAAGTGTCCTTTATACACTTCCACATAAGAGTTTGTTTCTCAGAAAATGTACACAATCGTTTACAATGCAATTATTGCATTGGTGTTGTTACTTCACTAGATACGAAAAATGCAATGTTATATTATTTTAAGAGTTTCTTCGAAAATAACTTATAGGGCCACATTAATAAGATTATTGAGAAATTGCCATTTAAAATATATTTTTGGTTTAATGAATTCAGTGAGCTAAACTCATTTTAAATTGAGGCCACCAAATTTAGACATGTACAGGGTGAATATTATGTTCCAGGCTAGCCGCATATTTGGCCGCCATTTTGGTTAGGCCAATATTTATTAGTTCGTATTTGGTAGTTGTAGAAAGTAGTTAATTACAATTTATTATAGAGCATCAGTAATTAAAACATTTTATCTAAATAATAATGGCAATGCTGTAACCTTTGATGGTGATCGCTATCGTCATATGTTGGAAAACTTCTTGGTGGCCCAATTAGGTCGATTGACCCTGCAACATATGTGGTTTCAACAGGACGATGCCACCTCATACATAGCCCAAGCTAAGCTTGAAATTTTGCGAGAAATTTTTCTCGGCCGTATAATGTTATGAAAAATATGATTAAAGGAGCACGGATTTGTACCGCTGCCAGAGGTGGCCATTTGGCCGATGTCATATTCCATACATAATTGTAATAAACCGATAATTGATAAATAAAAACCAAATTAAAAAAATGTGTTTCATTTTCTAATTATTCAAAATCAACATTAGCCTGGAACATAATATTTAACCCGTAAAAATGCCGTATAAGAAGATTTATAATAAAAAATCTATTTGATTACATTTATATATTTTTATTTGATTATAAACTTAAATCTTTGTTTAATGTAATGATTTATTAAATTTATTTATATCGTTATGATAATTTGGACTATATTGACCGTATGATATTTAATTTTACTTTGGAATATTCAATTCTCTTTTCATAATTTCCAATTTTTAAAGTGTTGCTTCAGTTTAAGGAATAAAACTTTTGATTTATTATGTAAATTTTATTTTTAGGAATTTTTTTTATAATTTATATCTTAATAATAGTGTAGTTTCAAAGCTCATAAGTATTATACTTACATTTTTTTTAAATAACTCTTTTTTTTAATTACTAGGACAACTATATGCCAAATACCATTATGTGTTAATTATTGGGACAAATATATGCTTCAATACCAATTACAAAACCTAAATGATACCACACGTCTATAGAATTAGAATTTATTAAGTGTATAGCTAAGATCTTTCCAAAGATACTAATACTAAATTAATACACCAAAGCAAATTAATGTAAGAATAAAAAATATATTAGCTACTGGGACACCTAACATATATTATTGCATTATATGAGAATAAATCTGATATTAATTTTAATAAACTTTTATAATTAGGAGAACACATTCTTATTGTGAAGTTGTAATTATTCAGAACAGACGGTCTGTGATATGTTAAATATGAATTAAATATATTAATTAGAAATATATACATATAAAATCAATTTTATCGAAAAATATTGTTGTTGCGCCACCGCACCTTCCACAGTTAGGAAAGAGATTCAGGTTCGAATCCCGGTGGCGCAACAACAATATTTTTCGATAAAGTTGATTTTATATGTATATCTTTCTAATTAATATATTTAACATTTATTACCATTAAGTATGTATATTTTAAAACTTGGTTTGATTGATTTTTCTCCTAAATATATTTTTAATTTGTGATTTCACAGACCACAGACATGAACTAACGCAAATTTCTTGTCCCAATATTTTCATTTCAGTGTCATTCACGTGATCACTTTGGTACCACATACACAATTAATGAGCCTCCCCAACTTTTTTTAAAAATATGATTAGATTAGAACGAAAATTTAAACGCTGACAATATAATATGCACTTTTGTAAAAAATACGTCATGTTTACACAAAGATTTAAAGTAAATTATTTTACTGTTACATAAATATGTTATAAACTATCGAATTTATGTTTCTACAACGAATGTGTGTAAAATGCCTCTTGTCCAGCAACTAATGTTCCAAACCCCTCTCTTATATGTATACTTTGTTTCATGTCTATTCATTTACTGGTCTGCAGATGTTTTAATTTTTAAATTTCCAGTTTATTTATAGTTACTACTTACGCTTATATCCGAGTATCTAACATAACTTATAATATAGAAAGGAGCTGTATTTACTATCCAAACCATGTTGTGGAATGAATCACATCTTACATCATTCGTAGACACGTTATCTTGGCAATACACCAGAGCACCTGCTAACCGCTCGGAAGAGTTTTATTGTTTTAATCTCACAAGAATCTCACAAGCGGCTAAGAATTATTTATCTAGAAATACAAACATATTTGGCTTGGATCACTGAAAAATAGTTTATATAAATAAAATGTGACATTTCGCTGTCTATATACATACTAGTATTTTACCCACCTAACTGACTTACCATCATACCGTTTCACCGCAGGGGTAGACAGAGAGGACAGAGCGCCACACTATTTTGTCCTTACACACAATTCTCACGTCATCTACATTCACACGTCTTCTCATACAAGCTCGCCGATTGTTTATTTATATATTCTTAATATAGTGAATACATAAGTATTTTATATATGCTGTAATATAATCAAGATCAAAATCGTTTATTTTACTACAACTTATCTTTCACATATTTCCTTAGTTTCATTTAGAATCTATATAGTTTTCTCCTCCTTTCTTATGTTTTCTGGCATTTCATTAAACATTTTCATCCCACTGTTGGTACACCATCGATTTCTGAGATTTAACCTTCTTCCTGAATGGCAGTCTCGGTCTATCTTTTCCTTTTGTATAATGTTTGTGCTCATGTTGATTTGCATCAATTTTTCGTATAAATTCTGCCGATATTTTTTTAGTGAGGATTTTATAAATAAATACCATTCCATTGAAATATATTTTCTGCTTCAATATATAGTATATCTCTTTTTTCTAATTAGGTATTATTCTAAAAGCTTTATTTTGCAACACTGACAATTGTTGCATTTCTTCTTCATTAGCCAAAAACAAAATGCTGCTGCAGTATTTGATGTGAGGAATAATAAAAGACTTGTATACTATTTTACAAAACTCAGTACTTATGAATCTTTTGATCCTTACCAGAAGTAAGATTTTTTTTAGCAATCTTTTCATTCACGTGTCCTGTATTTTGAGATAAATTCAATTTTGAGACACCCAAATATTTTATTTCCGTCACTCCTTTCAGAATTTCACCATATATGATAATTGCTGATGTGATTGCTATTATTTTATTTACAATGTTCATGAATTTAGTTTTGTTTACATTAAGTTACAGTTTTTTTCTTTCTTCAATATTGCTATATTATTTAAGTCACAGTTTAACTCATTCAGTATAGTTGCATTATTGTCTCCCGCGATGTATATGAGTGCATCGTCTGCAAATAATCTTATTTTGTAATGTTTTTGTATTTTTATGTTGAGGCTTCTAACAGGACCGTTCATCCAATATTTGGTTTACCTGGTCATCAACAATTACATCATATAACTTTCTTGCCATTTTCTCCTCATTTATCACCAAACCACCTAAGTGATCCTTTCTTAATTTTATTCATTTGACTAAAATCAGCCTTACATTCTTTCCTTATTTCTTCGTTCTTTACTCTATCATAAATAGTTTTATGATGCGTAAAACGTAAAAAATGATCGAATAACATCGAACAAGTTGTCAGGCAAAATTGGAAGTAATATGCAAGATACAAAGAGCTGTGGAAAGAAAAAACTATATAAAATCGTATTTAATATTTAACATAGATCTAAAGAAGAAGATTAAATAATGAAAAAATTACTTAAGGGTCACTTTAAATGCACAATAATGAAACTTTCGTAGCTTTAATGTCAGGGTTATCGCAACACGCCCGAATTGAACTGATAAAAGATTACCATGTGGTCTTTCATTGTAAATGTCAAAATAATCTTCATAATGCTAAATATATTTTGAAAGGTGGGTGCTTATAAAGGTGGGTGGATGCTAAAAAATCACAGCCTCAAAAAACCTATTAAACTATGTTTGAAAACATTTTTTTTCTAATATACCTAATCTCTTTGTAGCTATGCACACTTTTTCGCGCGATACGTTAAATCTGATACTCCAGTTTTCTAGAAGAATTTGTCAAGATCTTCAAAATACTACTTCAACCTTGTACAAGTTGTTTTCTAAAATTCTCTCAAAGCAAATAAAAATTGCACTAGATGAGAACCAACGACGAGAACAAACCGGATTCAAGAGAGGTTTCAGCACTATGGATCATATACAGGTAGTTCGATAATAAAAAATGCCACTGTGTATCGGATTCATAGACTATAAAAAGGAATTCGATTCTATAAAAATGTATTTATAGTAAATACCATTAGCATGCACGTTAAAGCCTAGAGCCTAAAGGGCGATTCAACGTATGTAAATGTAAATGTATTCAGCAATGTAAGCAAAAACGCAACCGGGTTCATTAATCTTCATTAGATTCGTAGTTTATTTATCGAGAAAGGTGTCGGAAAAAATGATACAATATCAACTAAAATATTTACTATTAAGGAGAACACATTCTTATTGTGAAGTTGTAATTATTCAAAACATAGTTCTGTGATAATTTTTTTTAAATGCAAATTAAATGTATTAATTAGTTTGATCGAAAAATATTGGTGCTGCTACCGGGATTCGAACCTGGATCTCTTCCAATCCGGGGAAAATGTATTAACCGATTATGCTACACCGATCTTATAACACCAATCGATTATCCTATCGGATTACTCAAAGGTATTTGAGATTCCGTAAAAATAAAGAAGATGTCTTTCAAATAATGGAACGATATATGTGTCAATTTGAAAAGCGTAACGTAACATAAGTTCGAAAATTTTTCATAATGGATAATGAACGCAACAGTTCTTATTTTTGGTTTATTGGGCTGCCTGCCTGCACACATACAATATCTGCATCGAATAACAAGTCAATATTCATTTTATCGAATTTGATCAACTAAAAATTAAAAGGTCAGCCGGATGTCAGCTGTGTTAAAGCAAGACATAGATATATTTTAGTGTTGTTTGTCGACATTTTAATAAGATTTGCCTATGTAAATAATAAAAAGAAAAGTTTGTTAAAACGTCATATCGTTACGTATTAATTTCATTCGCCCTACTGCTGTATGACTCAATAGTATCCTACTTAATACTTTATGTTTTCGATAGCTACCTGGCCGTCATGAGATCACCCACCCTATTCAGCTATTCTATGAATTTTACAGTATTTTTGGACATTTGTGTCAATATGACTAAGCTGGTAAAACGTATTCCCGCTCCTTGGTAGCTAAATAGTGTAAAATATTACATGATTAATAAAAAAGATGTGGGCAATTTTATTTGTAATGGTTTCTCCTTAAAAGGGTGCACTTTAATCGACCTCTGATTCATGGTAATATCCATTTATTGTTATACACGTGGGGCTGACATCAACGTCGAGGGGAAAAATGATCCAGAAATTTTTTGTATGGGTGGAAAATATAAATGTTCTCATTATAATTGTTCGATCTGAAACCTGATAAAGTTTTAAAAAAAAACGAAATAAATAAAGTAATATAACTATTGTGACGTTACGAAAGTAAAGTCGCTAATTTATTTTGAATGGGTGGCATTCTTTTTTTGTACTATGGTATCACAGATATTACACCTTTATATTATAAGATATTGCAAGATGGCGAATATTCGACGTTTCCGGATAGAACAAGCAAGACAGGCGGTCAGCAAGGGCCATGCGCTCTGTATTGTTATAAAATAACGTAAAATACTGAATAACCCAGCTTTATGTAATGGTTAAATATAATTAAATATAAATACGAATGCACTTATGTGAGAAATATTCGTGCCTAATCTGCATTGTGAAATTCTTTTTGTTCTAGGAAACGGAGAGTTTACCTTTATTTTTAACAATGACGTTAATTTAAAATGCATCTTTTTACTGATAGTGTATTTATGATGGAGATATTCTTGGCAATGTCATTCTTCGACGGAAATGAATTTGATGATGGAGTGTCTTTTTGCATCACGGATAGCGTATGATCACATGCTATAATTTGGATGTAGATACTTTGGTTAAGGCTACTACCATAATTTATATTACAGTACCAAGCCTGGATGAAATAAATACAGGAAAGTAGAGTTACTGCTTCTCAGTTTTAATAATAATGACACACGACATGTGTATTTTGCCTTAATCTAGAAATATTTTGTCTTTCATTGTATATTATTGTTCCACGCAATTATTATTAATTTGCTTTATGATGCAATTAGTTTAGATTATTCCCTAATCCAAGGTTTACTTTATTACCTAAAAAAATCTCACTCATCATAAAAAAGGAAAAGATAAACTAAAACTGCCATTCAGGGAGAAGACCTAATCTCAGAAATCGATGATGTATCTACAGTGCGATAAACATTTTTAATGAAATGCCAGAAAAAATAATAATGGAGGAGAAACTACATAGATTCAAAATGAAACTAAGCAAATATATCAAAGATATGTTGTAGTAAAAGAAACGATTTGATCTTGTTTATATTACAGCATATATAAAATACTTATGTATGCACTATATTAAGAATAAATAAATAAACTATCGGCCAATAAGCCTACTGATTATTTAAAATTTATATTATATCTTCTAATACTAAAAAAAAGGTTTCTCTTTAGAGCCCTGTGCAAAACATTCGCATCCCCCTTCCCCCTGATATGTTTTATACACCAATTATTTTTTCTGTTGCGCTCTAGGGTCTTGAAGTTCTCTTTACCATATCCCCCTGCCTGCACCCAACTGTTCATACTATTAAATATTTTAGGGCCTGCGCAAAACATAGACACCCCCACTCCTCTTAAATGCGTGTTTAAAATTACAATTTAATCTGAATCCCGGGTAACGCCGGATACTGATCGCTAGTATGTATATAACACGGCAGTGTGATAATATTCAGAAAATGATTTTAAACAAATATACTCGTATATAAATCGTTATAAACAGTCACATAAAAAATTACACTATTAAGCTCATTATACCGGGAAAATTTTGTTAGAATTTGTAACTTTACAAGGATACAAAAAATTTAAAGGAATCACTATTGTGTAAAATAATCGAATACATTTAGTACTCTCATATGTGCACTATTTTATGTGTAAACATCACGCATGCGTTGTGTGTACAGTCCACTGAGAAGGAAAATTTAAAAGATAGGTTGTTAAAAACGGTTGCCAGATTGTAGATACTAGGTATATATTTTTTAATTCAATTTTTTAGGTAGATGGGTAGAATTCACAAAGAAGCTCTGCCTACCGAGACGTAAAGCAACATATTTTAATTTCGTAATGTGAGTGTTGTGGCTTTCCGAAGACGTATATTTCTAAAAGGTGTTAAAACGTATGATTGATGTTAATGGGTAGGTACTGAAAAAAAAATAGTCGCCGCGGTAACAACTATGACGTATTAAAAAAAAATTATTAGCGTGTCCACACACATTAAAAAATATCTCCACATTATATTACGATTATTATTAAAACACCAATTATAGGTAATAGAATATCTTATACTGTAAAGAACTGAATGAATCTTAATACGCCTGCCGACAATCAATTGGCCAAGACTCACAGATGGCGTCGATTGAAATAGAAAAATCACTCCCCGGAGTAAATCAATGCTAAGGAGCTCCGGAGGAGTGTAGCCCATCCATCTGCCGAGCGTTGAGTAATGGTCGGTACCTAACCTGCGCACGCAGCCATCACAACGTGCACCATCACTCATGAGCTTAATAGACAGCTCAAAATTATGAAGTTATTTCGTTTATTTCAGCTCGGAGGAAAAAAAATCCATTTTAGTACATTTTTAATTATTGCCTCCTATATCATTAATTAAAACAAACATTTATTAGGAGAACACATTATTATTGTGAAGTTGTAATTATAATGTGTTCTCCTAATAATAAAGTTGTATCAATGTGTCCAAAATTTCATAAAAATGAACTGATAATTCTGGCGTCTGCTATCAGATTACACAAAGGTATTTGAGATTCCGTAAAAATAAGATAGATGGCTCTTTCAAATAATGGAACGATTAAATGTATTTATATCAAAAAGGTAACATATAGGTTTGAAAATTTGTCGCTAAAAATATCGTCGCTGTAGCAAGTTAGATAATGCACCTTTCCCGGTTTGGAAAGAGATCCAGGTTCAAATCCCGGTGGCGCAACAACAATATTTTTCGATAAAATTGATTTTATATGTATATCTTTCTAATTCATATATTTAATTCATATTACTAACATTTATGTTTATATTTAAGATATACGGAAAACATATTATGATACAGGTGATCGTATCGAGGGAACTTATGGACCTACACTAGATAATTGAACTTACAGAATAAAAATGAATCATGAGCTCAAATATTTTATTGAGCAAGAAACTATAATTCTAAGATTAAGTAGGAGACTGCGATGGGCTGGCTATGTTGAAGGGATACCCGATTACAAAACGCCTTAAACTATGGCCTAATGGAGGCAGGGTGAGGAGTGGACGGGAGAGTCCGGGAGCTGGCGAAAAATGACCAGGGATAGGAGTCAGTGGAGAGCACTTGTGAGGGAAACCAAATCCCACCCTGGGATGTAGTGCTGTGAAAGAAGAACAAGACAGGTGTTTATGTCGAAGAACAACTTTGTAGACCCAAAACTAATAAAATACACGATCTCCAATATTGGCAAAGGTTGAAATAAATAGTGCACACACATTCACCGCACGGTACTTCCCGCATCCCACAACCATGGACCATACCCGCAAACTGAAAGTGCTTACCTCATAAGTGCTAAATTCAACCAGTAACAGATTACCGGTTTCTGCAAGCTCTCCTAATCTAGACAATCCTTTTCGTCTAGACAGTAATCTCATCAAATTTACCGTCGAGCTTTCTCTGGCAAGGCTTTTCTCACCTGCGGTCACCCGCTGATGTCACCCCTCAGCATCGTTTACCCCCTCAGGCCCCACCACTCAGCAACCACCAAATGACCTTGTGAAAAATCATACCAGGAGTGTCTACGGCCTCGTTCGCCGATATCAAATCTTTTGTCTTCAACATACCACTATCATCAGCACACTAATACTACGAAACATCCTCATTTTAGTGCATACATGGACGTACCTACTTATGTTTAAGTGAGCAAAATATATTCTAAATAGCGATCATCAGAAGTCCATTTCAAATATTTTAAACTTGAAACATGTAACTTGCAGAACTGACCTAAAAATATATTGATATGTAAAATAAATAATAGACTTAAATGATATAATTTCAATCAAATAAAAATAACAAAACAGTTTTTATTTTGTATAACGATTTTATTTTTTACTTTTTATAACGACCAGACTGAAGAAATTGCACAAATATTTTTTTATAAATAGTTAGTTTCTATAACATCAGAATAACAAAATAAATACCGTACCTAAACAAATTATTTTATTTTAGATTGATTTAGTTGAATAGAAAAAAAAACATATTATATTGTAGTACTTTTTGATAGATCATGGCTCGAATTAGAAAAAACTAACAATGTTACTCTCACGCTTTATTATTTGGTTAATATTGTTAATAAATTTACAGAAAATTTCGAGACCTATAGTGGCTTCGCGGCCCGTGGTGGCCGCTGCGCGGCTAGAGAATCGGTGGAATCTGTATTTCAATGCAGAAATCCCTTAATATGCTTTAACAATGCACCATATAGTGTACTTGTATTTAAATCCATTAATAAAAAATAAAGTATTAGTAAAATAATACATACTATATACATATTTACACTTAGAGTTATATTAAATTGATATTATTATCGTCAAAATATTATTAAAAGCAGAATACAGTGACCTTAAAAATTAAAAAAAATTAACTTAAAATCTCAAGTGAATACGATATTTTGTATAAAACTATTTTCAACAGCAACGCTCAAATGATCGAGTAATATTCGAGAATTATTCACAGAAGTCTTTGATACACATTAGACTGCGCAAAATGAAAACATCCCTTTTACGGCCCAGCGCCGACTATATCCGTCGCAAAAAACTTTCCACAATGGCCAGCGACGTATTAATCCACCGCAACGTAATCTATTTATCTGACACGTCTTGTACAGTGTGTCGCAGTCTTTTTCATTTTGGTTCATTCGCTGCACCAGCGCAACGAGCGGGAATTGGTCCTTGAGAATTTAGTCGCTATGTGAAATTCTCCCTGGAAAATTGATATCCCGACGAGGTGTCATAAACTGGCCACCACGTAGCCCTGACTTGACAACAATGGATTTTTCCAATTGGGTTACTTTAAATCAAAATTATACAGTAACAATATCCCTCTCTGGATCAATTAAAATAAAATATCTGAGAAGAAAATAAGTGTCGAGCAGTTCTCAAAACTTTTGCCATCCGTTTAGAAGAGTGTCAGTGAAATAACGGATCACATTTAGGAAACATAATTTTTAAGGAATAAATTTCCAGGGACTCTACTTAAATGCAAAATATATATTTTTTTTACTATACCCATTCATTATTTTATTACATAATTTTTATTATAAAAAAGACTTTAGGGACACCTTGTATTTTATCTTTGATTTGAATAGCAATACCCACCGTAGACCTTACCAAATGGATCCAATGGATACAATGTATGGATACAATAGTACAACATTTTAATAGATTGATGTTAGTTTTGTCTTGAAAGAGTATGAAATATATATAAAATACTTCAAAATTCAATCTGGAAAATCAAAGCAGCAAAGGAATGATCTTAAAATGATTAGAATAAACAAAAAATTGTGAATATTTAGTTATGCTATATTTTTCTATACAATAAACAAATTAAAATCGAATTATTGTACATAAGTAGGTAACTAACCAACTTAACTAATTTACCATCACGCCGTTTCCCGCGGGAGTAGGCAGAACGGATAGAGCGTCACACTCTTCTGTCCTGACACACAGTTTTCGCCTCATCCACATTCATTCATCTTCTCATACAAGCTCATCGATTATTAAAGCTTCTAACAGAACCACCATCCAGGCTTACCTGTTCGTGCCAAGTCTTTCGCGGTGGTCCTCTATTACGTCATATATCTTCTTTACCATTCTCTCCTCATTTATTCGTTTTATATGACCGAACCACTTCAGCGATCCTTTCTTAATCTTACTCACTATACTAAGATCGGCATTACATTCTTTCCTTATTTTTTCTTTCTTTACTCTGTCATAAATGGATCTGCCAGACATATATCAGGGTGTCAATGATTAATGCACACTCGTGTATATTTCATCACAACAGATGTGTAAATTGGTGCAAATTTTAATTTAAAAAAAAAAAGATTTTACAATGAAAAATGTATTAGTGCTTTTTTTTACATTTCTATGCTCTAAATAGTGACAGCACTAGAACACTTGTATACACGCGATGTTTAAAATATTATTCTTGTGATCTCATTCAATAATGTAAACTGTTTTACACAGTTACATTAAACACAACTTACATTAAGTTACACATATGGAATTGGCAAACGAAAATTGATAGTATATTAAATGCAGTGGAAATGCGGTCGCTCAGATGCAAATGTAGAAAATCTACATACAATAGAGTGAAAAATGAACAAATTAGGAGGCAAATTGGAATCAGCCCTATAGATGTTTCAACAATTGAAGACGTATAAAAGTGAATGAGACAAAAGTTTATTTTAAGAGAGAAGTGTGTGGCATTCTATATTCTCTACCTATCTATCCTTATGGGGAAACGGTGGGATGGTAAGTTAACTTATTGCAGGAAAACACAATTAATTCAGTCTTCAATTAGACCTGAGCGATCACATTTTCACTGCATTCAGTCTACTTTTGTTTCTCTTCTGCCAGCTCCAGGACTCACTTCCATACATCAGTGTCGGTACCAGGACTCCATTTTATACAACTAGTTTTGCCTCGGTTGACAAATTCCCATTAGCTATAATTCCATTCACTGCGCCATTCACTTTGGTTCCTGCAGTCACCCTTCTCAGCCTTTCCGTTTCCATCAAACATACTTCCCAAATACATAAATTCATCTACTTGTTCCAAACATTTATTACCTACAAGTATTTTGCACGGTGTCTTGCTTTCTTCCTTCGCGAATACCATCACTTTCGACATCGACATTTATAATATATAATATATAATTATTATTTATTGAATATAATTATGAAACTTAGTTTGTTTTCTTAGCGGAAAGCGTACTTTTGATCCAACACCAGCGCTTATTTTATATTGAGATCATTTCATTTAATCTCATTTTTTATATATTTAGACTTGCCCACGTATGTTTACAATTCGTACCTTTATGTCGTTGAAACATGCCCCCGGAAAATAAACGTCTCCGCGTTGCACCTCACCACTAAAACAGTGGAAATAATATGGCGGTGCAGAGAATAACATGAAAGGGCGCGTATACTTTATGCAGGAAATGCGATACTTAGCGGCCATTAGTGTAACAGAAATGGGAAAAGTTGCTCCCCAAACTGCCGCCGTCCAATGAATCCGCACGTTGGTGTTGCTACGAACCAACTTTTCCAAGTAAAAGGTCTCGTTTTAAAGCGCCAGTTTAAACTGTCGTTAATGTTAATCGATATTTCACAATCTGATTTTTTTAGAATGGTTAGATATATCTCGGCATTTTAGAATGGTTAGATATATCTCGGCATTTTAAAATGGTTAGATATATCTCGGCATTTTAGAATGGTTAGATATATCTCGGCATTTTAAAATGGTTAGATATATCTCTGCATTTTAAAAGGAGTTACAAATATATTGATTATCACAATTTCTTTAAACATTATAAAAAAATATATTAAAAAAACTGTTGTGTTATTTATTATTCTTATTCTTCCTTCACTTCTTTCCGACATTATTTTGCTTTCTCTCTCTGCAACATCACTGTACATATTATTTTATTTTTTAAATATTGATAAATATATGAAGTGCGGCCATCTTGGATGATATAAAGTGTCATAAATAGTATCTAATAATATTTTAATTTATTTTAATATACCATTTGTTGCTTAAAAAGATAAACAACGCATATGTAATCGTAACTCAAATCTGACCAAAATAATATTTTCAGTTTTCTTAACTTGCAGGAGAACCGGCGGATCGTATAACCACGTGGAGTCATGTGTAACAATCTTGAAATGTTCATTCTTTCTACGCCAATAGCGCCTTTGTTGACTTTCTTACCTGATTCATTAATTATTATAAATACTTACATGTTGATCCGATCAGATTCGTTTTCGTGTGCAAAAAATACGCAACGAAAGCTTTCAGCATAGTATAGGAACAGTATTTTATTCTAAATATGAATTTAATATATTAATTATAAAGATATACATATAAAATCAATTTTATCGAAAAATATTGTTGTTGCGCCACCGGGATTCGAACCTGGATCTCTTTCCTAACCGGAGAAGGTGCTTTATCCAACTAAGCTACAGCGATATTATTTTTTAGCAACAATTTTCGACCATATATGTTACCTTTTTGATATTAATACATTTAATCGTTCCATCATTTGACAGAGCCATCTACCTTATTTTCACAATAAGAATGTGTTCTCCTAAAAAAAAAGTATTTTATTCCACTGAGTTTTAGATTTTTTTTGTATTACCAGCTAAAATAAGTTACAAACTGAAACAACAAAAGGAGAAGCGATGTACACTATTTTATAGGCTTCATTATGTTTAATACTGTAACATTAGCAGGAGTGGGGCTTAGCCGTAAATAGTCCTAGTTATAGTGAGATGCTGTATGTTATAGCAAATGTTGAAGACCACGGACGAAGGGCATTTAGTTGTTGCATGCAATAGTTTAAAGTATTTGAGTATCGTCCGTATAGTCCTGACCTGGTGCCTTCATACTAAGATATGTTTCACATATTATTCGTAATTTTTTTGACGTTTCACCTCAATAGATTGTCATTTCATGTAGAATAATTAAAGATGAAAGCATATAATGTGAAGTATTAAACACTTATGGTTTATTGTTAATGTTCGTAGAGTTAACTGTATATCGTTTTTGGCAGATCTGTATTTTGAATGCATATCCATTGTTAGAGAAAAATTATAATGAAGTCATCGTATGCTTATATATACTACATATTTCATACTAGTATGGGCATTTGAATATTGTTGTCAACATTGATATGATTACAAATGTATATTTTCTTTTCATATTCCAAATTGATTATTTTTTTATATTTTCCACATACCAGTCTATCTTTTTTTTTATCATATGTTCTGTAAATTTAAGAAAGGCAAATTATTGGTCTGTACGAAAATTTCGAATCGGATTCTTTTTTGGTTTTAGAACGATGATTTCCGATTTTCACGAGGAGATATTTACAGATTCATTTAGGTATACTTATATAATATTTATTAACTGGAAGATGTAAGAGAAAGTCTCGTCAATATATTTTCTATACAGAATATCCCATATTCTCAGTGCTGAGTGTGTACGTTTTTTTAGATAAACAATTCTCATTGAAGGAATCATCATATTTATATTATATATATATATATATATAATATTCTTATTTCTCAAGCCGCATTCATCAGTTTATTGCTTTACTTTGAATATGGCAATAATACAATATTTTTTCTAATCTAATGTAATGTATTTGCGATTGGAATGGGGTAATATCGTAATATAATATTTTTTGTGAATTCATTCGACGAGAAAGGGAATTCGTGCAAAAGTATCAGGTGTTCACAATTTTTTTTTTTGTGTTCAAGTAATATTTAATTAGAATTATTGTTTTTAATTAATTAAGACTCAAACTATGTATTGTACAAGTGTCGAAAATTTTGAGGATGTGGGAATATGGTAAAATTGATTTATCCTAATTAACACAGTTGTTATTTTTAATGCTGTATAACTATCATCAAAATTGTTCTCATTATGCATTCACTCGGATACAAAATCCGCGTTGGAATCGCCTCTTTATGTCGAGCGGAATAAATAGCTGTGTGTCGGAAGATGAGATCAAAAGATCGAGGAACGTTGACCCGGCTATTCAGATTTGGTCATTAAACTTTGCAACATGATTTTCCAGCAACGTTTCGATATTTAATGGCAGCACTAAAATATCCAGATATATCATCATATATCAAATAAGTTTTTTACAAATTTTTCAAGCAACTTTTGTGTTTTTTTAATTTTCACAACTAAACTCTGTACCTACTACACACATGTTGTCTTATTATCACAACTATAGTTTCGAGAGGTGCAGTCGCCCTCATACTGGTAACTAAACTAAATACAGTATTGTAGTCTATTCAGGTAATGGGGCGGGTCTTGGGAAGAGAGGGGAGATTTCGGTCGTTAACGGGAATATGGATAGTAAAGGTGAAGTGTTAGGAAATGTGTGAAGTGCAATGTTTAATTGTAAAAATAAAAATAATCATGTTACACCACAAAGTAACCGCCATGCCAATTAATAATTTTAGTGTTTTTTAAGCAACCTACAAACAAGAATGATCTTAGGAATATAGGTGGTTAATTTATGGGTTGCTAATCTAGCGCAGGAGAGACCTTATGCCAACCTATTTAAGATTATTCTCAAATTTCGTTCAACGGGCTCGTTAGCCATGGTTTCGAATTAGTAATGTTTCATTACAATGTTTAAAATACGTCCTGGTGGTATTTTATGCGCGTTAATTGGATAGATTAGGTTACTTATAGTAAAATATTTAGGGATTACTCATTCATGATTTACCAGTTTGATATGCGCACCTGAGCGAAGCTGCGTGACAGTACAATGCCCGTTTGAAGGGCGGCCGAGCTGTTGTAGCCAGCGGAGTTAGCTCAACAATATTTTTTGAATATGCAATTTAATAATAATTTTAATTTTTTTTCTATTTATATGTAAGGTTTTTTTTGCAGATTCTTTCTAACGATCCATTTGACGCCAGGCGGTGTCTGCGATGAACTGTCTGCAGTCAGGCTTTGGCTATGAAACGTATCCGTGAGTATCGCGTTACTGTCGGAACAATCCATTACACATTTAAGTCGTTTTCGCATTATTTGATTGGCGTTATTGTATATTTGTTAAAATTCTTTATTTTCTGAATAAAAATTTTTTTATTGCAACACGATTCCCGTATCAATATGTACAATTTATTTGGAACGAATAATTCAAATCTGTTCTTGATTCAATAATTCTAACGAACTATTAAATGATGAATGCATATAATTTGATACTAATACTTTTTAAACACTCTTTTGTCTTCACACAGAAAGCGGAGACTGCGTTATTAACATATTCAATGATAGATTGATTAAATCAATTTTTATTGATCAAAAAAATTAACGATTTTGAATTGTTTTGAGCTTCATTTAATTAAAATATTACAGAAACCTATCGAATGTAGCACTGCTTTTACGACTTTGGTCTGTAATCGTTAATGGCAAATATTTGTGTTAGAAGCACACATGCTTGTCACGTTTTAGATTTATATTCAACTTTACATGTTATTACATGTATGTACATACATATAGCAAATGTGTTATTGGAAATTTTGTACATATACGAAGTTCATTCGTCATTCAAAATGGAATGATGCAGGAATGTGGCAAAAATTGATATTGTTAACGTATTAGAAGCATTATCAACTTTTAGTTAGGTGATATAACATATCATTCCCTTTGATACTCGGTTGTTCAAATTTAGTCGACAAATTTTTTAACAACTTTTTCAGGCAACGATTTGATATTTAACAATAGCCACGCAGAGGCCATTATAGCCACCTACCGATTCTAACAGCAGGCTACCGCTTATTTTTCTTGATAATAAATTATGTTTTCTAAATCGGTTTTACCTAAATACAGATCGTGGCTGCACAGCAGCTGTTAAAAACCGCATAGTCTGATAGAAATGACTTATACTTTCATGATACTAAATTAAGTTTACCATATTTAAATATAGGTCTTACGGAAACCTACTTTTGGTTTCGCACTGGCCATTAATTTTATCAGTTCATAAATTCGTCTACCTATTCATTCAATTTTTTTTGGGGTGTATGAATATTTTTTTATTGCTTTCGAAAAAAAATTACATTAAGAAATCTGGGGAGGATAATTAATAGAAACGAGTCCATCCATATCATTTCTTGTTTATTTATAATGCCTTTTGTTACGATTACGTCGATTACGATACGATTCGTTCAAAATGACAACTCTTCTAATTATTTTGTTGTTTATATAAAAAGTCTGCATAAAAGCTGTTAAATTTTTATCCGAGATTATCAATCACAATGTAAACTGAGCTTAAACTACCGGCGAATAGCCAGTCACAAGACGGAAACACTTTGCGCGCTACATTTATTCCGATTAGCTTTATTTTTATATTCTCCGGGGCAGATAGTGCACCACGCTTGCACCGCTCTGGCACCTCCCTCGCACACCAATTTATATTTATATGTTTATTTGTTGTTTCAATATGCACATCTTTCCAAAGTACTGAAACAATTTTGTTAAAATATTATAGGAAATATTTGTGTATCGCACAGAATTGCAAGGTCGCAGCAAAGGCGCCATATAATTGATATGATAAGACACGTGTCAGTAATTTATAGGTGTAATCATCGGCGTGACGCCAAAACACCCATGGAATTGATTTCAGGAAAATAAAGACTATTATTCTTAATAAAACATTACGCGGCGGCCTGTTGCTGAGTAGGTACTTGCAAATATGACTGTATGTATTGTTATGTATCTGAATAAAAACAGGGTATTCTGCAGGGGGGAAGTCATTTTCGATTATGCCCTGTCGCCGTAGTGTACCGATATTGAACATCTTTTGTGTTTCATTTATTTTGACCTAATAATCATCATCATCTTCATCGCCGGTTGAGAGAAGCTGAGATCAGCGAACCACCCTTGTCTACATTCTTGTTTCCTGTATGGAATGTGTGACTATAGTACGTTGTAGATATGATAATATTTACCTGGCGTACCTTGTCTGAGATTATATTATTAATGCCGTCGTAAATACTAGAGGTACGAAATAAAAATTGAAACATCGCAATATATTATCATCTAAATAAATAAATCACCATAATTAATTATCATTTCTTGGTTTATTCATTTGTTTTTTACGCCTGTCTGCAGTATTGACCTTCGATGATCTCAGAACCGATGCCTGTCTACAATATTGACCTTCGATGATCTCAGAACCGATGCCTGTCTGCAATATTGACCTTCGATGATCTCAGAACCGACGCCTGTCTGCAGTATTGACCTTCGATGATCTTAGAACCGACGCCTGTCTGCAGTATTGACCTTCGATGATCTCAGAACCGATGCCTGTCTGCAATATTGACCTTCGATGATCTCAGAACCGACGCCTGTCTGCAGTATTGACCTTCGATGATCTTAGAACCGACGCCTGTCTGCAGTATTGACCTTCGATGATCTTAGAACCGACGCCTGTCTGCAGTATTGACCTTCGATGATCTCAGAAGCGACGCCTGTCTGCAATATTGACCTTCGATGATCTCAGAACCGACGCCTGTCTGCAGTATTGACCTTCGATGATCTCAGAACCGACGCTTGTCTGCAGTATTGACCTTCGATGATCTTAGAACCGACGCACGTCTGTACTTCTGTGCGATAGTTAAATAAATATTGTTCATTCTCTTAAATTTTCAATTTGCAGCATAACTTTAATATTCATATTTTACTTTCAAATATATTTAATTTCTTAACTAAAAAAACGCCATATTCTGTAACTTATTTATATTTATTTATTCTTAATATAATGAATACATAAGTATTTTTATATATGATCTAATATAAACAAGATCAAAATCTTTCCTTTTTGCTAAAACTTATCTTTCACATATTTGCTTAGTTTCATTTTGAATCTATGTAGTTTCTCTACCTTTCTTATGTTTTCTGACATTTCATTAAAAATCTTCATCGCACTGTATATCATCAATTTCTGAAATTTAGCCTTCTTCCTGAATGGCAGTCTCAGTCTATCTTTTTCTTTTGTACGATGATCGTGTTCGTAATTGCTCTGACTATTTAAACAAAAATTCACGTTATACCTTAATATCATACTAGACATATCTCTCAGGGTCATTAATGACTTATGGATAATCTATACATGAAACATAAATAAACAAATAAATATATATTTATTTGCGGACGCCCTCTTACCCTGTCATTGATTCATTCAATCCCTGATTTTTGAGAAAAAAAGCCACTACCATAGATTTATTTTTAGAATAGCAGCTTTCACCATCCGAAAGAGCGATTGGGTGGAAAGTAATTTTAATAAAAATTAAATGTATCAATTAGATAGATGTACAGGAAAATTACATTTATCGAAAAAATATTTTTCTTGCTACCGGGATTCGAACCTGGATCCTTTACTATCCGGAGAAATGCGTTACATCGATGCAGAAAACCGATTACATCACACCAACATAGTAAGTCTATGACAAATTTTCGAACTTATACGCTGCAGTTATTTATATACAGTTATATATCTATTACTAAAAATTTAATTTAATTTTCCTGTATATATTTCTAATTGATATATATTTTTTTTTAAAATACCACAAAACTATGTTCTGAAAAAACTGCAACATCACAATAATAATGTGTTCTCCTTAATTAATAACGATAATAATTACGAAATTAATTTTATCAAATACATCCTTTTAATAAAATATATAATTTTATGAACCTTGTTTTCTAAATATTTCAGCTGCCAGCATACCAACATGATTGTATCAGGCACGTTTAATTTTTATACATACACAATTAATTGTAATGTGACACTGCTTAAATAAAATTGTAGTAAAACCTTCATTACATTGCTATACTTTTTTTACCAAATTATAAAAACAACTAGCAGAAAAGCAATCGGTGACATTGATTATTTGCTCTATATGGTCCTTCAGGAAGCTATTAGGCTACCAGGATTTCCATATGATCTATTTTTCAATGCGGAAATCATGCATTATGTAGTATCTATATTTCCAGTTAGAAAAAAAAATATTTGTAAAAATATACATATGTACACCTAGAGGTACTTACATTTAAATATTAGTCATCTGTGATATCTATTGCACAATGCATAAATTGATAGAAGTTATGAAATATTAGACATCAGTGGCATATATTACACAATGCGGAAATATTGCGCATAAATATTTATTAATTATTAATTTTTGTTAATCTTTATCCCCATCTAGCGGATTTCTTAAAAAAAATAGATACGTATACGATGAATACGAAAGGCGATATTATATTAGTAAACAACAGACCATTAACAATATAAATCATAAATGTTTTAAAAAAAAGTTAAAAAATATTTCTGTGAATTTATTCTTAAGGCACTAGCTTACTAATTAACTCAAAAATTCAATGTATTTTTCACAGTTCGCTTATTACGGTAATGCCCATTTAACACGACCAAAACGAACGTCAGACATTAAAATGTGCTACCAATTACTATTGAAAGTCATCCGTGGCAAATAATTTGACAGCTCCTCCGTGTATAATGATTTAGTACCACCATCTACCATATTAGTTGTGCACCTAGTAATAGTATCGTCATGTTGTATTACTAAATATAGGAATCTATTCAGTAAATTCCGCGACACTCCCAAAGTTCCAAACAACATGAATATATTATAATAGTATTTGACCCGTCCTAAAACATGGTGGGAAAGGCAAGTAATTGGATATGGTAATAGAAGAAGATGAAGAAGAAAATGCGGTTGATTTTTATGTCACCGGAATTATTATAATCACAAAAAGCGCTTCATCCAAAAACAGGTGACAATAAACACATTAAGCCGATTATTCGGCTCTTGTCATAACCTTCGGCCGAAGTCGAAGCCGAAGCCGAAGTGCATCGTGCTTATAAATTTTAGAACACCGACTAGAAAGTATACAATATAATGCAAATTCTACACCGTTACTTAGTTTTCTGCGGTATGGTGTTGATAATAATTGCAAATATATCCATTAATTAAATAAATAAATAGCAGTTTTCCAGAAATGGTAAACTGAATTTTATGTATTCTTCAATATTAGCAAAATTACTTTGTTGTCTCATTTTATATAAATAATAAGACAAAATTCTTTGTTTAAACCACTATTTATTGATTACTCAAGATGTTTCAATACCTATGGTTTCTTCTTCAGGAAACAATGTATACTGAAATTAAAAATACAAGCATAGATAAAAAACAAAAACGTAAAATAGTGGGTAAATAATTAAGAACTTTATTTTATTCGTAGTTCGAGCGTTATCAGCACTTTTCGGCAGCAAAATACAAAGCTTCGGCTTCTGTCAAACCTTCGACAGATATTAGCCGAAGCCGAATGTGTGGCCGAAGATGGCCGAAGCCTAAGCCGAAACTTCGGTCGGACTTCACATAAAATACCCATTAAGATGTAACTAGGTACAGCGTCAGACAGACATATATTTCTGGGCTTTTGTTATATTAATATTAATTACTGATGATGATAATAGTTGAAAATATTTCTACATAAAAAAATACATTTTTCTTATCTCTATTAATTGTATTTTTAAATTAAATTCATAAGAGATCTATAGGCCATTCTGCCATAGATATTTATCCGACCTCTTTGGCCAATATTTCTAATTCTATTGCAGCGACAAGATTGTTGATGCCATCAGCGACAACAGCCCTGATGATGGACCCTGCAATGGGATCTGAAACGTCGACCGACGTTTTTTTCGCTTTAGAAATGAGTAAATTATCAAAACTATAATAGAGTAATTGTTATATATACCTACATATATATAAATAAATACATGGTATCTTATAGACAGTTCAAGAAGTTATTCGAACTTTTGTGAGTTTTGAGAAATTAACAGCCTGTCTTTTCAAAAATAAACGCTGTACCACACTCAACCTATTTTGATACGTGCAAATTTTGTATACGTGTATACGTATGATAATATAACTACCATATAAGCTGCCAGATTTTTGTTTACGGCTAATTAAAAGTATCTAATTTAACGGAAGACTTTCAATACTAATTTATATTCCTACTTAAAATAACTTTAATCAATTAGTCGCAAACAAAAGTCTATACACATGCCAAATTTCATCATGACAGATTTCGATCTACAAAATCAAAAAAGTTTGAATAACTCCTAAACCGTTGAATTTCAGATAACCTTATTTGACGCTCAATAGGTTGCTAGTGATGTCCCTTAAGGCTCTGTTTGGACTACATAGAGTTCTTTGTTTTACATAAAATTTTCAAAAGACGCCTTAAACTGTGGATGTTAAACAAATATTAGATTATATTAGATATTAATAAATATCTAGATGATAATAAATTAACTTTAATCTCAAACAATGTTATTTTGGTATGAAGATTGACGGTATTTCTATTTTTATGCAGGCCCCAAATCCTACATTCACGAAACGTGGATGCTTTATTTTTTAACAAGCCGACGGCTGCGATCATCGAATCTCCCCATCGTAACGACGAAAGCAAAATACAAAACTGAAACTAGGCAACATAAATAATTTGTCGTCGTAACACGGCGCAGCGCACGAGCGAGCATGCCCGCTGAATATCGAGGGCTGCGTAAATAATGTTCTGCGTCACAGATAATTTGTCCGGATGGCTTAATGATAACAAGCATCTCTATGGGCATGATATTAAGAATTCAATCCAGCCAACAGAATAGTCAAGGTACTCTATACATAGATAGATTATTATACTTTTAAAATCAGCAATATTATCTTTGTGGTTAAGATTCATATTTTTATTTATTATTTTTGTTTTATTAACCACTAAAATGAGTTTAAATACATCTACCGGTTTCGAAAAATACAATTTTCATAACTCCTGTTATGACATCCTGAAGAAGAAAATGGTATTTTTCGAAACCGGTAGATGTATTTTAACACATTTTAGTGGTTAATAAAACAAAGATAATAAATAAAAATATAGATAGATTATTATTATTAATAAATAAAAATACGGCCATGTTATATTTTCAAACTAAGGTTAACGCTTGTGCTATGATAAATAGGACTAAATTGATGACCTGCTGGAACAAGGCTCGAACTCCCGACGACTAGATCACTAGGCGAATATCGTAACCACTAGTCCACAGGCACGCCATTATTATTATCCATAATAATATTACGCTTCCCCAACTACGTGACTTTCTGGGTGTGGCTTCAGTAGTGTCATTATGGCTGAATAGTGTAGGTTAAACGGCCAGGTCTATGAGACGCGACCAGATTAAGATTATTTTTTCTCTTTTATATATTCAATAACAGTTCATAAATATATATACAATTTGAAATAAAGGTATTATCATTATCTTTATTAGGAGTAAGAAAAAAAACAAATTTTAGTGAAATTGTATATTGCCATCTATCATATTTTCTTCTGTCTGTCTATGTGTAAGGGAGAAATCTTACTTACCATAGAAATTGTATATCCAATAATATAGATTCAGTCCCATATACAGAGTCAGTAATTGCTTAAGGCCTATAGACTCCTTGGATTCATTGCTAGAACGTCTAACCCATTCCAATTACCTTTTTCTCTTATCATTTTATATTTCTCATTTGTACGCAGTCAACTTGAATTCGGATCGGTAGTTTGGAACATACATTATTCCACCTACAGCGACCAACTTAGAAATGTTCAACATAAATTTTTCAATATATTAAATTCGCGTACCCGCTTAGACATTAAATGTCTATCAGAAAATGAGTGTTTCCTTTAAACTGTCCCACATACCTAACACGATCAAATAATTTATTTTACCCAAATTTTGGCAGAACTAATTACATAAAAAATTGTTTTGTGACCCGCTCTGCGTCAATATATTGAATAATACTGTAAATTCTTCTAATAATTTGGACATTTTCAACGATAAATTGCTTCTCTTTAAAATTAAACATAGCCAATTTTTTAATAACTATTGACATAAATTGTATATATCGCATTCTATTTTCCTCCCCTACTTACCCTTTCCACTTTATATGTCGTTTGTTTATCAGTTTTTTTAAATATATACTATTTTTAGTTTATTATGTTTATCTTAACGTAAACATTTTTTTGTTAATCAGTTTGTTTAAATGTACTATTCTTTAGTTTATTTTGTACTATTTGTTTAATTCGGAAGAAATTTCACAGGTACTATTTTTATATATCATGTTATTATCAGATATTATTATTATACTGTTTATATCTCTAAAAATAAAAAATTCTTATATGTCATCTAGGTGTTATTTTTGTTTATTTTGACAGCTAACTTACAAAAATGGAATAATTTTAATTACATCGACATTTTATTTACTTGTGGTTTGCTTTGGGGAAAACTCTGCCATTGAAATATAGATTCTATTGAGACCGTGACACGCAGCGGTCACCAATGTCCGCGTGGTGGCCACTATCGGCTCTCTCCGATTGCTTATCTGCTGGTTGTATATAATTACAATTAATCCCTGTTGATGATCGGTCGACATGGTCCTCTATTCTGCTCTCACATAGCGAACTACATGCCTCTACTATTCGCGATCTCGGGCCTTGTTTAATAAGACGTGTAGCCAGGCTCTGATCATGTCTCGATCTTGTTCTATCCATATTATTAGAGATCGACCTCTCGCTCTCCGTTATTGTACGTTCCCCGTGATCATTAATTTTTCAAGACTTTCTTTATCTCTACCAGCAATTTGCCTAAAGTATGAAAGAATTATTTTCCTGCATGTGGTAGACTCTTTTTTTGATAAGAATAGAGACATAAATTCACATTAATTAATTTTTTTACTAAATTTATGAAAGGGTAGGCACCACCCGTAACTATGACATGTTTTCAAAAAAGACACACTTTTCAAAAACATTAAATAATCTGAACATCTACTTTTATCCTTAAAAATCACGTAAATAGTAAATATTGTTAATGTTTATGGCGTTAACTTTGTGGTTAGACATAATTTAAAATTGTATTTATATTTAACTGTGTTTAAAACACTGTGTTTTTTTACGTCAATCGGTTTCGATACTAACGTATATTCATCAGGACTGGCTAATTAATTCCATACAATTTAAACGAATGGATGTCGTTTAATTTTTATGGAATACTTAAAATTGTACGGCAGTCCTTACAGAGAGATATTAGTATCGAAACCGGTTGACGTAAAAACAACAGTGTTTTAAAGAAAGTTAAATATAAATACAATTTTAAATGGTAAATGGTTATTGTTTTACATTATTAGTGATTATTGTGTTTTTTATGTGTGGTAAATTTATTAATTTTATAACCCTAAATCATGCAACAATTTCTGAAACAGCCTGCCCTTACATAAATTTACATTATATGTATAAACATTCCCCACGATTAAAAATATATATCCGATTAATATGGGTAGATACTGCACTCCCCCATTCTGTAACAACGTTCACACAATATAAACACCATCCATCTAAATTGAAAGTAAGCACGGTCCGCTGACCATCTGTATTTAATAGATTCGCCCCACTTCCCCTGAGAATTTGGTTCGCATTGAACTGCATTTAATAGATCCACGAAGAATGATTGTGGGTACTATTTCATATACCATCATTCACAAAATAATATGTTATTTTTGTATATTGATATATGTAGAAAATTATGTTTGTATGGATAAAACCAACAAAGACAGTGCATGAAAAGTAAAAATATGTATATATATACATATTGTGAGGTGTAGCCCGTCACGACTTGAAAGCGCCATTGTGAAGCGTGTGCTGGCGAACTATCCTCCACCGACTAGTAACAGGGGGGAGCATAAATTTTTGAGTACGTGAATCAGAAGCTACCTACTTACCATAATATCGAGATCCATCTTGCCATCTTCTGGGACATAAACTTTACTAAAAAAAAGAGTAAAACATGAAAGGTGATATTTCATAATAAAAGAGGGTCGGCAAATTTTACGTTAAATTTTATTACAAAAATTAAAAAGAACTGAAAACTACCATTATTTTTATTATTTGATAAATAAAAATAAAATTTAATTTCGGGGCTACATAACAAGCGATGACGATGATAAAAATAATTTTACAAATAATACGTCGACCTGGGGCGATTCCTCTTGCTCCTGCGGTAAAAAATTAACATCTTCCTCCATCCGTCCCTCTTGGTGTCCTGGGAGCAGCATCCACCGCCGTTTCCGAGTACCTGGCAATTGGTCAGAATACTCCTTCAACCGGCGGCCCAACCACGAATCTTATTCTCCCAGATGGACCACTATAAGAAATTGTCGACGGGTGATGGGAAAAAGACGTAATTTTAAGAAGTAAAAAAGTAAATAATGAAGAAGATGAAAGAATGAATAAAATATAGAATAAAAGAAAGAATAAGAAAGAAGGGAAATTTCTTTATTTCCTGCAACAATATAAATTTTAATTAAACAATTAGAATTCGTAATGCTAGAAATAAGTGCGTTGTGAGATCGATTAATTATATGAATTTTACCCTTGAATTATTATCCTTGGCGCGACATCCAAACACCTCTGGCGTTAGCTCTGCGCCTGGATCCTGTATGGGCTCCATCTTTAGCGTATCTTCAAATATGAATTCCACAACATGGCGGCAACAGCCAACAGCCGCCCGCAAGGCGAACCCTCTTAGCCCGAAGCGCGAATGGTAGTGTACGTACCTGCTAGCGTCGGCCCGTCACTCGAATCGATGGAAGTGATCCTAGTGGCAAATATCAGTACTAGGCGTTTACAACTGCGCGTGAAATAAACTAACCAGGGTGATCGTTATTTTAATTAGGTACACTAACGTTACATTTTTCCTTATACTTAGAATTCGTTACGTTATAATATATATATAATATGTGAGTACTATATATAAAGTTTGAAATCATTGATGGTCTTGAAATTTTTGAGAAAATTGTAACTGAGAAAATGAAGACTTTCTAGGAGTACCAACCAAGAATTAAGTTTATTTTATTGTAAATGTAATGTTTTTTTAAGAAGAACACATTTTTGTTGTCAAGTTACATCTTCAAAACTTAGCTCTGTAGTATCAACTAAATATTTTTTCGACAAATAGATTTTTTATATATATTGAGACGTTATGAATCACGTCGCTGTGGATGCCGCATTAGAATTTAAATGCACGCGCTAGCATTGCAAAATCTTCGCGCCAATTGAACGCAAGGAGCAGTCCCCTGGCGGCAAATGCGAGAAGCTGGTGGGGGAGACACTTCCGACACGGCGACAGCAGGAGAGGCGGGCGCTGCTCGTGCCTGAAAAAAAGTCATATTTGATACGGTGAATCAGGAGATTGATAAGGGACCCTGTTTACCAGCAAATTGGAAACATCGCTCTCCAGAAATCGGTAAAATTCTCGATTGACAGCAGGGTGAACCAGTCTTGGTCCCACGATTCGGGATTCAGCATGAGATGCCCGTCTGCATTTTGGGGATATGAGATGAAAATCCTGCTCTGAATCGACTGTCTAGATGACGACCTTCACCATTATCTCACATGAAGAGAATTGTAAAGTATGAGTGTAAATTCGATCGTCTCAAGTGACTCCAAATCGTGAACATTGAAGGTGGCAATTTTTCTATCCAAGAAATTTTTTTCGAAAATGTCTCATATGTAACTATTTTCGTTTATTATATTTTGTCGGGTCAAGTGTACCAATGTTTCTTTAATTATAACATTGTATGTAAAATTGGTCCTATTTGCATTTACTGATTCATTCCTTCCTACCAGACAAAATGTGATGTTGATGAATGATGTTGTGCATACATTTCATATTATACACTGTTGATTAGTTTTTAATAAATGTTATTTGTAACGTTCCGCTGCTCGAGCGGAATTTAGCATATTCGAGTTTTCGCGATAGTTTTAAGTACATTATAACGCATAGTACGTTTTGCTTTTTTTTAATCTATATTTACAAATATTGTTTAAGAATTTTATAAATACGCTTTTTACTTGGCAATAACTGGATTGATAATATACTCGTACATTATGCATATAAGTATTTTAAAAATGTAATTATTGTTGAGACAATAATTACAAAGATGATAAAGGTCTTCCTGCATAATTAGGAGACCCTAACCATTTCATTATTTCATCATCAATACATAATCTGATTATGTATTTTATTATATTTAAAAAATCCAAGTACCCTAATGTGTATAAATGTTAATTTTGTAAATATGAATTAAATATATTAATTAGAAAGATATACATATGAAATCAATTTTATCGAAAAATTCGAATCTGGATCTCTTTCCAAACCGGGTTAGGTACATTATACAACTATGCAACAGCGACGATATTTTTAGCGACAAATTTTCGAACCTATATGTTACCTTTTTGATATTAATACATTTTGTAATAATTTTTAAATATTCTTATTTTATTTCGCTCAACTCTTCACTCTTACATCACTTCATCCTCCCGTGAGAGTTAACTAACATATAGCCGCCTTATTTCACCCCTTGACTAAAACTGAACACTTGCCCAAAGGTTCATAGTCTATTTGATCAACTTAATCCATGCTGCTATCCAAATCCACTTTATCGTCCAATTTTCTGTCTCTACATAAAAATCTGAGTTTGTTTCAAAGCCGATATCCGACTTGTTTTACTTGTAAATTTCATTATTTTATTACTATGATTAAATTTTTAGATTCGTTTGATAAAGCCCGCAAGGGGTTTTAGAGACGAAACTTTAAATATTTCAATTACGATAAATAATGATAATTATTTCTGCTAAGCGCAACAACTACAACAATCCTAAAATTTAAAAACCTCGAGCTCAAACTTGATTTATAACCGTTCTCAAATATATGGTATATATGTCATCAGATGTATTTTAACAAATGGTAACTTTATATATGCCAAACTTAATTAGTGTAACCATAATGATAACCCTTATTATATAATATAATGCGATTCCCTATATATTATCTATGATGTATTGGATGTAATGTCATTTGCTAGTAAAAAAAAGTATCTAAAATATCGAATGTGTTATCTTCAGGTTAAGATTACTTAAATTGAACAAAAATGTTTTAGATCAGTTGTTATAAGTATGTGGCCTCAAGACAAAACCAACCACTAACAAGAGGAACCAGAATTGGATTACATAATAGATGTCTAATTTTTTTCATTAATATAATCATAAATTTTTACCAATAAAATTTAGTTTTTTGAGCTATTATGCCATGTATATCTATTCATATAACTACACAAAAAAGATTCTAAACTGCTGTGAAAATCTATAATCATTTCCAATAAGTTTCAGTTTATATAATATTAAAAAAACAAATTATATTTTTTATCACGCCTGTTCCTGTATTGTCTCGTGTCATGTGAAGTGAAATTCACACAAATTAATAAGCCAAGTTTTTGTTTACATGTACGTTGAATGTCAATCGTATTTATTTAATTTTAAGATCTGTAATTTTCTTCTGTATTTTGCCTAAACAAAGTCATTAATTATACAAAACTTCTTTATCTCGCGTGAAATTTAAAGTCTGACAGTTTTTTAGCATAACAATAGAATATGCAAACAATAAACGAAAGCGTCTTTCTATTTTATCATCCGGTATGGCCAAATAAAATAAGCCAAGTCCCGAGTTCTGAAGGATAGACCTTCCTTAAAATTCTTTACACGATTTACAATACACATACACATTATATCTGTTTGTCTATATTCCGCCTTGTAAGGGCATTATCAATCTAACAATTTAACTAAACAACTAGTATTTATAAATATAATGGGGGGACAGCTATACAATTCTATTTGTATGAGATGAAAAGGGACAACATCATTCATTGGAATTCAAGGCAAAACGCATCTCAAGTAAATTAAACGAGTAGAATCAAAAAAAAAAAGAAAACAAGTGTTTTATTTTCACATACGTGATTATGAAGTTCTACAAACTTACCTCGGAAATAGTAAAAAAAATAAAGTTGTTAAATCCAGAATTTAATTTTAATTTTGAAATTTCTGACAGCAGAAACGACGTCAGTCTATTTTCTTTTTTTTTAAATTTTAGAACAAAGATGTTAATGTCTACCAAATTATTATTTTAAAAATGCTACTCCAATCCAGTTAATTCGTGATATAAACAAACTAAAATGGGATGATCTTTACGTGATCGGAAATGCTAATAATTCGGGAAATTATTTTATAGAAACGATCAAGGAACACATACAAAGCTTTTCAACTACAATACAATGATTATAAAAAATAATATCAAAAAAAATCCCAAGTTCTTATCTGATCAAATTCTCAAATTTTTTTTATATTTCGTTATTCATTTTCACATTGTATTATTGATGTCTTAATCTTGATTTATATAAATGTGGATAGTGTAGAGTGGAAGTGAGACGCAGAATAGGCTCACCCACTCGTATTAGTTGCGCGCGCCGTTGGCGCACGGTGGCCCCACGAGTTGCGACGGCAGAGGCGAGGATTACAGCGCGAGCACACGCACACAGAAAGAAAAGAGTCGGCTTCCCATAGAGAACTAGTTAGGTTGCCCGTTTGTGGCGTTGTTTTATAATAAAGTCTTGTTGAACCTGAAGATCGTGTTATTTCTATGATGATTCCCGCACCGTCAAATAACACATTTAACAGAGAGCCAGTCCCATAATTCAAGATCTATCTTATTTGGGGGGTACTAATATGTCAATTTTCTTTAAAATTTATCTACAAAGAAAGAAAAAATTATACACAAAGCAGGGCTTTTATTTATATGTAATTATATTGAACTACAATTTTTATAAATATATTAACATTAATGGATAAAATAAATACGTTTACTTTGATATCCCAACTACCCTATCTTGGTATTGTCTTATTTATTTTTCCTTACTTTATTGCATCTTTTAAGCATGGAGGGTCCGGTTAGTAGGGAGCACCCGCTAAATTCACCTACACCAGAAAGACCAATTTGTGACACCCTGGATAGTGCGTTCTATTTCACTTTACTTCCCCTTCTGAGGTATTTTTCTTCTCGTTTATATTATTCACGTTTCATTAAGATTCCGCCCAGTAACTTATTAACACCCCACTGGCACTCAATATCGTAAATTAAAAATATTGTTCGGCGTTTTTCTTGACCTTTGCGACGATGCTGTGCAGGTCTGTCTTTCAGAAAGTAAAGATTACATTACGTCTAAGGTTATGATCACATTTATTTCGTAATTTTATTAAAGAATTACAAATAAAAGGATCTGGTTTCATCAGGATAAATAATAGAATGCAACTTGAAAACACAAAACAAGTGCATTTTGTGATTTCTGATTTTATTCTTTATTAATTTAGCTATCTAAAAACACGCTATTTTCAAACATAACATAATATATCGACTTTAAAAATGATATATCGTATACATATTTTTTTAATTGACATGTTATGTTATTATCATTAACTTTACATTTTTAAATGTTATTTTATGTAATCTAATATTGTCGAGTTCTTAATTTTATTTTTGTACTGTTCATTGTTCTCGTTTCAGTATTTTATTTTGCGAAAAGGTTAATATGTAAATTTTCGGGTCACACAACATCCGCAAGTTTGTTCCAATTCTCATATTCCCAGATGAAAATTCCTGAAACGTTTTCATCGCCTTTCCTTCCCTGAGTGGGAATTTGTTTCGGTAGATTTTTTCTTTTTTGGAATAATTGTTGAATTATTAACCCGCATCCCCCAGGCCGAAAGCTCGAAGAATAAATCGGCTGCAAAAAAGTTAAATCGGGGTCTACGAGATCTTGTCTCTCTCGCTGAAACATCGAATTGTCTACATAATTCTCTTTTTTAATGACACGGTATTTTGTAAACTTTTAAAATACATTGATTGTATATAAGTTATTATACGTATATAGGTTTTTTTTTATAAAAATATATATATTTTTGCAAAAAAAAATTTGTATAAATACTTGTACTTATATCAATGTATATATCATGTATATATATGTATAATTCAGAATATATTTTATTACCTACTTACCCTGTCAACGCTATGCTGAGATGAATGAATTCTGCCTTGAATATAAAAAAATGGTATTTGAAATTCTGACATTAATTAATTAATATTTCGCAATATGGGTAGATCTAGTATTAGTGCACTCACCCAATTATATTGATGAGTATTATATAACATTTATTATTTAATATTTCTTAAAAAATAATATAAAATATCTTCCTTGTAATTACTATGTATAAATCATATCTCAATTTATATTTGTAACAGTTAGTTCATTATTATATTAGCGTACTTTTAATTAATTACTTTGTATACTTGCTTGTTAACTATGCCTGTCTTGATACAGATTTTTCTATTAAGATAGACACAGTCCAACCTCAATTGTATAAATGTCTCACATGAATAAATAAATAAAATAAATTAATTAAAAAAATATTTTTTTCTTTGTATAATTAATTTTAATAGGAATTGTACAGAAGAAAGATTGATACATTTTTGAAAAAGTTTAAGAATTATAATAAGTGAAAGATATTTATTGGCATTCTATATTCGATAATAACAATATAAATACAAATAAAATACGTCTTCAATATTAGTAGAATGTTATTAAAATAACGTGGTTGAGACATATAAATGTATATCGACCGGATCAAAAGAAAACCCAATGGCCAGTGAAGTGTTCGAAGGCCCATGTTGTGGTACGGTGGTTGGATATGATTACACAGGTTGCATATGACAATAATAACAAACGAATATATGATGCCCCATATACAACATTTCCTGTGGGCCGCATATAAAAAGAGCATTTAAGGACCAAAAAGAACACCTTCAAGCTCTACTTGCGACTAATTCCCACGTTATTCGTGTATAAAAACGTGTGTTATTATTTATAATATTACGGCCTATTTATGTCACGTCCGTCACATAAAATTCACAAGCACGTAGGCAGGAAATCTGCTTATATAAGACGCTGGTAAATATGCTGTAACAAGTTCTCTTAAATAAATCCACACGGTAACAGCTTGAGTTTTTTTTTGACGGAGTACATACTGAAATATTAAATATATAACCTTCACACATCTCTCTACAAATCATTATCAGTCATTTAAAATATCAAGGAGATTGAAAAAAATCAGCACCTAAGAAAGAATACGAAAACGAGGAAATACAGTCTTTATTCTGTATTGATAGATAATAATAATATAATTAGATAAAGAGACAATGAATATCTTTTGTACTAAACAAATTATTTTAATTTACCGATACTTTTTACTTTCATTGTATAATATATGCTTTAAATAAGTTAAATAATGTTTGATGCTATTACTATCAAATGCTTAAAATGTAGGGAGTAGGCAGCTTAAAATGTAGACTCATTTTATAATAATATTCACTAAATAATCTATAATTTGTTTTAATATTCAGCGAAAACACGTTGTGGTTATTCATTTTAATAATAAATAATTCAGTTTATTATATTCACCATACGATTTCAAAAAATGAGAAATATGCATAATAATAGCCGTTCGAAATTTAATAACCTTTAATTTTGTGTTTACAATATATAATTTCGAATCAATAAAATATTTCAATTAATCGAAATAATCACATCTTATATCTCTGACATGATTGACTCTGATACATTTCACAATATTTTAAATATGTCCAAATCTTTATTAGAATTAATTACTGAGATTTATCCCGTGAATAATTGAAATTGAATAAATAATTGAAATGTTCCAACATGATATCATATGTACAACTTCCAAAAAATTTGATAGATGTGGTAGCATGGGTAAATAGGTGAACTTTACATTCTGTAAAGTGATCACTCAAGCCAGCCGATGATAGGTCATACGTAAGCCATCTAATGCCCAAGACAGCCATACTTCTCATGTAAAAATAATAGCTTCGTCTCTGTGAGACATCTATATCTTGATGACAATCCCTCAGGGGATAAATCTCAGTAATTGGTTCCTGAAAAGATTAAAACATACTCAAAATATGTTGAAAATATTTTTAATAGCAATATCGCAAAAAACATTATTTTAAGAATACGGTGCTCTAAATATAATGTTCGTGTATACTCTGGCATCTGGTTCGTCCATTGCGATACTTTCGAAAATTGTTAAACAGCATTTCTCTTACACGTGACTGTTCTGGGCTAACCATTAATTATAATACTAAGTGTCTTCTATAACATATAATAGTTTGATGCAAAGTGTATGAAGTTTGGTCGGCAATGGTCTAGCCTTAACGTTTGTCATGGTTATAACGCAGTTTTTAATTTTCATATAGTTTTTTAATTCTTAAAATATAATCCGTTAAAAAGTTATAGTTGTATAGTGCTCAATTAAATAGCCAAGTCATTGATGTCTCTAGGTTAAGATTACTTAAATATGCTTTCTATTATCTACTCGAATATATATAAATATATATTCGATTTTAAATTACATTATAAATCAAAATTTTGCGAAATCGTATGAATTTTGAGCTGTCGTTTCTCTTACCTATGGTCATCTCGCGTCGTATTATAGAAGACTAGAATGAAATCGTACAATTTTTTTCCCATTAACCTGAAACGTGTGGATTTTTTTAAAAATAAATATTCTAAAAACTTATGAGCAAGATTAAGAATGGCTCACTTAGGTGGTTTAGTCATATGGAACGGATGAATGAGGAAAGAATGGTGATAAAAATATATGACGCAAGTGTTGATGGCACCAGAAATAGACGACGTCCGCGGAAGACTTGACATGATCAGGTATACCAGATACTGGAAGATAGTCCTGTTGGAAGCCACAATAACCGGCGAGCTTGTATGAGAAGATGTATAAATGTGGATGAAGCGATAATTGTACGTCAGGACAGAATAGTGTAGCGCCCTATCCGCTCTGCCTACCCTCGCGTAAGTAAGTAGGTCTAAAAATCATTATTAATCGCTGAATTTCACTTTTTTAATAATTCATTCCATGAATATATTTTCTAGTAAACAACTATAAACGGAGGTTTTGATTTTATAACTATGTTACAAAGTCATTTAAATAATTCATATTAACACGGTACAAATACTTTACACGTGTTGAAACTCTGAAAAGTGGAGGGAATAATAAATAATTGGTCATCGGGAAAGCAACATACCAATTTTTGTTTTACCTATCGGAAACTGCTCGGTACATATAAGAAAAATTTAAAACACATTTGACCTGTCAGCAAACTTTGAACCAACTTTTTTAAAATAGACAAGTCATACTTAGAATTTTCACGTAATCTATAAGATTTGATCGTTTTTGATATAAAAATCAGCTCTTTAATAAATATATTTATTTATATTTTTTCTTCCTTGATCGATTTATTAAACATTTAAGAGGTAATTTCATTATAATATAATCTTAATAATTCTAGAACACATTAAACCATAGATTCCAGACATCGAATTACTTTTTATGTGTATACTTGTAAAGGAAATAAAAAAATTCTCGCGTTTAATATCATATTTCCTTAACACTCTGAAATTGTCTTAAAAAACAACTTTATTAACTTTTTAAATTTTTCTGAAAAATATTTTGTTTAAAAAAATAATTTATATTATTTGATTCTGTTTCAAAATAATACAATTCAACGACAAGCGAGAACCATTGAGAACAATCTCAAGTCGCGACTAATCCGTGCTCAGTCGAGTGAATTAGACTGCCTAAAGCCTCGCTTTTCATATAAGGGTGGAAAAAGTCCTCTCGCCCCGAGGGTGCCTCCAACTTCTTCCGCCGCCTCAGCCAACTTGGATTCCTCGGCGAGTTCACCCTCACATGGTAATGACAGCCACTTTTCATCGCGGAGGCATTCAACCGGTTACCCTCGAACAGTGAATGACAAACTTTCTAATGCCGAAATAATAATCCAAATTTATGAAATATGTATGTGATAATTACTGGTTTGATTAAGAAAATAAATGCAATATGAAATAAACACATAAATTTTATTTTCGTATTAAAGTGTACTATACAAGCTTAAAGACTTAAGAATAAAGAATAATCAATCTATCATTAACGATAATTAGTTTTAGAATTTGATGTATCTTGCTTTTATGTACAGTGCGTGGTAGATATATGCGAAGCGAAATAATTTTTTAACAAGGTTATTAAAATTATCAATAATGTATAAAATTTCGAGTTAATAAAATCAAAACACAGTGAGAAAAAGATTACTCTACGTTTTATGATTCTCTTCCAATATTTTTTTATTTATGACGCAGTCATATATTTTAATGGCATTGGCACTGGAGTGCCGTGCATTATAATAATAATTTTTGATGAAGCAACATTTTTTTATTTCTCTCTCACGTGCAAGAAAACCAAGTTTTGCGCAAGATTTACCCAAACTGGAAAATGAAGAATGTTGAAAAACTTGTAACTTCAGAAATGCTGCCCGAGATATTGTGAGAGAGGTGAGAGCAAGTAAACTGTAGTGAGCGGGACATATAGCGAGAGTAGATGAGTCCAGCAATACGCATAAAGCGCTTGTAAAAAGTGCATCAAAATTACGGACAAGGACGAGACTTAGGTGGGCAGGAGATGTCAAAATAAACCTGCAAAACAGACGAATGCCCAGTAGGGCGTGTAAATTTACCGGAATATGGCATTACCGTTAAATCTGTAAAACTCTGAATTTAATACCGGTTTAGCGGTAATTTACCAATAATTATGAATGTGTCAAAAAGTGAATATTATAGCATAATATTATGATATAAAACAACAAATTGAAAAAAACCTTTTAACAAAATATATCGCTCATTACATTGTAAAAAAGTCTACCAGTATGCTCGTACATATGAATATATAAAAGTTTATTTATTTTACATAACCTATTTAAATAATTCTCTTTCAGAAAAAGCATTAAAATTAGCCTTTAAAAAATATATCATATCTAATGTACCGTCGCTTAGACTAGATCTAATTTTAGCGCAGATTGCCCCTGCTTCAGAAAAATCTCTAACTCCACACTAGTCGGCTGAACTATTGTAAGATATTTGAATACTAATCCAAAAGTATAATTTCTCTGCTTACAGCTTTCGCCAAATCTTGCGTGTTGTTGTTAGCAACTCGACATTCCGTCAAACAATTGTTTTTTTATTTAATAACTTGCTGAAGCTTATCCATCATTGATAATTCAGCAACTGGTGACTGATAACTTGTACGTCATTTTCGATTTCACCTATATCAATTAATTCCGAATGTCTACAAATATCGTCACATAGTATCGTAGTTTAAAAATATTATTATATAATACATTAAAAAGTGAAAAATAATTTACCGAACTTACCATTACTTATAAATGTATTTACTGGAATGTAATGGAATTTAGCCATATTTACCGGTAAATCGGTTTACCAAAAACCGGTAATGCATTCGCTAATGCCCAGCACACTGGACCATCATAGCAATGTCAAGGGATGGTTGACGCTCAAATCCCATGAGGTAAATAAATTAGTATTAATTTCTTATTCCTATAGTTTAGTTGTTTTGTATGTGACTGTGTTTTCTAATAAAATAATAATAATAAAATTCAATTAAATAGTTCATAAGATTCTTGTTGATGTTTGTAGCGTTAACTTTGTGGTTAGACATAATTATAAATTGTGTCTACATTAAACTTTGTATAAACCACTGTTCACGGTGGTTTATACAAAGTTTAATACAGTTACAATTTTTTTCATAAAATTCTTGTTCAAATATCTTTCAGTGTGTTATTTGTAAGTTAGAAAATTAAATCCACACATCTGTAGTAAATAGGTGCTACATAGCATTTTTGTTATGTTTCTTACTATTATGAAATTAAAAATGTAATTTATGTAAGATGATTATTACATACAATTGTATTTACAGCCTGAGTTGTTGAGTTGACATTGCCTCTATATATGTGAATATCTCTGTAAATGTTTTTTTCTAACTTTCCATTTTTTCGTTTTTGTGAACGTTCATAAGGCGTAGTGCGCGGGGCGTGGGGTGCCGAATGCCGATCGCCACTTCAGTGGCAGAGCATGCACTGGCCGAATTAGACGTGTATTATACGTCTTTATGCTGTCGTTCGTGATAATCAAAATAATATAAGTAATGTGTAAAATATGTAAACATGTAAAATATTCATATTTATCCGACTTAAAAATAACAAAGGTCTACATGTACACTGAGTTTGCAGCACCGGAACGCGCGTTTTTATTTTAGCACCATAAGGGAATGGTTAAGAATCACTTAAATGTTCGATTCATTATTTGCTACTATCACTATATCATCTGCAAATCTCATCCAGATATGTTGTTATCATTATTACAAATTAGATCATTCTAAATATAATATGTTGTTTTTACATGCGAGTTAAATTATTTGACATGCTTTAGTTATTCTTGTTCAATAATAAAAAGAAAAATCATTGATCAACAGATTAAAAGGTATAATTTGAGAGCCACATTTTTAGTCTAATGGGTTCTACTTGGCTCCTTCTTCTGCGCTAACAATCTCTTGGCGTATCTCCTCCCCACGTAAACGGAATTCATATTAACCACGACAGTTTTCCCTGAATTGGACAGTGACATTAATAAATTACGGGCATTATATTCGGCGTCCTTAAAGGGGCTCAATAATTCCGATTCTATTCAGAATATCAACGATTATTTCTCTGTCAAGTCATAAAGGTTCTAAAGCATTTTTTATTCATTAAAGTTTTGAAGAACTCTCAAATGAAGTGTATTCGTCATCGATATTGTAATGTATTTTTCTTGAAATTTTTCGAATAATCTTGTATCTCAATTAATATTTTTTTAATCTTTCAGTACAGTTATATGTTATTTTTAAAATACAGTGTGTCCTAAAAGTCGTTTTTATTTTGGTTCATTCGTTGCATCAACGCAATGAGCGGGAGAGGCGGGGAGTATGCCGATCGCTAGCCACGTCCCATACCAGTTGTTTGTGAAATTTTCCCTGGAAAATTGATATTTCAACGAGGTGACATGATCAACCCTGACTTGACACTAATTGACTTTTTCCTATGGAGCTACCTTAAATCAAAGGTATAAAGTAACAATCTAGCCAATTAAAAAAATATATCCGAGAAGAAATGGCAGCGATCACGGAAAATACGTGCCGACCAGTTCTCAGAAATTTTGCTTCCCGTTTAAAAGAGTGCCAGCAAAATAACGGATCACATTTAGAAAAAATAAATTCCCAGGGACTGTACTTAAATATAAAATAATCATTTTTTTATTAAACCCATCCATTATTTTATAACAGAATTTTTGGGACATCTTGTATTTAGTTAGAAAATTTAAATGATATCTACTTAATTATTATTATTATTTATTATATATATTTTTTAAATTTATTTAAAAAATTAAAACCGTGTAATGATTTACACCGTGGTAATTTTTGAATAGTTATCTTTCATCTTAACTCCAAATACGTTTGAATACTAAGACAGGAAAATGGATTTCATTAGCATTATCTGAACCAGCCATTTCACTCTGTGATTCGACTCTTCGTACATGACAACCTGCTACAAGAATTTTGGTGAATACCGGATGGAAAAATTAAATCATTTTTTCCCCTTTTCTCATTTTGTCGGGATCAGCTTTTTCTGTAGATTCATCTCGCCTCAGTCAACGAGATTGACCTGTGATTGACACTATGGCATCCCATCAACGATGTCGGCTGAGTCAATTGCAAAACTCAAGGAAAAAGAATAAATGGAGAAAATGAACGTGTTCGCGAGAGCATTAGCGAATATTCCAATCATGTGAAGCAAAAACCTGATATCCCGAAAACCAAGATAGAAGGATTCGAATTTCAGGGCAGTTACCCTATATACCTTACGATTATATCTGTGAAAAATTATTTAAATTATGTTGAAGCTATGAAGACTTTATTTTTATTAGAACTTATTGGATTTGAATTAGAAAGCATTAACATTTTTTAGGAATATTAATTATTTAAACATCTATATTAATATATATACAGAGTGTAACAGACATAGTCCACAATATTTTGTGGGTAGACCTGACTAAATTATGAGTCGAAAATGTTCAAGGAATATGTGCAAATTCTGAACCGTTACGGAAAATATTATTGTTTGAAGTTTTTACAAATTCATGTTAAGTCTACGTATTTTGAAGTAAATATTTGCGAAATTTATCCATTTTAATCTATATATTTGCTTTAAGCCCTAAATCATCTAACAAAAATAGTCTGACCGCTACAAATATATTTTTGCATTCAATATAAATTTGGAATCTATAAAATATTTCAATTAATCGAAATAATCGCATAGTTATGATTTTTTTAAATTCTTAAATGGTAGAGATTAGGCATATATTTCTTGAACATTTTCAACTCGTAATTTAATTTAGTCTCCACCCTTAAAATATTGTGGACTAGGTCTGTTATATTCAGTATATATATAATATATGTTTGAAAGGAAGTTTCTGTTTTCCTGCGTCTGTTAGTCCTGAGAAGGACTAATGTTGTTCCAACGTTTCGGATAAATCTCATTACCCATTTTCAAGAGATACCTTATCGGTGAAGTTTCGCTCAGAAACAATCGTAGAATACGTATTTTCAGACCGACAGTTCAGCGCTAAGTAAGAAGTTCTAATAGTCAGAACCAAAGACGCGGGGTAATCAAGAAATTTTATTTCTAAAATTATACTCAATCTGTGAAAACGTCATTAAATTTTATGTAAATATATATACTTCAAATATACGATTCTACGATAAAATAAATATTTTTTAATTTTTACAGTTTAAAATTTGCCAAAATCAAAATTTACACGAGCGATTGCATTAATCACACAAGGGAGCGTCTATAAATTATTTGAAAGGAAAATCTGATAAATTCTAATAATTTTCCCTTAACCATAATAGGCAAATTTGCAAGTAGTTTCGAATGTATGTTTAAGAGTATGACAATCGATCAATAAACAATAAAAAATTTTTGTTATAACATCGATTACGTCATAACAAATTTATTAATAAATATGGAATTCTATAATAATATCAGACATTTTTTTTAAATGAGACCTTTTTTTACTTTAAACCTTCAAACCCACCTTTAGATCCTCGATAAAGAATATTCCGAACAGCTGTAAAAATCTGAGAACTTATTTGAAAATGATTCCGTCCATTAAGAGTAGATGACGCGGTGCGAATCACGGACAATCGTGTCCCTGCCTGCTAATGGTTCCCGGAAGGCCACCCCATGGCTTGACAAATTAAGGCAGATATTGGATTTACCAATAGCAGCGGGTGGCCGCACGGACCCTCGCTGTACCGATTTTACATTTCAATTTTACCCTTACCTACTTTTGGTACACCCATCACATTCAGCGAGGTCCTAACATATTCTGGTTGTCTTCTAAATTATGAACACAGATTTATGTAAATTTGGTATCCCCGGTAGACACAGTTATTTCAGTTTCTAATTTAATTGTAAAGGAGAGTAAATTGTATAACTATTATTTCAGTATTAGGCTAGTTAGATTATATAACTTTATAAAATTAAAATGCTTAAATCTTATTCCAGGACTTATAGGACGGTTTTGTAATTTTTAAAAATACAGTAAGTTGTTAACACAATTATTTTTTTGTTAATACGTGAATCGGTGAATATAATACCTTAATTCTTAAATCAACCCTTCAATTTTAATATAAAAACTTTAACAACTAAATCAAAATGATTTCTGATTAGTGTGGATTAGTAGTGTTTTTACTAACAGGTCAATGATTCGATATAAAAATCTGGTGGACCATATTGACAGAAAACTTACATTGAATCTTAAAGTCATTTCCGCATTTCACGGGGTTATCCCTCAATGGTGATGATATCAAAATAACTGGAACTTTAGCATTACATTACCATTTATAATACGGTCAGCGAGTCGTTGATAAAGCTCAGCAACAAGACAATTTAATTGAAAACAAATAGAATGGCAGCTGTTACCTTAACGATCTAATCGATCGTTGAGAGAATTTTCCAGCGCTAATAATGGTATTGAACTCATTTCTAACTCTTGTCTGTGTCATTTTGAACTCCAACACGCTAACATTATGATGCATACGTCGTGCGTTCTCGTGTCTTCGACATTAATAGAAGAACACATTATTATTGCGAGTTGCAGTTTTTTCAGAACATAGTTTTGTAATATTTTAATATAAATGAAATATATTTATTAGAAAGATAAACTGGAAAATTCAATTTATTGAAAAAATATTGTTTTCGGTACTGGGATTCGATCCTGAAACCTTTCCTATCCGAGGAAATGCGTTAATTTTAATTTATATTAAAATACCACAGGACTGTATTCTGAAAAAAACTGCAACTTTTTGTGTAATGTGTTCTCCTATATTAGTTGTATCAAGGTTTATCCAAAATTTAATAACTAGTTTGGCTGCCATCCTGATTCTCCATAAGTATAGACAATTGTGAAGACATCGGATCAAGGTTTGATATCATAATATTGGTATTGATGAATTGTCAATTTGGTTTTTCTGGATTTGGTAGATAAATATAAATATTATGTTCGTATACCATCATCGTTTACGAATAGTATTGCTGTATTGTTTTAAGTTAGAGCATTATAACGTCGCTGATCTGACGGTCATAATGACAATTGCGCACATGATGAGGACTTCTCCATCCGATCCAGATGCCCAGGCCATTGTGGTGAACGTTGATCTACTTGATGACATCAGGCTCACTGTAGAGCTCGTAGCTTAGAGGTTATTGCGAAGTCGACATTATTACTAACTTTGCAAATCGGGTCGAAAATCCTTCTAAGAATTTTCTCTCGAGCACATGTAATAGAATTCAGTTTTCTGCCCTGTGTATCAACATTGTCTTGTACAGAGAGTTGTTTTACTTGATATACGAGTGGACTTTTAGTGGTTTAGAATCGATTGGCTCATAAAATGAATCGTGTTATTTCATCGCTGAGTTTGTCGTTTTCATTCATCGTATAGACAACAAAAAGTTATTTTTAATAATTACAAGGTTATAATTTTAAAATTTCTGATAATAGTCTTGGAAAATTAAATTTTTCATTGTGTGTTTCCTTCGTAGCGAATAGAACGATATTAGAATTTTACAAAATATATTCATTTTGAAAAATATATTTCATTCTTTTGAAAAGAATTTTTGCTTTTTATTAGAACTTTTTAAAATTTAATTCCATTTTGCAGAGAATAGAGGTTTTACCAAAATTTTTCAATTTTTGCCGTGAAGTGATATGTATTTTTTTTTTGCTATTAGTGATGTCTATGGAATGAGGTCGGGACGAACGGGTCTGAGTGTGCGTATGGAGATGTACGTTAGGCGAGAATTCATAAGTATGGTGGACCGCGAGAGAATATTCTGTTCATTCCATGTCTTTCAACGCAGATAATCTAATATAATATAATTGTGTAATCTGTACTGGTGTGATCGAAATAAATTCTAATTATTATTAGCTCTACCCGCGTATAATTCATGTCATAACTACAAGGACGAGATATATCAACCGCCGCAGCCAAATAATAGCTGGCGCCGCAAAATATAACAATAGCCATTTGCAAAAATCCAAATAAATGATTCGTAACATATTGATTATTAATATAAATAAGTCAAGTAGATAACTTTTTAAATATGTTTTCAGTCTTTTGTATCCTTCTGCAAAAGTATATGTTACTTATGAGCGCAAAAGCAGTCTGCTTATGTTTTTTTATATTTAATATTTGAGAAATATTCTGATAAACTCGCTTTTCATGTTTAAGACAGCTTTCAAGTTGACAGAAAAAAAATCCAATCGTAAGTACAGAAGATGAATTTTAAAGATCATGATGCAAATTAAAATCTATTATGAAAATAGCAGTATTCACGGTTTCAATTTATACATTTTCCAAATAGTTCATCTACCTGGCCAAATACATCCCTTTCTTTTTTGCAGGATTCAATTTTCCCTTGAAATCAGGAACCTTTAAAATTTATCGAATCTGTGGGCCAATGAAAATTTCTTCCATTATCTTAGCAACACTGATAAGGGGGGTTTTCCCCTCAGGTAAGCGAATCTTTCTCCTTCTTTGTTCATGGCCTTCACAATTTATTTCATGAAACCGTCCTTGATATGGAGAGATGATAAAAAAAATTTCACTGTATCAAAACTGATTTATTTTCGTAAAGCTGACTATAAATATTTTTTTTGTATGTTAACTGTGAGGTTGAGACACTTCTTCATACATAGGAAGTAGATTTACTTAGCTTACTCTCCCGGAGTGTGTATTAGCATCGCTTCATACTTCAAATAAGCACAAATATTCAAAGTAAACTCGTTGTACCGTATTTTATCTAGCAGGAGCTTCGAGTTATCATAAATTCATTTCATGTAAAAGGCAGGAACAACTAAAAGAAAGAATAAAATAGTATTATTAAGGAGAACACATTATTATCGTGAAATTGCAGTTTTTCAAAATATAGTTCTGTGATATTTCAATACAAATTCGAAAAAATATTTCTGTTACCACCCGGACTCGAACCAGGAACCCTTCATTTCCGGGATCCTTTGCACTGACCTATTACACCACGTCAACATTGTAAGTTAATAACAAATATTCGAACGTATAAGTCGCACTTTCAAATTGATACATCTGTTATCCTGATTGATTGATACGTCTGCTATCGGATTTTACTTTTACGATGTCTGAGATTTTGCGTAAATATAAAGTAGATTGCTTTCAAATAATAAGTTAATATAATGATCTGTTATATATAGTAACTTAACCCACTGGTAAGTTTGTAGATTATTTATCCATATTTATTTCGATAAATTTTATTTTTATTTTTTCGCAGTGTTTCCAATTTCATAATCATAATCTGTATTTATTGAAAATAAAAAAATAAAAAAACTTAACCTTGACTAGCAGTACTAAGCCATGGACATAATGCCGCCAGGTCCGTAGCCATGAATTCTGTTTAACCCTCACAAAACCCAACTTATTGATGAACATACGATCTACATGATGCCGAGAAAAGTGTAAGAGCGTATTCAAGAGGGCAGGAGTTCATAGGGATCAAAATTCTCAATCACGATGGATGGATGGTAATATAAAAACTAATCACCTCGGTATGTTACATTTTGTAACACTATGTATGTATTTTTTATGACTTTCAATTTTCACAGATATATCTTAAACATAATAAGTTAAGACTGATCTAAAGATAAGCTAACGGTGGCGAAGAAGATAAAACTAACGTTTTGATATATTAAAACAACAACCGGTCATGCCTCGTCCGCGTGACTCAAAGGCACAAATAAATAAATACTACACGATTTGCTATACAAAAATAAATCTGACGTCAGAAAATAAATTATTGTATGGAATACATAACAAATTTAATGAAAGAAAACGTATTTAATAATATTTCACCCTAGAGAAAAATTCATCCACTCGAATTAATTAATGAAATTAAAAAGCAATCATAAAAGCTATGAAAACTTTGCCTCGTCTGTTTTCTTTTATTCTTCGCCTCTTGTGTAACGCTAACAGGCTTTACCTGCAATATCCGCCCCCCGGATTAGGGGCGGGTGGGGCGACTGGGGCGGCCCGTCGGGGAGAGGACCCCTCGGCCACATCTCTTTCTCACCTTTTCTCGACATCACAGAGAACCGCCCATAAAAAAACTAATTTATTGCTGAATAATAACAGGAAAAAGATGAAGTAGCTTTACTTACAGTCTCGAAATAATGTATTCCCAGATGCTTTGTCTTCAAATTGGAATATTTATTTTCATTTAGAAACACTGAAGATGAAAGAAAATTAATATACACACAACCAGTATTCTCACAAGGTCGTGGGTTAGAGAAATGAATTTCTCATTTTTTCTCCAAAGTTTTTTTATTACCCCATCTCGCCATCACCGCCTCAGTTAATTAATAAAGAAAAATATATCAGTAACCAATTTACCATTTTTTGTGAGCGCCATGTTTTTATTTCGAAATTGCTTTTAAAAATTGTTATATTCAACAACATTTAGTAAAACAAAGCTCAAAATTTTTTATTTGTGTAATTAATATAAGCGCCAGTAGTATAATACAGACGAAAAAAATCACAACCTACATTATTGGGTAGCGTAGCTACTGTATCTCATTTTATTAACGTTGTATTTCCATGATATGAAGTGACCGATTGGTAAAGTGATCATAATTGCTTTTTCAAATTGAAATAAATATCCCATCAATGTGTTTACTACTTTCAAAAGAAACTAATCGCTTGTGCTATGAAAATAGAACTAACTTGGTGATCTCCGGGGACGGGGTTCGACAAATTGATCTGCGTGATCTGTACACCTCGGTCAGTTATATTACAAATTATATATTTTACGAGCAATAATATAATAAATAAAAATAAATAAAATAAATAAAAATAAATAAAAATAAATAAAAATAAATAAATAAATAAAATAAATAAATAAAAATAAAAATTAAAAGTATAATAATATAATCATTCTGTGAAAAAATATTTTATATTTATTACATTGGAATTACGTATAAAAATATTTTAAGGATAATTTCAAATGCTTAAATTCTATTTTTATATGTATCTAACCATATAATACATCTTTGTAAGAGTTGTTTTAATTTATCTATTTAAGAAATTTACACATTGCCTATTATAGATCGCTTTTAATAAAGATTATTCTTTCAATATTTCAATTTAAATTTCAACACCAAAAAAAACTGGACGAACGACAAAACAACATATTATAAAACAAAACTGACGTGAAAAGTGAGATAATTTTTAATGCTCCTACACGATACTTCATTCATCGATGACGTTTCAAATATTAAAAATTATAATGAAAATATTTGAAGCAATGGCTTTGTATATGAATATTAATATATATAGTGTCCATGTGGGTCTCTAGCCCATTCTTTTTTGTACGTAAATTTGAAATAAAACTGTTAATATTTTTTAAATAGAGATGCGTACATGAAATACGTGTAACATCAATATTTTTACCATTTTGAAAGTAAGCTAAGCGCTTGTGCTGTTAAAATAGGACTAACTTGACGGTCTGCTGGAATGAGGGTCAAACCCTTAGATCACTAGCCGAGTATTTTAACTGCAAGGCCAACAAGCTACTACAACTGAGTGAAGTGACAATTTACTTTGAAACACGGAGGATACGCGACTTTTTTTCTGAAGGTATAATTTTCAAATATAAATTTTAGAAGTGGAATTGTAAAACAGTGGTACAAATATTATGAACTTACTTAGGTTATTATTATTTAATATGATATCAGTTTAATCAATTAATGTACTAATACCGAATAATTTAATAATATAAGCATTTTAATAATCGGTCAAGTTTGGGTAATGCTGGTAGATCGTTAATTTTACGTACGGTAAAACATATTTTTGATAATATCCTTCGGGCATCTACTTATTAAATAATTGAATCATGAAGCTTAACGAAAATAATTTCATCATTTAATGTGGAAGCTTAAGCTGTTCCTTTTTATCCGACCTAAGACTGGCGTGCTGCGTTAATCCTAATTTTAAAGCTACGTTATTTTAAGATTATTATTTTTAAGCTACGTTAATATGCATTAAAAATCATTCTAAACTTTACACGATCGAATCTTTTTTCTAGTTCTACAAAAGTTAACTAGGGCGGCGTATACCAAATAATTATATTACCTACCATAAATTTTAGCATTCTACAAATGTATGATTTTAAAAACAAATATATAGGCATCCTTTTTCAAACTCACTCGCAAAGTACGTTAAAACTCCTATATGACATGTGAAAATACTCTTTTACAAATAAGCGAGTTCGTGATGAAATAATGTTGCCCCAGCTTCGATAAACTAGTTAATAAAAAAATACGTCACGTTTTTCCGGGACTGAGATGTGTTTTATTTGTCAAAATGTTGCCATTTAAATGAAAAAGGGAATAAATATCCTTTGAGCGGCTTTTAAAATTTTACAGATTTAAAATATTAATACGTTAAATCGTCATTCACGAGTATTTTTGTGTTTTTTTTTATTTTCTTTCGTGTTTCGTATTACTCGGAGTTGCTTCTGAGTGCAGGGAATCTAATCACCTCGATCAAGGTTTCACTTAGAGCTCTCAGCGTGCACATTTCACAGGTGTAAGAAAAGTACTTAAATGAAATATGGTTAATTCCAAAATAAAAATATATTTTATTCCCTCGTGTCTGTTGAAAAAACGCCAGTATATTGATGAATTAGAAAAATTGATCGGTGTTGTTCTCAAATTGTCATGAAATATTTTCGTTAACAATCAAGTATTTTTATTTAACTTTAGAATGAACTTGGTATTCTGACTAAATCACTACAGTATTTTTGAGTAAAGAGATCTGGGAAATTGAGAATATGGAGCCTGGTAAATTGTAGCTGAGCGGAAATGTTGAAGCAGGCTTTTAATACTTCTCTCAAGTTTGCCTAAAGGAATGTTGTTTTGTTTATACGCCTAAAAGCTCCAGTGTACTAGATTGTTTATTTTGTCTCCGTCGGGACGATTCAACCTCATATCACTTTATTTTAATTACGGTCACAAGGTAATATGTGAAACTTTAACACGTTATAAACATATTCCTTTGATATTTAAACAACTTCCACGTTGAAGATGTGGGAATATTTAAGTAGTTTTCTGCTTAGACGTGTACAAACTTAATTAACATACGTTTCGGAATTGAATCATGTTTACTGTTACGTATAAATTCGCTAATCTAACACCGGATATAATACATTTTGTTCGATAAAAAAAATCGAGACAATAATCACTTATCGTACCTTGTAAATTAATTGTGTTGTTTTTTCAATTGTTGTTCTATTTAATTAACGTAGCGTTCAAATTGGATTTTTTTAAATGAAAATCAAAACATCCATAGATTGGAGAGGACCGATAATCGATGGATAAATTCATTCATATCGTCATACCCAAAAAGACTTAATCCATAAAACTTAAATCTGAATAAAATAAATTATTGGATCATCACATATATAATATGCCATTTTTTTATTTTTCAAAATAAAGATAAACAAGTTATTTTTTAATCTAGAATATACTTTACTTTATGTTCTACAATACCTTTTTATCTTTCTAGTATACTTGCAAGGCCTCTTCCAAAATTCACTTGTTCGTAACGAAAAATACTCCTCCAGTACTGTTCTGACTTCGTCTACAGAAATCAATTTTTTTCTGTCCAAATAATTTCTAAGACTGCGGAATAAATGATAATCAGATAAGGAAATGTCTGGCGAATATGGTGGGTAGGGCATCATTTCCAAAAAAAGGTTAATTCCTGAGACGATTAATTCACTCTCTGGAGGTAATTTTGTTTTACCAGGGCTTGCAGGACTCCCTCGCGTGCTTTACAGATTTTACTGGATGAGTGTCGTCTTCTAGGCTGTTTTTTTCTGGCTCGGAATTTCTGGAACCACCGTTGACACTGGCTTATACTTATCGTCTGATTTCCATATACTGCATTAATATTTTTCGCACTTTATGTTGCGTTGTTGCCTTATTGAACTCATAAAGCAAAATATGCCGAATATGCTCCTTTGTCACTTCCATTATAACTTTGAAAAAAAACTTTTAATATCAAACAGCACTCTTCAAAACTTGTACTGAGAATAAACTAGTTCCTGCTTTTATAGCTGGTAATAATTTTACAGAATGCAGGTAGTTTATCCTATCTCCCTCCGACTTTTAGTTTATGTAATTGAAAAAACCGCACTATTTATGGGATGACGCAATACATCCAGCTTATCCAAAATGTATTTTAGTCAATTCGATGATAACATCGTTATAAATATATTTACTACTTATTTACTATTACGTCATTATAGGTAGAGTGGATATAATCTCAGATCCTTCCATCCTGGCCTACCACTCTTGCCTCGTCCACTTTCATACATCTTCTCATGCACGCTTTTCGGTTGTTGAAGTTTTTGATTGGACCGTTCTCCAATATCTGATTTACGTGATCATGTTATGTCTTTTGCGAACGCCCTCTATTTCTGTTGCCTTCAACATTATATACGTTCCACATGACCAAACCATCTTAGCAATATTAATTCAATTCACTATTCTACAAACAAACTCTTACATTAGCTCCCAATTTGTTAATTTAGAATGTAAGAACAATGATGATTGAATAAAATGAACATTTAAAAAGTTACCGATTGTTTTTGGTTTATAAATATTTATTGGTTAATAAGAATCACAGAAATATCAATACCAAATGAAATAATGATTTTGATAAGATATATCATAATAAAGTATGAAAAATATATATTTTAATTTGGAGAAAAATTCAATTTCAAGTTTAGAAAATGATTCAAGTTCTTTTATTATCTACGATTTCTTAAAATAAATTATTATTTTTTTATTTAATTGTATTTCAGTAACTAATCAATATTAACATTCCAATCGTACATTTGACAAATTATTGACGATATCAACGTACTAACTGCAAATAAGAAATGACGGTTGGTATATTGAAAAAAAATGTGTTAACTTGAAAATTAGTAAAAATGTTATTTCTGTTAGTAACGTGCGCGCAATAATTCTCAGCCAAGAAAAGACCTTTCGAAGGAACATTATATAGTAAGAAAAAGTTCCTTATCAATGGTTATTAAAAAATAGGCGTGAAGATGACCGTACAAACTAAAACATAACATAAGAACAGTTGAAAAAATAATCCGTTTTCTGATCAAATTTGTGTTATTACAACAAAAAAATTTCGATACTCACAAACAAGCAAACTATTTGGAGAACACATCGTGACTAGCATTCCGAGGGGGAACCGTTGAAATCAAAAATTCTATCCATACATTACTCGGTATGGTATTGTGCGCTGCGTTAGACAATTTAAAGCGTAATATGTTACACATATAAATAGTTATATGGTCGTTTAATATATTTATTTATATACGCGTGCGGTCAGTAGGTACACTGAAATAAGCTGTACCTACATAGGTATATGTATATATTATATACAGTGTGTAACAGACCTGGTCCATAATATTTTATGGGTGGATACCTGACTAAATTACAAGTCGAAAATGTTCGAGGTATATGTGCCTAATCTCAACTATGTCAGAGATATAAACATTTAAAAAAATCGTAATTATGCGATTATTTCGATTAATTGAAATATTTTATTAATTCCAAATTATACCTATATTGAATAAAAAAAATCAAAAGTCATTGATTTTCGAGCTGCTAGACTATTTTTTGTTAAATGATTTAGGTCCTGAAGCAAAGCGATGGATTAATAATGGAACAATTTCGCAAATATTTATTACGAAGTACCTAGACTTCAAACTTATCACGGTTTTGTAAAAATTTCAAATAATATTTTCCATGACCGTTTAGAATTAGCATATATTACTTGAACATTTTCAACTTAATTTAATTTAGTTATATATATATATATATATGTTACAAAGGATGTCATGGTTTTTATTGCCGAACTGCCAACCTGCATCCCTTGAAGATGGGTAATGAGATTTACCCGAAATATTGAGATAACCAATAATAATCAACCAGTGAATACCTCAAATATATATATATACGAGTATACGACTGCAATAATGTATGAAATTGGTGTCATTTTTAGATTAGATCGCATTTTATATTTTAGATGGATCCTAGATCGACGTTTTGGTAACATTTTATATTTTTATGGGTTGTCAAACGAGTCAAGACTAGCGGTACACAAATTAGTCTTGGTACCGATACTAATGTATAAAAGTGAGGCCTGGAGCTGGCAGCGGAAATGAAAATCTGATCTAAGTATAGTGAGTATGATCACTTAGGTTTTAGGTGGTTAAACTTGATACTGGAAGATGGTCCTGTTAGAAGCCACAATAATCGGCGAGCTTGTATGAGAAGATGTATGAATGTGGATGAGGCGAGAATTGTATGTTAGGACGGAAGAGTGTGTCACTATATCTTCTTAGTTTACCCACGCGGAGAAACAGCGTGATGGTAAGTAAGTAAGTAAGTAAGCCTCAAATAGTTACAGCACAACCTTATTTGTTCGCGGGAAATGTAAATCTCAGTTCCATACACTAGTGCTCGCGGAAACCTTAAATTAAACATATGAATATGTTTGAAAATGGCGTGTTGTTAAACAACTAAGGTAATAAAGAATAAAGAATAATAATAATGTATTCCCATATAATAAAGCTGCGTGTTTTTTTTATGATATATTTGTAGTCCTTGTGTACGGAAACTGGCCCTACTAAGTTTCCATTAACACCAAAGAAAAAAACAAATGAAACACTTTTGGCGGAATGTTGGATCTAACGGCGAACATTGCCACTGTATGTGTGCTCTGACGGAGCCGCAGAAACCGCCCTTCTTAATTGAAACAATTCCACCCAAAATGAAGTCCGCCTTTATTTGATTGCCCAATCACACGTGTACATCTGCTCTTAATAACGTGAGTGTATTCAGTAAAAAGAAAAATGTAAAGATTTCCTGGTTACCATTACACCGTGATGTAGGGGTCGAAATTAAATATTCACAGTGGAATCTTTTTCTAGTGAAATTATTTGCGTTATTTCATGTGAAATCACCTAATTTTAAAACAAATGGTTGCTTGATCACTTCAGATATTTTTTATTTTTTTACCACCAGTATGTAGCTCAAAAAAAAAATTTTTTTTAATACGCCACCATCTTGGATCTAGGATCAATTTTCTTCGCAGTAACAAGCAATATTTGCAGATATTTTGAAAAAATATATTTTTCTCCTCTCATAAATCACAATAAGATTATATAAAATGTGTAGAAATAATAGAAATGATTATATAACCCGTGTCTTAAATGATCTTAAAATAAGCCAAATTTGGAAGCATAATCATCAGTTTTGATGACCTTTTAAGGTGACTGGGGGTTGGAACCATAAGATTATTATTTTTTTCTGATAACTATGGTAAGTAGAGTTTCCAGCTATGAGGAATTAAAGTTTAGGTTAGAAACCCTTTCTACCCTTTTTTGACATCAAAGTTTCAAAATTTTAAATTTTTGTTGATTTCAAATAGGGGATAAGACAAAAAATTAAGCTTTTGCCCAAGGATACGTGTACTGCTACTTAACAAAACCTATAAGATTCATTTTGTGGTTCAACTGGTTTAGAAGTCACAGTTTCCAAACATTTGTATGTTATATTTACATGGTATATAGGTACTTAATCGAATAATATAAAATGGGTAACCCGATATTTCTTATGCACACTAAATTTAATGGCCCGTATTCATAATGGTCTCTCAATAAGACTTTGATCTCTGAGAATCAATAAAGGTACGCGTACACTGAATTCGTCATTCTAATCCGCGCGCAAATACATTATTTATAGGAAGATATAATATATTTTTAAACATAATCGGTAATTATATCGACCCTTCCTACGTAAACTATCGTAACCCACATAAGTGTCATTTTGATTTTTTCATGTAATTAGTTTGTATTTTAAGCTTATGTGGTAGTTAACAAAGAAATGTTAATTTTTTTTATGGGTTTTTTCGCAATGCAATTTATCGTATCTTGAATACACCAATATTATTTGACAGCGCACACTATCGTAAGCACCTTTACGATAGTGTGCGTGTGCGTTGCGTGCGTCCTCTTATATGATAAAAACCTTTTGTTTCGATACTTACTGCTTTACAAAAATGAAGCGCAATAACACAATAAAGAAAGGAATGCAGCTACCTAGAGTTCAAAAATTTGTGATTTAACTCGGGGTACGGAATCAGTCAACACAGCGCCATCAACCAGCATAATAATGAAGAATTAAATTTGCAAAATTTCTACCATAATAATTCATACAAAGTACTAGGTAGTATTTGGTTTTCTTTATTTACAATATGAAATATATTTAAAAAGTACATCATTTATTTTTTTATATATAAAAACGACGTAAAATATACTAAGTATCACTTACGATAGTTTACATCGTTTTTGTATTTCTGATATTTAATATTCTACGTTGTAAAATAGAACTAATAATATATATTATGTGATACTTACGATAATATACGTCATCAGACAATTTTACTTACGATACTTTACTATTGAAAATATAGTTTAAATTAATATTAGGACATTTTTGCTTACACTCCTAGAATCTCCATTGCCAGTCGGTGCTAATTTGAAGCAAATAAGTGCCCTTCTTGAACTTTATTCGATAAAAATAGCACTGACGATGTCCCATCGCCTAATTGACTATATAAAGGTAACACCACTTAACAATGTGTTGTAATAAATAATTTATGATACCACCGTCACCCGTGCCAAACAATACATTTTTGTGAATATATATAAAGAATTTTATTTTATAGCTAATATTATCAACTTATTTAAATTTATTATTATTAATTATTGACAATACTTTCTTAAAAAAATCGCTAACCGATGGAAATGAGAACTGTACCAAAAGAGTGACCAGAAGATTATTTTTTGAAAAAGGTAAGCATAAACTATAGCATAACTCAATGTAACTTAGGAAATTCTAAATGATTATAATTATGTGCAACAATAGATAATAAAGAAAGCTGCATTTATTATGACCATGATGTTACACCTCATCCATCGTCGGATTGTTTATTAAATCACTTGAATATTGATTGTGAAAATATTTGAGGTTCTTGGTTTATGCACATCCTCAAACCACGCTACCCCTGTCTTGTCAGTCATTCAACATAATATACCCTTGTATTGAAAATTGATTAACACCTCACTCAAATAAGTCACCATTTATTTCAAATACCACCACTTGGACACATAAAAGCAGTTAATAAAAAGACCGGGGTAATATTAGACAACACAAACATGAATGGATAGATGTGATGAGAAATAGACTAAATAACTTGGGCAAGGAGTATAAGAATCGTAAAGGAATGGTAAGATCTGCAAAAGTTATGAGACAGAAATGCTTCCATTTGTGTCCGATAAAGTATTCGGAAAAGATCAACGAAAAACAAAGAAAAGCCATTTTTGATAAATCTTGGAGCTTAGGTAATCAAAATGAGCAGTGGAAATGTGTGGCAACATTGGCTAGTAAACAGAAGAAACGCAGAATATTCTAACACGAAATCGAGACGAAAGTATACTATAAAATATATACTACCTGTCCATCATAACAAGAAGGTGGACCGAAAGCTACTAGATGTTTGCAAAAAAATATTCCTGACTACATTCGCCATCTGTGAACAATTTGTGTACACTGCCTTGAAAAAAAATATAATATAACTGATCTTACTACTCCCGATCAGCGAGGCAAACATCAAAACCACCCTACATTTATTTCCAATGACATTAAATACAATGTGTGTAATCACATAAAATCAATACAACCCGTTGATTCACACTACTTGAGAGAAAAATCAGACAAACACTATTTGGATAGTGATTTGAACTTTCGTCGTTTATTTGAAGTGTTATATAATGAGTGATTTGATTTTAACATTTACTCTACAAAATGTCAGACAGAGAGACAATGAACATTTTAAGCTGAGATTTTATATACCCAAAAAAGATCAGTGCGATAAATGTCACATTTTTTAAAATTTGGCAAATCCTTCAACAGAATAATAAGAAGAACATATGCAAAATAAGACTGGCTTGCCAGTTGAAGGCATCGGATAAACAGGAAGCAAAATCTTCAAATGGCAAAGTTGTAAGTGCTACGTTTGATGTTCAAAAAGTGCTTAGTACACCTCACGGTCAATTTAGTACGTTTTATTATAAACGTAAGATATCCGTATTTAATTTGACCATTCTCGATCTATCCGAAAAGAAAGATACCTATTACATGTGGAACGAGGGCGAAGCTAAACGCAGTGCAAATTATGTATCAAGTTGTCTTCTTGATTTGGTATCAGAACGATGCGAAAAGGGATTTAACAAGTTTAGTTTTGGTTTGACGACTGTGTCGGCCAAAATCGAAACCGTATTGTGTATGCCCTCTATATGTATTTGGTATCGATATCAAGCATTCTTTTCTAGAAAAGGGACACACACATAATGAGGGAGGCAGTGTACATGCGTTAATCGAAAGATCGTCAAAAAATAAACCTGTTTACACATCGTCAGAATGGTATTGTATTGTTAGGTGGGCTAAACCATATAATGTAGTAGAAATGAAGCGTACGGATTTTATTGATTTTAAAGCTCTTTTACAGGCTCGTAACTGAAAAAATTATTTAAAGTAGAATAAAATAAAAGAGTTAAGTGTTACTTCTAATGACTCTTTCAAAATTAATTACAAATATGATTTGTCTACAAATATCTATTTCACTTTAGGAGTAATAATCAACACTCGCGGTCGACAAAAAGCAGCTCCTTTTTTTACTATTACTTCACCTAACTCAAAAGGTTTACCGATTCTAAAAGCTAGAAAATACGATTTATTATAGATATGTACTAGTTTAATAAATCCTAGTTCTTACCATTCTTTTTTTAACCATTTTTTCGTTAATATAAATAATGATAAAAATAATACTGATTCTGAGTCTAATCAAAAAACAATGTACATTTTTATTCGTAATACCTCAAAAATAAGGATTTGGTAATCTCATTTTTTTATATTATATTATGTTTATTTTTTATTCAACCGATATCAAAGATTTGATTAAATTTAAGATATTTTATTACTTACTTAAATGCTATGATAAGAAATTAATCTTTTACTTTTATATTTAATCATTCGTCAAGTCATCGAAAACAGAATAGAGTTTGATTATTTTGTTTTCATTTTGAATTAAAGGGTTTAATAAATAAATGTGATTAACGACATAATATTTGGAGTACTTATTTTAGGTAAAGAAATGAAGCCAAAATTGCAGTTCTAGTATAAATGTGTATGTAACACATACGACAAAAAATACGACCCAACCCTACGTAAATAATGGTATATAATACTTACAATAAAGAACATTGAATGAACTCAAGTATAAATTATCGTATGTGATACATGCGAGGTTTACCTTAAATTTATTTCCAACGTATAATGTCGTATGTGCATTATTTCAAAAACTGGTAAGATTATTAACACTTTGCAGTTGAGCAATATTTGAAGTGCGGTGATTCATTGGTTCGTGCGCGTCGCGCTTTTTGTACGCACTTTAATATTCAACGAGTAAGTGATGATGGGCCAAACACGCAACTTATCTGGTGTTGAGTTCAAAAGTTCAGACAAGAAGGGACAATAGTTAACCAAACTCCTCCGGGATCATCAACGTCAGCAGCGACGCCAGAACACGTGCCTCAAGTTCGACGTGAAATAATGCGCAATTCGCGTAAATCGATAAGGAAGATTGCATGCAGCCTGTACTGGAATAAAAAAATCAACAGTGCACATTATTTTGAAAAAGAAACTACAGTTTCACCCATACAAACTGCTAATCGTGCAGTTTCTCATCGAAAATATCCGCCCTACAAGAAAATATCCGCCGTGAAGTTGCTGCCATGGAACCAACGCCTTGCTCTCGCGTATTCGCAAATTTAAGAGTCCAATTGCAAGAGTGTCTTGAGAGAAATGAACGGCATTTAGACGATAACGTTAAATTAGCATCGTAAAACTCAATTTTGTTTAGATAAAATATGAGAATAACATTGTAGTTTTTTTAAAATTGAATATTAAACTTGAAATTTTCCGCTGGGTAACTAAATATATTTATTTTTACATTTATTTCTTCTCTATGAAAGTAAGACTCGTGTATAGAGAAGGAGAGATATAATTTATGTCTCTTAGTATGTGTACATATTTTTTGACTTCAGATTCAAATTTATAATAGTCTATAATATTTCTAATTGAGATGGGGAGATTGTTAAAGAATTTGATGCCTTGATAAATGTACCGATTAATTTGGTCTCTAAATCTTCTAGATCACAATTTGCAATTTTTTTTTGTATGTCTATTATTTTTGATATTTCTAAATCTGTCAAGAGTTGAATACTTAGATAATACTAATAAATTATTTTTATCATCATTTTTAAGTGATTTATAATTATGATATTGAAGTTTTATATGCTCCTCTCCTTCAAATAATACCGTATTGCAAATGTGACTGTACAAACGCGTAATATATTATTTTTATTTATGTAAGTGATAAGATGTTTCTGAGTCTTAAAAATATGTAGGCAGTTTTCCTTATATTGTTTGTAAGATTAATAATATGTTATTTCCATTTGAGTTTGTTATCTATTATGATTCCTATGTACTATTTGTCTTCAATTGATGAACATTGGTCATAAAGAGTCTTCTTGAATACAGGCTTTGGTGTAAATTTTAATATTAATTTCAGTGTTATCTTTCTGTTGAATAGCAAATCATAGAAAGTATATTTTATCAGTATTAATTGATATAGAGTGATGGTTCATACATAATTTCATGCTAAACTCTGTGCAATCCTTGATGCGAATTCGAGTGAAATCTCCAGGAGAAATTTCGTTTGTAGATACGGGCCATAAAATTACACATCTGTTATTGTTTCTGGGCTTCGTTCGTAGTCGAGGATCCCCTCAGTTGCTACTCCTTCCTCTCCGTTTAACGCGAAATTTCAGATGAGAAAAAAAACTGATTCGAGAAGCACATTTCCCCCCCGTAGACGTCACATGAAGAGTAGTCATGTTATACTGACCTGTCTCGTTATTACCGTGATCGCTGATTGTTGCTCGTGTATTTCGCGTATAGCCACCACAACACCGCCAATCCGAGAGCAGATATTCATCCAACTCCCAGGACCTGCTAATCAACCATCTGCTCTCAGTCATCGGGTACTTCACACAAATTTAATGACGCCTAGGACCACATGCTATGGGAGTGCACGATAATGTCTGATGCGTGTGACTGATGTGTATCAATGTGTCCAAACTTTAATAAAACTAAATTATTAATTCTGATGTTTGCTATCAATTTATTCAAAGGTATTTGAGATTCCGTAAAAACAAAGAAAATAATGGAAAGATTAATTTGAAATGTGTAACATATGGGTTCGAAAACTTGTCGTTAAAAGTACTGTCGCTGTAGCATAGTTGGTTATTGCACCTTCCACGCATTGGAAAGAGATCCAGGTTCGAATTTTGGTAGCGCAACAATAATATTTTACGATAAAATTGATTTTATATGTATATCTTTCTAATTAATATATTTAATTAGTATTTAAAACATCTTAAATAATTGCATGTTGATTCTCGGGAGTTAAACTTTTCTTGCTTTTGTTCAGAGGAACCGATACATGAGTGAAAACTTGTAAAACGGTTCTGGCAAAGGGTGAGATTCTTTCGATCTATTTTGATTCCTGGAGACAACCCTTGTGCCGATTCTTTTCACCTACCCACAACTTCCCCGTACATAATACGTTTCGGAAGCCTGTAACGAACCACCAGTACCTATCACGTGTCCGGTCTATCTCAGTCTCACCTCTACCATCATGACCTCTATAGAACATTAAAGAACTGCGACATTTGATACACGGTACGAAAAAATATTAACGATCTGTTATGTCTTTGTAAAATAATCAATTCTAACAAAAAGTTCTGATTCCTCCGCTTGCCTACCGAATAATAATGTTGCTATGCCAAATCACACTGAAGAATTCTCTCCCTTTTCATTTGCCAGTCTACTGCACAAATGTATTATTTTATTTTCATTTTACTAGAATGTGTCATTACCTTAATAGCCTCTGTAATAAAGGTAGGTATAGATATGTAAAAAAGAACATCACTTCACTGATCGAACATCACAAGATACGTTATTTATTTTTCTCACGTATGGAAATAAAAACACATGTTATTTAGTTCTACTCGTTTAATTTCCATGAAACGTGTTTCGTCTTATGAGGGCATTATCAATCTAACCATTTTAAATTCAACAACTTGTATTTATATGAAATCTATTGAAAAGGTACATAAATTAATAATGAGAGTTTTCAAACACTAATGATATTTTAGTGAAAGTTAATACATACCCCAGCTTGTTTCAAAATGTATATAGAAGAGAATAGTTATATAATATTATATAAATGAGATAGAGACAACATTATTCATGTTAATTCTTAGGGATTTTTTACAGATGTTTTTGTATGGTTATCCCGCGTATGTTGGTCCTGAGAAGGACCATAGTTATCCCAACGTTTCATTACCCATCACGACGTATCGGTGAAGTGTTGCTCTAAAATGATCGTGAGTCGCGTCCTTTTAGGCCGGCAGTTCCACGCTAATTTAATTTATCATCATCATAACTATTAGCTTTACAATCCTAGATGATTAAAAAAAAATATACCCCGTGATTACGTAATCCATCTTTGAATCTTCTGTATCCATCTGTAACTTAAAATAGAGAAATGCTTCTTCTTACAACAACACCATTTTTGTGTTCATGTATTTATTTATGTACAATACTATTAAACTATTATATTAAATAGTTTTATTAAATTTACAATTATTTTAATTGCAATTTTATGAACTCTTACTTATTTCTTATTTCTTCTTAAACTGCCATCACTTAAATAATCTTCACTCATTTTGATCAAGTATCGCCTAAGATTCCTGAATTATATTTAAAAGTATTTTAAGTGTCGTAATGAAATTAAGTCTTTAATTAACGGTGGCTTCTTACGGAGGACAATTTTCAATATTGGCTGCTTAATAATGAAATTTTGAAAAACTTCCATAGCCCCTTTCCAGTCAGCTCCGTTTAGAAGCTTTTGAATTTGGGACTTTGCTTAAAATAATATAACGTTTTAATGGATTAGATACGTATTGATTTGAATTTGATATTCTAAAAAGAGTGAATTATACGTTAATAATTATTTTAACCGACTTCTTTCAATAATTTTACAGTAAAAATTGAGATTTATACAAATTCAACTAACTTGTTTCGCCACCTTGTTTCAAAATGGCGGCTAATCGAAAATTATAATATTAGTAACTCCGATCATATTAGACTGGATAGTGCCAAAAGGAATCAAAAAAAAAAAATTATAAAAAACTTTTTAAAAAACTGGATTTTTAATGTCAAACGCCATTTATTTCTGTCAAACCTTATGTACGACATTAATTCATGAAATGATTGCTTTTAGTGATTTACTGACCATTACATCATATATGAGCAGAAAATGTTGTATATATTTGTGTGGTTGATGTTTGCGTTCACAGCTAGAGCAGGTAGATTGTGAATGAGGAACGTTACAAACGATAGTGGCGTTTATTTACAGAAAAGGCACAATTGAACTTTAAGTACTTAAATTGGAAATGTTCCAATTTAGGAAATAAGTTTCCTTGTTTGGACCACTGGTTTCCTAGAATGAACTACTGGTATGCTTTAGACACAAATATTTATTTTATGAAAAAAAGAACACAAAACAATAATACAAATAAAATAATGATACAACAAATTATAATGGTTGGCCTTAAAACTATGCATTTGATACAGAAACACATTTAGTATGGACTCATTTGGGACACTGCGCAGTTTTATCCCCATTTCCACATCATCGCCATCTCCTGGTACTTGGTGGATCATTCCACAATCGTGGTTTGGGAGACGTTTTAAAGACTTTTAATTTTCTTATTTTTTTTGTTCTGCGGTTGATAGTTATTATCACTATCGCTTTCATTAACTTCCTCTGGATATTCTGAATCTATTTGTTGTTGTTCCTATTGTATTGAAGATGATGACGTTAATGGTTCAGTGATATCGACAATATGAGCATTATCTCCAGGAAGAAGAGCATCAGCTGGGGCGAAATGATGGTCTTGGAATACATGGCGATTTATGAAATTAAATGAAACAAAAATATCAAAAAACTAGATGGTTTAACTGGAACAGATCGTTTGTCTGTGATAAACTTGCTCTAATGAATAAATACATAAAACATTATTGGCATTAACAGAATACATAATAGATGATATGAAGAAAAAACAAAAAGGCCAAAGGGCAGACTTATTGCAAAAGTAATATCTTCCAGTCAACCCGTAACGAACTGTTTATATAGAAAAATTGTTATGTACCTAATACTCCTGTAAAATTTTCACTTATAGAAGAAGAATATAATAAATACCTAATAGATAATAGAAACATTAAAATTGATGTACAAAGTTTCTTAGGATAGACCAGTCCATTCTAGGGTACTCTAAACGGTCCAAATCAGGGAACACGTAAATTATAAAAGAAAGAAAAAATGCAAACTGTGTCGAAGCACTGAATACGAATCGAATTGTAACAAAATGAGTGTGCAATAAATTAGTAAAACTAATAAATCTTTATCTTATGTGTCAACAGCAAGAATCCTTTAGCAGCGACAACAAAAAATAACATCAAAAACACAAAAATCGCACAATAGCGCTCAAAGCCGTGCAAACGGTGACTGGGTGGTGTCGGCATATTTAAAGATGCATTTGGGGTCATAACGGATACAATTTTGCAAATAATACGTTTTGCATGTATGTTCGTTGTCGAAAATAGTACTGGTCTAATTTACCAGGCGGTCCAACTTCGGAAACTCTCCCCTACAAATAAAATCAATTTTATCGAAAAATATTGTTGTTGCTACCGGGATTCGAACCTGCATCTCTTTCTAATCTGGGAAAGGTGCGTAGTTTCAAATACGTCCTGATGAAGCTTGATATAAGTGAAACCGGTTGACGTTTAATAAATTTCGTGGTTTCACACAAAGTGATTGTTATTTTATTTAATATGATATGTCAAACTATGAAGTGATTGCTTTCTACGAAATCACAACTAAATTACTTTAAATCTTTAGTTTTATATAAAATTGTACCAGTCGGTCAAAAGTCATGGTCAAAAATAAAAAAAAATTGTACTTGCATAAAACATCGTCGATAAATTCCTACTCGTTCATATACCATTTGAGTAGGTAATTCCATTCGGTGGTCGCTTCAAGGCTCATGTTTTAAGAACTTAAATTATTCAAATATAAGCGAATAACTTTAATTGTACTGTTTACGCGCCGGGTTTCCTGGTTTATAATAATGTACATATGTGTGTGTATGTGTGAGTATTGCCGCCCTTTTTTCGAAAAGCTAAATAGACGGTAACCGGCAGGCGTCATTCTTATTACATACCGTGCTTCGACCGGTTCAACGGTCCAAATAAACCACCAATACGCGCTTCGGTCGGTCGAAATTTATAGAAGACAACCCAGCTAAAAGAACAACATCGGACCAAAAAGACAGCAAAATTAAAAAGGTAAGTGCAGTTCATATATCATACGTGTGCTTATTGTTAATCGGAAACCTGGTAACCAGCTATCGAAGGCATTTACATAAGCATGTACTTTGAGAATATACATTGTACATTAGTTTCACAATTCATATTTTGATTAAAAATATATGTTGGTACCGAGTTCAGAGTGATGGAAGCTAAGCCCGAAAAAATATATAGATACAGAGTTCTCGAGAGATAGGCTGAACTCAGCACTTGTTACGCAGTGTATATTCTGGTGAACTATAAACAGTAATTTATTTACAAAAAAATTATATTATTTTTAATTTTTTTGCCAATTCAAGTTAAGGCATTCAACAGAAGGTCCTATTACATAACGGTCGTTGTTCATCCCTTTGTCAATAAATCACTCAGTCCAGTTATGAACGTTTCAACTGTTGATTCGGCCTACCGCGAGCCGTGCGCCGTAGGAGAGGTATTAAATAAATCACCTATTAAGACAGAGTCTTGTGAAGCTCTATTTGGCCGAAATCGTTCCATAAAAAAGCAATATAAGAGATTCGCTTTCACTGGGGGCAGGGTATGGCGGGGTAAACAGGATCCTAAGCAAATCTCGCGTTTACTTCGATATAAAGGGTGAACGGGGGCGCGAGGGGTTGGTAGTTTATGTTTCCATCTGGGTGAAGCAAGTGCTCGCCTGAGCGTGAAATCGTTCTTCTTCTTATTTGCGAAGCCAATGTCTCAAGCGCCATTGTGGACTTGGACAGAGGTTAGAGCAGCGCTGGAATATTAGACATTTTCAGTCCTGAAAACAACTAATGGGCGACTTCTCAATGTATTCATTTGTAAAGATCAAGATTTATTTTAAATTAATAACCGATACACCGTTAATAATTTTATCAGCAGCTCATTTTTAATGTAAATGTATTTTCAATACAAACTAAATATTTTCATTAGAAATATATACATATAACATGAATTTCATCGAAAAATATTGTTGTTAATTAATAATAATGGATAATTTGTACAGCGTCATTTTTGTAAAAACTTTCACCTCAAGGGCGCTTTGCTTTGTTGCTACCGGGATTCGAACCTGGATCTCTTCCAATCTGGGGAACGTGCATTAACCGATTATGCCATACAAACACAATGGATTGACGACAAATTTTCGATCTTATATACTACACTTTTCAAATTAATACATCTATCGTTCTATTATTTGAAAGCCATCTTTATTTTTACGGAATCTCAAATACCTTTTAGTAATCCGATAGGAGACGCCAGAACTAATAATAAACAATTATTATTATAGTTCAATAATTATGAACTTTAAAAATATTACTTAAGCCCTTTCAATTTATAATTGATGAAGTTTTATGAATGACTTGTAGTTCCTGCACCTATAAGCATTTATCCGTCATGGTTTTTGTACCTTTTCTAGTCATTATTAAATTAACTGTAAAAAACAAGTCTTTGCATATTATATTATCTTTTTAAATGGTACAGAACAATTACTTTAAATTTCAAATATAAAAATATTGAAATATTGAATACTTGCGGAGGTATTAGTCTAATTAGGTATAACAAAATTTTAATGATCATTACAGAAAAACTAATTATTTTATACGTTTGTTTTAATTTTTCAATTTGAAAAGTCCTGGAATCGACCACGTTGCTTAGTTCTCTTAATCTGTCTTAGTTTCCTTATTTGGCTCACTTTTTTTTGTATTTTTTCTTATTTTTGTATATATATATATTTCTAACTAGTTTTCTACCTATTTCTTTCAAAACGTCGCATTTTTTAATGGAAGATCTTTATTAATTGAAAATCATTTAGAGCAACTACTCTGAGAAAATGGAATGACATCGTCATGGGTCTGTGTTTAGTTCGTCGTCTCTCGTTTGTGCTACATTCACATATCATTACTTACCATTGTCAAAAGTTATAAATACCTATCGAATTTTTACCTTTCCGAGGAAAAAAGTGTTTTTTTTTCTAGGGCTTAATATAGCAATCTACAATCTACGAGAGTTATCGTATCTACAAAATCTGTTATAACTTATATATTTCATGAAGTGTGTATATACATATATACCTATATGAATAGATAAACATTTTAAATGAAAGTGACTTCACTGTCAATCCATCTTCATAAATAATCAATAAGGAGGTTGATCAGATAATTAAAGAAAATATATTTCAAATAATCTTATGAAATACCTTCCACAATGTAAACGACTAACTCATTAATATAATCAAATTGTGTAGGAATTTTTTTTTTCAATAAATTTTGAAAAAATGTTACGTTATTAGTTGTATATGTCAATGGACAAATATACACTGCGCGTCCTGTTCATCTAGATATGACGCAGGGCGACAAATGTGGACGGTGCTAGGTGGTGAGCACCAAAACTCATTAAATTGGATATCATTCTCTTACTTACTTACTTACTTACTTACCATCACGCGGTTTCTCCGCGGGGGTAGGCAGATAGGATAGAGCGCCACACCCTTCTGTCCTGACACAATTCTCGCCTCATCCACATTCATACATCTTCTCATACAAGCTGGATGATTATTGAGGTATCTGGTTTACCTGGTCATGCCAAGTCTTCCGCGGACGTTCTCTACTTCTGCTGCCATCAACACTTGCGTCATATATCTTTCTTACCGTTCTCTCCTCATGCATCCGTTCCATATGACCAAACCTTACTCACTATACTAAGATCAGCTTTACATTCTTTCCTTATTTCTTCATTTTTTATTCTGTCATAAATGGATCTGCCACATATACGCCTAAGTGATCTCATTTCCAATGCATTTAATCTGTTTTCGTTCCTCTTTTGCCAGCTCCAGACCACACTTCCATACATCAGGATCGGTAACAGGACTCCATTGTGAACCGCTAGTCTTGGCTCAGTTAACAAGTTTTCATTAGCATCATCGCCGTTCACTTTATTCCCTGCAGTCATCATCCTTTCGATATCTTTATCTGTCTTTCCGTTTCTATCGAACATACTTCTCAAATACACAAACTCATCTACTTGTTCCAAACAGTAATTACCTACAAGTATTTTGAACGTTGTCTTGCTTTCTTCTTTCTCGAATACCATCACTTTCGACTTGTTGACGACATTCATAATATGCAATGACGCTTTCCTTGCATACATCGTATATTCTACTCACTAGCGTCTTCAATTCTTGTTCATTATTCGCCATTAATACTGCATCGTCGGTGTACCATTCTCAACATTTAAAAATATGTTTTCTCTTAATCCAGACTCTTTAAAACATTTAATAGATAGATCTTATTCTATATTTAGTGTCAATTAACAATGTTTTAATCCGTTTTTATGGCATTGTTACGTTTCTAAATTTTATTTTATTAAGTACGGCTCAATTAACAAAATGTTCCCTTTCTTTGTAACGCTTAATTACTTATAGATCTGAAAGGATTTATAAAAATAACGAAATATCAACTAACGTAGTATTTTATATAAACAGGTGACAACCATCTCTGTCAATAGTTATAGTGGCCGCTTCGTGGCAATATTACATGTTAATCGTGGGCATAATAATCTTTATTTATACTGTCTTGCTTCTTCATTTCGGATTTACCTATTTTCCATCCTTTATTATTGAGCAGCCATTTTGAGGGATACTGATCTATTTTTATTTTTTTAAATCTTCATGTCATTAAAAACTTATTTCATTAATGAGTAAAAAGTAAAAAAAAACATATGTTTATCTATGGTAAAAAGCGAGTTCAATCCCTACGACAATTAAGCAAAATTCTAAAATGAGGGTTAATCGTTTCAATGTCGTATATTTTGATTCTTAACCATAATGAGTTTTTAATTATCTGATATTTAAAAGAAAAATTTCCAATAAGAGTACCAATTTTAGTGTTTTGCTTGGCGTTTGATATTTAGAATATTTTAAATGACTAAAAAAAACAAGACAGGTAAAATCTTTTATTTATATGGTACCGTAATCTTGAATGCAAAATCAGTATATATATAGCCTTCACCTACTATTAATATCGTATTTGCAATACGCATAAAACTTGAATTAGTGATTTGTCTCTGCATACTTTTAGCGCTTTATTAAATAGTATGCTTTGACAATGCACGAATATCTAGTTGTTAAATGTATAATCGGCTATTAAAGAAGCACGTGCTATAAATATTAGAACGTCACTATGGGATGTTATAGACTTTAGTTTGGACGTAACTGATAACTGACAAATAAATTATATTTACGAATAATTATTCAATTAGGTACATTTCAATTCTTTTTAAGGTAAGTATTTTTTTTTTAGTTTAGTTCTATGGTAATAAATCGGCATTTATTAATTTAAAAATACAATACTTAACAAATCAAACCCCCAAAATACACATGTAGAATATATCAATGCACGTAAGCCTATCGACTATTGCCTACCTCAATAGGTACATATATATTGTTTTTGTTCTGAGGTAGGCAGCAATTATTATTTCCTTAGCTCAATATAGGATGATTCTAAAGTTTCTAAATTTGTTTATACGTACATATGTACTAAATTCATTATTTTTATGAGTTAAGTTACTATTATTTATTTACTTGATTTTTTTTGTATATAAAAAAATAATTTCACACAAGGAGATAAGAATGAAACCGCAATTATATTCATTAAATTACTGGAATTTCTACAAAATACAATGATTCTGGTATTGTTAGGACAGATTGCTGTTTAGATTAAACTCTATATTTTTTTAGTAATTTCCTTAAAATCTTCCAAATATTATCTCGTATTAATCGGTTTGTATTAAATTTAAAAATAATCTTTTCTTCACGTGTTTTACTTCAATACACTATTTAAGCCTAACTTAAATCACCGTGGTATTTTACTGACTTGTTTAAAACAAAAAAATGATCAGATATCAAAATATGTCATTATCACATTTTTTAGTTCTACTCGTTTTATTTCCATGAGACGCGTTTCGTCTTATGAGGGCATTATCAATCTAACCATTTTTAATTCAACTAATACGAGTATTTATATGAAACCTATTTAAAAGGGGCAGTTATGTAATTTTAAGCACTTAAAATTATATAACTGCCCCTTTTCAATAGATTTCATATAAATACTGGTTGTTGACTTTAAAATAATTATAATTGGTTACGAGACGTTATGAATAAAACAAACATTACTCTGTATTTTAAGAACTTGTATCATTTATGATATATTTTAATTACTTACCTCTATAATTTATTTGAGTGGTTGAGTTTAATAAATTTTAAATTGTATTTTAAGGGTGATTATCTCAAAAAAAAACAAACCGGCATAAGTAAATTGACCGAAAAATTACGTTTACCCACTTAGAACTAAATAATTTGTTTCTTTTATTGTCTCTACTTCCCTTGTCTTAAATTAAATTTACTACCAATTGGGGGCCACCTAGAACGGGTCCCTAAGTCGATGCAATTAAAATACAAATACAAAATGCTTTTTTCCAGCGGCTTAACTTAAGACCGAAATAATTAGATACAGTCCGGATGTCGTTTGGAGCGTGCTGTTATTAAGGACTCAGTGTCAAGTTATCTCCACTTATCTTCGACTTTCCCAAGATAAATCGTTCTCCTTCAAGTTTTTACTTCGGTCTTTAAATTAAATCCTCAGTTTGTCAATAACGTAAAACATATCCTTTGAAAAATATAATGTTTTTAAAAAAAAATACGATTTAAAAAAAATAAAGTAGTTTCATATTTAACTTATCTTTAATATTTATGTAGGGGTTGTAGTATATTATTTACTAGTGATAATCTTAATTTTGTGATCGTATCATAAGGTTTTGGTGGAACTGAAGCCCTTAACTATCTTCTAGTCTCACGCGTGTTGGTGCATGTCGCAGTGTATATGAATGTGTGTGTGTAACTATTTATGCCGTGTTTATGTTGGCATTTATTGTGAGATAATTTACAATGGCTGGTACGACGAGTATACAGTTAAATGCGAGAATGAAGTTGAAGATTGGAGTGGCTCATTTGAGGTGTCGACAAAAGAACGGTCTGCGGAGAAGTGGTCGGTTAGCTCCGTGGACTCGTTCGTCACGATGTATTGGCATCTGTTTATTGGTCAGTTCTCTTTGGCCCTATATGGCTGTCAGGTGAGTCCCTACACGGCCATGTCTGTGGGGTGCGTGCAAGATCATCACATGTATAAATACTATCTTATCTCATCAAAGTATCACTGCTTACTCGAAAGCTTGATTACGCAAGATATACTGGTCCTTTTGGAAGTCTTAATAATCGACGAGCTTTTATGAAACGATGTATAAAAGTGAATCAGGCGAGAATTGTGTGTGAGGAGAAAAGAGTGGCGTTCTATCATCTCTACCTACACCGGCGGAAAAATGGCGTGATGGTAAATGTGGTATCTTTGGAAGTACCACCAGATTCCCTTGGGGTCCTATCCTCTCTTTGTACTCTCGAGTTGCGTGAAGTGAAACTCAGTAGATTCGTGTAACAATATTAATTTATTACAACAACGTATTTACAGTAATGAACAATTATATAATTCAGATGTAGATTAATTACTATTGCAAAGTGGCTATGGAAAAGAGGCCCGTTCTCCCAGTGACGGCCTCTTATAACCCCTGTCCCCCACCACTCATCTGACAGACACACTCACACACACATGCACACGTCCAAAGTGACAGTTCTCACAGTAAGTCAGTTAGCTGTCACTTCCCCTGTGAAGTTTAATTTTAAAAACTTTGTTGATTGCGTCAAAAATAAAGGACGTCCGCGGTAGACTCGGCGTGGACCAGGTTAATCAGCTACTGGAAGATGATGGGCATGAGAAAATGTATGCATGTGGATGAGGCAAAAGTTGCGCGTCAGGACAAAAGGGCGTGGCTCTCCATCTTTTCTGCTTACCTAATATTAGTTAGTAAGTATAAAATTACAAGTTGGTGTAACTTGAAAAAGATTTTCAAAGAGAACAAATGTTTGTTGTGAAGTTAAAATAAATTAAATTAATCGACAAGAAAGATATACAGAAAAAATCTATTTTTCAAAAAAATATTTAGTTGTATGAAACATAATAAACACTTCCCTCACAACTTTCGGTACGAATACTTTCGATAGTGTGGTTTTGTGTACGATCCTGTTCCGTTAAGACATCAGGAATGTCAAATTCCTTCGCAGATCGCAGCGTTTTCTGGCTGCGGGTTCAAAGGTAGCAAACGCAAACATTATTGTTCCGCCATGCCACCGCATTCCGACGGTGTCTATGTTGTAGATAATATAAACTAACACGTTTACATACTTATATCCTTATTGAATGATAAATAATAATTATTCTAGCATAAAAGCAATATTTCAATGCGGAAATCCCTTATTAGATTGCTTTAACAATGCTCTGTGCAGTGTACTTTGTCTTTTTTTCCAGTAATAAAACATGCGTTATACACATGTACACCTAAAGCTTTCATCAATTGATAGATATACTGAACTTAAAGAAATTTAATAATAATAACAGGTAAATTTTTTTTTGTGTAAAACCGTTTTGAACTGCAATGCTAAAATGATATAGACTGCGAACAAATATTTTCTTACAGTAATGTAAAAACGTTAAATATATAAAACAGAAAACAACCCTTCTACAAGGCCCAGCGCCGAATATGTCCGTCGCAAAAAACTTTCTAGTGACATCTATTGCACAATGCGCAAAAAATGTAAATGAGTATTAATAATTTTTTTTTTTTTCTCATCTGTACCTACTGCCATCTAGTGGATTTCTTACGAAAATACACTAACATAGGATGTAATATGGGATACAATGGATACATAGCGCCATATACTTATATATATATACGAGTAGATTCATGAATACATACATATTATACGTGTTCGTATAACATATTCGAAAAATATTTTTTGAGTCATTATACACTTCAATCAAACACAGATAGAGTGATTAATTTAGTCGAAGTCGTATGCTTTATATTCTGCATGTTTTTTTTAAATAACGCTCTTAGAAGTTTGGGGCTTTTAATCGAATAAACCATTACTAATTTATTTATTATTGTTTAGAATTCCTATAGGTTTTGTAATAGGAAAAGTATAAAATTCAAAAAAATATTTTTCACTTAAATCAGTAAAATAGACGGTCAAACTACATACATTATTTATTTTGTTTTATATCTACTTTTATATTTCTTATTTAATAGGATAAAAAATTGAATGCATACTTTTTCTGATGTTTAGTAGACGGAATACATGTCACATAAATATCTTTACAATTTTTCATGCTAGGCGAAACGCTTGTGCAATGCAAAATTCAATTAATTTGATCTCCCGACGCGATCGAAGTAATCGAATTTTTATGACCAACTTCAAAGAGGTCACAGGCGGGCGCCATTGATATTTTCAACGGCAATAATTTAGAACCTTGTTCTTGTCCTTTTCCAAAAACGGCCATTCGGTCACTAAACAGATAATATATTATTAATGAAAACACATTTTTTCTTGATGTTGTAATTTAAGGGTATAGTTTTGTGCTGTTTTTAATAAAAAATTAATTAATCAATTGGAAATGGAATAATAGATGTATCAATGATAAAAATATACAGTATATAAGTTTCAAATTAGTTGTAAACCTAATCGGTTGATGTAGTGTAATGGTAACACATTTGCCCGTATTGGAAAAGGTCCATAGTCAAGGTCCAAGGTCAAGTTGATATAGTGAGTAAGATTAAGAAAGGATCACTTAAGTTGTTTGGTCATATAGAACAGATGAATGAGGAGAAAATGGTAAGAAAGATATATAACGCAAATGTTGGTGGCACCAGAAGTAGAAGACGTCCGCGGAAGACTTGAAGGATGGTTCTGTTAGAAGCCTCAATAATCGTCGAGCTTGTGTCAGGAGAGAAGAATGTGGCACTCTATCCTCTCTGCCTACCTCCACGATAAAAAGCGTAATGGTAAGTAAGTAAGAAAGTAAGAAAAGGGTCCAGGTTCGAATTCTAGTAGTAACCAAATATTTTTTCGATATTTTCTGTACATTTATCTAATTGATTAATTTAATTTATATTAAAAATATATATAACTAATAAGTTAAAATGAGTTTAAATCCTTCAATCTTAACATAAAACGTTAACGCATCTATATTTAGAAAAAAACATATAGTATTATATATCAATCTTTAATATTAAGAGTCTGATATACGTACCTGTCAGGTCTTCTAATAAAATACTGTCTGAAAATCGTCCCATAGTTTTTCATGTAATAACCCGGGATTTAAACGGCTTAGGGAGCACAGACGCTCACATAAATATAAAACATTATATTTGTTCTGCAGGAAGACTCACGAATTGACTACTTTTGTATAGTCAATATAGTATCATTAGGCAGGCAAATTGGCTGTCCAATTTTTTATTAACCTTTCCCTTACGGTGCTAAAATACAAGTAAACTTTTGCGATTTTTAAGTCGAATAAATATTAATATTTTACATTTATTACTTATATTAATAGCAATATTTGAATATGTCCAAGAACACACAATTACTGGATTTTCACCTACAAAGGCACTTATATTAATCATTCAAATAATACACGACATATATATATATATATATATATATATATATATTGTGTGAAAGAGAAAACATTGATCATCATGAATGACAGCATAAGGCAGGTCTAACTCGGCCAGCGCACGCTCTGCCACTAAGTGACGATCGACGTCCGGCACCCCGCGCCCCGCGCACTGCGCCTTCCGCACCACTCCACACGAGCTGACAAATTCACGTCGGGTTCTTCGAAAAAACTTTTTTATTGTCGCGTATGGTAAATACTTATATATTGTAATTATTTCATTCAATATATAAATATATTATGTAGGAATACCTGTAATATGAACACTGTATTTAGTATATTTACAGAGATATTCACAGAATTAGAGGCAATGTTAACTAAGTTTATATCATCGTAGAGGAATGGTTAATAATGTAAAAGTAACTGGTGTACTATTGAAAAAAAATCCTACAAAAATACACTTATTTTAAGCATAATGTTCTTACAAACAATTCTTCAATCAAGCGATGAATCAAAGATAATATAATTTATCTAACTTCTTACCTACTTTTATATTTTCCCTACCTACAAAAGTCAATGAATCCAAATAATTGCGTTACGAAATAAACTTGACAGTAAAAGTGTAATTTTCCATTGAATTTAAGTGTGATTATTTAAACAAGCAAATCTGATAAATCGGATTTGAAAATGTTTCACAAAAAGTATTTTTCGCAGTCAAATTCCTTTGTAATTCAGGCGTGTACTTTTTTCAAGCAATGTTTCACTCGTCGGGTAAAAAAACATAAGTATTCCGCGTTATAATATTAGATGGCGCGGCGCGTCGGCGGGGGATCCCCACCTCTGCCCACCGTCAGTCTGCTAACTGGCGGCTGATTTATAAGGGATTACACGTGACGGAACACGGGTTTAACTAACGGCATGGAAATAAAGCCGCACTAATAACAAGTCTCTGTCCCGAGCGTAGTTTTGCTACTACAGTTTTTAAAAAAATTCAATTTAGAGATCGTCACAAATCAATGATTATGTAATCGTAAATCCCTCGTAAATTAATTGGAAAACACTATTTATTTGTACTAACCACTTGTTATAGTTGGTAATCTCAGGTACAGTTGCTGATGACCGTGTTGTGCTCGTTATAGTGATGTTGTGTAGAACATCAAACTGTCGCTGTAGCATAGTTGGTAACGCACCATCCCCGGATTTAAAAAGAGATTCAGGTTCGAATCCCGGCAGCGAAACAACAATATTTTTCGATATAATTAATTTTATATGTATATCTTTATAATTAATACATTTAATTATTATTTAAAACATTTTGTTTATTGTTTAAAACTACTTTCACTTTTCAGTATCGGTTGTTAACGTATTGTGATAGAATTGAAAAAATCATTTATTTATGTGAAAATTCACGTATTTTCAATAAAAATTATACAAAACTAATTACATTCTTGTGCTAAATTAATTCTATAACAATTAATACAACACAAAAATACGTATTTTCAATATTCTACTAATATTTAAAACGTCCTTGTAGATATACTTTTTACATACTTTAAATCTCTCTACAAAAGCCGCGGGCCAGGCATTGTAGAAAGTATCCGGGAATCCCTCTTGCTGACAGGACTCCAGGCAACCCATGTCCGGCAGATTATTTCCTAATTAAACTTTTACGTTTAGTGTTAGCCAAAACTTTAATGTTCAATTTAGGATAGTCGTGTAGTGGTTGCTCGAACTACACGCGAATCCTGCAGGAATGAGTGTGAACAAAATTTAATGCTTAATTCTTTTTGAAATATCAATTAGAACAATAATTGAAAAACTAGTTCCGATGTTTAGAAAATACCTATATTTTACCAAAAAACAAAGACACACGTCAAAGGAATTCTAAAAGCGCTGCTTTATAAAACTATATGTTAGTAATACATATATATTCTGATACATTTGCAAGGGCATGCAAAGGGTCAGACAGCTGATAAATATACGCTGTTTGACGTCGATGTGTCAGAAGTTTGTGTAACCATAGAAAACATTCGGGAACTTTTATGTAAATTAATCATTTTTTTATAATTATTTAAATAATATTTTTTTATAGACTAAATCTATTTGCCGTTAGTCTCCCAATTCTTGCAGTTTCACATAACTCCGTAAGTTTTCTATTACAGAACTAAAAAAGCCTATTTTAAATATGAATTAAATATATTAATTAGAAAGATACACATATAAAATATCGTCGCTATAGCATAGTTGGATAATGCACCTTCCCCGGTTTGGAAAGAGTTCCAGGTTTGAATCCCGGTGGTGCAACAATAATATTTTTCCTAAAATTGATTTTATATGTATATCTTTCTAATTGATATTTTAAATATGAATTAAATATATTAATTATAAAGATATACATATAAAATCAATTTTATCGAAAAATATTGTTGTTGCGCCAACGGGATTCGAACCTGGATCTCTTTCCTAACCGGGGAAGGTGCTTTATCCAACTAAGCTACAGCGACATTATTTTTAGCGACAATTTTCGACCCTATATGTTATCTTTTTGATATTAATACATTTAATCGTTCCATCATTTGACAGAGCCATCTACCTTATTTTTACAGAATCTCAAATACCTTTGAGTAAACTGATAGCAGACGCTGTAGCTTAGTTGGATAAAGCACCTTCCCCGGTTAGGAAAGAGATCCAGGTTCGAATCCCGGTGGCGCAACAACAATATTTTTCGATAAAATTGATTTTATATGTATATCTTTATAATTAATATATTTAATTCATATTTAAAATATCACAGACCTATTTTCTGAATAATTACAACTTCACAATAAGAATGTGTTTTACTAAAAATTTCTAATTGATATATTTAATTCATATTTAAAATATCACAGACCGTCTGTTCTGAATATTTACAACTTCACAATAAGAATGTGTTCTCCTAAAACCTATTTTCTCCCGTAATTACATTAGCTAATATATTTATATAAAAACTATTAATCATATAAAATAACTGATTTGAGAGAATGTAAACGTCTGGTGTATGTAATGTACGATGTATGCAAGGAAAGCGACCTTATGATGAATGTTAATAAGTTGAAATTTATGGTATTCGAGAAGGAGGAAAGCAAAATACTTGTAAGTAATGAATGTATGAAACAAGTAAATATGTTTGTGTATTTGGGGAGTATGTTTGATAGAAACGAAAAGACAGAATGATATCAAAAGGAGGGTGACTGCAAGGAACAAAGTGAACGGCGTTTTGAATAGAATTATATCTAACGGGAATTTAACAACCGAGACAAGACTAGCAGTGCACAATGGAGTTCTGGTACCGGTACTGATATATGGAAGTGAGGTCTGGAGCTGGCAGAAGAGGAACTAAAGTAGACTGAATGCAGTGGAGATGAGCTCACATAAGCATATATGTGGCAAATCTATTTATGACAGAGTAAAGAATGAAAAAATAAGGAGATATAAAGCTGATGTTAGTATAGTGAGAAAGATTAAAAAAGAATCACTTAGGTGGTTTGGTCATATGGAACGGATGAATGAGAAGAGAATGGTAAGAAAGATATATGACGCAAGTGTTGATAGCACCAGAAACAGATGACGTTTGTGGATGACTTGGTACGATCAGGAAAACCATATAATGGAAGATGGTTCTCTTAGAAGCCTCAACAATCGGAAACTCTGTATGAGAAGATGTATGAGGCGAGAATTGTGTGTCAGGACAGAGGAGTGTAGCGCTCTATCCTCTCTGCCTACCCCTGCGGAGAAATGGCGTGATGGTAAGTAAGTACACAAAATTATTTATAAATTTTTTTACAATTCTATACAATACAGGTACATTTAATATAACATATCTGTTTATGTAAATGCCTTCTATAGCTGGTTCCCAGGTTTCCGATCAACAATAAGCACACATATGATATATGAACTGTACTAACCTTTTATTTTTGCTGTCTTTCTGGTCCGATGTTGTTGTTCGTTTAGCTGGGTTGTCTTCTTTAGATTTTAACCGACTGAAGCGCGCACTGGTGATTTATTTAGACCGCTAGACTGGTCGAAGCACGGAATGTAATTGAACCGCCTGTCGCTTACTGTCTTCTTAGCTTTCTGAAAAAAAGGCGGCAACACTCACACACACACACACACACATGTACATTATTATAAACCAGGAAACCCATTGGTGCCAATAGAATTAACAAGGCGCAAAAACAATATCAATATTTAATTTATAAAAATATTTATTTATAAAGAAATCGGGGGGCCTATTTAATTATCAGTAAAAAATATTGTAAAAGCTATATTGTTATGCCTTTTTCATAATATAAAAAATATTAATTTATTAAATAAGTGGACTGGTATTTTTACATATTTTTTGCATAAAAAAAATTAGTCCCTTCATTTTCAGAAATATCAAGCTATGACTTCAATCAATATTGGCTGTAAGTGTTAAATATGCTTTTTGTATGGGGTAAAACAAACATTATTTTATCAACTTATTTTGTACATAATATTGTATTATATAATGGTAAGTATGAGAATTTCACAGAGAATAGTATGCAGTACTTAGAGCGAGCGCACACTGAGGACAAAACAGTCGTACGACAGATTAGTCGTTGGTGAGCCCGCGCTCGTCTGTTTAGTGAGACGCCCGACAGTTGCCCGACAGAACTGTCCTCAAAAGTGATGTGTGACCTCAAAAGTTGGCCAAAATTACTTTATTAGTTTTATTTAAATACAATGCATTCAGAAATTATTATATATGATGTAATAATACTAAAAGCTCTGCTCCTGGCTAATCCGTGGCTAAATCCAATAATGACTATCAATACCAGAAAATCATAAATATTAAATATTGCCTACTCTATCTATTTCGTACTCTTCGTGTATCTTTATGACTTGTGATGGAGGTTACACATAATATTCTCGGTTATCTCCCTCCACTTGAAGCGATTCTGAACTAAACGGAGTGCATTGCGAATGAAAGATGATCGTGATAGACCTGAGTGCACATTCCCACTCCAATTGGTCGGCGACCAGCGCCGGCATTACGCACAGGTGGAGCAGGCGGTGTATGTGGCTATCAAATCAAGGAGGCGGCCAAATGTTTATTAAATGAATATTCACTAGCCTTCAGAACGTCTCTTGGTAAAAATATGCTTTTGGGCAAGTTTCAAAATGCTGTCCTAACAAAATACCGCCCCTTACGTGTGTGGTACGTGGGCGGCCAATTTATTGGGATGGTATTACAAAAAATTAAAAAATCATCTTCACTTAAGTTACATGGGCGATAAAAACAATCATACCTGTGGGGGCAACAAATCGAGCGCTGACGCTGTCGGCGTTCTTCAGCATATTATATAAGTATTTACAACTATACTTTTATTTGTCAAAAAAAGTTTTAAATTTTTGATTTTTCGGTATAAAAAATATTTTTTGTATCCTTAAAAACGATGAATCAGAACATTGGCCACGTTCTTGAATGCAATACTACTTTGGGAGCCTATTAGAGTGCTCTACCAACAGTTCTTTCGTTTGAAAATATAGTCGTCGGTGTGCACACTACAATATATTCTCATAGCCCTCGCCATCACGACAGAACTGTCGTACGACATGTACGGCACGAACTGTCGTCGTCAGTGTGCACTCACTCTTACTCTTACGAACCGACAAACAAGTCTGGCCTTGTTCTCCGCATTTATACATCTTACTTATCATCACTGTATTTTTCCATATTACTAGACCATATTTTTACTAATCAACACAATAAATCAAACACGTTTTTAGTGGTTTTATATTTAATTTTTACAAATAATTGGATGATCATTTCGGCTGTCTAGGCCATTATCAACTGATTATTGTGTTGATTGAGAATGGAGTGATGTATAATGAATACCGTCTGTATTCAAAAAATAAAAAAATCATATTTTTACTTTTATCCAGTTTAGCTAATAACACCAGATCTTTCAGCAGTGGATTCAAACAGCTGATGATGATGATAGTGACATAAAGTGCAGGTAGGGTATAATATAATTATTATAATATTATTTGAATATGAATATAATTATGATAAAATCACTAAATAATTGAAGCAAATGCGTAAATAAATATTTTGTATGACACCCACCGTGACTTTGAACCAATGTCAGATTGAAAGCACGAAAAATAGAATATAGAAATGATTTTATTCTTATTATTTATCATCTTAAAGCTTACATACTTTTCTAGATAAAATTTTACACAATAAAAATAAATAAAGATATACTTTAAACACAAAGTGACATTTGTTTTATGTACCCGGCCATGTCAACAGATGAAAGAAATGATGTTGTCAGGCATCGTTCGGTGCACTAAAAAAAAAAACAAAACACATTAAAAAATTTCTTAGAAAATAATTCTCAAAGTTTATGTCAAATATAATCCGCACAGGATGAGGTAGGGTTAAATGCAAGCGCCAGATATTGCTCCGAAAGAAGCAAGCATATATTCTTGTGTTTTTGTATAAGATTCAGTACTAATGACGAATGATGAGCAAGAACTACAGAGTCTAGTGACTAGAATGTACGATGTATGCAAGGAAAGCGAACTTATGATGAATGTTAACAAGCGAAAGTTATGGTATTCGAGAGGAAGGATAGCAAAACACCGTGCAGAATACTTGTAAGTAATGAATGTAGACGAGTTTGTGTATTTGGGAAGTATGTTTGATAGAAACGGAAAGGCTGACAAAGATACCGAAAGGAGGGTGACTGCAGGAAATAAAGTGAACGGCGTTTTGAATGGAATTATATCTAACAAGAATCTATCAACGGAGTCTTGGTACCAGCACTGATATATGGAAGTTAGGCCTGAAGCTGGCATAAGAGGAACGAAAGTAGACTGAATGCAGTGGAAATGAAATCACTTAGGCGTATATGTGACAAATCTATGATAGAGTAAAGAATGAAGAAATAAGGAAAGAATATAAAGCTGATGTTAGTTTAATAAGTAAGATTAAGAAATGATCACTTATGTGGTTTGGTTATATGAAACGAATGAATGGGTAGAGAATGGCAATATAGATATATGACGCAAGTGTTGATGGCATCAGAAATAAAGGACGCCGAAGAATGATAAAAATGACTTTAGAAGAATATAAAACCATTTGTGATATCATAATTATAAATTATAAACGGTAGCTTAAATAAATAAATATAGGTGTATATTCAATTTTATTACAATAACTATGTATTTTTATCTTGTTACAAAAAATTAAAATTTACGCATTTTTCTATAACACGTTCTTTACAGGTAGCTTAGCGGAACATGCCTAGTGGCTAATACCTTGAATTATTTTATAAATTGCTCTGACAACCAATCTCGATGAATTTTCGATATATCGTAAATTTTTATTCCAAACCACATTATTTTCTCCTTCAAACATTACTAATATTAAAATCGTGGAACAGAATAATAAATAATCTAATAAATATTTTTTGTTCAAATTGAAATATTTTCTGATTGAACCTCATTTTTTTTCAGTGGAAGGGATTGAGGAGGAGTACATTTTTTATTTAATCGTATATCTTGATAATAAAATAATAAAAGAAAACAAATCCGGATTAAGGAAATAACGTAGTGATATAACAACGAACGTTTCATTTTCATATCTTGGATGTTAGTCGGACATGTCACTTCACAAGTATCTGTCATTAAGACAAAATAATACAAAAATGAATGTCGAAATATCGCTAGAAAGTTATTTTCTCAAGTTTTGAATCATTATTTTTAATAAATTTAATTTATTCTGGTAGAAATTGTATTAAATGACTTAGGTAGTTTGTTTATCATAATTTGTAACTGTTTTACACATTTACATTTTTTTTTTAAATTTAACATTTTACACATACATACATTTTTTTCGATAATAACACATTTCTCTTTACTTAATTTATTACGTATACAGAACATACACAAATCATAAAATGTGTCAACAAACGATATTACCATCAATTCAAAGTTACAAATCTTCAGCATCATAGTCTACAACTATTGAATATTATGCATTTGATTTATATTAAATACATTAAAATAAATTAATTAATTGCTGGTTTAAATAAATCAAAATAAACAAATACTTTATCAGAAACCAAGGAGGCTACTCTTTCCCTCATCAATTCCATATCCCGATGTATGACAGACTTAATATGGTAAAAAAAACGTACGAATTCTATTTGGACTGCACAATGGATGGATTCAAATAATTATAAGGGTAATTGGCTTAAAATAATTGAAAGATCTATTCTCCGTACTTCCTGGTTCTCCAAAAGGAAAGTCTCAAAAATAACAATAATAAATATCTCTAGAATGAAAATTGGGCATTGCCAGGTACCCTCACCTTTATTCAGATTGAACTTAATTGATTCCCCAATGTGTGGGTGTGGTGCCGAGGAAGAAACCCTTGACCATACCTTTTTTGCCTGTCCATTGCGGATCACAAGTTTTTTACAGTAATCTCATCACTGGTAATTCTCAACTTCCGGTTAACTTGTGTCATCTTCTTTTCCTTAACTCGCCACATTTAATCTATATAATAGAAAATTTTATGAACGACAATGGTGTTGACTTGTAATATAATATTTCCTAACTAACTAACTTACCATCACCCCATTTCCCAGCGGGGTAGGCAGAAAGAATAGAGCGCCACATTCTTTTGTCCTGACACACAGTTTTCGCCTCATCCACATTCATACATCTTCTCATACAAGCTCGCCGATTATTGAGACTTCTAACAGGACCATTCTCCAGTATCTGGTTTACCCGGTCGTGCCAAGTCTTCCACGGACGTCCTCTATTTCTGGTGCCATCAATACTTGCGTCGTATATCTTCCTTACCATTTTCTCCTCATTCTTCCGTTCCATATGATCAAACCACCTTAGTGATCCTTTCTTAATCTTACTCACTATACTAAGATCAACTTTAAATTCTTTTCTTATTTCTTCATTCTTTACTCTGTCATAAATGGATCTGCTACACATACGCTTAACCGATCTCATTTCCATAAAATATAGTTTTAACTTGATTAATGGCACAAATCACTTTTGAAGGGTGGGTTGTCTATTTAAAAGAAGAAAAAGAGGATTAAGCAGAACTAAGTAGTTAATAATAGTTTTCATTCTCGTCCTTATTTTCCATAAAAAGTATTTTTATTTATAATAATAAAAATAACACCTTTTGATTGATATAATCAAACGATCGTTCCATAAAAATACAATAAAGGAAAACACATTTTCTAAATTAAATCATAAAAACTTCGCCCATAAACTCCAATACGGAGCTCGTAGTTAAACCTCACTTGTATTAACATAAACTCGGGATAGACTTTGGGAGCCTTCGTAGAAGCCTCGTTGTCATATATTTTACAGCTTACATATAAAACAAAAAACTAGTTGAAGTTCCATTACTCACAAAAAGGTACTGTTTTAGTGGCAACAAAATCCTCGCGAATGCTGACACTTGAAAAAGTAAAACCCTGTCCAACCACAGTCAAATTTGGTACTTATTCAAACTTTTGGTACATCAATTTAGAATTTGTGTTCACAAAGTAAATATTGTATAAACAGAGTAAATAATCGATCTTTTTCACATTTTTAGCCTTATGATTACGATTCTGTGTCGAGACAACCCGGGAATCTCATGTTTTTTTTGCTGTCTCGAGTCCCAGAATTTAAAAAAAAATCTGAGACACTAGACTGACTATTGTCATACAGCAAATAGTGACCCAGTGACGAACGGTTCATATATAAATATATATAAAATAATGTTAAGTTTCCATAGTATATATGGTCAGCCATAAAGATTCGCATTAAGGAGAAATTTTTAAATTTACTACTAACAAAAAAATATGAAGTAAATGATTTTGTCGATTTGTTCGAACAATGTATTATGTTTCCTTTGTAAAATGTGATTTAAAAAAGTAAATTCATGTCATCTTTTGAAATAATATTGGAGTAGGATAAAATTATTTGGATGTGTTTCTTTACTAATTGTTTTGTTTCTTTTTTTTGAATTCTTAAAATTATTACCGTTCTTTAATTTTATCCTAAAAAAACTATTAACACATTATGAATCAATAATTTATTTTATTTTAATAAATTTATATTAACGTTTGATTTTTTACACATATAATAATATATCTTTAATAGCTACACATGAATACTTATTAAAATATCATTTCCTTTTTAATTAAATTAAATTCATGGTCTCGATTCCCGGGAATTTCCGGAACTTGAAAATATTGACTCGAGTCCCGGGAATTGAAAAGAGTTGAGAACACAGAATCCCTACTTGAGATAATGAATTTAATAATTATATCATTGGTATATGGTTAATTTATTACATATATTATGAAGAAATTGAAAAAAATAAATCTTTATTTGTATTCCATTCTATACAAATCAATAACTCGTCCTTTATTTAATAGCCATATGAAAAATTAGTTAAGCGAGATAATGGAACAAATTAGCACAGTGCGAGTTTATAAATATTTTTCACTCCTTTTGGCAATTAACGATTGATGTAGGTAATACGTTTCAGAACAGAGCTGTCAATTCTCAGCTGTTGATGTGAATTTTTATTTCAATCAAACATTCATTAAAATACGTAAGTTGTACTCAATATTTTCATAAAAAAATTTACACTATTCAAAAAGGAAATATAATAATGTATTGCAAATTATATTTATTGACAGTAAACAAAATACAGTGTGTCCCAAAAGTCTTTTTAATTTTGGTTCATTCGCTGCACCAACGCAACGAGCGGAAGAGGGGTGGGGGGTATGCCGATCGCTAGCCGCGTCCTTAGAAATGCAGTCGCTATGCAGCGTGTTTTTACCAGTTGTTCGTGAAATTTTCTCTGATCCCAATGAGGTGACATAAACTGTCCTTCACGTGGCCCCGACTTGACACCAATGGACTACGGGGCTACCTTAAATCAAAGATATACTGTGACAATCCTCCCTATTCGGACCAATTAAAAGTAAATACCCGAGAAATAATGGCAGCAATAACAAAGAATACGTGCCAAGCAATTTTCAGAAACTTGCCTCCCGTTTAGAAGAGTGCCAGCGAAATAACAGATCACATTTAGAAAATATAATTTTTCAAAAATAAATTCTCAAAGTAAATATTTTTTTCTTAAACCCATCCATTATTTTATAACAGATTTTTTATTAAAGAACACCTTATATTACATTATCAAAAATAGATAAATTATTTTATGTTCGTTAATTTTTGTCAATTGTCGGGTGACTTTAAATATTTTTTAATTAGAATCTTTACACACCACAGACCAGTAAATGAATCGACATAAAATAAAGTGTACATATAGGTGAGGGGTTTGGAACATTAGTTACGGGACGAAGGGAATTCTACACACATTATTTGTGGAAACATAAATCCTATAGTTTATGATACATTTATGTAACAGTGAAAGTATTTACTCTTCGAAAATTAAATATTTGTGTAAATATGACGTATTTTTTACATATTATATCATCAGCGTTTAAATTAACATTTTAATCGAGTCATATATTTTAAAAAGTCCAGGAGCTACTTGATTGCGTAAGTGGTACCAAAGTGATCACGTGGGTGACACCAAAATGAAAATATTTAAACGAAGAATTTGCATCAGTTCATGTCTACATATTTGGTAGTCTGTGTTACACGCCATGCAATACCAGTAAATGATTCAGTTAATAATTAAATTATCAATTTATTAATTTATTTAATAATCACGTATTCCACACAACGTTTCATATACGTATACGATGGGAGATTAATACAAAAGAGAACATTCAGTAAACAAAAGCTATTATAAATATGAATTAAATGTATTAATTAGAAAGATATACAATTTTATCGAAAAATATTCTTGTTGCGCCACCGGGATTCGAACCTGGATCTCTTTCATGCATTATCCAACTGTGCTACAGCGACAATAATTTTAGCGACAAATTTTCGAACCTATATGTTACCTTTTTGATATTAATACATTTGATCGTTCCATTATTTGAAAGAGCTATCTACCTTATTTTTACGGAATCTCAAATACCTTTGAGTAATCTGATAGCAGACTCAGAATTTTTCAATTCATTTTTATTAAGTTTTGGGCACATTGATACAACTTTATTAAGGAGAACACGTTCTTAGTGTGAAGTTGTAATTATTCAGAACATAGGTTCGAAAATTTCTCGCTAAATATATTGTCGCTGTAGCAAAGTTGGATAATGCACCTTCCCTGGTTTGGAAAGAGATCCAGGTTCGAATCTCAGTGACGAAACAACAATATTTTTCGATAAAATTGATTTTATGTGTATATCTTTCTAATTAATACATTTTATTCATATTTAAAATATCACAGACAAATGTTTTGAATAATTACAACTTCACAATTAGAATGTTTTCTCCTAATAAAAACTTTTATTAAATTACTGTTATTAATCATATAAATTCTACTATCCATTATAATAATGATTGTATTTTATAATTTAAAAAAATTAAAAGAATGTGTATTTGATTATTAGACATTAATATATAATGTAACGTATTACATATCCGCACATTTAAAAAACAATCATACCTGTGAAAATATTTTTTTCCGCATTACATATTTTTTTCAATTTTACACATTAAATATCTTACAAAATATATATAATTTAGTACCCTAACCTAACGGAGCGACCCTTAATTTCTGGTGGCAATTGATCAGGGTGCAGTTTGTTGAATGAATTCCTTCGACCACCCCCAGACATGCTTCTCTGAACAGTACTGTTCCAACAGTGCGCAAAGAAGCACTATTACGCTGGAATTACTTATTAAATTACTTATAAGGATGCTGAAAGATCAATACAATTATTTTAAATGTTGTAAAAATGCATACGTGTAACAGATACAATTTAATTGTAAATAATTTAGCAACATATTAGTTCTGAATATTCATTACATATTAAAACCTGTTTGAATCAGCACTAAGTAATGTATTATGTTGTCATGGAATACAAATATTAAAGATTAATTCTCTAACTAGTCAAGAAATCTACCGTAGAAATAATGTAACACAATATGTCACGTAAAAAGTTAATGTTAGTAAAAATTTATAGTGATTTGATATGTAAAGAAGTGAGGATCAAAATCAAAAATCTTAAAATAATGGTTCCCTGGCATTCGATCTCCCTACGTTTGATCCCCTGATAGTTGTTCTCCCGACAGCTGATTCCTCCGACAGTTGATCTCTCGGACACTTGATCCCTCGGACAGTTGATCCCTCTGCAAATGATCCCCCGGACGATTGATTTCCCAAAGTTTCTTCATGTACCTATTTATATTCGTAAATACCAGCATCCGTGAATATTATAAATGGGATGGGAGCAAATATATACAATTATTGCTCTCCTACGAAATTACACATAATTCCAGATAATTAAGAATATTTTCATATTTACAACACAATACAAAAATGGTGTAATCAACATCATATAAGAGATATTTAACTAAACATTCCCATAATAACTTTGATTTGATTAGTCCACGCATTCACAGTCTCATTCATTTATCTGTATCGATTTAAACATAACTTTTTAAAATAGATAAAGGAAATAAAATGTGCTATTGTAAATTAACATATTTAATTTAAGGTTATTCTTGACAAACAGTAAATCTATTTCTTATTTAATCTACATAATTTAAATGATTAATCGTTATCGAATGACTATTTATTATGATTTAGGTAATAGATTAATCATTTTTTAAGTTTTCTTCTTTAAATTCACTAAAGCCAAATTAAAAAATATATATATTGGAACCATTCCAAAATAAAAACTAAATTCTGTAGGTAGATTGGGAACCTTTTGTTCTATTTTACCCTAAATGACAGTGATGGGGTGGTACGCCCCCCCATCCCTATGACTCACCAACCTTTCGAAGAACTAGGGGTGACATGCCGAAGTATTTTAGATAGCTACTGTATCTTATTAAATGAGACATTTTACAAGGGTAGACTCAAAGTCAAAAATCGATATACTGTTCATACGTTCTTATTGTGAAAGAAGTAATGAAAATTCATAAGAATGCTGGCAACTAATTCACCAGAAAAATAAATACAAACATTTATTTTTTCTTGATTTTAATTATTTATTATACTTAGATATTCAAATGTTTATATTATAGTAAATATTTTTTTTTCTAACGTAGTTAACTTGAATTTTATTATCAATGGAAAGTTGTATCTTACTAAATATGCAGAATGTACATCATTTGTACATACATAGTGTAATATTACAATACATGATTATGAAAATTAAAATTTAAAATAATAAAATCGCGTGAAAATGAAAATTAATGTTTATAAAATACCTTACTTAAAAAAACTCGATTAAACTTGATTCGAACCAACGCTCACAGGGAAAATGTGATTTTTAATGCAGATGCGAGGTGTGTGTGTGAATATTACCTTATTTATAATAAAAGTGTCCACCACAGAAATTTGTTATACATATAAATTTTGCATTTTATTCAATAAACATAAATAAAATGCGCCATAAACAAAGACATTTAAAACTTCTTCATATGATCTTTTGTTTAATGCGATATAATTAACTAACGCGATTAAATAACCAATGCGATATAATTAACTAACGCGATTTAATTAAATAACGCGATTAATTAACCAATGCGTTATAATTAACTAACGCGTTTAATTAACCAATGCGATATAATTAACTAACGCGATTTAATTAACTAATGCGATTAATTAACCAATGCGATATAATTAACTATCGCGATTTAATTAACTAACGAATTAATTAACGCGATTTAATTAGATAACCTAAAGCGTATACTCCAACATTATAAAATCAGACAAATTAAACGAATATGTAAATAAAATATAACATTCTGGAGTAACAGAAAAACTTTAATAACCATAGGTTAACGGCAGTTAATATTAGTTATAATATTACGTATTTAAATGTTTACCGAAATAACTTTGTGATGGTACATAATTATTAATTTAAGCAAATATCTAAATTTGTATTAACCGCATTTATTACTTTAACATTAACCGGTTTCTATACCACTTTATCTTTATCACGAACATGTGCGTCAGGAACAGTAAGTCTGTCGTAAACTGAATTCAACTGTACATATTAACTTCTACATCTGAAACACACAAATACTTGAGAAGAAATATGGACTTTAAACTGAAACTCAATAAATGTTATTCACGAATTTACGTAACAATTAATATTTATCACGGATTTACGATACACTATAAACAAAAAAAAGGCATCATCATCATTTTTGTTAACTTATTCTAGGAGAGTTAGCGACCCAAAGCCATCAACAAGGCGCTACCATCTTCCCTTTTCTTGTGTCGCTTCAGTATTTGCTGACCAATCAAGATCGCATCTGTCTTCATACAGTCTTTGTTACTGTTTATGCTATACCAACTTAGTCGGAGCAACTTACCGGGTGCCTTCTCTCCAGAGTTTCTAAGAAGATACATGTTGATAGTCGTTCCTCTGGCATTCGCAAAACGTGTCCAAGCCACCTTAATTGTGATATTTCTATATGTAGAAGTAGTGGCTTCATACCGAAAATCGCTCTTATCTCAGTACTTTTTATTCGGATTTATATGTAATTTTGCAAAGTAAACATTGCAATCTTGTCATCAGATAAACTATAACTATATATATATAAAGTGTCTGTGGGTTTGTTTTTTATATAAATCTACAGTTTTTTTCAGAGCTTGATGAAATTTAGCACACTTGACCATCAACACAAGAGGATGGTAACTGTCTAGACAAGATTTCGAAGAAAAACCCCCATTCCCCTTTCCCACCCCTTAGTGCAGAATTTTGGTACATCTTGATGAAATTTTGCACACTTGATGTTCAAAATAAGAGGAAAATTACTGTATAAATCTGAATTAGAAAAATAATGTAATAAAGCCTCTTCACTTTTCAAAATGCCCTTATTTACGGTACTTCAGCTACTTATACAAATAAAATAGTTTTGATAATTTATATATTTTAATAATTTAAATAGTTAATTGTGATGATGTATCGTGTAACGATGTGTATTGGGTATTTAGTTAAGGACAATTTTTAAATAATTTAAAAACAAATTTACAAATTTAGTTATTTGCTTAAATTAATAATTATGTACCATCACAAAGTTATTTCGGTAAACATTAAAATACGTAATATTAACTACCGTTAACCTATGGTTATTAACGTTTTTCTGTTACTCCAGAATGTTATATTTTCTTTACATATTCGTTTAATTTGTCTGATTTTATAATGTTGGAGTATACGCTTTAGGTTATCTAATTAAATCGCGTTAATTAATTCGTTAGTTAATTAAATCGCGTTAATTAATTCGTTAGTTAATTAAATCGCGTTAGTTAATTAAATAATTTAAAAATTGTTTAGATATTGTCTATATTGTAGCCAGTGTTTTCGTTAGAAGAATTTATAAGTTAAAGCTCAAAAAACAACATCGGAACATATTCTAAATATTGCCATTATACACCAGTTTGAATAAAAGAATCATCGAGAAAAATCTATTTCGTGGTTTATTCGCTCGTTAAACGAAATTTTAAATTATTTTCTGTAGGTAATAATTGAATAGGTGGTCATCCGCTCTCCACTACGCTAGGTTGGTCGCCCAAAAGTTAACATATTTTCCCATATTCTCATGTCACAAGTGGAAGATATTTCTAAATTTCCCCGTCCGACCATTAAATATCAAAAAGTTCTTGAAAAAGGTGTTGAAAAGATTAATAATAATCTTAGTTAATAGTCAGGTATCAAATTAAATTATATGTTATATCACACTACTCAAAGATTATAATTGTTTTATACTACATTAAATATTATTACCATAATTTAGCCCTCGCCGTTGCAGAAAAACAATATTTTTGAATTTCGCACATGTACAAAATATTATTAGACGTCACACACGTGTGAAATGTACAGTATACAGCGAGATCAAGGAATCGCTGCCTATATTTATATACAGGGTGCAACAGACTTAGTCCACAATACTTTATGAATGGATACCTGACTAAATTACGATTCGAAAATGTTCAAGAAATATGTGCCTAATATCAACCATGTAAGAGATATAAACATTTACAAAAAAAACATAATTATGCGATTAATTGAAATATTTTATTGAATCCAAATTATATATTAAATGCAAAAAATAAAAGGTCATCGAATTTAGAGGGGCTAGATTATTTTTTGGAATATGATTTAAGCCCTAAAGAAAAGATATAGATTAATAATTGAACAATTTCGCAAATATTTGTTTCGAAGTACGAAATCTTCAAACAATATTTTTTTCAGTAACAGTGCAGAATTTGACGTATTCCTTGAACATTTTCGACTCATAATTTAGTAAGGTATCCCACCCATAAAATATTGTGGACTAGGTCTATTACACGCCCGGATCAAGGGTGTCGAATGACCCATTTAAAATAAACTTATAGTAATTAAAAAATAGCAAAGATACAGAAAAATACGCTATTATTCAATCCGACTCCTATTATTATCGATGACAGCCCTAAAATTTTTCCAAACTATGTAAATGTGTTTATTTTTATATGCTTAAATGAAGCATAAAAATAATAAACGATGTGTTCAGAATCATAACTCTTTTTATCAATGTTACGTACTTTCGTGATCAGTACTTTCCATGTTATATACTTCACTGAATATTAATAGTAGTCCAACGAGAAACTCTTTATGTGCCGATTATAATTTTTATTACAATAATAATACTGTTTATGGTGCAATTTATTAAGTTATTCACGGAGACAAACGGTTGAGTAAGAGGACGCGCTTGGCGTGCGTCATCCTTTTAAGCCCGTTACACACACACCCACATACATCTCTAACCGGCGGTACTGACGCGCTGATACACACATACTCACACAATTTCAAGTAAATCACAATCAATAAATTTCGAATAGTTTTGATTTTTAAAAAATATTAATTTTGATAAGTATATTTTGTTTACATCTGACAACCTGTGAACATTCGAAGAAGAGCAATACAGAACATCGAGAAGTAAATAAACTTACCACACCAGCGCGACAGCCCGCACAGGAAGCCAGCGATTTTTTTGAATTGATTAAATAATGAATTTATTTATTTATTATTTAAACACATATAACATATGAGCATTGCACAGCTACAAAAAAAATACAGTTTGTTGCATATATTATAGACAGATTTTAAAATGCATTGCCTAACTAGGCAAGCCTGTTTTAGGGCAAATTAGTAAACAAATTACATTTCACAAAACCAAAATAATAAATAAATAAAACACAATTAAATAGAATACGTAACATACAAGGCAAGTAAATGTGAAAATATAAAAAGAGAGAAAGAATACCAATATCCAATACAATATGTAAAATAATGTAAGCACATATAAGCTATAGGGACATATGCAAGATCAAAACACACAAAATGCAGTTATAAAGATTATTTCATTATATAAAATAATTTACACATTTAAATAATTTCTGCAATCAATTTTAAACATCCCTTTTGAAAGCCTTAATGTCAGTTAAAGTTCTAATTTTATTTCGGACTTGATTGTATATTCTGGGAGCTTGAAAGGTGAATAATCTTTGACCAAGAGTAGTTTTCATTCTTGAAACTATTTTAAGATTATTTGCTGTTGTGGGATAATATCTTTCAGTCATCACAGATAGAGCGCTTATTTTACTATGAAAGGTACTTAGTATATTCAGCGCATATATTTGTCTTATATCTAAAACCTGATATTCTCTAAAAAGTGGCTCTGAAGGATACGAAAAGTCATGGCGGTGTATTACTCTGAGGATAGACTTCTGAGCAATCCTTACTTGATATATATGTACACCTGATGCACTCCCCCAACTATCAATACATACATACAAATACAAATTTAATTAATTAATTAGAAAAATCTATTTAACAGAAAAATATTTGATTGCTATTATGTTCTAAAATTGCAACTTCACAACAAAAATATGTTTTTATGTAAAAAAAAAAAATATTTTATAAGTTTAAACTATATAGTCATATTTGATTTAATCAAGCAAGGTCAAGTTAGATTTGGATAATTCGTTGATAATTATTACAAATTAATACAGAGATCAACAAAAAAAGGTATTTTGTAACCCTCCAGTTACAGGTGCACAGTGTTAATGAACGAAATTCAGAAAATAATAAATGTCTGAGGTAATAAATCATTTCGATCGTTTAACCAGCACTCTTGATCAGCAATGACCATGTGCCAATAACATGCACCCGCAACTATGGCAGACCCTTCCCGGTCACAAGTTCCGAATCTTGCGCGAATCTTTATAGTACGGTTTAATTTCTCCACATTTCTGTAAACTATGCTCAATAAAATAGTGTCACCTGTAAGTAGCCTTTCGTTTCATTACCTGATATCGTTTCATTACACGCACGTAAACACTACATCTACGCGATTAATCAAACATCGAACATATGAGTGTTGGGCGAATTATTGGGGTGACCAGAGCATATACGCAATAGCAAAACCTTCTGATCCACATTCATCACATACCCACAGAATCATAAATCGTAATAACATATTATTTCGATAATCGCGTACTCCTATGCCCTAATTGCATATTATAATACTATGTATTATTAAGAACAACACATTCTTATTGTGAAGTTATAATTATTCAAAAAAAATAGGTCTGTGATATTTTAAATACTAATGAAACGTATTAATTAGAAATATATTATTAGGGAAATATTTGAGATTCCGTAAAAACAAAGTAAATTGCTTTCAAATAATGAAACGATAGATGTATTCATTTGAAAAGTGTAACATATGGGTTCGAAAATTTCTCGTCAAAAGTACTATCGCTGTAGCACAGTTGGATAATGCACCTTCCCCGGATTGGAAAGAGATCCAGGTTCGAATTCCGGTAGCGCAACGACAATATTTTTCAATAAAATTAATTTTATATGTATATCTTTCTAATTAATACATTTAATTAGTATTTATTCCTTTGTAACTACAACAATTAAACAAAAATAATAATTATTTCAACATCAAGAATTCTTTTTTATTTAAGAATTATTGTCATAAAATAATGACTCCATAAAATGAGAATAGTTCGAGTAAAATTTTACAACGCATACGACTTACGTAAAGGCAAAACTATTTGTTGAACTGTGTGGATAACTTTTCGTTTTTCCATAGTTTACCGGAACTAAAATTGCATTCTTGTTCTATTGCAGTTATCCATTAAATGTATTAATATCAAAAAGGTAACATATAAGTTTGAAAATTTGTCGCTAAAAATATTGTCGCTGTAGCATAGTTAGATAATGCACCTTCCCCGGTTAAGAAAAAGATCCAGGTTCGAATCCCGATGGCGCAACAACAATATTTTTTGATAAAATTGATTTCATATGTATATCTATCTAATTAATATATTAAATTCATATTTAAGATAACATAAATGATTAAAGCAACTTTTAAAAAAGATTTTTACATAAAGTGTGTTTGGTAGTAATGAGTTTTACCTGACAACCAGAGATAATGATTTTAATTAAAATTTACGAAATTAATTTGATCTGACTATAATGTTGATAAGATCATGTTCTTAAAGAAAAGCATATTATAAACAGATGCACTGCGAAAAGACGGAGCAGTGCCGTGCTGTAGTCAGTCTAGAAACGGAAACAATGCAGTCCCGCGCAGATGCAGTGCAGGATGGCAGGAGTCAGCTGTTAATTACAATATTAAACGCCCTGTATGTGTGTACGAACAGAGATCTCTGTATAGTTACAGAAATTTAGTTGTAAATAAGTTAAAGGTGCAAATGAAGCGATAATGTATTTTAATTTATCAAATTTTTACCTCGCGTCAATATTACTTTTGGGATATATTTAACAATATATACCTGTATTTTTGTATTCTTTGAATTATTTTAGCTGTTTTAAAATATCAATTATATAACCCTAACCAAAATTGAAATACATTTTTGATTAGATGAAAATCTAACTTTTGTGTTTTGTGTATATCATTAAAATAAATTAATGTATACTTAGTTTAATTGTGTAAATGTATTCAGTTATACCGTTTTTTTTTACTTCACCTTTCTATCGAAACAATATTAACAAATTATCTAATCCATTAATAAAAATACTGGAATAATCGTAAATAATCGTTATTATTTAAAAATCTTATTATTAAGGAGAACACACATAGGTCTGTGATATTTTTTTAAAATACTAATTAAATGCATTAATTAGAAAGATAGATATATAATCAATTTTATCTAAAAATATATTGTTGAGATGGCTTTCAAATAATGAAACGGTACATGAATTAATTTGAAAAATGTTACATATGGGTTCGAAAATTTGTCGACAAAGTTGCTTTTTGATGTAGCATAGTTGGATAATGCACCTTCCCCGGATTGGAAAGATATCCAGGTTCGAATCTCGGTAGCAACAACAATATATTTTTCGATAAAATCGATTATATACATATGTATATCTTTCTAATTAATACATTTAATTAGTGTTTTAAAAAATCTTATTGTTTTTCGAAGCTTAATATTTATTCTTACGTAAGACGTGAAATTGTTTTTGTTAAGTCTGAAACGGTAAGGATAAGTCTGTAATCATTATTACTATTTCTTTGTTTAATATAAAACTAATTGTTATATTTTGTATAATAGTACACACATAACTTAAAGAAGTTATAAGTTAGAAACATTTCGATTAAGATATTGTGACGTTACGATGTATGCGTCCACGTGTGAGAGCCCACCGAAAACGTTGGATATGAAATGTCGCATTGTGTATGCGATCTGCCGCCGTCAAGCAGCCAATGTGAAGCGAGCTATTCAGCTAATGAGGACGAAGTGTGAAGCAAGATGGCGTAGCTGTCACTTTTCTTTTAGAAGCTAGTGAGACTGGGTGGTTGAAAAAAGAGAGCAGGCCAAAATGAAAAATAAATGAATAAAAGAGGATATCAATTTTATGGGGAGATGGCGGCGTACTTCTGACTAGCAATTTCGAAAATGGCGAATCCGGGTTCCGGGAGCTGATTCGCGCTGCCCACCGTTAGCTCGGATCTGCAGAACCCAGGTCAGCATGATTACTCAAAGAAGAAAAGGTGCTTGAACAATTTGAAAGTGCAGTGAAACATGGAACATGAGAATAAGGACTAGAATTGTGTATGTCACGAGAAGTATGAGTGGGTTGTCATCATTGTTATTGTTGAATTATAGTTGTTGAACAAAATTGTGTATCATTGTGTAATCCAACCTCCCTTACAGACGATGAACTTCACCCAGTAAGAACCAGTAATTTGTATGTGCCGATTGTAGACAGCCGGTGACGTGAAGTTCGGGACCTGGCATTATATTCATATCATGATAGAATGCCCGGTCAGCCCGAACTGAACGTGACAATGTTTTTATTTATAAATATCTTGGGAATGATTTTTTCATATAATAAATTAATATATATATATAAAACAACCACCTTTTTTTTTAAATTCACAAGAAATATCAATTGTGTTATTAAATCCCATGTTTCACTTATATATTCGTAAATAATTATCATTATAAAAGAATATCTACTTAATTGAGAGATTTCATTAAAAAATTTAGAGAATATTAGCATTCAGCTACGCCCTCAAAATATTAATTAATTTAATTTTCTAACTTTCTATATTCAAAAAGTCGCTTACGGCTCAAATAATAATAAATCGCATGCTGATAAGAAACAAAAACACAAACAATTTAAGCAGAGTTGAAAGTTTCAGTAACAAAGACGTAGTATCCCTAAAATGCCTAAAAAATTTGCCAAATAATACTGAAGGTGATAACTTCGAGTAGGGCATACAGTTTTAGCTATTTTACCGGCAAGAAATACGAAAGATATCCCTGTAGTCACAATATATTTGACATATACTGACTTCCTAGAGAATAAATAATATTGAGGTGTATATTAATAGTATTAGGGTGATATTTACAAGTTTTGAAAATCCAGTCGATCATTATAGCATTATTAATGAAAACACATTCTTATTATGAAGTTGTAATTATTCAGAACAAAGGTCTGTGATATTTTAAATACAAATTAAATGTATTAATTAGAAATACTCGTATATACATATAAAATCAATTTTATCGAAAAATATTGTTGTTGCTACCGGGATTCGAACCAAGATCTCAAATTTCAGATCAAAAATCAGACGACAAATTTTCTAACCTATATGTTACACTTTTCCAAATTAATAGATCTATCGTTCCATTATTTGGAACAGCCGTTGGTCAGAACACGCCTCACATTGGCGCTTCCAAGTCGCTGCGGGCTACACTCCACAGTATATACAATATATGTATAAAAAAATAAGTGTAATATAAATTTAAATTTAAAATGTAAATACAAGTTGTTGCGTTAGATTTTTAAATTGATAATGCCCTTACAAGGTAAAACGCATTTCAAGTCATTATTTTCACATATGTGATTATGGAGTTAAAAAATTACCTTAAACAATAAATATGAATAGTTTCAATTAATGTACAAACTATCTAAGTTCCAGTATTTTTATTGTTTCTAGGGAATTCACAAATATTATTTTTAAGTTCGACGATATGAAGTTATGTTAAACTAAGTACCTAGATGGCCAATAATAGGAGAATATCAAGAAGAAAGAAATTTCAGTGGTCAACTTTCGTTTGGTTATTCTCCGTATTCACAGCCTCAAGCATGATTTATTTCTCAAGACATTTAAATTAATACACCACCACTGCCAATATTACATTGTTGTTTTATAAATTACTAATGAATACCCGATATAAACATGTTTGACTTTTTACACATTCATTGTTTTCTAAATATTATAAAACTTTCCCGGGGCGCGTATAAATTGTTTTGCTTACGATTTAGGCCACCGTTTGCGCTGTGAAAAGTGTAAATAAAATAGGGATAAGAAATATAATAGACGTGTAAGCAAGCAGACGGGACAAACCCACACCCAATACCGCCATTTAGTCGATAAAAGTATCGGAAAAGAAATACGGGAGCTGTAAACCCCGCGTAAACCGGATATATACCGGAAACAAGCCGTTTGTTCGATAAGAGAAAAAAGTGAAAATAGAAGAGACGTCATAAATGTTTACAGTTCACAATTCACAACACTCCGCCCCTTTTACAATGTGCTCGAGATTAACAAGTAATAAACGAATTTTCAAAATGATTTTATACCTATGCATTGTGAGTAATAAAATATACTTAATATTGGCAAATATTTTCTTGGAACACTCATTCATGTCTGAATTTACTAAAATACTGTACTGAAAAAATAGGACCGAAAATAAAACAAATAGATTAGATCGAACTTAATAGAAATGCCAAATGACATCTTCAAACGTAGGTATTGTTGTTTCGATTGAAGAAGTATTTCAATATTGCTTACGGAATTTATTAAAATAAAAAATATAATAATGCAGACTTTTTTTAGAAGCCCTCGTGGGCCCTGGGAGGGCCTACCTTTTCCCGGAACCGTCGTAGGAGTTTGAAACTAATTTTATCGGTTCCACGCTACAATGCTATACTAACGCGATTTTATACTATTTAGTAAAAAATCAAAACCGAGACTAACGATTAATCCATATGTCACAAATTAAAGCAAAGTTACAAGCAAAATCAATCTAATCTTCCTTTAAGTGCTGTCTTAGATACATGCAAACAATATTAACATAAAATATAACAAAAATTACAAAAAAAACAAAAATAAATATCATATTGTGATGTCCTTGCGATCGAATATATGTATGTGTGTGTCAGAGCATCGCACCGCCGGAACGAGACCTTGTACCTTAACGTGCTTCTTACGCAAGTATGTAATACATATGAACTAGTTTCACAAAAAAAAAAAAAAACTATGAGATACATTTACTACTTGAGTCTCGCCAATCACGGCGCAGGCCAATAATTTTACGCCCACTTTCTACAGATGACCAATGGATACACCATAAGAAGCAGAACTCCCGATGATCGCAAGCATTCGACACCAAGTCAGTTTAGATCAGCCTCAAACAGTAAACTATAATAGGCATGAAACCTTCAAAATTACCCAATGCAATAATATAGATTTTCTAACTTTTCAGACTGTTTGGCTGTTCTCGCCATTGGTATCAGATTTTGAACAATTTAATCGATCGATTACAAAATTACGATTACATTAATACAAATTAAATGAATTAATTAGAAAGATATACATATAAAATCAATTCTATCGAAAAATATTATTGTTGCTACCGAGATTCAAACCTGGATCTCTTACAATCCGGGGAACGTGCATTAATCGATTATGCTATAAATATATATATATTTATTCGAGGTGCCAACTGGAAGCTAATGGGTCTCAAAATACTAAAAAATATGTCACTCCTCGTGAAATTTTAAAGATATTTTTATGATTAGTAGAACACATTTTTATTGTGAAGTTGTAATTATTCAAAACATAGGTCTGTGATATTTTAAATATGAATTAAATATATTAATTAGAAAGATATATATATAAAATCAATCAAATATCACAGACCTATGTTCTGAATAATTACAACTTCACAATAAGAATGTGTTCTTCTAATAATAAAGTTGTATCAATGTGTCCAAAATTTAATAAAAATGAATTGATATTTCTGTCGTCAGCTATCAGATTACTCAAAGGTATTTGAGATTCTGTAAAAATAAGGTAGATGGCTCTTTCAAATAATGGAACGATTAAATGTATTAATATTAAAAAGGTAACATATAGGTTCGAAAATTTGTCGATAAAAAATATCATCGCTGTAGCATAGTTGGATAATGCACCTTCCCCGGTTTGGAAAGAGATCCAGGTTCGAATCCCCGTAGCGCAACAACAATATTTTTTGATAACATTGATTTTATATGTATATCTTTCTAATTAATTCATATTAAAAATATTTTTATGATAAAAATATATACAAAATGATTATTTTTCCATTATAGAGTAGCCTCAAACAATTGAGATCCGAATATCAGTTTATTTACTAGTACTTAGTATCGTAGATATCACGATTTGAGCATAATGAATAAAGATATATATTTGTAGATTTAAATAATTAATTATTACAAATGTATTCACATAATAAAATTGGTTACATTTTTAAATATATAAATTCATTGTATGTTTATTGTATGGAGGAGGCTTAAACAATTTTTGCGCTTGGGGCGAAAAACCTGTACCCACCACTGATCATGGCGCTAAACACTAAACTAAATTATAGCTTTCTGGAGACTGGAGACGGTGCGGGCTGCACCGACGTAATATTACCTAAACGAGTATAAACTGGTGTGTAGTAAAGTAGTATGTCCTTTGATAAAAATAACGGGTGTTTGAAACTAACTGGCATATATGCATGTTTATCGTATACTTTCATAATCGTTTAAAATGCTTAACGTAGTTTGAGTAAATATATAATATTACCTACATTAAGTATATTTATTTGACTTGTTTATGTGGTAAACTTGGCTGTACCGCCAGATTACTTTGGTGTTTTATCATCTGCTGCAGATATGGTTATCTCGTGTATGGATTATGGAAAGATAAAGTCAGTTTTCCTTGTAACAATTATCAGCTTATTATAATACGTAAGTAAACACGTTATACACTTCAGAATAGTAATTATAATTGGAAGGAGCTGAGATGAGGGAGCGCTCCCCGCTAATGCGGTGACTTATAAAGCTCGCCACCCACCCACTCATACTCACACTCTCATGGCGGACACACACACATTTACAATTCTCACAGTCATATGTGACTGTTCATATCTGTCTATCTCTATTTTTAAATAAATTTTTACCGATTAGGATGTAATATGATCGATAAACATTTAAAATTCATCTCTTAAATAAACGAAAGGAACCTGAGAGACCAGCCCTTTCCCCTTCAAATGTCCGATACACTCCAATACAGAGATTCCTATTAATTTGATTCATATCCGTAAGAAGTGACCTAGGAAGAAAAGTTTGGTAATAGAAAGGGGTTCGGAGAGCGATCGAGGGATTGCTCGATGTTGACGTTGCTTGGGGGAGAATGTGTTTTCTATATCCCGATATTTGCTTACTTATTAAATAATATATTTTGTTATTTTTTCGTTATTCTTCAATAGCGGCCTCAAAGGACTCGAAAATCCATGACCGCAGTCAATACATACTGCAATCCGTCCCTTGATAGCCCAGTCTGTCGGGCATCTACCTCTTGAATGTCTGATATATTTCTTTTGTCTTTTGAAATATTTACTTATTAGACTTTTTTTTCATAATATGTTTTTATCGTAACAGAGGTGAATATAAAATATTATAATATAATAGGATAAACAAAATACAATTATATTGTTATTAATTAATACTCGTAGTTTATTGTGTGGGGTGGATATATACAGCATTGTACTGGCTACTTTTTGTTAAAGTCTGTATTAAAGTAGCCAATTTTTTTCGTACCGTTGTGGTATTATTTACTTCAAATTAGAAAGATAAAAGTGAGTGTTCTAAAACTAAAGTGAATTATTAGTGTAGATATTGTATTGTATTATGTTATAATGTTTGACAGCGATGCTTCTAATTGATCTCTACCCAATTGAATCATATATTGGGTCCATATTTGTGTAATTTTATTGGAAGTGAACGATTTCCAGTTAGTGTTGAATATGTTGTACAGTTTCGGAGCTACAAATATGTAGAAACGTTGATAAAATGTATATATTTTGTGTATGAGAGGTTTGTGCGTGTTACGGGACTGATCTACTTCTGCTACACATCCCGTCCGCTGCAGTCTTTTTACTTTCACTTTCCTCATGAAATACGAGGGCGTGTTAAAAATCGTCTACCTACGCTTTCGCTATAACACACCTTCAAAGTTGCCATACTGCATGCGCGCTTAAGATACGATTGCGGCCACGTGTGCGAAATTTGATCCCGACCGCCTCATTTGCCTTCCAGATACTACAGTGTAAAAATGCCCGCTCCGCTAATAGTTTGCACCAAGTGGGAACAACGAACAGTGATCCGATTTCTCTGGTCGGAGGGTGTGAAAGGGGATGAAATTCATCGTAGACTTTTATCACAATACGGGGACAGTGCTTTATCACGTAAAAGTATTTTTTTGTAAATCGAGAAATTTAAAAGTGGCCGGACGAGTGTGACGCACGAAGCAGATGAGATCTAACTAATTTGAAAAGTATCTCATGTTTTATTAGCGACTCTCATTCAGCTGCGAGTCTCATCATTGCAGAGTTCTATGAGTGCTATCATTTTTTTTAAAATTCTCAGTTCAACTAGTACTTTAATTAGTTGTCACTGTTGTGATAGGCCTTCTGAAAATCAAAAAAAACTTAGTGCGGCGTATGGGCACAACCCCAATTGTTTTTCTATTATCTGTGTAATGACAAAGCTCATTGCCTATTTGTTGTATCACAGCGAATACTAGTATAGGTGGCAAAAAATTACGGAAACATAATAATAATGAAATCAATATTTTGGGTAGTTGTGTATCACACTCTACTCCACTTTATTATTATCACTAACCTAAACAATCTAATCTATACGCATGTTATAGAAATAGGACTACATATTTAGATATGTCTCAAACTTTCGACCACCTGATTAAGCCAAGTGCCACTAGGCGAGTGTCTTTTCTCTGGACCAATAAGCATTCTAAAAATATTTACGTCAATAACTTGTGATTTCTGAAACGGCTTGTAGCCAATATAACTGTAAATATATTTTTAAGTGTGTACTTATACAATGAAAACAATCAGTTTATATATTTATTTCAATATCGATTATACCAAATATATTATTTACATGTAACACATCAATTATTGAAACGAAAATCAGTCGATTTTAAGTATTTCCTCGCAGTTCAGGAATCGGGAACTCGCCGTCGAGTGTTATCTCTCGCCGGTCTCCAGACCTTTTGCAATGGCAATTATTACCGCGTGTAATTCCGGAGCCATTTGGTCTGCTTGGCAAGCCGCAAGTTGGGATGGTTACATTACCAGTATGGTCTATAGAAGGGAAATTGTCGCACAGGAAATTCGGAAGAATTTAACACTGTAATCTGTGTTTCGTTAAATACCTATATTTTAAAATTTTGAATAATAAAATATTATGTTTGTATCATCACAATTCTAGGTAGCAAAGCTATTATTATTCATGACAACCCGTTCGTTTATATTAAGTTATTTTTCAAAAAATATAAGTTTTCGTATTAAAACTGATATTTTGTAAGATCAAATCGAATGACATTTGAACTAGTGTTCAAAAATTTTAATTCTAATTTATTACTTAAACATTCACACATCAAGTAAAAATAATTTTATGGATTTTTTTTGTCGTAGGTATATTTAAAATTGACTTTTTCTTAAAGTAGTATCAGTAGTATAAAAAATGTGAGCACTAGAATATTGTTAAGTGACATGACATCGACTATATAGCGAAGACCTTCATGGCTCTAGAAAATTATTCGTAAACTATGAAAAATCAGTCAACAATGTGGGTTTGGTAGTGAATCAGCAGAATACTAAATATAATATATGGTACTTGGCTGCATCCAACAAACCCATACTCTTATTTTTTATTAATATTAAAAATATAATACAATTTCAATAATCAGTAGATATATATATTTTAACATTTGTTTCTTCTCTATGAGAGTAAGACTCGTGTATAGAAAAGGAGTATATTCGAGTTAGTTAATGTTTCAGTTAGTCTGTACATATTTTTTTTACTTCAGTTACAAATTTATGATAGTCCGTAATTTTTCTAATTGTGATGGGGAGATTGTTAAAAAATTTGATACCTTGATAAATATATTGATTTTGAGTTGCGGTATATTTTGGTTTTGGGATATCAATTTGATCTCTATATCTTGTAGATCGGAATTCGCTTCTAAAATTTAATTGATTTTTAATTTTGAAAATTTGAATAATTCAATTTTTTTTGTATATGTCTACTATTTTTGGTACTTTAAAATCTGTGAAAAGTTATATATATATATATTATATCTTCCATTTTTTCTTTTCGATTTTCTTACGTTTTGGTTTCCAGTTATTTACACTTTTCACTCTTCCTACTCTTTATTCTCTTCAAATGATTATTTCTTTCGTTTACATTTACATTGTCTTATCTTCATTTATTCTCGTACGCGGATAATTTTAATCAAATCCTTTTTGTCTTCTTCTGCACTTCTTTGTTCTCGTCTTGCTCTCATATAATTTAATCTTTATTTTACCGGCAATAAATCTAAAAATAAATTTATTTTCACGTCATAAATTCACTCTACCTACAGTGCGAATATTATGTTCCAGACCGATGTTGTTTTTGAATAACTAGAAAATAAAGCATAATTTTTAAATTTATTTTTTATTTATCAATTATTTTGTTTATTACAATAATGTATAGAAAATGAAATTGGCCTATTGACTATCTCTGGCAATGGCACAAATATCTTTTAACCATATTTTCTATGACATTCTCAAACACTTCGTGTATAATTTCAGCAATTTCATTTCGAATATTGTTTTGTAGCATCGAAATTGTTGTTGGCTTATTGGCGTTAACTTTTACTTTCAAGTATCTCCACATAAAATAGTCGGAGAGCCGTTAAATCAGGTGATCGGGGAGACCAGTCGATTTCACAACTTTTTGACATTATGCGGCCGGGAAAAATTTCAAACGTGTGTGAGGTGGTACCGTATTGTTGAAACCACATATGTTTCAGGTCCAATCGACCCAATTTCTCTACTGAAAAGTTTTTCAACATGCTACGAGAGCGGTCACCATTAATGGTTACAGCATTACCATTATTATTTAGATTATTTTTTTTAATGAGGCGTTAGATTCTTTATAATAAATTGTAATTAACTATTCTCTATGATTACTAAGTGCATATTAACAAATCTTTGCCAAACTAAAATGACAGTCAACCAAAATCGACCTGGAACATAATATTCACCTTGTATTATAATAAAACTTTCCTAAATTACTTAAATAAAATAATGTGCATAATATAAAAGATTGCTAGAATTTATTATTATTGTTAACTAAAGTTACCAGTAATATATAGTATAAAAATTTACTAATACTTGTTTTTGGATAAATATATTTAAACAATATTTTTAGCTATTTTTCTATATAATTAAATTACTATGGAGAAGTAGGTAAATAAAATGTTTTATAATTTTATTCAACACTATTATATGACATATTTCATGTATGTTTATAATCTGAGAATCCTTTTCACATTTAAACAAATATAAACCAACCAGTTTCACCATAGATACAAACCAGAAGCCATGTAAAACGCCTCCTCTCTTATAAAATTGTAGCATAGTTAACAAACATTAAGCAGTTAATTAAAATTCAGGTTTGAAAATATGATATGTTTAATATATCAATATTTATACTATTAGTGTGAAAGTAAAATTAACTCTGTGGCCGCTAATAGGAATCCAACCCTCCATCATAATTTTTTGACACTGGCATCCATATCTCCACATAAAGCATATATTACAGATACAGTGAATATGAAGTAATTGATCGATGGTAAACTACTAAAATGATTATTTTAATGGTTGTGTTATACTTTTTTTCTAGTGATGTTGCGGGTAGATATATTTCGGTGCATCAGATATAAATATATATTTTGAACACATTTGCAAACTTAACACTACATTTATTTTTTTTATATTGCTCGTATTTGTCATCGAGGTATACATGTAATAAAATAATCAACCACTTCATTACTGGCTTATTTTTATTTTTAATTAGATGTAGATGTAGATGTACAGTTATACAATAATATTAACAGTATATTTAACCTAATTTTAAATATAATAAAAACGTTCATTTGTAAACCTTGCCCTCATTCTCAGTCAGATCTCAAAAATATTTTGATGATGTTCTGTAACAATGTGATATAAAAAAAATATGAGTTACAGTCAGATTCTTATACAAAAACTCATATTCCTTATTTGCAAAATTATTTTATGCAGCTTAGATATTTGCAATCGTTCAAAGGAACATAAATATTTTTACTATTTTTTATGGTGCTTAAGGTGTTATTGCAAATTAAAATATTTTTTCTCTAGTATATCACCTTAATTCACTAATTAAATAGTTCTCTCAATTGTATGTCGGAGTTCAGTATGTACAGCACAATACTGTATATACTCAATTCCAAGATTTTAGTACAAAATGTGCGTTTTCACAATACTGTATATACTCAATTCCAAGATTTTAGTACAAAATGTGCGTTTTCACAATACTGTATATACTCAATTCCAAGATTTTAGTACAAAATGTGCGTTTTCTGTTTATTAATTTAATTTTTAAACTATTTGGGTTAAATTGGTGAGTTCCATTTAGTTAGGTTAGTTATTATCAACATTTAGTAAGTATTCATGTTTTTGGCGTGTTTATGATTTGAGTGAATTCGTCATATCCATATGTCAACAAAAAATTGAAAAATTGAAATTTTAAAATATAACTTTTTTAATGCTTACGATTGAATTTTTCCTTTCATTTTTAATATCAGGACACTCATTTCTACAGGAAAATATTTATTTGTAAATTTCTGAGAAAGGACCATTTTCTCATGTATGGCATATTTTTTTTAAATAATGGTATCAACTCTCAGTTTGAGTTGAGTGAGGTTTAACACATTAATGTAGAACTTGATCCACTTGTACAGAAAATCGGTAATTTTGTGAAGATAAATAATAAATATTGCGAGATTCAATATCACAATGATAATTTTAAACTTGAGATGAACATATATTACCTAATAATGCTATGAATATGTATTATTTAAATATAATTCGTATCTATATCTCAATTTAGATATTAATAGATAAGCACCGAATACATAAACATTTTTAAATGAACAATCTGACCAATTTTTATGATAAAAGTAAATGGGTTTTATATTTCTAAACAGCGCCTCATGATAAAGTGAAACACGGATCCTGATTTCTGAGGCGCTCAGCTTCCGGTCGAGGCTTCCGGAAGAAGGCGATAAAAATTATTTAAGTTTCCTACCCAACCAAAAAGAGAGATCGCCTTCAGTGCTAATGACCTCAGTTATATAATATGTTAAGTATGGCTTGAATTAAATACGATGTACATAAAAACGAAGTGAGTATTCTATTCTTCAATTTATCCATAATAGTTTTTAATGTATGTTCGTAGAAACATTACGTATTCAAGATTGCGAAACCACACGCAATAATAACACGGTTATATATGTTTTAGTAAAATATTTAAGTATATGAATTTAAATAATTATTAAGGAGAACACATTCTTATTGTTAAGTTGAATATAGATCTGTGATATTTTAAAAACTCATTAATAATATATAAGTTGTATCAATGTGTCAAAATTTAATAAAAATGAATTGTTAATTCTGACGGCTGCTATCGGTTTACTCAAAGGTATTTGAGATTCCGTAAAAACGATATACATGGCTTTCAAATAATGGAACGATAGATGTATTAATTTGAAAAAGTGTAACATACGTCAAAAATACCTTCCCCGGATTGGAAAATAGATCCATGTTCAGATCCCGTTAGCGCAACTACAATAGTTATCGTTATAGGTAATATTAAATTGATTATGTAAGTATATTTTAAAATTAATACATTTAATTAGTAATAAATAATTGTTAATATCAATTTTTTTTAACACGAATAAAAATTATTTTAATGAATCTCTGAAAATTTCAACTGTTTATTATCGCATCGATGTTAATATTTAAGATCAACATCTTGTACATCATGATGTTCTACTTATTAAAGTGTCCCTTAAAACATTCTAAAATCTGTCTAACGTAAAAGAAAGAAGAAAATAATAGAAAACAAATAAGCCTTATGTTTTTCACAGCCACAAGAAAACAAGGGTGGTTCGCTGATCTTCGCTTCTTTCAATTAACGATAATGATGATGATGAATGATGAAGTCAGAAGAAATGAAACATAGACATATGTTCTTTTTAGGGACACTACGGAGACATAATCAAAAATGCGTTCCCACTCGTAGTGTTCTTAGTTTTATTTCAGTTACAATCAATACATTCAATTCATTTATATTATTCCAACAATTTCTGCAAGCAGGCTGCAATAAGCGCCAGCAAGACGTATTTTATCAAAATATGACAATTTTTGTTTTCCATCTATCTATCTCATGTTTTTCTGGCGCCCCGCTGATGATTCACAGTAAATATATGCTTAATAACTGCCTCGTGTCTTTATCATATCTATTTATTGGCGTCATTTCGGCGACCTCTCAATCCTGTGCCATATACCTTATTTTTTTTAAAATTTCAAATAAACTAAACATAATAAAATACTAAAAATACTATTACATGACATTTCCTGTGAAATATAATACAATTTTTAGTGTCGCACTGTAATTACACCGTTTTCTTAGCTAAATGAGGTTATATTTTCTTAAGTAATTTATAAAATAACAAGTTTCTGAGAGAAAAAAATATTCTAAATACTAATTAAATATATTAATTAGAAAGATATACATATAAAATCAATTTTGTCGAAAATATATTGTTGTTATGCTACCAAAATTCGAACCTGGATCTCTTTCCAAACCGGGAAGGTGCATTATCCAACTATGCTACAGCGACAGTACTTTTAACTTTATATAATTTTAATTAATACATTTAATTAGTATACAAAATATCACAGACCTATGTTCTAAATAATTACAACTTCACAATAAGAATGTGTTAATAAAAAATATTCTTCGTATTTATGTCGATTAATTATTATTTTAATATTAGAACTTAACTAAGTATAGAAACAAAAGTATTTATACAATATTAGATAACGGTTTAATAGAGGTATTGAAAAATACCTTTATGTAAGGCAATAAGGCTACGCAATATCATTTATCATTGTCCTTTAAGTGATAACTTCCCCGTAAGGCTGTTGTAGTTGGCAGCTGAAGGCCTTCAAGAGTAGATCCGTTTCCTGCTACGGAAGTCCCAGCCATTTGTTTTAGCACTAAATATTGGCAAACACGTGGCAACACTTCAGATATCAGGTGGTCATTTCTGGATCACCTGCGGCCATGAGCCGTAGCGGGTAGTAATGGCTAATCGATTATAGGGGGGTAGAAATTCGAACAGAAAAAATATATATTTGTATTCTGTATTCAAGATACATATGGACCTTTTACTGTTAAAATTTGTATCATTGTGTTTTACAATAGCAAACAACTAAATTAACGACAAAAAATATTTATTAACATTTTTTTATTTGTATGTAATTATTACTTATAAAAAAAATATACCATTACTGAATCGTTTTTACGACTATTGGTCCTATTGGACAGTAAAGAGGAATATGTACGTGATTCTTCATTGTTTAAATATATTTAAAAAAGTAAAATATTTAAAAAAAGACATATTTTGATGTTGTGTATAAGTGCCAATAGCAATATATACCAAAAATAAAATTTCATATTTGCACACATGCCCTTTCAATTACCGGCAACTGCCTCACCTTTGAGTTTAAACTGTCCGGTCAGCGGCATTCAATTATTATTTCAATTAATTTTAATCTAAAATCGCTAGATGGCACCAGAATTCTTAGTACATATTTATACAAGAATATTATATAACACATATATGTGTACCGGAGACATTTGGTAGTGTACACGTAAATTGTTAAATAAATAATAATTTAGCTTTATCAAAGTCCACTGTAATTAACATTTGAAAAAATTTATTAATTTAAAAAAAAAAACGCAACGTTGTTTACTTTACACAACACTTTAATTAAAAATGCAATATTCATTAAAACGTTTTCGACGCTTACTGCGTCATCGTCAGTAATAAACTAAAACTTAAACTAGAAGATAAGACTATCGACTACAATACATTAAAAAAAAATATGTTCTTAAATTATTCGATATTATTATAGCGTCAGGTCTGCGATCTCATCAGATATCATGAATAAATGGTATACCTGCTACGTGGCCTATTAGATTATTATGTGCCCACCCAACTCATAGCTATACATGGTGACATTCCGGAAATTACGTAGCAATTGAATATGTAAAAAATAACAGTACATATATTATGTTGTTAAGTAATACTACAGAAATCTTCGAGCCCCCAGGGAAACCATTAAAATTGGAAATAAATAAATATTTAATTGCAAAAAAATATTTCTGAGCTAATAAGCGCTCAGTTTGCAAAATGAAGCTAATAATTTAATATCATTAATTGATGTGGCGGTTAATTTGTGGTGTAACATGATTATTTTAATTAAAAAAAAAAAACTTTGTAATACACAAACGTTGAGTTATTTCCACTGCTAGTTTCGAGAGGTGCAGTCCCTCTCATTATCAGGCGATAACGTAACTAAATACAAAAGAAAAACACTAATTAACAACGTAATATTCCTTAATACTTCGTCTTTACTGTCCATAGTCCCGTTAACAACCGAAACCTCCTCCCCTCTTCTCAAGCCCCGCTTCATTGCCCGAATAGACTACAATACTGTATTTAATTTAGTTATCACCTGATGATGAGAGAAACTGCACCTCTCAAAACCAGTAATGAAAATAACACAACATGTGTGTAATACAAAGTTTTGTTTTGAAAATTAAAATCATCAATTTAATTTCACAATTAAATGAAAAATTCATATTTTATAACCAAGGACCTAAAATGTGAATTTAGGACAAACCTTTTTTTCGGGAAAAAACACCGCTGCTGCTGGGTCTTGAACACGGGATCATTTTATCTCAGGTAGAATACTTTCCCAGCTGAGCTGTATCAGCCTTGACAATATCGATTTATTTAATTATTAAGAAATTATATAATATGTTTGTGAACCACAATTTCAGTAAGTTTATCATTTAAATGTAAAATTGTTGTGTTAAATAGGCACGTTTATAAAATTGGACAATAAGCCCTCGCACCACCTAGCAGGTCCAGGTCAAAAATTGAGTATGAAAAATCATCGTCCATCTTTCAAAGAAACGTATCTCAAATATGTTGATTTTACAGCAGACAATATATTAATAAACCGTGTGGAATTTTTCAATGTTAAAAAATCTATGAGATATCTGATATTTTTTTAATAAATATCAGATATCTCAGAGACAAAGCTATTTTTATTATATTTAATGGAAGATTTATATAAATATGGGTTAATTTAGTCCATAGATGGCGATGGTGTAGTAGTACTCGAAGCGAGTCCATATATACAACCTTCAAAAATTTGATAAATATTGAGGGGTGAGAATTGGTGAACGTTATATATATAGTGATCACTTCAGCCAGCCGAAGACAGGTCGTAAGCCCTCTAATTACCCCATATTTCTATATATCTTCCATTAAATATAATTAAAATAGTTTCGTCTCTATGAGATATCTGATATTTATTTAATAACAGTGCCGTTGTAGGTAAAAATCCAGTAATTGTGTGTTCTTGGACATATTCAAATATTGCTAAGATATTTTTTGATTTAAAGACGGTGTGAGGTGTATTTATTCCATAAATATGACTAATTACTGTCATTTAGAAGTATGACACATCGAAATCAGAGTGGTTACCTCAAAATGATGTTATGTTATGTTACTTTATTGGATTAAAATTCAGATATGCCTGTTTGAATGGATTATGGCATGTGTTTGGGCAATGTAACCCCAGTCGCAACTCATTTTTAACAAAATACGAGATACGCCTTTTTGAATGATGGACGACGAAATGTGAGCATTCTACCGGCATTAAAATGGTCTGACGTTCAAGTCCCAATAGCGGTTCTGTTTTTATTTGTTTTTTTCATTTTCACTTGAGACTTTTTTTGGTTTAGTATAATTTCTATTGACGAGTTCTCAGACATTTTCTGAAAGATCTCGTGCCAGGTGGTGATATAACATAGGAGAAATAGTATTGTACATCAAATTGTATAAGGGTCGGGAGGCATATGGGGCAGTTAAACAGCCCTTGTTCCAGGCTACCCAGTTATTTATGGTATAATTAGGTCAAAATATGACACCGCAAAGACAACCAGCAGCCCTCCGGGGTCGTAAACCTTTTGGCACACGTCTGCTAAGGGAGAAATTATTCAGCAGCGATAATTGTGTCGAATTAATATACCCCGTCGTTAATGTCGCGAATTGTGAATTTACACTAGCGACTCGTCTTTTGGACGTTAAATATCAAATGAAAGGTAAGTGAAATTTTGAACTTAATTACAGTGGGTAGGCAGTAAGTTAGTTTTGTCGGCTTTCAGGTTTAGTTATGCACGGAGGGATAATAATATTAAAATGTGTATGTAATGTATTTTATTATTTAATAGTCGTTTTCAAAACTATATTATCGAAAAGTTATCATTTCCAATATTTTGGTCAAAAACAAGATGATTCTAAATTAATTTTAAAGATTTGAAAAGTATTTAAAAAAACACGTTATTGTGAACTCGTGAAGGTCTTATCTATTATTGAGTATTTTTAATTATGATTCAAATTTTTTTCAGAATTTGCAGATACAAATATAAAATTAAAATTTTCCAGCGTTAATTTATTTTATTTTAAAAATGTAACTAAAAATAGTAAATAAACCTTTTTAGATGGAAGTGGAATCAAACAAAATTACTCAAGTGAAAATTAAATTGTGGTAATTTGATTTGTGTTCCCTTTTCGCATCTCTTTCATTAACTGACAAAAATATCACTAATCCTCAAATAAAGTACCGCGAAGCTCCAAATGTACCGTCGCAGCAATTTGTATGGACTGCTTTATAATTAAGTTTAATAAATGGACGAGGGAAACAATAGTAGGGAGACCTGCGATGGGGACTGAAGCGTGAACCTTTTTTGGCATATATTTCCGCTTGTATCGTGTTAGCTTCACTAGAACTCCGCTGTGCCCGAGTCGGCATGCTCGGAGAGCCGTTTCATTGTCTTCTCATCTTTATTTTTCTCTACACTTTGCTGATTTTACAATAGATTTGTTGACGAAATAATTATTTATTTACTGCCAAAGTCTACAAAAAAATAAACAAGAAGATAACAGAAACTGAGAGTTTCGGAATCGGGTTCATATTAAATTAAGTACCTACCGCGAACCGAGGAAGTATTGTGGACTGCGGATTGTTTTCTATTTTCATTCGCCTCTTCACATTTTGTGTTGTTTTTTAATATACTCTACGAAGTTGTGTTGTTTTATTATCCCTCGCGAGAGATTCCGTATTTTCCTTCGCAAATCGGAATTTTTTTGCAAATTTATTCCATCCAAAAATCTATTGGCAGAATTTAATATAAAATTGGATGCCTGTAGAAGTTTGATGGATGAGCCAGGGTTGGTATTTTCTTTAAATGAAAATATATTAACATCGCGAACAATGGAAAAGTAACATATGTATACATATTTATGTACATGTATTATATATATTTCCCACATGATATATATTAAAAATAAAACTATGTATATATGGAACTGGCGTCTCTTCTAGGTTAAACCGCATTTTTTATAGATAGCTTCCTTGGGGAAACCTAACCTAGAAGAGATGCCAGCTCCATACATAAATCAAACGTATATTATACAAAAAAGGGGATAAGATATTGTGATGAAATAAAGACAGAGGGCGGATAGAATGTCATACGCGGGTTCCTTGGTTAGGCACTAGAGCAAAATCTGATTCAGATTAAAACAACCCTTTATCGATAGACTCGGACGTAGTTGCCTTTATTCAGAGAAATAATAATTTTACAAGTAAAGAATAACTTGTCAAAGTGCAATAACTAAACAGAAATGTGTGGTTGAGATAAATCAAAAATATATCAGATAGAAATCAGTTGCGACAATTATAATTTATATTATAACAAAATAATTGAAATATTTGTACTTAACTAAACAAGTGTCTATCGATGGTGCTAATATTTCGTAAAATACATCACCAAGCAAGGGTAAAGGAATAAGGATATAATTAATTAATTAGACTTCTGTTTTTTGAGACTGAAATTATAATTAGTTTCTATCTAATAATAAGTTCATAAATTTTTGACTAATGTTAAGACGAACGATGTAATGAATATAATGTTCCGTATTTACGATGAACTCTCAGTGAGACTACAATCTCTGAGAGTTATTAAATGTTCTGGATGTGTCATTCTAATTCGCGCTAAACGCATATGGGATGGTGATTCATAAATCGCTTCGGACTCAAATCTGTATTGCCAACCATACGCGCTCGAGTCAAATCTCCGAGAGAAATCTCGTCCGTGAACCCGGGCCATAACTTTTATACGAAAAACTGTTCTGAATATATTTTTTATTATTTTTAGTAATTTATTTACTTCCAATTATGTTTAATTAAAAAATACAATTTTCACCAGTTTACGTATAGCACCTTAGGTCAATTTGAAAGGGTTCTCAATCGTTCTCATTTGATATAACATAAAAAACAGGACTATTATTATTAAGGCGAACACATTCTTATTATGAAGTTATAATTATTCAGAACATAGGTCTGCGATATTTTAAATACTAATTAAATGTATTAATTAGAAAGATGTATATATAAAATCAATTTTCTCGAAAAATATTGTTGTTGCGTTACTAGGATTCAAACTTGGATCTCTTTCAAACTGGGGAAGGTACATTATCTAACTATGCTTAGCGACACTATTTTTGACGACAAATTTTCGAACCTATATGTTACACATTTTCAAATTAATACATTTATCGTTCCATTATTTGAAAGTTATCTACTTTGTTTTTACAAATACTCAAATGCACCTTCCCTGGATTGGAAAGAGATCCAGGCTCGAATAACGGTAGCGCAACAACAATATTTTTCGATAAAATTAATTTTATATGTATACCTTTCTAATTAATACATTTAATTTATATTTAGAAGTATTATTATTATTTTTTATTAATATATTTTACCAAGCAATACGTTACGTATATATAATGTTTTTTTTAAATACGTAATTATGTACAGAAGTGGTGAGAAAAAATCATTTTCGTGTTGTTTTGTAGGATATAATACAAAAGAGAAAGAAAATAGATTACATAAATATCAATCCAGGGCTTATTTGTTCATTTACTGTTCGAATACTAACGCAAATTAGGGATTTCAGTTAATTAGTTTCATTCTTACAATAAATTCGAGCAATTCAATTCTTTCTGAGAATCGAAAAATATCTAATTTTCGCGAAAAATCCTGGCTTTTCGAGAAATCCTGCAGCAAGTAAAATTACAAACGTCTCAGCGGAGATATCCTCTAAAATCGAAATCGAAAAATAGAAAGGGTAGGTAGGAGAGTGCCATTCAAAGAAACTTTCCGTAAAGAAATTCTCAGAAGACAGGGGAGTTGAGCTGTCAGCTCTCGCTGAATGTTTCGAGTGTCAAGAAAAATGCCTTGTCTTGTCGAACATTTTCCATCTGCCCGGGAAATCAAATTAAGTGTACCTAATAAGTACTTTTTCGTAATGGGAAAACCTTTTTGTTATGGAAAACATGGCAGGAAACAGGTGTAGGTGTTTACACTGTGAGAGCCAATGATTGAAAGCAAATGAAATTTAATCGGAAATGGATTATTTTGAGATTGAGTTATTTTCATTATTTATAAAGATGTTGTCAATCTAAATTTTAACAAATTGAAATAAGAATTTTTTGGTAATTTTAGGTAATAGAAAATATGTAGATACATGAATATTCCATTTGGGCGAAGTGAAGGTGACGTGAAGTGTGAATGTTCTTATTGCTGGTTACGCCTGGCTTGATTATCTTACTTACTTACTTACTTACTTACTTACTTACCATCACGCCGTTTCCCCACGGGGGTAGGCAGAGAGGATAGAGCAACAAACTCCTCTGTCCTGACACACAATTCTCACCTCATCCACATTCATACATCTTCTCATACAAGCTCGCCGATTGTTGAGGTTTCTAACAGAACCATCCTCCATTATCTGGTTTACCTGGTCGTGCCAAGTCTTCCGCAGGCGTCCCTTAATTCTGGTGCCATCAACACTTGCGTCATATATCTTTCTTACCATTCTCTCCTCATTTAACCGTTCCATATGACCAAACCACCTATGTGATTCTTTCTTAATCTTACTCACTATACTAACATCAGCTTTACATTATTTCCTTGTTTCTTTATTTTTTACTCCGTCATAAATTGATTTGCCACATATACGCCTAAGTGATCTCATTTCTACTGCATTTAGTTTACTTTCGTTCCTCATAAAAGGTACATAAAAGCAGCTTCCCAACACCCGCAAAAACACCCCCAACTCCACCATACTCCAGTAGTAACATGCGCCCGCAACCAAGGAAGGCTGGCTACTGAACGCCACAAGCTCAAAGAACATCCTCTGTTAACTGCTTGCGCGAAACTTTATTGTACGGTCAAATTTCTTAAATAAACTTCTGTCAACAACTGTAAGTAATCTTTCTTTCATCTCCAACCTGTCTAATCTGGCCGTCTTCAACCTGTTGTAATTTTTCTCGTATCCAATCTGCTCTAATCTGACCACACAAACTCCGTGAGCATAATCAAATAAATATGTGACAAATGGATAGTTATTGGAACACAACATGTACTTCTGATTCATCTGCCATATGCTCTCAAAAACTTAAAAATCAATCCATACAAAACACTATTTCATAACCTTATTCCTCATAACCCCATAGATTTACAAATCTTGAGTGTGAAGCTCGCATTTCATTGCCATACTGACCTTCACTGGAGACAACAGAAGTGTAGTTACTGGTGGAAGTATAATTGGAAATACCAACAATACAATGGCTGTAGTAAGTCTGTAATTCCACTTCTACTTCCGCCTGAAGTGGATTTGCAAAGACTTCTGGTTTCACTCCCACCGCCGCTGATACTGCCGCCGTCGCTACATCAATAAAATAAACTTTATGTGTTGTTGCTGCCATCGAAAATACTACCGTTTATCGTCCTATCGTCTGCCGATCACAGTGGCTGTCGTCAAAGTAATGTCCTTGTTGTCCTTGATTTTCTGAGACAGCAAACCAGTGACCGACCCCTTATTTTCCTCGAAACTGTTTTAGGAGCTGTAGCTCTCATATCAGTTCCTCTCATTAAGGCAAAAGCAACCAGATATTTTTTTGCAGTTATATTTACGTCGTTCACTGTACCCATGTCCAATAAGGTGGTTAAAAAATTTCAAGAAGACTTTTGTCGCAAACATAGATAGATACCAGTGAAAGACGTGCCTTCGAAATTTCAAGTTAAAATTTTATCTACCACCATTCATCTAAGATCTAGTAACGTTGAAGGTTGACAAGCGCATGAGAACTGACTGTTAATTATTTTTTTATAAATTAACCATACCGTTTTCGCTATAGCAATGCTGCGGACATACTCGGGTCGGTCTGTCAGAACTGGCGAGCGTTCGGATGGTATGTATCCCTCAATATTTTAAAATATAATTGTACGATTTCAGTCCTTTAAAAAGAAGGCATGTTAAATAGGTGTATTTATTGGCATAATCGTGAATTGCATCGTCAATATTCTCATGTTGCAGGATCAGAGAAAATCCCTATCTTATATGGAGATTGTCAAAAATTGATTGATTACGAGAATGTTACTGTAACACAAAATGTAAAGCTATCCAGATATATTTGCCTGCTTTGAACGTCAGTATTATATTATCTCATTTTAAATGAGATTAAATGGGAAACGATGACCAACGCCATTGGAAATTCTTATCATAAATTTCAAATTTTTAGAACGCAGTGATGTCCTGGGGAGATACAATCTGTATCAAAATGTCGGTTACCCACATGGATATCATGCATGAAAGATGATAGCGACGCCGTGTCCCTGGAAAGAATATTTTTGGATGCAATAGAGATGTCATGGGTTGTCAGGTTCTATTGGAGTTTGTCATGCATCAAGAATTACCATCGCGACGGTATCACTACTGCATCATTTCTGTATAACAGGTGACTGTTCAATACCTGGATAAATGTCATCGTTTGGTTTTTAATAATAATTTGTATTGAAATTAATAATATTATCTGGCGTATACTTGGAATCTCACATTATGTCATTCGTATTTTCCAACCTAGAATTATTAAATATTACACGCTGTGAGCAATGACTTAATTCATATTTTTTACAACGCAATTTTATTTCTTCAATATAATCTAACTTCTTTTAATGAGTAGAAACTATACCTAGTTTTAAGAAACTGAGAACAGTTTGACAAGTGACAAGTCGAGTATTGAAAAATAATGGTAAGTTTCTGTGGCAGGTACTCACATTCGCATGCTGCACCATTGACTAGCCGGTGAATGTGAGTAAGACACAGGTGACGCACGTCACAAACTACATCAATATTCTTTTATGATTTTATGAACTGTTCTATAATTCAAAGTAATATTATGAGAACGAAGAAAAATATTGGATACTAAAACCAATACTTTGCATAGAGAGATTACTCTACATAGAAGAAATGGTATCCAATTTGAAATACTTTCATAGTAAGTATTTTACCGCCTCATTTTATATGATTACTTAATATTTTGAGGAAGTACACCTTTCAATTTTAAGACTCGACCCTTAGCCATGCCTCTTTGTGAAAAAAGGGGAACACAATAAATTATTAGATGGTGATTTCACCACCGAACCGTTCTCTATAGCGCCAAATACATTCTCACTCTATAGATATTTTTTGTCAGAATGCTCGCGTTATGAAGAGTTTTTGTCAACTTCTCATCATGTCACAACACTATGCTAAACTTGGCCTAATCAGTCTAACAGTCTTTAATTGTGAGCTTTATGATATATAAAATACACAAGCGATTGTAATTCGAAACGGACGAAAGAATCGGGTTAGCGGAGTGGCTGATGCCTTTTGGCAGTCAAAAGCAAGATTCTTTTGATTTAGAAAGAGTCAATAATTATCTGAGGGTAAAATTATAATGAACATAAATACTGACTGATATTTATGTTTATTTTGTATTATATTTATCAGACTTGCGAATGGATTTATGATATGTGGCCTGCGTGACGTATTCTCTTGTTTATGAGAAAAGAGTTCTATGTTATCTCTTACTGAGAGAATTTTTTTTTCCATGATTACATCTAACTGATTTATTATTTAGTATGATTGACTGTAACAATTTAAAAAACATTAGAAAACAACTGTTTGTTTTCAATTCATTTAACTAATTTTTTTCATATTGTTAAGGGTGGTCTCTTTAATCTTTATGTATTCATAAAATTTAGACATAACTAAATACAATTTTTTTTTTCTTGTAGATTTACAATGTTGTTTTTATTATAGTTTCGAACGTGAATAACAATATAATCTGAGAATCCATCTACCTACAAACAAACGAATACATGATTCTACATGTACGACAATTCCTGTATTTTGTATAACGGCAATAAAGGACACCTGTAAGCCATACATGCGACTGATTCTCACAATGTTATATGTATGTTAAAACACGTGTCCGTATATATAATATAAGGGCCTTGTTATGTCACGTCCGCCATACATACGGTAAATAGCACAAAGACAGAAAATTTTCCTATAAAAGATGCCGGTGAATATTTTGTAACCGGTCCTCTTGAATAAATCCAACGTGAAACAACTTTTTATTGACTGAGTACATTCTGAAATTCTAACTACATTACCTTCACGCATGTCTCTAAAAATCATTGTCAGTTTATTAAAATATCCAGAAGATTGAAAGAAAGACGATTGAATAGAATAAGAAAAAACCATCACATTCGAAAGAATACGAAAACGAGGAAATATATTCTTTATTCTGTACGTAATAGTTATATCATTGTATTGTATATACAAACCCATAAAAAAAATATATATATTTCCTTCAACGCCTTTGTGGGCTTTTACATAAAAATACATTTTTATTTACTTTAAAATATAATAGTACATTTTAAATTGACATTTCAATATAACAGTTTAAATATAACATAAAAAATAACAGTTTAAATATAACATAAAAAAATAACAGTTTAAATATAACATAAAAACTAGGTATAATTTATATACAAATATTTCTTCAGCTCATGTATGCTCCAGCAACGAAACTCAACTTGTTGCCAAGTCAATGCATCCGCGATATTAGCGAGTTAACAGCATAATTATTTATATACCTACAAAGCTCGTTTGTGCAAAAGTGTAATATTTTTTGACAAAAAAAATTAAATTAAGATTTTGTTGTTGCATGGTTACAGAATCTACCATTGGATGAAAGTCTTCAGAATATGCAGATGTTCACTTGATTCATTGTAAATATTCACTTATCCGAGTAGATGCTCTAACACCTTGTTCAGTTCCAAAAAACCATGTTTGTAATAATTAGTATTGCTGAGCTATAGCAGTGTTGAAATTAATATCATCATATAGTAGATCTACAAAAAATCGTGTATTAAATAACAGGGTGTAGGCAAATTTGTGGGTACTTGCCACTTTTTCCCGTCGCTTACTTTATGTATCAAATGTAAATATATAAATAGAAAAGGGATTACATATTACTGCACCTCCCTCCATCAATCTTCTTCTTAGCCCTCTCCTGTGTGAAGTCTGACAGGTAAATATATGTGAGAAGATTTCTATAAATGTCTCATATTGGTAATTTCCAGCCATTATTATTACTTTTTTCTATCTATTTTATAGATGTTTATAAAATCTTGGAAAAACGTAAAGCTTACCTTTGTAAAAAAAATTTATAATAACAGAAATCATTTATATGAGCCATAAAAATTCTCAATTTTGCAACACGCACATATTAAACACGCTAACGGTTATTCTCTTGTTAAATTTTCCATCATTCTTGACTTTTTCCTTGCATAAATTTAATGACTACTGAAATACAATGCACTTCTCATTAATTAATCAATAAATTAATTGTTTTATGGATTAGTTAATTCTGTTCTGGTCAAAATACGGGTAGGTGATATTGAGACCAATCAACTTCAAAATAATCAATAAACCAATCAACATCAAAATAATACGACAAAATAATAAGACCAATCAACTTCAAAATAATCAATAAACTGTTAATTGTTAACTTTGTTTTATTAATCACTTAATGAATTAAAATACATCTACCGGTTTCGAAAAATATCATTTTATTTTTCAGGATGTCAATAACTAATCAAAAACATATATTATTGTTTATTTAACAGAATCTATTTTTAATAAACAATAATTATTTAAAAAATAAACTTAGTACCTAACTTAAATTGTTACTTGATGATACAAAATTACTAGAATATTTTTTTGGAAAAACTTTTAAAATGGGACTTGGGATGGTTAAATTCAGTTGGTTTGTTAAATTGTTTAAATAATCAACTAAATTTAACCACAAGACACATTCTAAAAAAATAATCCTAAAATTTGTGTTATTAATTTTGTATCATCAAGTAACAATTTATGTTAGGTACTAAATGTATTTTTTAAATTATTATTGTTTTTCAAAAATAGATTATGTTTAAAAAACAATAACATGTTTTTGATTAGTTATTAACATTCTGAAGAAGAAAATGATATTTTTCGAAACCGGTAGATGTATTTTAGTTTATTAAGTGGTTAAAAAAACAAACTTAACAATTAAAAATAATGGAATTTATCCACAATATTGATTTTGAGAATCTTAAAAATATAACCATAATTATTCGTTTAAATTAATAATAATCATGTCTAGTCACAAACCTTGAGAAACTCTTGAAGAAAATTTGAGATTTGTGATATTTTTAACTCCGTACTGTAATAAATTTACATCTCCTCTGGTATCAGTTATAATATTTTCAATTTGTTTGATGCATGGATCACTCTCTTTGTTACTTTATCGTGAGGTATTTTAGTAAATTTTTTATTTGAAATCGTTTGCGATGAAATTTCAATCAACAATACCTATAAGTTATGAATATTTTTTTTTTTTATATACAAATGATACGATTTAATGCAGTACTTGATGAAATACTGTCGTTCTGCGCACAACTATAGTTCGTTATAAAAAGATCATAAATACAGTAAAAACTGTGTTTTATAAACGTGGAATTTTATCAGTTATAATGAGCGTAGCTAACCGAAGAATTTCCGCTAACTGTGAATTATATCACATTACTATTATATCACTAAATATTACATAAAGGTAAATCTTTTCAAAACTTTCATGATGATATTTCCGTAATTCAATACGTTTATCGTCTGCTGCTAAAATTCTCTGGAACGCATTAATTCGTTCGTGAGTTAAGTCTTAGATAAATATCTCTGCTTCACTTTTTACTACACTACTATCACTACACTATTACAATATGATTTATTTTTAATCTTTGAGCAATCTGATAGGAGTCGCCTGAATTAATAATTCATTTTTATTAAATTTTTCACACAATAAATAAAAATATGGCTTTCGAATAATGAAACGATAGATGTATTAATTTGAAAAGTGTAACATATAGGTTTGAAAATTTGTCGTCAAAGCACTGTGTCGGTATAGCATAATCGGTTAATGCACGTTCCCCGGATTGGGAGAGATCCAGGTTCTAATCCCGGTAGCAACAACGATATTTTTTTTTTCGATAATATCGTATATCTTTATAATTAATACATTTAAAATGTATTAAAAATATCACAGACCTATTTTTTGAATAATTACAACTTCACAATAAGAATGTGTTCTCCTCAATAATAATATACAACCATTCGAAATTTAATGAAATGAATTATTTTATTCTATCTCGGAGTGAAGTACAAACTTTCACGCAATATATGCGTCTTACTCAATTGACGGGTACCTGAACATCTTCTTGAAGAAAATACTAATTTCGTAAGATACAAAATATTTGTTGTTCCAAGTCTTCCGAGGACGTCCTCTATTTCTGATGCCATCAACACTTGCGACATATATCTTTCTTTCCATTTTCTCCTCATTCATCCGTTCCATATGACCAAATCACCTAAGTGATCCTTACATAATCTTACTAACTATACTAACATCAGCTTTACATTATTTTTCTTATTTCTTCATTTTTTACTCTGTCATAAATAGATTTTCCACATATACGCCTAAGTGATCTCATTTCTCTTCTCTTCTACTAGCTCCAGGCCTCACTTCCATACATCAGTGTCGGTATAAGGACTCCATTGTGCACCGCTATTCGATTATATTATATTATATATGATTCTATGTTAGTATATTGTTCTTCTTGGTGCCAAATTTAATTTCCAGTGTATGGAACTCTAGTATCCTCGAAACCATGCATCGTTCACCAATGTGCGTGTGCATGGATGAAACTGAGCTCTCTCATTGGTCATTCTACTTTTCGTGCAAAGCACAATAGATAACAAAAGAACGATCACTCCGCGTTAGTTAGTTTGAGACAAACGTTCATTCGTCTAGGTACGTGCACCCCAATTACATCACAATTTAATTTAAACGGGAATAATTTGTGTAGCATTTCTGAAATTATTGTATAAATACAAATTAAATGTATCAATTAGATAAATATACAAATAAAATCAATTTACCTGTATGTAAACAAGTACCTAAAATAAGTGTATGCGACAATCAACGCTTCAAAAATTCGATCGCCATTTCGTCCCCTCAGAAAACAAGGTTCCAACTGACATTTGGGCTAATTAGAGTTATTGCGTGAAATGGGTACCAAATGCATTATTCTTTATTTTTTATAAATACACCAACTCTATTTAACGGATATTAAATGAAATAGCAATGTTTGGATCATTATTGTTAATTTACAATGTTTTTATTTATTTTTAATTTTAATGTTTTATTTCCCTTATTTTACAGTGGTCATTTATAATACTTAAAATAAGTTAAGACCTAAAAACTAATCATATTTTCATACTCAAACTAAAATATACATGAATATATGCTGAATCCACACTTTTGAGCTCATTATCTCAAAACAGTGCCAGATGGAACCTTGTTATTCTGAGGGGTCAATTTGCCAAAAAATTAATGCACCGTCAGATCTGCTATGATTTTAAAAACGCAAACTCAAGAGCTGGAGTTGTATATATCCGTATCCACGTTCGTGAATCCTAAATGTGGCCCCGCTTTTATTATATGTACATTCAATATGTTCGAACCACAAGACGATAGAAAAAGCTTCCTTTAGTATAAAGTAAGCAGAGGGTCGTAAATTTCAACTTACAGGGGTGAATCACTAATCTACAAAACACATGCAGAAGCACGCTTTCTGCGTCATTTTTAAATTTCTACCTTCTAATATATCATTGTTCTAATATTTCTTCAAATTACAGTTCAGAATTGATTATTGATCGTCATGAAATAAAAATACGACATAGACACACTAAATGCTTCAATACACGAGTTGTTACGCCTACATATACATATATACTGAAATAAAACTGTTGCAGTTGTGTAACTACTCTGACTAAAATCATACTAATATCACGTTATGTGTGCGTCGTCATTTACTCAACTTATCGGTAGAAAAAAGTTGTATAAAATTTTGTGAAAACAGTACATTATATTGATGAAGCACACAGGTAATATTAAAATCACATATGAGCGTTGTCAGGTTGAGTGAATAGTTTATATTGGTGAATAATAATCAATATTAAAAAATATATTTTTTATATATATAATGTACGAGGCACGTTTTTAAGTATCGGATTTTTTTTTAAAAAACACATCATTTTTACAACACTTTACTTTCTTCTTAAACCACTTCCCAACACAGTCGCTACCATTATTTAGACACTTGTCATAACGGGGCACCAATTTTTGTATACCTTCGTCATAGACGCCTGGGATGAAAACCATGCCTGCACTCCGTCTTTGAGTTCATCATCGCCATCAAAATGTTTACCATCAAGTAACCGCTTCAGATTAAAGAAAATATGGAAATCACTTGGCGCCGAGTCACATTTAGTCACCTGGTTTCATGTTTCGTACATTCAAGGAACGAATTACGTACCGTATCTCATCGTACCGTACCGTGGGCTGATCTATTATGTTGAACATTTCAACCACTCACTACAAGATGGCCACACTACATGTGGTGAGTCAACACTGCATGTGGTAAAGGAAACCATTGCGCGTGCGCAACATCGCAATCACAGCGCTTCATCGAGAATATCCGGCAACGGTATTGGTATTTTTGAGTATAAATATATTAACCATTTTTAAAAAAGTAAACATTTCTGCTAAAATAATAATATTTATTAATTCCAATCTAGTAATAAAGATATTTGTAAACCATTATATAAATAAATTGATACAAGCAATCGAAACCTTTATCATTTACGTATAATTGATACAAATAACTTGGGTTACTTGTAGAACTCATTTTGTTTTCAAATGGCGCAATTATTTTGATGAAGCTGGAATTCAAACAATAATTGTTCTGAGGGAACCTGATAGGCTACTTATTTTCAAAAGTTTACAACAACGTCGCTGAGTTAATTAATTTTGTTTCATCAAGGTAGTTTCACTTCGCCAGTCCGTAGGCCTATTAAAATATCCTATAACTATTTATTAACAATTTAACAAGATGGGGAGTTGTTAATTCCTTTGCATAAAAAGCAACTGTTATTTAATTAATTAATAAATTTTAAAGTATAATTTATTTATGATCTTTGTAAAGAGCTCCATTCACCTTTAAAAATATTCCAGATATTTATTTCACATTTATAAAAGAGACACGATCTTGTCAAGGATTAAATATTTTTCATTATATGTGTTGTCAAAGCAGGCATTTTTGAAAAATAATTTATATCTCTATGTCTCACATTTAGGTTTTCGGCAATTCATAGCATAACATATTTATGTTTTATGAATTTGCAGAACATAAACGTAATATTTTTAAGTATTGTTATTGTGAAGTTGCAGTTTTTCAAATATAGTTCTGTGATATTTTATTATAAATCAACTAGAAAGATATACATAAAAAATCAATTTATCGAAAAAATATTTGAGTTGCTAACGGGATTAATAAATAAAATGAACTCAATCCACTTTTTAATTAATTTTTTTAATGGAATAGCAGATGTATCAATTTGAAAGAACTACACCGTGTAAGTTATCCCGATAGCAACTAACATATTCTTTCGATAAATTGATTATTTCTGTATATCTTTCTAGTTGATTCATATAATTTGTAGTAAATATAACAGTTTTTAAAATTAGTATACGGTGTCAATGTGTGAGTAGTACAATATGAGGAAGACAATTAAAGAGGCGAATATTTTTAAACTAACAATATGATGAACCTTGGAAAAAATCAGTATTACAAATTAAATTAAAAAAATTTGCTTAATTATTGATCTTCTTGAAGATTTTTTTTCTTTTTAAATACACACGTGTTCATAGTGCAGATCGTCTTATCGTCGTTATCTTCAAAAGACTATCATGATTATAGTTTTTTATTCTTCATCGTAACCTGGCAATAGGTTCCTACGGGACCTACTTTATAACGTACGAGTCCCTGAAGTATCATACCATTTTTATGCGGCGTTTTATGGTTACCGATAAGCATCATATGTAAACGGCAATGCTTATTTGTGAAATAAACTACATCTGCAAAACAAAACATTGTGCCACTTTTGACATTTTTACGTGATATTTGTAAATAATGTTATTTGTCAAATTTTTACATTAACTTAAGTAGGTACCTATGTAATAATATGACTTTTTTATGAGTTCAATTTTGCGGAGCTTTGATAGCTAAAAAACATGCTTATGCATTATGTTTCTATATAGGGAGACTCCGAAATAGTTGAAATACTCTTTACATGGTTGTAATTATTTTTGAAATTAATATAAGGAAATGAAATTAGCATCTAAAGAAAGCTCGGTTATTAACCAACAATATATTGTATACCTAACGTATAAATATTGTATACCTTGGTCACGTTTAGAGACGTATAACTGAAATGAAGAGACTGATGATAAAATTCAGGGTCTAAGGATCTTGTGGAAGATCGCTGCTGACAGCGCAAACGGATGTAAAGTTTAAATGGCTTTGCCGCAAATTAAAACACGAAGTATTGTCACACCTTTGATGATTACGATTACTCTGTCAAGATTAAAACGGTGAACAAGTTATAGGTATATCTTTTATTTTATGAAGAGTTAAATGAAATTAATATCCACAAAGAAATATTGAATAATTTATTTAATTATCTAGTCTCTAATCACGATAGACTTTCTGGAATATTATATTATGTATATAATGGAATATCTTTTACTAACGTATGCATCCATCGTACTTACATTGCCAGTTTTGGTGATAAAATCTGTTAGATGTACAGATTAACAAAAAATAATGATAATTGTTAACATTCGTTTACAATCTTTTCTCATTGTACAATAGATGTCACTGATTAAAGTCTCCGGTAGTGTTGTTATTCAAATTAGATAAATAATGTCGCGACGAATTAATACGTCGCTGGCCATGGTGGAAAGTTTTTTGATTAATTTATTTGCCGCAGAGGGGTTGTTTCATTTATATAGGTATATTCAATGCAGTATGAAAATATCTGTCGGCAGTCTAATATTTGTCAAAAACTACGGCGAATAATTCTTGGATATGATTACTCGATCATTTTAGCATTGCTGTTCAAAACGGTTTTATACAAAATATCATACGAGGAGTCACTCGAGATTTTAAGTTAACGTTTTTTATCTGGCCATATTATTTCATTTATTTAAGTTCTCTGTATTCTTCATGTTTATGCTTTTAATAATAGTCTCACCATAATTATATAGATTTATGATAACTCAAAGTGTATGTATGTATAGGTATAGCATGTACCATTTTACTAATTTTTTTTTTTCTTACTAGGAATAAAGACAAAGTACATTGCGTGGTGCACTGTTAAAGTAATAAAAGGGATTTCCGCGTTGTAACATAGATTCTACGAAAAACACTTTAAGCGACCACTTTAGGCTGCGAAGCGGCTATAAGGGCCGCCCGCAAGGCCTAGCAGCATTGCTTGTGCTACTAGTTACTACTAATTGAATATATTCCTTCCTTATATTATTAATAGATATTCTTATTCTGTTTGTTTGTAGTTCTTTCGAGGCAATCATTTTGCATTGACCACCAATTATTGATGGAAAAATCATATTTTTAAATAATTGTACTTCAAATTCAATTATAAAAAATATTCCAAATTCTATACAACCAGCTTTTTACACTAATAACAAATAAAAAAATAATATATTAAATAACAAGGAAGAGGACGATATTAAAAAAAAATCGGGGGTCTACAAATTAATTTGCAATGATTGCAATTATTTTTAAATAGGTAAAACATGCAGAAATTTTGATATCAGAATTAAAGAACACTTAAGATGCCTAAAAAGCAACAACTTTTCTGAATTCGCCAATCATCTTTTGGAAACAAACCATTCTTTTCACATTAACAAGGGTTTCAAAATTATACATACAAATACTAGGGGTTTACAGTAGATATATTTGAATAAACTGTTGAGTAAAATTGTTAGAATGATAATGCCCTTGTAAGGCAAAACGCGTCTCAAATAAATTAAACGAGTTGAATCAAAGAACAAATGTTTTATTTCCACATATGTGATTATAGAGTTGTACAAACTTATCTCGGAAACAGTAAGTATTATAATATATTTAATAACAAATATCAATGCATAATATTAATAATAATTAATAAATCTCCATATGCTAAGACAATGTTTTAAATTCCATCAGTAATATCAGAATGCTGACGTTTTGATATTCGTATCAGGCAAGGCCTAGTGAACCAAATATGCAATTGCAATTCATCGGTGGATAAAACCACGGCTTCTTTAAATGTTTATAAAAGGGTAATATAATAATAATTATATCTAGAATTAACATAAAATTTAATGTAATAATTAGATAGATATACATATAAAATCAATTAATCGAAAAAATATTGTTGTTGCTACCGTAAATCGAACCGGTATCTCGTCCTATCGGGGATAATGCATAAATCGATTATGCTACACCAACACAGTGAGTTGACGACAAGTTTTCAAACTTACATGTTACACTTTCAAATTGATACATCTGTCGTTTCATTATTTGAAAGCCATCTTCTTTATATTATATTTACGGAATCTCAAACACCTTTGAGTAAAATCCGATAGGAAACGACAGAATTAATTGATAATTAATTTTTATTAAATTTTGGAAACATTAATACAACATATATATTTTTAAGGAGAACACATTCTTATTGTGAAGTTACAATTTTACAGAACATAGGTCTGTGTTATTTTTAATACAAATGAAATATGTTTGTTTACGCGCCTTGTTACTTCGGTTGGCACCACTGGGTTTCCTGGTTGATAATAATGTGCATGTGTATTGCCGCCTTTTTTCGGAATATAAGAAGACGGTAACCGAGACTTCATTCTCTTTACATCTCGTGATTCGACTAGTCTAACAGTCCTAAAACCACTAGTGCGCGCTTCAGTCGGACGAAATCTAAAGACAGCAAAGATAACAGGTCGGTGCAGTTCATGTATCAGATGTGTACTTATTGTTAATCGGAAAACTGGGAACCAGCGATCGAAGGCATTTACATAAACAGTATTAATTAGAAAGATATACACATAAAATCAATTTATCGAAAAAATATTGTTGTCGTTACCGAGATTCGAATCTGGATATCTTTATAATTAATACTTTTAATTTGTATTAAAAATATCACAGACATAGGGTATTGTAAAGTTGCAACTTCACAATAAGAATGTGTTCTCCTTAAAAAAACATCTGGAATTAATAAAACTGCATTATTTTAGAAGGATTCATAAGGTTTATTTATTTTCTTTGAGATGTTCCAAAGGCAGCATCTCTCCGCATATTCACGGAGAACGTCGAAAAATAATTTTTAACTTAGAAAGAATAACAATAAGCGCGGCAAATATGATTTTTTGTTTTATTATCCTCACGCGTGCGAGATGATTTTATGCTGAAAATAAATTCCGCTCGACTAACCGCAAGATGGCGACGCCGCTGAGCGGCGGGCGGAGGAGTCTCGGTAATAAATCATAACCTGCCCGGGTTCACGCGATCAGCGCTGCAAGATGGAAACATTTTAACCATTTTCAGAAATTGTGTTTGCACACTGTTGACATTTGCACGTTCCAGAAGTTACATTATAAGAAGTAGTAGCTAAACAGATATATAAAGATCAGTGGCGTAATAAAAATTGGACCCAATGGAAAACAGAAAAAAGACCCCTGCATAAGTATATAGTAAAGGAGTCCAGCGGAAAAACTTCAAGATTAAATTGTTATTGTCCGTAAACCATTAGGGCGAGGTAAGTAGAAGGGGTATTGTTCGGCGCGCGTGATTTACGGATTTGCCAGTCGCAATGAGTCACTGGTCGGGAGCGCACCGCACGTTCGCGGTTGAGCAATATTTAGAGTGCGTTGATTTATTGGTTCATTCGCTTTAATATTCGACGAGTAAGTGATGGGCCGAGCACGCAACTTATCTGGTGTTAGGTTCAAAAGTTCAGACAAGAATGGATAATGGTTAACCAAACTCCTCCGGAACCAGCAACGTCAGCAGCGAGGCCAGAATATGTGACTCAAGTTCGACGTGAAATTATGCGCAACCCTCGTAATTCAATAAGGAAGATTGCAGCCTATACTGAAATAAAAAAATCAACAGTGCACGTTATTTAAAAAAAAAACTACACTTACTATATTTTTATTAGAAACTCAAACATGTGAAGAAGATATGTATTTTATCATTAAAAGTGTTCTAGAAATAGATATGGTAACCTCCTGCAACAAACTGCATATCGGTTTTCACAAAATGATGATAGATGAAGCGTCGGCCATCTGGGATGACATGCAGTGTTGTTGCAGGTAAGACCAATTAGAAATTATGTGTAATAGTATTTTTTTTATGTGGTTGTTTAATGTACCATTCGATGTCAAAGAATATATACAAAGCATATGCATGCGTAACTCTGATCTGACCAAAAAATATATACAGTGTTGTTGCAGGGGTGGTCTCGTATATTGAAGGAATTTTCCTTTCGTTCTTTCGCGAAATGAACTTAAATTGAAAAGCATGTCTATTAATAATCCGTTCCGTTGAGAACAAGATATTTTTTTTTTTAAGCAATTTTTTATTATTGTATATCTAATATAATATAAAATATCTAAACTTGGCGATATATTGATTTTAATTAGATGCTAGATATTTAGAATGCCCACTTTTCTTGTCCTGGTGGCGGGAGGGGGAGGGGCGACGACGATTGGGTCGAATTATCACCAAATGTTGGTAGTTTCAATCTCTATTGTATACAAAGTTCACAATTATTAAACAAATAACTGAGTTATGATTTACTGACCCGGGTCATAATATAACGGACAATACGAAAACAAAATATAATATTATTAAAATCAAATTAATGGTTGTTGATTAAATAAAAGATTTAACTGTAAAAATATGCATAAGTATCCATTAAAAGAATTCAACAATTTTATTATATATATTTTAGGTATCCATCTATACATAATTATATATGTGTCCATTATTATGAAAGTGGTCTAAGTCAAGTAATTGAAAAAAATAAGTTTATCAATTATTTCGCGTCACATTGTTTCAAATTAATATAATATGATGAAGCGTTATATTCATTGTATTCCGCTAGTGTTTATTTTGATAATATAGTCATTACAGCCCTAATTTTTTATTTCCTTATATAAACTACATGCAACATTTATATATCGAAATAAATTATAGATCTAGTAAACTAAATATATTTTGAAACATTGCGTAATATAAAAATATTTTTTAGTCAATTTAAACGCAAACCTTTAAATATCTCGAAACGAAAAAAACGTGACTTGGACTTTTTCAACTACAATACACTAATAACGTAGGTATAACAATTTTTAACAACACTTAATCGAGATTATCTGCGGTCTTATTTGTGATAATATATGACCAACTGGTTCATGTCTGTGGTACATTTGACGCCCTCATCTTAAATTAATATAATATTTTTACGGAGAACACATTATTTAGTGAAGTATTATTATCAAAACATAGTTCGGTACTATTTTTAATTACAATCAAATTTATCAACAAGAAAAATATACAGAATAAATCTAAACAAAACACGTTTTCCCGGATATGAAGAGATCAAGGTTCGAATCCCAGCAACAAAGCTATTTTTTATTATATTTTAATTGAAAATATATGGAAGTATGGGGTAATTACAGGGTTTACGAAAATTTGATAAATGTGGAGATTGAGGGATGAGAATTGTTAGACGATATATATAAAGTGATCACTTATGCCAGCCGAAGACTGGTCGTAAGCCCTGTAATTACCCCATACTTCCATATATTTTCCATGTATCTATGTATGTATTATGTATCTAAATATTTTTGTGGATTTTCCTTATCAGTATCACATGTTAAATAGTTATTATGTTTATTACAATATGTTTATACTGTCAAAATCCCTCAATAAAATAAAAAAAAAAAATTAAAACAAAATAAAAATAACTTTATTACAATGAGATATCTGATATTTGTTTAACAACAGTGTTTTTGTTGGTAAAAATCCAGTAATTGTGTGTTCTTGAACATATTTAAATATTACATATATTCTTTCGTTTAATAGATTTATTCTGTATATCCTTCTAGTTGATTAATTTAATTTGATATAATATTTGTTTATGAAAATCTATAATTATTGTGAGACGTGCATTTATATAATTATTTTCAGATGAAATTAATTGTGGTGCATTTGATAGATTGAAAAAAAAAAGTTGTTTGAAGGATAATATACTACCGCTTATTCTGTTCTCGACAACAATTCTCTGATTGGCTATCAAATCAACAACCAAATTAAAGCACCAATCAGAATATGGTGCCCGTAGGGATGCAGTCGATTTTTTAATAAAAAAATTTCCCACATTTTTTGGCAATTTTATCACCCGCTATTTGAGTTCAACATATTCAAATATTATTGATTCTGTTAGAATAAAATTCTATGAATACAATTTATATTGATTTCGATGACAAAAATTTTAACATGTGCCTCACATTATAATGCACCCACGATATCTGAAGTGGATGTTATTTTGGGTAGAAAATACCATCGAAGTAATTGTTCGGAAAGTTAAAAATATATATTTTTTAAATTGATATCAAAAATTTACTGGACCGAATCATACTATAATTCTGTGTTAAGGTAAGCACGGTTATCATTTTGAAAAACGGTAACGGAAGAATATACAGAAAAAGTTTCTTCAGTGAATTTTTACACGTATAAAATGATTTTTTGGGAATTGGAAACGTTAACCATTTCTTACGTTTCAATGATCCATTTTATGAATTTTTAGTAAATATGTTTGCAAAAATTTAATCGGTGATGCTGAAATTTGTTTATTTAAATCAATAAAAGAATATCAACTACACCAGCAATTATCGTAGGCGGTGAAAGTCTGATGAAAGTGAATGAAATCAAATATTTGGGAGTCATGTTTGAAACAAGTAGATGAGTTTGTGTATTTGGGAAGTATACAAACGGAAAGGCTGAGCAGAAGGCTGGCACACACACATACACACACACACACACATACACACACACACACACATACACACACACACACACACACACACACACACACACACACACACACACACACACACACACACACACACATGTACAAAGTGAGAGTATCTGACAATAATAATATCCATCTCAGAGATACTATGAATATTGATAAAGATACTACAACGCAAGATAACTTGTATTTTTGCCTTCCTCTTTTACAAGTGGCCCTCGTATGGATGCATTTAAGATTCTATTTCTTCAATATACGTAAATGCATATGACAGCCCCAATCTGCTTACTACCTTCGCTTGCAATTCTGCTTGGAATAATATTTGGAGCAATACAATGCTGTACGTATATAATTGGATAGCGAAAGCGAGGACTACCACATGTTCGTATGTAATATTAATGTGGCTTCAAAGCAAAGTTCACACGCACCAGAATTGATGATGCGAAAAGTGCGAAATTACATTATCCATTTTTGTACAAAATTTTGTGTGAACGGTGAACGGTCTCTGTGGATGATTAAATTGAAACCCGCCGTGCATAAAATTTAATAAATGTACAAAAAAATGTTCCATGCCAGTTAATCAATGAGACATAAACTGGCATAAATGGATACCCACTTTACCGGAGAAGAAATACATATATTTAAGGATTCGAAACAATGCTTTGTTATATTAATTTTAATGTTGACAACAGATGACTTTTTAATGTACACATTAATGTGAAGATTTTCAATCCAATCTTCACATTAATGTGTCTAGTTTTCAACGTATAATAAGATGGAACATTTCAAATCTGATGGATATATCAGCCACACGAAGAATTTTGGGTTTTCTTACTTCTTCTCTTGTGTGTACTCTCGGAGGAGAATGCACGAGCCTGAATTGATACCACTCCACCTGGTCAGCCAATTTTCGGTTCGCCCCAGTTCACCCCTGATAATTAATAATCACTTGAGACGCATTTTTCCTTGCAAGGGCATTATCAATCAAATAATCTAACTCGTCTCAAGTAGAATAAAAAATAAAATAAAATATTTTCACATATATGATTATGGAGTTCTACAAACTTACCTCGGAAACAGCAAATACTAGTACAATCATTAAAAATTGTTATTAAGGAGAACATATTCTTATTGTGAAGTTGTAATTATTCATAACATAGGTCTGTGATATTTTAAATACTAATTAAATATATTAATTAAAAAGATATACATATAAATTCAAATTTATAAAAAAATATTGTTGTTGCTACCGGGATTCGAACCTGGAACTCGGGGAACGTGCATTATCCGATTATGCTATACCAACACAATAGATAGACAAATTTTCGAACTAACATGTTACACTGTTCAAATTAATACATCTATCGTTCCATTATTTGAAAGCCGTCTATTGACTTTATATGTATATTTTTCTAATTAGTAATTAAAAAATTATGCATAAACTTGACAAATCAATTATATGTATTAAATTGTTTGGGTGTAATGAAAAACATTGTCAGTTTTCCTTGTCAAATGACTTATAAAATCAATCAATATTAAAAATAAAATAAATAATATTTATAATACTTTTTTATTTTAGTTGTTGATATAATATGATTGTCATAATTTTTTCACTGGATGATATGACATCTTTCCCCAGTTTTCTGTTTTATTAATTTCTAAGTTGTGGCCCCGTATGGACGCGCAGCGATCATAACTAAACCGCCTGCAACGACATACGACAAATGTTGAAATTAAGCAATACCTAAAGACTATTTAATAAGATGTATTATGATCTAAATTAATAATATAAGATTTTTGTGATATTTAAATCAGTTGCGCGGGAAACGGTAGTAATTTGATAAAAATGATTTGTTGACAAGACAGGCAATTAGGTTAAACCATTGTATTGCAAAACCCTGGAGAATTGAAACACGTTGGTGTTAAACCATTCTGCCGAAAACTGTACAGTTGTTAATTCGTATTTTTTCTATCCTTTGGAACGTTACATTTACAAAGGGTGGTTTTAGTATCCGGGGTATGTTAATAATAACACACCAAAACCAAAGGATTGTCACAAATAACAAAGGTTTTCTGAATTGCTCCCGCATGTAGTAGCCAGCACTTGCACTTATCTCGCGAAGATTGTAGTAGAAGATAAATAATGAAAATGTTTCAGATTGCGAGACGTAATGAATGAATTAAAAATACACTACGCAAAAATTAATTTAGATCGACCAAAGTGAATAGGATATAGGATTCTACAAATATTGACAGTTTTATATATATACAGATGAATGCTGAAAACTACAGTTTTCTTTATCGAATCTTACTGAAAATCCCAATAGATTCGTTAGATATGAAAATGAATAAATGTTATATTAAATAAATATCAGATATCTCATAATATATTTAATGGAAAATATATAGAAATATGAGGTAATGACAGGTCTTACAAATTAATGAATTATCAAATTTGGTCCATAGATGGAGATGGTGTTGTGGTACTTGATGCAAGTCAACATACTAACATACATACAACTTTCAAAAATTTGATAAATGTGGAGATTGAGGAGTGAGAATTGGTGAACGTTATATATATATATATATAATGTGATCACTTAAGACAGCCGAAGACAGGTTGTAAACCCTGTAATTATCCCATATTTTCCATTAAATATAATAAAAACAGCTTCGCCTCTATGAGATATCTGATATTATTTAATAACAGTGCCTTTGTAGGTAAACTCCAGTAATTGTGTGTTCTTGGACATATTCAAATATTGCTAAAATGTTATATTATCTGCAATAATTCTCTGCTATTATTATGACCTATGTGGTAATAATGAAATCTTTTTATCCTGGTCAAAGATACGTATGGCCGCGCGGTGGCTACAATATTGCTGCCCCCAGGACATAACGAATAGTCGATTACTTTCTGCTAGTAAACTATAAAAATATCTACAATACCAGTTCTTACAAAATTTCCAGATGCTTGTTAAGAATATTGAATATGTTTATTTAGCTGGTTACTCATTAAAATTTGGAAACTGCATTAGAAATTTTCGTATTTCGAATTTTATCGATCGACCCGGATTAATAATCAATATATCTCACATGCTAAGCAAGCGCTCTACCATCTTACTATTCCCTCTAAGCTTGTGGTGGAAAAAAATATATTAAAATTGAATGCATTTATTTATATTTTGATATTCTTTATTATTTTTATATTCTTATCATAAAAATATTTCAAAAATAGTTTTATCTGGTAAACATTTCAACGAGCTTAAGATGCTTTAAAAGATTATTTTCACTTCCCATTCGTAACCAATAACAGTGCAGTAATAGATATGTCGATCTGTTACAGGGAACCAAGGTTCGGTTCTTCGCTGGGAAAATGTTAATTTTATTAAATAATTTTTTTAGCCAGAATAATTCTCTATTTCTAAGGAAGTAAAATTAAATAGAAAGATGAAAAAAAAAATTTTTTTTGTTATCGAATGTATATTTCTATGATTTATTAATGCGAATAGTCGTGAAACTTCACTTGTATATTTTTTAGTACTGTTATTGTTATTATATTTTTTACAAAATAATATTGACATGTAAAATTGTGAGACTTAATACTTGATAGACAAAAGTTTTCTGCTTTAACCAATACTATTTTTAGCATTATTATAGCTTAAAACGAGTCACATTTTAAAATAAATAAAAATATTCTGTACAAATCCATAAACCATGTTTAATCCATTTTCCGACTCGGATTCACTATTCCATTATTCAAATACATTTTCCCGTCTAAACTCCCTTCATCTCGCCTAAATCCTCTTCTATCGATTTAGAGGCAGGCACATATACTACCTCATATTACACATACATGTAAAAATTCACGTGTTCACACTAATGCACATCCAGATATGCACGTACATATAAAACATTCGTCTCGTTTATGGTTAACAAGAAAGATGAATTCAAGATAAATTTTATATTTTGTTTAATATAATCCAAACACTATTATACACACCTACCTATTCGGTGTATTGTACGTTCTCAAAGAATTAATTTTAATTTAAACTAATGTAGCGCATGAAATAATATGAGAATCGGTTCATTTGACTAAAAAGCATAATTAAGCTACTTTTTACTCCCTTAAGCATCATTTCGTAGTCCTGACCCAACGAAATGGGAGTTTTTAAACAACTTATATTTAAACATTTTAGGTGATTTCTAACAATTAACAAAAAGTATACTTTTTAGTATATATTTACCCAGGTATATATTCGGTTATATACTCGGGTATATATATAAATTATCTTGCAATAACTGTTCCTCATACTATATAGGCAAAACTGATCGTAATGTCAATATTCTAGTCAAAGAACATCTTAAATGTTTAAGCAGTAATGGTTTCTCAGAATTTTCCAACCATATTATTGAAAAGACCATTATTTTAATAATACCACAGGGGTCAATATCCTCTATAAAAACAAAGGTTAGACAATTTATAAGCCCTCGAAATAAAAAAGGCAATAAATAGTGGTACGCCAATTCTCGATAATTAGATTAATTTATCCATTAGCCTCATATTAGGTATATTTCTTTTAAAATCAATTTAATATCCATCAACGCTTTATTTTCCTCTCCCTTAATGTTCTGTATATGTATTCTGTCTTTCTCTTTCGCATATAATTTTACATTCTCTCTCTTGATATTCTATTCAACTATATTTGTATCATGTCTCTCTCTTTCACATATAATTTTAGATTCTATCTCTCTCTTTGTGTATATATAAGTGCCCTCTTTTTGTATTTATGATCAGTTTTAAATACGTCCTGATAAAGCTTGAGATAAGCGAAACCGGTTGATGTATAATAAATTTCGTGGTTTCATACAAAGTGATTATTATTTCATTTAATATCAAAATAAATTTATCAATGGTAGGAAATGGTCCACGTTCGAATCTGGGTAGCAACCAAATATTTTTTCGATAAATAGATTTTTTCCGTATGTTTTTCTAATTGAATAATTTAATATGTATTAATATTATTTTTTTGAAATATATTGTGCAAAGCCAGAACCAACCATTCCGCCTATTACGCTGACAAAGCCGCGTGTGAGCGCGCTCATTTAACACTGGAAAAGAAAAAGTACTTTTCCTGAAAGCTTGTATTCCTCTAAAAGCAGTCCACGAGTGAGAAATTCCGGCAATATGTCAAGGCCTAGCTAGCATTTTTTTTTCATACGACGAACATAACACATACAATGTGAACAATCTAATGACGGACACATGTCGGGTGTAATAAGTCAGCCGGAGTCCCTACTCATTCCCAGATTCCATCTACTGTTGACATAATATTCGAGTGGTTTACATATATTTTATTAAATATATAAGTATGTCTCCTTCGTACAGATGATGTATCATTTCACTCGGATTCCACTCTTTGCGCTGTCGATGGATTTACTCAGTGTTGCCCAGTAAGGAAGGAGCTACTTATCATACTGTATCATAATATGATATATAATTTACGAAACAACAGTTTTCCATGGATGAAAACAACATGATGGAGTTCGAAACTAATTTTCTGTTAACACATCCTCTGCGGTGGTGGGTCTGATCTGATTCGGGTGTTTGTTAAAATGTGAATTACGTTACAAATATTCATTTAATGCTGTTTTCCTTCTAGCTAATCTTTTATTAAATAATTCTAAATAATTTTAGATATAAATAAATGATATCGGATAAAATTCAAATGAGTTATTGATAAAAATGTGAAAAAACTCTCAAAAACTGACCTAAGATAGTCACTTTTACGGGATTTAATCTCAGCGCTTACGCTGAAACATCTGTTGTCAACATTTTAAGAGTATTTTTTACGGCAGGTAGACAATGGATACCAGGTAATTTTATTGTTATTTTCGTCTGGCGGCCTTTATTGAATGCCAGTAATATAACTATTTGAAAGGCGTTGCGCCAACCTGTAAGTTTTATGACTCTACCTGGTCGGGTTAATTGTTATTTATATTTTTGTCAATTATATTCTGACAATAACAAACAATTTACTGACCGGAATGCACAGAACACAATCAATATTATATCTATTTTGAGTATAAGTTGTCTATTGTTATACTTATTTTTTTAAATTAATATTATGTTATTGTCAGTTATTATTATTACATAAAAAAAAAATGTCAATTACATTTGCTTCTGCTTATAATATTGTTGATTGCGTTACGTATAAAATGATGTAATTTTTTAAATATTTTAATTATAATATATTTATCTCACTTCCATAAATACTTTGTTAAAATTATTTTCATCCGGTTTACGTGTAAAAAATACTAATATATAAAAAATAATAATTAAACTTTAATTGTTTATAACCACAGTTATAAACCAGCACGTAGAAACAATCGCCAATCGGCGAGAAGATCACATGCTCAGTGGATATTTGTATTTTGGTTATGTAGGGCGTCTGTTGATGCGTGAGAATACGTACATTATTCGTAATATTTTTAAATTTTTAACATTAATTTTTTAGCAGAAATATTGCGGCACATTGTGCCATTTCATTAAATCATATTTAAAATGAAAAATCTATAAAAAAATCTCCCACAGAACGGTTGAAAAACCGAAAACTTGAGGTGGGTCTAAAATGACCCACCACCGCTGGACGTGTTTTATTTTGACCCACCTGGCAGTAAGTGTTAACTAATATCAGCAGATGCGCATCGTTAAAATGATGAGATATTCGGTGGGACTATTATATGATAACTATTATAAACTAACCGGAAAGGTTGCATGAGAACCTGAAAAGTTCTATATATTTCTAAGCTTGAAAATGCTCATCAAGATAAAATCAATAATAATAATCGTAATGTTTGTAAGTTTATATTTTGTCAGTCAAAATATGATTTTTGGGCGTCAAACCATTTTTCCGGTATATTTTACCAATTAATAATCCAGTCATGCTTACCTTCTACTTTAAACATTTTATACAATTATATTAATTAGTATGGTATAAATTATTAAAAATGATTTTTTTAATTCAACATAAGTCTATATTATCTCATTACCAATAAGTAAACTAATACAAAATATCACCAAAAAATATAATATAAATAAAAATACACCCGTAACCCATCAGGGTGAGGTAAGTGGGAGGGGTATTGTTCGACGCGCGTGATTTGCGGGATTGCCAGTCGCAATGAGTCATTGGTCGGGAGCGCACCGCGCGTTCGCGATTGAGCAATATTTAAAGTACGGTAATTCATTGGTTCATTCGCATTAATATTCGACGAGTACGTGATGGGCCGAGCACGCAACTTATCTGGTATTAGATTCAAAAGTTCAGACAAGAAAAGACAATGGTTGACGAAACTCCTCCGGGACCATCAACGTCAGCAGCGAAGCCAGTACGTGTGGCTCAAGTTCGACGTGAAATTATGCCCAATTCGCGTAAATCGATAAGGAAGATTGCAGCCCTTACTGAAATAAAAAAATCAACAGTGCACGTTATTTTGAAAAAGAAACTACAGTTTTACTCATACAAATTGCAAATCGTGCATTTTCTCAACAAAAATTACTATTCTAAACCTTAGCGAGAACGATGCTGGAGCATTTTGAAACAACACGAACGCTTAGAAACATATTGTTTACTGACGAAGCACACTTTCATATCGATAACTATGTTAATAAACAGATCATGAAATACTGGTGCTCCCACAACTCATGAGAACGCCATTAAAAACGTTTATATTGTACAAAAACGACAGTGTTGTGTGCAATTTCTGCCCGAGGGATAATTGGCCCTTATTTTTTTAACCAGCGAGAGACAGTCACTGCTGACGTGTATTACCAAATGATCGACGAGTTTTTGGTACCGCAACTGCAGCTGTTTATTGGGTTCAATAATAAAACACAATTTCAGCAAGACGAGGTCCCTCCACACAACGCTAGTTTCAATGGAGAATCTGAGAGGAATTTTTCCCAATAAAATAATCAGCAAGTACGAACACATACCCTGGGCACCTCGGTCACCGAACCTTACACCGTGTAACTTTTTTTATGGGGATATCTTAAGTTGAGAGTTTACAGTAACAAACCTCAAATAATTCAGTTATAAAATATTCGCCGTGAAGTTGCTGCCATTGAACCAACGCTTTGCTCTCGCGTATTCGCGAATTCAAGAGTCCGATTGCAAGAGTGTCTTGAGAGAAATGGACGGCATTTCGACGATATTATTTATGAAACATAAAATCCGCGTCGTTAAACTCCATTTTGTGTAAATAAAATATGATAATAACTGTGGAGTTTTTTTAAATTTCATATTAAACTTGAAAATTTTCCGCTGGACACCCTTTACATCTGAAGTATTCAATAATAATGTTTTTCGAAACATTCGAATAAATTAAATTAAAATGATGTGTTATCCAAAATGGTTTGCATGTGAACTATAAAAAAATAAATACAATTGATGTATGAGAAAATGATAATAAATTTATTTATTTTCCAGTTACATTTCAAAATATATAAAAATTGCTACGCCGAAATAATAATCTTCCCAAGCAGTGTAAAGAGCGTCATAATTTTGTTTTATCCTTTTGCCTTTGTCTCTGATAAAAATGCTCTAAAATGTCAGGTAATGTGTCAGGCAGGGTGAAAAATAGAACGACGCCAATATTTTTATAGGGATATTATATTCCGACCAGTAAATGTTTTTTCAGACATAATATTTCTATAGACATTCTAAAATATTTTCTCCGTTAGTATTTTTACTATAAATTCAAAACATAAAGTAAGCATTCACCTAATTTCTCTAAAAAATCTACGTATATCTAAGTATCTACGAGTATATCATGATTGCTCACATGACAACGATTCTCTATTGAGCAAGTCATTTCTTAAAATTTTGAATTGGACATACCGTACAGTTTAATTTTTCGGCATATTTGCGGCAAAACGATAACGTATTGAAATAATACATTTTTATTTTATTTTGAAAATATATGAATTGGTATTTGTTTGATTTAAATTATACCGTGATAATACATGTGTGACATAAGTAATGTATTCAATATTTAATATAGGTTTAATTGATACACTTAATAACCATCACATAAACTATCTGCTATAAGTGGAGTTGGTTCAACAGTGTCTCATAACTATGTCATTAGAACTTTATTCTATTTTTTTACGGGATGCAAAATAGAACATATATTGTTCTTGGTATAATCAATTACTACTTGAATAACATATGACGATAGCGATCACAATTAATGGTTGCAGCATTGCCATTATTATTTAGATAAAAAAAAAAAATTATTTCAACATATTGTTGAGACGTTAGATGCTCGATACTAAATTGTAATCAACTTTTAATTACCAAATATGAATAGACAAATATCTGCCAAACCAAAATGGCAGCTAAACAAAAGCGTGGAACATAATATTCACCCTGTATTAAGCATTAATAGTATAAAAAATTAACCGATATACCCCAAGGTCCAACGAATCCACCTTATCCGTATACGTTAGAAAATTATCTTATCTGATTAACGAATAAAAGAGTGGCAGGCAGCATATATAAATGAGATGAGATAGAGAAAAATAGCGATCCTTGGAGGAAGCCTGGGATCAGAAATGTAGAGATGGCTAATGATGATAATGATGATAATGATGATGATTTTTTTAAATACTGATTGATTTTAATAATAATATTATTTCGCTGTGCAAAAAGATAAGAGAAATGTATTACGTATAAAATTAAATATCAGTTCTAGAATATGTTAAACACCGATAGATCATACAAAGAATTTTATGTAGCATGATGGTATAACAGTTGGTCTCAGTGGCGTGCAGTAGGCACAAACATGCGTTATGTTGTTACCGACGATGCTAATTAAGTATACTATAGGTATACTAGGTATCAACGAAATCTTTAAATTATTTTGTTAATTTTGAGAATAATTCAATCAATTTAAATTTAGAATATACCTTATTAAGTTATTTTATTACTCGGTACCATACCTACGCTATTTTTGATTTCGCTTAAAATATTTTTTACGATTTCTCTTTCGGAAAACGAATTTAAAATGTTTCATTAATAGTGCTCAAATACATTTATTAAAATAACTAACTTAAGAAATTATCATAGCCAAAACTTATAACAAAAATAATTTTATTTCAACATTTAATTTAATATTGGTAATAATACAAATTAATAATATCCCTAAAAATTCAAATTAGCTCGCTTAATGGATAACAAATTATAACCTGTAAATTTTATCTACACAAATACGGAAATATGGAATGACGTTGGAATCATAGGTAAGAATACACTATGAAAACTAATCGTTTAGTCGGTCAAGTAAAACAAATACGTATAAATGTCATTCCTCGCTGTTTTTAGTAATAATTAATCTCTTTCAAAGACAACAAAATTAAAGACAAATTATTTGCAAAATGCAAAAAATTCGCAAACGTTAAGATGCAAACGTAGCTTCAGAAAGAAAATATTTAGTTCAGTACCATTATTATGAAGATTGAACAAACAAAAAACATGCAAACAACGTGTACGTGCTGGCAATTTGCCGACCATCATGCACATGAAGTTGTACATAAATGATTCGCAAATTTTCTAATTAACCCACGGCTAGACAAAAGTCGTAGGTTACGCCATAGACATGGTTACGCTAATCCGGATAATAATGGCTAGAATTTGATAGGATATTTTCATAAGATAAAGGCTATTTTTATTTCCCAGAATTTTTGGTAATGCTCAACTTTTTTGCGTATATGCCGTGCATACCTCTGGTTGGTCTCCTGGAACGAGGCTTGAACCCTTACTCGTATTACCCGACCCCAAATCCTAACTCGATCACTATGTGAGTGTTTTAACTACTATATCATCAAACAGGTCATTTACATCTATTTAAGGATTTAAAGATTTAAATGCTTGGCCTCTTACTACGAATGCCAATAATGGCGATGGTGGCTATCTTCTGCTCGTTTACAGGTTTTTTATTTTGGTAGCGATGATCTGTAATCCTGCTTCTCTACTATACTTTATCAGGTAATGGGTGCACATTTCGACAGTAAATGATTGCATATGCCAATTAAATTGAATCAAATGACGTGCTTGTGATGTCACTTGTCTAGCGATCTGGTGGTCGAGGATTCGAGCACAAGAGATACCATCCAGTCGGTCCTATTTTCATAAAACAAGCGTTTGGCTTAGTTTGAAAATAGTAAAAATATTGGTGCAACACTTATTCCTTTTTTTATTAAATAAAAAATCACCGTCGCTTGTCTATGTTTGCTGTTTCGTGTTTATAATTATATAATATTTATAATCAGGTGTACTATTTATAAATAACATTGACATTTGCTTCTTATGTTAAAAAAATATTTTACTTAGCTACCTTTAAACAAAATAAATATTTGACATTTGGTTTAAAATATCTTTTTAATTAAATTTGTTTGAAATATTTTTATTAGTTTAAAGTAATCTTTTTGATAGCCTGTAACAAGGAGTCCCGAGTACTGGGAAATCTTCCAGAGCGGATGCGACCAAATTTGGAGGGTCCTCCCAGTCTGATATCTCCAACTGAAGGTAGATCAGCGCAATAAGGGCTTTAGCCCCGACAACGTAGACTTTTCGGGAGTCCGAGGTGCTTCAGTATCATGGCCAATACTGATAGCGTCCGACTAGAACCGAGTAGGTGAGGTGTACAGGAGGCCACATTGTGGCCAGTACTCACAAACCACCTAAAGGAAGGTACTGAAGTTACTGACAGTCTGTATCTGTGAGACACTAGAGATTTGCCTGAAGCTGTCAAGTGTGTGTGCCGCTCAGAAGAATGTGTCACATCCAGAGCTCACAGAGCGACCGGAATAGAAAATAAGGCTGTTGGTAGGTGAGACGCGCTGGCAAACGTATCCCGCATGGATGGAGTCTGTGCGGCGATGGTATCCCATACCTATGGTTCATTGAGAATGATGCTGAGGCTAATAACAGCATATGTCTATCTACCTTCTTATACTTCATACTATTACTACCTACTAACTTTACGGTTTATCAAAGTAGATGCAATTTATACAAGTTAAATTCATACCTACATATTATAATTGAATTAGTTAACATTGAGTAACATATCAGGCCAATGAACTTGGTTACTTGGATGCCTACTTGAGATTCCAAGGGTTGATGTTTTGGTTGACCAGCGGGTTCAATGAACCCATAAAAACTATTCGGACTAAAATCTTCCTTTAAAACAAAAAATGTTTATACTAACCAAGAACAAAGGATTATAGATAATGAAAGGCCCGAAGGCATAGCTAGCAGATCAGATGTTGTGGGTATCGGTTATGGAAAGTTCTTCTTAAATAAATTCATTATTTTTTCTTTCATAGTGTACGAAGGATGTACTTCTCTTTTAAATTCGGCACTACGCTGGTGCGAGAAATATAATTAATGTGTCTTGGTGGATACGCATATCTAGCGTATCCAAAGCCCACGGAGCAACCGGAAGCAGGATGGCGGGTTTCTGGAGTAGGTGAGGCGCTCGAGAGGATGCGTCACAAACGGATGGATACCATTAGATGACGACGCAGCATCCGAAGAGGTCGAGAGATGAAACCAGGGACACTGGGTTAATCGGATTGTTTTAACATGTTAAAGTTATTTTATCGTTATGCATTTATTCTGTGAATACATGTGTTTTATAGGAACAAAATAAGACTTCTCTTTGACACTTCCCTGGGTATATCCCGAACATCAGCTTGTGAGCGCATATTGTGTAACGGCACGCTCAGCAGTTTGAGTACCGCTCGGCTGCATTAAAGAGAAAAATCCGCATTCACCTCGTTGAGATCGAATGTTTGAATTACCGAGGGGTGGGATTCTATCTACCCCACACCTCACGTTACAATATAAAATTGATTATTTAAAAAAATGAAATAACTGACGTATACATTTGAAAGATCTATAGAATATAAGTTCTAAGATTTGTCGTAAAACTACTTAGTTGATATGGCGAAACTAGGTCCATGTTCGAATCATAGCAGCGATTAAAATATTTTTTCGATAAACAGATGTTTTCTGTATAAATTAAAAGGTCAACTTAATAGTTAATTCATTTTTTGTATTAAAAACAGTTATATTGAATTATGATTTGTGTAAATCATAATTCAAAAATTTTTAATTCGATATTAAAAATATAAACTATATAAAAAAATTACATGTACTTGTATACATATTATATATAGTGATCAATGCGACTAAATGCATCTTAGTTGAATATAATATATTATTTTTAATACCATTAAGCGAGTTGAAACCATGCGTGTTCGGACATAAGAAGAAGATAAGTCATGGACACTTTTTAAATGTATAAAAAATTGGCTGGATTACGGGTATCCTCTATAATAATGGCTGGCAATTAATAGTGAGTAAATATTGATATTGTGCTCATTTTAGATGCAAAACAATTAAACAAATTTGAATATTTTAGTCTCTCTTAATAAGAAATATTTTTCCCTCCCTATAAAAATACATCGAGAGATCCTTTTTAAAATAACCGCTATTTTGTGAAACAGTGAAAATATTTTACCCATAAAAATGCAAAGGATATGGACCGAGTGACGTTATCTACCATACATAACAGATTATATTTAAAGATTTTTGTAAGAAGTTTATATTCAGCAGTAAAAGCTTAGTGAAAATAGAACTTCCAGACTAAACTCTAACTACCATCTGCATCTTGCCTATAAACGTCGATAAAGACACCGTTGGGACTGTCTGAAGAATATACACGAACTGCAAAGAAGACGGGGTAAAGAGAAATATCTTCATCTAATGTGAGCGCATTCCAAAACTTGCTGTTGCATCAGCTTTGTAATCTTAAGTTTATTTAATCAAAATGGGGTAGTAGAGTCAGTTTTTTAATTTTTTTTCTAAATAAGATCATTTACGCGTACATGTGGCAAATCCATTTAAGACAGAGTAAAGAATGAAGAAATAAGGAAAAAATGTAAAGCTAATCTCAGTATAGTGAGTAAGATTAACAAAGGAGTTACAGATGTTTAAAGTTCATAGTTGTTTTATACCGGCTTATACCGTTTTATCATGTGACGTCACATCTTCCGAGTCGAAAAGTCGGTAATCGATACTCTGGCGGCCGAATGTTGACGTTGTGACCTCACATCTCTCGTACGTACGAGAGATGTGAAGTCACACGGTAATCCGAGCATTTTTCAACAAGCCCAACTTTGAACGCCAATATATCCGAAAGTATAGCACATTCATAGCATTTTGAAAAAATTCAAAAGCATGATAATCTGTATTTTTTGTATATTTTTTTTAACATACTTCTCAATCTTTTTTCCCTTAATCTCGTTGTAGTGTTTGTAATTTTTAAAAATACAATATAATTTACATCACAATTAAATTATTAAAAAACGGCAGATCAACAACCTAGTAGTATTCAATACCTAGTAGTAGACAATATCTGCTGTAGAAGAAAAACGTCGGACTTTTCAAAAATATTTTTCTCACGATAATATACATAATTAATTTTCAACATTTATTGAGGTTTGTACCAAGCACACGCTAAGATAAGTCAATATTACTGAGCCAAATCAACATAGCGTAAAAATCAAATATTTGTTATCATTCTTGAATCAACACGAATCGAAATAATTGGAAGAAAAATGATCAAATGTGAGCGAAACTCACACAAGCTCAAAATTAGACATTCATTGGCTAAATTTAATAGACGAAGCATTCACTTATGATCCTGAATTAGATTATTTAACCTATCCTTTATCGGTATCATACTGTTGAAGTATTTATTATGTATGTGATGCACTTAAATTTGAAATTTGCTCCACTGAAAAGATTTATTTGCCAGTGTTTCAGGGATTGCCAGAGTCATTTAAAAGCATTGTTGCCGAGCAGAAGCAGAAACCAAAAGTATCGTTCATCGGATAGGAGTAGCGGTGATGGCAGAAGATTTAAATTGCTCAAATAATACACAAAAAATTATATTATATTTATAGATCATGCTTTCTTTCTATCGTCTTTAGTCCGATTGCATTCATTGCTCAACGTAGGTCTCCATGATCAAACGCAGTTCTACGCGGCCCTTTTTAAATAAATTTTTTTTTTTCAAATTAACCCTTTTTTTACATTATCATATCAGCCATGGATAACACAAATAAGTAAGCATCATACATTAACCGTTTTGCCATTGTATTTATGATTCCAGTAGAAAATATAAATATTTCCATCGTTTACGATACATAAGTAATATTTCATTATACGGATCATACTAAACTTACGATTTCGCTGTAGTAATAGTAATAGGCAACCTTTTGTCACTTTTATGCTAGGAAGTTGAGAATGTAACGTCGTATAACCGTCTCGATAATATTTATTAATGTAATATAATATAGGGTAACCAGGTTATATTCAGACAAAACTACTAATCTATTGACCTTTATCAGAAACTATTCACTTATTAATTATTAATATGTCATAATATATTTTACAACAAAAAAATAATGAATTTATTCCGATCCAGTAATTTGAAAATAAGGCAATTTTAAATATGCGATATAATTTTTTTTATGTTTTCACTCGATGAAAAAATTGTTTTACCTTACGTTCTCCGCCCTTGTATGGTGGTATTTTTATCAACCTTTAGATACATTTTTGTATCACATTGATTAAAATAAACGAGATCAAACTAAGTCTATCGGACGTCCTATTGTTGTACCCGCAGTTTTTTGTTATTCTATATGCAGGTTGTTAAACAATTTATATTTATTCAGATTTATAAGTTTTTTAACAATGAAAAGATAAAAAATGCATGAAAATGATGAAATATCTGAATATGACAGGATTGCTGATTGATTGATTTTGAATAACTGTAAAATGAAACATAATTTTTTAATTTAGTTTTTTGTTTGATTATTTTGCTTAGTACAATTATGTATGGAATATTACATAGGCCAAGGGGCAGCGGCACAAATGCGTGCTCTTTTAACCATATTTTTCATAGCATTCTCGCATAGTTTGCGTGTTATTTTAGGTTTATTTCTTATTTCGAATATTAGTCTGCAGTACATAAATTGTTGCTGGCTTATTGGCTTAGGCCTTTCTTTTCAAGTACCCTCACAGAAAATAGTCGGGAGCCGTCAAATTAGGTCATCTATGGGGCCAGTCACCACTTTTTGACATTACGCGGCCGGGAATTTTTTTTTGCAAATTTCAAGGGTAGCTCGTGCTGTGTGTGAGGTGACACCATTCTGTTTAAGCCACACGTGTTGCAGCCTCAATTGACTCAATTCGGCCACCAATAAGTTTTCCAACATGCGACGATAACGATCACCATTAATGGTTACAGCGTTGCCATTATCATTTAGATGAAATGTTTTACTTACTTTAACACGTCATTGCGGTATTAGATGCTCCATAATAAATTATAATCAACCTCGCTTTAAGACTATATCTGCCAAACCAAAATGGCGGCCAAATAAAATCGGCCTGGGCATAATATTTACCCTGTAATTACATACGAGTATATCGATAAGCTCTTTTGAATGAATTTGAAAAATATTCAGATTTTTTAATCTCTCATTAAAATCTCCCGCCGATAATAGCACTCCTGAAACTTGTTTTGCACTCTGTATTTTCTGCTTTTAAGTATTTGGTTTGAATCTATACTGATCTGCCCAATTTCCACATTCAGCCATTCTAAATGTTTCGTTCAGTTCACAGTATCACAACCGAATTGTTGATTTAACTTCACATGTGACTGTCTAGCTTGTCCACCTTGTCGACGTCATTCATATGTATTTGAAGTTGTTCATTCATTCATCAGTAATAGCTTATATACTAGTAGTTGTTGCTGCCCGCTACATAAATGTTTTAAGAGACATTACCACCGTAAATGGCGCTGCTGAAAGTATGAAACCTTCAGAATATACCTCAACCCCACACTAAGTTTCGGCTTTTTTTCCTCAGCCTTAAGATAATAACATTATTTTTTACAAAAAAAATATACATTATTATTTTTATTTTATTTTTATTTATTTTTTTGTAGCATAAATAGTACGTATGAAAAAATAAAGGTAAATACTTTACTAGACGTAGTCTGTTCTAAACCAATCACCTGTAGAGTTTTTAAAAGTTGTAAATGTTAAGAGGTAAGTAAGCATAATTTTAAGTACATTATGAAAAGTTATGTGAAAAAAGTTATAAAAAGATATTGAAAAAAAAGTTATAAAAGTATTATTTCAGTAATATACAATAGTTGGAGACAAAAATGTGTGGGTAGTTAGGTTAGCACAACTTATTTTTAATATAATGAAATAAGATTATAATATAATAAATAAATTATGTCCGTATTAATAATAAGATATTACTCAAAGACTCTAAAATTTGTCATGATGATATAAACATATAAAGAAATTCTGTATTTAGAAGCTTCTCTGTAATCCTCGACGAATTAAAATAGGCCAGTGATACGATTTATCGGTGTACGTCTAAATATGTATGTTCAATTGTCAGTCTGAACACATTTTGGATTATGATACTATATCATTAATTTGAGTATAGCATATAACAAACAAAACGACACCATATCTAAAAACCAATAAAAATAATTTTCATCCGTCTCACTATTGGCCCAAAATTACTCGATCGAAATTCCGTGCTCTTAATAGTATTTCAAGTTGCTGCTTTTAAATTTGAAATTATGTGTTATTGATAAATCGCAAAACACATGAATTCTTTAAGGTAAATACGTAATCTCGTTAACACATATATTTAATACAAATTAAATTAATCACTTGTAAAAATATTCAGAAAAATCTATTAATCGAAAAAATATTTGCAGCATTTGAATATGTTCCAAGAACACACAATTATCGAATTTTCACCTACAAAGACACTGTTATTAAACAAATAATAGATATCTCATAGAAACGAAGGTATTTTTATTTCTTTTTTTTAAATATATTTTAAGGGAAATATATGGAAGTATGGGCTTACAACCTGTATACGGCTGGCTTACGTTAAATGTAACATTCAATGTAATTACCCATACTTCCATATATTTCCATTAAATATAATTTAAAAAAATAGCTTCGCAATTATATCCAGTGAAACGTGTTACCATTTCGCTATATTAACGGATTAAGTTTTCGACAAATTAAGAACTTATATTTTTCAAACTTTATAAATGATACATCTGTTATTCCATTTAAAAAAAACTTATATTTAAACGGAAGTAAACATGTATAGTGAATTTTTTATTATTATAGTTGGCTCTAATGGCTTTTTGGGTTCATAGCCGACCCCACAACTGCTCTCCTGGTCTTCCAACAGGGGATTTGAAGCCACAGTGCATCCTTTTGAACACTTCCCGCCTCTCTCATTCTCGGGAGTCCCAGGGGGCGCGTTCCCGTTGGCGTTCCCCCATAGATCTCAATGCTCTGGAGTCGCGTCTGACATGTCCTGCCCATCTAAACCTTCTCGACTTCAACATTGATGAGATATTTGGTTATCTCGAAAAGCTCATCGTTTGTGCGAATGCGTTATCGGTGATTATCCTTATCTGATCCAAGTATTCTTCGAAAATTGTTGTTTTCGAATGTTTATATTACCCGTGAGGCCCAGGTTTCATATCCATACAGCACTCTTGGCATTACGGACGCATTGTAGATGCGGAAATTGGATTTCTTGACAAGTACCTCGGATCCGAATAGGCTTTTTAAATCTAAAAACAGCCGACGTTCAATTTTTTAACCTTTTTTGTATGTTCCAAGGACATGTGTTCCGAATAATTCAATAAAATTTAACATAAAAAATTACCTATTTTCGTAGAAAGCAATCACTTTGTGGTTTGACATATTATATTAAATAAAATTACAATAACTTTGTATGAAACCATGAAATTAATTATACGTCAATCGGTTTCGCTTATCTCAACCTTCATCAAGACGTATCTAAAACTGATTTTAAATACAAAAAGAGTACGCATATATATATATATATAGAATTGGCGTACCACTATTACAAACAGTAATGGTTTCTCAGAATTTTCCTACCATATTACTGAAAAAGATCATTATTTTAATAATACTACAGGGGATAATAGCCTCCATAAAAACGGATTTGGCCTTCGGTTGGACAATTTAAAAAGTCTTGAAATAAAGAAGGCAATAAATAGAGGTACTCAATGGCAATAATAAGTGCACTCTTTTTGTATTTATGATCAGTTTTAAATACGTCCTAATGAAGCTTGAGATTAGAGAAACCGGTTGACGTATAATAAATTTTGTGGTTTCATACAATGTTATTGTTATTTTATTTTATATAAAAAAATGACAATTTCCTAACAAATTTTTGAGAACATTTCATTTGGGTTTTTCTTAAACAAAAGTTGTGGAAAACAATTGCACACCTCAAATAGTTTATGAAAAACTTACTTTTATTAGGAGAATACATTCTTATTTTGAAGTTGTAATTATTCAGAACATAGGTCTGTGACATTTTAAATATAAATTAAATATATTAATTAGAAAGGTATACATATAAAATCAATTTTATCGAAAGATATTTGTTGTTACGCCACCGGGATTCAAACCTGGATCTCTTTCCTAACCGGGGAAGGTGCATTATCCAACTATGCTAGAGAAACTTTTTACAGAATTTTTTTTCTCTAAAAATAAGGTAGATGGCTCTTTCAAATAATGAAACGATTAAATGTATTAATATCAAAAAGGTAACATATAGGTTCGAAAATTGTCGTTGCATAGTTGGATAATGCACCTTCCCCGGTTAGGAAAGAGATCAATCTCGGTGGTGCAACCACAATATTTTTCGATAAAATTGATTTTATATGTATATCTTTCTAATTAACTTACTTTTAGTTACTTAGATTAAAATATCGTTTATGGTCAAATTGAATAATAGCGATACAATTAAATGACGTGTTTTGAAAAACTCACAACTTTTTATAAAATGTTAATGAAAATAAAAATAATAACTTCAATCATCCTGTACAATTTACGTTTTATAGCGCTTTCCAAAGCGTGTGTGTTGCATACTTTAAAATTTGAACAACGATATGAAAATTACCAAAGCCCATTTCGACAATGGACGTCCTAGGTAATTAATGCCGGGACTTTGTGCTCGGGCAGAACCTTTTGCGTACGTAAAATTTTTAAATGTTGCAACGAAAATGTTTGCCTCATAATTATCATTAATAGAACTTACTAAACGAGCGAGTTTGCGTAGAAGGGAAGTGACGTAAATGTTGGTGAAGTAATGATCTAATGATGTGATAATGCTCAACCCTTGCGTAACGCTCTTAGCCTGTGTTTTAGCCCCTACACTCACAGTCCTTTTTTTAACCTTTACCATACCATGATATAAAATACCCGAACGCAGCCATGATGTCAACTCGTGTTACCGTAAATAACAGTTAGAAAAAATGTTTTTATTAGCTTAAATGACTTTAATGGCACGAATTTACTGTAAATATTCATTCAATTTTGAAAAAAACGATTAATAATATAATTTAGAGAATTCATTAATTAAGTCGTGTACAATGTCTCCTTCCTTCTAATCTCTCTTCATTTAATTAGTGAGAAAGAGACAATTATATTTGTTCACTTTTCACTATGAAAATAGTGTGTGATCTCTGTCTTTCATATCACAAATTATATTTTTACTAACGTATTAACTTTACAACGGATTGAATGGAAAAAAATAATTGTTTTTGTACGATTCCCTTTTCATAATTGGTTTTTCACTAGTCATTCCTGAGCGCTAATGTTTTCTTTAGGATTATCTAAAATATGAATTTTATGTTGCATGTATTTACCGAAATATTACAGGTTTAATTATGATGGTAGACCTGTGTTACTGCATGGTTTGGAAAGGGTTAACGTTTATTTTTTAAATAATTAGGTATCGTTGAAATTATTCATTTTTACCACGTACCATTAATCAATTATGTTCTGATTTATCTTTAGAATAAAATTATTTAACAGGTAATCTTTTTTTTATAATTGTCACGCAAATTTAAGACCATCACCATTACTGAAAGAGCTTTTCTAGGCAACAGTCAACAGTGTGATGATAGCCAACATGATCGCTAACGTCTTTTGAATAGACAAGACACAACGAGAAGAAGAAAATAACTGAAATAACTCTATGAATAATCATTGTTAACAAATTATATATATATACACAATATATACAAATATCAGATATCTCGTAGAGACAAAGCTATTTATTATTATTATATATAATGGAAAATATGGGGTAATTACAGGTCTTACGACCTGTCTTCGGCTGGCTTAAGTGATCACTATATATAGATATATATGTATAACGTTCACCAATTTTCAACCCTCCTAGTTCACATACTAACATATATACAACTTTCAGAAATTTGAAAAATGTGGAGATTAAGGGATGAGAATTTGTGAACGTTATATATATATATATATAAAGTAATCACTTAAGCTAGCCGAAGAAAGGTTGTAAGCTCTGTAATTACCCCATACTTCCTTTTTGAAAATTAAAATATAATAAAAAATAGCTTTGTCTCTATGAAATATCTGATATTTGTTTAATAACAGTGCCATTGAAGGTAAAAATCCAGTAATTGTGTGCTCTTGAACATATTCAAATATTACCAAATTATGTACTACTCTCCAAATTTGTGGTGATTCTTATTACTCAAAGTGAATATTTTTATACTTATGAAACCCAACTAATTAAAATTTCCTATTATCTATTAGTATACATGTATAAAAAATACAAGTTGTGAAAATACATGTAACAGTAAATATTTTTAAATTGTAGGGTTTTATAAGATCACAAAAAAATATACCATTTTATCGTTTAGAATTCAAAAAAAAAATTCCTATTATCTATTAGTATACATGTATAAAAAATACAAGTTGTGAAAATACGTGTAACAGTAAATATTTTTAAATTGTAGGGTTTTATAAGATAACAAAAAATATACCATTTTATCGTTTAGAATTCAAATGCCATAATTTTTTAACACATTATTTAATAAAGATGTTTTTCCACATCTGCATACCAATGTTAATTTAATATTCTTTTCTCAAATAAGCGTTCGTGAAATATCTCACAAGGACACTACGCCACATGTAGAGGAGTTAAGCGACCTGAAGGTAGGTATTGGTTCTTTTATCGCCATGTGTTTTCAAGTGGGCTTTTAATTTTTACTAAAAACTACCGAATAATGTGTCGGTAATCATTATTTTAAGATATATATTCTGAATATCGCGCTAATTGTTTTGTAATACATCAACATTATTCTAAATAATATTAACTCTAAGGTTAATAATCCTGGTGTATTCAATGCCATTAGTATCGCATATCAATAATATTATTGTGCAAAGCTTATAAAAATACAAAAAAAGTTTACGTAAGAAAATAATTTAATTTCTTACCGGAAGGTAACTTACAGTATAATTTGAAAATATTATATTATTGTTAAATTTTTCAATTGTTAATACTAATAATCAGTCAAAATAAATTAAATGAAATAAATATCAGATATCTCATAGAGACGAAGCTATTCTTATTGTATTTAATGGAATATATATATATATACGTTTGGAGTAATTACAAGGCTTACGACCTGTCTTCAGCTGGATTAAGTGATCACTTTATATAAATATAACGTTCACCATTCTCACCCCATCTATCAATTTTTGTTTAAGTTGTATATATGTTAATATGTGGACTCGCTTAGAGTACCACTACACCATCGCCATCTATGGTCCAAATTTTATTATTCAGTTTTCCTTGAAACAGCATATATGTCAACTTAATGAGATATCTGATATTTATTTAATAACAGTGCCTTTGAAGGTAAAAATCCAATAATTGTGTGTTCTTGGACATATTAAAATATTTCTAAAATAAATTAGTTCACATAAATCAGTTTAATACGAAAATGTTAAATATATTCAAATTATTTTACGTAATTTACCATAATTGTACTAAAATAAAGTAAACTTATATACGAAAATGAGGCAGAAAATAAATTTCTTAAAATTATACCAGAACATATTTAGAACAAGAGAGTACAGAAGAAAAAACAAAATGTTGTCCAATTATCAGCGTAAAAAACAGAGAATAGACAATAAAATGTAAAAGAAAGAAATAATCGTTTGAAGAGGTTGTAATGTCGCAAGAATAAATGAGTAGAAACCGAGACGAGCAAGATCTAACAAAGCAATATATTACCTATTGATTTATTTACCTATTGCTCTATTAGATCTACCTTAGGAGTCGACAATCCATAATAATATTACGCTTCTCTATCTACATTTATGACTTGCCGGCTTCAGTAGTGTCATTATGGCTGTATATCGCTTGATTAAACGGACAGTAAAACAAACGTGTTTTTAATATCTCTAGGTTAAGATTACTTAAATATTTTATCTTTTATATATTCAATTAGAAATGAAGTGTACATTGCCTTTATAATATTCGAATAAGAATAAAAAAACATATTTTAGCGAAATCGTATATTGACATCTATCATCTTTTCTTCTGTCTATGGTAAGAGAGAAATCATACTATATAAATTGCCTACCCACGATTTTTATGTCATTTTTGTTCGTTTTGACAGCTAACTTACAAATATGGAATAATTTTTATTATATCGATATTTATTTACGTGTGGTTTGTTTTGGGGAAAGCTCTATCATTAAAAAATAGATTTTATTGAGACCCTGAGGCCGCGTAGCGGCCACTTTTGGGACTAGCATTAGAACTCTTAGGGACTAGCAGCAAGCAATCGGCGAAAGCCGATGAGAAACAAACCGTGTAGCGGACACTATTGGCCGCGAAGTATTGCTAGTGTAAATTATTGGAGATCATTGATTTTGAGATAGAAGAAAATTAAGAGGAGCGATTAAAAGGCGACCGAGTGAATGATATAATGAAATCCAATACGGATGAAGATCGAGTAAAACAGCTGATAGACATGAGGCGGTGATAAATGAAAGATAAATAGTTACCTACCAATTATAATAATAATAATTATAAATATCTGTTTTTCTGTCTGTTGTCCAAACACTAAATAATATTTTGCATAGTTACTCTTTAGGACCCTACGCAAAACAACACAGCTACCATCCTACTTACCTCAGGCTACCTAATCTCCACCCGCTAACATAAATACGTTTTATTTTAATTGCAATACATAAAGAAATAAATTATAAAAATTGATGTGATATCTCAATCAATTATTAAATTAGATTACATAAAAATCCAAATTAATTTCTAACTTTGTTCGTATTTTATTCAAATCTCAGTTAACTGTAATAGTTATAATATTGCCCCTTAAAATTCTATTAATTTTGATATGTGATCAAAATATTAACTTACTTACCATCACGTAGTTTCCCCGCCGGGATAGGCAGAGAGGATAGAGCGCCACACTCTTCTGTCCTGACACACAATTTTCGCCTCATCCACATTCATACATCTTCTCGTACAAGCTCGCCGTTTTTTGAGGCGTCTATCAGAATCATCCTCCATTAACTGGTTAACGCCATCTTTAAATTGATCTAACATCTATGATCAGCATATTAAAGCTGTATTTTATTGATACAATTTAATTGTATTGCCTTATAACTAAAATTAATTACTTAAAATGTTTTATATTTATTCAAACACAAAAAAGATGCAAGTGAATGCTGGCTTAGTTACAATCTATATTCCGCAAATCGAAATCATATTAGCAATGGACAGCCAAATTAAGTACTTGTAACATTTGTTGCGTATTATTATAGTTTAAAAAAGGAAGCCTTCTCAAATAGACATGCTAAAGGGATCTCTCAAATAAATATATTTCACTTTTCGGGGCTGTTATTTTAATCATACATACATACGAAGAAAGTTGTATTGAATATTGTGATATATATGTTAATATTAAATTAACAGGGAACATTTATTGCCCTCATTTTGTATAAAAACATGTAATATCTTCACGTTTTGTTAAATTCTTGGGTGTATTTCACTTACGCGGAATAAACATATATAAATTTCGTTTACGTAACAATGTACCCAGCCCTTTTCACATAGTGCCGGAAAACGTCTGGATCTGACACTTCTCAAACATATTCAGACATAGTATTGTAGAAAGGTATGATAAGTCACATTTGGTGCCGAGAATAGATAAGTGCTTCTATATAATATCTTTAGGAACACTTGCTTAGGAACAATGAATTATGTTTATGTATCAAGTCAGCCAACTCACGTCAATTGACAGATAATTAAAATATTAAATAACATTATTAATTTCTTATTTTTCATCGACAAATAACTGATACGTTTTTACGAAAAATATCAATTTTGTAAACAACCGGGAACATTAACGACGGGAAATTTTTCGAGAATGAATAATTTGTACATCTTTAATTTACATTATTTAATAGAAAAATAATTTATATTACTTGATACGATAACTTGTTTATTCTATGTTGCTACGCGACAGTGACAAACGAAAAATATTACAGTATGATTTGAGTATATAAATTGGTATTTCACTTTTCAAATACCAATTAAAATTTATAAAATTCATGTACAGTTAGAACATGGTATACGAATTTTTAATCTGGTACAGTTTAAAGAAAATTATTACATAACAAAATATGTTCTTTCAATTAGGTCGATATGAAAAATATTGTTTTACAAAAAATTATGGTACGAAATCTTTTTTTTTTGTACGATAATCCTTGTCGTAACTGTTTTGCAGTTTGGCAAAAAAAAATTGTAATTTAATATGTTGTTACAAAGCCTTTGGGTCCTAGAGGATAGGAAACCATAGGGGACGCCACCGATCTAGCTCGGTCTGGGTCTTCAATTGTGTGTGTTCTGGTGTCATCTGCTACCTCGGATGGAATGATAATGGATTCAAAGGTAAACTATGCTTTTTAAATGAGACATGATACATAACAAATCCCGACATTGTAGCACGACAATCTTCATCTTTGAAATCTTCTTTCTTTCGGTCTTGAAATCTTCTTTCTCTCCTCTTAGTGAGGACACACAATGTTATTAATTTAGCACACATCGATTTATACCCAACTTGCTAAGGAACAAACAAGTCGCAACAAATACCAGGCTGCCATGTGACGTCGCAGCCTCAGTCCAGGCCGCCACGCCCCCGTACCAGAATTGATCTCCTCCAGTAGGTTACCCTAACGCCATCTCGTTAGTGTAACCGTCGAGCCTATCCGTCTGTCATCGGTCGCATGCGGCCTCTACGCTGGTTGCAGTGGAATCTCCTCTAATCCCACGGATAGATTAGACCAATTATCAATCTCTGAATCTACCGCAAGAATCCACACCGTTGCCATTCTCCTCCCGAGAGCGGCTTCACCGACCTGCTCCCCTCTATTTAAGCGTTCTCACCAAAATTGATGTTTCTCTCAGCTGCCGCCAGAGTCCAGCTACAGCCAGATTTTTGTCCCTGATTCATCGATCATCGTCCTTGATTCATTGATTATCATGAGTCGGTAAAGCAGGCTACCCAGACCTCGGCGCGTAAATTCAAACATCACAATGTATGTACTAAAGTTTAAAAAATTGACGTTCCAGGTGGCGTTAGCGCCATCTCTGAGTCTTACGTACAGAAAATAGTTTTAATTGCCTGCTTAAGTATGTAACAGAAAGAAGAAGAAGAAGGTATGTAACAAAATAAGCAGTAAAACCCTGTTCTTTTTACCACTATCATGTATAGTAGCATTAAAAAATCCCAACCAGGCGGCGAATGAGTAGGATCGAGATAGGAGCTTTGAGCTTAATGCATCGGTCCTGAGTAAGCGGTGGGTATATTCTCATTGTTTTCTTTTCCGGAAATCGTAAGATACAGATCACCATTCATCGTAAATTGTTTTTTAATAACGGAGCAACTAAATATTTTTTCGATAAATAGATTTTTTCTGTATATCTTTCTAGTTGATCAATATAATTTATTTAAAAAATACCATAGAACTGTATTCTAAAAATGCCTCTTCACAACAAAAATATGTTTTCTTAAAATCTACAGACCGATTATGATTTTCCGCCATTTTGGTTTGGCTGACATTTGTCAGTTCGCATTTGGTAGTCGTCGTAGAGAGTAGTTTATTACAATTTATTATGGAGTATCTAAAGCCTCAACAGCATGTTGGAGTCATTAAAACAAACACAAACCCGATTTATGTAAAAAAATCATCATGAGCGACGAAGCTCATTTCGACTTGGCGGGTTTTGTTAATAAACAAAACAGCCATTATTGGGTCACTGAAAATCCTCAATTGATATACCAACGCGCGCGGAGTTACTGTAAACTTATTTGTCAGCCGAATAGAGTCGGTTGGGCCTGTTACATATGTGGTTTCGGCAAGACGGTGCCACCTCACACATGGCCCGAGCTACACTTGAAATTTTGATGAATGAAACAACATCGACTAGAAACATAATATTCACCCTATATGTATGTATGTATACACATATTTTTTAAATAAAAATAAGTTAATGAACATAACGCTCAAGGTGTGAAAAATAAACTTTTTCTCTAGGACATAAATTCAAATCCCTAATGTTCTTCCATGGACGAACATCTTACCGCTAGATAAAGCAAAGTAATCGTAGGTTATATTTATTATGTTAAACGTCACCAACGCTGTAACAATGTTAAGGACGATGTTAAAAAATACACGTGTATCACGTCTCAACACTCTAACCCTTTAGAATTGAAGTGACCCTCCAGACCGGCAGACTTGGATGCTCAGCGGCTTCTCATAAAAGAGGGGATGAAATCCCAGACTGAGATAGTGCACTGCAAATGAAATCCTACCCTGTAATGAACTACTAGTTGTGAGTTACGAAACCCATAGCACCACAGAAAATACTTATTATTAAAATTCTGAAACACAGTTTTTCAAAGAGTTATTTATTTACTCTGTATTTATTACAATTTTAATTAAAAAATACTGTTGGCAACCTCTTGGGATCATGTAAACTAAACGTGATTTAAAAACAATGAAGGTAACGTGGTAGGATAATGTATACTAATTAAATGTAAACAAGAAAATACAAAATCGTAAAAATAAAAATATGGTTACATTATAAAAACACACAGTGAATATAAAAATATTTCCTAGATGAAAAGTTTTTTTTTTAAAGATCCTAAAATATCAGAGAGTATACTTATATTATTTTATATTAATTATTAATAATATTATTTATAATCATTTTAGATTTTTTAGTAATTGTGAATCAATTAACATTTATTTAATTCAATATACACAATTATGAAAAAAAAGGTCTGCCTAATAATAATACCCTACAAATTGTGGATTATATTTGCGTAAAATAGATATATTTAATGGGTTTATTATGTTTATTGTGATATACATTCAAAAATATATTAACAATGAATTTGGATAATAATTCTTCTTAACTTTAAAACTAATGCAAAATATTCCTTTGACACATAAAATGTATAAAATCTTAAAAAGTTTGAAGAATTGTTCCTCTTAGCAAGCCATCCTCGCCGCTACTTCACTTAGTGGCACTAAGCTAAAAGGGTATGGCGATATATATACGGGTAATAGTGGCGTATTATGATTTTACGTGCATAAAAAGCTGAAAATACAGGAAAGCGCTACCCGTTTCTGGCTTCTGGCGCAAACACGTTTAGTTATCACGCAGGCTAATTTTGATCATCTATACTTTTTGCTACTTTGATGTTATTTTATATTTATGTATCTGTGATATCGATTGAGTAAATATATATAGATTTGTTTTACATAATACATACATTTTTCAACAAGTATGTTAGATATATGGATAGTGCGTAAGTGCATCCGTGTCCAAAGATCTACATACTAAATCTTTCTGACGAACCACTCTGTTCCTGTGAATGCCTACGACAGCTGTTGTCTTCAAGTTTTCTATTGATAATATGGTCATGTATGCAAAATGAATACTATCACTAACCTTTGATTGACAGTTGCTGTTTCTCCGGCATCGTGGCTGGTCCGATGTTATTGTTCTTCTTAACTGTGGGTAGTATTCCGACCGATCGAAATGCGCAATCCCGATGCTCGGATTATTGAGCTCCTTACCGGATTATGTGCTAATCGTAATTATGCTCCGCTGGTCGTTTAACCGCGATCCTTCAATCTTCGAAAGGCGGCAATATTTATAACATAAAATGACCAATACCAAGCAATAAGAAACCCCGGGGGTACCAGTCGAAGGAACAAAAGGCGTTAAAGCGGCAAAATTTAAGTTGTGAAAGAATGTAGTTTTTTTTTTAAAATAACTAGTGTCAAAATGAAACATTTGTTATTTTTATGTTAAATATTTTTCGATTTATTATGACTACTTTCAATAATAACTCAAATTTTTGCATTTTTTACGAAAATGTGAGTTTTTATTATTAATTTATATCTAAAGTTGTACACTTGATTTGACTTTTTTAAAACTATTAATCATTTTAACACATACTCTGCGGTGGTGTGTCAGATTTGACCCGGGTGTTTGTAATATTCGTTTAATGCTGTTTTCCTTCTAGCTAATCTTTTATTAAATATTTTCAAATAATTTGAAATAATAATAAATGTTATCGGACGAGATTCAAATGAGTTATTGATAAAAATGTGAAAAAACGCTCAAAAACTGACCTAAGACAGTCGGATTGAATCTCAGCGCTTACGCCAAAGCATATTTTGAGCGAGTAGACAAAGGATACCAGGTATGCGTCCATGTATTTGTTTTCACTTATTTTCGTCTGGCAGCCCCTAGACAATGCCTACCTGTAAGTATTATGACACTACCTTCTCGGGTTCCGACGAGAAGATCACATGCTTTGTGGATGTTTTTATTTTGGCCGTGTAGGGCGTTGTTGATGCGTGAGAATATATACACTATTCGTAATATTTTTTAGTTTTTAACTTTACTTTTTTAGCAGAAATATTAAGGCACATCATGCCATTTTATTAAATCATATTTAAAATGAAATATCCATAAAAAATCTCCCACAAAACGGTTGAATAACAGAAAACTTGAGGTGGGTCTAAAATAACCCATCACCGCCGGACGTGTTTTGTTTTGACCCACCGGGCATTAAGTGTTAACTAATAAACTTAATGTTATTTACCACAATTAAGATAACATAAGCATTGATGCTTTTTCCGCATGCCACAACATTATCTTAATGCTTTATTTTAGTGAAATCATACGTTTTTAAATAATATATTGTATTTATTCACATGCTTTGAGGCTTTAGCTACTTTTTAAAATAAAGTTTTATATCAAAAAGACAATAATCAGTTTCTAAATATTTTTTCAGTCTTATAAAAGACGACAATTTTAATTGTCCATCGAACTTCAATACGCTCAGTTTACACTGGTCTATCCGGCCATGACGGATGTTGAAGTCGCGCTGTCATTATTTTCGTTAAAAAATGCCAAAAATATGTATTTTCACGAATATTTTTATTCACAATATTTATTAATATTGATCTTATTAACAAAATTAGTAGCAAATTTCATAAATTAGATGTTTTTTTACTGATTTTAATGGAAAAATACGTTTTCTTGAACAAATTAAAAATTTTATGTGCATTATTTTTATTGTAAGTAGCAATTAAATATTGTATTTTAAACAATAATTATCTGTTTCATAAATAGTATGTAATTATGAAACAGACATCACCAAAATGTCAATATGGCGTTTTAAATCGATAATATTAACCCAAATTATAAATTGTAGCTGTCATAAAAATTTTAAATTTAGAACATTGATATAAGTGATCATCTAAATATATGAAGGTACTTTGTCTGAATTCAAAACATATTCATGTATATGAATTGGGGATGAATTATTTAATTTTCGATAGATTAATTCAAATGACAATACTCATTTCATAATATTAATAAGAAAAAACTCCAGATACGAGCTATTTTTGACACTTGTATCGAATGCGAGAAAATCAATAATTTTATCGACGTCTCTCTCTATTCAAACCTTTCTCTCTCGCATGATTTACGAATCAAATAACGTCATTAATTATTTCTCCGATTCTTATAAGAATTTAACTAGAATCTCATCTTGAAAACTTATCTAAGTCGGGTAGAATTTCTCGAATTTCAAACTGGAACAATGAAAGCTCGCCCTTAAGTATGTTTTGATATTTTACAATAAACACTGGGGCCGAGTTGCTAGACAATTCATTGCTCACCTTGTTTCTTCAAATACGTCAATGAACGCTAAATTGTAGTGGCTTCAATCATAATTCACCGTAATTGAATATTAATTTAGATAATAAATTTTCATTGTTTAAATGCATCGTTGATTCGTGTACCCTTTTGTGATAAATTTTCCGTGTCTCTAGTTGATATCGGTCAAATTTAAAGTGACAGACACAAAATCCGCAGAACTGTCAGCCATTTAAAAGATACCCGCTCTCGTTTAAGCCGAATGTCATTAAATAATTTAAAAAATAGGCAGTCTTCGACAGCTAGACCATGTAGAACGTATGAATAATGCGCATTCCCCAAAATGGCTGCTCAATAATTAATAAAGAAAGACAAAGAATTGGTTGACCCAACGTGGGGTCGCGAGACAATATAAATAAGCTCAGTGCAGAGAGCTGAAGGTATATTCTCGAGAATTCCAAGAACCTTTAACGGATTGCAAAGCCAGGAGTGATGATGATGATGATATACGTATATATTGTTCAAGATGCAGGAATTTGCGTTAATTTGAATCGCTAACTTAATTCTTAAAGTTAATAAAATTATCTAACCTATAATTTTGACATCAGAAGAATGAATCGGTACAATTAAATTCATGACTATAAAATATTTATTAATAAATTACGTGTTACTGATAATGATCTAGCAGTCATCAATATGAATTCAGCGAATCAGTTTGGATCTTTTATTTTGATTTTATTTTAATAATAATCAAAAATATTTCAGCATATTTTGCTGTTTATATAATAAAGAGTGCTTTTTGCATATGTCTTCAAGTATTTTTTGAAACTTTATATAGACTTATTCTACTAAATAAAGTTGAGACAGAATTCAGAAGATTGATCATCCTCGAGATTTTCTGTAATTTCATCCCATTTGAGACTGCATTTCAATGCAATGAAGTAATCTGGTATACCAAATTAATGGACAGTTGCCAAGGCGTCTGGGTAATATCAAGCCCTTTTTCTCGAGTCTCCGTAAAATGATAATAAAGGAATTTTAGCAGTTTCGAAAAGAAGTTCTTAGTTGGCTTCTTCACTTTGTAAGAGTTCCATTAAATCTGCGCTCTAAGCTCGAAATTGCTTTGGTTTTCACGAAAATAATTCATTATGTTTTCTTCCATTTTTAGTAGAGCGTCAATAAAATATTTGGTTGTTTTTGCTGTTTTGTTCATTTATTTATTATAAAATCAAATTTTTAAACAAAAATTACAACATTTCAATCAATGATGTATTCTCCACTATTGTTCAGGATATTGTCATAAGTTCTTGGTTGTCATTTTGTATTAGCCAATATTTGTCCGCCATCTGAGATCTTTGAACTCTCTTTGAATTTGTCCTACAACAATCGATTGTTTTTGCACGTCGTTTTTACTTTACGTCGTTATCGTCACATTGTTCGTTATCATTTTGCAGTGACGCCATCCCTGTCTACTTCACGAAGATGCATTCATGACAGTGAGGTATTTAATTAACACTTAAACTATTTATTTAAATCTAAATTATAATGTATTAAATGTTGAGAAAAAAAAATTGTTTGAATCATTTAATATTTCGACTTCTACTAAAAGTCTTTTAAGTACCTATGTAAACAAGTACCTACTTACCTACTTAGGATAATACTTATTACAAAGAAAATGAAAAATTCGACTGTAAAAATTCTCCCAACAAAATTAATACTTGCTTAAGGCTTCCGATGATCATCGAAAAATTATATTAAATATAATTATGATTTTATGAATAAACATTTTCACATGGTCTAGAAAATTTTTGAATATATTTCTAAATACATACATAAATTGAATGATAGTCTTTCTGTTGATCTATGTAACCATAACATGTTCACCATACGTCTTTTCTAATAAAATGTGAACTAGAAAAAATATACGCCATTAACATTCTTACTGTTTTGTATTGTACTTGTATATAAATCTTGACCTGTAGGTAGTAGGTACTTTTATATCGTAGACATTTAATAGTAAAATTTACATATTTGTGTAAAATAGTTAATCGTTGTGTTTTTTTGTGTAATAAACCTTGCAATTGCAATTTTAAAGTATTTAAATAATAAAATAAAATGAAACGTAAAAAAAAATACGAATAAATTGTATGAAGAAAAGATCATTTATCCTAAAAAATATTATTCCTAAAACATATTGCTGTCAATCAGTTAAGTCATTCAAATAAATATTAACGGTTTATTAAGCAATATTTGAATTTGTCCAAGAACACACAATTACTGGATTTTCACCAACAAAGAGAGAAATAATAGATATCTCATAGAGACGAAGCTATTTTTCTTTCTTATTTTTTTAATTATATTTTATTTTAAAAGAAAAATATGGAAGTATGGGTAATTACAGGGCTTTCGACCTACCTTCGGTTGGCTTAAGTGATCACTTTATATAAATATAACGTTCACCATTCTCACCCATTAATCAATCTTCATATCTATCAAATTTTTGAAAGTTGTATATATGTTAATATGTGGAAACGCTTCGAGTACCTTTATCTGTAAAATGTTTTCATCACATTATACTAGAGTATGCCTAAAAAATCAATCACATCACGCTTATTTTATATATATAATAATAATTACATTTTGTTCTAACTACACATGCAAGTTAACACTTTTTCACCTTTTCGGCAGGTGAGTCCCTTCACGCTGTTCGCGCCAGGTGCCGAGAAGAGGTGTTCGCTTTAGATACCACTGTTAAAGTACCTAAGTATCCACCCAACTACCAACGGGCGCTATTAACCTAATGAGATGTGTTTTCTGCCGAATAAGAAAATATGCGCCCCAACTCTTTGTGGTGGTCGTTCAATGGAAAATGATTCTTTGGAGAATATTACCACATTGATATATATTTACGTTAGCACATTCACTAACATCTATCGCTTGTATATTACATTTATTTAAAAGAAAGTGAAAAATTTACGCTCGTAAACGTAAAAGCTATGTATGTAGCAACAGTTTATGTGTAAAGCGGCCTTGAGGTGAAAGTTTTTACGAAAATGGCGCTATACAAATTATCCATTATTATTATTATTATTATTATTATGTACATGCCCTTTACTAAGCACATTTTGTTTATTGGCATAACTAAAACTTCTCCGGTATTCATACTTCTTTTTTTATATTATTCCATAATTAGAAGAAAGAAGAGACTAACATAATTTTTCACCAGTTTCTGGTTTACCTAATCACAGCAGATGCTATTTATATTTGCTAACGATATAAGTAAAAATTTTCAAATCAATTTTTTTGCTACATAATGTATTGTACCAGATTGTATTTCTAAGGTGAATGTGTCCGAAATTTGTAACGTTCCTTCGTTTTATTGCTGTTATTAGTTGTTATGACTTACTCATTCATATTAATATTTCTTCATTATTTAGTACTCGTCGATACAACCACACCTCAAATGATTCTACCCTTTTAATGGTTTCTTATTTTTATGATGTCTTATTTGGATGGTGTCTTATTTTAATGGTGTCTTCTTTAATATCCACACTCGACTCCACAGAGCAGCACCAATATAACATAGCGTATATGGCCTACAATGGGTGCTCAGGCTTATGTTTCGATTGCAGAAAAAAAACTGTTTTTTCTATCTAAGTAATATGTTAAATATTATATTAAGTTATAAATATTTTCACTTGTTTTCTTAGTTTCATTCAATGACTGTATATCTGTGTTATTGTTATCTTTTCAGGTGCTGGTTTTGTTAATCTTTATATGATTTTAATTGACTGATAGGTAATGACTGTAGTAATTGTAGATGCGTGAATGTTATGTATTATGATTTCAGAATGTACTCGGTCAATGAAAACTCAGATTGTTACACGTTAGATTTATTACAGAGAACTGAGTCTAAAATATTCACCGTATCCCTCATATAGGCAAATCCACGGCTTACGTGCAATTTACTCTTGTGGCAGACGTGACATAAATAGGCCGTTATACAATATCTAAGAAGAAGTATTCTATAATTCAGACGCGAGTTTTATTAGTCCGTTTCGTTTGTAGGTAGATGCACAATATTCACGAATTCTCTGATAATTGTTATTCACGTTCGTAATAATAACCTTGAAGAAATAGTCTACCCTAGCTCCAAATAACTTTCCCATTACAAAAACATAAATAAGTGTATTACTATAGGGTATCCAGCGGAAAAATTTCAAGATTAAATTGTAATTGCTCATAAGCCACCAGGGTGAGGTAAGTGGGAGGGGTATGAGTTCGCGGTTGAGCAATATTTAAAGTGCGGTGATTCATTGGTTCGTGCGCATCGCGCTTTTTGTACTCACTTTAATATTCGACGAGTAAATGATTGGCCGAGCACGCAACTGGTGTTGTGTTCAAAAGTTCAGACATGAAGGGACAATGGTTAATCAAACTCCTCCGGAACATCAACGTCAACAGCGACGCCAGAACATGTGGTTCAAGTTCGACAAGAAATTATACGTAATCCGCGTAAATCGATAAGGAAGATTGCAGCCTGCATTGGAATAAAAAAATCAACAGTGCACATTATTTTTATCATGAAAATCATGCAGTTTTTCAACGAAAATAACTGTTATTTAATTTACGTGAAACCTTAACGAGAACGATGCTGGAATATTTTGGAACAGCATGAACGCTTGGAAACATATTGTGTACTAACGAAGCATATTTTCACATCGATGGCTATGTTGATAAACAGAACATGAGATACTGGTGCCCCGACAACCCAAGAGAACTCCATCAAAAATGTTCGCCTTGTCCAAAAACGACAATGTGGTGTGCAATTTCTGCCCGAGGGATAATTGGCCCTTATTTTTTTAACCAGCGAGAGACAGTCACTGCAGACATGTATTGTCGAATCGACGAGTTTTTGGTACCGCAACTGCAGCTGTTTCCCAGGTTTAACAACAGAACACAGCTAGAGTTTCAATGGAGAACCTAAGGGGAATTTTTCCCAATAAATTAATCAGCAAGTACGGAGACATACCATGGGTACCTCTGTTACCGGACCTTATACCGTGCGACTTTTTTTTTATGGGAATACCTTCATTCGAGAGTTTACAGTAATAATGCTTGAACAATTCAAACCCTACAAGAAAATATCCGCCGTGAACCAACGCTTTGCTCTCGCATGTTCGCAAATTTAAGAGTCCGATTGCAAGAATATCTTGGAAGAAATTAACGGCATTTAGACGATATTTTTTACAAAACGTAAAATCCGCATCGTTAAACTCAATTTTGTACAAATAAAATATGAGCATAGTATTGTAGTTTTTTTTTAAAATTAATATTAAACTTGAGAATTTTCCGTTGGACACCCTTTAAATATAATAACTTTGGTTATACAAGAATAAGAACAAGAATAAATAATAATAATATTGAAATAAATATCATTTATGTATTTTCTCAAGTGGCTTTATGGCATTTGGAAGTCCATAACCGCAGTCGCTAAGCGAGATCCATCCCTTGACATCCCCGTTGTGGTCCAGTCTACCTACCCCTTGCAAATCAGTCTTGACAACCGCCCACCTACGGTTCGGTGTTCCCTTCGGTTTTGATCCTGTTAGGTGTAAGAGGATTTTGTATATCTTATAGAACTCATCATAAATGTACATATATACATAAATATTATATACCTATGTACATATGTGCGACAATATCTAACATAACTAGTGAATATTTATTATAACTAGACGATATTTTTATCTTAATAATTGATATATATGTTTATGTTGTAACAAAGGTGAATATATTATAATATAACATGATAAACATAAGATACAGTTATATTTCAATTGAGTAGTTATAATACTCGTAGTTTATTGTGTGGGATGGAGTAGACTCCACATCTGATATATACAGCATTGTTCTGACTATTTTTTTCGTGTTGTTTAATTCAAGAAAGATAAATATTCCACAGGATTAAAAAAAAACGCAGTGAGAGTGTTCTAAAACTAGTGAATTATTAGTGTAGGTATTGTATTATGATTATGTTGGAATGTTGTATAGCGATGCTTCTGATCGATCTCTACCCAATTTGATCATATATTGGGTCCATATTTGTATAATCTTATTGAAAGTGAACGATTTCCAGTCGGTGCTGAGTGTGTTGTACAATTTCAGAGCTAAGAATATGTAGAATCGTTGATAAAATGTCGTTGTTGCTCTCTGAACTGATGTGCATATGTTCGTTCTTTGTCTTGTGTTGTACCCGTGATTTATTGCATGGGGTGAGTTGTTGTTAACATGGAATTATTAGACAAATCTCAACATATACATTTTTCTTATGTCTAGGACATTGTACTCGTTAAATATAAGATCTGATGAATATCTCAAGGGACGACCATGTATTACCCTAAGAATTGTCTTTTGTGCTCTTTTAGCCAACTCTAATATTGGTATTCCTGCTCTTCCCCAAACTAAAATCTCATAATTAATTAAGGAGTAGCAGAGTGCAAAGTATAATTAAGAGAATTAAAACACACTTTATACTACTGTTTATTAATAAATCAATATGTTTCAAAACCAACGGTCTCTTCTTTAGGATACAGTATATACTAAAATTTTAAAATATAAGCATAGACAAAATAAAATTATAAATATAAGTAGTGAGGAACTAATAAGGAACTAATGTGAAAACAAATTTAAAGGGTGACTATTTGCAAAAAGAATTTGGTTATTTATAATGTTTAATTTGCTATTAACACATTTTCTTATTTCTTTACAGCGGTATAAACAAAGTGCTTTTTATTATTAATATAATATGTCGCTATAAAGTAACTTTGAAAATATTGAAAAAAATAATAATTATCAATTAAATGTAATAACTTTGTTTTTAAGCATTCATCAGCTTCAGCAAGATTACTTCTTTCATTGCAGCATATTCAAATAATCCTAAATATAAGTTCATTTCCTTATTTTTCATTGTTTTAATTGACAACTTTATCTCAATAATCAGGTGAAGTTTCGGAGGAGAGATTAGCAGGTTTGAATTTTAGAGCATAATGTAAAATATGAATATGTGTGATAACATAATATAACTATATATTATTTAATACAACATCATTAAGAATAAAATACCCGTAAGTGGTCTTGGCAGAGATGGGGGTAGACAGTTGATAGGACTGATTCACAATTTGTACCTATGTACAAAATTAAGGCAACTGTGAGTTATTTAAAGACTAACAATAGTGGTAAGTACAAAATAAATACACAATTACATTAGCTTATCACTCATTAGATTATGCTTGTTTAAATCATTTAATAAAATAATAAAATGAAATTATTATTTCAGTCCTTTATCTATAAATATAATCGAGAGATTTTAAAAGGAGAATTATGACGAAATTTTTAAAAAGAAGAATGGAAGTTCTCCGGAATATGTTTACTTTAACAAAGGATTGTAATTACCTAAGTCTGTAATTTACCAATACAAAGGCAATACTATCACATATCTACTAGTTTTATTTATATACGTATAATATATATATATACTTGACATATTGATATGCTTTTGGGAATAATATCGTCACCATCAGCAGCAACACCACATATCATCTAAGAATTGTGTACTTTATAAGAAAGAGACATAACTAGTTTTAAAAGATTTTTGTAGAATTACTGGAGTATTACTTACCTTTTTAGAGTTGTAAAGAGGAACAGATTCTTTCTAAACTAAAACTAAACTAAACTTAAGTACGATTTCCTTGACTTGTGTGCAGTTGACAGGGTGGTTACAGATATGCCGTGATTACATTTATTTGATTTGCACGTCCTTAGCGGACGCTATCGTGAAACTAGTAATATAGAACGATTCTCGGCGAAAATTCAAATCCAATGATATAAATATATACAAAAAATTAAGATATGCAGTGTTGCTATTTAGCTGACGATATGTATGTATATATTAGTTCGATTTTAGTTATATTTCACAACACAATTGTTTTAATGCATACTCACCTACTCTTTCTGAGGTGCTATCCAATTTGAAATTAATTTTTGTAATTTAAACTAATATATAATATAGAACTATTTAATTACAATTTTGTAAGAATTGTGATTTCAGAATCAATAAATTTAGTAGAAACCATTTAAAATGATAATGATTATGGTCCCAATATTCCTTCTACCTTCCACCTTCCACCTTCCACAAAATTACTGGAAGTTTGTTGGAAATGTGACTGAAGTGACTGATCTAAAATAGGTGAAGTTCAGCTTTCTAGCAAAATGTTTGCTGCTTAGTGCAGAATTTCATCCTCTCATAATGTAAAATGAATTCCTCTTAGAACCGCTCTAAGTTTATAAAGGCGCGCGCCATATACGGAGAATATCTATATAATATAATGAGAAAAATACTAGACGGGTGGGAAGGTGGTATTGCCGTAAGAAGACGCAGTACTCCAACACAAGATTCACAGATGATATAATGCTAATTGACTAAAACTAAGGTATTCCGTAGAATAAAAGTAAAGAACTTTAGGGATTGTATTGTTTGTGTATAATTGTAAGTAATTCCCCTCGGATTCTCACGCATGTATATGAATATCGCAATGTTTGTTAATATTACGGAGCGTGCGTGTGAGTATAGGTGTTGGTGTCGACTAGAGCAGGTTGATTAAATAAAACAGGACTTACAATCGGTTGCGTTTATTATCGAATGATACACAAATAAATTTACACTATTTGAATGTTAAATTGTAAGTTAAAGTTTGCGACTAGCGAAGCTTACCGATGACGGTGCCGAGAGATGCATCGAGAAGACGGCCAAGGGAAAAGCGATTGCTGGCTTCTCGGACCGGTTACATCGCGATATATTGTCATCTGAATTCTGTCGGTACTCGACGACGTGAAATGACTTTAAAATGTCTGGTTATACAGCTAGATCTGTGCGGCATGAGCAGGGCCTCCACAGAACTATAACTACAAATAAATATAAACTAAAGGAAAGTACTCATCGTTGATTGATTCGAAAATCTTATACGGAACAATTCCTTAAGGGACCATAAAAAATTTGATATACTCGTACATAGTTTTTATACCTAGGTACTCTCATTATAAAATATGGAGGATGTGGAGTCAAAAGCTGAAGACGAATTAGAATGGCAAAATCAGCGATGAGTAGACTGACAAAGATATGTAGAAATCAATCAAATATAAAATAACCAAAATCCATCCGAATAGAAATCTAGGCACTCAGAAAGAAGGATAGGAATATGTTAGATTCCTTTAAGATACAAGCAAAAATGTTTACGTACTTTGGACATAGTGCTAGGAGAAACGATGAGTATGATCTCTTGCAACATGGATGCACCAAATGTTCTTGTAGGCGATCTGCGCGTGCCTTACAGTATCTGGCTGTCAATCCAGGCACTTGACAGCCATATCAGTTCACCTGGTATCCACAGAGATGCAGTTAATAAGAGTCCTAGAAACTAGCGAAGGCCAGTCGCATCTCGTCCTTTCGAAAACACCTCAGGCGAGGATCTCTAGTTATGACTATATTTGTGCAAATTAACTTTCTAATCGTTGTACTTTCAATTGTGAATCGACCAATTTTCGACCAATAAATCGACCAATAAACGCCAATTTTGTCCAAGTCCAAGCCTTGTTATAATTAAATACCGTGCTCTAGTCACAGCAAATATGAGTCGTTTGAATTCAATCCCCTCTATAACAGATTTTAACAAAACCTAGAAATCACAAAAAATCGATTAAAAATAGAATTTTCATCTAAATGCTTCGATAGATATTTTGTAGATACTATAGGAAATGCAAAAAAAAACTACAAATATGTCGTCAATATTGAGAAATTACGTCATTTATTGCTACTTTATATAATTAATAGAGGTATTTTAGGTGTTTGTCGCTCACATTATTTCATCTTATTTGGCACAATGGAATGGAACATGACTAAAATCTAATGGTCAGTTTCATTATTAAGCCGCTTGGAAGTTAAGTACTCAATTTTATAGAGAGTTTTGACACAAAACATAAACTTGTTTTTGTTTGTTCTATTATTAAATTATTATTTATGGTCAGTATTTGAACCAATTAAAATATACATTTTTGATTATATGGGGGGTTTGAAAGTAAACGATTAATATACTCAGTCACACATTCCACATTCATATACACTGCGACATACATCCACACGCGTGAAAACTGAAGAGAGATGGGGCCTTCAGTCTCGCCATGTACAAAACCTTCTGATCTGAATTACATAACCGTCAAACGTCAGCCACTCCATCCTAGTGACTCGACAACTTAAATCACACACATATTTCGACTCATATCACGAGATATACCATCATCCCTACATCATTTTTGAACGCTGCTATGAACATGGCTCAAGACCGGGAGAAATTGTGACGTATTATGCATCGGGTGCCAGATACTTCAGGAGACCAGAACACTCAGCGGCAAGCAAACGAAGAAGAAGAAGAATAAAATTCTAAAGCTCAGCTAAAGGTGTTAAAAGGCTTTCGCTTTAAAACAATGAATGTGATGATTTGAAGTAATCCATTTTACTGGTTTAGTGTTGACAAAAAAAGTGTTTTAATTAAAGATAATCATTAATATTGTGAAGTTGCAGTTCTTTTAGAACATAGTCCTGCGGTATGTCAATACAAATTAAATGCATCAATTAGAAAGATATACAGGAAAATTAAGTTTATCGAAAAAAAAAATTCTAGCGGGATTTAAACCTAAATCTTTTCCTATCCGGGTAAATGCAATAACCGATTACACCACACCAACAGAGTTAGTTAACGACAAAGTTTCGCACTTATATGCTGCAGTTCTTTCAAATTGATACATCTATTATTTGATTTTTCCAAATTTATAAATATTTTTTCGATTAATTAAATTAATACATTTAATTTATATTAAAAATTATTTTGTTTTTAATTAGCTTTGCACTGAGAAATATTCTAAGCGTCGCATGTCAGGTGACCCGTAAAGCACTTTCAAAGAAACTTACTGACAGGTAGTCATTGATGGTAAATGTTGGTTTAAATTTATTCAGATGTCAGTGAGTTAAATTGTAACCATATTTCTGTCGAATACATAGACCACCAAATATATAGACATGAACTAACGCAAATTTCTTGTTTCAATATTTTAATTTTGGAATCGTCCACGTTATCACGTTGGTACCACTTAGGCAATCCGTGACTTTTTTTTTAAATATGACTCGATTGGAACCAAAATTTAAACGCTGAGAATATAATATGCATTAATGTAAAAAATACGTCCTGTTTACACAAAGATTTAATTTTCAAAGAGTAAATACTCTTACTGTTGCTGTACTGTGTAGAATGCCCCTCATCCCGTAACTAATGTTCCAAACCCTTCTCCTATATGTACACATTATTTAATGCCTTTTCATTTACTGGTCTGTGGTAGAATAGAACGTTTCTCTCCAGACGGGTGCGCAAATCCTCGTAAGTGTATGTAACATTTTTAATACCAACATTAGGTAACAAAAATGTCTCACTTGTGATAAAAATCAATACAATAATTATTGTTTACATAGACCCTTGTAGTAAACTTTCGATTGATCAAACACGCTATCAAAACACGCTCACGAGATAAATGTGTCGTATAAATAATGCAAGCACTCTCCAAACAACGCGTAGCATATAAACAGCCCGGGAGGCGGGGGCACACCTGGTCACGGGGCAAGTAAATAAAGGACAAGAGATAGATGATGCCCCATATTTCATGGGTATTGACGTATCCGTGTGTTAGCTGGCACGCGATGTGCCAGGTGTGTCTTGCCCCAGTGTACCCTGATGACGAACAATCATAATAATTATTATTCTGGTAATTAGCTTTTTTCATGCTTTATGTCGTTTTCGCGTTTGACTGGTCGTTAGTTCTGTATTCCAAATATATTTCTAGTAAGATGGGGAAAATTAGTTCAATCTCTTAACGTTTTTTAACATAACATTTTAATGAAAATACAATTTTATGTGATGTTGCAATTTTACCACATGGTTCTGTGGTATTTTGAACACAATTATACATTTTTCTCGATAAAAAAAGATCCGATAAATAGATTTTTTTTTATATGTCTTTATAGTTGATTAATTTAATTTGTATTAATATTTTAATGTTTACGAATGTATTTTATCGTATTCGAGAAAGGTTTATCATTTTATCGGATGTATGTGTGATATGAAAATCGGTAGTATGGGTGTGTTCTCATTTTTCTTAGGCGTGACGATTTACAATAACATTTTTCCTAAGCGGTATGCTTAATGTTGTTACTTTACATAACAATGACGATCTCATTAGCTTTCTTTATCTAAGCGTCAATTTTTCTGAACTAGATCGCCTTCACTTAGGTATCTATGTATAAAATGTTTAATCCATATTATTTTAAACCACCTTACATCAGTATTACAATAATTCCAATATTCTCAGTGAGGCCAGGATCCATATAGGGCTGTACGTCAAGGAATGATGATGAGTATTATTATGTGTAAATAAACCTTTGTTTTTATTATATATTATGTAAAGAAACTTCTTACACATATACAATATTGAAGCCAACATTTTCACTTAACATTTTATATCATTTTCGTAAAACATGCATAGCATACTTATGCATTTTTTGTTATAATTGTATACATACAAAAACAAAATAAATTGTGAATGCACAGTTAGAAGTACAGAAATTGCGGAAAATTTACATACTCGTACATATATAAAATAACCTCAGGCGAGATTGAAATATTCTGGTGCGTTAGTCTATTTATATCAGTAAAGTATTTTAAAATATATTTAAAATGTATTCATACTTAATCATTACCATCATCAGCTTCACTGATGGATACAGGATACAGATATCTCTCAGGTCAAGTCTAATGTTCGCCAATCTCATGTCTCCCGCTCTGGGCATCCAGCTATGCTACTTTTAGCATCAGGCAGTAATTAGTTAGTTAGTTAATTAGAATATTGTTATTTCAGAGTTATTATCTTGTAATTTCTAGAATTATTTTTATCATCACTTCTTAAGTAGTTATGATATTTTAGTTTGAGGAGGAGCTGCAAAAACAATATTAGAGTAGGCTAAAAGGGCACAAATGACAATTTTTAGGGTAACAAATGGTCGTACCTTTATATACAAATCATTGACACAACACAAAACAAACAACGAACATCTACACGCCAGTTCCGAGAGCAACAACAACATGTTATCAAAGATTCTACATGTTTTTAGCTCCGAAATTGTACAACACACACAGCACCGACTGGAAATCGTTCACTTCCAATAAGATTACACAAATATGGACCCTATATATGATCCGATTGGGTAAACATCAATCAGAAGCATCGCTATCCAACATTCTAACATAATCATAATACAATACCTACACTAATAATTCACTAGTTTTACAACACTCTCACTACATAGTTTTTTTATTCCTGTTAAATCTTTATCTTTCTTGAATTAAATAACACCACAACAGCACGAAAAAAACTGTCTACTTTAACACAAACGGCAGTCTACCAATGCAGCCAGGACAATGCTGTATATATCAGATGTGGAGTCTACTCCATCCTACACAATAAACTACAAGTATTATATATACTTAATTGGAATGTAATTGTGTCTTATGTTTATCATGTAATATTATAATATATTAACCTCTGTTACAACAAAAACATGTATGTCAATAAAGTCTAATAAATAAATAAATCACGTGGGAGCCCAAAGGCCATCTTGTAAACTCTGTAGAGTTACATAGAAGCAAATAAATAATGGAGAGATAAAAATGGTAAGAAAACGGCTGATGATAAACGAATATATATTTATTGTTCTTGTGTATATTTCATTTATTCTACATATATTATACAGGGTGTAACAGTCATAGTCCACAATATTTTATGGATAGACACTTGACTAAAATACTAGTCGAAATGTCGATCTGTACATTAACACACGTAAATTATAGTGTACTAAAACATACGCCTGCCCAAATGCCGACCTCATTGAAGTTCATATCGAGTTTGGCGGCATTTATTCGTATATAATATCGAGTAAAAAGCATTAAACGTTTTTTTTTTTGTTGATACATTTTCAATTTTTTTATATGTTGTATCAGTGGCGTGCAGTAGGTACAGATTTAGATTGTGCTATTACCAATGATATTATACAATCACATATAATATATGTACTACAATATATATTGTATATAGGATTATGATCTTTCGTTTAACCAAAAACTTTAGACAAAATATCCGTCGTTTATACGACCCTACCATGTATATATTTGTAATTTTAGAGTACTATTAGTAGTGTTTTTAACGTTTAAGTTTTAACGTAAAAGAATACCTTCTTGCTCATATAAAAATCAATATAAAATATGTATGGACGTTTTTTAAACACTTTTTATGACTTAACATAATTTTATTATTGTTTAAAAATCCTTCACGTAATAACTAAAGGAAATAATTATTTTTAATAAAGGTTAACGTAGGAAATAGTTCTGCCAATTGCTTTTTGTTTTTCCCAAATCAAAAACAAATCCATGCGCCAAATGCACTTCGAACGCAAAGAACGACCATGAAATCAACACTTTAAAAACAGTAAGATGGTACAATTCGCGAATTAATAAAAGAGGAAGTAGACGTCAATGATTTGCACGCAGTTATAAGGCTTTCTAATGTTATTCTGTTAAAAAACAACATAAGTAACCATTCCATACAAAACGGATCAACCGAAAGAAATTTTCTATTCAGTAAATAACTAATTGTATGACTTGAGTAATTCACTAGCTTAAAAGTAGATGATAGTAATGTGAATAGCTACAATGCGTCGATTATAGCTACCAGCACTACGGCTGAAATGATGGGTTGTCGTGGTCGTTTTTATAACAAAGCTAAAGTTTCTACTGGTACACAGATAGTGCTAATTGTAATAAATCTGTAAATATACGTTCACGGTCCAGATTATAGATTATTTATTTTATGTTTATTTCCCAGAATTTTTAGTAATGCACAGCTTTTTTTCTTGTATGCACTGCGCGCTTCTGGTTGTATGTTGGTATATTGGAATATGTATTTCATCACTAGTATAAATTATTATTATTGTGGTATTTACGAGTATTACATTGAATAAATAATAAAGATTTTTATTGCCGGGGGATAGAGTGGTGCATATTGTTTGGTAGCTCTGTATCACCGCCCTGTTACCCAAATAGCGAAGCGGCGGGACGCGGTTGTCGTGTAGAATTAAAAATTGCCAATCTGGCGGCGAATGAGAAGGACTGATATGGGAGCTTTCGCTAATAAAACGGACCTTGGTAAGCGGTGGGTCTCCTATCACTCTGGGTACATAATATTATTATCGCTTTCTCAATATACATAAAATATAATTAACTCATATCATAAAATATTGAGAAAAAAACTTGAAACATTAATAAAATTAAGGAAGTTGAGAAAATTAATTTGTAATTTTTCGGTAGTTATGTTATCTCTGCAATAGTTAGAAATGTTATCAAAATATTTCTAAAACTTATTCATAAAACTAAAGAATACATTTTGACTAGAACCTTAAAGTGAGAAAACTGAATGACATTCCACCAATTACATGATACACGGAGTGCGGAGTAATTCATCGCAGATCACTGTTTCGACTGGTTTCAGTGAGACAGCTCGCGTACGTATTTTACTGCGTTTTTTGTGACGATATTTATTCTCATTCGTGTTCAGTTTACTTAACATAGTCTGAGTGTCGGAAATACACGAAAACCAAATGATGTTTTCATTTTCGGAATTGTGCTTTGTGAGCGGAATCTCGAACATGTTGTGTGTAGGAATGCTGTGTAAGATTATTTATGAAATATAGTAATACAGTGTGCATGCGAACATGCCTTACGTCTAGCTTCTGCCTAAAAAGGTTTACGAATAGTACCTACATGCCAGCGGCGGGCAATCGGAACTTTGACACAAGTCGAGAAATAATTGAAAGTAAAATATTATCTTGTAATATTATTGTCACTTCTATCAATTTATTCAGACTTTAATATATCGTCCCCTCAGAATAATAAGGTTCCATCTGAGCTCAAAATTGTTGATTGAATTTCAACATATATTCATATATATATATATTTTATTTTGAGTATGCAAATATGATCAGTTTTAAGATGTTATCTTATTTTCAGCATTATTATCACTGTGAGATAAAGAAAATTAAAAATAAAATAAAAGCACTATAAACAACTGATGCAGTTGGAATTTCAACTCTTCCGATTTTCTATAATATCCATTAAATAGAGTTGGTGTGTATGGAAGAAATAAGAATAATGAATTTGAAACTCTTTTCACGCAATAACTCAAATTAGCCTAAAATGTTAGTTGGAACCTTGATATTCTAAGAGGTCGATATTGTAATAAATAATATTCTGGCAGACAAATATTTAATGTAACTTTATTTCCCAAAATATGTACTAACGTACAGTTTAATTCAATGTACTGACTGCACGCGCCTGGAGTATTAAGACACACACGCCCTAGACACATACACCCCGGACACAAACTCCCTATCAAAACCCCCCTGAACATACCCCCGTGCAGAAAACCCTCGCCACATATAAAAATAAGTATTTTATATAAAATGTCAGAATTTATAATAATGGTTCAATTTTTTAATAATTTACTATAAATGTTCAGTATTAATACTAATAGCAAACGTTGTTTACAATAATACACGTTGTCGACTTTAACTCGGAGAACTGTTTATCGCTTTTATCATCATTGAATTGAACATATTCGTTTAACTAGTAATGAGTTTTTATATGTAGCGGTAGTTAATTGTCAGGGCGGTTTTTTGCACGGGGGGTTAATTCTCAGGGGGTTTATACATGGGGGATAATTTCCAGGGGGGTTTTGATAGGGAGTTTGTGTCTGAGAGGTATGTGTCCTAGAACCGTGCCTGGTACATAGCATCTTACATAAACGACTATTTATCACTCTTGTAACTGCTTTCCGTAACTTGGCTGGTGATCACAAAATAGTCTTTTTAACTACATATATTGTATATAACATAATATATAACTGCGGTGCTAATTTAGGTATATAGTTTTCTTCAGATATTATTTTTTATGGCAGTATTCAAACGTACATACACTCATTATTAAATTATTAAAATAATCTACGTAATGAACACGTGAATAATTTTACGATTGTATTTGTGTTTTTATTAAAAATATTTAATTCGTATTAAAGTGTGTCCAAATTTAATAAAATAGATTGATTTGTTTCTGGCGTCTCCCAGCGTATATTATTCAAAGGTATTTGAGATTCATCGCAATATAAAGCTGTTTGTTTTCAAAAATGGAATATTAAATGTGTTTTAAATTTTGTCTTAAACATAATTGAGTGCTATAGTAGAAGAGAAACACGTATATCTGGATATTAAGACGTCCAGGTTCGAATCCCGGTAGCAACCAAATATTTTTTCGATAAATACATTTTTTCTGTATACCTTTCTAATTGATTAATTTAATTTATATTAGTTAATTGTTTGATCATTTATTGTATAGTCGTACCATTAGTTCGCTAATGTGTAATTTATTGCGTAGTCGTAGTAGTAGCGTATTTAGGTTGCTAATCTAAAAAATAATAATTTATGTTTTTTTTGTTATAAATTCAAGAATTTATCTGAAAAATAAATTAAAACTAACGTTAAGAGTACACTAAATTATAATTTAGTACTTATTTTGCCTAGTTTCTCTATAAAACATGAAACATTAAAGTATTAAAATGACCCGCACGCACTCCACGATTATGGAATATGAACTAATGCTAATCAAAAAGGAAAAGCAGTAAAAACAGTGCAGCAAGAAATGAAGCAAAACAGACGGTTAAGTAAGGGGTAAGCATATATTGATTTTAAAAAAATCTTTAAATGAATGGTAAAAACCTACAATATTAAATAAATTGATAATATTGAGGGGTTGATTATAACAAATTGTCTTTTTCTTCTTCTTCTTTCAAATAGGCAATCCACCCTTCAAGAGTGATTTGTGCCATTAAACAAGTTTAAACATTATTTCATAGAAAGCAGTACAACAATATTATAGAATGGAGAATATTGCGTTACAAATTAATACCATTGATATTCAAGAAATTTGCTATTATATAGCTTAAATGTGGCGAGTTAAGGGAAAGAAGATGACACAAGTTAACCGAGAGTTGAAAATTACCATTGACAAGATTTTTGTAAAAAAAACCTGTGATCCGCAATGGACAGGCAAAAAAGACATGGTCAAGGGTTTCCTCTTCGGCACCACATTCACACATTGGGGAGTCTATTATGTTCATTCTTCATTAATTCATTGTCATACAACTGTAATTATTTTAAGCGTAAATAAAGTTAAATAATATAACTATCATTATTACCAATATTTTCACTCTTTATCTGCCCGCTGCAGGGATTAAGTTTTCCCCTTTTTTTTTCTTGTGGATTGGTTTTCCTCATCTAAGCAAATAATATAAAATATAATTACTCATCCATGCAATCATATGATAACTATAAATTAATAATATAACAATAATACTTATTAAATTAATCAACTAGAATGATATATGGAAAAAATCTATTTGTCGAAAAATTACCTTAGTTGCTACTGGGTATTTTTGTTAAAAATACCACAAAGCTATGTTTTCAAATTGTAATTTCATAACAAAAATGTGTTTTCTTTAAAAATAAGATAACCTTATTACATACATATTTAAAATAATTAATTACCATGTTATTTATTATAAATCTATTCTATTCCATACGATGTTTATTTGTGTCGGTTATTGCATGTGATTTGAATTGGAATATTATGTTAAGTATTCTTTGGAGCGAAATAATCGTTCTTTGATTAATATTGTATAACTAGCATTTTATAAGTATACTATTATTATATAAAACGCGACGATTAAATAACATCGATACCGAGTTGTGGAAAGTGAAAAATATGAGGATTAACAGAAGAGTGGGAAAAATGTATAAAGTTTTTTTTAGAATGATTTTCGTTAGATGTCATCTAAAATTCATTACCCATTCATAAACTTCTTAAAAAATGTTTAATTAAATGGGATATCAAAGTTACAAATAATACATGCAACCAAATTGTCACATTTTCTTTAGATTTCACAAAAGTTTACTACTACATATGAGAGGTTCAGAAATAAAACAGCCACTGTATAATTAACGTTATAGAGATGAACGAATTTGTAGAGCTTTTATAGCCAGAGGGAAAATTTTAAAATTAATACGCTTTTGATAAATTACTTCTAAAACTAATAAACATGTCTTAAAGAGTAAATATCAATTGTAAAACTACCACAATTGCAAGATATTCACTTAAACATAATTCTCAAATACGTCGCCCTCAGTTTCTCGTCATTTGAATAGCGGCAGATTTTCTTGCTGGTTTTAGAATCGAAGTGTTTCATGTATCTCGCATAAAGTAGTCGTACACTATTATACGTATAGGTACTATTATCATTTTTATAAATTCTCTAATCAGCTGCAACGATGAAAATATGTCGGTGTAGCCTACCTGTTATAAGGACACCATGCTCTCGCTCTTAAAATAATGATCGAAGTAATCAATTGTCGACTAATTAGAATCTATTTCTTACTTGTTTAGTCCCGTTTCATCTCCGCCGGTTTAGTATGGGTCCCATTTAGTTAGGGGAAGATTGACAAATTGGCAGAGGTGTTATCGGCATACTGGCTGAGGTATTTGGTACCTGAACAAATCATGCTAATTCGAGCCATGATACTATTTATCAAGATACTGAGCTTTACAAACTGTATTAAGAAACGATGAGAGTAAATATTTACTGAATAAAAGAAAACAAATCATGACTACATATTAAACAACCACGAACTTGCCACATTTCCGTATCTTATGTTTCGCAAATCGTAAGGTTAGGTTTTTTTCATTACAAATTTTATTTTTAAAATTGGTAAAATCAACTTTGCGGTTAAAATTCATTATTTTTATTTTTAACTTTATTTTATTAACCACTTATTGAGTAAAAATACATCTATCGGTTTCAAAAAATATAATTTTATTCTTCAGGATGTCAATAACTAATCAAAAACATATGTTATTGTTTCTTTAACACAATATATTTTTAAGAAACAATAATTATTTAAAAAAAAAATTTATTACCTAACTCAAATTGTTACTTGATGATACAAAATTGCTAGAATAATTTTTAGGAAAAAATTATTAAAACATTTTATACTAATAGTAATATTGTAAATTTAGTAATAATAATTTAGGATATTAAAATGGAATAAATGTTAACATAAATTATTTAAATGTTTGTTTTTAACCACTTCTTGAGTTAAATTCAATACACCAACCGATTTTGTAAAATACAATTTCCTTCATCAGGATGTCAAATTAAATAACTATAATAACTAATAAAAAAACGCTTTGTTTAAATCACAATTTATCGATAAATCAAAATGTTTTGATATCTATGGTATCTTCTTCAGGAAACAACGTAGGTATACTAAAATTAAAAATACTAGCATAGATAAAACAAAACTATAAAAGTTTAAATGGTGGGTAATTAATTAGAAACCACTCTGAAAACAATTATAATGTACGCATTGTTTCCTGAAGAAGACATCATAAGTATCGAAACATGTTAATTTATCAATAAATAGTAATTTAAACAAAGTGTTTTTCTTATTATTTATATAATATGTTGCCACAAAGTAATTTTGCTAATATTGAAGAAATAATTCTTTTAAAGTATCAAATACCTAGAAATCATATTAGATAACAATCTAAATTTCAAATAGCATATTATACATCTTACAAACAAAATAAGGATAACTGCGTACATATTTTTAAGTCTTCGAAACATCTTATCACCTTTAGATTTTTAAATCTAAATATAATATATTACGCGTTTGTTCAGTCACATTTGCGATACGGTATTATTGGATGGGGAGGAGCATATAAAACTTAAATATCATAATTAGAAATTTATCTTAAAATTATGATATAAATAATTCTAAAAAAAATAATAATAGACATATACAAAAAATTCAATAATCCAAATTTTTAAAATTAAAAATAAATTAAATATTAGAAGCGATTTCCGATCTACAAGATTTAGAGACAAAATGGATATTTCAAAACTTAAATAAACTGTAACCCAAAACCATTTTATTTATCTAGGCATTAAATTCTTTAATAATCTCACACACATAATCAGAAAAACTACAGACTATTTTAAATTTGTATCTGAAATCAAATAATTATCTGATTGTGTTTATATAAAATGTATTATATCTGATTATAACTTATATTTTTTTTTAAATTTACATCCTGATGAAGGTAATAGTATTTTCCAAAACCGTTTGGTACCTATATTAAATTTAACTCATAAAGTTTATAAAAACAAAGTTTTTAATAATTTATATTAAAATGAATAAAAACCATAATGTAATGTTTGCAATAAATATTTAAAACATGGATAAATGTTTATAATCTAACGCCTTATATTAATGGTAATGTTTAAAAACTTATGCTAGCTTTTCATAAATTATAGTTATGCAGATCTATGATGGTTGTATGCACGCATCAAATCTCGCTGTCAAATTGAACGTCGTATACACTGGTTTAAGTTTTTAACTCTTTCCATCAATCTCGATCTGATCTCTGAGTTTATATCTAGATCAAAATCTCATCACGTATAGATGTATCTCAACTAAATCTCTTAAATCATCGTGTCCCTTTCATGGACACTGACCTTTAGAAACAGTGACCCCTTGAGTAAAACTGTAATAATACGCATTATGTTAAAATGTTTACATTAGAAATACTCCAAGTGCTACCAAATTTGATGATATCTGAAGGGCAAAAATTACGTCTATAATGCAGAAACTACATATTATGGCAGGTAATATTTGAGCCAAAATAACTCATCTTGTAAAACATTAAGCAGGTCAAAGAACATGTCACCGGTTAGAGTTTGTCAGCAAAGTGAATATGCAGACATCATTTTCAGACCATAATTATATTATATAAATATTTATTTTACATTATTGTTCGTGTTTTCATCATCATAAAAAAATGCTCTGGTGACTTTTGGAATATCTTTTATATCAAAAATATTTTTTTATAGCAATGATGATGATAAATAATACAGTACACTTTTTTATCTTTTCAAAGAATGCCAAAGGACTAAGACAAGTGAGTCTTGGGGACACTCAAGTGGCCGTGGACACCACTTGTCACTTTTTAATAACACATGTACCGTGTTGAGTCATCACTCTAATTATTAATTTAATTTCTGTTCAAAATAAATTTAACTCGTGTATGTTCTACACGCACGACAGATATGAATATGTATTGTGTATAAATATTTACGTAATTAAACAAAAAAAAAATTATAATAATAAATTTGTCATTCATGTTTATATAATATATACTTAACCTTAAAAAAATAACTGCAGCTTCAAGTAGGTATTGTACAGAACAGATTCTTGAAATATCTCAACTTTTTTTAGTTATCGAACACAAACTAACATTACACAGTCATCTGTTCTTTTTAAAATGCTACTATTACATATTTAGAGGAACAGTTCATTATAAAATTCATAAAATAGCACATTTTAAAGTAGATTGCTCAAAGTTAGTCATACGTATATACGTTCGAATGTCATCTAGATCTACTAAAACCGATCTTACTTTTAGTCTTCCACATTGTAACACTAATGCCAAATGAAACTAATTTTTCTATTTCTTTGAATTCACACATTAGAGCTAGATTTTTTTAATATCTTCCTCAATTAGCGCAATTAAATCAAATGATATCATTCTGACCCATATATACACCGCTTATATTTTAATATTATTATCACACAGATTTTAATCGCCATCTCATCTACCCTGCCCTTCTCCCTCTCGTTCCTTCCGTAAATATTTCACTGTTTTTTCAATTATCTCCTTAATTAAATTATTCCATTTTTTTCCTACTGTTAATTTGTATCTCTTACTCCTTTATTTACTTTTTTGGTTTTCTTTAACACTGCATATGTGTGTATGAAAGAAATAAATAATAATGCATTTGGAACCCTTTTCACGCAATAACTCAAATCAGCTCAAAATGTTAGTAGGAACCTTGTTATTCTAAGGGGTCGATATTATAAAATTATATTGCGGCGAGGGGGTGAGTTGCAAGTAGGGGGAGGGAGGGTGCCCATGTTTCACGCAGAATCCTAAAGAGTAATTACGCATAATTTGGGGTTGATTACATTTAATCTAATATAAAACACATTTATGTCGTGAGGTTGTGGGTAATCAGGTTGAGGAAGGAAGGTATATAGTTTTAAGCAGGATCCTAAACAGTGACTGAATAATTTCGAAAGGATGACATTCATCTCTGGGTATAGGAGTGGATCGGCCAGATGGAGAGGATACAGTGTTTATATTTTTCGCAGGGTTCTAAAAAGGTTTTAAAATTTGCTATAGAGCGGTCAACGGATGAAGAATTGTATAAAGAACAAATAGACAGACAGAGATTGAGTTTTATAATATATTGATTTATAAACAGAATATCACATATGATCTAAAACATATCACGTAGACTTATTTCTCCTTGTATAAATCTCTTTGTATGTAATACGATCACCCTTTTCTTCTCAGAGTTGTATGTAGATAAATTCAAACACTGATGTAAAACATCAAATTTAAAAATAATGATTTTTTCAATAACTCTGAACAAAAAATAAGTATTGATACATATGTCTGATTTTAATAACTTTGAGACATGTTCTAATCAATAGTGAAATAGAAATTAGAGTTTCAAATATTTAGTAAAAATAAAATAACTTTAATATTGAGATTTATAATTTTCAAGATTTTTGTTGCTTATTTACAGTTTGGGGTTGTCCACAAACTATCAACTTTATGTATTCTGTGAGCTGTCTACATGAATTTCAATAGAATATAGGATTAAGTTTTCAAAATAATATTTACATTTTAGTAATTTAGTTAAGCTTGTCATAGATATTTCTGAACAAGATTGAACATTTTCTGAACATACATTTTTTATACTTTGTCCATCTAATGTAAATAATAACATTGCAAAAAAATGTTGTATATCATTGATGTGTTTTATTATGAAGCATCTATTAAATTTTTACACAAAATGTATGAAAAAATACCAAATAGTTCTAATATTTTGTAAATTTAGTTGAACATTAGTTAAATCACACGCCTTTGTCGTTAGTTAAATCACACGCCATATCGATTATATTGTGGCTTTTCTTCTTAGTTTACTTTTATCCTTTTTTATTATATTGCACAATTATTACATTTTTATTACATCATTATTACATTTGGTCATGACTGATATAGGTTGGCTCCGGTATCATCGTACGAAAACCATACCTGTACAATATTTATCAGTACGATATCAATTTGACGTGAGACTCGTTATCATGTTGATTTCATAAGGCTGCCAGAGAGAAGCTATAGAAGTCATGAACCCCCAAAAAAGGAGTGTAAACGTCACATTTATGTGTTGAAGTCGCATAACTCGGTCATCGTCCGGCAGAAATTCACCCCAGCCAGGTAGCAAGACGGTTTGAGGGAAGGCTAGTAGAATTCTCCGCTAGGTCTTTATAGCCACCGCTCTTTCCAGCACCGTCAATTCCAGCAATCCCCAGCGGAAGACCCGCACCCTAATAAATTCTCGGAAAATTCTCGTTTCATTTCTTAATAGGTAAATATTAGTAACTAACTGCCGGAACATAACTAACTGATCCAACATTGTAATATATTGTAAAGAGCTTTGAAGATTCTGTAAATTATTACACGCGTAACTTTGTTGAGTGGAATTGAAGCTAGAGTAAACAACTCTCAAAACGATTCCGGAATAAGGTGGGACCCTTTAGGGTTTCCTTCATCTAATATCAATTCTATTTATATGCATTATGTACAAATATAAATTATTCTCAAAACATGCATTTAGCTCATACATCGACACTGACGTCAAAACCCACACACTCACTAGGTTTAGTGATATTTAGCCTTGTTCAATGTATATAATATATTTTGTGTGTTATTTAAAATATATTATTATAAATAACCCGACTCTTTTTTTTATGTTACCTTGCGTCTGTCTCTTTATCATATGTTTTCCAAGAGGGTTGTTTGCTCAAAACATGATTAATATATTGATATTGTAAGTTGATGGTATTCATCGTGATTTTTTTAATAAGAAAACTATTTTAGTATAAATGTTGTTAAAGTATCAAAACATTATCAGTTTATATCTTTATTAATAAATAATCTCTTTATTTAAAGTTTTATATAATATACATTTTTTTAATAATACTCTTACTCACGTGACGACTAACCTATTTATTTTAACTAAGGTAAGCACATATTGCAGATTGCAGTCTACTTCCTGAATCTCAACAGATTAACAATTTCACCGTCTGATAATTCTCTGGTTACACAGCGCTAATGAAACTCGATCCTCGACCCGCTTCGAAGAGTGTTCAACAAACCGGTACAATAATAACAGGATAAATATATTCATACCAACGCGTAATAATTATTCAGCGCAAATTAGTTTTCCCAGAATTTACGTTCACAGTCTGTACATATTGCTAGGTATTTAATCCATTCAACATTTGCATCCCCTCAGAGGGTGGCGTGCTGAATTTTAATAACTACGTTATAAGTTTATTTTCAAAAGCCGGCCGGTCCGCGAAGCGAAGCCTTGCGCGAGCTCTCTCTCTCTCTCCGCGGCTCTTAGCGAAGCTGATAACTACATTACGCCATACTTTAGGGCCGAAATCCGTGCATAGAATTAGATTATTATAGTCAACCATCTAGAAACTAATAAACACTTACCGAATATCCGATAATTTCATCATTCTTTCAGCTTCATTTCAATATGCAGTAGAGAATTGTACATTACAGCAGCACCGTAATTTTGACTAAAAATTCCTTGACATAGTTTATTTTTATTTTATTTTTTTATTATTAATACACTCTTTTGATATTTCATCATAATAGGTGTGAGGTGTAAATATTGGTCTGAATTAGGTATTTTGTATTCTCGACTTGATTCTATTCAATTCTCAGGACTCGAAAGTCAAATTCCCAAGAATTGAATTCCTATGAATTTTATTTAATTAAAAAGAAAATATATTTTAATAAATACGTAGGTATGATGTACCGTTGCAAGGATATTATCAAAGTCAAAAAACATACGTTAATATAAAAATTACAAATCAAAGTCCTATTAAAAAAATTTAAAAATTATATAAGAAATATACAAAATACGAGCAATTAATAAAGAAACACGTCCAAAGACAATAACTTACGTATTTGGCCAAAGTCCCCTAATATTTATTTTCAAATAATTTCATCCCGTACAAATTTTGGTTCAAAAGATGATATGAATTTATCACATTTTACAAGAAAACATAATCCCCTGTTTGAACAAACTGACAAAACCATTTACTACTTCAGAATTTTTTTTATTATTAGTAAATATCTTTGGACTAATTTATTCTTAATACAAATCTTTATGGCTGAATATATAAACTATGAAAACTTTTCATATTTTTAATAAATATTCTTACACATGCACGCTTGTCACTGAGTCACTACCTAATGTATGTAAATTGTCAGTGGGATTAACTAAACTTGTTTAAAATGAATAATATTTAAAAAATAAAAAAAAAGAGTCGTTCTCGGGTCATTTAATTAAAAAATCCCGGTGCTCGAGACAGCTAAAAACCATGGAATTCCCGAATTATTTCGACACAAAATTCCTAGTCTGAATATTCACATGAAATACTATCATGCACAACATTTTCATAATCAGTCCAATTCATACTGACGTGTAATTCATAAAAAACTTTTTAAAGTTTTTGAAAGATATTTAGTTTACTATTAGTATTTGTTTAGTTGTCTTAATGAAAATAATTTTTGAAACACGGGCTATTTTGAGTATTTGAGATCTATATAATCAAAAAAAAAATACATTACAATACATTACTACTTTTTTTTAGCAGAATTAGGTAATACGGTATTAAAAAAAACAGATGATATGGATTCGTAATTTTTTTCACTAATCAGCAAGATCCACCACACACATTACAATCGACTATACCCCCTCCTAAATTCCTACAGTTCACTATCCCTACAAAACAAATTACTCTTGTATAAAGCAATCATTCGTCATATACTCACATACGCGAGTCCCATCTGGAGTTCAAGTAACACAAACATTTTAGAATTCAAACAAAACTACATCCTAAGGAGAATCACAAACTCACCCTAGTTTGTCAGAAACACAATCTTTCACAGATTCAAACATACCCTCACTCAAATGACACATACGCGATTTATCGTCTAAATTTTATTCTAAATTAATTTCCATCTCAAACCCTTCCATAAACACCCTCGGCCTGTAAGATCCCTCATACGATCCCCATCATCTTCGTCCCATTTCACTTATTTATCATATTCTTGACCATATTGAACAAAATTTATAAAAATATAATATAAAAACTTTCACTAAAAATATAAAAATATGTAAAAAAATCAATAAAATCAAACAAAAAAAGAATTAATAAAATGTATTATATAAAAAAACTTTACTCATTTTTGCTACTACTTTATACAATTATATACAAAGTTAAAATGACCTGATATTAAAAAAAAAACAATTTCATTGTTGTTACCTCATATTTCGTAGACAAAAGGGCTCAGCCCTTATCCCTCCACCCTTTAACAATCGAATCAGAGAGCCACACTCATTACAAAGAATAAAAACATTACAAAGAATGCCATACAAATTTTAAACAAACATCAGATATCAAAGCGAACCGAAAACAGAACATATCGAAAAACAGAGCAAAGATTGAACGAGTAACTATTATCTACAACGGGTTTCAAATATTCCAGTAAAATTGCGATTTTCTACCGCCAACTTCAATGTATTCGAGCTGTATTCAAAAATTTCCCGTGGCACGATAGCGAGTTACGGGTGTAACATAAAGCTGGGCCATCAGCCGAATAATGGTGTTAGTTAGCGGAGCATTCTTCCTGTGGTTGCCAGATAATACAGACCAACACCAAATGGTAGCAGAATGTACCGAGTCTATCATGCGAACACAATATTGTAAACAAATGTGATTGTCCGGGCGCCTGCATAGCGCAATTGTAGCCCAAGGCACATACTAAACATACACAAACTGGTTCGCGGGTTGTAAAGTAATACTGCATAATAAATAATTTAAGCGTGAGACCGAATAATGGTCCGTGTTTAAATTTCTTGTAGGTATATATATATGTTTACGTTAAGTTTTACACAAGTACTAGTGTTTATATATACAATAATTGATGTTTTTTCTAAGTAGGATCACGCATTTTGTAGGTTTCCTTGGAAAATCCGAAGGACATTATATTGTTTATGATAACGTTTAACTATTGAACAGAGAGTTAACGACTGTATATAGAGAAGTGATAGAGATCAAAAATAGTACAGTCTAATACTCGAGATAATTCTCGATAGAGATCGAAAAGAGACAGTACAGTCTTAATGCTCAAGATAATTCTCGATAGGGATCGAAAAGAGATAGTACAATCTTAATACTCGAGATAATTCTCGACGACTCCCAGTGGTCGATTCTCTCAAAACGAAAGCTTGAAACTCTGAAAGATGTATTAACGATACCAGTTTTTTTTTTATTATTTTAAATTATTACATTTTTTTATAATATATGACTAACTAGAGTATTTATATAAAACTAAAATGGAGAGGGACTTATACTAATAATTTATATATAGTTAGAAGTTACACATTTGTAATCTATAATATTATTTATTATCTGATTGTGTGATTCTGAAGTATTCATTTAATTTCTATTTTAGTAATTTTATATCATTTATCGCTTTAATTTGTGTAGGCGGGCTATTGAAGTTTTGTATCCCTAAGTATATGAAATTTTGCTGATAATATTTGGTGTTACATTTAGTGATTTTAAATCTTAATGATGTACTTGTTTCAAGTTTTACAGTATTATTTTCTTTGAGTATTTGATTAATTGAGATTTTTTTGTAAATGTTTTCTATTTTGGGAACTGGAAATTTTGCAAAAAGTGCTTGTGTTGAAAAAGTTGATATTTTTTTAAATATTACTTTAATAATTGTTCCCTATATTGTTTTTACCGAGTTCATTATGTTATTGTATGCTCCTCCCCACCCAATTATTAGTTGTCCTCCATAAGTAATACACGTTTTGCCTAGAAGACACACCAATTTCTTGTATATACGAGTATGTATATATATTGTTAGAAAATAAGTTTCTTGGTTATCCGGCATCTGTTGGTCCTGAGAAGGTCCATTGTTGTCTAACATATCAGTTTATCCATATATGTACATAACTTCATATCTATTTACCATCAGTCAAAATAACATATCTACTTACCTATTGGGATATGGATCAAAGATCTTATGCATTGAGAAATATTGTGACAGATTGATTGTGCCTGAAGCCGGCTTTCTAAACCCATGAAACTTATAATTTTTTATTTTATCAGTAACACATTATTGTGTTTTGGATACAAAACTTAATTTTACATTTTAGTTCAAGCTTTAAGACAGACAGATAGTCATTTGTATAAATACGAAGCATTAAAATAAATATTTTACTACATATTTATCCTTAGAATGCTCATAATGATCATGAACATAACGCTATTTTTTTGTATTTGTTTCTGTTTTCCATCGCTGGGGAGTTTTCCTATATAATGAAAATAATCTAAATGTCTACGGCCTTTCAAAAAATGCAGATTTCACCTGCATTGAAAATGTTGTGAAGTATATTTGCAAGTATTGTAGTAGTATAACAATTTTATGTAAGTTAAAAAACTAACAAAGTCAATATAAATTAATAAATGAATAATAAAAACCCAAATCATCAGCATTGAAAGTAAACCCTTTGGCATTATAATATTATGTTTACGATCGAAGAAGAAATAACTTGTTTATTGGTTAATTAAAATTGGTTGGTTGGTTAACTTTGGATGCAGTGTTCTATTTTTTTTAAATGTACGAGTATTTATTTTCAATTGTTTATTATTTAAAGTATGCATTAATTATTTAAATGCAAACTATTTTAGGCAACTTGTAGAACTATTGCAAATAATATATATTTAAACTTTAACAAAATCATTAATCTGTAAAATAAAATCATTATATCGTTACTAAAGGTTATACATGCTCATTATTCGTCATCATATTTTAACTTGCAATTACAATTGGGCATAGTGAAAATACGTATACCTTCTTATTTATATGTTTAAAAAAATATTTTTTCTTCTGATCAATATAAAGTTTAATTCCATGCAATCTGAGTTATTTTATAAATACGAATATATATATACAACTATATATTTGATTGAATATATATATAATATTAGAACCAATACTGCACTTATAAATAATTTAAAAATAAAATGAGTCCACAAGTAACCTTTTTTTACTAACCCACCTAATACAGTCATCGAAATGTTAATAGTCAAACTGTAATAATTATACAAAATACTTTATTTAAACCACTATTTATTCATTATTCTACATGTTTCGATACCTATGGTATCTTCTTCAGGAAACAATGTATACTGAAATTAAAAAATACAAGCAAAGATAAAAACAAACATATAAAATGGTGAATAAGTAAGAACTAATATGAAAACAAATTTAAAAGGTGACTATTTGCAAAGAGGATTTGGTTATTTATAATATTAAGCTTGCTATTAACACTTATTCTTATTTCTATAATTTCAAATTTATCTAACTACAAGCCCCTAGTATTTGTACGTAAAATTTCTAAACCCTTAATAAATGGAATGGTTTGTTTCCAAAAGATGATTGGAAAATTCTGTTAAAAAGTTATTGTTATTTAGGCATCTTTCAATCTTAATTTTATCAAAATTTCTGTAAGTTTTACCTGTATAAAAATAATTGCAAATTAATTTGTAGACACCCGATTTTTTTTAAATATCGTCCTTATCTTTGTTATTTACTATATAATTATTTAATTTGTTATTAGTGTAAAAAGCTGGTTGTATAGAATTTGGGATATTTTTAAAATTGAATTTGAAGTAAGATTATTTAAAAACACAATTTTTCTCCCATTAATAATAAAATAGGTGGGTAAACATATGATCTGATAAACTTTTTGTTTAACAAATTATCTATTAATTTAACATTATAACCATTATTAAATGCAATTTGTTTAACAATATTTAATTTTATGTTGAAGTTATTTATGGATAAAATTACATTAACTAATCTAATAAGCATGGAATTAAAATGTAGAATAATTAATGAAAAGTAGTTTAAACAAAGTATTTTTTATAATTATTAATATAAAATGAGGCCACAAAATAATTTTGCAAATATTGAAGTAGTTATTACTTTATTTCGAAATTTTGCTTAATTATGCAGCAATTTTTTCTCACACAAGCCTTTTTAGCCCTCTCGTAAAACATTCAACTATAATTATAGATTTCGTTAATGAGTATCTAATTGTATAAACGAAAATTCTAGATCTCCTAATTTGACTCCTGCCTCTGGTTTAAAAACCAATTCTACAAAATCAACATTTTCCAAACTCTATGTAAGAATATAGTGTGTAAGACCATTCTCGGATGCAAGCAATTAAATTTAAATTTAAATAGTTATTTGTATTTTTCGAAATTTTAATTTGTACACATTTTTTTATTTCTGTTAACAGTTAATTAATAAATTTCATGTTCAAAATATATTATACTTGATTTATTAATATTATGTTTATTTAAAAAAAATCTTTTTATCTTTCTCAACCATTGCTCGTGAGGACCACTTCAAATATAGGTCTAATTTTAATTTATTTCATTCAATTCATAATTACAATGTAAACAATGTCTGGTTTTTAACTGACTTATAACTAAACTAAATATATAAATTTTGTACAACGGTGTTATTTCTGCAATCACACCACGAATAATATGACACGTATATACGGGCGGTTCCTTTTCAAGATTCTACGTGTGCCACAACTCACACGAAACTAAGAGCACCAATATTTATTTTCAGTATTAAAAAAAATATTATTCCATTATTGTTCTTAATTAAACGCAGCAATCTTTATGTTCAATCACAGAAAATTTATACATAAATTAAATTAATTTTTTTTTATTAGACCTAAAGCAATGAAAATATTTGTTATTAGTCATTTTAATTATAGTTAAAGTATTAAAATTTGTACCTGTGTTCAAATTGTAAAAATGTCGATTTGTTGAAATTTCTCCGAGAATTTTATAATGTTTTGTTCTCTGATGTTCCTCCATGTATTTACGTGTAAAATGACTGAAGTTAGTAGAGCTTTTAGGCTTATTAGGTCCCTAAGAGCATCCATTCAAATATATTACCAGAAAAGGTACCGCTTAAAATTCATCGTTCGTTTGAGCGGGGCGATGAATTGTGGCGTACCATGGGTTTGTTTTTTCAATAGAAATCAGAGTTTCGCAAAAAGCATTTTCTCGTGTTTATTATCTGCTTTCGCTAAAAAAATAGTCAAAAACTCGAGGTAATCTCTTACATATTATTTGTGAACGAGGGCTGAGCAAAAAAACGGAGAAATTTACATTAACACATTCACTTTCAATGACTTCTTATTATCAAAAGAATATAAACAGATTTTATTTATTGACATACCTTTGTAATGCATTCGATTTAAATATTTTAAATCTTTATGACTAAAAGGAAAAAATAAATATGTTTATATGTGGTGTGAAAACCTACGCCTATTAGAAAAATGTGATATTGGATGATACCTATCTAGAATGTATTTTGTAACAGTGCGGTATAGTATGATTATGAACGAATGTTATGTAACGTATCCAAAATATATTATATCATAGTTATCAAATATAATACAAAAAAATATATTATTCGGTATCACTGATTACAAATCGAAGACAAGAGTTCGAAGACAAAATTTCATGATCCGATCTACAATAAATAAAGAAGTTGAAAAAAATATGGCAACGATGTAATATATAATAATATCACTGGTATAATAAAAATTCTAATATTCACTGGAAATGCGGTGCGGACGACATAAAGCAATATTAGTATATTCATATATATATATATATATATGGAACTGGCGCCTCGGCAAGCCGTACTTAGTTACTGTAGAACAGTACTTTTTTGCATATAAATATAAATGAGATATAAATCTCCCACAGTCGAGATAATTTTAGTTCGAAGTCAACATAATAGGTTGTCCCATATGTCTGCGTTTTTTAATGTTCAAGTTGAATAATTAAAAAAATTAAGCACGTAATATTTTTAATCAATTATATATTCTACATCTTTTTCTACAATCATTCTCTACCTGTTAATTTATTTATTAATACCTGATACGAAAAAACATTGTTTTTTTGAAGAAATAAATAAGTCGGTGTCGTTTTTTATATTAACATTTATATATACACAAATATTTTTAACTGCTATTGTTGCATTATATCCAAGTTGAAACTCATAAAGCATAATATAGCGTAACTGGACTTCTTTCATCTCTACTGCTATTGTTGTTTAGGGTTAAAAATATCACACCAAAAAAATATACCGTTACTAACCCTAACCACCGACACGAACACTGTTGACGAACATCGAAGGAACACTGAAAATATTTTTAGTTTATAGTCATTACAGTCGTGAATTCAAGCAAATACAAGAAAAAATAACGCAAAGAATTTTGGGACAACCTGATATTACTAACAAACTCTGTACCTTCCTTCATATGTTAGTTGCGAGTGACTTACCACCATCTATGGGTTGATTTATTAAAAACTCGATCTAACCTAGAAGAAATGCCAGTTCCATACGCTAGTGCTCACGGAAACCTTAAATCATATATATATCCTGGTAAGGATCGATAAAAGTGGATTATAATTTTCCATAAGTTGCGTCATTAAACGTATGGCAGTAGCTATCGAAATCTACCTGAAAATCTAGTAAAATGCTAGGATTAATTTTAAGATTACTGAAACTTTTCGGGGATATATCTTTTTGTTATAATGCATGTCCTTAGTTAAGTTAAGTTAAGAAAAAAGTTAAAGATCTTCTTCTTGTCTTTGGAATTAAATATTTTGTCCTGAACCAATATTATTTTTTTTCAATAACACTGGCAATTGTAAATGTTGTATTTATTTTTTTATTATTATGCCGATAAAAAATTTACCATCTTTCATTAACCAATATTCAAAACAAATTTAATATTTTATATTCTTCTGCCTAATTGTCATACCATAATGCCTAATGTGTCATAATTTTAATATAATTCATCAGAGATATTAATATTTTCTCACCGTATAAGTCACGTTTTATAAAAGATGTTACACATTTTAGTAAGCAAATTATTTATGTTCAATGTATTTTTACTTCAGTAAACTATTCATGAAACTGGACATAACGTATAAATTTTTTTTAACTTTATTACCAACATTAAACATTTTATTTGCCCATATTACATTGTGAAATGTAAGCGGAATAAATATGTTGATTTTAGGCAATTTTAAGTAATATTTTGTATTCCTTTTTTTACGTTTATTATTTGTTACCTATCATTTACTTGTTTAACTAATAAATTATATTTTTTTTAATATTTTTCAAATATATATTTTTGTTATTTCACTCACTTATTTTAATAAAATGTCATTAAAATCGTGAGAGTTTTTAATTTTACGGTCATACATTAGGGGTCAATACAGTTGTTAGGAATGATATAAAGGTCTATACGGATAGAATATTAAATTAGAACAGGATACTTAAGCAATCTGTGGAAGACATTATTCGAAAGATTTTTCCGTAAAAGCCGATTGTTGCTAATATCATAAAATATAAAAATTGTGTGTTGAATATGTCTGTCTATTTTAAGACAAATTATTGGAAACATCAATAATTTATTTCGTTCAGTTTTTTAAAAAGAAATACGTGAAATAAATATCACATCAATATTCTTACTACTTTCAAACTTAGCTCTACGCCTGTGCTACGAAAGTATCACTAACTTGCTGGTCTTCCGGGACGAGACTCGAACCTGTGATTACTTCATCACTTGGGAAGTACTAGAAGTTTACCGCTCTATAAGCATCTCAAAAAGTAGTTTCTTTCACTCTTATTCTTTATTGAATTATATTTTTCTCATTGTATTATAAAAACTCTTCGGAACGCTTAATTGAGAATCTTATCGCCACAAATATATAATTGTGATTTAAGTAGATAAAAGTTTATATTTAAAGTCATGTAATGATTTCGGTTCCTCTAATGACAAACTTCATTAGATTCTTGCAGGTATAAAGATATTTGGTTAAGACAGATGAAAAAATTTATTCGTTTACGAGAATTTATTTTAAAATGTAATTTGAACAGAATTGCTACTCTAATTACGATCAAAGCCAATAATCTGAATCCACGCTGCCGAATTTAGTCTCATTTTAAACAAAGTTTAGAGATAACTATTTTAACCAATCTATGAGATCAACTACAACCAATCTACATTATTGAGTTTGAAAGCTTATCTCTACAAATTAAAATATCCATCTGCTAACTTACCATCCATTCCAAATATGATATCTAACAAATATAAATAAGTCTTGAAGACTAAAATAAAATTTGCGTAGACTTGATAAAAAAAACTCGTGTTCATTAGTTTATTTTGGATCCACTATTCAGATTTTCAAAATACCCAGTTCTTCACAATTCCTGTGGAAGTAACGTAATTTTATTAGGCGAGTTTCTTTAATAAATTTGTCTCTAGAAAACATTTTCAAATAAAATAAACATTGAATAATTTAATATCTTTAATTTTTATACATAGTCTTTATGAATTACAAATTTACAAACAGTTACTCAAAAACAAATTTCACGTAGATTTATATTTAAATTTACATACCTACATAATATTTAATATATATATACAGTTAAATTTTGAATGGTTATATTAATTATAAACATACTCTAGTAAATTATGTGCTTTAAGACCTTAACTTTAATTAATTTTTGGTTAATTTTACACACTTTTAACAAAAAAATACCAAAATCCATATAATGATTTGGATATGTATATTAAGAGTTCATTCATGATTTGTGGACGTAGAAATTATGCAGAAATGTAGATATGTACTTTTTCCAGAAAGAGTCTAGATCATTTTTATTTAATATCGAATAATGAACTACGGAAAACTCTTGAAATGGAAATGTGATTGCTCTTTTATAAAAAATAAAAATTTAAGAGAATCGCAATATTATATTTAATGAATTTAATCTTGAAAAAGTTTACCAAACTTAATTCACAAAACTTTTTTTAAAGCTAGGAAAAGATTACACGAACGTACTATACTTTTATTAAATATTTTAAGCATGACTGTCGATTATATAATGCGTTAATCCTAAAAAATGCATTCAATGCTAGAAATTGTTTATCACACTTTTCTTAATTTGCTTTAAATGTTTTCTTTAAACACCACATCTTCTTATTCTTTAAATGTTTATAATGGTAACACAATATCAAAGTTTTTTTTTTGTATTCACAACATAACTAGATATACAATGATTATTTGGAGGGCGGATTTGGAAATCTGGTTCATCAATATCGCCGGTTTCAACTGAAATTAAACAGAGTATGTATAATAATTAGCTATATCAAATAATCAAAGAAATTAATAATAATTTCGTTTCTTTTTGTAAGAAATTCTCAAGTCAAATAAACACTGAAGAATAGAAATTAAGATGATATCTTAGGAATAATAATATAGTAATTAATCAGTATTGTGGTTTCTGGCGCACATACGAGTATGTTATGAAAGGGAATAAAATTCACAACATTTTTTTTTGTTCTTAAGAATGTATTTCCAACTGGCCTCTTTGAAAATTGCATTTATATTAACGCTTATCACACGATCAAATTATTAACAAATATTTTGTTATAGTAAATAATTATTTCGTTTTTTGTAATACGTAAGTGTATAGTTCAAAATTAATAAATTACTTTCAATGTGTTGAAAATTCTACATTTAAAAAAATGACCTACCTTCCATGTAAGGCCACCATCAGTGATAATATCCAGAGGTAGCTGGGAGAATGAAATAGCCAAGGAGCAGAAGAGATACCCTTGCTGACAGAGGAGGCCTGAACCCTGTCAGCCCGGGAGTTGCTGGTGGATGCCACCTCCCGAGTCTTGGTGTAACTCTTCTGCCGCTCCCCCTGTACGCTCTCTTCATTACTCTTCCAGTAGACTGTGGCAATTGTAGCCAGGCACTATAGTAGATAAATCAATGATAAAAACTCAATTTAAATAATATTTAAAAATGAGTTAATAATTCTGTTCTGTTTAATTATACAATAGTTTATGGCAGCCAAAATGTCACTGACATTGTATAGTCAAAGATCAAGCGCGGATCTAGAAGCAACATGCTTGACGAAAAACGAAACACTTTATAATAAAAAATATATACGAAATAGATATGAATAATATATTTTTTTAAAACTAATAATTAGAGATTCCTTTAACAAATTGTATACTCTCATATTATGATGTATTCAAGAAAATTACTAAAATTCTAATACTTTCTCACAATATTTCAAGGATGATACGTAAAAACTCACACTTAATAATTTCCATAGTACAGGATGGTCCATAAGTTTTTGCATCGTTTTTGTAAAACTATTTTGCGCAGAACACGCGTTGTTTCCCCGTGAAGTGATCCGCACCTTCTTTGCGCGGTTCCCGCGCAGAAGCGATTTAAAAAGTTCAAAAACTTATGATCTACCCTGTACAACATGTTCTTATCAAACAAATAATTATGCTAATTTAATGTATTAATTATAAATATATACATATAAAATCAATTTTGTCGAAAAATATTGTTTTTGCGCTACCGGGATACGAACCTGGATCTTTATTTCCAATCCAGGGAAGTACACAGACCTATGTTCTGAATAATTACAACTTCACAATAAGAATGTGTTCTCCTTAATAAAATAATTATGTTTTTTTTACCTTCAATTTCAAGTCTCCTTTCCTGAAGTGTTTTGGCCTGACTTTAAACTCTAGCCCCAGGGATGTGATTTCCATTTCACTCTCCGTCTCCATGATATAGGGACCTTTCAACATAGCCACATTGGCTGGCTCACCATTGACAAACCAACTCAACTTTGCTGCTGGCTTGGATTGGCCCGAAGTGCAGTTAACTTTGACGATGTCTCCTATCTGGTACCTGGGGCGGGAACCGCTGATGACTGGACCCAGCTCTGGTAGTGCTTCATAAAGAAAATATAATATTATTCATATTATTAATATTTTTATATTGATTTTTGGTTTGATTCCCCTTGAATTTAAAATTCTTACTGTGTATTGTTTTCTAAATACAAATAGTTTAATTTATGCTGAACGATAAGAGAAAAACATGGTTAAAAAAGAGCAATTTAGGAAAAAATACATAGCAAACCTTTATTTTTGTATTCCATCAAATACGATAACATACATAATTCAAAATGTTAAACATAAATAATTGTCATAAGGTCGCGACGTAATTTTTTTATGGTCTATTCAAATGTGGGAACTCATCTTATCGAGAATTGTTTCTGTAATATTTATTGAATTTTTGCAGACTGTAAATAAATTTTCCATATGATATCCGTATTATATTGCCTCAAAAGAGACAGTTGTATTCACATTAATATCAAAGAATACTACAAAACAGGTACACGTGAAATATATATACTTTTAAATAGCCTGGAGATACTGGACATTGTCTAGATCTACGCTAAAAACATTCTTAACTACAAATTCATCAATAAGGACATCTAGGGTTTCCATGGAAATGCTAAAAATATCAGTATATCAGAGGATGTGCACCACATACGGGCAAAAAAGCTAAGTTTCTATAGCACCCAAATTATACAATTCTCTCTCTAAATACTTAAAAAACATTGAGTAACACAGAGAGTTCAAAAGCGCAATAAAATTCTGGCTAAAAAACTCAGAACGAACTTATGTTCATAGCATGATCACCCCTTCAAGATGAACACATACAGAGTTAAGACTTCAGACCCAACACCGATGAGTGGGCATTTATAAATTTCTCAAGATCAAATATTGCTTCACATTTTGTTACATAACCATTTTATTTTTTCCTTCTTTTTTCTTCTATCTTATTCTAAATTTATAAATAAAATTATTGTTGATTAAAATTGTAAAATGTTTGCCTCAGCACGGGCGAAGCCTAGTGAGGCAGATATTAAAATACGAAATGTACTTACGACATATGATATGAAATAAACAAATAAAATATAAATAATTTCAATAGTAAGAGTTGGAAATAAATATTGTTCTGCAATGGAATCTCCTAAACAGAATTAATACTCTTAGTTGAATGACTCGTGTCTCTATTAATATGTGCAAAGTTTATACAAATTAAATTACCGTGACTATAATTTATTACAATATATTGTATTATTATATATTGCTGTTGTGTAGATTTTCACGAAAGCCTACTTACGTAGATACTTCGTATCCAGATTCTAGGCCTGAATCGGACATCTCTTCTAATAGACATCTTACGAGATGTTTATAAGATTACAGAGAACTTGCATCGCAGTGTATGTGACAATATTATTGTACGTAATAGAGAATTTACGTTTATACGAATGTTATGACACCATTTAAAGTATATTGTTTAATGGCCGCCTGCGGGGCATTATGCAAAATTTAGGTGCGGAGTTTTCATTTATTTATGTGTACATACATCTACGTAAAGGTGAACAACAGGTCAAATATTTATCAATATATTTTTACGTATAAAATACCCATGTAAAATATAGTTATTTCTTTCATAAAAATGTTCTAATGAATGGATGTGTGTAAATAAATTTATTTTTTAACCACTTTTATGAGTTAAATTTAATACATTAACCGGTTTCGGGAAATACCATTTCCTTCATCAGAAACGTCAAATAAATTAACTAAAACCACATGTCAAATTGTTCTAACGTTCTTAAATTATAAAATTAAAAATAAATCTAGTATTTACCTAACTTAAATTGTTGAAATGGTATTTTCCGAAACCGGTGATGTTATTATATTTAACTCATAAAAATGGTTAAAAACAAAGTTATAAATAATTTGTATTAAAATTAATAAAAACCACAATGTTAAGTTTGCAATCAATATTAAAAATAAACAATTATATCATATAATATTGCAATAAATAAACTCTGTCATTTTCTGAGTGTATTACAAATTACACTAACCGCCATTAGATTTAAAATTACGACACAGCCTTATTTTTAAATCTCTATTCGACTATCCCAGACTAAAATCAGAATGCAAAGAAACGAAAAATGGTTGAAGATATTTGCGCAATCAGTCAGTCTGGTATTTTTTTTTGTCCACACGTCATGAAAATTAGGTACGTAATGTGTTTTAAGATAAATCTAATAAGACACCTGCTATTCATTGCCCCAGTTATTAGAATGTCAATAAAAGTCCCACTCACCTACGACAGCCATGTCACCGTGATCAGAAACGGTTTGAAATAAAGGTGCTTCTCCAGAAACCTCACAGCGATATCTTCCTGATGACGTTAATTCCATCGGACCCAGAACTACGGATATATTCGTGGAGTTGTCCAGCTGTAACAAAAATAAATAAACTTAATTTAAACAAAAAATAATCATATATCTTTAATATTTCACGTAAATACGTTTTGGTTATTCATTTTAATAAATAAATAATTTACTTTATTTTTAACCACAGTGATCTTATTATATTCACCAACCGGGTGATAAAACACTGACTAATAATAATGATAAATTCTAACATATGTATGAAAAAAAATGTAGTACCTACTTAACTAAAATTGTTATGATAATGACAGATTTGGAAATTATTAGTTCAATTTCCATATGTTACATCCGGAATTATAGAGAAAAAAAATAGGTTTGGATTTATGGTTAAATTTAGTTGGATATTTTGATTAATTTTACATGCTTTACTTATTTCTAACGATTTAATATTATTCAATTTAAGACTGATAATTTTTTATATGTAAAATATATTATACGTACACAGAAAAATGTTAGCCTTAAGTTGTTCATGTTGTTTTAGTAGTAGTCAAAGACAAACCAAATATCATGAGAATTTAATCATTATCATGCAGAATTAATTTTGAGTACGTCGAGCATTTTATTACGATGCTGGGGAGGCTAGGTGGGATCTACGGGGTACTCCTGATGGTACATGCATGGAGTTTGACCAATACCCCACCCCTCCAATCCTTGACAACTTCAAACGGTGATCAATCCGTAAGCAATACAGTCGATAACTTCACTAAAAAAAGAGAGATTCAAAATTGTCCGATAATTCTTAAGCAAATTTTTGATCCCACTCTCACAAGTGGATACGATAAATACTTCTTACCATTTTGAATGTAATGAAATATTATATTCATTGCAGAAAAGTAACGTTATTAACCTTCACCATACCATGATATACAATACCCGAACGCAGCCATGCTGTCAACTCGTGTTACCGTAAATAACAGTTAGATAAAATGTTTTTTAATTTACTCCAAATATTGAGCATTCAATTTTGAAAAAATGATTAATAACATAATTTAGAGCATTCATTAAGTCATATACAATGTGTCCTTCCTTCTTATCTCTCTGCATTTAATTAATGAGAAAGAGACAATTATATTTGTATGTTTGTTATTTTTTATACTGTGAAAATAGTGGTGTCACTGTTTTTCATATCACAAATAGTATTTTTACCAACGTTTTAATTTTACAACGGATTGAATAGAAAAAAATATTTTTTTCTGTACTTTTTCCTTCTACACTTTTCATAATTGGTTTTCCACTAGTCATTCCTAATCGCTAATATTTTTTTTAGGATTATCTAAAATATACATTTTATTTTGCATGTATTTGCCGAAATATTACAGGTTTAATTATGATGGTAGACCTGTGTTACTGCAGGGTTAAGCGTTAATAATTTTCTAACGTTACCTGGGATAGTTTTGAATCGATTGACGAGAAGTATTTAAATTGAACCTTATTAGTACTTTATTATTGTACGTTTTTCGTAAATTCTTCTTCTTCTTAACTTTTCTTCAAAGGTTTCATGAAACTCAGAAGTCCTTTGACATGGTCTTCGTAGTCCTGTCTGCTGGGTATCCACCTCTTGCAGGTCTGTCTTGACATTACCTCATCTGTTCTCTCTATATATTCCGCCCATTGCAGCCGTTACCTTCTTTGGGATATCCTCCATTCTCCGGTCAGAATATCACCTATTGGCCCGTATATCTTGCGCAAGACTTTATAATCGAAGACCGTAACCTATTTCCTTGCACTAAAGTGAGATACCAAACTTCACACTTGTATAGAACGATAAGCGTATGATTGTATCATTTTACAGTTTGATCCTTAAATTTTGTGATAACATCCTCAATGATAGCAATTTCCGTATAGCAAAGTAAGAAGCGCTTCCTAATTTTATTTTTCTTGTTATATTGTAACATTTTGTCACATTCCCAGATAGATTCAGTTAAACGATATAGTAAGTTTAAAAATATTATTACTCATTGAATAAGAGGATTCATTGATCAGGATAAGAGGACTCATTGTAGAGGAACATTCATGTGCTAATCTAAAATGACCATAAAATAGATGTCTATATATACTTGAGTATATATACAAATATATATAACATTGAAATTGTTAATTTATTTAATTTTATTTCTTAAATTATTTAAAAGCATCTAAACATTTTCGACATAAAGTAACATGAGTAATGATTGAAGTCTGTCTCAAATTCTGAACAACTTAGTAGAATAAATAAAGCGTACCTATGTCCCCAGTTTTCTAAATCGTGTCAATATTTTACTATTGAATAATCTTAGTTGAATGTTTAAAGTAAACATTGACGGTTGTCATAAATATAATATTCCCAAATATTGACAAATAATTTTAAATAGAAAGTCTCATAAATTTGTTGAAGTAGCAACCTATTAATTAAAACCGAGCTATCCTTTCAATGGTATATCACAAAAACATATCCAAAAATAATCTCAAATTATTTCATTTATTATATTTTATCATTCTGATGATAAGCTAGTAAAAATTCTGTAACAGTTGCAACTAAAGTAAAATTTGTTCATTAGGCTAAAGCAAAGCACCGCACTTTTCAGTCTGCCAGCCAAAACTAGCGTATTTTAATTTTATATCCAACTCGCGAAGCGAATTGGGCATTTATACAAAACTAATCGTGTATTTTTAAAATAGCCATAATTAAAATCATAATTTTAGGAAGAGGTACGCAAAGACAACGGACACAATAAATATAAAGCAATAAAAAATAAGAACAAGGATAAACAAAACAAATGAATTACCTCTTCTGCACATACATTTAAATAGACATACGAAAAACAAGAGTATTTTTTACCGTAAATATTTATATCGAACTAAATTTAATATTTTTATACTGGTCACAATTAAATACCATGGTGTATGATTTTTAATAACACATTTTTAGAAAAAGCTATTACGATTCCGAGGCAAATAGCTTCATATACGTCACTAATGTCGGTGTGTCACGCACCTTCCAAAAATTTCCTTTCTTCCAATGTTTACTTTATGTTCGCTTTAGGGAAAAATTTACCCCAAAATATTTATTCAAATAAATCAGCTGTATTTGAAAATAAAGTTAAAACATAAATTCGAACATGTATTATATAACATAACCGTGGATTCACGACATTTTAACACCGTTTAGGTTATTTATTGTAAAGTAAATGATAAGATACATAATATATAAAAAAAATATATTATAAAATCATTTTAAATAAATGTACATATCGCACACCTAGATCAAAACTAAGACAACTAAAAATAATGAGAATTTTTAGTTATTATTGTATTCGGATACTCTGTCATATACGCAACTAACTTAGCCCCAGCTTTTGAATAATGTCATTTTAGGATACATTAATGACCTAAAATGTTATTTAGTTTCATAACTTTAGTAACATAAAAATGACAAAAATGTTTTTATTTTTTTGTCAACTGAAAAATCACTTTTTGAGTTTTCTTAGTTTTAATCTAGATATGCGATATGTTAAATTTATCTTAAAAATATATTTTATGAAATTCTCTATATAATTAAATCTCATGTTCTCAATTTTGTAAATTATAATATTTAAATGAGAATACAGTGTAATAAAAATATAGCAATGTAAAACTATATAATAACTTAGATTTTTACATTCTCAAGAGAATTGTCAAATTAGGGTTAATTAACCTAAAAAATGTTTTTTCTATACTTTTATAATATTTTCATTCTTCGTGGAAGTGAGAATATCGTTAAAAAAATCAATACAAACATTATTAGGATAGCGTTGTAGTATTAAATTTGGGTATTTATATCAAGCCAAGAGTCCTCTGTCAATAACTTGTTTCAGATCAATCTCTAAGAATCTGTTGAGGTCAATTGTCTCCACAATCATCATCACCGCCGACGACCTCTGAACACATCTTGCAGATACCCGAGTGTACAACGAGGCTCTCGTCTGCTTCACAAATACGCCCGGTATCGACCCCAACATGTGCCAATACAATGCGCCCGCAGCCGTTCAGAGGCCGGTCCCTGCGCGCCACTTCTTTCGCGGCTGTGTGACCAACAAGATCTCTAATGAACGCTCCTCGGTGTAGACTTCACATTGCGTATTTTTCTCTCCGTAACTGTACACAAGCATCAATAAACTTCTGTCAACTGTAAGTAGTATTTCTTGTTCAACCTGCTCTGGTCATATACACGCACACACATACACACACTTCGCGATCGTATTCAAAAATCTCGTGAGCGCTGGATATAATGTATGAGAGCACCAGGCCCTCACACCTTTCTCCATAAATCTTATAGCAACAATGCGTTCTTTATAACAAAATTATTCCTTTAGCAAACTAAATTCATCTGTTGGAAAACATCCACGTTTCATAATGAATATATTGAGTAATATTCTTAGAACTATCTTAAATGGTTGTAAATTGATCTTGAATGCTCCGCCTCATATAACAGTTTCATTATACAGTAGTGAATTGGGGTATATGGTATAATAACGTTTTTTTATATCAAGGATACAGATATTTAATGCAGGAATGTTTTTATTTCGTTTAGTGCAAATGTCGAATATTACATTTTGTAGTTTGTCATGCTAAGTAGTTATCATTTTAATCATTAATAAATGTTTATTTTTGTAAGCTATGGAACTGGTTGCTTCACATTAGCTTAATAATAGGAGTTCCAACAATTCATTAATTAAATATTATATTATAGTAAAAATATAATAATTTATACTATTTAAGAAATTATGCGTATTCTAACAAAACATAACCCATCAGATATATTTTTTATAATCATTACGGTAGAAAAATAATATATTTCAAATGTATAAATAAACTCATTAATTTTTTTTTGTATACAAATTTATTTAAAAAATACGCACCTCGCAATCGGCAGGATTAATGATAGATATTATTAATAAAATACCACTAATAAATTACGAATAGCTCGAAACTGATACGCAGGGTTGCAGACAAGTTATGGCAAGTTGCTTACTGTGTTCCAGTCCAAAGTGAATATTTATTATGAAAGTGGTCAAAGTCATGTTCCATTCGTTTTGAAATATTTAAAGGTTTGCGTTTGAATTGATTAAAAAATATTTTCATATTACACAACGCGGTGTTTCAAAATTTATTTAGTCTACTTAATTTATAATTTATTTCGACATATAATTTTTGCATGTAGTATATACGGAAATAAAAAATGTTACGGTTGAAATGAAATAAACATTAGCGGAATACCGTTAAACGTCGAACACTGAATATAATGCTTCAAAATTATCACAATTGTTACAATTTTCATCATATTTTATTAATTTAAAGCAATGTGGCGCAAAATAATTGATAAACTCTTTTTCAATTTCTTGACTTTGACCACTTTCATAACAATGTTTACATATATATTCAAACGATTCTTAATTTAAAAATGATCTATAAATATTTAAATGATGTTGGATTATAAACGCATATTTTGAGATCATGTGACTACATTTCTGTTATACTTATTACTTTATTCGATTATTATTAAGATAGTTTACGAGAAATTAATCGAGACTATATATTTATATTTAATATATAAGGAAGCCATCACTAACAACAGTCCTCATGTAGTTTGACATCAAAATTGAAATATCTTTAGATTGGTACATTTAATTTATATACTTATATTTTGTGTGCGGTTTCTCTTCCTTATTAGTTAAAATTTATTAGAATATATCGACAAAATAAATACTAAATAATAAATAATTACACTATTATATAAATAATTATTATAAATATGTCACATGGCCTTTCTTTCTTAATATAAGAAAGAAACTGTAAACTGAATCTTTCTGATTATGACGGATCCAATATTCAATTAACTTTACATTTTTTTTCCAAAAATTAATAGAAAAGCATTTGAATCAAATATCGCGTTCGTTTTTTAAAATTTCCGCGGGCAATGTCGTTAGGCAGGCAGCGGAAGCGATTAGTGCGCCCGGCGGCGGCGAGAACTAATGGCCGGATCGCATGCGTGATAATCCTTCATTGTTTTCATACAAATCAACGATTCATTCATGACTTTCCAGCTAGTCATTTCGGCATTTTTTCCGCCCCGACCTGACAACTTCAACCCTTGTTAGCTTCTCAACTCCCGGCTCTCCCCTTGCGCCGAGTCACCGTGCGTCGACACTGTCTGTCATTTAGTGTAATGTTGTCCGTTTTCCCCGATATTCTTTTGCAGAAAAGAGACAAAATATTGAGATCTATTTTTTAAAGGTCAAAGCTACGTATGAGCCCCGTCATTTCTCAATAAATCAACATTATATATACATCTTATATAAAATATTATATAATACTATATATATATGGAAACATTATAAACATTATATAATACTATATATATATGGAATAATAATGGACGCGCAAAATCTCTTATGTTACATTATCATAATAATAACATACGTTCATATGACATGACATGACAACTTACTAACAGAAAACTATAATAACCCTCCAGGGATATGGTAGTCACAGGTGTAAGAATATTGTAATGAAAATATTATCGTTTATCAAATTAGATGGATGACTTACAAAAATAAACAGAATAAATCAATTTATAGATAAAATACATACATAGTTACCACTGGAACTCGAACCTGGAACTCTTGCTGAGAGAATGAGTGGCAGTAACGACTCTCGTCGAATACAATTTTTTTTATTAAAGTGAGAAATCTATTAGTATTTTCAATTTTTTTTTTTAAATTTAAAAACTATAAATTAATAATGTTGATTTTTGAAACGTTATATAAAATGTAGATAATATTTCTCAAATATGACTAGCAAATAATGAACGTTGTCATTGGCCGAAGATAGAATACTTTTAATATATTTATATTATACGTTTACAATGAATTAGAACGAACTATTATATATTTATAATTGTTCACGTATAAATATACAATAATTCAAGTATCTAATAATCAAAAACTATTACAAATGTATTAATTATGTTCGAAAAATATAATGATTTATCTTTTTTGCTTCCAGTATCCATGACTAATATACTCACACACTATCCACATAAATTCTCATTAACTTAATATATATTAATTAATTAATTAATAAACATAGCTCACATCGACAATTACTCCTGGCAGATCAAATACTTGAGTCGGTGGATTGTCTCTAGGGACGTATCTGAAGAACTCGTTCCCATCCTTGTACCACTTGAGGGAGTACAGAAACTCTCCGTCATCCAGTTCGTATCTGCACTCTAGCCTGGCCATAGTGTTGTGGACAGAGTGTGAAGGTATCCTTAATTCAACCAACCTCAGACTGCTAACCCTCACTAGAAAGGAGAAAATAAAAATTTAAGAAACATAAGTAGAATGGCACGATACAACGGTTATGAAGAATGAGAATTAATACAAATTAAATGTGTCAATTAGAAATATATACAGAAAAATTCAATTTATCTGAAAAAACTGCAAATTCACAAAAATAATGTGTTCTTCTTGATAATAAGTATTAAGCGGGCCAAGAGAAAATATTTTCAACAGCGCTGATAAAATTCTCAGTGAGTATGGAAGATTTGAAAGGTTTACATAAATATATAGTGCTCTACTCACTGCTCACAATGATATTATATCTGAATAAACAACACGGAAATCTTAAAGAAAATAATATAAAGTTTTGAAGGAAAGAAAAAAAAAACAAAATTTCCGTTTTCATTCTCAAAGTGGGTTTGCTGGGATATTAAATTTAATAACTTTTCTGCCACGCACATTAAAAATAAAAATGGGTATTAATTTTTTCATTGGATTCAGAATTTAATGTAAAAGAATTTTATGCGCAAATTATAGATGGGGTTATTAGTTGTAGCAACATTTATAGCGCAAATAACCAATCCCTAATACACATATCTCCAACTCTTCGTAAACATCTTAGTTGACGTGATACCTAAAGAATTGATGAAGAGCGAGGAAATTAATTTTAGAAAATTAAACAATTATATGATAAAAAATATATTTATTTATTTGATATTATTCGAGTGCATTTTACTCTCACTTGATCAGAGTTCGTGTCGAGATAGACAGTATTTTACTCTAATGTCGTTATCAGATATTACGATATATTCGAGTAACTTTTAAATAATTTAATATTCTCTACGTACAAAACTATGTTGTCTATCTATTACCTTTACAATCCTAGACCCTTTGACGGATCTGAATTAAATTAAATTCTTTAGAACTGTCAAAAATATAGACACAAATTTTTCCTAATAAGAACACTTTTTTGTTGTGGGATTGAATTTTCAGAACTTAGTTCTGTGGTATTTTTAATACGAATTAAATTAATCTAAATTAGAGGCAATTAAATATTTTTCTATAAATAAGGCATTTTTTCTGTATATCTTTCAATTTAATTTAATTTGTGTTTAATTATGCCACATGTCCTCACGAATATATGCTTACATATTTTATATAAATTTAAATGTAAATAAAATTAGTAAAACACAAACTTGTATGTCTCTAATTAATTTAAAAAATATATCAGTGTCATTTTATTCGTTTTATTTTTGGCATAGATCGTACGTGATAATTCCTAACATTCCACAAATTTCAATCATTTATTATAAAATGATAATGATAAAAAATAATATTGGTTTTAAATTAAATAATTTAGAATCATTAGAAATAAATAAAGCATGTACCAGACTTATTCTAATAAATTTCCTAAAAAAAAATTATACAATTTTGTATCATCAAGTCAATTTCTACATCTTTTATCATCGTAACAATTTAAGTTATGTACATTAGATTTATTTTTTTAATAAATATCATTTTAATTTTTTTTTTAATTAAAAAGCTTTTTTTTAAACATTAAAATAACGTGACATATCTATTTTTGGTTAGTTGATTTGACATCCTGAAGAAAGAAATGGTATTATAAAAATCTGGTTGGTGTTTTAAAATTACCCATTAAGTAATTTATAAAAAAATATATATATTTTGACAAATTATTGTTGTTTTTTTTATGTAGGTATTATGTTAGATGATATTTACCTATATAATACAAAACGAAGGTTGTCAATGAACGAATTTATTTTGACCTTATTTTTATTCTTGTCTCACTCTGTGATTCTTGCATTTGTACCTTTACTATTGTTATATTATTTTATTCACTCTATACTATTTTATTAATTTTGTACAAAACGTTCACTACAATCCCCTAAAAAATATCTCTCAGTCTTTCCCTTTAAAAAGGAAGCCGTAAATATAATTGTACGTAAAATATCATCTTATTTATTGAGTTGAAATAGATGTGCGTCTTCGAATCAAAATACGAAATGCCTCAATTTCTTATTCGAGCCCACGAACCTGCATAAATAACCAGCTCTAAAGCCTCACCACCCACCGTCCCAAATCTTTTCCAGGAAAACCCTTCCGCTCTTTGTTTTTTGCCCTTCGATTTTATGCCAAAGACAATATTATTTCTGCGCAGGGACGAGCGAACTTCAATTTATCTTTTTAGCAGCCACATCTCAAACACCTATGTTGGTAAAGCTTCTTCAAAACGTTCGGTCTCATCTGAGTGTTTTACAAACAGACCCCAGAGCCGCATTGTGATCTTGCATAAGGTGAAGGCAAATGATGCTGGTTTCTTAGTCATTACAATTTTGTTTTCTTGATTGGTTTACCCATACCTTAGCAAAACTGAATACATTTTTATTATTATTCCTTAAACCCCCACTATTCGTAATTCGAAAGACTGAATTCTATCACCGTGTAGTTCAGGCTGGAGATTATCTTATTTCGGCTTACTAAATTGAGGCTTTTATTGGATTCTATAAGCAATCTTTATTTAGGTGGGAGAATGGATTCTCTCGGTGTAGTTAAATCGGGAGGGATTCCGTATTCTGTTGGCGTACGTAATTTAAACTGAAGATTAAATTATTTTGGCTTACTTAACTAATTCAGGCCGGAGATTACATTACATCACCGTTGCGCCAAATTATCCGATAGTAGTGAATAAATCTAGAAAATTAATATCGCCAGATGATAAATGCTTGATTTTGTATAGTATCATATTTTATTTTTCTTTATTTCGTATTCTTTTACCTTGATATCTTTCATTGTACACGTTGTATTTATTCATTTAAATAATTCATCACTCTATTTTTAACCACTATGAGTTTATTATTTCCACCTACCAGTTTCAAAACATCCCTTTGTCTTTATCAGAGTGATAAAAAAACTCACATTGATGCATAAAAAGGTATTTTTCAAAACCGGTTGACGAATGAGTGAAGTTAATGTATTATTTATTATAAAACAATTCGGACTTATATGTGTGTACAAATACTTACATTTTTCGTTGGTTAAAATTAATGGAGCCACAATCGTAAACTGAATCAAATCAGTATGGGCAATTTATTTTCAGTCATAATTCAGAAGGACCATGTGCCCGACTATAAGGGTATTGGCAACTTATCTTCGTTAGCACGTGCGCGCGACGGGACAAAACGTCTCTATTCCATTTTCATGCGTAATAAAACGAGCCGGCGGGGCCAGCTCGCGATCGAGACTCCGTTTATAAAACAGGGTGACAATTTTAATAAAGTGAACCTTTTCTCTCAATGCTTTCTACCCCCTATTGATTGGAAGGAACTTTATGAAGGTCCGTAAAAATATATTTTACTCGGATTCTCCTGTCTTGTTTCACTCAGTTTATTATTATTATATAGTCCAGTTTCTCTTTCTATTTTCTTATACCCATTCATATCATTTAAAATATTTATTTTGATAACATTTATCACCATGTCGAAATGAATCACATTAGATTACATACCGTATGAGTGCGGGTAAGATCACTTAGAAATTGTGTTTAGTAGTCTTTTTATTTATTTTAAATGATTATTTAATATACCACTGGATGCCCAAGAAGATATACAACGTTGTGGCATTCAGAACTCAGATCTGCCCAACACCGATGTACAGTGTTATTGCAGGGGTTATCTCAATTAATAAAATGGATCTGATTTATTTTAAACATATTTTACATTATGCTCTTGAAATAGTTGATTTTCTGAGGATCAACCATTGTCAACTAGTCGTAGATATATACGTGTAATTTCGCTTTCGTAATTTTAATTTAAGGATATTTAATTTAGGTTGATTAAATTTAAAACATTTATTAACGTACGCACATATTAACTTACGCACGCAAGGGAAAAAATATAAACAATAGAAAGATTGTACAGGATTAATACAGAAAAACACAATTAAGTATAAATAGAAGCAATAAAATTCGTATATATTGTCATTCTAAAGGCCTGGAATTATTTGCTCCAGCCATTATGCCTTGCTACCCTTTCGGAAGGGAGATAACATTTAAGCGTGTGATATTGTTCTCAGAGGTTAAAGTGTCATATTGGCAACAGCCTTCGGTGAAATTTATAACCATGTTTGACATTAACCGAATTATCATATTGTGAAAATATTTTTAATAGAGAAGCTCAGATGTACCTACCTATGTTTATCTCCCGAAAGATTTAGAATGCTGCTGTTAATTTTCAGTATGAAACTGTGAAAATATATATTTTTTTAAAACAATACATATATTTCTATTTAATTCACATGGTAGGTATCACAGATGAATGAATGCTATACCAAAGAAAAAATAGAATAGTTTATATAATATTTCTTTATTCTATTCATTATTCAATTCATACTATCAATTAATACGAAGGATACGCTTATCAAGCCGTTACATAGACATAGATTTATGTATCGAAATAAATATGGTAAATAATGAACATTATCATAAATTAATATTTTAAAGTTCTTTCCAACAATCATTATCTAATTAATATTATTTGTTTAATATGCTAAATAATATGGTGAATAGTAATTTTACATGATCGTTGATCGTACTAATACTATTGAAAAACTTTGAATAAATCATTTTAAAAATTATAAATTTTGTGTATATTATAATATAGTTTAGAGTAAATAATTATAATTATATTATTATATATTATCTATATATATATAAAAAAATTAAGTATGAATAATTATCATTCACGTCTTGCTAATAAAATAGTTTAGATGAAAAATATTTATAATAACAATGCATTAAAGATAGTTCCTTAGTTAACCATGCCAGATTAAATGAATTTATTATAGAAATTTAAATGAAATTATTTTTCTGAATAAATCTTTCGATGAATATGTTACGAGGCGCTGTGGTACTGAATCATGTGTCGCATTGCGATTTCTCGATAACCGATTGAAACTTACCCTTAAAAAACTAGAAAACAACTATAACCGGCGGCTAAGGTATCACAAATCATTGTTATTATTACTTGTAGTATTATCCTATAGTTCTTTGTTCTGTACGTAACATATTTTATTTCAAAAAATTGGAAGAGCATATTTTCTAAAGTATAGGTACCTTTGAAACAGATAACCAGATAAAATATTTACACCAATAGATGATATAATTCATAACATACTGAATAAATATATTTTTATGTATTCGAAAATCAATATTTTTTACAAGCATTATAAAGATTGTCAGTTATATGTATATTAAAATACAATTTTTATAATGTAATTAGATAATAATGGAGAACACAGAATATCCCTTTCTTAAACATATATGTATTATATAAATATGTTATCATATCTTAATTTTTATATGTTATTATCCAGTTTATATCCACTACTGAATGAAGGCTTTCCTAGCGTTTCTCACTCTTCTCTGTCATGAAATAGTTTCAATATACTTTATCGAAAAATACCTATATATTTTTTCAATATAATTATTGAATATAACACTTATAATGCAAAAAATACACCGATCAATTTTATTTACCAAGTAACTCAGCAAATAACAGAGTTTTCACCCGTATGTATTACAAAGCTGATCTCAACTGGAAATCATTGAAATCAGCAAGAAACTTTATGTTCACTTTTTTTACTACTCATTCATTTATTTTTAGGTTGTAATTAATTAATAAAATTAAGTTGTAGATGATATCTAAATACGAAAATTCCATACATAATAATAATTCTTTCAGAGTGCTAAATTGTATCTACCATACTTGTATTATTGTAGTTGTGGAGGCTAATCGTTTCTATATTCAGTATCACCGCTGATGGCCGCTGAACGTACCTTGCAAATACCTGGGTGTATAACTAGGCTGTTGACAGCCTCAAAAAACACGTCTGATACCGACCCTAACATACGCAAATACAATGCGTCCGCAGGCCGGCCTTTGTGCGTCGCTTCTTTCGCAGCTGCCTTCCCGATAAGATATCTAGAAAACGCTCCTCGTTGTAGACCTTTATTGCATATTGTTCTAATGTAACTGTGGCCAAACATCAATAAAGAATTATCAACTTTTAGTAGTTTCTCTTGTTCAACCTGCTCTGGCAACACTTACATGCCCATACACATTTTCGCGATCATATTCAAAATAACATTTGAGTGCTGGGTGTAATGCATGGGGCCACCAGGCGCTCACACATATAACTGTCTGATTATAACAACATATGTACCGATCATATCATTCATTCATAACCACTCTCATATTACATGCACCCTAAACTTGTGACCCCATATTCCTTTCATAACGTCACAAATATACCCATATAGTTTTTTTTCGTTATATATAATATCCCAGTACAGATTTATTTCAATTCCTGGAAACCAAACGATTAATTTCAATTCTTCAAAACAAACACGTAAGCTTATATATAGTTATTGAGTAAAAATGTACAAAATTTGTTTTCCTTTTACGTAGCCCCTAAATCTCATCCCATTGTAACCTAGTGTACTCGTAGATGGGAAAGAATTTTTGAGTGGTCAAAAGGTCCTTTACAAGTTTCTCGTGTTTTTCCTCGTCGTTTATCACAGAATAACTACTCTTAAACATAAAGTATTGATCGGCAGTAAGGCAAACTTCCGAGAATTTCAAAAATGTACCGTCTTTTTTGGAGAGAATACTCGATGAATTAATCGTTTAATTGAAAATGAAGGAACCGTCTCACGCAAGTAATTTTCGCGCGTCATTATATTGTTTTCGATTTTGTGGGTCGATTAAAAACGCAAAGTTTATGAGGGGTTATTTAAATAAAAAACAGTTTTTAAATGGCGATTAAGAGAGATTAAATCCATTTAAAAAAGTGAAAAAAAAATTGGTTATAATGTTTTATTAACTATTAAAAACTAGATAATAGTAGTTAGAAAATTATAAAAGTCGACACCAATAGCATACTTAATAAATTAAATTATTCAATGTGACTACTGATAGAGTAGTCAGTATCGTAGACTCTTGGTAATTAGAAAAAGAAAGTTAATCGTAGATTCGTTAATGAATTTTTTAAGATTTTTGAATTAATTATTTTTAAAGTAAATCATATGTATATATAGATATTTGTAAATCATTTAATACTATCAATTATATTATTCTATCATATAGCTCCACGTTTGTCTTCCTCCAGGTGTGATTCACAGTGTTGTGTTTTAGTCATTTTTAAAGTTTCTTATAAAAATAGAATGGATATTTTTTACTAATGATTCACTATTAATTATAATGTCACCGGTAACATTTTTAGTGTATTTAATTAAATTAGCAGATTTTTATGAAAACAACATCACTATTTTATATGTTTTGACGACCATGTTAAATCTGCATTGAGGATATAAATTAATTATTTCCGTTCATCAAAATGTCAAACACATTTCCAACAGCTTTTCCACTTAGAACTTTATTTATAAATTGATTAATTAATTTTTTTATATTAATAATTAATGTGAGTACAACCTAAAATATATTTTCAATATGAATTTCAGAATACTGATATAATACAATACACTTATTATATACTTTTTAATTATGGCCTTCACCTATGGCCGCTTCGTAAAAAAGTATTCTCCTGTTCTTAATTCTTAATTTATTAATTTAAAAATATTTACGTTTATTAAACTATTAATTAACTAGTAATATTTCAATTAATATTAATCACGAACTTCATAATTTATTCAAGCAAGAAACAATTGTAAGATTCTATAAGTCACAAAGCTGGCCACGTTGAAAAATGCCAGATCACCGAATATCATAACCAAGCGGATACCCCATTAGAAGCGATCTAGAGACAGGCCAAGGAAGAGAATGAGCTGACTGTGTGAAAGAGGACTGGAGCAGGATGAAAAAGTCTATGAACTAGATAAGAATAGCCAGGGATAGAAGTCGATGGAGAGCACTTGTAGAGAAGGCTAATTCCCATCCTGGGATATAGTGCCTTGGGAGAAGAAGAAAAATATTTCAATGAAAATATATACATAAACATGCCTAAAATTCGTACATGTAATTATTTTTTTTATAAATTAGGCGAATGCCCGTCAAAAATAATGGGGAAAAATCATATTTCTAATTTACTTGATTTAGTCTTTTCAGAATAGTTGATGTGTGTCCACCATTTGGTAGCGAATTAAATTATTACTGAATGCACAGGAAGTAAGTACCTACCAAAGCTCAGAAAAACCCAACTGATTTATTCAAAAAAAATTAATGTCCAGAGAACAAGTAACAATGTGCCAGACCAAATCACATTAAATATGCATTGTCTGTACGACTTATCTTTGCAGACCATGTTTTAAAGTATTATAAACGTATAAACGTGGAGAAATATTTTAACGTTCTTTTAAAATCAGTTGCAGGTATCTAAATTATGTTTGCATTTAAAAAAATAAAATATTCATCTCAAGCCAGCAAGCAACTTGTAATCTATTTCACCGCCACATATTTTCATAAAAATTATATCCCACCAATACTATACAAATTGTTGATAAATTGTATTATACACATTACTGTAAATATTACTGTTAACTATGAAAATATTATAAAAAAAGAAGAATAAAATAAATAAAAATACTCAATTATCTTAATACACCCAATAGGTACTTAAATAATTAGCAAATTTTTTTATACACTGCACTTGAAACATTTTTTATCGTTATTTTGAATAGCATTTTTTCTGTTTTACAAAGGAAAAATGTTAACATTATGAGTATTACTTTGATAAAATCCGGTTAATATTACATTTTATCTAAATAATCTTTAGTAAGTATTCTAAACGATTTAATGTACAATCCACAAACGACTACACTATTCCTTACAGATTATAACTTTGAAATTACAATATATAGGAATACAACACTTTCAGGCTCTTTGAAAGCTCTCTGACAGACCGAATACAAAGTATCAAACTGAAAGTCAGCAATATTTTACCATTGTCAGCTACTGAAATGAACAGCAGAACAAATTTATACCCACTAAAAGTCGTGAGCTCAATGTTTATGCGACACCTTCTCAGAAAATGGTGCCCACGTTTAGTTTTACGTTTAGAATATATTTTTAATGCTATCAGAATAATTTTTACTTTTTAAACAAAATACCTACTAACGACATACTTTTCGTAACTAAAACCGTTAAAAATGAGATCAGCATAAATACAAGGTGTCCTAAAACTCTTTTTCATAATAAGAATTCTATACTAAAATAATGGATGGGTTTATTTAAAAAAATGTTCATTTTGCATTTAAGCACAGTCCCTGTGAACTTATTTCCTAAAAATTATGATTTCTAAATTTGATCCTTTATTTCGCTGGCACTCTTCTAAACGGAAGGAAAAATGTCTGAAAACTGCTCGGCACGTATTCTCCGTGATCGCTGCCATTTCTTCTCGAATATTCTCTTCTAATTGGTCCAGAGATGGAGAATTGTTACTATATACATTTGATTCAAGGTACCCCCATAGGAAAAAGTCCATTGGTGTCAAGTCGGGGCTACGTGGAGGCCAGTTTATGTTACCTCCTCGGGATATCATATTTTAGTAAAGACATGCTCCATAGCGACTGAATTCCCGCGGCCGCGGCTAGCCACCCCCCATCAGCACCCCCCCACCGCCCCTCTGCGTCGTAAAGCGTTGGTGCATCGAATGAACCAAAATGAAAAATAGTTTTGAGACATACTGTAGTATAATATAATAGAATACATAACATATAAGGCTGAGAATTCGACGTGACGAGTCCCGGTGGTAACTGTATTGTTTCGATAGATTTTTTTTTCTGCGTATCTTTTTAAATAATTTGTTTTAATTTAAATAAAAGTTAAAAGTATCTTTCTCAATATAATGTTAGATTTTTTTGGATAAATCATTTTGTTTTATTATCTGGCGTTCATAAAACTATGTTAAAATAAATAATTTAATAATAAATTTGTATTGGGGTTGAAATAGAAATATGGGAAATACCTTAGTATGTTATTCTGAGTAACACTTTGTGTATATGTATTGATATTATATGTACGAGTATGTATAAGAGTCGGCCTTATATGAAAATAATGCAATAAGCAATCCACTTATTTTATTTCAATATTTTAAATAATAACATTAGATAATTTTTATAAGACCATTTTCGTACAAAAAATTCACATCGAGGTCACTTTACACGTGAACTATTTAGTTCTACCATTTAAATATTTATTCAAATGGATATGATTTTGTGAAAAGGCACGTTTTCAGTATTTTTTAAAGAAAAGTCTCTGATGCACTGTTCCAAATGATGAATATAAAGATTTCAAAAATGCATTTAATTTACTGTATTTCTCTTGATGAAAGTTAAATGAAATCCATGACAATACACTTGATTAGAATAGGTTTTTTTTTTTAAATACTTGCTTCGTAGAAATATTATTGGAACTGATTTAAACAAAATTACATGTAGTCAAATCAAAACGAATATCATCTTGTACTAGTATTCTAAAATTTCAATTAAAATGGATTAATTTAATCAATGTATTGTTGGGCCACAAACTTTAAGCGAAAGTCAACTTTAAGTTATTTTTATCATATATTTTAAGTTGACCTTCCATTGAAACATGCTTTTGGTACATGGTATGGTTTACCTGAGAACCGACTGTGGAGACCTGCTCACGCCTCTTACCTGTCTATCTAAAATAACACTACAGCCATATAGTGCCGAAACACACCGACCAATAGTAGATGTCAATACATCGTGACGGACAAGTCCTAGAAGCTAGTGAAGGTCAGCCACATCTCCGCAGACCATACAGAAGCGAGCCACTCCAGTCTTCGATCTTATACTCGTTGTACTTGCAATTTTGCAATTGTAAATCATCCCGCAATAAACGCTAAATTTCTGTTTTATTTAAATACTTTTCTTTAGACACAGCATAAGTACTCACAAGCACATGCATGTACACTACGACATGCACCCACACGTGTGAGACATTGAAGAAAATTAGGGCCTTCAGTTTCACCATGTACAAAGATTTCTGATCCGAATCTCATAACCTACAAACGTCGGTCACTCCATCCGAGTGACTCGACAACTCAGATCACACATATCGATCACAATTCATTATATTGCAATAACCCCTACACAACTATTGTATAAATTTATACTTGACTTCAATTTTCTGCCCAAATTATTGCGAAGTATTTGACTTCTGGAAATGTGCTGAACAGGATATTTATTTGTCTAGTGGGAACAAAGCAATGCGAAAATTATTAGGTAAAGTACGCACATGAGAAACATTCTTAGCCCTTATATAACTGTTGAGGATGGCTCCAATTTTGCAGAGGTTAACGACATCATCAGTATCACCTAAAATATTGAAGTGTCCATTGAAGTTGACAAAGCGAATAACCGCTGGAAATAAAATTTCTTCCTCCTACCGATTTTAAGGTCCAAAAAAACTATGATAAGAGCCGTTAACTTCCAAACTCCTCTATAATCAAAAATGTATGTTTTGAATGCAGTTTTAGAAGGAAAAATTATCCATGCCATTGGTTCATATACTATACCATAAATAATAATTTAAGTAATAAAATAAACAAAATCAAATTTAAGTTTCGTGTTAAAACCCTATATAATTGAGTACTTAACCTTCAAACGGCTCAATAATAAAACTGACCGTTCGTTTTTAGTCGTATTCCACTAGCTTGTATCAAATAAAATCAAATAATGTGAACGACAAACACCTAAAATACGCGTGTTGAGTTTCAAACACCTCTATAAATGGTATCAAGTGGCATTAAATTTTGTAATTTCTCAAAATTGACAACATATTTGTAATTTTTTTTGCATTTCCTATAGTATATATACGTACGCCGTACCTTCAAAATATACATTGAAGCATTTAGATGAAAATTCTATTTTTAAACCTTTTTGGTGATTTCTGAGTTTTGTTAAAAATCCATTATAAAGGGGTTTGGAATTAAAAGACTTATAACTTGTACAAAATCGTTAGCGTTTCAGTGGAGTATTATGGAAGTAAAGCCTAAAGTATATTTAGTAGAGTAGAGTAGAGTAGAAAACCCGGTACAATGACGACCTTAAAAAAAATCATTCGACTAAGATAGGCGGGATGGGATACCTACAACGGATGGAGGATTCTCGAATCCCAGAAAGAAATACTCGATGGAAATCCAGGGAGAAGATACTGATCGAAAGATTAATACCTCGCTGGAGAAACTTTAAAGAAATATGCCAAGAAGTTGTTGCTGGTGACTGAGTATCTGAGTATCATGGTGGAGGAAGATTGAGGAGGCCAACTCTCGATATTAAGAATTATAAGTTAGGCAGGGTTTGATAATATATATACTTCATACACCATAAAAATTTAGTAGCCACACGAAATTTATTTTAAATTTTAAATCATTTCACGTAATCCGACAGCTATCGTGTTAAAAACTTATTTGACATCACGACAAATCGAATATGAGACTTGCAGCATGCAAAACTACTGCCTTCAAAGACGGTGGTTTATCAAATAATTAAATAGGTAATCAATTTATAATTTGTGCATTAGATTATAATAGAGTACATTCACAAGTTACTTTATGGAATTATTTCATTTGTCCAATATCTTGCGGCTAACACTATCTTAAATAAAGATAGTATTTTATTTGGGTTTGTTTTTTTGTGTGCCCGAATTACATATTTTTACATTATGGAATATGGTGATGAACACTTACATATTTTAAGTTTAAAAAATCAGTATAAATTATACAAATATTTAACGAATTAATTCAATTTTTTTAGTCGAATCTTTGATAATCGTAGTATATAAAACTTAATATTGATCTATTTTCTATACATTTTTTGACCGATATAAACCAAGTTTTGCATAAATACTCTTTGGGATTCTGCACAAAATATTGGTATCACTGCCCCTATTCCCTGCGGCTCCTCCTCCTCTCCAATTATTTATATATACAAATTAAATGTATCAATTAGAAAGATATACAGAAAAATTCAATATATCGAAAAATAATTGTATTAAAAAACCACAGAACTAGGTTCTGAAAAACTGTCTAACATTATTTTACGGAACCTTGCTCAAGGTCTACAGATCTGTAAATAACTCTCATTATTATTGTATTGATCCCAGAGGCTCAGACCAAATCCTTATAGAAGTCCGTGCACGACTTTGTAACAAACAACTTACAGAAAGCCATCCTACTAATTGACATAAATGTAAAACAATGTCAGCAATTTTTTAAATATTTTATTATCTAACTTATTTCTGTCGTATTTTGAATTTAAATGTCCACAAATATACTTTGACGTTGTACATATAAGATTGAAAAAAGAGTGACATTTGACTACCTACCACAAAAATAAAACAGTAATTTCACAATAATCATTGGTCATCGTAATTTTAGAGTGCACAGAGCCAGTATTAGCTGTTCACAAACAATCAAGTGTAATGCTCTTAGAATGGAGTTATTAGTTAATTAAGTGTCAAAACCCCGTTTCAATATATTACAGAAAAATATTAACAATCATAAGTATTATACAAAAGTGTACAAGAATGAAACGTTCGATGTGTAGTACCTACTTAAGGAGGTACAATATATTGAAACATTATTACATCGGAAAATTTTCAAGTTTAATATTTAATATAAAAAATAACTACAATCTCATATTATATTTATACAAAATTGAGTATAACGATGCGGATTTTACGTTTTATAAACAATATAACCTAAATGCTGTCCATTCCTCTTAAGACACTTGTAATCGACTCTTAAATTTGCGAACACACGAGGGCAAAGCGTTGGTTCAATGGCAGCAACTTCACGAAGGATATTTTCTTATAGGGCCTGAATTGTTCGAGGATTGTTACTGTAAACTCTCGACTTAAGGTATCCCCACAAAAAAGGCACACGGTGTAAGGTCCGGTGACCGAGATGCCCAAGGTATATCTCTGTACTTGCTGATTAATTTATTGGGAAAAATTTCCCCCAGCTTCTCCATTGAAACTCTAGCTGTGTGTGGAGTGGCCCCGTCTTGCTAAAATTGTATTCTGTTGTTGAACCCGAGAAATACTTGCAGTTGCGGTACCAAAAACTCGTCGATCATTCGGCGATACACGTCAACAGTGACTGTCTCTCGCTGGTTAAAAATAAGGACCAATTATCCTTCGGGCAGAAATTACACACCACACTGTCGTTTTTGGACAATGCAAACGTTTTTGATGACTTTTCTTCGGATTGTCGGGGCACCTGTATCTCATGTTCTGTTTATTAACATCGATATGAAAATGTGCTTCGTCAGTAAACAATATGTTTCCAAGCGTTCGTGCTGTTCCAAAACATTCCAGCACCTTTCTCGCTAAGGTTTCACGTAAAGAATAGTAATTTTCGTTGAGAAACTACACGATTTTCAATTTGTATTGGTGAAACTGTGGTTTATTTTTCAAAATAACCTGCATTGTTAATTTTTTTTATTCCAATACAGGCTGCATTATTTCTTATCGATTTACGCTGATTGCGCATAATTTCACGCTGAACTTGAGCCACATGTTCTGCTGACGTTGATGGTCCCGGAGAAGTTTGGTTAACCATTGTCCTTTCCTGCCTGAACATTTGAACCCAACACCAGATAAGTTGCATGCTCGGGCCATCACTCGTCGAATATTAAAGTAAATACAAAAAGTGCAATACGCACGAACCAAAGAATCACCGCACTCATTGCTCAACCGCGAATACGCGAAGCGCTTCCAATCAGTGACTCATTGCGACTGGCAAATTCACAAATCATGCGCATCGAACAATACCCCTCCCACTTACTTCACCCTGATGGTTTACGATTAATTACTAATTTATTTGTTACTTTAATCTTGAATTTTTTCCGCTAAACACCCTATATAATGTTATTGTTGCAAAAATAAAATTCTCTATATATGAATAATACATTGAACGTTTAGTGAATAATTTTATAGCAATATGTTAATAGGTCTAAGAACAAACAATTACTGTATTTTCACCTACAAAGCTATTTTTATTATATGTGGTGTGTTTATATTATATGTATAATTTATTATTAGAAGTGTTTCAACATAGTAACATATACACAATTTTTAAAAAATTGATGAATATGGAGATTGATTAATGGGTGAGAATGGTGAATGTTACATTTGCATAAAGTGATCACTTAAGGCAGCCGAAGACAGGTCGTAAGCCCTGTAATTACCCATACTTCCATATCTCTCTATTAAATATACTAAAAATTGCTTAATCTCTATAATATATCTATAATTTATTTAATAATTGTATAATTTATTATCTCAGTATTAGGGCATTTAAGACAAAAATTTTACACATTTTTTTTATTTTATTTATTTTTAAGAACACTTTTTTAAAAATAATTTTATCTGTATATTCTTTTAATTGATACATTTCATTTGTATCTAAAAAAAATTGCTAGGAATTTTATGTTAAATCTACAAATATTCAAATTATGCATGTTACGTTCGAAACATATTATACACTGGTTGCAGAAAAATTACAACTATAATGAAGATAATACATGAAAATAAACTAATCTACCCATAATTACTAAGTTTGTTGACATCTCTTCATTGAATAATTTTCTGATTTTTGTATTTTCTCGTTATTCTACGAAAATAAAATAAAAAATTCACACACGTTCCTAATAGCGACGAAAAATCAATATTGGCTCAATTTAGGCTGATAGTTAAAATGAGTATTATTTTCAAGATACATAATTCGCGACCACATTATGCATTTTGAACACAGAATTTTTGTGGGAATATTTAAATGAATGATAGTATTATTTTGTGATCTTTTTTCTTTATATTTTAATTTATTTACCTATCATTTGTTTATTTTCGAAATAGAAAAAATAAATAAATTATTAGCAATATTTGAATATGTCCAAAAACCACAATTACTAGATTTTCACCTACAAAGGCACAGAGAGACAAAGCTATTTTTTTAATATTTAACAGATAAAAAATATATGGCTTAAAATATTTAAAAAAAAAATTGATTCTCATTGTGACATCTATGCTGTTTCAGGGAAACGAATATCAAATTTAGTCCATAGATGGCGATAATGTAGTTGTACTTTCCACATAATAACATATACACAACTTCCAAAAAAAATTTAATAGTTATGGAGATTGATTAATGGATGAGATTGGTGAACGGTTTTTTTATAAAGTGATCACTTAAGCCAGCCAAAGATAGATCGTAAGCTCTGTAAATTATCCATACTTCCATATATTTTCATTAAATATAATAAAAAATAGCTTTTTCTCTATGAAATATCTATTATTTTTTATATAAATTATTGTTTACTAGCTATTTCTGCTTCTTTTTTAAAGTGTATTATTACCCCAGCTCTTGTATACTATTCCCCACCATTCCTTTTTAAGTTTTCTAATTTTTTTTCCTAATTTTAAACATTAATGTATAATTTTTGCTTATCTTATTTTAAAAATATGTATTTACGAACCACGAGTGCCAATAAAGTGCATTGTGAATCAGCCCTTCTGAAAATATTTTGAAACATTTACCAAATGTATTATATTAATGTTTCGAGATTCTCATTATGACTAAAATGAATTTACGGCAATTATGAAGATGTACCAAGTAATAAATTCAAGCACCTCCCGGACAGTATGACTTGGTTTTGCAAAATATACGTTAATAGAACATTTTTCACTGTCTGCACCGTGCGCCAACAAACTTTACACGGGAAAGTTCGAAAGCTCCAGTTCTCCCTGTGTATCGCGCTCATCAGAAGCTAGCCCTGTTACCCAAATGGAACTTTACAAAAGTGCTGATTTCTCAAAGAGTCAACAGCCGAAGTTCAAAGTCTTTTGCCTGCCGTGACACGACAATGAATATTTTAAAACAAAATAACGAAAAACTTAAGCATAGCGTAACATTTTGCGAAGTTTTTACAACCCAAACGGCCGGAGGTGAATCGAAAAATAGGATACCAGATTGATTAATGGATACCGGTAACAATAAGTATTCATCACTTTGATATATTATATTAGACTTACTCAAATACTAGTGAAATATTTTTGATTCATTCAAAGTGTGTTAACAACACATACTTAGAATTATTATTATCAAATAAAGGATTTTGTCGGCATTGTTATTTAACGCGCCAAAGGTTTTGAATTCGTAAAGAAACCAATCAACAAGCATAAATCGATTTATAAAATTGTTAATAAAACTTACCCAAAAGTCGTATAATACAAATCCGCTCAATAGATAAAAAAAAAAACTTTTATGTAGATTGGAACTGAAGTGTCTAGGAAGAATCTTATCTATTATGAGCCCACGTAAATATTTATTTATGTTACATTTTTTTTGTATACATGCAACTCTATGGAGCCATAGTTTCTTCCAATCACGTTAACTCTTACGAAAAGTCTTTTTTTTTCTTAATTTAACGTCTATCAAAGGTTAGCGAGCAGCTTGCAGTATACATTATTAATTTTTTTTTTTTAAACAACACTACATGTCATAAGGTCCAACACATCACAAAAACACCTAGGCTAAATAAAATAACATAGATGTTATATCCTCACCGGAAATCGAACCCGATATGAGTTACATACTAATTTATATGGTACAAGAGGTATTAGATCCCTTGCATTTAGGACACTGGGCTACTTTCTGAGGTTTCGCAGCCAGGATTACCACTTTCCCTCTATGCATCTACCGCCTTCTATCTTCCTTTCACAAAGAGTTATAAGATGTTATATTCCTCAATGCAGGTAATGAATCCGAAGTAATTAGCTTTCTTTCATTCGAAATTTGATATTAGTTCTCTTGACCTAGTCGTGCATTTTAGTACCTCTGTACTGTGGTCAATTCAACAGATCTTTAATTTATTATATTATAATGCCGGGTCATCAGCGAAAAGAAGGTTATTTATCTATCCATCTTCCGTTTACTTTTATTCTTTTTGTATGTTATGTGTGACAAACACTGAAGAATGATTCAATATGACTGGTGACAAAACGCTTTCTTATCTAGATTTGTGATGATAATGATATTACGACTTTTCAAATTCGACATTAAACTCCCGACATTGATTTGAGTTTTTTGGTTCCAGATTTTGTATTAATCTAATATATTTTCTGTTTCCGTTTAAGAGGCGGCAGGATACGAAAGTTTTCGAATCTTTTTGCAAAAACTACAGCAATATGTGCTTTTAATCAATTTTACTATGAAAGATCTGTACAATTTTCTAACATTACCATATGAAAAATGGCTAAATATATTGTAATTATCACCAAAAAAATATAATGGCGGAACCTTCATCTTTTTCGCATTAGAATTATTTTGGTACACGGAATCTCAAAATATTTCCGTATCTTTATATGGACAACAAAATTTATAGTCTTTACTATAAATTTTGTTTGTAAATTGATTGTAAAAGGTTTAAACAGAAAATTATACTTTTCACAAGTGAAAATTTTTGTATTGGTTATTAATTATATCGTAATCAAAAAAGTCAAAATTTACGTTCGGTCTTTTATATTGCAATATCCAAAAATGTATGAAAACATTTAATAATTTCATTAAAATTTTATAGTATTTAAAATAAGAAAATAAAATAAATTTTACCTTACGCGCATATATTTTAAATAATTACTAGAAAGAAGCCTGTAAAAGCAGACTGAATTTTTTCGGCAGTCATCGGCACCTATTAATGTAAATTTTTCTCTAATCTATTAATTAATTTTTGGACTATGACTTGTACCGAAAAAAGAGGTTCTTGAGTGTAAATATAATTTATTAATCCATATTATTTATTGCCAACGTATTCTTCATTTTTTTAATTATGTATTCTAACAGTCCATTATATTTATAACCAAAAATATTATACGTACACTTTGAGCAATAATGTTAAATTTCATAAAAATAGACGGGAAGTAAACTGACACGTGTGAGGCAAATAAAAAGGCTTCCTTTTATAAGGCTCAGACATGAAGCAACCACGTTCAGTAATTTCGTATCTCGCCAGAATCGTTAGTACCTCTATCTACTTCTGCATCGGATGTACGTTCAATTTTAGATATTTTTGTTTCTGTTTCTATTTTGCCAAATTAAATAAGTCACTGTACTTTCAATCAAATATGAGGCCATGAATATTTTTGAAGTAATTTTAATCAAAGGTCAACACTAACATTACTAGCTATATTATTTAATTATTTTTTTAGGAGAACACATTCTTATTGTGTAGTTTTAATTAGAAATATGTACATGTATAATCAATTTATCGAAAAAATATTCTTGCTACCGGAATATGCAATAACAATATTTTTATATCATTCTAATTAATACATTTAATTAATATTTAAAATATCACAGACCTATGTTCTGAATATTTACAACTTCACAATAAGAATGTGTTCTCCTTAACAATTATTTTTCAGTGGATATAAATAAATGGCAATACATAATTAATATTTAGTACATAATACATAAACGTGATAAGAGATGAAGGATGGTGTTTAATCTGATTTATGAATATGAAAAATCAACAATTTTATTATTACTTCACAATCATTTCTTACTGCACATTTACATTAAAAAAATAAAGTAATTCCAGATCAAATTGATTTCATTTAATGCTTGACTGTAAATAATGCCTTGAAATAGATGAAAATGTTGGTATTTTACAGAAAATACCTGTTTTTTCACCGAAAAAGTTTAAGAACAATAATTATAATACGTAAGTTCTATTAAATGCCACTACTAGATGAATATTAAACCACAGCTAAGAAGAATCATTTTAACCATTTTATAAATTTTTACATTACTGAATGGTATGATAAGATAAATATCTCACTTCAATCAACTCTTTTAAAAATACCTAAATATATTATTAATATATTATATGTAGGTATAAAAAGGACATATTCTTCATGAATACATAAACTTCTTTATTAAAATTCTTTAAAATAATATGTATGTGTAATAAGTATGTGCCGAATAGTGTTTGTTTTTAAAATTATATAAAAGTAATTTAAATATAACATATTCTCCATAGAACTTATAAATAAACAAATATTTTACCTTTTCTTTTACTTTTTGCTTGTAATAAAAGAGTAAAAATGAGTATTTTTTATTTCATTTTGGAAAAGTTTGCGTTCAAATTAAATATAATGACTTAAGTTGCTTTTCCCTACACGATAATATTCAGAAAATTATTTTCTAAGTTGTTTATTACATGTTTATGTCTCCTAAGACGTAGAACAACGACCAAGTTTCCATAAATAATTAAATACTAATTTAATGTATAAATTATAAATATATACATATAAAATCAATTTTTTCGAAAAATATTGTTTTTGCGCTACAGGAATTCGAACCTGGATCTCTATTTCCAATCCGGGGAAGTACACTACCAATTGTGTTATAACACCAGTATTTTTCATGACAAATTTTCGAACCTATATGTTACACTTTTTCAAATTAATACATCTGTCGTTCCATTATTTGAAAGCCGTTTTGTTTTGTTTTTACGGAATCTCATATACCTTTGAGTAAACCGACTACAGACGCCAGAATTATCAATTCATTTTTATTAAATTTTGGACACATTGATACAACTTATATTATTAAGGAGAACATATTCTTATTGTGAAGTTGTAATTATTCAGAACATAGGTCTGTGATGTTTTAAATACTAATTTAATGTATTAATTATAAATATATATATAACATCACAGACCTATGTTCTGAATAATTACAACTTCACAATAAACATGTGTTCTCCTTAATCATAAATAATTCATATTAAAAAAATTCTTATTTTAAAAAAAACTCTCAATGGTACTTAAGCTCAAGCTTTAACAGTTTGGCACCACTGAAAAAGTCATTCGATATTTGTATTTATTGTTTCGTTAAGAATCCCTATGACTGTCGGCAATAGCCCCCCTTGTGTAAGTTGACCCCTAACCCTGGAAAGTGAACTCTTACTAACCTGTAGTAAACGAGGATTATTTATATTCGATACCGTGTTGCGTGTTAAGCTTTCTGGCGGATCTGTTAGGGCGTGACTGAGTACTTAAATCATTTGTTGAATGAATTTTATAATGTTGCGATAAATTAAATCTTTACATTTTTAAGTGAAGTACATGCATACATAGATATTCTATTATATACATCATTATATTATATTATTTTGTTAATTGAATTAAAAGACTGTTTTATTCCACTAAATCAATAATACAATTTAACTAAGGTTAAAAACATTAGTTGACTTTAGTTGAATTATATTATTAGGAATATGTTCCCGAAAACACTCTAATGTTTAATATAGTGGAATAAACAGTGTTACAACTCAATTTACAAAATAATCATGGAATTCCACAAAGTTTCACCAAAAACCTTTGAATTTAATAATTATTCTCTCAGGCAGAATTTGCGATCATTGGGTATTACCAATACACATAAAGGTTTAAATTATCATTTAAAAAAAATTACTTAATAAATCGAATTTAAAAATGGTAGAATATTTATTTTAATTAAAAATCTTCTTTATTATCAGTTGTAATAGTTTGTTACCAATTTTAGGTCACTGTTTACCTCACGAGCGCTTAACCCACAGACTACCAAATATATAGACATGAACTAATGGAAATTCATTATTTCAATATTTTCATTTTGGTGTCACCCACGTGATCACTTTATTATAACTTACACAATCAAATAGCTCAGCGACTTTTTTTTAAATATATGACTCAATTGAAACGAAAATTTAAACGCTGATAATATAATATGCGTCAATGTAAAAAATACGTCTTGTTTACACAAAGATTTAATTTTTAAAGTGTAAATACTTTTACTATTAAAAATGTGTCATAAACTATTGTATTTATGTTTCTACAAGGATTGTGTGTAGAATTCCTCTCGTACCGCAACTAATGTTCCAAATTCCTCTTTATTTCATGTTTATTCATCACCGGTCTGTGCTTAAACGATAGTATTTACAGGACTGAAATATCTGTTGTTTCGACAAGACGAATGAGTTTTTAAAAAAATAATTGGAAAATTAGAAGATTCTTTTTCCATAGAAAATGTGTTACCAAATTCTTATTTAATGTGAAAATAAAGTAATGAGTTGATTAAAATAATTGACTGAAACAAATTCCAAATAAATTAATTTTAAGTTACGAAGAAGTCTAAAAAGTTTTCTCATTTGAAAAAAAAGTTTTTCTTGAGAAATCACTTACTTATCGAAAGAATTTCATTTAAAGTCTCTTGATAAAACATTTAATCAAACGTTTTAACAGAGAAATTATAATGTTAAAACAATTGACTTTCTGAATCACTGTTGAACTTAAAAGCACACATCGTTCTACTTTTTTTTACTTTAAACTTTTTTTATAAAGCCAAAAAATGTCGAACACTATTACATGAAGACTATATATGAGTATGTACATATATGTACTATTATTATATAATATTTAAAATATGTAAAACCTTTATCGCTAAATTTCTTTATTTGCAAAGAAAATAAGGATACAATACGTACCTACGTACGTATTAAGATGGATAAATTAACCATGCAGAAAGGTTAGAGATATATCGCACACCTAGATCAAAACTAAGACAACTAAAAAAAACAAGAATTTTTACTTATTATTGTATTCAGATACTCTATCAAATACGCAACTTATTTAGCCCCAGTTATCTAATTGTATAATTTTAGGATACATTTATGACCTAAAATGTTACTTAGTTTCATAACTTTAGTAACAAAAAATGGAGAAAAATGTTTTTATTTTTTTGTCTATTGAAAAATGACTTTTTGAGTTGTCTTAGTTTTGATCCAGGTGTGCGATATATATGTATATTACTTCGAGAGTTGAAAATTTAGCTCCGTATTATAGTGTCCGTTAAAAATTATCACTTAATGCATTATATATTATATATAATATGTGTAGCTAATGACGCCATGTACATTAAAAATAGGCTAAAATTCTTCTTCAATATTCTTCTTTATTTTTCTTTTCGTTATTGAAACGTTTGCCAGGAGAAAATGAACAACACAAACACTCGGATGTGCCCTAAACAACCCGCTGTGACACATTTCTGATATAATCTAAAGTAGGGTTCTCAAACCTTTGCGAACTTTCCTATTGGTGGCAAATGTGTTTACTGAGAGTGGGGCCTATCGGGCAACCCCAATAGGCTTACACAATTCGCGCAAAGTTCAAGATCATATCAAAGGAGGTTCATGGAGGCAATTTACAAAACACTTTCTCAGAAGTAATATCAATGGATATTTTATACGATAATTGTAAAGGCCCATGTTTGCGTTGTTGTAAATATCATGCGTGTTATATTTTCAGAATACATCATTATAATACAAAAATATGTTTAAAAAATAGAAAATTATTAAAGAAACATTATTAATTTGGACACATACGAGGTTATGCATAATATTATGCGTAAACTTTCATATTTTTTCTTCAGAGCTGTATTTTTTTAAGCTGATACACAACAATAAACATTTATTTGTTTGGGCAATACCTACATTATATCATAAACAAACACGTATACATAAATCTTCAGTCAAAAAGTAAGCCTATTCACATTGAAATTTTGGTATTTCATTTATTCTATTACATCAAAATGGAATCAGATTAACCTACGAGTCACAAGCAACAATGTAGAGACATCTCCTTGGAAAACCAAATTATTCTTCCAACTGAACATGACTTAATTTACCGAGAAATCTAATGTGCCGGCAACCATTTCGAAGTACCGGGTAAAATGAATAAATTCACTTATTGGTGAATTGATAGCACGCACTATCTAATAGTAAAATATCTAAGCGTAAGCGATATTTTAGAGGTCTTCCGTTTCAGTACGTATTAAATACAATAGAATCATTTAAAAATTCCATTCGGATGTATTTATCTAGGGGTTGTTGGAATAAACCCCGACATAATCATGTCGTTTACTGATTTCGCAACCCAGTACTTTCTTAACCAATCAGTGAGATAATATAATATATTTCAAAACAACATAATTCACGGCATCCCTTTAAAGCTAGTAACACTGATGATACTTGCATTGTCGGAATCTTTTGCAGTTGTAAATGTTCATAAGACAACGTGGTGCACTTTCTACCGTGGTCTTTATTCTGGTGTTGGAGATAGTAACTCGCATACGAAGCATTACGAGCTGTACTAACTATAAAACATCGCAGATGTGTGCTATGTTACAAGTTATGCTATGCTTAGTTATTACAAGCCGATCGAACGAAAACATTATGACTACACTGCCACCCTGAAAAGGGAAGCGGAAAAACCTCAAAAATGAAGTACACGGTCGGTACAAGTGAATAGTGAGCACCCTAAGGTGTTTGTGTAGGACAACATGTACATGAAGGGGTTGATAATTGTAAATATCCGAGCTCTGGCTTAAACACGTTAAATAAGACGACGAATGAATTAGAAATTCAACTTCTACCTAAAAAGGTTTTTAAGCCTTTAAGCGACTGCTCAGGTTAAAAATACTGAATTAACAAAGTCAACTTATAAAGTAAAAAACAATAATAAAATCATAGTTACGAAACGTGGTGCCTAACCCAATTGAAGAAAATAAATTAGCAGATTTTGAATACAATATATAAAATAAATGGATCTTCACCAGAGAATATAATATACAGAATAAAAATGAACCAAGAGCTCGAAAACATAAATAAGCGAATCACAATTATAAGATTCTGTAAGTGATTAGCTGAACCTTTTGAAAATTTTTCAGGTGGCAGTGTATTAAGTAAATAGCCCAGCGGGAGTGACCTTGGGAGTGCCGTGGAAGAACAAAAACAAAAAACATTATTTATCTAATACAAATTAAATTAATTAACTATAAGTTGATTGCTTTCAAAAATAGAATAATAGAGGTATTATTAATTGTAAAGATCAGAGAATACCTGTAAGTTCAAAATTTGTCGAAAACTTATATACGTCAGTTGATAATGAATGGCCTAGATAGCCGAAACGTTTGTCTAATTATTTTGAAAAATTAAATACAGAACCAAAAAATCGTGATTGATTTATTGTGTTGATTAACAATGGAGTTCTATGAAATGAACATCGTCAGTATTAAAATAATTAAAGAATCAGAAAACTTATTCGATTGGTATAGTGTATTTGATTAACACATTTCCTTAGTTAGGAAGAGGTCTAGGTTCGAATTCCGGTAGCAACTAAATATTATTTCGATAAATATGTAGATTACTTCATATAATTTATATTAAAAATACCACAGAACTGTTTTGAAAATGTAACTTCATAACAAAAGATGATCTCTTTAAAAAATTAATTTTTCTGATTATTTATTATATTTTATTCTTCATGGACGTAAAAATAACATTTAAATATTTCACACCGACCTAACTATAATAGTGTTGAGCCGAAATAGTATCAAGCTTAGGACGTATTATCGAGTCATGAGTCCATTGTCAATAATTTAATATTATTACTAATGGATCTGCTACAGCGGGTTCTTTTTGTAAATATATTCTACCTCTAATACATAAAAAGAACAAAATAAAATAAAGTTTTATTTTCTTAAACCTTCTGAACTGTGTGATAAGCCAGACTGGCAAACAAATTATAGCCAATGTGAAGATAATATAATAAATTTAAAAAATATTCCTTATAATGTGAGCATTTGTGATAAAACGTATTTTTTTATTTAACAGATTATCAAAATGTCCCTTAAAAACCCTTATAGATACTCCCACAAACACACATAGATCTGTAAGGATATAACAATTAAACATTTAATATTTAAGCGTCATAGTGTTGGCATCGAAGAGCCAAGCTAATGTTAAATAATAATTAATCAAATGAGCATTACAACCGAGAAGAAAAATTCAAAAATATGTTTAATATGATTTTTTCAATATGCTGCACATGGCTTGCCAAGTGTAATACAGTGTGGGCCATAAGTTTTTTCACTTTTTAAAGCTCGTCTGCGCGGGAACCGCCTAAAGGAAGAGCACACAGGCGACAGCGTGCGGGAGTTTAGTCTTTGGAAATTTAGTCACAATGGATCGCTTCACGGGGGAACAACGCGCGTTCTGCGTAAAACAGTTCTACAAAAACAACGATTCTTATGTGATTGTTCGGCACAAAAACTTATGGTCCACCTGTATAATGAAAAACATGACAATCAACAGTGTGCAGTGGCCTTAACAACGTTTTGTGTCCTGCCTGTAAGATTGGCATGTATTACATGCTCGAACGCATATCACATCTGATAATATAGCTTTTAAGCAGAACCTGTATCATGAAAAATGTATTCAAATTAGCATTTTACGAAATCTCGTTAAGCATTCTAATATAATGTTCCAATATAGCATTCTAGATAGTAGAGAGAATTAACAGAGAATAGTGACGAAATTCTTGGGGTAAAATAGATTCGTATATATTTTCTTTATCCCAATCTATTTTACTGATCTAATTTACGTCTAATTTGCTATTGTTGCAAATCTAATTTAAGGTAAGTTTGTCAAGTTTAAATTAGGTTCATCAAATTTAAGTTTTCTAATCTCCTACCATATATTTTAAGAAAATCAATAGGCCTTGACGAATTTGTAAGAGATTTAAGAAAGTCTTTGAATTTAAAAAAACTAAAGATGTATAGAATACCAATATTAATTGCTGTCTATTAACACAACACATATATAGATAGTTGAAAGCCCCTGACGCAAAACTACGTGTTTGAAATATTAACACTAACATTACTTGACATATTCAAAGGGAGACAAAATTGATCCGGTAATTATAGAACCATTTGCAAACAAGATTGCTTCGGTAGAATTTTCCAATCTCTTGTTACAATATAATCTTCAGCCATCAATACATACATAAAATCCTCACATTAACGTGGTTTTTTCTCGCATCGTTCAATCGTCGCTACTGCAGTTTATTTTAAATGCTATCGATATTCATTTACAGATGACCTCAGTGAATATCGATTTCGCCAAGTTTTTTGATGTAGACAATTATCCATTCTTATATAAAAATGTACATATACAACATACATCATCTAACAAATACATCACATATATGTAATTCATTAATTATTTATTTATCCGATACTTCGTTCTACCCTTCTTTATAAGTCAAGGATCTTTACCTAGTGCCCCTTCTTTTCGTTATATACCCCTTTATTAATGACAAATAGGAAGTCATTTTTTTTTTTCTATATTTCACCGCTCTTTTTTCGTCATTTTTTTTCTTGTTGAAAAATATGAAACAAACAATATGGCATCTAGTCAAAATTTCATATTTCATTACAGAAATAACGTATAAGCTTTGATTTATAGATTAAGCTGTGCAAATTTTAAGATGTCATAGCCCACCATTTGAGAATGGTTTGCTATTTCAGGCATATATACTGTTTTATCTATAAAAAAAGCAACCAAACATATTCAAACCACGTTTACTTGGTCATTCTGAAGCATAATCGCCATCCGTTTCAATAACTGTTGACATTTGCTTGGCAAACGATCAATTCCACGAGTAAAAAAGCTTCTTCGACGCAATCCACACTTTTACATCGGCAACAAGTTCATCTAAATCGAAGACTTTACCCATCTTCGGTGAAAGAGTATAAAGAACCCCATCAGGCAGATGACCACTTCATTACTCATCTTTGAGGCTTGTGTTATCGGATTTCAAACGATTGAATCATTGTCGAACTTGACTTTCACCAATCGTTCCTTCACCAAAGCGTTTGTGCCGCAATTTATTCTTTTTCAAAGCAATAAAGCATATGGTGAAACTAGGAAATATATTCGTAAATTTTTTTTAACAAAATTACAAATTTAACAAATTCGAAGAGTACCGGTAAAACATTACTTTTGTATATTGTGGGAATATATGGAAGTATGGGTAAGTACGAGATTTACGACCTCTCCTCGGCTGGCTTAAGTAATCACTACATTACGTCTTCTCATACAAGCTCGTCGATTATTGAAGCTTCTAATAAGATCATCCGCCAGTATCTAGTTTATCTGGTCGCGCCTAGTCTTCTGCGAATGTTCACTGTTTCTAGTGTCATCAACACCTGCGTCGTATATCTTCCTTACCATTCTCTCCTCATTCGTCCATTCCATATGACCAAACCACCTTAGTGATCCTTTCTTAAATGGATTTGTACGAAGAGTAAAATGACGCAACTGATACATGCCGACCACTGGATTCCGACCAATTGCTAAGACGAGAGCAAATGCAAAGTGATTCGTATACACAAAAAAATAATTGAGGTAAATTTGAAGTAGGTGGCAGTCATATATGATCGTATTCCACAGATATCTATAGGCAAAGTAATAGTGAAGTACATAATATAAAAGAAATTATAGATATCTCATAGAGACAAAGTTATTTATATTATATTTTATGGGAATATATGGAAGTAAGGGTAATTACAGGGCTTAGAACCTGTTTTCAGTTGGCTTAAGTGATCACTTTCACAATGCAACGTTCACCATTCTACCCACAATCAATCTCCATATCTATAAAAAATTTTGAACGTTGTATATTTATATGTATGTTAATTGTATTTGCTGTTTCAGGGAAATAAATTATCAAGTGTTTCCAAATATTAACATAAATACAACTTTCAAAAAATTTGATAGATATAGAGATTGATTAATGGGTGAGAATGGTGACCGCTATATTTATATAAAGAGATCCCTTTAGCCAGCCGAAGACAGGTCGCAAGCCCTGTAATTATCGATACTTTCATATATTTCCATTAAATATAATAAAAAATTGCTTCGTTTAAATGAAATATCTATTATTTGTTTAAAATAAATACTATTCGTTTAGCTCGGCGCCACTAAATAATATAAAAAAACTATCGCACAAAATTTTTTGTGACTTGACTAGGATTTTGTATATTATTTTAGGTTTATACCTCTTTAGTAGCGACAAAACATCAAATTCAATTAGTAATTGGCATGAACTGAATAAAAAAGACATAACCAGTGTCTTATAACGATTATGTGTTGTGCCATAATGTTACGCGGCATATTCCCCATTGAGGCTTATTTTCCCAGTTTACAACATTATTGGTATCTCTCTGCATCTATGTATAAGAATAGATATATAAATTTATGGAAAAAAATAATACACGTGTAATATAAAGTAATTCTCATCAATTATACAGTGCAGTATATTATATAAAGGATGTACAGCGGAAAATTTTTAAGATTAAATCGTAATTGCTCGTAAACCATCAGGGTGAAGTAAGTGGGAGGGGTACTGTTCGATGCACGTGCTTTGCAGATTTGCCAGTTGCAATGAGTCACTGGTTGGAAGCGCTTCGCGTATTCGCGGTTGAGCAATACTTAAAGTGCGGTGATTCATTAGTTCATGGGCGTCGCGCTTTCTGTACTCACTTTAATATTCGACAAGTAAGTAATGTACCGAGCATGCAACTTATCTGGTGTTTGGTTCAAAAGTTTAGACAAAAAGAGACAATGGTCAACCTAACTCTTCCGGGACCATCAACGTCAGCAAAACATGTGGCTCAAGTTCAGCGTGAAATTATGCGCAATCAGCGTAAATCGATAAGGAAGATAGCAGCCTGTACCGGAATAAAAAAATTAACAATGCAGGTTATTTTGAAAAATAAACCACAGTTTCGCCCATACAAACTGAAAATCGTGCATTTTCTCAACAAAAATGACTATTCTTTACGTGAAACCTTAGCGAGAAAGGTGTGGAATGTTTTGGAACAGCACGAACGCTTGGAAACATATTGTTTACTGACGAAGCACATTTTCACAGTGATAGCTGTGTTAATAAACAGAACATTAAATACTGGTGCCTTAACAATCCGAGGGAATGCCATCAAAAACATTTGCATTGTTCAAAAACGACAGTGTGGTGTGCAATTTGTGCCCGAGGGATAGTTGGTCCTTATTTTTAACCAGCGAGAGACAGTCACTGTTGCCGTGTATCGCCGAATGATCGATGAGTTTTTGGTACCGCAACTGCAAGTATTTCCCGGGTTCAACAACAGAATACAATTTCAGCAAGACGGGGCCACTCCACATACAGCTAGAGTTTCAATGGAGAAGCTAGGGGAAATTTTTCCCAATAAATTAATCAGCAAGTACAAAGATATACCCTGGGCACCTCGGTCACCGGACCTTACACCGTGTGCCTTTTTTGTGGGGATACCTTAGGTCAAGAGTTTATAGAAACAATCCTAGAACAATTCAGGCCCTATTAGAAAATATCCGCCGTGAAGTTGCTGCCATTGAACCAACGCTTTGCTCTCGCGTGTTCGCAAATTTAAGAGTCCGATTGCAAGAGTATCTTGAGAGAAATTTAGACAATATTGTTCATAAAACGTAAAATCCGCATCGTTAAACTCAATTTTGTATAAATAAAATATGAGAATAACATTGTAGTTTATATTATTATTTAATATAAAACTTTAAAATTTTCCGCTGAACACTCTTTAGAAGCAGTAAGTCGACAGTCATCCATATTTTGAAATGACGTGATGGTATGTACGTGTATTTTTGTTATATTTATATCAAAGTCTCTTTAATTATTTGTGTATCCAAAATTAGTTACAATCACATTGAGTTATTAGTTAGTTATTATACTAAAAGAATTTTTTTCGGTAAATTTTTTTTTTATCTATCAACTTTTGAAGTAGGTACTTCTTTAAGTTTTACAAATAAGAGGACATGTAAATAAAAAAAACACGCATCTTAAATAGAGAATGAATCTATTTTCTCCTCATTTGATTCTGAAAAGGTAAATTTCTCTATCCCGATTTCCTTTCTTTTACACAATTGTTCATTAAGGGATGACATTTGATCGGAACAAAGGATTCTACCCACTCTATTGTGTCGCATGTAGATGGGGGCTCTCGTACCAGTTGGAGGCCAAAATATACCCCGTGAGACACACTTGACCTTAAAACTACAAGTTCTTTAAGATGATACACTGATATTTTTATGAGATACCAGATTTTTTCCAAAGATACATAGATCCATATTTTTTTTTAATCCGTACTATATTATTTTTAATATTAAAGGCAAACACGTTGTGCTTATATATTTTAATAATGCATAATTCATTAGCATTGTTTTTAATCAATGTGAGCTTATTATATTCACCAACATTCAGTGATTAAAAATAAAATTAATGTATTATTTATTACAGACTATATTTTTAGGTTTTACTAATTATTTATATTTGCCAACAACGCACAAGTAGATATATTTTAAGATTATTAATATTATCATTATATATGTAGAGGCCCTGCTTGCGCCTTACAGACCTGGCCTTTTAACCAAGCGCTTTACAGCCATTATATGCCGAACAGTACCGACCGAAATTCAGTTAACAATAAGTCACAATGTAACAAATCCGAGAAACCCACTCGAAGCAACCATTTCTCTCTCAGCTGCCTTTTCAGATGTATCTTCAGTGAGCATTTCTAGTCACTAACTTTATTCTGTAATGTAACTTTAACCTTTGTACTTATATTTGTGTATCAAGATACAATAAATGCCATAATTTGTAAGTCCATACTTAATTTCATTTATTTGCTCTAGCTTCAACTCATTCACACGCATATACACATACACTACTACATTCACATACACGCAGTAAGATCTGGGGATATTTAGGTCCTCAATCTCACCTTAAAACAAATTCTGATTTCTTTATACAACTCATCAATCCATAAAACAGAACCAACTACAAACACAGTCACTCCACTCGAGTGAATCTATAAACTTAAGCCCCAGATGTATATAATACGATGATATTCATGTGATAAGAAAGCAGTTGATTGGTTGGGTGTAGGTGTGTTAAAACTAAGTTGAGGTTAACAACTACCAGACTTTAGATACAAATATACTTCTGGGTTTTCTAATATCAACCACCTTACTTCGATATTCTCGTGTGGTGGCGCTAGACGTAGACATGGCCGGATAAGGGCTCACCTGCCAACCAGAACGACCAATAAGCAGACGCAAATAAACAAGTAGCACCAGATACGAATACTGCTCAAACAATGAATGCCACTTCTCCGCAAGCCGTCCAATCACTTAATTACTATTACCGCAATTCAACTGCATCTCCAGCGACCCACTCCAAAGTTCAACTGCGCATTTAAATTATATTCATTCATCAGCTCAATAAACGAAACCTTGTGAGTATTCTTTCTTTTATATACCCTGCTCTAGTTACAACAGACACCCTCACTGCAACACCCAACCAACACTCGTGAGACAAGAAGAGGTTAGAAGCTTCTGTCTCACAGCATCTTAACTTTCAGACACAATCTCGAGTCGATCATAGCTTGAATAACTTAAACACACACCTCAACTCCTAAACTCGTACTAACCAAAGGAATATTTACCAAAAAATCGAGTAAAAATTATAAGGATTTTATGAAACCGACAATTGAGATTAACAGAGGTGATTTGTGTCATTGTTTAACTGCACGTTGATTCTGACCTAATGGCTACATTTTAATATTAAAGGTTAGATAATAGAACATATAAATAATTAAGAACATAATAATAATAAATTAGTTTACCGTATATGCATTCCGATCCAGGGATCTCGAATTAAAATCCGTCAAACTCATAAATTATTCTGATGATTAAATGTATTATTTTAAATACAAATTAAATGTATTAATTAGAACGATATACATACAAAATTAATTTTATCGAAAAGTTTTCTTGTTTAAATTGATTTTACATGTATATTTTTATAATTAATACATTTAATTTGTATTTAAAAAAATATCATAGATATATTCTGAATAATTACAACTTCGCAATAAGAATGTGTTCTTATTTCTTATTATTTATTATTTCTGTTCGTGCGTTTTTTTTCCCTCTATATAGTTGATTAGTTTAAACACTCAAAGTTAAGTGATAATTTATACAGTGTATTTTTTACAATTAAATAATAAGTCAATTTAAAAATGAACAAACAAAATAAAGCTCGACAGGACGTCCGAGAAAAGCGGGATAGGGAAAATTCAAGAAACTTTCAGTGAGAGGCACGAACAAATATTAGAACGAAATTGAAGAATCGACGGGACCACGGAACCAAACCAAAAGCGACTGTTCTTCAACCACTAACCTAAAGTAGAAGCAGTTAAGAAAATGAATGATGCAAACTTTCGTATACTTGACAGCGCAAAAAATATTATTGTTAGGGACTCACATATTGATTTATTTAGATTTTTAAAATATGAACAAAGATGTAATTATACTTTTAAAATTAGCAATATTATCTTTGTGGTTAAAATTCATATTTTTATTTATTATCTTTGTTTTATTAACCACTAAATTGAGTTTAAATACATCTACCGGTTTCGAAAAATTATTCGAGTAAATTTGTATTAAGTAATGATTTGAGTTAGGTACTAAAAAATTTTTTTTTTTTTTAAAATAGATTTTTTTTAAATAGATTCTGGCAAAGAAACAATAATATATTTTTTAGTTAGTTATGATATCCTGAAGAAGAAAATTGTATTTTTCGAAACCGGTAGATGTATTTAAACTCAATTTTGTGGTTAATAAAACAAAGATAATAAATAAAAATATAAAGATGTAATTATTTAGTACCTACTCGTTTATCTATTTATTTACAATTTATTATATTTTTTAACTGCGCTAAATATTAATTAATAAATTTTCAGTTGTGTATCTTTCATCTAACTAACTTGAGAGAGAAAGTGTTTAAACCGAGAGTTAATTTATTAACACAACTATTCGTGTAAACGTCACAAATTTGGTGTGTCATGGCCTTGTGAGTGGTATAATGTATAAGTTTTGTTTCTTTATTTACCAAAAGTAGATAACTTATTTATTATTTGTGAGTATTATACATATTGCAAGTTTACAGATATATTCATGAGGTTTTTAGCATTTAATTTTTTTTTATTTCCTTACATAAATTGTTTAGTTTTTATTGTCAAAGGACGATTTCAAGAATTAGTTTGCTCATCTTGAAATCTGTAAGTAACCTGATATGAACTATTCGAAAAACCATACAAAAAAATATTAATAAATTGTTAATTCTGGCGTTACTCAAAGGTATTTGAGAATCCGTAAAAATAAATTAGATGGCTTTCAAATAATGGAACGATAGATGTATCAATATGAAAAGTGTAACATATAGGTTTGAAAATTAGTCGTCAATATACTGTGTGCTGTAGCATAATCGGTTAATGCACATTCCCCAGATTAGAAGAGATCCAGGTTCGATCTTGGTAACAACAACAATATTTTTCAATAAAATTATTTTTGTATGTTTATCTTTCTAGTTAATACATTTAATTTGTATTGTATTTTATACGTACAAGGTGGAGCATAAATGTTGCTACAAAAACAAATGTGAATGTTTCTGTTATTTTTAATTTTTTTTTATTTCTTTTGTTTCAGAATAAAAGGCGGTTAATATATATATTTTGAATGAATAGGATTGAAAACGCAGATAGAATATAAGTGATACAACGGTATTATAAAGTAAAGTTAGTTCTCCTAATAATAAAATTGTATCAATGTGTCCAAAATTAAATAAAAATGAATTGATAATTCTGTCGTCTGCTTTCAGATTACTCAGAGGTATTTGAGATTTCGTAAAAATAAGGTGGATGGCTTATTCAAATAATGGAACGATTAAATGTATTAATATCAAAAAAAATGTACCATATAGGTTAGAAAATTTGTCGCTAAAAATATCTTCGCTGTAGCATAGTTGGATAATGCACTTTCCCCGGTTCGGAAAGAGATCCAGGTTTGAATCCCGGTGGCGCAACAACAATTGATTTTATATGCATATCTTTCTAATTAATATATTTAATTCATAGTTGTAAACTAAAGTCTCCAATTTTGGTACAGAGAGCATTTAGGACTCAAACAAATCGGGATGCGCTTAGTCGGTGGACCACTATGCGAATTTTAGAAGGGTTCAATATACACGGCACTGTTAGAGGACGCCCTACCATCGAAATACAACAGTTCTAATATCAAACATCACCTCTACAGTATTAATAACAATCCTAGCATTTCAACAAGACTATTAGCATTGAATACAGCTGACAGTCGAAGGAGCGTTTCACATATTTTGCACGATGATTTGATTTCGTTTCCATATAAAATTCAAATTACAAGCTACTTGAATCTAGAAGATCCACCAATTCGACTAGAGTCCTGCCGAAAGGTGTTTCGTTTTGTTGAGAGCGATGTAAACTTCATAAATTATTTATGTACGTCTCACGAGGCGCACTTTGATTTAAACGGAAATGTAAACAAGCAAAATGGTCGTATATGAGCCAATGAAAATCTTCAAAACATCCGCTCAGTGAGGTTGCATGCAGAACGTGATCCGTCAACTGTAGTGTCGGCCCTTACTTTTTGGAAGAAAACAATGCCAATATTACAGTGAATGGAGAGCACTATCTAAGCACGCTGGAACAATTTTTTTTGTCAGAAATGCGCCGAAGACGAATACCTTTCCGAAATGTATGGTTTCAATAAGATGGAGCCAGTTGTCACATAACAAGACCAGTAATGGCGGCCTTGCGTGAAAAATTTGATGATAAAATAATCTCACGAAATACCGAACATCGTTGGTCCCCAAGGTCGCCTGACCTCACTGTTCCAGATTTTTTTATGGGGATATTGTAAGCAAGAGGTGTATAAAACTAAGCCATGCAATAAAAATGAGTTAATAGAATCCATAAGGGCCGTTATTGAAGCAATACTCCGGGCAATATTAACAGCAGCAGTAAACAACGTTTTGGTCAGATGCAAGGTTTGCATTAACGAAAGTGGAGAACATCTAAAACAAATTATTTTTAAAAACTAATTCCTATGTTAAAATTTTTATAAAATTCTTGATTTAAAACAAAAAAGAAATAAAAAATAACAGAAATATCCACATTTGTACTTGAAGCAACATTCGTGCCCCACTCTGTATATATTTCTAATTAATATATTTAATTTGTATTTAAAATATCACAGACTGAATAATTACAACTTCACAATAAGAATGTGTTCTCCTTAATAATTGTGTATGGTTGCAAAATGTGTGTATATTTATTAAAAAACAACATTGTAAACGTATACTCATTTTGTAAAATCGGATTCATGGGCTACAAAAAGGCATTCTTCTAAAAAAAATCTCTATCATAGATGCCCTTAGCAGACAAGGTATTTCTAAACGTTATGTTAACATCAGCAATGTATACAGAAACGTAACAGCGTCCGTTAATCTTCGTAAACCATCTTCCTATCAAGAAAGGTGCCCGACATGGTGATACAATCTCACTTAAAATATAAACGGCTACTCTCGAAAATTTATTCAGGCAACTCGAGTGGGAGGAAAAGGGTATTTGTATAAATGGTGAGTATTTAAACCATCTACGTTCTGCAAATGACACTGTGATCTTAGATGATCCAGGCGACCTTCAGAACATAATGCATGAACTATCAGAAGTTTTTAAGTCTCAAAATTGTTAACAGCAGCTTTGTGCGTGGTTGGAGTGCATTCGCATAACATTCAAAATATGTTTTCAAAGGTGATACACTGTGTCTAAAATGGAAAGTATTCAATCAGTCTTCCATTGCTTACGTATGGATTCTATGTATTGACCTTCAAAAGAAAGTCATATAAAAATGTATATTGAGCAAACAGAAATAGAAACGTGGAGATAAGAACAGAAAACGAAATGATAATGGGCAGGCCACATCGTTTGGAGAACTAACAATCGTTGGACAAACGTATTTCATCCAGTGGTATCTAAAAGGAACCAAGAAGCCAACATGCCTCCTGTTTGGGACATATAGTTATTTTGCGTATAAATATATTAATTACTTAAACAAAAATAATGCTCTATGCACCCCTATTTTTCCTTCCCCTCCCGACCGCGACAGTCAATACTGATGCCGATTGTGGGCTTTGTATCGGAACGGTTCGAACTCCGTTATAAAAACTCTGAGACTTATACCTCTATACCTTGTCTCGAAACCTTTCATGAAATAGTGTGTGTGAAATCAACGACGACATACAGTCCACTTTCTGGAGGTGCCAGCAGAATCCAGATCGGTGATGAGTGCCTTTTCCTTCCAGTCCTGATTTTATTCCGGCGTTTATACTTCTACCCAATACCTCTTTAAATATATAATACGTGACAGCGAATAACAATTAGTTAATTGATAATATTATATATACCTAGAATGAACATGACTAAAGTTTTCATTGTTACTTTATCTGTAATCATCTAATGCAAATTACATTTTCAAACAAAAGAACTAATAATGAAACCATAGAAAAATTAAAAACTACAAAAGCAAATTGCCCAATTACTTTACCGCCTGTTCGTATCATCTATAAATTAAGCCAACAGCGAGCTACGAGTACATCATGAACAATCAGCTACAAAAACCATTCAGAATAATGTTGTTCAGTTTTATTATTCAAGGACCCGATGCTTCAATTAGTGAGTGACATCGATCTTTAAAAAAAATTATCTCTGCAATGATGGGATATTAATTAGTAATAAAATGAAATACTAAATTAAAACAGTATTCAAATAATAGTTTTGTTAGGAATTTTACATTTAATTATTTTCCGAATTAATTTCCGAAAATGGTCTATGTAATTTGTCAGTTTTTCAATTTTTGGGATTTTCATCAAGATATACATGTCTCACAGAGACGAAGCTATTATTTTTACGTAGGAAGTATGGAAGTCTTGGGCATTACAGGGTTTACGACCTGTCATCGGCTGGCTTAAGTGATCACTTTACACAATGTTGAAAAATACTACATTTTCAGACGTATTCAAGTATACATTAATAATTCGAATGAATTTCATTTATACATATAAAGAATATAGCCCCACACTTCAAGAAAATAGTCTCAGCTTCAGCGACATCTATACTGTTACATGAGAATGAATATAAAATTTTCAAAAAAATCCATAGATGACGTCAGCATAGTTGGTAATAAATAATTGAAATGTTCCAACATGATAACATTCACACAACTTCCAAAAATTTGATAGACGTGGTAGCACGGGTAAATAGATGAACGTTACACTGTGTAAAGTGATCATTTAAGCCAGCCGATGACAGGACGTGGTCCTGAAATGCCAAAGATTTCCATAATTCCTATGTAAAAATAATAGCTTCGTCTCTGTAAGACATCTATATCTTGTCATTTTTTGCTCCATATCTCTGTCTCTAATTAGTATTTCATAATCAGGTTCTTGTCGGTGTAGCTTTCTTCAATAATATCTTTGCCATTATTTGGGTTATAAAAAATTCTCCTCGTACTCATAGGGTGCTTGCTGTTTATAAGAAAAATCTGGTGTTGATGAATGGATAACACACTGATCACGTATATATAATTCAATCGACTTTCGAAAGTATTTGTAATTAACGCACTGTTAAAAAAATAATAGCAAGAATAAATTAATTTATTGTTTTTATTATTAAATCGCGCAAACTAAAAATACATAATTAAGAAAGTATAAATGTGCCTTTGTTGGTGGAAATCCAGTAATTGTGTGTTCGTGGATATATTCAAATTTGCCATTTTAAATATATCCAAAACAGTATCTATTTACGCCTTAAAATGCCAAAGAACATATGAAATAATTTTCAAGCCGCTGAAAACATTCTTGTTGTATACCTACCCATGATGTTATACATTGCTCATATTTTAATAAATATAAAACGTACCAACCAATATTCCGTTTTCAACCATATTAAATTCCATGATTATACGTAGTTTAATATATACACAGGAAAATATATTCACTTTTATCCAATATTTTAACAAATTTTATTTGCAGTAATAATATTTTGCACAAAGAAACCTGTAGCAGGAAAATCAAATGAATTAAATGAACCATATTTAAAACCTCAACAATGTGTTGTAATGTGTTTAATGGTGAATGATGTAAAATGTGTGTATTAGAATAGAAGAATGTGGCGTTCTATCATCTTTGTTTATTTTGTTAGAAAAAGCCATATATTACTAGGAGCATATGATAAATGATCAATTTTGATCACAGATGTTTTAAAATATTCTTCTCACACTCGCATTTATAGAAGGTCAAAAAGTTTCCTTATTCTCCTTTGACTGATCTCAGGAATAGTGCCCACGGATCCAATGGAGGAATTGTAAGCTGTGACGGCTATTCCTCCCGTATGTCAACAATTTGTTACAATTAGCAGCGGAGATCTGCTAAGGCGAGCCTGGTAAATAGCTAACAGAAGAACCGTTCAACTGCCACTTATATCCAGTAGCTTAGAAGGCGGATGAAACGGTGGGATTAATTAATATAAAATATAGCTCGATTCAAGATCTAATGAATGATCCAGACAAAAGTTATTAATTTATGAGACTTAAATTATTTTATAAACATCCTTATTTTTATCGGATATATCAAAGTATTATAAGTTAAATATGAATTAAATATATTAATTAGAAAGATATACATATAAAATCAATTTTATCGAAAAATATTGTTGTTGCGCCTGTTGAACCTGGATCTCTTTCCTAGCCGGGGAAGGTGCATTATCCAACCATACTACAGCGACAATATTTTTAGCGACAAATTTTCGAACCTATATCTTACCTTTTTGATATTCATGCATTTAATTGTTCCATATTTTTCGACAAAATTGATTTTATATGTATATCTTTCTAATTAATATTTAAAATATCACAGACCTATGATCTGAATAATTACAACTTCACAATAAGAATGTGTTATAATATTATAAGTTATTTAAAGATTTATTTTGTTTTTTTAATTATTTAATTTTTATAAGAAAAACTTGTATAAGAAACATTTAATATTTTTTATATATTGTCTTAATTTTAATACTTTGCACATAATATAATAGTTTAGACTAAACTTTTAGTAGTGACGTAAACAATGAATCATATCAATCAGTCAAGTCTTAATTTTATCTTAAAAACAATGACTACTGGAACACTCAAAAAAACAAACATGAATAGAGATGTGCAAAAAGTGCCCTTCTAAATATGAAACCCTTTTCGCTAATCATAATTTGAGCCTAGAAATGCGAATGCACATGGGTCGTTGTGACATATTTTTGACTCTTTGGGGAATGGTCACTTAAACAAAAAACATCACAGCGGAACGGAGCATTTGAAATGTGAGTCTACCGAAGAATACTGAAAATTTATCTGACAGATCATGTAACAAACATTAAAATACTCCGTAGAATGGATTAATTACTCAAAATTATAATGAGCACTTAATATCAAATTACCATAGAAGTTGAATAAACTAGATATCAATTCAGCTTTCGTGTGCAGTATAATATTAAAACCGGCAGGAAAGAGAGTTGAGTTAGAGTTTGATTTAAGGCATCATTTTGAATGATTTGACTAGTTATGAAGCGCACGTTTTTCTAAAAATAATAACATGTAAAATCGGGAGTCAAATCACCACTCAGACTTCCACTCTAGTTTATTTAACATTTTTGGAAATTACATAATAGCTAGACTTAGCACGTTTTGCGGTTTTTTATCGCGTTTTACAAAACCGTGCACCAATACGCACTGCGATTTTAAACGGCCTATTTTGAGTTCAGTATCAAAATTAGAGTACCGGAAAATTGCTCGCCAATAGTTGCAAATAAAAAAAAATAAAAAAAAAAAAACAAACCTAGCACAACCTAACGTAACTTAACTTAATTTATTTAAATAACCAAACCTAACTTAACATGTTTTTTAATAAACGTATTTCTTAATCTATATTATATATCCACGTAAATCTATAATCTATATCCATGTAAAAAGAACTAAAACATCCTGTCATGCAATTGGCGAGGAACTTTCCTGGCGAGCAATTGTGTGGCGAGTAACTTTCCTGGCGAGCAATTGTGGGCGAGCAATTTTCCGCACACCATCAAAATAAACTCTGGATGACGGTTTGTATTATATCTCTGGTTATCAGAAACAGATACTGGATTCATCCGTTAACCGACTAAATACCTAAGGGGTTATTTTTATAAACTGTACAATAATATGCGTGAACATCCCGATAAGTTTTTGAATTACTATAGAATGTCAAAAAATAGTTTTGACAAACTTTTAATAGAAGTGGGTTCTTATATTACGTCCCAGCATACAACATTTCGCAAATCAATATCACCAGAAAAACGTCTCTCTGTTACTTTGAGGTTAGAAAAAAACAATTTTATAACTAATTATTCCTAATAATAATGACACTCAAAAATAATTGTTTCATCTTTAAACGTTTTATTTTTATTATTTCTTCCATATTTGCTAAATATTATTTTTAGAATTGCAAAAAGAAGTCGGCAGCAGATATTAATGTTTTATCATACAATGCAGGTCAATTTTGTACTTCACATATAACGCATGGATGTCGCCGCAAACGTAGGCTCGGAGTCAGTTGATGACATAGTAACGATACAACTAGCCTCTCCGTTGTTGGTTCAACGCGTACTGACCGGCACTGACTGAAAAAAAACCACCTCCGTTTAGTCGCTGTGCGAACGCCGCCATACATTTCCATATATCATAAATCCAAGCGTGTTTTTAATACATCTTCTGCGGTTGTGGGTCAGATTTGACCCGGGTGTTAGTAAAAATATGAATTACGCTACAAATATTCGTTAAATGCTATTTTCCTTCTAGCTAATCTTTTATTAAATATTTACAAATAATTTGAGATACAAATAAATGTTATCGGACGAGATTCAAATAAGTTATTGATAAAAATGTGAAAAATGCTCAAAAATCAGTCGCTTTTACGGAATTGAAACTCAGCGTTTACACCGAAATATGTTTCGTCAACATTTTGAGCGGGTAGACAAAGAATACTAGGTATGCGTCCAAGTATTTGTTTTGACTTATTTTAGGGAGTCCCTAGACAATACCAGTAATATAATTATTTGAGGGGCGTTGCGCCTACCTGTAAGTTTTATGACACTACTTGTTCGGGTTCCGACGAGAAAATTACATGCTCAGTGGATGTTTGTATTTTGGCTATATAGGGCGTCTGTTGATGCGTGAGAATATGTACATTATTCGTAATATTTTTAATTTTTATCATTAATTTTTTAGCAGAAACATTACGGCACATCATGTCATTTCATTCAATCAATTTAAAATGAAGTATCTATAAAAAATTTCCCACAAAACGGTTGAAAAACTGAGAACTTTAAGTGCGTCTAAAATGACCCACCACCGCCGGACGTGTTTTGTTTTGACCCACCAGACAATAAGTGTTAAATCATGGAGCAAAATATGCCGGACTTGTTTTAAAATCAATCGCGGAAATGAAACGCAAGTGCGTACGCTTACATACATGAGCTATAATATCTTGCTGGTAAAAACCGCCGGCATGCATAGCAGTGCGTGCTAGGTCTAAGGAAAAAATTAAAGGTAAAAGATGATACGAATGGGTGAGGAACCTGAGTGAGTGGTAATAGTGCAGTTCGACCGAGTTATTCCGAGCCACAGACAACAAGTAAATATTACTAAGTTAGTGGACATTCTCTGATAGTAGAAGACAAGTAGAATAATGCTCTGTCATGATATTTATAGCGACGCTCGGAGAACATTGCTTGTAACAATTCATCATTTAAAATTTATGTTGGTAAATATTTCATTCCTTGAGGTAATTGGATTGACAGTTTCAGTGAGCGTTGAACAAAATTGTAATTGTGTAAATTATAAGTTGTTAAGTCTGTATATTTAATCTCTCCGCTGAAAACGAATTCGTGCTTCTAATTAATTATGAATTACATTGTTTTATTACAATAAAATGTATGTTGTATAAAAATTATAATGCACGCAAAAAAAAATTAATTTACGAATTATATTTCTGACAGACACATTTTTATATTACTCCCTGAACGATTTGAAAACATTAATTTGTGCAGTTTCATATTATCACTATATTTTCATGTTTTAACTTGTATAGCAGTAATTCTCGAATATTAGTTTTTAGTTACTCACTAGTCTGTGACTTTTTGGTATAGAATTTCTCATTCAAAAATTCCCATAAAAAAGTACTATGGAGTTATATATCCGAAAATCTACCTCCTAGTACATTGATGTCGCCGTATTTTAAAATTAATTTGCCCGGAATCATTCTATACAAAATGTATTTTGTATCACGTGTTGTATGGGACGTGGCACTATATTTTTGAAACCGCGTGTCAGGTAAGTAGGTAGAAAAAGTTGTTGATCATGTTCCGATAGCGTTCGCCAGTGACTAACAGAATTGCCTGGAGCGTTCTCAACAAAGTATGGACCAATCATATCGCCAGCTTACACAACTCACCAAATTGTCACTCACCGATGATTTAAAGGTTTCTCGAGTATCTCTCGTGTATTTTTATTTCCTCAAATTCGGCTGTTTTACTTGTTTGTGAAGCCACTAAGTGTACCTCATCACTCGTGATAATTTTCTTCCAATATTCAGAGGGATTTTTAAAACGTTTCAAATTCCAATTGCAGCAATTAGGACGCCGTTCATGATCTGCAGGTTAAAGAGTTTCTGCCAACTGGATCGTGGATGGATGTAGATGAAGATCTATTTTCAAAATTCTATGTGTGAGATTTCTTGTGAACAGTGTCTGATGGAGTATGTATGGGCGGAGGTTCAGTAACCCACTCACGCATAGCAGTGAGGTTATCCAATAAATAAGCGCGCCAAGTTGCCGGAAATCTTAGACAATTCACCAACAACCAAGTTTCTTAAAATACCGCCAATAAACGTTGAACTGTGCTTGCTGCAAGCATATGATTATGAAACAAAATTTCACGTGAATTAGATAAGAAATTTTCATTATATATTGAAATGCATTATTGATACGTATACCTTATCAGGCAATTCAAAACTACCTGCTCTCGTTGGGACACTCTGCATTATCACCGAATTTGTATGCACTAAAATTCATTACGGCATATTCCATTCGAATATACTATATAGTGCAGCATGACATCTTTGCAAAAGATTTTAACCAGGTTAAAAAAATCTGTCAACATAATGATAGTTATGTCACTTTATAGTGAGTGATACTGCAATAATAATAATAAAATTAGATATTTATATTCAATAGATCATTTACACCACGGTTTGACATTACAAAGGGTGTCAAACAGAGTTGTGTAATGTTTCTATGGCTGTTTCCAACTTGTATATGGATAATTGTGTGAAATAACTGAAATGTATGAATGTAGGAGCAAAAACAAGGGATTTGATTGTATGCTGTTTATTTTACGCCAATGATACTATAATATTATATAATAATGAACAAGAATTACACAGTCTAGTGAGTAGAATATACGATGTATGCAAGTGACCTTATTGTGAATGTCAACAAGTCGAAAGTGATGATATTCGAAAAAAGGAAAGCAAAATGCCGTGCAAAATACTTGTAGATGATGAATGTTTAGAACGAGTAGATGAGTTTGTGTATTTGGAAAAAATGTTTGATGGAAACGGAAGACTGAGAAAGATATCGAAAGGAGGGTAACTGCTGGAAATATAGTGAACGGCACTTTGAATGGAATTATATCTAACGGAAACTTCTCAACCGAAGCAATACTAGCGGTACACAATGTAAAACTGATCTTAGTATAGTGATAGTATAGATTACTTAGGTGATTTGATCATATGGAACGGATGAATGAGGAGAGAATAGTAAGAAAGATATATGACGAAAGTGTTGATGGCACCATAAATAGAGAACGTCCGCGAAAGACTTGGCCCGACTAAGTAAACCAAATACTGGTAGATGGTCCTATTAGAATCCACAGAAGGGTGTGGCGCTCTATTCTCTCTGCCTACCCCTAAGGAGAAACGGCGTGATGTTAAATAAGTAAGTATCTAACTTTTGCTCGTGTTTGCTATATTTTTATTCTAAAATAAAAATTGGATAATATAAAATAAAACCTTTAATTACCTACTGCCCAACTTAATTTACATTTTAAATTAAACTAGCAGAAATTTTTTTTTTTGTATAAAAATAATTTAAGAACAGTCAAAATACGATTTTTAATAAATACATTTAATTATTATTTAAAATATCACAGACCGTCTGTTCTGAATAACTACAACTTCACAATAAGAATGTGTTCTCCTTAATATTTCATTAATGTATTATAAGATTTATATTAAAAAAACTTAACCTAAACTGAGAGCTAAAACTAAACCTAAATTTTTTTTTAATCGGTTAAACATACCACGGTCTACCATTTTTCGCTACATAATAACGTATATAACTACATGATTATGATACAAAAAAAAATGAAAAATCACAATAAAACTGCAGTGATCCAATATCACTCGAAAACAACCATAAAAAAGTTATTTTGTTATCTCCCAGAGGTATCTACTACTATAAATGACAATTCATAAACAAAATATCTGAGTATGTACATATAACATTCCTAACCCTGCGGACACTTCAGAACAATTTGACTGGGTTATATTGCTTAGTTTGAACACTTAGTCGGGGTTTAGCTGAATTGAAGGGTTTAGTTTAGTACAGCCGTCGCCGAGTCTCGAATATTATATATTAGACTAGGTACATTTTTTGTCAAACATAAACACATTTATAAATACGCACGTGCTTGAGGTCTAGTGACCTAGTGGTCGGTGGTTCGAGCCTCTTTTCAGGAGGCCATCAAGTTAGTCCTATTTTGTTCAGTTTGAAATTAATACGAATATTATACTTTTAAAATCAGCAATGTTATCTTTGTGGTTAAGATTCATATTTTTATTTATTATCTTTGTTATATGTTTCAAGACTAATGGTCCCTTCTTCAGGATACAATGTATACATAATTCAAAAATACATAATTATACAGACTAGATTAGGAACTAATTTGGAAACAAATTGAAAAAGAAACTATTTGCAAAAAGTATTTGGTTATTTATAATATTTGATTTACTTTAAACACTTTTTCTTATTTATAAAATTTCTAATTTATCTAACACATGCTTTTTGTATGTAAAATTTCTAAAGCATTATTATTGTTAAAATAATAAAATGTTGATAAGTCAATAAATAGTGGTATAAACAAAATCTTTCTTCTTATTATTTATACATTGACCTCCGTGAGTCAAAGTATTGATTCTTTTGCGAAAATTTTTAAATCGTCCAATGCACAGTTCTTTAAGAATTAACTGACGACTAGATTAGACTAGATCCATTAACAAAATTATTCTATACTTTTCATTAAAAAAATATAGCCAAAACCATGCGACATTAATATATTTGTCAAAACAAGGCGATTTAGCGTTTACAAAAATCAGATATGCATGTTAATCTCTCGATATAAACAACTTTATTTAAATCTTTGAATGCTATGTGCGTACACATAGACATACTGCCTGGTTCTCGGTGATGTTCGCACGCCGTGGACATGCACTATTACGATCGTCTGCTGTGCTTAAAAGATTACTAAAAAAGTATTGATTTCGTTAATTCCGGAACCAAATGTAAGCTCTCTGGTAACTATTACAAATGACTAACATTTAAATTATAACTTAAAAAATCAATAATGCCAATTAATAAATAACCTTTGAACATCGATGGCTACTAAATATAACCCTTTTTGATAAATAGGATATGGGAATTGATTACCAGTTGGAAATTAATTGAATTTGCGAAAAACGCAGGTGCTTCTGAAGCCTTCCATTTGTTAGCTAAAGTTCAACAATTTAATCGATTTCAGTATTATTAGGAAATGCATTTCCGCTATAACACATCGCATTTCCTAGTAAAGTTTGCATTCGTTGTATATATCAACTACCTGATTGGATATCTGATTTGTGGAGAACGAAATCAGAACTTTAATTAAAATTGTCGCTTGGATTTATAACAAATGGGTCAGTCACTACAAATGTGCAGAAATTATTTCAACAAATCAAAAACTATTAAATTATTAAATCAAATTAGACGAACCAATTAGAAAGATATACAGAAAATATCCATCCATCGAAAAAATTTTACAAATTTTTATATAATATTTTTTACTGGTGTATTTAAAAATAAATGCCCATTTGAGGTATCTATTTTTTTTTAAATATAGATGCGTATACAGACTACACGTTATATAAATATTCTTAACACTTGTGCTATTAAAAAATGATTTTCTTGATAGTCTCCTTGAGGCTCAAACCCCCGGCCACTATACGTGAGTATCATAACCACTAGACCACAAGCACTCAACAAAAAAACTAAAAAATTTAAGTAATATATACGCTAGTTAATGGAAATAATAGATGGATAAAATCATTCAAATCAATGTTCTATGAACAAAAATATTTCGAACTTATATTTATTATGATATAAATACCTTCTTCTTCTTCTTCTTTTAAATAGGCAATCCACCCTTCAAGAATGATGTGTGCCATTAATCAAGTTAACAACTTTATTTTATATAAAAAAGTACAATAATATTATAGAATAGGAAATACTATATTACAGGTCAATACCATTGTCGTTCAAAAAACTCGCTATTATATAGATTAAACGTGGCGAGTTAAGAGAAAGAAGATGACACAAGTTAAACGGGAGTTAAAAATTATCATTGATGAGATTAATGTAAAAAAAACTGTTATTCGCAATGGACAAGTAAAAAATATTTGGTCAAGGGTCTCCTCCTCGCCACTACACTCACACATTGAGGAATCTATTAAGTTCAATCTAAATAGCTATCCGGTAATTCCCAATTCTCATTCTATAGGTATTTGATATTGTTCTCTTTGAGACTTTCCTTTTGGAGAACCAGGTGCAGGGAGTAGATCTTTGAATTATTTTAAGTATTTTATGATTATTTGAAACCATCCATTGTGCAGTCCAGATAGAATTCGTTCGTTTTTTTACCATATTAAGTCTGTCATACGTTGGGATATGGAATTGATGAGGGAAAGCTCCGGAAAGAGTGGCCTCCTTGGCCAGTTTATAGTATATAACAGTCTTAACGACGTTCCGGAGTACGCAGATGTCCAAGGCTTCTTTAATTGCTCGACATTCTGCTGAGAAAACCGATGAAATAATATACCTTGAACGAACTAATGTTCAGTGCTCCCCACCTTCCCGTCCCTTCCCACGCCGCTAGCTAGCGGTCAGTCGATCGACGACCTTGAATCGGAACAGTTACATACTGTTATCAACCTCGAAGACATACATTGACCTCCGTGAGTCAATGTATCAATCCTTTTGCGAAATAGTCATATAATTCTATACAGTCTACTGAATCCAGACGTGATCCAAAAACAGGAAAAGCGAAATTCGTCTCTTTTTCCTGTTACTGTATTTCTGGCACCTGAGATTGTACCAATAATGTTACTACAAGTCTCTGTCAAACCTATTATTGACTGCAATATGGCTGTTGTTTTCATTATCCGCGCATTTAAAATGTTCGATCATGTATTTTGTATTTATTATATGAATTTTCAAACAAAATATTATCATTGCAAACCATCACTCATTCAAACGATGTATGTTTCCAATGGGGTACACTTTGAGTCATAGTAAAAATATAAATAGATTTTTGAAGTGAAACCACTATACTCATGGTAAATTCAAACGTGCAAAGGTCACCGTTACGCCGATTTGAAACGCATTTTGGGTTATCAAAAATATATCTTTAAATGTTCTACAGAAATACTGTTTTCATTTATAAAACTCACGCCGGTTATCATTATAAAGCCGGCCATACACGCAATGGTATACCTGACAGGTGTACCTGTTTAGATTGCCTTTTGCATAAACCGAAGCGTGTACGAGACAAAACTGGCCGGTATCCCTACCTATACAGGCGACCTGACAACAATTGAGAATTCACATTTTCTACCTGTGGGTAAGTGTTAACTTTAGGCAAACCTGAACGTGTGTGTTAGTGGGCGTAGGCGTTAGTTGTTCCGCCCACCGCGAAGGGAAAGGTCGCGTTGCGTAGTTCGAAAAAATGGCGTCTCGCAAGCGCAGCGTAATTGTCAATAATTTTATTAAATAGTATGAATCTGAGCCATCCATTCTAAAATAAATACAGCAATCTTGAAGTTCTGCATTTAATTTCTTTGTCAAATTGACGCGACTGTATTGGCTTCCTTTTAACCACCATTCTTTACACCACTTTTGTCACGGTTTTCTTTCTTTCTTTCGTAGTATGAACAGAAGATCCATATTTTTATTTGAAGAAGAAAATGGTATTTTTCGAAACCGGTAGATGTATTTAAACTCATTTTAGTGGTTAATAAAACAAAGATAATAAATAAAAATATGAATCTTAACCACAAAGATAATATTGCTGATTTTAAACGTATGAACAGAAGATCGACTAGCGCTACCGTATCATCACAGTTGCACTGTACCGATGCCATGGTTGACTGAGAGATTGTCACAGGTTTACCGCTACGTGTATGGCCAAAGTTTTGAGCTTCGGTATACTTGTCATGTTTACCTGTCAGGTATACCGTTGCGTGTATGGCCGGCATAACGATGTGAAATATTACGTGCGAAACAGACCACACCGGTCGCAATGTTGTCTCTTTCGCACACAACAGTTACAGGCCTGCACAATTTATTGCGCTCACGATAAGCAAAATTGCATTTGCAGTCGTAATCGTTTCTTTTCATTTAATTAATACATATTGTTCAAAATAATTTATATTAAACGTACATATAACTGTTGAACTCATACTTCAACTGGATTGGGTAAAGGACTCACTACCATTTTCTTGTGTTTTTCACATCGTTTTAACATTTTCCCTCTATATTCATCATATATTTACTAAAAAAATATTATAATATCAAATGCAGAAAGATTAGGTGCACAAGGCGAGAGAAATCGTGCGAATGAATCAGCCAACAAGGTAAAAGAAACAAAAAAATTGTAATACAAATTAAATATATTAATTAGAAAGATATATATAATATATTGTTATTGTATGAAAATTATATAACCAAAGAGTTAGGAAAAGGATACTAGATAGATTCAATTTATACTGATCTCTCTAAAGCATTTGACAAGGTTTCACATTATATCTTAATAGTTAAACTCCAGAGGTTGGGTATTCATGGAAATTTATTGCAGTAGTTTAGTAGCTATCTTTTCAACAGAAGACTTTCGGTAAAGATTAACTCCTCATTATCTGAGGAATTAATTGCTTTGAGTAGTGTTCTACAGGGTTCCTATCTTGGACCTATATTTTTTATTCACTTTATTTATGACATTGCCGATGTTCTTAACAATGTATAAATTTTAATTTTTGCTGACGACTTGAAGATATTCAGATCAGTAAATAGTGTGTCTGATTGCATGATGATAATATAAAATAATTTTAATTCCTTATTTAAATGGTGTTCCAATAATTACCTACATCTTAATATCTCCAAGTGCCAATCTATTAGTTATATTAAAAAAATATATCTTATAAAATTTTCGTACTCTATCAGCAATATTGACTTGGTATCTATTAGGGATATCAATGATCTGGGTGTAATATTTGTCAGTAAATTATCATTCATTCCCCACATTGATTCGATAACTAATAAAGGTCTCAACATTTTTGGATTTGTTTTGCGAACTGCAAAAAACTTTTCAGACCTACGCACATATAAAGTCTTATACACTTCTCTGGTCAGACCTCAGGTAGAATATAATTCAGTCATATGGTCTCCACACTTCTTTGTACACTCGACGGCGGTTGAAAAAATACAGAAAAAGTTTCTAAAGTTTATTAAATTTAAATTAAATATACGCTCGGAGGATATCAATTATGATTATCTTCTTAGCCGTCTGAAATTGTTAAACTTATCAGTGAGACGTACGATGACCAACCTTATATTTCTATACAGGATCATCAATGGTATGATTGACTGCCCCCAGATTTAATTTAATTCAAATTATTTTTCTTTGTTCACATTCTGTTGTAATTTTCTGTTATTTAAAAAATTCTGTTAATGCCTGAATAGGGCGTGTATAATAATAAATAAATATAAAATAAATTAATCAAAAAAATATTTTTGTTTCTACCAGGATTCGTACCTGGATAGCTTCCTATCCGGGAAATTGCATTAACCAACGATGCTAAACCAACATAGTAAATTGACGACAATTTTTAGAAATTTTTCAACTGAAAAATTGCAACTTCACAATAAGATTGTGTTCTTTTTAAAAAAAAAATTATGCGGCTCGATGTATTATAGAAAATGTAGAAACAGTTCTCATGATTGCCATTTACGTAGCACCTAACCAAAACATTACAAAAACAACCAGATTTACCTATAAAGCTGTGCATGGGCAATATTTGCAAGATATTTAGATAGAAATCATTATTGAATATTATGTTATCACGTGTAATGCTATTAACTCGCCAATATCGCGGATACATCGGCTCGATAACAAGTTGAATTTCGTTGACATTTTTTGTTGCAGGAGCATACCTGAACTGAAGAAATATTAGTACGTAAATTACACTTAGTTTTTTTTTTGTTATATTTAAACCTACACATTTAAACTATTATATTAAAATGTTAATTAAAAATGTGCTATTATATTAAAAATTGCATTCCTATGCAAAGCCTACAAGGGCGTTGATGAAACTAAAATAAATAATAAATAATAATACGCTTTGTACAATATATTCTGTGGCTTAAAAATTTCTCTTCAATAGCGCTTAAGTATACACCCGATTTTTTCATGTTTTTTCTTCGATATGTTAAAATATATATTTAATCATACATTTATTATATTATAATTATAATAATCCTCACAAAAAATACGTCCACATTTCATTCAATTCTAATATAATTCCAGGATCACGGTTGGCTTAAATTGGTATTTATATTTTACATATTACTTCCTGGATACAACATGAAACAGTGGGGCCGGGGGGGGATCTGATTCAGGCCCAGCGGAGTCGCCAATGTCGTTCGTGCGCCTAAATGCCTGGGGAAAACATTATAAAATTTAAATGAGAACTTTTCCAAGGCAATTTAGTAGTTTGATTTTATTGAAACAATTATTAGTTTCGTTATAACTAGCGTGAAATGATGATTTGCTTAAATGAGATATCGGGTATAACAGAGTGTATTGAGTGAAGATTAAATGTTTGCGTGTCATTTGGAACTTAGCGCGGTGCGGGTAAGTACTAAGCACGTAAATGTTAAAGCTTCCGAACTACTCACTACATATACATAAACAATTTGACATTTCAAATAGGAAATAGTGATTTAAAGGTCACGTTATGTTGTTTCCTCATTATTTATTTGAGCCAGTAAAATGGTTGGGATGCGCGAGACACACTACGTACATGTCGTGATTTTTCCGAAACTAAATTAAATATATGCGTGCACGGTATTGCAAATAAATATTTACTAACATTATTTGAAAATGTCCAAGAATACACAATTACTGGATTGTTACCTACAAACGCACTGTTATTAACCCTTCCCAAACCGATTCATAATTGAACTTGTAATATTTCGGTAAATACATGCAACATAAAATTAATATTTTTAATAATCTTAAAGAAAATATTAGCGCTTAGGAATGACTAGTGAAAAACCAATTATGTAAAGGGAACCGTACAAAAACAATTATTTTTTCCATTCAAACTGTTATAAAATTAATACGTTGGTATAAATACCATTTGTGATATGAAAGACAGAGATCACACACTATTTTCACAGTGAAAAGAACAACAAATATACAAATATAATTGTCTCTTTCATACTAATTAAATGAAGTGAGATAAGTAGGAAGGACACATTGTATAGGACTTAATAAATACTTTGAATTATGTTAATGATTATTTTTTCAAAATCGAATGCTCAATATTTAGAGTAAATTAATGCCATTTAAGCTAATAAAATCATTTTTTCTATCTGTTATTTACGGTAACACGAGTTGACAGCATGGCTGCGTTCGGGTATTTTATATCATGGTATGTTAAAAGTTAAACAAATATCAGATATCTCATAGAGATAAAGCAATTTTTTATATTTAATGGAAAATATATGGAAGTATGGGGTTGTTTACGCGCCTTATTACTTCTGTTGGCACCTTTGGGTTTTCTGGATGATAATAATGTGCATGTGTGTACGTGATTGTTGCCGCCTTTTGTCGGAATCGGAGAAGATGGAACGAAGGCGTGATTCTCATTACCTCCGGTGCTTCGACCAGTATAGCAGTCCTAAAACCGCCAGTGCACGTTTCAGCCAGCCGAAATCTAACGACGGCAAAGATAACAGGTTAGTGCAGTTCATGTATTATACGTGTACCTATTATTAAACGCAAATCTAAGAACCAGCGATCGAAGGCATTTACATAAACAGGGGTAATTACAGGACTTACGAAAAATAGCTTTATCTCTATGAGATATCTGATATTTACTTAAATATTTATTGGTTTGATCAAATATTATAATTTGGCTTACATTAATTGCAGAGCCGTTTCACAGAACAAAAATTAAAACGTGTAATTAAACAGTTTATTTTATTATTAAGGAGAACACATTCTGATTGTGGAGTTGTAATTATTCAGAACATAGTTTATTTTATATGATTTTTAATAAAGAATTTTCAATCATTTATTATAGGGTACGTTTTAACAGTCCATTATAATAAATACTTTAAATTACAATAATAAAAAAGAACATTTAACAAATATGTCTTTAAAATGGATGAATATAAATAAAACAATGTTATAATTCAACTTGAGTTTATTTGCACTAGTTACTGGTGGATGGTGGAGGGGTGGTTGTAACGGAAATACTGTCAGTACCTAATTACTTGTATATTTACCACCCAAACCTTGTCCTCTATATTTGTGTGTATTTAGTTTAATACTTCACCTGTCGATGAGAGTTACTGTTTCTTTCGAAACTCGAGTAGTGAAAATAAACTCAATTAAAGTTATAACATTATTTTATTTGTGGCCATAATTACACTTCGATAGCTAGTCCTGGGTTTTCTATCAGTAATGTTATATACCCTCATTCAATCCACGTAAATTTAAATACACCAACCTTTGTGAAACTGGGCTAGAAGACGCCGATGATCGATCTCCTTGCAATCTTGTAGCTTCTAAACTCTACTGGCCAGCCTACGAAACTTTATCACAATCAAAAACCAAAAAATAATAGACAATATGTTTTTATATCACCGCCGTAAAATATGTCCGTCCGAACCGAAAAATGTATCTCAACAGAAGCAGTTTCGCTTTTATTTGCTATTTTAAATTTACACAAATAGAATGCACATATTTAAAATTTATACCAGGCCTACCTATCGAAGTATAAAAGCACGTAAACATATATCCATACATTTTGATGATGAATCTCTACAATTTTAACGCCAATTCTACCAATAATATAAATATATATTTGTTCAATAAAAAATACCTTACCTAACCTAAGTTAGCCTAATTATTTTATTGCCCAAATAATTCGTGCTAAAGAACAAATTTTTTATTTTAATGTACGTATTAATAGTTCCCTTTATTGTAATATTAGTATGTGGCGATAAAATAAGCTGATAAATTTAAAATAGGTACATTAATTTTTTTCACATTCATTCGCAAGTCGTAATAATTTTCTATTTCAAGTATGGTTACTTGATGTCTTTAATGACAGTACAAATAAATACATTTAAAATATATTAAAAATATATAGCAATGTTAAGCAATAAAATTAAATTTTTCATAAATTCATAGATAAAATTACTTTATTGTAAAAATATTTTTTATAATAATGATAGCATATATTTCAATATAATACAATTGATTCATTGTAAATTTATAAACGTATTTCAATAAAATTTACAAGTGATGAAGACAAGAAATATAAAAGCAATAGTAAAAGAACCTGCATTGGTACGCATAAGACATTCTAGAAAAAATTGAAAAGCTCCTTTTAATATTTTCATGAAAGCGAATTTAAAAATATGAGTTATCTAAGCAAACTCTATATATAAAATATCAATTCGACCAGTGGTCGCTTATGGATCTAAGCGTTGTACCTAATCCAAATTAAAGAAAATAATTTAGCAGTTTTTGAACGCAAAATACTAAGAATACGCCAGAAAATAGAAATAACTGAATAAAAATGAACCATGATGACCAAATGGATACCACAGTAGAAACTGTGAGCTGACTATGTAGAAGAGGGCTGAAGCAATATGGGAAGCTCTGGGAACTGAAGAAGAATGGCAAGAGATAGGAGTCGGTGGAGAACAGTTGTATAGAAGGCCAAATCCCACCCTGGGATGCAGTGCCGTGGAAGGAGAAAGAATTTTAAAATGTTATATCCTCAGTCTACCAATTCGTAGATTTTTTTATATCTTGCATGTAAGTATATTTTTACTATAAATATGGATACCTAGGAATCAAGAGTAGTTTATTATAAAAATGTAAGACAGGCGTAATAAACATTTTTCATTCATGAGACACCGCTTTATATGGGTTTTTTTCACATTCTGGGAGAAGGATAAAGATATTAAAAATAGATATAAAAAAAAATTTAAGTTGTTTAATATTAAAAACTTGCCTTTTATTAAAATCCATATTTGAATTAACATTTTTGAATATAAAATATAGTACAAAAAATATATTTTTAAGAATATTGTATTATATCATTACCGTACGAACATTATGTTTTAACGTATTAAATAATTTTTCAATAACAATATTTCTTTAGTACCAGGCAACAATACTGCGCTCCCTAAAGCGTCGGAAATATTTGTACTATACGTATTATATATATAGTAGGTACCTACGGGTCAACTCAATTATTCATCCTTGAAATGGTGTGTCAGCCAAGAAATATCGGTAAATACATAATAATGTACTCGTGTATTGAATTTTCGGTCGGAACATTGAATAAGATATTAAGATATAATATTCTATGTGTATTTATTATCTCTCATTATTGTATATCTTTTATTATTAGAAAAATATTTTTACTTGTGAAAAATAATATATTAACATCTAAGCAAATATTAAATGTATTCATTATACAACATAATTTCACGATTTAAAAAAACATCCATACAGTAGTATAATTACCTTCAGTTTTAAAAATACGTTATTTAAAAAATTGAGTAAACGGGGTACTTTAATTTTTTTTTTAAAACATTCATACCCATATTCCCCTTCTCCGTGACATGCGAGATGTAATTAATTATCCCCGCTGTCTCACTGCTCCTATACCTCCCTGAATCGTTCATCAACCCGCGGCAACGTCTCAATGTGTCGGTGGTCGGCGGTTGGTGGTCGAGCCGCCGCCATCGCGGAACCCGTAATACATATTTCGAGAACTCGCGACACGAGACAATGATCGTTGTATCAAAAGCGCATGACGTCAAATTATTCCACCACCGCAATAACCAGAACAAGTATTGACACAAAGGCTACACACTCTAGATGTTAGCTTTGGTTTAAGGAATCTTATTTAATAATAAATATTATTTAAAAAAATATATTAACTATATCTGACAAAACAACTTCTGAAAGTCGTTAAATATTAAAACAATTATGTTTTATATTCATTATTAAAATAAATCAGTTTTAAGCAAAACTGTAGTTATTTATTAATTACGTCAAACGTGTTTCTTTTGGTAATTTATTTAAAATATTTGTAATACAAATTAAATTAATCAATGAGAAAGATATGCATACAAAATCCACGTATCTGTGAATCTTTCCAATTGATTAATTTAATTTTTATTCAAAATATCACAGAACTGTGTTCTAAAATTGCAACTTCCAAATCAAATGTGTTTTCATTCAAATGTGTGTTATTTAATATAATGTAATGTAACATAAAATAACTAAAATATACCAAAAATTATTTTATTTTGTTTTCATTTCTAATTATCTAATTATTTAAGTAATACATAATTCTTAAATAACGCAATAGTATAGGTACACCATTTTTTCTTTGCAAAACCACGAATGCAGCTTGACATCAATCCAACAAACATTCCGCTCGCACGCTAAAGCGGTATCGTTCTTGGAAGCCGTCATTAAAAAAAGCCGGCAATTAGACAAATTACAGCGATTATTTACACGAGACTAAATGTGACTAGTTTAAAAATATATATAAATATAGTATGAATAGCAAACAATAGTAATATACAACACAATATGAATATATGTATACGATATAGTATATATTGATAAATATAATATTCATATTATATGAAATGATATATTTTTCGAATAAAAATATCGCGTGACTCTTTGATTTTTTATATATTTTTGCTACGTTGTCAATTCATAAAAAATATTTATATGGTACATAATCAAATTTATGTGGAATTTAGGATTGGTACATTTATTTTTTTCACCCTAATTTATATTAATTGATTTGAATATGTTAAATTATATATATCCAATGTATACTTATAATTATATTCACTCTAATTACATCATTAAGGAGAACACATTCTTATTGTGAAGTTGTAATTATTCAGAACACAGGTCTGTGATGTTTTAAATACTAATTTAATGTATTAATTATAAATATATACATATAAAATCAATTTGGTCGAAAAATATTGTTTTTGCGCTACCGGGATTCGAACCTGGATCTCTATTTCCAATCCGGGGAAGCACACTACTAATTGTGTTATAACGCCAGTATTTTTCATGACAAATTTTCGAACCTATATGTTACACTTTTTCAAATTAATACATCTGTCGTTCCATTATTTGAAAGCCGTCTACATTGTTTTTACGGAATCTCAAATATCTTTGAGTAAACCGACTGCAGACGCCAGAATTATCAATTCATTTTTTATTAAATTTTGGACACATTGATACAACTTATATTATTAAGAAGAACACATTCTCATTGTGAAGTTGTAATTATTCAGAACATAGGTCTGTGATGTTTTAAATACTAATTTAATGTATTAATTATAAACCGGGATCCCGGTAGCGCAAAAACAATATTTTTCGACAAAATTGATTTTATATGTATATATTTATAATTAATACATTAAATTAGTATTTATAATTACATCGCTTGTACTCCGATTTGTGATTAAAATAAAATCTAATTATAAGCGCAATTCATTTATAATGTGTCAACATAATCGCACACGAATAAAAGCTTTGTGGCTTTCGTTTTGCCGGCAAATTTGAAAGAAATATACTTCAATACGTTGGAGCGACGTGCCAATTCCTTTAAAATGCGAAATAAGTGGATATTGAAATTTTGTGACAGACTTTCTTTTTGTAAGCAAATCTGAAAGGAATTTACTTTATTGAGTTAGTACGTAGTGTCAATTTCATTAAAATTGCGACTTAGGTGTCAATGTGACCTTTGGTTCTGAAGGTACATTTTTCAAAGAGAAAACGAACGGTCTCTTTGAAAAAATTTCAAAAATGTAATTTATTTTAAAATTTGATGACGAGTTGATATTCAAGAATTGATTTTCAAGAAAGGGCCAATTTTTATGATTCTGCGGATTACGAATAATTTTACAACACCTATCAGGTTATTCGTTGAAATTTCAGCTGCAAACACGAATCCTCGACTGCACAAATTTGTTACACCTTACAAAATGCATAGACCTTGCGATATCCAGATCCAATACCTTGCATTTAAGACGGAAATGTAAAAATAAGTTCTCAAAACCTTTCATCGTGAAGTCCATGTCAAATTTTGACAGATATCGACTTCTCCGCGGTATTTAAACAGAATTTACACACGCAATAGTGAACACCAACAATTTTATACCACGCAGCCCTTACTCGCTGTTGAAATACTATACACACATCAACATCGAAACTGAACATCAATGAAAGCAGTGAAATAAATATACAAGTATATTTACAAAAGATTCGATTGTGTTCAAATTTCCATTTCAATAGAAAATCAACCTTGGTTACGATAGAATAAGGTCAGGATTTTCATTAATTCCCAATATATAATACTCCCGAGGCCATGTGGATTTTTGATACAAAAATGCACAATCATTATTACCATGCTATTTTTAGACTTCTTGCGCATGACCACATGTTGGATTTCGAGGCAGGAAATGAAGAAAAGAAGAAGAAGATTTATCAGCAGCAAGGACAAGTCAGAACTCGAATCATAGCTTGCGCTCAGCACAGCATATAATGAAGCACGTCAATTCGTGTTCACCGACATGTCATATCATATTGTTTACGACAACGGCTTTTGAAAGCCACGTAACATTGCCACCTGGCTAAAAGATAGTCTCCTGGATGTACAGTCAATATGAAGTATGAAGAAGGACTTCTACTACAGACTTGTTCTACCTTATGTACGTGATGCATTTTCAGAACATATACAGAAAAAATCTATTTATAATAAAAATATTTAGTTGCTACTGTGATTTTTATTCGTATTGTGAAGTTGTAATTAACTTCACAACAAGAATATGATCTCCTTAATAATATATAAGTTTATCAATGTGTCCACAATTTAATAAAATATAATTATTAATTCTGTCGTCTCCTATCGGATTATTCAAAGGTATTTGAGATTCCGTAAAAACAAAGAAGATGGCTTTCAAATAATGGAACGATAGATGTATCAATTTGAAAAGTGTAACATGTAGGTTCGAAAATTTGTCGTCAATGCATTGTGTTTCCGTAGCATAATCGAATAACAAAATTTCCCCGGATAGGAAGAGATTTATCCCGGTAGTGACAACAATATTTTTCGATAAAATTGATTTTATATATATATCTTTCTAATTAATACATTTAATTTGTATTTAAAATTATTTTTTTCGATATATACATTATTTCTGTATATTTTTATAGTTAATTAATTTAATTTGTATTAATAATAACATAGTTTGTTAGTTAAAAATAACTACGAACATTCATTAAATAGTTATTTAGCATCTTCTGTGCAGATTTTTTTCCAAATTTAAAATTACATTACTGCATCCATCAATAAAATAGCTATTTGATGATGATTAAGAAAATTCTAGCCGGCCTTGCAAACATTGAAATTTTTCAGCTAATGGTTCATCCGAACAAATTAATTGACTTCATTTAATTAAATTACTCAAATAAATAATCATCAGAACGTGTTTTACCGACAAAGTTCGCGTGAGAAATGATTCAACCACTATTTTCAACTTTGTAATTTCACATCGCGTCAGGGGTGGAAGAAAATTCCTTAGATCGAAAATGTCTCGCAAAATCTCTTGTGCAAACTTGAATAAAGTTATGTTTTCACGCTCGGGCGTGCCCCACTGTGCGGGCCCGGGGGCGAGGGAAGTTTTTTGCGCTCTTTCACCCAAACAATATCAGCTCTGGTGGAGGCTGTCGTATTATTCGCTTCGTTCTCACTCAACACAAACAACTCAAACAATGGATACTTAATCAGCTTAGGTCTCTAATTTCTTTTGTCACATCTTTGAAACGTCATAATCTTTTAAACCCTGGAATGAATATGTTGGGCTTTCACAACCCGCAATTGTACAATTGTGTTTTTAATCAACATATTATACATTTAAAATATTTTTTATTTTTATTTTACCTAGTGTACGATCTATATGATTTATGGATTGCCGATCGCCGTCTCGTGGGCATGTGATCGCGATATATAGAATGGTTCCAATCCATTACCTACCTATTACTCCTCCCACCCTATACCCAGAGCACAACTTTCTTTGCGGTTTTGGACCAGTTGAGTTGAGTGAGTTAATGTTTACCATCAAAGTGCGTTAGACTGCCTCCAAGTGAGAACGAATATTTGGCTTGTAAATTATCGTCTTTCTATGTGGGCCTGATAGTGTAACTGTTCATCTTGATGTTATGCTCATGTATCATACTTCGCGCCATCAAAAAAATGTGAGAACGGATGACGGAGATGGAAGAAGAAATCCAGATATATATATAGAAGCAACTCAGGTGGGTCGTGTTTCTTCCCTGTGTCTGGTTGATCCTTGAGCCTCCCTGTTCCCTATTCTTACGCGCACACCTAGGATAATATTATATACATACTTGCTTACATTTAAATTCTCGTTATATGATTATCGAAAGACTCCATTTTTATGTTACTTTTAAAAGTTCCAATCGAATTATTTCTAAATCAGTACCATGGATAAGAGATTGTCAATATACTTGCCAATAGTGAAAAATAATCTATAAGACGTACGATTCCATTAGATTTAACAGAAAAAAATGCTTTTTGACAATAAATACAATGTACATTACTTCCGCTCGATGCACTCCTAGCAATGTGATGATTGATACTCGTGTAAAATTTCACCCCATAGTGTGTTCTTGCACTGATACTGCTTAAAACAATATACGAATTGTTTTATCAATCATCCAATGATACTATATGTATATAAATAAATATCTGAAAACAACTGAAGGGAGCTTCTTAACAAACCGGCATTGATATTAATTTGGCCGTAGGTACATACTTGCATATCCTCTTTATTCATAAGGATCATTATCGCATCAGCAAGCATACTTATCTGCAAAGCTGGTCCAATTTACAGTTTTTATTGATATTTCTTGCTTGGGACTTATATATGTTTGATACGTAAATATTAATTATTGAACAAAAATAATGCACTGTGCCTTCCCCTCCCCCCCCTCTCTTCCTTTCCAATCACTACCCGGCCACGCCGCTAATGAGTCGATTGGCGATCTTGAACCAGTGCAGTTATACTATAGTGATTAAAATATACAATCCACATTTTGGAGATGTCTGCAGGATCCGATATATGGTGAGTACCAAACACCTTCCTATCCTGAATTCTTCCATCATCTACGCTTTATACGCAATACTGCTACTTATTGATAATATTAATAATGTTTTTTCCATGTTACTTGTGCGAAACCCATTTAAATAAGAATTACGTATATCACTCAGAATTACTATTTGATAGTAATTCGTATATATCATGAAATTCCGCGTACGTCAAACTTGAAACTCTCTTAAGTTTTTAAAGACATCGTTGTGTCGTGCATCCTACAATTGAGACTACCCCTGAAACAACACTGTTTATTGTTTTGGTCAAATCTTATTTATAAATGCATATACGATATATATCTTCTTGGGTATATAATGGTATATTAAACAACCAAATAAAATAAATAAAAATACTATTACACACAATTTATAAGTGATCTTATCAGTAACAATACTGCATATCATCGAAGATGCTCGACGCTCTATCTATTCATTTATAATGAATATGTTGCGGGGGGGTCTCAGTTAACGAATTTGTATTATCTCTGCGATCTCCGGTTGCAAGTGTGCAGGCGGTTATTTGCGTAATAAAATAAATATTTTGTTTCATCAGCCATCTAACTGAAATATTATTTAAACACATTCCAAACTCGGCCGGTGTTTGATAACTTAGCAATACAAAAACATGGCTTTGAACTTTTAATGCACGAGCTGCTGCGCAATTAATATTTCTCGACTGAATTGATAAGATAAGCGATTTTCATATGAAAATCTTATTAAAAATATTGTATGAAATAGATTCAAATACATTATTCAAGCATACGTATGTATATTATATTACGTTAACCTACACCAGGGGTCGGCAAACCGCGGCTCGCGCGCCACATGCGGCTCTTTTCATAAACATTTACGATTCTTCAACTCATATTTTCATATAAAATCATATTTGATACGTGGAATAGTTTTCCTGCAACATATGACACAATAAAAGAACTAGCATTTTCCATTCTCACAATCTTCAGCTCTGCCTATTTATGCGAACAAACATTCTTTTCCATGAATCAAATTTAAATAAAGTCAAGAAACAAATTAACTGATGATAATTTACAATCATGCCTAAAATTAAACATCTAGGTACTGGCCACACATATCAAAGCTTTTAAAAGCAGTGCAAGATCACCGTTCTAATTAATAAACTTTGCAAAGCTCACAAATTGATTTATTTTTAATCTCCATATTTATCCAATTTTTGGAAGTTGAATATATATATTAGGAGAACGCATTCTTATTGTGAAGTTGTAATTATTCAGAACATAGGTCTGTGATATTTTAAATATTAATTAAATATATTAATTAGAAAGATATACATATAAAATCAATTTTATCTAAAAATATTGTTGTTGCGCCACCAGGATTACTTTCAAATAATGGAACGATTAAATGTATTAATATCAAAAAGGTAACATATAGGTTCAAAAATTGTCGGTAAAAATATTGTCGCTGTAGCATAGTTGGATAATGCACTGAAAGAGATCCAGGTTTGAATCCCGGTGGCGCAACAACAATATTTATCGATAAAATTAATTTTATATGTATATCTTTCTAATTAATATATTTAATTCATATTTAGAATATATAATATTTATATATATAAATTTGATAGATATTGAAGATTGATTAATGGGTGAAATGATGAACGTTACATTGCATAAACTGATCACTTACGCCAGTCGAAGACAAGTCGTAATCCCTGTAATTACCCGTACTTTCATATCTTTCCATTTAATATATATTTATAAAGAAGATTGTCTGTTAGTTTGTTTGATTGTTTTTATACAAATCGACAGATGTATTCCGAGCTTGATGAAATTTTGCACACTTGACCTTCAAAACAATAGAGAATCTATATGAGATTTCGAAAAATCACCCCCATTCCCCTTTCTCTCCCCTTAAAGCAGAATTATGGTAGATCTCAATGAAATTTCGCACACTTGATGTTCAAAATAAGAGTAAAATTACTCTCTAGATCTGATTTCGAAAAAAAATAATACGCCCATCCCCCTAAATGAAACCTCTTCACTCTGCGTAAAGCCAGAGCAACGTCGGGTACTTCAGTATAATATAATAAAAAAATAGCTTCGTCTCTACGAGATATCTATAATTTATTTAATAACAATGCCTACGTAGGTAAAAATCCAGTAATTGTGTGTTCTTGAAGATACTCAAATATTATTAATGTTTTAAAGTATTATTTAGGTTTACTTATTTTATAAGTAGAACACTGAACTACTAAAGCTTATAACTTTCATATATTATATTATTTTAAGTAACTACCTAAATAACTTTAAATACCTATTGTAAATTTAAGTTTTAAATTAAAATCTTGATTTTACCTCGTTAAATTATTTATCGTTATTTCGATTCGGCTCTATCAAAATTTTGAGATTCTGTTTACTTAATATTTGGTTCATCTCACAAGAAAGTCTGCAAGCCCCTGCTAGAGATGCTATCTTATTCAAACGTTGATTTATTTCATCTTTAGACGTGGTGCTTGAGAGCAAAGGAGATAAGCAGAGACATGCTTTCCATATAATCAAAAAACCTGTGCAAAATAATAATTTCTGTGAAACAAATACAGATTACATATTTATTTGATGTATTAAGTATGTAGTTTCATGCACAAATAATTCGTAATTTGGATTTTAATGTTTCAATTAACTAGAATCATCTAACGGAAGAATTTTCAAGTGACAAATAAAGCTACACATGTAAAATCTACCTCAAACGCAATATTTTAACTCTCGGGCCGCGTGGTGTTTTGAATACACGTCATTGCTTGAACAGACGTGTTGTAAGATAGCGCAAATATGAAAATGAAGCTGATATGAATGTATGCTTTTCAATATATTTTAAACGTGGTATTATATTTTCTTCTTCTTCTTTTTCTTTAATTTTCCCAGGGTAGGATTTGGCCTCCTCCACAAGAGCTCTCCACCGACTCCTATCCCTGGTCATTCCTAGACCCTCTCATCCTGCTCCAGTCCTCTTTCACACGGTCAGCCCACCTCTTTTTTGACCTGCCTCTAAATATTTTTAGCCCTTCATTTAATACATTGAAAAAAAATCACAAAAATAGTAATAATATCAAATATTTTTTAAGAACGCAAAGGTACACTTTTTAAACTTTGTAAACTATACTTAACTTTGTAAGTGACAAAATACAGCTCACAATATTTTTTTGTACAGTATCGTTATCAGCAGCATAACCTAAATCTATGCCTAGTGTACGCCACTGCATGCATAAGTATAATAAAACTGGTCATTCAAATATATCACTAAAGCACATAAAGCTAATGATTATCAACCAACTTTACAATATTGATAAGTAGGGAGGAATATAATAATGCTTATTTTTAACCAGCTATTAAAGTACTCAGAATCACGATTTAAGTAATATGGATAACTGATTGCATTTGTTTATGTGCACAATATTCACCAATGACATTCTTGTATTTTAATTACGTAATTTACTTAAATAGAAATAAATCCTCGAGACGCATTCCATGGCAATAAAAAAACTTCAAATCCAGTAGTATCGAATCCCTAGACCAGGGGTCGGCAGACTGCAACTCGTAAGCCGCATGCGGCTCTTTTCATGAATATTTTTGACTCTTCAACTCCAGCTCATATTTTCATATATATATATATATATACATATACAATAATATTTGATATATGGAAAAGTTTACTTGCATCATATGATACAATAAAATAAACTAGAATTTGCCATTTTCACGATCTTTGGTTCTATCTATTTATGCAAACAAATATTCTCATCCATGAAACAAATTTAAAAAAAGTTCAGAAGCAAATTAACGGACGATAGTTTACAATCCTGTCTAAAATTGACCAAATAGTTACTTGGCGGACAAAGCATACAGGGTGAACTAGTAAACTTTACAAAGCCCAAAAAGTGTTAAATTATAGGTATAGGTTTTGTTCCGGATTCGTAAAACACATTTTTGGCGCGTTTTGCGAATCGGCCGCGACCCATGTTATTGACACATTTTCTTAATACTCGTATTTAGTGTGAAATGTGACCTTGACGTCAGCAGACGTCAACGTGACCGATATTTGGTGATCGCGACATCGCGATAGCATTCGCGGTGTGGATTTGTCAGCTCCAGTGCACCAGCACTGAATTTGTTGTATTGTGTTTGATCACATATTGTTTGTTAGTTATTTGTGTGCCGCTGGTGAAGTTGTGATATCGCCATCTTCAATTGGAAGCGGATATTGCTCATCCGCGTGTCGTTTGTATGATCTCGGCGGGGACTGCAAGGGTGACGAAGGCATCATACAGAAGGTAAGGCGAGCAGTCTTTCAGAATCCCGGTTCCCCGAAATCACTGGTCTTTCGACTGGAACCTCTATCCCATCACCGACTCTTATCCCTTATATCCAGGTTCGCTTATTTATTTCCTTTACCCCCTTGTGGCGATTCCGATTTACGACAGAAATCGTCGTAATCCAATCCACGGGACGCGCGACCCGGAGATCGCGCAATTCGTTCATTAGATCCTATCGGCGCAGGATTTACGTTATCTTTATAGGTTTTCTTGTTTTATAAGTAGAACACTGAGCTACTGAGGTTTATAACTCCCATATATTATATTCTTCTAAGTACTCTACGACTGTGTTTCGGATTTAAGTTTTAAATTAAAATCTCGTATTTTTGTCATTAAAATTTATGTTGCGGCTCTATGAAAATTTTGAGATTCTAATTAAGTAGGTACTTATTATATGGCTCTTCTCATTAAAAAGTCTGCCGACCCCTGCCCTAGACCAAAATAATTATCTCGCTATTTAAAATACTCAAAAGTAATCTAAAAGAATACTTATTTGATAATATTATATTGAAGCGGTTACATTATGAAATATATAATTGATTTTAATATACATGATCTGTCTTGCTAGATAAGTACGCAAAATATCCGAAAATTCTGAAAAAAAAACAAATGACATGTGTGATTAAACAAATTGAACAATATTATTTTTTATTGATGTGCGTATGAAATAAAATCATTTGAAATACATCTAAAGTTTATTTATTAATGTATTTACGAAGAAAATAATATTGATTATTTAATTATATATTATATTAATAAAAATTAATAATAATTCATGTCTGTGATCTCTTCACCGATTAATGTATCCTTCCAACATTTTTTTTTATCTAAGTAATCAGTAAATTTCTAATATTTGCAAAAATAAAAATTAACAAAGTTGAAATCAAAATGAGGTTATGACAAACAAGCTGCAAACAAATTGGGGTGACTAATAATAATAATATACTTTCACATTTTTCTAGTGCTTTCATTTAGTTTGATAAAATTCAAATGTATTTATTGATAACCTTACGTCATCTCTGATATCTCAATTTTTATTAAAAATTAATCGTAATTTTTAGAAAATAATAGTTTTCAATTTATTGAACAAAACGTCAAATCAGAATGGCTGATAGGGCCTTTGAAATACGATAATATAGGGTGTTCAGCGGAAAAATTTCAAGATTAAATTGTAATTGCTCATGAACTATCAGGGTGAGGTAAGTGAGAAGGGTATTGTTCGACGGGCGTGATTTGCAGGATTGCCAGTCGCAATGAGTCACTGGTCGGAAGCGCATCGCGCGTTAGCGATTGAGCAATATTTAAACTTTTGAACCCAACATATCTAATGTTGGGTTCAAAAGTTCAGACAAGAAGATACAATGGTTAACCAAACTTCTCCGGGACCATCAACGTCAGAAGCGACGTCAGAACATGTGGCTCAAGTTCGACGCGAAATTATGCGCAATCCACGTAAATCGATAAGGAAGATTACAGCCTTCACTGGAATAAAAAAATCAACAGTGCACGTTATTTTTAAAAATATACTACAGTTTCACCCATACAAAGTGCAAATCGTGCAGTTTCTCAACGAAAATTACTATTCTTTACGTGAAACCTTAGCTAGAACGATGCTGGAACGTTCTGGAGCAGCACGAACGCGTGGAAACATATTGTTTTCTGACGAAGCACATTTTCATATCGATGTTAATAAACAGAACATGAGATACTAGTGTCCCGACAACCCAAGGTAATGCCATGAAAAACGTTTGCATTGTCCAAAAACGACAGTGCGGTGTGCAATTTCTGCCCGACGGATAATTGGCCCTTATTTTTTTAACCAGCGGGAGAGTCACTGCTGACGTGTATTGCTGAATACTCAACGAGTTTTTGGTACTGCAACTTCAGCTGTTTCCCGGATTCAACAATAAAACACAATAACCACCACACCAGACACACCAATCACACACAGCTAGAATTTCAATGGAGAAGCTGAGGGGAATATTTCCCAAAAAATTAATCAGTAAATACCTTGGTCACCGGACCTTACACCGTGTGACTTTTTTTTGTAGATATACCTTAAGTCGAGAGTTTACAGCAACAATCCTCGAACAATTCAGGCCCTACAAGAACATATCCGCCGTGAAGTTGCTGCCATTGAACCAACGCTTTACTCTCGCGTGTTAATAAGAGTCCGATTGCAAGAGTGTCTTGAGAGAAATAGACGGTATTTAGACGATATTGTTTATAAAACGTTAAATCAGCATCATTAAACTCCACTTTGTATAAATAAAATATAAGAATAACATTTTTTTTTTATTATTTAATATTAAACTTGAAATCTTTACGCTGGACACCTTTATTTCATATTGAGGTACTAATTTTTGTACAAATGGTTTTAAATGTTTTATTACTTTTGAATATTAAAATAAAAATGACAAATATTTAAGTAATAAAAATATCTCGTTGGTATAACAAATATCAATGTTTCGGTTCCTCAACGCTTGGTAATTTCGACTATTAAGTGTGGCAATTTACAAATGAACAAGGATCATAAAACATTGTACAATATACAAACTACGACTGAGAAAACATTTAAGTTGCCCTTTTGAATTACCGTAATATTTGACTTTATCACAGAATATATTTTGGCACTTTCACATAAAAATGAATGGTTCTGCCCATCCCTCGATTGTTATACAACAATACAATTCGATCTCAAATTTTTAAAATATCTATTTGTGCGTTTTCGTTCAATTACATGCTTCATGTTCAATGAAATAGACGCCAATAATGGACAGACCATTCACAATTTATTGCATTTTGTTACGCATGTGAATAAACCTAATTGCTCTTTGTTGGTACCACTGGTACCACCACGCACAGCGATTACTTTTAAATGTGCATTTTTTTATACAAAAATAATTTATAGTAGTTAGTATTGCCGAACAGAGCTGACTGTGTTATCTAGTTCTATTATAATATTTAAAACTAGTGATCTACCTACCTAGTTATTTAGTTAGTATTTTAAAAATTATTCATAATATATAAGTAGAATTTATAATATGCTGATATTTTATCGATATTTGGGGATTAGTGGTTATGAAAAGTGTTTGTATCTATGTCCGTGCTTATGTCGCATAAAAGGATTTTGAAGGTTATATTTTAAAAATGTAACTAATGTGAGAGTAGTAAATGACCCAATATTATTGACCGATTGTCTCACACACAAAGACAAAATATTATGCATTTCATTCGTAATTTGAACATTTTCAAAATAATAAAAATAAAAATATTAATTATTTCCAGGATAAATAATTGTCAGACCAAAGAACACCTGAAATAATAAATGCGTTACCGCTGCGTTTGAAAAGAACATCTGACGCTGCGTCAGAAAACAGTATTATATGGTTAATAGTTTTATTTTATTTGGAGTATTTTTAATCATTTTGAATCGGCAGTTTATAAAAATATATGATTAGTGTTTATAATAAAATATCAGTAATTATAGTATACTTACATCTTTAGTAAATATCAGCTTTCTCTGTTATGGAGGTATATTGTTTCAATTTAAAAAATGTACGATTTTTATTCTACTGTCATTTAATTGCATAGAATATTCAAAATTAGTAGGTATTTATTTCTTCATATTTAAATAATGTTTATACATATTTACTGTTTATTTTTTTAATGCAGGTACTGTAGAGAATAATGTATATTGTGTGACGAGGTGTCAAATACTATTGAATTGGATAGAATTATTATCGTTCATTTGTGTCATAATTTCTCACAACAGGGAGGATTCACCGATGTAGATTCGTGAATCAAAATTCTTTATATAAAGATTAAATTAATGTCAATAAGTCGAAAGTGATGATATTCGAGAAGGAGGAAAGCCAAACAACGTGCGAAATACTTGTAAGCAATGAATGTTTGGAACAGGTAGATGAGTCGTGTATTTGAGAAGTATGTTTGATAGAAACGGAAAGACTGAGAAAGATATCGAAAGGAGGGTGACTGTGGGAATAAAGTGAACGGCGCTTTCAATACCCGTCTCGACACAGAATTTCTCTAGTGAGACGGGCACAGTCCAAACATATTTTTACATTGTATAATATAGTTACAAATAAAATAAATAAATATATATACATGTATATATAGCTTATAGCTAATGGGAACTTGTCAACCGAGACAATACTAGCGGTTCACAATAGAGTCCTGGTACTGACACTGATGTATTTAAGTGAGGCCTGGAGTTGGCAGAAGGGAAACGAAAGTAGACTGAATGCTGTGGAAATGAGATCACTATGAAACGGATGAGTGAGGAGAGAATGGTAAGAAAGATATATGACGCAAGTGTTGATGGCATCAGAAGTAGAAGACGTCCGCGGTAAGCTTGGCACGACCAGGTAAACAAACTCAAACACCTTGATACATTAACTTTGTAAGATAAAGAAAGGGTCACTCAGGTGGTTTAGTTATATGGAACGGATGAATGAGGTGAGAATGGTAAGAAAGATGTATAACGCAAGTGTTGATGGCATTAGAAATAGAGGACGTCCGCGGAAGACTTGGCACGAGCAGGTAAATCAGATACTGGAGGATGGTCATGCTAGAAGCCTCAATAATCGTCGAGCTTATATGAGATGTATGAATGTGGATGAAGCGAGAGTTGTGTGTCAGGACAGAAGAGTTGGACGCTCTATCCTGTCTGCCTATCTCCGCGGAGAAACGGCGCGATGGTAAGTAAGTAATAAATGTTTTTCGGTTTATGATTTTCACACATCAAATGTGTTGCAACTGAAATAATATGTAGAGTATCGTAAGGGAATATTCGTGAGTGCAATAATTTGATACAAATTAATATCATTTATCAATGACGTAACCCCGCTGGCTGAAGAGCGCGGGTGAGCAAGGGAGCAGTGTGCATCGTGCGAAGCGCATTGTATCGGCGCCGTCGGGCCGGGTGTTTCTCAGAAATAAATGGTTACAGTTTTATCGGCCAGGTGGCGGCACAGCTGACAGCTGACAGCCGGCAAGGCGAGCCCCGTGCTTAAAACTGCGGTTCATTTTTACCCTTACGACGCACGTAAAATTTTGGACCCATGTTAATGTTTTATTTTGATACGCCAGCCACACCTTGGCACGGTGTTAAATTTTAATCGTGTCGCAGGAATGAAAGAGGATATATGTCTGTATGTGTGTACAAAACGATAAGAAACACAATGGCGATTGTATTGAGTATCTTTCGCTCGTGAGCATTATTATTTGGTAAGGGATATCTAATATGAAACAACATATGGTTTCATGTCGACTATCGGATAAAGTTTTAGTAAAATTTCTGCGTAAAAGTAACAAAAATTGTTTTTTTTTGTGACGGTTGACCTCAGTAAACAGCTGCGGTATGAGGAGTCAAAATAACTAAGCGATCGCCACAGAATACCTCTTTTCACTTATATCGTTTGTTTCAAGGCTAGTTATTTAAACGAAATATAAATCTAGTGTATTATTTAGGAATTATATTATTAACCTAGTATAGTTAATTGATTCCCTTCGTCGGTACTCACCCTTCAACCGGTTTGGTGGTATTTACCGTATGTTATTGAAAACAAATACGACGTAATATTATCATGTTCCCATTGGGTCTTTTTGAACGATTACAGAATAGTTAATACCCAAAATAACAGTTGACTTTTCAAATCGTTATTTAATATAACACGTTTGGGAAATTCAATATAATACGTATAAAAGCTCCACATGTGTAATTAAAAGATGTAACATTATTCGACACTATTCATAAACATTAGTATACGCTTCAAATAATATTGATTTCATTAATAATTATTGTTCTTCCAGTTCTATTAATAAATTCTATAGTTCTACGAGTAAATAATGTTTTTTTAAAGGTTTGTTTTTCGAATTGGCAACACTTTTTCCAGCGACAGCCAATTTGACAGCTGACAGCTAATTTGTGCTCAGTTTGGTTTGCCATTTCACAATGTATAGACTTATGCCAGAACAACGCTTTCAAAGTTATTTCTAAAATCGTGGTTCAGTTCGCGAAACTTACCGTGCGCTACGTTCATTTTACTGTCGACATAATCGTCCATCCGACCAAGTTTTTCGAAAATCATGGATCGTTTTAGCACCACGCATACTTTAATTGATAATACGCATCCGCAGAGACGTCGTACAGTGTGCACCGAAGAAATTTTTGTTGCAGTGGAGCGTAGTATTGAGGAGGACCCGAATGAGTCTATTCGCCATCGTGCACAGCAATAGATCCATGATTACTGACTTTTTCGTTCCCCAATTAGATGACATTAATATGTAAGAGCTGAGATTTCAACAAGATGGCGCAACATGCCACACAGCGCGCGCCACAATCAATTTATTGAAGGAAACATTCGATGAGCGCATAATTGACCTGTAAATTGGTCTCCAAGATCGTGTGATTTAACACTTTTGTATTATTTTCTGTGGAGATATGAGAAGTCGCTAATCTACGTCTATAAACCAAAGCCGATAGACAACTTGGAAGCCAACATTCGTCGCGTTATTGCCGATATACGGTCTCAGCTGCTCCAAAAAGTGAACGAAAATTGAACTTCCAGATTGCGCTTTAGTCGAGCCAGCCGCGGCGCCCACATATATTATATGCGCGAAATCATATTTAAACACTAATAGCATAAAATTATCTTTCCAATAAAGCCAATACCATGGCCATTACCACGATTTTATGTGGTTTATTTTACTTTAAAGTTCTATACCTCTAAAAAAAACATTATTTATAAGACTTACTTGGAACAATAGCAGCAGGTTAGCTCTGGTGACATCAATATTAGAAAATGTCAAAAAGCAATTATCAACACGTGGTTCCTGTGTTCTACAATATTGTAGGAGAATATAGACAATATCAATAATTTAATTTTCCACAATATATCTACTAACTACTATCTTATGAATAATCCCTTTAATTTAATTAATTGGACAGATTTTTCTTTATCTGTGATATCTACGTAGAATTTAAGAATTTAAAATCTACCAGGTATATTATCTACAGAGGCGGCATATTACACAAAATACAACAATTTTTTTTCACAGTTTTATAAATTATCTTAGAAAGATAGATCTAGATTGGGAGGTTTTTTTACATAGATTATGATTACTTTATAAATAAATGTATGTAAAATTGGATTACTTGAAAGTTGACGGAATAGTAACTTCGACTTTTACCTGCCGACGACCGTCGTTAAAGATTAAAGTTTAACCTGGCACAAAACCCAATTGAGTCATTGAGTCATTCATCATAATTGAGTTTTTTTAGATATTGTAGAAACACATTAAATTTACAATTTTATATCGTGATATCACATATCCTTCTGACGATGAAATAATTGTAGAGTACACCTTCAACAAGAATATTAAAGCTTCAGGACTCCGAGCGGATCATTTTTTTGTGGCAAGGAATAGATTTAATTTAATTTAATACTTTTAAATACCGTTAAAGTACAAAAATGTGCAGGTACTTATATTGTTATTTATTTTTTCAACTGACACCATATTAAAACGCAAGAAAACTTACCTTATAATAATATCATTTATTATTTCAATCAAGAATGAATTCAACTGACGAGCTTCAACCGGTAGCAAAAATAACACTACGTAAAATATGTTGTCAAACACAGCGCATAACATGTGTTGCAATAAAATGGATTACTTACCTGTACATTTTCTTTGAAATTTTGATTTTTTGTCGTAAACCTCTAACCTGTCTAACATATACAATTGCAACACCACTAACATAATTAATAAAATTTTGTATGTAACCTAAACGTAATAAGATTTGGTCTAAATCTCCATTTAGACAAAATTTAGACTGACATAATCTTTAAATATTTTACTATAAACTAAAGTTACCTGAAATTGATGCAACCGGCCCTAAGAAGATGTTACTAACAAAGTATATCGAGACACTTGCATCTAATTTATTGATTCTCCTTAAAAAGCGGAGAACTGCACCATAGTTAAGATCAGCGTTCGTTTTAAAACATATAACATTCTTGAGTCATTTCAATTATTTCATAATTCCGCTATTTGGTTATGGATTAACTTAGTTTTCTTCTAACGAAAGGCATTCTACACATATTCTTGGTGGAAACATAAATCCGATAGTTTATGACACATTTATGCAACAGTAAAAATATTCATTATTCGAAAATTAAATCTTTGTGTAAACAAGACGTATTTTTTACATCAATGCATATTATATTGTCAGTGTTTAAATTTTCGTTTCAATCGTGTCATATATTTTTTTTAAAGTCGTCGTGTAGCAATTTGATTGTGTAAGTGGTACCAAAGTGATCACATGGATGACACCAAAATGAAAATAATGAGACAAATAATTTGCGTTAGTCCATTTCTACATATTTGGTGATCAGTGTTTTCTAGTCCTGATATATATTTAATTAAATTAATGACTTTTACATTTTTTCCATGTATCGTATTAGTTTATACACCTTTTTGTCTGGCTTCAGCGAATGAGACCCACCATATTCAGCGCATATGCGGAAGTCACGCCGATTTTTAGGATCGTGCAAAATATGCTATAATGAGTTTTCTACACGGAAGTTTTTTTGACTATTTGCCAGCATTTACCAGGTTTACCCATTATTTTTTTTTATTTAATGCTCAAAATATACAGAACAATATAAACAGCTGATTTCAATCTGTAAATCATTTTTTCTATGAAAATTTAAACAATTATGATTGATAAATAATTATGTTTTTTTTTGATCAATACTGTTTTAAAAAAAGAACTGTATTCTTGCCGCAAGTTTTTACTCAACTCATAAATATTGACAGGAGTAAAGAATTTGGTATTTTGAAATTCTTTTCCTCTTCTTCTTTTAAATAGGTAACCCACGCTTCAAGAGTGATTTGTGCCATTAATCAAGGTAAAACTCTATTTTATAGAAAAAAGTACAATAATATTATAAAATAGGAAATATTATATTATAAGTCAACACCATTGTCGTTCAAAAAATTTGCTATTATATAAATTTAATGTGGCGAGTTAAGGGAAAAAAGATGACACAAGTTAACCGGGAGTTGAAAATTACCATTGACGAGATTACTGTAAAAAAATCCTGTGATCCGCAATGAACAGGCAAAAATATATGGTCAAGGGTTTCCTCCTCGGCACCACACTCACATATTGGGGAATCTATTAAGTTCGATCTGAATAAATGTGAGGCTACCTGGTAATGCCCAATTCTCATTCTAGAAATATTTGATATTGTTCTTTTGGAGACTTTCCTTTTGGAGAACCACGAGGTGCGGGGAATAGATGTTTTATTTAGGAGAACACATTCTTATTGTGAAGTTGTAATTATTCAGAACATAGGTCTGTGATATTTTAAATATGAATTAAATATATTAATTATAAAGATATACATATAAAATCAATTTCATCGAAAAATATTGTTGTTGCGCCACCGGGATTCGAACCTGGATCTCTTTCCTAACCGGGGAAGGTGCTTTATCCAACTAAGCTACAGCGACATTATTTTTAGCGACAATTTTCGACCATATATGTTACCTTTTTGATATTAATACATTTAATCGTTCCATCATTTGACAGAGCCATCTATCTTATTTTTACAGAATCTCAAATACCTTTGAGTAAACTGATAGCAGACGCCAGAATTATCAATTCATTTTTATTAAATTTTGGAAAGAGATCCAGGTTCGAATCCCGGTGGCGCAACAACAATATTTTTCGATAAAATTGATTTTATATGTATATCTTTATAATGAATATATTTAATTCATATTTAATAGATGTTTTAATTATTTTCAGCCGATTACCTTTATGATTATTTGGATTCATCCATTGTGTAGTCCAGATAGAATTCGTATGTTTTTTACCATATTGAGTCTGTCATACATCGGGATATGGAATTAATGGGGGAAAACTCAACACATTAATTTCCATGAATTCCCTTGTGTGCAGAAATCCAAACGAATGACACTTATTTATTGTTGCTATACAAATTAAATATATATCTTCTGATGGAACAGATTATCTCATTCCATTCAAAGCGCCGTTCACTTTATTTCCCGCAGTCACCCTCCTTTCGATATCATTTTCAGCCCTTTCGTTTCTATCAAACATACTTCTTAAATACACAAACTCATCTACTTGTTCCAACCATTCGTTACCTACAAGTATTTTGCACGGTGTCTTGCTTTCCTCCTTCTCGAATACCATCACTTTCAACTTATTAAAATTCATCATGAGGTCGCTCTCCTTGCATTCATCGTACATTCTACTCACTAGACCCTGTAGTTCTTGTTCATTATTCGCCATTAGTACTGGCAAAAAACTTCTGTAGTATTCTGGAAATCATTATCGATTAAAAGATCGATAATAACTATGATTTTCCTTAATATTATTCATTGCTTAACTCATTCAGCAAATTATCATTAGAATCTTTCAAATATGTTAATTTTTAATAACCTATTGAGATGGTTTTATTTTAGGGTGGTTTACATTAATATATTATGTATTAGCAAATTGTAATGCCTTAATTAGTCATGTAAAAAATAAAATACTCATTAAAACTCCAACCATAGATAAAGTATCGCATGAATAAAAGTAAAGTATTTTGGAACGCCAATGAACATGAAAAAGGCGGGAATTCTATTCCATTACAACCAAAATTTACATAGCAACTATATCTGATGACGATTAAGACAATTCACGTAAATTTAATTGAAATATTTAAAATCTTAATATTAGTTTATTTTTCCAAGTACTGTATAATGTTCTGATCGGATTTTTAATACTTAAATGTATGTAGATATATTATAATAAAAATATATTGTTACTACAATAAATAAAAAATCGTTAATAAATACTACGGCAATAGGTATCTCATATTATTACAATATGTATGTATACAATGTATGTATGAATGTATCTAGCTTCCCTTATCCTTTCTAAAAAAAACTAATTAATTATTTTGGTGCCCACTAAATTCTTATTAAGATATAGATGTCTCACACAGACGAAGCTATTATTTTTATATGAGATGTATGGATGTCTTGGGCATTACAGGGCTTACGACCTGTCATCGGCTGGCTTAAGTGATCACTTTACACAATGTAACGTTCACCCATTTACCCATTTTATCACATCATCAAATTTTTTGGAAGTGATATATATGTTATCATGGAATAATCAACTTATTTATTACCAACTATGCTATGGATTTTTTTGGAAATTTGATATTCTTTCTCATGTAACAAAATAGATGTCGCTGAAGCTGAGACTTATTTTTGAAGTAGGGGCAATATCCTTTATGTGTATATATGAAATTTATTCGAATTATTAACATATATTAGAATACGTCTGAAAATGCAGTATTTTTCAATTTTTAACTTCATATTTAAACCAATATATTTTTTACAATATTTTTGAGTATGTCCAAATCTTTGTAGGAACTCATTACTAAGATTTTATCCCCTGAACCATCTGAAAATGTACGTTAGGTGAACGTTACATTGTGTAAAGTGATCATTTAAGCCAGCCGATGACAGGTCGTAAGCCCTGTAATGCCCAAGACTTCCATACTTCTCATATAAAAATAATAGCTTCACCTCTGCGAGACATCTATATCTTGATGACAATCCCCCAGGGAATAAAATCCCAGCAATTAGTTCCTGCAAAAATTTGGACACACTCAAAAATATTGTAAATTCTTATTTACTTTTATATGTGTCTGGTATATATATTTTAATGATTTTGTTTTTAAAAATATCACCCTCCTTTCTCCCACTAATAATTGATAATAGTTGAGTATTTAAGCCAATCGATTAAATTAATTCAATTTTACAAGTATCGTGCCCTAAATCAATCACTGGGACCTTTTTCATTTCGCAGTTAATCAGTTATTGAGTCACATTTCTCATACAACTGGAAAGTTTTAATTTCGATAACGCAGTATAGCAGGGATTATTTTTGAAGTAGATAACCATTCATTATTTTTTAGTTATTTGTGTTCATGAAAAATGTTATATTACTCAACAAACCGAGAAATCAACATTAATTTCAATGCATTTTTTTCAGTTCGATGTTTGGTTGTGATGTGACTTGGTATTGTATGGATTAAATAAAATGTTTTTACGCTTTTGATGTATATTCCTCTTTAATATTTTCTAATAATTTACAATTTTTTTTACCATCTCGTAAATTAAACCCTAATGTCATTTTGTGCGTCACAAATGTAAATTAAGTAGGAAATTCATAATTTTTCATTAAACAGAAGTATCAAATGCCTTACAAAGTGTGCGAATGGTTCTGAAGATATATTTTTTTCAAAAGAGTAAGCATATAAATTTTTCGTCAGACATTTGAAAAATTGTATCATTGTAATTCCGCTGTAAGATGATATATATTAAATTAAAATAGTCTTAAAAAAATAAGGTGATTAAAATTTTATACTTAAATGGGGATACTGATGGGTAAAAATTATTTGATTTTGGATATAAAAAAGTGTTTGAGGCATTTGGTTTATGATATTCTATTAATATGGATGATAAAGACGGCAAAAATATCGAGCTCGATAAAGTAACGACAATCAATAGATTGCGTAGAGAAAATGTTGATAGAATGTTCTGAACTGAACATATGTTCTGTACAATACCATACCATAGACCTAGAACGAGATTTAAATACTAGTTTATAAATATAATGCTTATTTTGTTAAAATTATTACTAGTAGGTACTGGAAAACAAAGCAAGTAAATATTTATTTCGTATTTTATAATTTAAACAAAATATTTACATTCTTCGCGAGGATACGGAATGCGAATTTACATAACATTAACATTTTATTTGGTTAAATTATTTTAAACCGATCACTATTTTTCTAATGAACGTATTTCAAGAATGTTGAATGAAATAAAATTGCACATTTTGTAGACCAATTACTTTATGTTCATAGGTAGATATATTACATTTAATGTATTAGATATTACATGGAAGTAAAAATGTTGCGTAATAGCGTTTAAAATATTAAAATTAAATGTTTTGTCGGCAGATGTACAGGAATAACCATGAGAAATATTATATTTATGAGTTCAAGATTATGTACCTGGGTAGGTACTGTGTCTATCTCCTCTAAGGTGACTGACTCCCCATTCGTTGCTCGAATGAATGTACCCCTCACGGAAGAGTCATATGGCAACATTCAAATTCCCAGTTCAATTGACTTTTAAAAGTGTTTATTTTCGTTGGGCATACACATAAGTGAAACATCAACGAAGCATGCGGAAAGCTTTTATGTACGGAGAAAATGATATTTTTAATGGTACGATGAAAATAAATTGAGTGATTGAATTTAATAAAAAATATATTGTAAGTAGTCTGTGCCAGTTTATATAAAATTACCTTTGAAATATTTTACGAAGCGGTCCTCACCTATTACTTTCGATAAACAAATTATTAGCTTTTGCTACCCGGTGATTCATACGGCCCTTAGTAGTAATCTAATATTTCTTTAAATTTGATTTTCTAATTTTTTTCGTTCACATATACGTCTACTTTTGGATATTTATCTGAAAACATTCTAAGATTTGAAGGATTCTATTCTTGAAGAAGTAATTGTCCATATTGTAGACATTTTAATAAAGGAAAAATAATAGTGAGTGACAACTCCCATTCATTGGAGAAGCATTTCAATACCACTATTACCATTTGAATTAATTCAAATATTTATTTCAATAAGAGGTCCCCCATCATATTCGATTAATATTATAATTGTTACACTTCAGTTTTGTCGCAGGAGCATTTTATATTTATATGTCAAAGCCTGAGTTTCCCAGAACCCTATTTTAATATTTGATGTTGGATGTATTGTGACATGGATTTGTTTATAAGATTTAGTTAATTGAATGTACGATGTATGCAAGGAAAGTGACTTTATTATGAATGTCAACAAGTCGAAAGTGATGGTATTCGAAAAGGAAGAAAACAGGACAGCGTGCTAAATACTTGTAGGTAATGAATTTTTGGAACAAGTAGATGAGTTTGTGTATTTGGGAAACATGATTGATAGAAACGGAAAGGTTGAGAAAGATATTGAAAGGAGGGGGACTGCAGGAAACAAAGTGAACAGCGCTTTGAATGGAACTATAGCTAATTGAAACTGAATGTATTAGAAATGAGATCACTCAGGCGTATATGTGGCAGATCCATTTACGACAGAGTAAAGAATGAAGAAATAAAGAAAGAATGTAAAGCTGATCTTAGTATAGTGACTAAAATTAAGAAAGGATCACTGAGGTGGTTTGGTCATATGGAACGGATGAATGAAGATAGAATGGCAAGGAAGATATGTGACGCAAGTGTTGATGGCACACGTCCGCGGAAGACTTGGCACGACCAGGTAAACCAGATACTGAAGGATGGTGCTGTTAGAAGCCTCAATAATCGGCGAGCTTGTATGAGAAGATGTCTACCTTCTCTGCCTGCTCCCGCTGGGAAACGGCGTGACGGTAAGTTAATTAGTTGATTTATTTTATTTTATCAAACTTTTACGTTTTAGATCCAATTTATATTTTGTTTAATTCAGTATTCAGTTGTATTATCTTCTATAAAGTCAACAATAATAAACTATCTGTCGTATTATAGTTCATTAATAAATAATTTATAATGTTGGTATGGAGAAGATATTGAATTGTAAATCAGTCCATTTATTCTAAAACAGTAAGTTTCCTAAACAGGAGTTAGCAAGATGTTTAGTCACATTGATACAAGTGCTAAATTATATTTTCTGGTGTGATATTTATCACTTTGAGTTTCAGCTGCTTCTTCTGAACAAAAGCACGTTTAATAATTCAGGTATTTCATCAGTATGTTGCGGAGAAATTTGTCCAACTCGGCAGCAGCTCGTATATTTTGTTGCTGTTCAGCTATATAATACGTACCTTCACAATATATAGATGCAATTATTAGAGTTATCATTAGCTTGTTGGTGTAGTGATCAAGACGTTGGATTAGTGATCTAGTGGTCGTGGGTTCGCATCTCGTTCCAAGACACCGGCAAGTCAGTCCTATTTTCATAGTACAAGCATTTAGCTTAGTTTGAAAATAGTAAGAGTATTGATGTGACATGTATTCCGTTTACGCATCTCTATTTTTTTTTAAATTAATAATTTTTAAAAATAATAATTTCAAAATTATTAGAGTACCAATATTATATTAATTTATCAACATATCTTGATTATTCGTTTCAGATATTTCAGTTTATATTTTATTCGGTGAACAAAACAAAAAAAATCACTTAAAATGGGATCAAATTAAATGTTTACCAAATAAAGTTCTGGTCGTCAATCCACTGTGTTGGTATAGCATAATCGGATAACGCACGTTCCCCGGATTGTAAGTATTATTGTAGCAACAACAATATTTTATACTTATTTTTATATTTTATAATACCGGGATTCGAACCTGGATCTCTTTACAATCCGGGGGACGTGCATTAACCAACTATGCTACAGCACACAGTACTTTTGACGACAAATTTTCGAACCTATATGTTACAACTATTGAAATGAATACATATATCGTTTAATGCACCTTCCCCGGATTGGAAAGATATCCAGGTTAGAATCCCGGTAGCAACAACAATATTATTCGATAAAATTGATTTTATACATGTATCTTTCTAATTAATACATTTAATTAGTATTTAAAATATGTATTATAAATCATGTCCAGTTTCGGTAAAATGTCAAAGAATTTAATATATAATATAGTAATAATGACTGAAGTGAAATGAGTCTTTTTAGAATTTGAGAAACTGAGTGAAAATATTTAAATATCTTTATTAGAATATTTATTTAAGTTACGACACATTCTAAACAGAGGGTTCAATTTGTATTGTAGACTGCTAAATGGAAAATGAGGAAATTTCTCGGCGTACGAATTGGCACAACAAACTTAATCTTCCGTAGGCACGCAGGAGGATCGATATATTTACGAATTATTTTATAAAGGCATATTGGATCACTAATATTTCTTCGTACCTCAAGTATTTGAAAATTAAAACATGTCAGCCGATCTGTGTAATTCTTCAAAGTACGTTAACAAAGAGTGATCTTAGGAACTTTTTCTGCGCAGTTTCAAGAGTATTCGTACGTATTTGGTTGTGAGGATTCCATGAGAAGATTACATTTGCCAGAATACTACTAACTAAAATTCTATATAGTACGACACACTTAATATTAATTATATGGATACTTTTTTTATATATTTCATCTATGTATTATCCATTTTTTATCTTGAATTTTGTTTTAATGATCAATTTATTGTTGTGTGCGTATATCGCACTCGTTTGATGTAAATTCTATGCTCCGTATGCCAATGTGTATATTGTATTCATTAAGCATTTTATTTTTATATTACTTCTTATGCCGTTTCAATAGCTCTCACTTTCTTTATATTTTTGTCTACTTTGATTCATAATTACTCAAATTATCAATTTTAAAAACCACGAAGCAATATGTAGTTCAGATAAACAAATACAGTTATTTTACGTACAGGATTGAAAAGCATTTGAATAAAAAATTACCTTTTATTTAAATGCGTGAACACTATGTAGATATTGCTAATTTTAATTTAAATTTTAATAAGATGTTTTAGATTTATTACCGCTAACATTTTTTATCTATTATGAAATATATGTAGCAATATAACACAATGTATAGACGCTAATACGAATATTTGACTTAATTTTGTTTTTAATTAATTAATATACTTATTTTGATAGTTAATTAAATTTTCGCGCATTATCTATAAACATCATACACTATATAAAACAATGTATGTCTATATACTATATAAGCATCACATGAGATGTATAATATTTTTGTATCAGTGTTAAATTATATTGAGTTTATACTTTTTATCTTTCTTCTATATTCAAGTAAATATTATTATATTTGTTGATGTTTGTAGCATTAATTTTGTGGTTAGTCATTATTTAAAATTAGATTTATTAAAAAATTTAATTATTAAAAATTATTAACTTTGTTTAAGCAACTGTGTTGTTTTTACGTCAACCGGTTACGATGCTGACGTATCTTCTTCAGGACGCCACGTACACCGAACGTACGCCAGTTAAATATAAATACAATTTTAAATTATTTATCTCATTTTGTAATACTGTTTTAAACAAAACTAAAAATTGAAAATTTTACTCATTAAATTATTTAACCTATTTAATTACATGTGCCGTGATAGTCCGTAGAGCGAGCCGAGTTGACTCGCCCACATTTATAAACGCCTAGAGTGAGAAATAAATAGTGTTACGAAACTCCGATTTCCGAGGCCTCCGCCGTCAGAAACGGGACACGAAACATTCCGATAAGATCAGTCTCGTAACAAACTGTCACCTTTCATAATACAAATAAAGTGAATGACGTTATCGTAATGTTTATCTTTACCCCGTAATCGTTTATTTTTCGGCCCCGAGGGTGGGCAGAGCTAACGGAGAAGGAAATCAATAGACCACGTGACCGCTTTGCACCAGAAATATGCATCTCGTCACTTTTCTGCACTCAATCACGTCAGACTTCTATTGACCTTTCCTCTCCGATGAAGTAAACTGAGTTGACATTGCTCTTAATTATGTGAATATCTCTGTAAATATATTTTAGAAATGTATTGGATAAAATAATTACAATAAATAAATATTTACCATACGCAATAATAAAAATGTTTTCTCGAAGAACCTGAAGTGAATTTGTCAATACACGTGTACGTGCGGAGAAGTGCGGACGGCGCGATGCACGGGATGCCGAGATCGTCACATTAGTGGCGGATCATGCACTGGTCGAGTTTTACGAGTCTTTATACTGTCGTTCGTGATTATCAATCAATGTTTTTTCTAATTCTTAGCACTTTTACACAATAATTGACATATATATATTCACTTATATGTGTGTCAATTATCATGTATAATAAATGTAAAATATTTATATTTATCCGACTTAAAAATCGCAAAAGTCTACATGTACACTGAGTTTACAGCACCGAAACGCGCGTTTTTATTTTAGCACCGTAAGAGAAAGGTTTAACAGAAGTGGATTATATAATTCTGGCATTTAATAATCTTTTAATTATAAGAGAGCTCGATGTACATAAATACGATATAAAAAATATATTGAAAATACGTCACATTTTAAAATATAATTTCATTTAATAAATGTTGGCTTAAAAGCGAACGCGCAAAGCCAAATTGATATTTTTAAAATGTTACTTAATGACCAACATCATTCCCGGCTATTCTCATAGCCGCCCGACGGCTTTAACTCCAACGGTGGATTAAACACTGTATTATAATTAAAATTTCTTAATTATTTATTTACACAAAAGCTAAAAAATATTTTAACCTATAAGTAATAGACATACAATGAAGAGATTGTGTTGCATAGAATTTTAATATTACAATTTCTTCTGTTTGTATACTAAGCAGATTCAACTCATATTGTTAACGATAGCACATGAAAAAAATATGATTTTTATCTAATACAAATTAAATATATTAATTGGAAAGATATACATGTAAAATCAATTTTATCGAAAAATATTGTTGTTGCTACCGGGATCGAACCTGGATCTCTTCCAATCCCGGGAACGTGCATTAACTGATTATGCTACAGCACACAGTACATTGACGATTTATTGAGGAGATGAAAGAGATCCAGGTTCAAATCTCGGTAACAACAACAATATTTTTCGATAAAATTGATTATATATGTATATCTTTCTAATTAATACATTTAATTTGTATTAAAGTCCTTATCATCGATTGATTTGAAATACTCGCAAGGAACAATTCATTATGGGACTATGAAGAGGTTGACTATTTTATATGCCTAGGTGCTCTCATTTAAAAACATGAAGGATATGAATCAGAAATACGAAAACATTACATACCTATGTTCTGAATAATTACAACTTCACAATAAGAATGTGTTCTCCTTAATAATATTATTTATCTGTTCTGGTGGAATTCATTATTTATATTAATATATATTGTCCAAGATATCAATAATAATGATAAAATATTCCACACAACATCAAAGTGTCTTGCAATGCAATGTTGTCCATATTTTTCCGAATATAAATCTAAAATAGTTACAAAAAAAAAAATTGTAATATAATTACATATAATTTTGAAAATAATATAACAATAATACATTGTGATGTTAATTCTGGCGTTCTATTCTTCACCGGCCAAATCAGTGGCCTTCTTACCATAATATTGAGGCTACCCATGATCATTTCTTGGAGAAAAATATTAGTGTGCAATAGAGAGGATATATATTCAATATTCAGTGATTCTGTCTACACATTCTTATGTTTTCTTCAAATGTATTTAGCATATTTTTCTGAATAAATTAAAAGATCGGGGACAATGAGGATGTTTGTGATGGTGGCTGTGCGGCTGCGTTTTGTCACTTAAGTGACAGAAGGAATCGCATATTAGCATTGATAAAATGCCAACCAGGCGGCAAATGAGAAAGACCATATAGGAGCTTTTGCTTATAAACGGTCCCGGGTAAGCGGCGGCATTGTGCAGTAGAGAGGAAAGTAGAAACATGTAATAGATTTGACAAATAAATCATGTGGTTCAAATTCAAGTTACATCAAAAGTTTAAAATGATAAATTATTTAATTACCTTTAAATGCATAAACAATGAAAATACAGCGGTCAACACACAATACCGTACAATTGATACAAAGTCATAGATGACTTGAACACACTAAATAAATTTTTCAGACTCTTGTTAAGAAAATAAATCAGTTAAGATAATTCTTTTAACAGACAAATAGCAAAGTAATCATTCTATAAATCAAACCAATAACATTCCATTACATGATGGTAATTAACTCGATCAACTAGACAAAAAAATAAAAGCATATTCAGCAGCATTCATGAGATCATTAGTGCCCGTCTTCGAGTCGATTCCATCATATCATGTACATGGCATAGCGTCTCGATAATAATAAATTATTGATGGCACAGAAGCAGTAATTATCTTAAATATGAATTAAATATATTAATTAGAAAGATATACATACAAAATCAATTTTATCGCAAAATATTGTTGTTGCGCCATCGGGATTTGAACATGGATCTCTTTCCAAACCGGGGAAGGTGCATAATCCAACTATGCTACAGCGACGATATTTTTGGCGACAAATTTTCGAACCTATATGTTACCTTTTTGATATTAATACATAGAATCGTTCCATTATTTGAAAAAGCCATCTATCTTATTTTTACGGAAATATGGCGATTTCGTTGCTACAAAATAATATTCGAAATGAAAACAGAGATGGCCACTTGGCTGAACTAAATAATCTATAATCAATAAATAAAAACCAAATAAAAAAATGTGTTTCATTTTTTAGTTATTCAAAAGCAACATCGGCTTGGAACATAATATTCACCCTGTACAAGTGAGAATTCTTTGGTAGCCTTAGCTTTTTTCTTCATTATCATTTTTAAGGTTCCCGATAATTTATGAATTATTCATGATCATGAAATATTTTCTGTAGCAAATATCCTTTCGTCATATCGTCCATTTTACAATTCTTCTTATTCTTCATCTTATGCTCAATGCTGAGCATCGTGGTATCCTGTAGTACCTGTAACTCGGTGCACAATACGACTCCATTTCTCCCGATCTTGAGCAATGTTGACCATAGTGCTTAAGAGGACCCTGTTAACTTATATACTTAGACTATCCATCTTACAAGGGACCGTGTTTTTACTTGTATTCCCTCAAATATCGCAGTGAATTCAGATTTCTCAAGACTATTGTCATTTCTTCTAGAATCATCTTTAAAATATACAAGAATTCTTCTCTTCCATTTTATTGAAAGCATTTCTGTAATTCTCAACTTCTGGAGAATAATATGCAACATCTGCCTCCAGCATCGCATTTTGAAGTAATCCAATACAATTATTTCCTTCTCTCTTAGTGTCCGAGTTTTTAATCCATGCAGTGCTATGGAGCATCTTCTTGGGCGGTCGACGTCTGCCATGGTTATCGATTATGAGTCCGAGTATGGCTGGGGAGCCCTATTCTCGAACCGCACACCCCTTTCACATGATATGCACGTGCATCCGCTTTGCAGGGGGGTTCTGAGTGACGGATCTTCCTCCTTTTCTTTTCTCTTTCTCCATTTTTTCACCCTTTTCATTTCGCAAGTTTCCCCTGCACAATGCACTTGTTTACGCCATTGTCCTCGGTCGTGGGCCGCGGTTTCCCAGTATTCAGGATCAATGACACATTTACTCAGATTCGCCTTCAAGATGTCTTTGAATCTTTTCTTCGATCCACACTGTCTTCTTTTGCCGTGAGGTAGTTACGCAAACATAATACCAGATATGTATTTTGGTTATTTTTAGGATGGACCGATTTCTCCATATCTTCATTCGACTGGTCATCGCTGATTTTGCCATTCCAATTCGTCTTTGTATTTCTGATTCATATCCTCCATATTTTTAAATGAGAGCACCTAGGTATATAAAATAGTCATTCTCCTCAAAGTCCCTTAAGGAATTGTTCCTTGTAAGTGTTTCGAATCGATCGATAATAAGAACTTTAATACAAATTAAATGTATTAATTAGAAAGATACATATAAAATCAATTTAATCGAAAAATATTGTTGTTGTTACCGAGATTTGAACCTGGATCTCTTTCAATCCGAAGAACGTGCATTAATCGATTTTGCTATAGCACCACAGTGCATTGAAGATAAATTTTCGAACCTATATATTCCACTTTTTCAAATTAATACATCTATCGTCATCTTTATTTTTACAGAATCTAAAGTACCTTTGAGTAATCCGATTGAAAAAGATCCAGGTTCGAATCTCGATAGCAACAACAATATTTTTCGATGAAATTGATTTTATACGTATATCTTTATAATTAATACATTTAATATGTATTAAAAACATCACAGACCTATGTTCTGAATAAATTCAACTTCATAATAAGAATGTGTTCTCCTTAATGATAAGGACTTTGTTTATTTAGTTGTGCTTCTGGTGTACTGCCATTTATCTTCATCTTTGACTATTAACGTTATATCTAGCAATCTTCTACGGCAATATCGCTAATTTTACATCAGTTAAGTATACGTTCCTTAATAAACTCTTCAGTTATGTGATAATCATTTCGCCAAGTCCATTTTAATCATATTATATAATTGCGTTTCGTCACACCCTCCATCACTGTTGTTGTGCATCATATTAGTGTCATTGCCAGTAAGAAAAAAATACTAAAGTAACGAACATATTTCAAACTTGTTTTTAATATCTCTAAGTTAAGATTACTTAAATGTTTTCTCTTTTATATATTTAATAACAGTACTCAAATATATATTGAATTTGAAATGAAGTGTACATTGTCATCTGACTAGCAAGTTTATTGACCATCTATCATCACGCATAGTCAGTCATCTATCAAATATATGTTCGAAATGTTTACGTTTGTTCAATAACTATTTATTGTAAAACATGGTCTCAGTTTTTCAAGAACGTCTTTAAGTTTGGTTAAATAATTGGAATGACGAAGAATAGTTAATTAAATATCTATATTTTAAAGTTGATCAGTAAAAACACCGTTTGTACAATTCCAAGAAGCAATACAAAATGCACTACTAGCAGATGTAATTCTGCTACCAGAAGTCGGTAATCAGATCCGCAATCAGCTCCTGAAAATGTTATTACATTAGGCACTAACGACCTCCATCTCTTATTAGTCATAATGTGATCAATTTGATTCATGTATCTATTCCCTGGTGATTTTCATATGTAAAGTATGCAAATATAATTTTTGAACCAGGTGTTCATAAGTTCGTTATCTGTGCAGATGTGTATCAGTTCTTCCTTTCTACCATTGCGCGTATCAATTCCACAGTATTCCCACAACGACTCTTGATCGATTTTGTTATGAAACAAATTTTAATATGATCACTTGTAGAAAATTTCCATCCGCCTAATTCCACAATTAGCCGAGCACGAACCGGAGGCGTGCGAAGCGCATCGCACGCTGCGCAGGCCACGAAGGAGAAGGAGCAATCCCGCACGAGCAGAGATGATGTGTAGACGTATGTTTGATGTGAGTTCGTACAGCCCTCAAAATATAGCAATGGCGCGGATAATTGTCAGACGTCAGCGCGCCTGCTGATTCAATAATTACTTACATGTGTTCCATTCGGTCTCACTTCAAAGAAAAATAGTCAATTCAATCTCAAGGGCGCAAACTGCCACGTTTTGTAAAACGTTTGCATTACGTCGGAACGAAATCAAAGTGTGTTTCCATTCTCTCCGCACTGTGTCGACTTGCGAAATCAATTTGCCTTGGTGCACAGACATTGAAACATTTATTGAGGCATAACTTTACCGCCCTAAGATGTCATCTTCTAGATAATGCCAATACTGCATTCCGCACCGTTTTATAGGGACAATGCTTGTCGCGTTGTGTCCAAACTCGCGATGTTCTCCCGCGTTAAAAAGAGCACGAGGCAATCCGTCGGCGGCCGTAACCCCGCCGCGGATTCCTACTACGGCCGCGCGTATCTCTCGGAAGCCCGCCGACCGCAACGCTTTGCTCATTTGGCCAAGAACTGAACACGCTATCCAATGCTGTGCCGCCATCCCGGGTAAGTCGCCTATGGAAATTACATAGCATTTATTTTTTTAGTGGCAACCTTTCTCCGATATTATTTCTTTATTCGAGTATATGTTTTTTTGAGACCATCATTCAGTCACCAGAAAGTCTAGTTGATTATGTTAAGATATTTAGTTTATAAGCTCATAATATTATATAAGATTATTAGATATAACTGTTATGGTTGATAGCCCATCGTGCTCTTGCTAGATGTACGCATTTTATACTCGCCCGTACACGAAAGTGGTTACAAAATGGTAGGCATCTGTGCTCCATTAACTACCATAGCCATGTAAAACCCCTCAATGTCACCTTGATAACGAATGTAGCTATTTTTTCAATAAAAATCGCTTACGAGGCTTGTAAGCTACAACTGCATTCTTTTATTTGAGTTTATCCTTTTGGTGACCTACGGAGTAACAACACTATCATGTTTAATACTGAACCAATTTAAGCCATGAGCATCTGATCATGCCAAAGTTGTATTTTGATGCTCTCCCTGAGTGGGAGCCCCATTTAAGGGCATCTCGTGATCGAGGTAAGTTACCAAAGAAGAAGAAGTTAAATTTAAATAGTTAAATAAACGAGGAACGAGAGTTAAATAGTAGAGGAAGTTAAATAAACAGTCTCTATTTCATCAGCTATTGATTTTTCTGTAGAAGTTGTGGATGCGCAGGTTTGTAAAATGTTTAGTTTGCATATCGTAGTTATTAGATGTTTTATATGATTCTGTTTCTGACAGTATTATAGCCGAGCACGTATGCTTTAAATGTGATGCTATTAGTATTGCTACACCAAAAAATGTGAAAGTTCCCTTTTCTGAGAAGTGTATTGAATTCCCCTCATATGATACTAAGTGTCCTTCGCTAGTCTAGTATTTTTACTGGACTTTTAATGGGGTCGCATCTGGGACCCTACTGTACTGTAGTCTGTACAAAGCACTATGCATAGACAGAAAAGACTACAAAATAATGGAGAGCTTCAGGCGTATCGGACCACCCTTGCCATTAGACTAAGCCTTCCATTATTCCAAGAGTGCGTATGGGTGGTAGGTACTATACAATACCACATACACCTTAAATAATCCCACGCACAGGCCTCTGCCGTGGCCAACCCATGAAATTGGATGTCATTATTTCGTCGAACATTCCTCAATCCTTATTCGACATACTAGTCCTATTCATTTCCATCATTTTTTAAATCATATGTCGTCTTTAACAAAAAAATATTTTTTTAATATATCGTTTTATTTTTAGTGCTTAATTTTTTTTCATAAAGATAACTAAATACCTACGTAAAAAAAAATATTTTTTTAATATACAAAACAATTTGAGAAAATTGAGATATACCGTATCAGAGAGGCCCATCTTGTCGTGACCCAATCTGACATACCTTTAAATGTTCTTAGGAAGCTCTATGGATTTATGATAACTATTTTCTTTAATGTCTAAAAGATCTAGGTTTAAACAAACAAACCCGTATAATTTTATTTGTGTAATTAAATAATGTAAATGAATGATATTCAAGATTACGTACATAATTAATAGTTTCAACTTACTAAGGATATTTAGGGTAAACGAGTTAGTGAAAAAGTTGAACCCGATTAAAAGTTTCGGGATGCTTACCCTCATAAATAAGCGAGGTTTTCCTCATGAAATAATCATGAAATATTTATTGTATCCTTGCTCTCGCGCCATATAGCAATATCTATTTATTTGAGCCATAAAAATACATATAAAGTGGCTTATCAACCTGCAGAATAAGGACATAAAATGACACTTCGTTCATGGATGATGTTAAAAATATTTTTAGTACAACGATGTCATCGCGATACGTTATTTTTCTTTTTTATTCTTTTAAATAGTTTATTTGAAATGCATTAGTTTCCAAAATAAGAAAATGATTAAATATAATTCCTAACTACCTCAAAACTACTATCAAAATATTATGCTTAAAAAACTATCTCGAACATAAAACAGCAAATGGAATTATTTTTGTTATCATTTCTGGTGATTATTAATAAATACTTTAAAGTCATATACTTATCATATAAATAGTGAATGTTTCAAGAAAACGTGTCTATGGGTTTGTTTGACGAGTACAAAGTCATTGTTCAACAATAGTCATTTTATAACCTAACTTCCAATCACATAAACCGCGCTCGAATTTATCTTTTTATATAATAAATCATCTAGTCCCGAATGATAACTAAAACTAGAACATGGCTGTTACGTAAAACTCCATACTGAACATTAAATGGAAAGCCCGTTAAGCCTACGGGTGTCTGAAAAGGATTTAAATTGAATTGAACCCGGTCATAAGGATGAATTGAGTAATCATTTGTATAATATATAATCACAATATTGTATGTGTAACTATTTCTTTGGTGATGGCATTTATTTTATGGAAAATACTTATTTTCTACTTGCTGTATAATAAAATCAACTTATTTCATATTATTTATATCGTTTGAACATATAATTTAAAAATCTTTACAAGTCACATTTAAAAGATGGCATTTTTCCACGCTTGATAACTTTGGAATATAACATAGTCGAGTCAAATCATCTGAGAAAAAATCAAACATTTCTTTAGTAACATTTATAATATTTTTGATTATTGTCCCAGAAAACTGTCCGATATAAGTAAAAGATGAACGCTAGTGTTGTGAAAACAGGACGACTTATTAATCTCCCGAACGAGTTTTAAACCCCCGACCACTCACTCACTAAGCGATTGTCTTACCACTGAAACAAATAAGCACATTGGCAGACATCAGCGGGGATATTTAAAGTAAACATACTCAACACGAATAATGGAAAATCTTGGAATGTCAGTATGAGTATGTAATTTTTGGCTTTCAGCGAGTTGAAATTATTAGAAAAATTAGGCATATTTTTATTAATATATGCCGGCAAAGCTGAAGCATTCATTAAACAATTTAGATCGATCTGTTGCAATGTACGGCCAACTCTTGATCCACCAATCTCCCAAGAATATTCACGGCATAGTTGATTCGTACTTCTTTATTTGAGGAATAAGATGTTGAAATTACTTAACACGTTTTCAACTGAGTCTAACTTCATTCATACAGTATCATTAAGAGATATATTTTGATAATATATTTCCCGTATAATAAATCGTATGGTTCCATAAAAATGGTAAATATCCAAGAACTCATTTTTATAAATCTTATCCCAGAATATTCATGGATAATTATAGTCCTGTGATAGTTTTTTTTATTAAAACTTTATTACATATATATACTTTATAATTTTATTTTTAGCCAAACTGCATGACATTTTTACGGCAAGGATTTCCTTTTACATAGTTATTATTGAGGTTTTATAAACACCATTTTTTTATTTTTATAAATGAAATATAACAAGGGGAAAAAAATTATAAGATGTTAATGAACTAATTGTATGCTTACTACACCAAATTGGTATGTTAATATAAAATACATCAATTTTCATTTAGAATGTTGGTACATGCTTATAAATCATATTACAGTAAAGTTAAAAGAAATTAGATGATTTACTTAGAAAGATATAAAGAAAAAAATCCATCTTTCGAAAAAATATACAAGTTTTACAATATTTTATGGCTGGATACCTGAATATAATATAACAAGAAATCAAAAAATTAGATAAGAATATGTTTTTTTACTTTATATTCTAAGGTGGTCACGGGGGGTCTCATAAGTTTTAAAAATATTAAAAAAGTTGTTAATTATTAATAGCACAAGACATTCTCTCGTTTTCTCACCGTACACACTGTTCGTTTTCGATACTTTCATGGTTCAACCCGACGATCTGGTTGAATAGCTATGGTGAGGATCAGTAATTCTCTCGGACGTTCTACTAAATTAATTACCTTACAGTATTCAGGGTCTACGTATCAAAAATCTTGGAAATCGGGCATCAAAAAGACTGTTCTTATAAAGGTTTCTTCAATTTCGATATACTACAGCATACATGTGCAACCTGCGGCCCGCGAGCTACATTTTGATTTTTTTCATTTAGCAACCAACCGGACAGGAGATTTTAAACTGATAAAAGTAAACAATGGTAGTGTAGCGGTCTTATTAACGGATATCATTACTTGAATGATTGATTGAAAAATGTTGGTTTACTCGGAAAACCGAGACTTATAAAGTAATTTGGACGATATATTTTTTTTTCGTTCGCCGCTTCGAGCGTATACAGACTTTAAAATATGATAATAGCAAAAAATCTAGGTTCATAGAAATACTGTGTGGTTTCAAATTTGATCCCCTGCAATTATTGAATAGTTAGTAGAACTAATTTTCTTAATCTTCAGAAAGACACCAAAAATATATATAATGTCTTGAAATACTTAATTACGTATTTAAACCGTAACTGTCTATCTTCTCTACAATTGGTCAGTAAATCTCTCACGTAAAGTAAGCTAAAAGAATCTTGACATCTGATTTGACAATAAACTGACATTTCAAGGTCATATCGGAGCTGTTTGTGTCAGTTTTTTTTAAATGTAAAGATTTCTCCAGTTTTAAACCATTTTTTGGGGGCCGCAAGAGAGAATTGATGGATTTTTATAAAATGGATTGTCCGTTATGAAGTAAACGTGTATCGTGTGGGTTAATAAATGAATGTGTCCCAATAATCACCCATCACTCACATATCCGTGATTGATATTCGCGGAGTGTATTGTGTAAGTGTGTGTAGCCAGATCAGGTTATAAAACGAAAACTGCTTATGTTTGTCATTTGATTTATTGTTAAGTACATTTTACTTATTAGGAAAGTGATTAAGCTGTGCAATAAAATCTCTACACGTGAAAAGTTACAGAGGCGGTACTTGGAGCTGTGATCGTGAAAACAGAAGAGTGAAACTCGCGATACGGTCTTCCAGATGGCTACTAGTCGCATGGTTATTGTTTCCTGGCGTCGGTACTGGGTGTGTTTATGGCAGTTACCATTTTTTGTACATGCTTATATTTCTGTCATGGTTGAGATTAGGCATTAAGCGCTCTTGAGGTGAAAGTTTTTATGAATCTGGCGCTATACAAATTATCCAATATTTTAATTATTATTATATTCCTTGAACATTTTTGACTCGTAATTTAGTCATGTATCCACCCATAAAATATTGTGGACTAGGTCTGTTACATCCTGTGTATGGAACTGATGTCAAAAGATTATATATATAATAATCTTCAGTAAAAGAGGAAAACTTTTGAAATTTAAGTCAGTATAATATTCCGATTATTCTAATTTGATTAAAACTAATAAGAATTCTTATCTCCCTAAGATTCATTTTGTATTACTTTTAAAAGAAATAATTATCGGGTCTGAAAGTTGCTGAAAATCTAAATTTTTTTCGCAATGATAATCACATTTACTGAATATCTCGCGTCAGCGAATCTTTTGGTTTTACTTGGAGTGGAAAAATGAGGGAAAATCGGCCAGCAACATTCTGATAACTTTTTAATGTACTTAGTTGCGCGGGGAATAATTTATGAGGGAATCCAGCTGAAAATGTACGGATTGTTGTATGTGTGGATATTTTTAATTACAAGATAAATAAAACCTTATTTACTTAAAACTGATAAAAAAAACATTCAAAAAAGAAAACATACATTTTTTATATTTTAAAGTTATTTTTCATTTTTACTCGCATTAATTATTTTTCAATAATATTTGTTTTCTGATGTTTCATCGTCACTCTTTTCTTACGAGTTGGTCTCTTATCCCTGTATTATTTTTCAACAAATTAACATATTAACTTCCATGTGAACGTGATGTCCGTGGCTTTATGAGATTTTAAATGTAGGTGTATAAAGAATAATTGGTGTACTGTAAAAAAAAAAATCTTTGTTTTGGTAATATTTAATTAATGAGAGAATAAAATTTAACAGCTCATTAGTGTCATGTTATTTAACAAAATCCTTTTTTTTAAATAAATAAATATTCGTGCACGGAACACGTGACACATCAATATTTTTACTATTTTATATACAAAACTAAGCTAAATGCTTGTGCTGTGAAAATAGGTCTAAATTGGTGGAGGCACTAACTGGAACAAGGCTCGAATCCCCGACTAACTAGATCACTAGACGAGTATCGTAACCACTTGACCACAAACACGTCGTTTTTTATCTAAAAGCCAAATATTTTATTATATTATGTTTTTTAAAAATCTTCGCATTATTAAAAATATGAATTATTATTTTAAATTTAAATGCATTGTTATTAGATTTATATATAAAAAAAACACGAAACGAATTAATTGTTTACTTTGAGATTAATCAAAACTACTAAGCAGTGTCTATAAAACATTTATATGGGCTCTAAACTTAAATTAACGACTTAACTAATATAAGCAGCTCCAATAATTACATTTTATTCACATCACAGGAACCCGTGAGTAATCGGTGGGCTTTGACTACGACGAACCATGTGCCCAATATCCAGAACGGAAATTTTGGGTGGTCTAGAATTTATTTTGGTTTAATATTAACAAATAAAAAACTCTAAGAATAACAGATATGTTATAATCAAATTTTATTACACGTTTAATTATGTAAACAATAAATTGTATTTGTGTTATGTTACGTTTAATATATTTTTTCTGTTTTTATTTTCAGACATTATTTTAATTGAAATGTATTTCTGTGTACACAGGGCTGTCCTTAATGTTGTGTCGCCCTTATATTTCGGGTTTCGGTCAACTCCTCGGTAGCCAACTACCCGAATGACAACTACCGACAGCCAATGTTCGGGAAGTTGGCTGTCGGGAAGTTATCCGGCACCCAATATTTATACAAATGCATTGATTGATATTAAATTATTTGAAACTGTTATTTATTTTTGTATTGAAACTTTAGATAAAACGTCTCTCGACGACATAACGACTAATTCTTAATATTAAACTCTTTATTCTGATTTCCAAAACGTGTTTTAGGATTCTTTGAATATTCTTTATTTACATTGCATCAACATTGCTGTTTAAATCAGTTAAGGAGTTCTTAATCTTGAAATAAAATAAATAAGTTCATATTTCAATTTTATTTGTTTATTTAATATTATCATAAATTTTCCGCCCCTTGAAAGTGTCGCTCTAAGGCTTTTCCTTATTTGCCTATTAGTCAAGGGTGGCCCTGAGAAAACAACTTAATTTTGTAGTAGGTATGAGATGAAAAATATTGCGTAAAATTATAAAACACATCCTTGATAAAAATATTGATAGAATTAAGTCTCTTAAAAAAAACCTTAGTGAAATAAAACCGCACTAAATCATTATATAAATAATGTTTTCATTTAATTTGTGGATCCATCTTTAATTTTTGTACGTTAAAAAAATATATTTTTATTAATGTTACTAAAATATGAGTTTCAATTACCATACAATGGGTTCTGATAATGTCTCTATTGCTTCTCCACTAAAATCTGTTGATATAATAAATAAATGAGTTCTGTTCTAATAGATAACTTTTTTTTTTTAAATAAAATAAATTATATCTGAGGAAAGATAATGCATTCTATGTTATATGGGTTTAATTACATAATGTATTTGTAAACTGGAGAAAAATACAATTTTTTAAAATAAATTTTGTCTGATAAACAATATACAAATCCATCAATATTAGCAAATTTACTTTGTGACCACATATTATATAAATACTAAGACAAAATACTTTGTTTAAATCACTATTTATTGATTATTCAACATATTTCGATACCCATGGTATCTTCTTTAGGAAACAATATATACTGAAATTAAAAATACAAGCATAGATAAAAACAAAACTTTAAAGTAGTGGGTAACTAAGTATGAACTAATATGAAAACAAATTTAAAATGTGACTATTTGTAAAGATGATTGGGTTATTTATAATATTTAGCTTGCACTTTTTCTTATTCCTAATATTTCTAATTTATCTAACCGTAAACCCCTAGTATTTGTATGTATAATTTCTAAACCCATGTTAATGTCAAAAGAATGGTTTGTTTCCAAAAGGTGATTTATTTCTTAGTTACCCAACTTGTATGTTTAATTTTTATACATATTTTTTCCTGGATAGGTATCGAAACATGTTGAAGAATCAATAAACTGTAATTTAAATAAAGTATTGTGTCTTATTATTTAAATATACAATTGGTAATTCTACGTCGCACTTATAATCAATAATAGATAAATATATATATTTTTAAATATCCTTTTAAAATCTAGGCTGTTCATAAATTTGATAAATTCTTAACTGTGTTTGTACTGAACTTAGAGAAAAAATAAAACATTATTTCATATACAGACGAAATTTAATATTATTATAAATCTAACAATATTAAATAGTATGAGCGCCATGTAACAAATATACTTCTAACCAAACATTACGTGGACGCACAAACCACTAGAAAATGACGAGTGCGTAAAACAATAGATTAATTCAATCAGCAAAGAAAGACATTTTTATATCAAAATGGCCACCGTCTAATTTTCAAAGAAAAGCATGTCACCAAATGAATGGAATCAATAAGCTGTTACCGCGTTTTCCATTAAAGGTTTTCTCTATTTCCCATCCAGCTCATCCTTACCTTTTTCCTTCTTTTCAATAATGACAGCGAAAAAACAAAAAGGTTTCACTCTCGAGACGTTTTAATATCCGAAAACAACTTTTTCGATAAATTAGGGCTGAAAAAAGCACTCTGTTCTCTTTTTGTGAGGCCACTCATTGTTACGAAAGTCCATTTTATTCAGGATGAGACTATCAGGTGAAATTTGAATTTCGTTCAACCCTCAAGTGCTATAATGTTCATGCACACCAAAGCTGGTATTTTTACCTATCAAATATAAATTGTCAATAGGAATATACTTTATTTTAAAAAAAGCATTTTTTTAAATACTGTATAAATGATCGATATTATTATATTACCCAACAGACGTATCAAATTTCAATTAATGCCTTCAGTAAAGATAATCCGTAAATACATGGGTATATTTTAACAGTTTACGAAATTTGTCATCTAGTTTTGTGTAATATAGTTTTATCAAAAACAAAATAATTTATAAATTAAATTCTCTGCGAGAACTCAAAAGTAACTTACCCCATCTAAGACATGGGAAGACGTAGCAAGCAACCAACCACGTGAGATCGAACAATTCTCGAATAATTTTCCAGATTTGTTTCCATATTCGAATGCAAGCCGCACTATACTAATATAGAATATAAAACATGATATTATATAGAATATATAATATAGGATATCAAAAAAATATCACTACATCCCAGGGCGGGATTTGCCCTCCTCCGACTCCCAACCCTAGCCGTTCTCCTCTAATATTAAAAAAGTATATTTGTGCAAATGAACGTTACAATAGGTTGTTAGTTAATGTTCTTTCTAATACTATTGAATCTATTGATTAAATAAATAATATATTCCGATAATCTGTACTATTGTTTATTAGACTGCGTATGTACTGTTTATCAAAAGGAAAATGGTAATTCAACCTAAGGATGAAAAATGGTTTAAAAAAATAATCTCTATAAGTGTTATCGTATTTATTAGAATGTCATACATACATAAGTACGTATAGTTCTTTACCTTTGTACAGACTTATTATTACCAAATATCAATAAAACACCCAAAAAAATTGTTAATATTTTCTACACTTTCTTCAATTTTAACTATATCCCCGTGGTGTATTATTTCTTTATTATTTATTTAAGTCGAAATTATACAGATAATAAGTTGCGTTCTCAACTCAGTGTGATAATTAAATTTAATACAGCCACAATGATTTATGTGTATATTGTACATAATAATTTATACTTTTAAAATAGTGCCGCTGTAGCTTAGTTGGATAAAGCACCTCCCCCGGTTAGGGAAGACATCCAGGTTCGAATCCCGGTAGCGCAACAACAATGTTTTTATTTTTCGATAAAATTGATTTTATATGTATATCTTTATAATTAATATATTTAATTCATATTTAAAATATCACAGAATTATGTTCTGAATAATTACAACTTCACAATAAGAATGTGTTTCCTATAAAAAAAAAAAAAAATTAGCAATATTAACTTCGTGGTTAAAATTCATATATTTTAAAAAAATTTATTATCTTTGTTTTATTAACCACTAAATTGAGTTTAAATACATCTACCGATTTCGAAATATACCATTTTCTTCTTCAGGATGTCATAACTAACTAAAACATATATTATTGTTTCTTTGCCAGAATCTATTTAAAAAAAAAAAAAAAAAACAATTATTTAAAAAAATAAATTTAGTACCCAACTCAAATCATTACTTAATACAAATTTACTCGAATAATTTTTAGAAAAAATTTTTAGAATTGGACTCGTTAAATTTAGTTAGTTGTTTATAATTTTTTGATTAGTTTTACACGCTATATTTATGTCCAACGATTCCAAATTATTTAATTTGTGACCAACACCGTTAGTTATGACATCCTGAAGAAGAAAATGGTATTTTTCGAAACGGTAGATGTATTTAAACTCAATTTAGTGGTTAATAAAACAAAGATAATAAATAAAACTATAATAATTTATGCTAATGTAAGTGTTGAAATAGTCGTATTCTTATATATTTTGAAACATTACCTAAAAAAAATCTTGCATTTTATCTCCGGATGATCTTATATCAATCGATTAAACCAGGCAAAATTACCGCGTATTTCTTTAAATTACTTACATTTCTATAAATTATTTTCGAATTCAAAATTAAATATTCTTCCATTCCAGTCAAAAGGCATCGTTTATTTTTACATGGCCGATAAAAAAGATCAAACGACATATCCTTGCGTGAAGTGCTACTTTAGAAAGATATTATTGATTTTTTAACCTTGCGAACAGTGCGGAAAATCCTTTTATTACGTAGGATGTAATAAAATTTCATAAAAGTAGAATATTGATTAGGATCAGACTTAAACGGTTTCTTTATAACGTTACATTAAGTTTTATTATTTCCAAACGTTTATAGGCTGTCAAGAACCACAAATAATTTGTTTTCTAACCATTCGCCACATTCTTCCTACAAATAAGGTACTCGTATTTTATACTATGCAAATAAAATTTATTGGTAAATGCACATTAAAAATCCAGATCAGTAGCACCAACAAAACTTTTGACGCATAAAAACATTATTTATATTACAAATATACAGAAAGATGGATAAAGTAATTCATTAAACCTTACATCTTGGGCATAGTATTTTACGCAGTGAAACCAGGACGGTCAACAAGGAGATATATATATATCTTAAAGTATTCGAGATGTGATGCTGGAGTAAAACGGAATCTTTTAGGAAAATATTAGAAAAGAGGTCCATAATAGAAACCATCGAAAATCGAAGGGCCAATGGATAAAACACATTTTTAGATATAATGCGTACCTCAGAAACGCCATTGAAGAAAATATTAAAGAAAACGATAAAGAATGACCTATTAAAATATACAATGCACCTTCCCCGGTTTGGAAAGAGATCCAGGTTCGAATCCCGGTGGCGCAACAGAAATATTTTTCGATAAAATTGATTTTATATGTACATCTTTCTAGTTAATACATTTAATTTGTCTTTAAAATATCACAGATCTATGTTATGAATAATTACAACTTCACAATAAGAATGTGTTCTCCTTAATAAAATATACATTTTTTTAATTATTTTTTATCTTTGTTTAATTAACCACTAAAATGAGTTTAAATACATCTACCGGTTCCGAAAAATACCATTTTCTTCTTCAGGATGTCATAACTAACTAAAACATATATTGTTTCTTTGACAGAATCTATTTTTAAAAACAAAATTTTTTTTTTTTAAAATAAAAAATAAAAATATGAATCTTAACCACAAAGATAACATTGCTTATTTTAAAAGTATAAAATATACATTCACTAAATAATAAGCAAGGCGAATGCAAATGAATGTAGATGGTTTCCAGGATAGTCTAGTGGTTTAGGCGATGGCCTAGTAATCTAGTAGTCGGATGTACGCGCCTTGTTCCAGGAGACCAGCATGTTTGTCCGATTTTCATGATTTAAGCGTTTAGCTTAGTTTAAAAATAGTAAAAATATTGATGTATTCCGTGTACACATCTCTATTTTATTATAAAATAAAAATAGTATATATATATATCTTGACATTTTTATTTATAGATTAGTGTTTAAACCATTCTAGGATGGAAGACGTACATGGGGCATAATTTAATGAATTACTTATAACATATTAATAATTACCTTCCCACCTATGGACCTACATATGACTTTTTTATTATTATGTTAATTTATCCACTTAATCCGTATATTGATGAGTTTCCTTTCAAATTTCCCTGCACGTGACACACAGAAGAACACTGAAATACTATACATAAATATTATTTAAATCTGTGAATTATTTGATCTACGTCTGGGATATAAAAAGAACTCTTGTGGTAAAACAATGATAATGAATAAAAAATGCCACTCTTGACTCACTGGTGTGATTGTGATTGATATTCGATAATATCAGTGATTAAAAATTGTGACTATGGTCACAGATTCATTACTAATGCGCATGCGCCACACGAAATCACAATACATCAAATAAAAAAACATAATTTTTACGTATTTACGTATATTATTACAAACTTAATTTACGTAAAAACCATATTCTAGTATACATAATTTTTATAATGAGTTTATTTTTCGTGTCAAATTCTCAGCATTTCGGGTCAAATCCATAAAAACGTTTTGGCATAATAGATGGTTTTTATCACGAATTATAACATCATTTGTTTACGAATATTTTCGTTTCATATGCACATGCGCCATCATCACGGTTCACAACCAAATATAAATAAAATAAAAAATTAATCACTAATCACGATATTCCCAGAAATTCAATCACTGATAGTGAGTGTGACTCAAAGACATCAGTGATTGACTCTCGGTTCGTGATTTTTAGCTCATCACTAGTGATAACTTAACGTAATATTATTATTTTTAAAAACTTACCATCAAATACGAAAACTGTGTAAACCAGGAGGTAGAGCACTAAACGCATCAGTTCCATCATGTTTTTTTGTGGCAACACTTAATTAGTTTCTTATTTTCTATTCTTCTTAAAAAAACACATGATAACTATATATCTGTATATATTTATAAATGTATTTATGCACTTGTTCACCAGAAGTTCATTTTCAATCTATTAAAACACATTAATACTTTACTCATCATAATTTTACTTTATCTTATATTCTGTTCAGGATTTATACCTTCCACGACACTCAATATATTGTTTGGACCGAACGAGTACGAAACATTCTCAAAGAATTTCGTAGAAGTTTATCAAATCACAGAAGTGTCAAAAGTTTATCTTCACTAAATTAATATAAATAATTAATTATGGCCTGGTAGTATACGTACACAATATTAATAAATATTTGACTAATAATAATAGGTATAGTAAAATATAGTCTTATATTCGAAGAAAAAAATTATTTTGTTCCATAACACGTGTTAAACACAAAATACAATGAAATTTAATTGTATATCCGTATAAAACGAAATTCTAATTTTCTAAATAGTTTATAGACATATTTAAAAATGCTTAAATGAATAAATAAAATGAATAGTTTGATTGATTTATTTATTTATATTTAGGTTATACATAATTATACCAACCCTCAAAATAATTCATGGTAATTTTATTGATACTATCAGGTAGATGCATGTTTAACTAATTTAAATATATTTCAATTACAAAAGTGATTAAATCTTGCCTTGCGGAAAATATAATTATTCTGCTCCGTTGCTCATTTTTAATACTATATTAAAATTTAAAAATAATGAAAATCGTAATCACATTCACTTGATAACACTTTAAGTTACACTTACACAGGACTATCATAGCCATTTAATTAATATTATTAATAATTGAGTTACTTTTGTAAAAAAATTGGTTCTCTAAGCATCGAACTATTTTGTAAAACAATTAAAATTGAAACAGAACGTCGACATAAATGAAATAGAAAATTTAAATTGATTTCAAATATATTTGAAGACGATCAAAGTAATGAAAGATAAAAACGTGTGTTTTTCTATCTCTAAAATGAAAAAAAAACTAAATTCACGTTTGCAAAAATATTATATAATTTGAAAAACTCATTGTGAACGAAAGGAAAAACTATTATTGAATTTAAAATTTAACATACATAAGTGCACACATTTAACACAATTACTTGTATCTCCATAGTAACACACCAAGATGCCAGACCAGAAGTGGGAGTAGACCGCCATATATTTCTGTCACAGTATTATTTCATGTCTGTATACATTCTTAAATCAGACGATTTTTAAACCCAACGTTCTCGTCAATCTTTTGATGATCACAGATTTTGCCATGTTCTGCACTACAATACTATATTACTTTGTATCTAGGTGTCATTCCGTTCAAAGTATCTCGATCATGCTTAATTTTTTTTTTTTTTATTCCGTCTCGGTGCAGACCTACATTTATTTATGAATACCTAGACCATATTCCGTTTACTAATACGTGGAATATTTTTCTTAGCATTATCTTCGCGTGCATTATAAAATAACATTTTAAATAGATCGTATTTATAATATATATTTAATGTAGTATTAGATTTGTATTTTTGATGATAAAGGACAAAAGAAGGGGTACCTTGATTTCAGTAGTCACTCTCATACATTATCTACTAAATCGCTAACTTATGCAACTGAATGCATTTTAATGATCTCTTACACAAAATATTGTTCAGTCTCTAAAATAATAATTCTTCTTTTTTTTAAATGCCTAATATAAAATTTATTAAAATTTCTTTATATCTAATCATTTGACAACGCTGAAATTTTGAGACATATTATTGTACCTTTTACAAGTATAATAAAATAAAAAACATTCAAACAGTTTTCACTATTTAACAATTATCTTAATACTGAATAAATACTGGTAGAAAATAATTAAAGAATTTATTTTTATCTATAGCGTGAACCAATTCATTAATCACAATTTGTTATTATTAAACAAAAATTATTTCCTATAGGGAACTTTGAATATACAAAATACACAATCTGCGAATACAAATAAATGTTTAATGTGTGTACAGACCTATGTACAACATGTCAAAAACATTTTACATAAAATAATACAGAGAAAAAATTCGATAAATTTCTAATGAATGCCTAAAAGCATGTACACAGATGTTTCCATATGTATTATATAATGTTTACACCTATATGAGAAGTTTTGGTTGATATTCTGAAAAAATATCAAAACGGTTAGGGTTTAATTTCCATGGGTACCAATTAATCATTCCAAAAAATGGTGTTGCCGAATCACGCAACAAACTTGGAAACACTTATATTTCTTTCTAAATAAATTATTCATGAGTAATTTCAGTAATTACAATTTCGCTACATACATCGATACGGGCAATAAAAAATAGAAAATACCCATCCGATAAGAATCGTTGACAACTTTTCGGTTTTCAAACATAAACGACAGTAATTGTCACTTCTTCACTTGTCACCGCGTCATTCGGCAGTCTGTAATACACTGATCGAGTTCGTAAACCGCGTATTTTTAACGACCGTCTGACTACACCCGTCCCACCAAACGGTTCGCGACTTACTGAATACACGACGCTATTTGTAGAGGCCGAGTGTATTCAGTTCTCTACGCGAAGTCTTCCCCTTACCGAAATATATGATTCTTATCATTCTCAGAACGCAATGTTATGCCTAGAAAAGATGATGAATTATTGAATTATTTTAATTTTATTTGAATATACACAGAGTACAAAATAATACATTTAAATAAAATCAAATAATAAGAGGACAATAAATGAACAATAAACATCTACATCTATGACTTTCTGGATGCCGGCTTTAATAGTGTCATTATGGCTGTATAGTTCTTGATTAAACGGCCAGGTCTGTGAGACGCAAGCATGGCAAAAACGAACGTGTTTTTAATATCTCTGGGTTAAGACAACTTAAATGTTTTCTCTTTTATATATTCAATAACAGTGCGTAAATTTATATTCAATTTGTAATGAAGTGTGCATTGTTTTTATTACGAGTAAGAAACAAAAACATACATGACATCGGTAATCTATACTGTATATGATATACCATAGAATTAAGCACCTTCCGAAATGTCAAAACAACGATTTTTGATTATGTTTTTCATTTAATTCCAAATAACCTTGATGTGTTTATTATTGTCTATCCGCAAACAAAGTGGTTTGTTTTGGGCAAAGATCTAAATCCAAGATAAAATATATATGTGTATTTTATTAAAGAAATAAAACAATTTTTCTTAATTCATGTAAAACCAATAATATTTTTTTCAATTCTCAACACAAAACATCTGCAGTTAAGAATCGTACACAATAATATCATATTTTAAAACATTATATACCTGTTAACCTGTCGAATTATTTTACATCATTTATAAAGACTTATTTATTTAACGACTTAATTAATCTTTAAAATCTTTGTTATTAGCTTAATCATGTTATTACCGTTATCTAATTTGTGTATTTATGTTATATTCGAAGAAGTATATTATATAAAAAATATTGTTTTTATATCGTCACGTAGAGATCGGAATTCCTAACAATCCGTTGCGCGCGCACCCTTTGTAGGATGAACTGCAGGGCCGCCCTGTGGATAATTACAATAAAAATTGAAACCATCGCAGAGGGAGTGAGAACCCTGTGGCCCGCACAACTCGTGTGTGTTGTATCGAGTGCTCTGATGGCGCTAGCAAACAGGGTTTCCACAAATATTTTTTAAGTCTACACTAGTATTTATTATTATTTTTGTATTAATTACTTTGTGTTTAAGATAATTTTTAAAGTAATTATAAGTATAATAATGTTATTTTTGTAGAATTATATATAAGCAGTTAAACGCCTAGACTTCTACTAAATCCAACAAGTTATAAGAGCTATCATTAGTTAAAAATAATTCTTGCACAGGAGCATATTAGATTCTAAAATGTTTTTTATAATATTTAACGCCAACTTTATATTGCAGTTATTCATTTTAATATTTAATTATTTATTTGACATTCTGATAAACGAAAATATATTTTATGAAACCGGTTGGTGTATAATTATTTACTCATTAAAACTGGTGTAAAAACGAAGTAATAAAAATTCAATATTGCATTTTAAAATATTATTTAACTCCTTTTATTAACATATAATGTAACAATATTATTAAAAGTAGCCTATACATTAACCTAATAAAGACATTCAATATTTATAATGCATTCAAAGTAAAACAAAAAAACTTAACGCTAAAAGATTGAATAGTGTGTTACCTTATTTTAAAATAATAATGAATTACTGAAGATTATACACTCACGATTCTTATTAAGAATTAAAATATGAAAATAATAGTATTATGAGGGCACTAAACATGACAAACAAGCTCGATCCCAAAAGGGAACATCGACATACTAATATTTCTTTGATTAATATTTAAGATTATGACATGTTTTCGTGTTCAATATTTATATAAATTATTCTAATAACCCATGTCCATGAAAAAGATTTCTCTAGAAGATTCGACTCGAGACGTGATAAATGACGATACAGAGTTCACCATGAAGCGGTTTATGAATCATCAGCCCGTGTGTTTTGCGCTCGGACTAGAATGACGCGTCCAGTACACGTATAGCGAGTCTCAGAGATCAAAGTCTCTTTGTTTGGTGGATCAGATCTTCTGAGGCCGATAAGTATCAAATATAGTCAGTGTTAAAAATGCGTTTTTTTATGTTGATTTTTTGTATACCAATCCGATAATACAAAAGTTACAGTTTTTAATAATTATATTCGGATATTAATAATATAGATTATGTTTATACAAAAATGTGAAATTGCCGGTACTCTTCAGTTACTGGTATAGCTATTGTAAATACGTCAAGTAAATTTTATTTGCCTTTTTCTTATGAAATCAATATAAAATATTAATTTCTTAATAATTATTAGTCTCTCTAATTGCCAATGTTTACGGATGAGATTTTTCTCTGAAATCCGACTCGAGTTGACAGAAATGACAGATCAGCGTTTAGCGAGAAGCGATTTATAAATCATCACCCCATATGTTTTGCGCGCGGATTAAAATGACGCATTCACTAAGCATATACCTTTAATGACACTCAGATATAAAGTCAAAGTTTCATTTAAAGATTATCGTGGACACACGCCTTAACAATTAGAAATAAAATAATAATATTTTTTTAATAAATATACATGATACATTCTTATTGTGGAGTTTTAATTATTCAGAACATAAGTCTGTGATATTTTAAATATGAATTAAATGTATTAGTTAGAAAGATAAACATATATTTTAGTATAGCATAATCGGATAATGTATTGGATTGGAAGAGATCCAGGTTCGAATCTCGCTAGCAACAACAATATTTTTCGATAAAACTGATTTTATATGAACATCTTTCTAATTAATACATTTAATTCATATTTAAAATATCACAGACCTATGTTCTAAATAATTACAACTTCACAATAAGAATGTGTTCTCCTAATACTAAAGTTGTATCAATATGTCCAATATTTAATAAAAATGAATTGATAATTCTGGCGTCTGCTATCCGATTACTCAAAGATATTTGAGATTCCGTAAAAATAAGGTAGATGGCTCTTTCAAATAATGGAACTATTAAATGTATTAATATCAAAAAAAGGTAACATATAGGTTCGAAAATATGTCGCTGTAGCATAGTTAGATAATGCACCTTCCCCGGTTTGGAAAGATATCCAGGTTCGAATCCCGGTAGCGCAACAACATTTTTCGATAAAATTGATTTTATATGTATATATTTCTAATTAATAAATATAATTCATATTTAAAATATACATGACCCATTGAATAAAAGAATTACTTAAATCTGTACCACAGCTTAACAAAAAATAATATTTGTGTAATTGCTATACCTGTACAATGTACGATTTTTTTTTAATATAAACGTATTAACAATTGTTTAAATTAATTTCTCATTCTATTATACTGTTTAAAAGAGGTATTACGCCGGTTTGATTATTTGTTAAAAAATACTAAGCACTTAGCCATAAAGTGTACATGAAATCTACTAGATCATTTTATTATCTTAGGATAATGTGGCAAAGCATGATCATTGATAAAATAACACAGCCTTCAAGAGAAAACATGACTAGGTACAGCGAATATCACTAACGAGCCATCGGTTAACCTTTACCGTACCGTGATATAAAATACTCGTTGGCAGCCATGTTGTCAACTCGTGTTACCGTTAGAAATCAGAGTTCTATTAGCCTTTGAAATGTGAAAAAATGGTTAATGTCATAAATTTATTTAAGTATTGAGCATTAAATATTTTAAAAATATGTAATATTATAATTCGGAGCATTCATCAAATTCTGTATAGGAGATTGCGTTGAATAATACAACCTTCCTTTTTATCTATCTTAATTTAATTAGTTAGAAAGAGACACCATTATATTCATATGTTTGTTATTGTTTTCACTGTGAAATTAATGTGTGATGTCTTTCCGTCTTACCACAAATGGTATCATTGTCAACGTATTAATTTTATAACGGAATGAATTGAAAATAATTATTTTTGTAGGATTCGCTTTACATAATTGATTTTTCACTAGTCATTTCTATGCGTAAATATTTTCCTTCAAATTAACTAAAATATGTTGCTTATATTTACCGAAATATTACAGATTTAATTAGAGCGGTAGACCTGTGTAACTGCATGGTTTTGAATGGGTTAACAAGGAAAAAATCATTCTCTCACAACTCCGTATCTTGTCATGACTTGACCAACAATTATACGACCATGAAAAAAATAACGATTGCTTCAAATACTTGTAAATTCTCGTTCTCTTGACCGAGTATGGAAAATTTATAACCTGAATCTTTAATGATCCTCAAAGTTATAAACTTATCAAAAATTTTAATTACACAAAATACATTAATGTTATCCAAGCTTCTGCCTTGTGCAGTTGTCTCAGTTGCCAAGAAGTTCTTGTGTAACGGACATGAATATGAAAACGTACTTTAACAATTTGGGTACCAATGTGTTAAGGGCGTAAAGTTATACTTTGTCCTTAGCCACTTAAATATATTCCCAGATGTTCTTATAGATTTGAACTGAAAACATCGTGAGATGTTTCATCAAAATATAAAGGTGACGGAGGAAAGTTATCATACTTGAACATGCATAAAAGAAAATCGTACAAATATACATATAATATTTTAAATTTGTCATTATTTGTAATTATCTAAATCGGCTTACCATGTTTACCTATAATTATACACAATAAAATGCCATTAGGTATGTAATTCACGTGTTTATTTCTGTACGGTTTGAGATGATTTCAATACGATTTGTATGTTGTTTGCTTCGCCCGATCGTTAAATTTCCATAATTATTCCAAAAACTCAAAAATTAGAACCAGTATAGGAAAAACGATTTCATATTCAAAATCAACACTACAAACGTAGCCTAAAATCACTATTAATACTTAAAATAAAATAAGTATTATTATTATTATAATTGTTGAGATAAAAGTAATAATAGTTAGAATTATAATAGTATTTATAAAACAAAATGTAATACTATTTCAACTTGTAGAAGGATATTGTACGTCTGATAACATATAATTATGACCTTACGTTTACCATTACCATGTGACCTTAGTCTGCTGCTAAAATCATATCATCAAATATAATATTGAATAGTTACGATTTGTTGAATGAAATGTTTACATTAAAACCATCTCTTATTCGATTGTTAAAGGGGGGAGGGATAAGGTCTGCGCCATCTTGTCTCCGACATATGAGTAACAACAAAGATTTTTTATGGGGAACCCCATTGACGGGGAACATGGTGAAATTGTTTTATTTTAACTTAATATATAATTGCATAAAGCAATAAACAAAAAAAAAAAATTTTTTTTTTTTTAAATATTTTTAAATTGTATTTTGTTTGATTTTTATACATATCTTTTTTTATGTTTAGATAAAAATTTTAAGATTTTTATAAATTTTGTTCATTAGTGTAAGATCGGGGTAAATAAGTGAAATAGGACGAAGATGATGGGGATTGGATGAGGGATGATATAGGCCGAGGAAGTTTATGAATGGGTTTGAGTGGGAAATTAATTAAAAATAAAAATAGGATGATAAATCGTGTATGTGTCGTTAAAGTGGGGGTACATTTTAGTCACTGTGAATGATTGTATTTCTGACAAACCAGGGTGAGTTTGTGATTCTAAAATTTTTGTTTTACTTGAACCCCAGATTAAAACCATCTAGGTAGAAAATAAAACAATGCTTTCACAAACGCATTAACATTTTTGTTCAGCATATTATTGTTTATTTTTCAACTTTATTTATATAGCTAATTATAATAGCAATAAAAATGCTTTATTAAATTATTTTATCATCATCGTTTACAAAGTTAATTACCTAATATTTCTTAAGCAGCGTCGATCAGTTTAACAAACCCCCTGCTACACTTTTGAATAATTTTACACTCTAATATTATTTCTAATCTAACCAGTGATTGGAATGAACTTCTCAGTGACGTTTTTTTCTAAATAATTTGTCCTTAGGAATGTATTTAAAAACTTTAGTTTTTAAATTTTGTTTCTTCAAAGTAGTCGCGGCGCAAACTAGAGTGTACCCTGGGATTGAAGGGTTATAAAATATATTTTTTTGTTGATCTCCGTACCATTCAAACTAATTATTAAATTAATTCCTAAAAACCATAACACTTTACTGAGACCCAAGAATATAAAAGTCATGACCTCATAAACTCTTCGCACATGCGTTAATTAATGGCCAAATTTCCAGGGATGCCAAATAAAACATAAATTTAAAATCAGGTCGCTTATTGAACAAATATAACGATTTTTAAACACGTAATTTTTAGTTTTTATGAATCGATTTAAATTATAATAAAAAAAACTTATCGTATTATGTACAAATATACTTATAACACAGCATACACACCGCCTTTATGGTGTGTCCATGAATGAGAGTATGATTTCTCAAATCAGAGATTTTTCGGTTAAGATCTGTATGTATCAATAACGTCATTCTATTCTGCATTCAAAATACATACGGCAATAAATAGTTCACTTTGCACTCTACTCTGCCATGTCCTTTACATACTTTCAAGATAAGTCTCTGAGACAAATCTCCTCCGTGTTATATTGTTTCGATTCTTGGAAGAGTATTGTATAATGACAATTCTGTGACGATATTTTTTATTAGCGACGAGAGCTGATTGCTTTCTGCTAGAATCGTATAACACGTGAGTCAATCTCACCCACATCTAATACAATTAACCAAATGAATAAGGGTTATTTTTAATTAAAGTATATTTATTGAATTATCGTGCAGTAGATAAGTATTTTTTAATTACACCAGAACCCTTTATTATAATATATGAACCTATATTATGTTATGGTATTTAATAAAAAAATTAAAAATGAATACACGATTAATCGGATATTTTAATGGACATATTTTATGGATATTAAAATACTGTTTTGTACATAATTTCGGATTTAGGGGATCGGATCCTAAAATCCGAATTTCAAAACAGATATTTAAAAAAATTAACACTGAACTGAACCTATTTTTATTTTATATCACACTCTTTTGTTTACTTTGAGCATTTTTTCCTGGTCAGGTTAATCGTAATTAAGAAACCATATCAGATTCACAATTAACCAAAGCTGGACGCTCTTTTTAATCGAACGTCACCGACTTCCACTTATATTTCAACTTCAACTGTTATTGCAATATTCTACAAGTACACTATTATAATTACATTTTAATAAATGTATACTTTTAATTAGATAAAATCTTTATATGCATTTAAAATTTGTACATAACTGTTCCTTAGGTTACATATAATTGATTTAATGGACTCTCGTCAAAAAGTAACACCCCTTCTCCCAATCGGACTGTCAAATCGAAGGTTTACTGTTTATTTTTTTAAGAATATCAATTATTATTAGTGTCTTTATTGCATTTACTTTAATTATTATTAAAAATCATTTTATTTTATTTTTATACGGATAAAAACATTATTAATGAAAACACATTCTTATTGTGAAGTTGTAATTATTCAGAACAGACGGTCTGTGTTATTTTTTTAAATACAAATTAAATATATTAATTATAAAGACATACATATATAATCAATTTTATCGAAAAATGTACTGTTGTTGCTACCGGGATTCGAACCTGGATCTCTTTCCAATCCGGGAAGGTGCATTATCCAACTATGTTCCTATGTTCTGAATAATTACAACTTCACAATAATAATATGTTCTCCTTAATAATATATAAGTTGTATCAATGTGTCTAAAATGTAATAAAAATTAATTGTTAATTCTGTATCGGTTTACTCAAAGGTATTTGAGATTCCGTAAAAACAAAGTAGATGGCTTTCAAATAATGGAACGGTAGATATATTAATTTGAAAAATGTAACATATGGGTTCGAAAATTTGTTGACAAAGGTAATATCTGCTGTAACATAGTTGGATAATGCACCTTCCCGACATTGGAAAGAGATCCAGGTTCGAAACCCGATAGCAACAACAATATTTTTAGATAAAATTGATTATATTTGTATATCTTTCTAATAAATACATTTAATTAGTATTTGGATAAAAATATAGTTTTCATTCACCTCTCACCTAAAAAACTAATAAATATGTTAATGTTAATAATGGAAATATACATATAATCTACGTAACATCCACAGTATCTGGACTAATAATCACATTCAATTATATTATAATTGTATTCTCTTTTGCTTCTCATTCAGGTCATCGGCATTAAACTATTCACTTTAAAGTCACATTAGAAAATACATCAACACAAATAAAACTTTTGTTCAAAATCACACAATACCCCGTGCAACAACTGTCACTGATACTAACAACAGAACATGCACCATACGTCTTTCTTTATCCCTGTACAATGGTACAATACAAGCGAGCGCGCGGCCCGTTGATTCGGGCGCATTTGTGTCAACTCTTTGAATATTTCGGTAGACCGAAAGTATGAGTTTTGTCAGTCGTGTTGAATGAATATTTTATAATTTAATAATCTGTACTAACCTGCATCGTTCCAGTTCTAGTAGATTCTGTAACATTTCGTAAATGGATTAGAAACTTTTTTAAATTGTCAACATTTTAACATCCGTTTCACTTGTTTATTATTACTGCAAAAAACAGAATTTAATCGCGATTTTCAATTAATTCACATTATTTCACATTCAGCTATGCACAATTATACTCTAAAATATATATTTTTACCGGTATCCAACATTGGGCTGCCCCTACTCGGGGAATTTGCTTTACAGAAAATACAACACTATACACGAGTATACATAAAACTAAGTGTCTGTCTGTCCTAAACCCCGATCTAAACCATTTTCACAAAGACTCTGCACAAAACATAGGTACTTTTACATCCTAGCCACCCCATCTCTCTCCCCCCAATAAAAATACGTTTTATATTATATGTCATCAACTCAAAATTTTGCAATCTTAGAAGCCCGCGTAAAACCTCCCCTCTCTTTCATAATACACATTCAGATAATAATATGGTTTATTTCACCGGAGTGTACAAACTTTATTGAATTCCTTAATATAGCTTGACAATATACGACTTTGTTTAATGACCAAATATGAAGAGCCAGATAATTTCTCCAACCCCAATACATCAATAGATGGTCGTCATGAAATAAAATGGTAACATCTATATTGGCTTGCAAAAAAATGATAAATGTAAGTTTAGTTCAGTTTTTCAGTTCAAAACCAATAAATCCGCATTATTTTTACAGTTTGCATCAGTATAAACATTTTTTGCATTACATCAGCAAATACAAAAAGGGCCAATTATGTGATCAGTAGTAACTTTTACTATAGTAAATTTTTTTTCGAAAACGGGTTGTTTGATCTTTGGTAAAAAAATATTTACTTCTCAAAAGTACATCCACTAGTAAACTCGTTTTACTCTGCGATATCTAATAGTAAAAACGAGAATCGATAGATAAATATGGCGGACTTTTTACAGCTGATCTGAAAGTCATCTGACACATTGATACTTTGAAAGTTGCAGTATACGACAATAAGTCATTTAATACCCCGCTATTTTATTGATGAGAGTTTGTCCGATGACGATCTCGTTGTTAAATATATAATACAAAAAAAATTCACCATTATCAGCATATTTCATGATTATTTGTCACGCCTATAGACAGGCATGCTCTGTGCTTTGACAGTAGTAAATTGGATGTTTCAACCATCCGCAAAGGATTTTTACTACGGGCTTTAGTAAAAAGTTATCATAGTAAAAAGTTACTACTGATCACACAACCGGTCCTAAGTGAAAAAAATATTTATATGCAGCCTATTTAGCCGCTATCTATCTCGCTAAGTGCGTATAAAGTACATGTTTTGAGGCAGGTAGCCATTAATTCCTGAATACTGATATGTGCATAAGTTAGAACAAAAAAGTAAGAAATATTTAATGAAAACAAGGTAGGTAAATGGTAAAAACTTAAAAAATAATAATCAACCAGAGAAGTAAAAATTAAACAGTAAAGTACAGACTAGTAAATATAAGAAACAGAGTAAATAACATTAGAGTAAGAGCATAAAATAAGGTTACAATAAGCAGACATATAAAAATAATCGAATAGAGTAGAAACGAGGTAAAAAGCAAGATTAGAATAAAAATAAGCAGAGAGCAAACAAAATATTAAGAATGAGGTAGGATATAAGAACAGAAAATAATTACATACACAAATTGTTTCAATCATTTCAAGACCTCTTACAGGTGGCTTCTTCCAATTTTGAAAAGTCATCCCTTAATAAGCATTATAAATGGAAGAAATCTTACACTTTTTATATTTAAAGAATTACCTATGTTTTTTTCTTTTGGGATCCTAAAATACAGATGCGTTCATAGAATACGTGTCACATCAATATTCTTACTATTTTCAGACTAATGCAATGAAAATAGGACTAATTAGATGGTTTCATGGGACGAGACTCACACCGCCGACTACCAGGCCACTAGGCGAGTCTTAACCACTAGACCAACAAACACATCTAGAGAATAGACAGACAAACATTCAATTTTGCATATAAGTAGATTAAATGTATTGATTAGAAAGATATACATATAAAATCAATTTTATCGAAAAACATTATTGTTGCTACTGGGATTCGAACCTGGATCTCTTCTAATCCGGTGAATGTAAATTATCCGATTATGCTATACCAACACAGTGAATTGACGACAAATTTTCGAACCTATATGTTACACTTTTAAAATTGATACATCTATCGTTCCATTATTTGAAAGCCATATTGAAAAAAATAAGTAGATTAGACTATATTATTCTAGCTCAGATTTCGAGCTGATGCTGTGCAACACGATGTCACGTCAACACGTAATGAAGCAGTCTGCATGAACCATGGAATATTTATTCAGTCCAACATATGGGATACTTCGGATGATTCCGAAAATAGATGATATCTTAGCTGAGCTTTGAATATACATATGTATTATGATGAAGAATAAATAATTATTCTCGTACAAGGTGACGTTTATTTTTGTTATAGTCGGCTTTTAAACTGATGCGGGGATTTACCAGCTTGTCAATTTAAAATGGTGATTGAATATTTATTATTTTAGTAAATACAGCGTCAGGACATATTTCACTTTTCACATGCTTGCAATACGTTAATTACTCAGATAATAAATATTAAATATTATATCAATCTTGCTATCATTTGTTATCTCTCTCTCTCTCTCTCTCGGTGGATGTGCTCATGACTGAGCATCGTGCTTCAGATCGCATGACGTCGTGTTCCGATTCCACCTGCGGTTGCCTGATTCCAAACCTCGCCTATGTCAGTAATCTTTGGCTTCTGATCAATACTGACGAGTGCTGCTGTCCTTCACCAGGAACGTTTATGGCTCTCCAGTCTATGTCCGTAGTGTTTTCAAAACCAAGTTCACGAGAAGGAAGGACACTGCGGTCTTAATAAAGAATGAGCTAATGATTTCGTTTTGGGATGTAAGACACTACACCTTACCCCGAAGAACAGTGAAGACCGGTAATTGGTTAACCTAGAATACAGGTATTACCTTTCTCATTTCATTTTGACCTCATATCATTAAATTTGTTTATATTTTGCAAACACAACCTGCGTTCGCCTTATATCCTTGAAATTCCGCGTTTACAACGAGATGACATAATAATTCCTCCAAGCAATGATAATGCGTCTAATTAAGTATTTTTTTACTAAAATATGAAAAATATATGTAACGTATATATAAAAAATATTTTTTTAATTATTATGAAGAAAAATATTTTTATTTGGAGACAACTAAAATCATTTCTTTATTTTTTTAAGAAGAATACATTTTTATTGTGAAGTTACAATTGTTGATATTTAACTAACTAACTTACTATCACGCCGTCGTTCCTCGGGGGTGGGCAGAGAGGATAGAGTGCCGCACTCTTCTTTCCTGACATACAATTCTCGCCTCATCCACATTCATACATCTTATCATACAAAATCGCTGATTGTTGAGGCTTCTAACAGAACCATCCTCCAGTATCTGGTTTACTTGCTCGTGCCAAGTCTTCCGCGGGCGTCCTCTATTTCTAATGCCATCAACACTTGCGTTATACATCTTTCTTACCATTCTCACCTCATTCATCCGTTCCATATAACTAAACCACCTGAGTGACTCTTTCTTTATCTTACAAATTTAATGTATCAAGGTGTTTGAGATTCTGTAAATATAAATAAGAGTATTAAGGAGAACACATTCTTATTGTGAAGTTGTAATTATTCAGAACATAGGTCTGTGATATTTTAAATACTAATTTTACCTATTAATTATAAATATAAAATCAATTTTGTCGAAAAATATTGTTTTTATATGAATATATTTATAATTAATACATTAAATTAGTATTTATAAAGAAGATTGCTTTCAAATAATGGAACAACAAATGTATCAATTTGAAAGTAACATAGAAGTTCGAAAATATGTCGTCATCTTACTGTGCTGGTGTAGTATAATCGGTTAATGCATTTCCCCAGATAGGAAAAGATCCAGGTTCGAATCCCGGTAGCAACATAGACATTTTTTCGATAAATTGATTTCATCTTTATATCTTTGTAATTGATTTGTATTAAAAATCAATTCCATTTCTATAATTCAGAGTCTGATAAATTCTGTGTCCACAAAATGAGACACGATGAGGTATAAAAAAAAATTTAAGCGTTTATTTAATTATTTCTTTATATCTCGGAGATTTATTGAGTTAAATCTTAGTACTGTGTACATGTGTTAAGATTTAGATCTGGAGATAAACTCAGAGATCAGCTTAAGAATAGTAGAAAGAGACAAAAACTTAAACACGCGTTCAATTTGTCAGCGTCCATACGTCACTTATAACCACTATTTGTTTTAAAATGTTAGACTAACAGAGGCGTTATATTAAACATATATTATTTCACGTCAACAGCTGCAAGGGAGATTCAAATTCACCCATCTGACGAACGGAATATGAACACATCATGAATATGAATATATCAATGAACTGACATTCGACGTTTAACGTAGATACAACAAGCGTGAAGTGAGACAAGAGACGGCGAATCCCTGAGATATCATGTGTACGTAAGGGCTACGAAAGCCGAGAGTTGTCTCTAAAAATTCTCATGGGGATCCATCCGTATCTCAGATTTTATCTCGAGTCGAAAATCTCTTAAAAATCTCATGCGTAAACACAGACCATTAGAGTATTAGAGAATCTACGAACAGTAGGTAGGTTTATTTTTAAATTATAAATGCGTATAATGGGTAAGTACCTATTTAAATAGTAGTAGTTTGTTGATCTAGTAGTGAAGACGCTGGCCTAGTTATCTAGTGATCGGGGGTTCGCGCCTCGTTCCGGGAGATCAGCAAGTTAGTCCTATTTTCATCGTACAAGCATTAAGTTTAGTTTTTAAATAGTAAGAATATTTATGTGACCTGTATTTCGTGTACGCATCTCTATTTAAAAAAAAAAAAAATTAAAATAATAATTTCAAAATTATTAGAGTACCAATATTATATTAATTTATCAACATATCACTATTTTTAAAAAAAAATAACCTACGCCCTATAAAAATGAAACAAAAATATTCTACGTAAATTAAATATGATTTATTAATACAAATTATGTAATAAACCCGATACACTGAAATACGATTAATATCATGAAACATATATTTTATCTTCCACAGTTTGTGCAATTTATTCATTAATCAACATGAACTTTATTTCAAGTCTTGACATATTATCGAAAGATTCATCCCAACCATCATCCCAATTTTCATCAAGAGAAGAGCTTAAGCCATCACCAGAATGTTCCTAACTGTTTGGATTAAACCAAGTCCTCCCAGCTGCAGCTGCCGACTATTAATAAAGCCGGAATGGACCGTTCAATCTGCAATAATCTGTCCGCTGGAAACCGAAATCACCTCGTTACCCTAATTCTCTCCATGAAAGACCACAATATATGTTTCTTCTTTTCCTTTACCACTGGATCTATTTTGATTTTAATAACGGCCATTTCGATAAAATGCGTTTTAATAAAAATTATAGATGTCTGAAAGTTTACGGTGCCCGGAACTGAGCGGTAGGAAGTGCTCTTGGTGTAAATACATTAATATGTATTTATACAATATTGATATATTACTACCATTTAATACAGTAAATATATATTGATATTGATACATTATTATCAATATCAAAATGTATTTACTGCCCTAACTATAATATAAAGGGTGGCCCAAAAAACGTGAGAACATTTTGTAAAATGTGATAAAATTACATCAAAATTAGTTTAACTATATCAACAATAGCTTAAATAGTTTACTAATTTACTTACTTACCTATTTACCTTTATTACGTTTTATTTCGACAATTACCTGTAGCCATTGTTTATATTTGATTTTTTCAAACTGTTGCCCAAAATGACAGAAATCACTGCAGAAGACCGAATTCTGATCAAAAATTTGTGAATCGAAAAACGTTGGGGTGCTAGGAAAATGATCAAAGAGTTTCAAAACAGAGCCTGGAGTATAGCTAAACATTACAGCATAACTGGACTACACTACAGCAGGACGGAGCTCCATCTCACGCAGCCAGAAATACAATCAACTTTCCTCGTCGTGAGAGTGTTAATTTCATCGAGCCAGGCATGTGGCCACCGAACATCCCAGATTTAAACCCAGTAGATTATGTAACATGGGGTGTTTTGATGATTTCTGATTAGCAAAATATTGTGCAAAAAAAATACATTAAGAATTATAATTAATTATATTATATTTTGAAATAACTCATGTGTTACGAGATGTTCTCATTTTTTTTGGAGCCATCCTGTATATAGTACAATTGTATAATATGAATATAGAAGGTATTGTAATTATGATACATGTACCGAAGACATTGTTTTAATATTCTAAAACAAAAAAAAACACTGTACTTACACCGCAAAGCTGAAATTATTATGAATAATATAAATACTACTAATAACAATACATCAAGGCTGGCTCATCCTGAATTATCCGACACTTTATGTTGTCAAAACAAAGTAGGTACCATCAGAACAATCAAAATATAAATTGGATGTTTTCATACACCACAATGACTGCATCAGTTGCTCTTACTAAAAATTAAAATCAATTAAACACGTTGGTCTCATAATTACTACATTTTTTGTAAAATTAACACAATAATTTCTCTAAAAAAAGGTTTAAAATAATTATATGTATTTTTAAAATACTTAATAACAGAGCTTCCAAAAATAAACTATGCTCTTCGTATCTCGATGTTAGGTTACGGCTCAAGGCTTACGGTAAGTATCGGGTGATATTTGTCGAACTATTTTGAGCCCTGTTGATAATGTCCAAAAATCTCGTTTACTTGTTATATATATTTAATAAATATTAAAGTGACCAATTCTATAAATATTTTGGCATATATATCAAAAAATTTATTATATTCCATGAACACGTAGATGATAGATACCAATAATTATTCGACAACGTGTTAGACATTTCCTATATTAGACTGTTAGAACATCTTTCTGCTTTATTTATATTGTGTACTTGAAATATACTATTTTTAATATTTGTTGAAATTTTACCTTGTGGTTTTTATTAATTTTGATACAGATTATTTAAAAGTTTGAGTTAACATACAATATACAATATACATTTTACTTATTTAAAAAAAAATTAAAACCATTTAACATGTATGGTTTTAGTTAGTAAATTTGACATCTTGATGAATTTTTCGAAACCGGTTTTTGTATTAAATATAACTCATAAAGTGGTTAAAAACAAAGTTTTAAAATAAAATACTATTTTGCCATTTACTGATCCTACTTTCCTTTCTTTGTTTCTTAATAACATAGTATTTTTGCTTGTGTTGTTACGCAACTATTATTTATCTTTTTTCTTTCAATTTTTTTCTTATTTTCACTATTTTTTTATCATTTTATATAAAATATTATATGTATACGTGTGAATATAAACGTAGGCTGAAATAAAATTAATAGAAGTAAGGTATCTTCCTTGTATACTTGTGGCGCGAATTAGGGTGGCAATTTTCTCCATCTTGACGAATTTTCGACTGCCGTGGCACAATATATCACAGAAAAGAAAACAAACAGCTAAGCTTTATTCAACTCATTGAATCTGACATTTGATAGGGTTCATATTATACCAGCAACAGTTACAAAGGCGTATTATAAGTTACGCCTTAGCATATTTTACTCCGCTCGCTTACCGTTTCAACCAGGATGCATATTAAAAGATCGACCGGCAAATAATAAAAAAAAAATCAACACACTACATATGTAATGTAAAATCGATACTATTTACATCATGTCTTACCTGAATAATGCGGGAATTCGGTGAAAATGTCCCGATGGATGTTTACATCGAAATGATTTTTTTTAATTTTCACGGCATTCGATTCATTCGTCCTTGCTGCAGCTGAATGAGTATAATAAAATTGTATATATTATTTCTCATTTATACAGTTCTGAATTGAACCATTGTGTAGGTTTATATTGAACAAGCAATACTCGTCATATTTCCTATCTGATTTAATTAAAAGTTCTTGATTTTAAGTAAAAGTCATTGTGAGAACTGTCACTTGTTGTGTGAATGTGTGTGTGTGTGTGTCCACCAGGAGAGTGTGAGTATGAGTGGGGGGAGGCGAACTTTATATGACGCCGCATTAGCGGGGAGCAGTCCCTCATCTCAGCTCCTTCCAATTATAATTACTGTTTAGGAAGTGTATACATTATATTAAACATCTGATAATTGTTACCTGGAAAACCGAGTTTATTTTACCAAGAATCCGTATACGAGATAGCCAGACAAGTAGTAGAGGATTGAACACCAGAGTAAACGAAAGTGCGCAGCTTATCACACAAGGCGCCAGTTATCACAGCTATAAATATTTTTTTATGATTGTTTTTGTATCTGAGTATATTTTCTTATGCATGCGAATATTTTCAGTACATAGGAGGAGATATAATATATTTTTATTGTTTATAATAATAATGTATTAAAATTAAAATGCATTTTGTATTTTGAGATTGTGTAGAAATTAGACATCGTTGCCATTTATTCATTACCGTATATATTTTATACACATTCATATTTCTTATGTTCACATAAAAGTCATTATTGTTATTCCGGTCTTTAAGTGCCTTTCTTTTAATATTTTTCTTTTACAATTTATGAATCTTCAAAAAGGGTGATCCTTGATGGAAATCTTTTGAACATAGTAGGTCTAGAGAAAGGATTATCCTTGATGGAAATCTTTTGGATATAATATGTCTAGAAAAATGGTAATCCTTGACGGAAACCCTTTGGACATAATAGTTCTAGAAAAAAGGTAATCAATGATCGAAACCTTTTGGACATCATAGGTCTACAGAAAGGATGATCCTTGATGTAAATCTTTTGGACATCATAGGTCTATAGAAAGGATGATCCTTGATGGAAATCTTTTGGACATCATAGGTCTACAGAAAGGATGATCCTTCATGGAAATCTTTTGGACATAATACGTCTACAGAAAGGATGATCCTTGATAGAAATATTTTGGAAGTGATAAACCTAGAGAAAGGGTGACCCTTGATGGAAACCTTTTGGACATAATAGGTCTAGAGAAAGGGTGATCCGTATCGAAAAACTTTTGGACGTAATATTATTAACTTTCACTGCTGTAGCTTTAATCTAATTAATTTAGAGATTTCTGGTGAGGCTCACGAAGTGTGTAGAAACATGTATTTCTAATAAGACAGCTCACACATTCTTTCACTTTACACAATCAAAAGCTCTTCTACAGTCAATAAAACGAATAATAGTTGGTAATTGAAACTCGATGAGCTGACAAATTTTAAGGGTTTGCTCCCGATGCCTTTTCTCTTTACGAATCCAATGTGTTCATGAGATATTTGCGTTAGTGTAATATTTCATACTACTATTGATTGCTGAGAATAAAATCTTGCCTGCATGAGAGATGAGTGAAACTGTGCGATAATATTCATATTTCCTTGTGGAACCCTTTTTGTAAATGGCTATCAATTGTAAGAAAAAGGAGATAAAATTGTGTTGCAAGTAGACATGTACTTCATCTTGATGTATCGAGCTCGTATTCTGATATATTCAACTCGTATCCAACCTCTTCAGTTCGATTTTATTAGGAGGCAAAGGTTGTTCGTGCACTTCATCTGGATAGTGTTGTATTGCAGGAAGTGGATGTGCATTTCCTTTAGATGTATTGGAGGGGCATGAATAAAACTGTTATTTATCTTACTGGTAAAAAATAATAAAATAAATGCTGAAAGAATTATCTTACGGGTAATTCTTTCAGCATATTTATTGAAGATTATTTTGTCAGCACAAAGTAGAATTTTTGTTTATTAAAGTATTTTAATTTTAACATTTGAAAAAATGTTATCATGAAAAAAAATAACACCGTTTTGAATTCAAAAGGAATAATTCTTTTGGAATGCAAATGAAACTTTCTTTAAAATAATCCGAGTAAAGTAGATACAAACTAAACAAATACGCTTATTTCAGAAATCTTTAAATCTTTTGGGTATTTTCGAATAAATTTACATAATATTTTTTCTTTGCTTTTCCATACCTTGCCATCAATATTTCTGCTGAAACCACCTCAATTTACATTGTACAGGCGTGAGGACGAATAAGTGTTAGAGATTTGCTAAATTGGAACCCAAAGTACACATTTTATTACATTGTATCTCAAATGAACTCAAATTATCTTTCATAATTTTTCTTTTTCTTTATGTTATGTAAACAATATACCTAATGTATATCCTTAATTTTATTTTATTTACAAAAATGGAACATAGGCTGGAGAAGCTCTTTATGGTGAGCCAAGTCATAGAGCGCGAAGAAATAGGATGAAACCACACTCGTTAGACCGACCAAGTGAATTCAGCCCTTCTCTGGTGGCAGTCTTCAGATCTTGCGGGATCCCGATAAAAGTGAAGAATATTCATGATAACGGTAGTTATGCATGTAAACACCCTTCGATAGCTAATTCATTAGTGTTGAGGCTGAATGGTTACTTAAAATAATGAGAAGCATTCAAAATGTTTGAAAATCCTCAGAATTCCAATGAATAATGTTGTCCCTTTTCATCTCATGCAAATAAAATTGTATAGCCGTCCCCCATTATAGTTATAAATACAAATTATTCAGTTAGATTGTTAGATTGATAATGCTCTAAGTAGCATAAAAAAACAAGTGTTTTATTTTCACATATGTAATTCTTTGATCCTGTCTTTATCTATTGGCAATGTAAATATGTCATTCTACAATTAGGCAGATAACTGCTAACTAATTTAACCTTTCGATCTCCCTACTATAATCCGGATCGCTTGATATGCTGGCTGATTTACTGACTATTCTTGTTATTATTCCTGTTGGTCAGTCTTAAAAATTAACCGATAATTTTTCGTTCTGGATCTCGCATGCCCGCCGTTTAATTCCGTCTTTTGGAAAGCATTTTTAGGAGCTCCAATCCCGATGGCGACCCGATGAATTCTGACTGCAAGTTAAAATGGTGTACCCACGTTAGACCAAAGGTACACGTTTTGTAAAGGTGTGCCTTCAAAAAATCTAAAACTACCAATCGAACGATGTACAATGTGCAAACAACAGTTTAATGTATTATTCATGTATTAACACTAGTGATAAAAATCTAAAACTAAAATAAAGTCTTGCTAACTATATTTACGTATTATTAAATGCCTGACATACGCGGTAGAATTATTTTGACACCCACTATCGGTAACAAAAATCTATGGTTAGATGTTGGTAGTTAATGTTGGCCATTTGAGCTAGTAATATATATAATATTATGATGTATTTATGTACGTGTTATAATAAATTGTTTTAATATTTGTATCTTTATTTAAATAAATATAAAAATTTGCTTTTTGTTACACAATCCGATTTTTTTGCGAATCTACTGTTACTGCTATTCAATCTCCGTTTAATGTTTGTACTTTATTTTCTTCGTGTAAATTAATATATTATATACATTAGCTAACGAAAATTCACTTACATTGATCTGCAAAATTTAGTAGTTTATACCGATATATCTTTAAACTAATACTTCACTTGAAAATTCCTGGAATCGCACCTGAACCGAGCGACGAGATTAAGACGACACTAACGGTATTTTTTTCCACAAAATTACAGGTCAAGAGTTTTGATGCAATGTGTATTTCAAATAATAGTACACTACTTAACTTTGCAGTGAACACTTTCTTTGTTACAATAATTGTATTATATTCAGCGGGATTTAAGAAAAGTTTCTGAACAAATTAAACATCATTTGGTAATTCAGGGCCATGAAAATGGTCGTTAAGTAAGTGAGAGATATAATATTTATAATACGACAGTCAAAAAAATATGTAAAAAATTAAGAATCGCAATACAGTGAATACTTTGAAAAGACAAGTTCGAAAACTTTCAACAATTTAAAGGGTAAAATTTTGTGTTTTTTGAACGTAATATTTTGCTGAAAATAAAAAAAGACTTCTAAATCTTGTACAGAAATTATCAAAGAGGTGTTCTTTAATATTTTTGAAATAATTATACAACACGGATTGCGAGCATCTTGATTGTGAAACTGTATACCGCGACAAAAGCCTTTTATAATTATAGCAACTATGTTATAAACATTATATTTTACGAAAAACATCAAATCGTGCCAAAATAAGAAATCTGGAATGATGAGAGGAAAAACTAAACTTTTTGAATAAAAAAATAGAATAAAAGTGGAGAAGAAATTAGATGAATCCCTAAATGAAAAGTGTTTCTCAAAAACTGAAAGACATGGTGGCGGTTCGTAATAGTGTGGGGATGTTTTTCTTAGAATGGGATGAGAAATCTGAGTGAAATCAAAGGGATTTAAAATTTCATATGTTAAATACGTTTAATACCTGAAAATTTTGAAGAATCTGTAGTAAATATGGGTCTCACTCATATAAAAATTAATGGATCTCTATCTCTAAAAAGCCATTAGCTAAGGAAGACTATACATAATGTTAAAATCTTGTACCTTGTTATATTTAGAGATTGACTGTAAATTTTGAAACACAAATGTATAGGTTTTTTTCCATTGTCTGAAAACTTTCAATTTATTTATTTGTTAGATATATATTATTTTGTTTTAATGATATAATACTTCTGTATTTACCATAATTATCTTTAAACTGAAAAAATGTTTTAAACAGGTTTTTATTCAATTTCTTTTAGTGCTCTTCCAATTTTATAACTATTAAGATTAAACAAAAGAATATATTATGTTGTTAAGTATGAGAGCCTGATTTAAAATTTCTATGAAAGTCAAGAGTTTAAACGACCATCACTCAAGTGGGGAAAAGTCACAAGGATGTTGATTTCATTCTTAAGATCTCCCCAGGTTACAGCAGCCTTTGGGTAGAACTATACAGATTACTCTGTTAGCTTTCCCCCGCATACGGTCTTCTCCTCATCTCCTAGACGGAGGCCTACACTTTGATGAACTCTTGGAATAATCCAAGGTTCCTTTCATTATATATCATTATCATTTCATCTCTTACATCCCTCAGGATTACTCATTCCCAGAGGATATACCTCACATGATCAGAGATGCACCATGTGTTACACACATATCCCAACACATCACAACTTGCACAGGACCTGAGACCATTTACATCTCATAGTGATCCAGCATTGAAGCAGGTCCAGGCATCTGCTCTTCTCTCCCACGACCACATTTACATTTAGAGTAATTTATATAACATGTCCTTGTTATGGTTCATAAAAATTGTATTTCTTATTTTCTAACCCTGCTGCTAAAGAATTTTAATTAGTCTTAATCCTACTATAATACAATACTTGATATTTATTTATTAGTTTTAACTACCTAATAATATCCCTCAAAATATGGTACTTGATTCAGTGTTGTAAAGAATGGATTAAATATTTTATGTACGAGTACGTACATATAATAATATAACATTTTCATTTTGGTGTCACCCATTTTGGTACCACTTACGCAATTAAATAGCTCCGCGACTTATTTTAAAAATATGACTCGATTGGAACGAAAATTTAAACGCTGACAATGTAATATGGATTAATGTAAAAAATACGTCATGTTTACACAATGATTTAATTTTCGAAGAGTTTGGCTGTTGATAATGTGTCATAATCTATTGGATTTATGTTTCTACAAAGAATGTGTATAGAATGGCCCTCGTCCCGCAACTAATCTACCAAACCCCTCTCCTATATATACACTTCATATCATGTATATTTATTAATTAATTTATATTATTTTATCAGTACTACAAATATTACTCAGGTGTGTATTTTAATAACTAAATAAAAATTGAAATTTATTGATCTCACTTATTGGAAGTTATTTTTCGAATACACGCAGTTCAGAAAGAAGAATACGTTTTCTTATAAAAATATTCATTCTCGGAAAAACTAAGCCATCATTTTAATCCCATTTGTTTTTTCAGACTAGTTACGTATTTGGAAAATTGTTATATTCCCGACTTTACAACATTTCAGTCTGTCGCTGAAAGCCTCTGATGTTTGACAAGGTATAAAACCAGAAATGCTACAAATGTTGGAATATTATAGGAACGTTATGTTGTAAAATTATTTTATTGATTATGTCGCATGCTTACCAGTATACATTTCACTCCAGACTTGCACATCATGTACAAGTACATAAACACAAATAAAAAAAAATACATTTCAAAGCGATTATTTCACGAAAATCTAACGGAAAAATCAAGGAAAAAAATCTAAACCGAGAAGCTAAATTGAGCTTTGATGCATTATACGATATTATCATCCACGTCGGTCCCTCATGACTGAGAATCGTGATTTTCATGAACTTCCACCCTCTTGGCTATGCTACTCCACTTTTCTAGGCATCCTGCAGATCGTAGTGACACCTTTCACCAGAGAAGTGCCTATTGCCTTTTCCACTTGGTCGGACCAACGGATGGGGGATCTTTCTATTCCTCTTCGTCCTTTTACGTGGCTTTCCCCAAGCTATCTTCCTTTCTCGCAAGATGAATAAAAATTAAAGAAATCGTTGAGAATCTGTCCATTATATTGAGTTCTTGCAAATGGAGACATTCATGCATTTCGCCGTCTATAGTATTTCCCATCCATAACATTAACTTTACAAATAAAATCGGCAATAATAGTTTTTCTTTATTTTACATAATTGATTTTAGGTATTTTCATATGGTGAATCACATTAATGTCGTGACTGTGTTGACTGTAGAGTAACACCAAGTCATAAAATAAAAACTAATGATGAATTGAAAATCCACATGAGGAAAAATATATATATAAACTAAAATTAAAACGAATAAAATCTTTGTTTTACCTTTACAAATATCAAATGTTTTTCTTTATCAAACTTATATTCATGTTATTATTCGAGTTTTTAATGATTATTATAGGATTTTCTGTCTTATAAAATGGAATAACTTATTACAATCAATGATAATCTGGTGGGCACCTTAGATGTCATCAGGCAACATTTATCCAACTTTTTTTAAGAGAACCGTGAGTTATGATTATATTTAATTTGTATCCTATTCACCTCTGGATATCGTGATATTTCTCCAACTAAATCAAACATTCTTTGATCGATGTTTAATCTATATAAAATCTGTCTTTTGACATTAATTATCACGACTTAAGAAAAGATTAACTCGTTTTTATAACATTTTGCGCTCGACAGCAACGCGTAATTGGAATCGCCATATTGGAACTGTCAGTCCATTCGTACCATTCCGACGTTATTCCTGCCTGGACGAGGATTAAAGGTAACTCTAGAACTAACGACTAGCGAAACTCTGTTCCACGTTTATAAGGTTTGTACGTATGGTTCGCCGTGTAAACACACTCTTAAGTGTTTATGTATTATTTAGAAAGAAAGGTGTTACTTTACTAAACATACAGTTAGTGCAAATCGTACAGATACCTTTATTAATAGATTATATTTCATACTGTATAACATACTTCATATGTTACAGTAAATGTGTATTACCAATGAAATTATATTGTCACTAGTATTATATAAATATAATTTCACTAATTCATCATCAAATAAATGATTAATAATTTCACTATTCAATATTAGTGAAAGTGAAGTTAATTAATTAGTTATAATAACAATATTAGATAATTTGTATTGCGCTATTTTCATAAAAACTTTCACATCAAGAGCGTTTTACACATAAACTGTTCATAGTCCTACATTATCTTCGTTTTTAAAATAAAAAATTGTTATTTCAATTTATGGAAATGATTTCTTGAAAAGGTGCGTTTTTAGTCTCTTTTTAAATAAAGTCTGTAAATTTATTTTGATCATCCTTTAATTACAATGAGGTTGTTCTAATAAATGATTGTGGAAATCGTCGCTAAATCAACGCAATAATTAACTGGCGATACCGAATCCAGTTCACGCTCATTAGATGCACACGCGATCACGACAAGATCACTTTAATGAGATAGGATACTGTAAGTTATTAGCACTTCCCGCCATCTGCACATAATATTTTGCTGGTGCATTACCCCCCATCTGGTAATTAGGGTAACTCTGATGGGATAGGGGCTCACTAACGGCCTCCGAATCGAGAGACAAATTTGATCTAGATCTTACTGGGAGGCAAACGATAATATTCAAAATATTGTAGACATACCAATTGTGCATATTGATTTGACAATTATTTACAAATATTCGTTACATTATAAAAAAAAAAATTATTTTTGAATCTAATAAAATTATCCAAACCGCCTCTGATATAAATATGTATAATTTTAAATGCCATCCATATCAAATTTTGCATAGTTTCTTCCCTTCTTCTTCGATATAAACGTGTATTATATTGAATGCCATCTATTCCATTTTGTGTTGTTACTATTATATTTAAGACCTAGCGTATAACATAGACATGCTCCACCCTTCCGCTGGCCAACCCACCCCTCCACGATATAATTTGTATTTTATACGAGGTGTAACAGACCTAGCCCACAATATTTTATGAGTGGATACCTGTTTAAATTACGAGTCGAAAATGTTTAAGGAATATATGCCTAATCTCAAACCATGTCAATGATGTAAGCATTAAAAAAAAGTTATATATTGATTGATTCAACATTATATATTGAATTACAATAAAATAAAGGTCATCTAATTTCGAGTGCCCGGCTATATTTTGTTAGATGATTTCGAAGTACGTAGACATGATTTAACATGATTTTGCACATATTCCTTAAACATTTTCGACTCGTCATTTAGAATTTCTTGAATTCCATCGCACGAATGACCCTGCCCGAAACACAGGCTCAGATACATACATTTTTCTAGCCATTCAAAGTATTTGATCATAATATTCTTGAAACACCATGTGTGTAAAAATTATCCCGCCTTTTCGACGAGCAGTGGAGATTTTATTTATAAAATAAAAACTACACAGTAAACACTCGACCGCTCTAGAAGATTTGATACTCTGACGGCGCTCTCTGACATTTTTCTAAACACAGGAAGTTTATCGTTTGTTTGATAGTTTTTCAAAGTACGTCGGCATCTACCGCCACTAATTTGTTTCATCCGCTAAAAATGCAAACAATCATATATCGAAAATCATTCAACTCGTTTGTAATATAAAAGTATCTTGATCTTAAACTGATAATTGTTTAATAATTATAAATCAAGTAAATATTTTACACACTATCGAAAATATAGTTAGTTACTCTTATTACCGACATTATTAAACCGAATCAATTTACATATTCATGAACTGTATTCCATCAATGTCAAATAAATATACCAATGTAAAATAAGTGAGACTGCTAAAACTATATATTATACATGCTTATCAATTTTTGCAGGTAAACTACACGAGAATGCCGATCATTCCCGCGCACCGTACTACTGTATTTGCAACTGTAGATGCCCGTCGTACTGGGAACTATCCTCGTCGATGTCCGCCGTACTCGCGATTGTAGATGTCCGCCGTACTAGTGACTATAGATGTCCGCCGTACTGGTGACTGTAGATGTTCGCCGTACTCGCGACTGTAAATGTCCGCCATATTCTCTACTACCAAACAAGAAAAGGAAGGCTAACGAAAACAGCATGGCATATCGGAGAAAGGAGAATAAAGTGAGAGAACAAAGATTATTTGTATTTTAATCTGAACGTTGTCCTTATTATAGTATATTTTTGGAATCTTATAAAGATATAATAATATTTTTAATTAATTAAATTATACCTGTCATTCCTTTATGAGCAAATTACTCATTAAAATAAATTGCGCCTCGTCTCCGTATGGTGGACAAAGAAAGTGAGAAGCTAAAATTACTGCGTCTACCGAATAACACACCTTCTGGCATACGTTAGTTTTCCAGGGGTTTCGGCTCGCTTTACATATGTGTTCGTTGATTAGGTACAAATTCTTGGTACCGTAGACTTGATACATGATACTAATATAAAATATTAAGAAAAGCAGAAATGCAGCAGAAGAAAGAAATATAAATTAAAGATTTAATGTATTAATTATAAATATATACATATAGAATCAATTTTATCGAAAAATATTGTTTTTGCGCTACCAAGATTTGAACCTGAATCTCTATTTCCAATTCGGGGAAGTACACTACCAATTGTGTTATAGCGCTAGTATTTTTCATGACAAATTTTCGAACCTATATGTTACACTTTTTCAAATTAATACATCTGTCGTTCCATTATTTGAAAGCCATCTACATTGTTTTTACGGAATCACAAATACCTTTGAGTAAACCGAGTGCAGACGCCAGAATTATCAATTCATTTTTATTAAATTTTGGACACATTGGTACAACTTATATTATTAAGGAGAACACATTCTTATTATTATTTAAAACATCACAGACCGTTTGTTCTGAATAATTACAACTTCACAATAATAATGTGTTCCCTTAATAATTAAAGATTCACACATTTTTTACAAAAAAACTATTCTTTAAAATATCTTAAAGAGAATACATTATTATTTTTGAAGTATTATTCTTCAAAAGATTAAATGAAACACAATCATTTTGTAAAAAACGTGTTTAATGTCGCTGTACTAAAAATGTGTCATAACAATAAATTTTAAATATGATAACATATTAATTAAAATAACAAAACAAAACAAGATTTAAAGCGGATTTAATTAAAGCAGGTTTAAATAAATTGAGTTAAACTAAATCATATTTAATAATTTAAAGGTCAGTGAAACATAAATTGTTATTTTTTTCTCTATAGCTTTCTTTAGAACACTTAAGAATATACGTTACAGCACTAGAAAATGTATCCTTTAAAGATGTTTTTTATTAGATATTTTAATTACTTACCTACCATTTCAATCCATGTATCAATATAAAAAAAATGTTTATAATAATAAGGTAGTCTGTAAAAGTATCAAAGCGAATAGCACTGATACACTTGTAGTAGTAGAATGAGCGGTTTAGCCTCTAAGGAATTAGAAAAATAAATATCGTCCTACATTCTGTATGATTCTTAACAGCTCGGTTAGCTCGGTGCGTGTTAAACTGGGTTTAACTAAACTATAATTCTGGTTTAACATGCACCGAGCAAATGGTTCATACCAAATCTTTAGGATAAATTTTCTCGTGCAATAACATTTTTTAATATAATATTATATGTATTTTTAAGTATTCTCAAAAAAGCTAGCTACAGAGAAAATTAAATAAATGTATGACTATTATATATTGATTCTTAAATAACTAAGCCTAGTTTAGTGTTTTATATTATATAAACCTGAATGCACCTGACCTTAAAACAACTATGATAATCCAAAAACCCATAGTTAACGAAATGAGCGTTTTACCGTATCGTAGGTTTGCAAGACCCCAGCCCACACGGAAACCACTCCTGCGTTAGTTTCTCAGTAACGATTGTATCCCCGTTGTCTGTATCTCCTCCCTGCTCTTGATTACCCGGGACTGTCTAAGAAAAGTATATGAAGGAAAATAAAGCGAGTGATTCTGCGAAAGAAAATGTTTCAGACCCTGTAGCAAAGATTGCCGCTGAAATAAAATAGTGTGAAGTTTCGTGTAAATTTTCCCAGTACCACCAAAATGTGCGCTCCGGCTTTCGGCGATCCGTTTTATTTAACAAGATAATCGTTCTAAGTTAATGACACTCTTACACTCTGCATAAATCATTTATATGCATTTTTTAGTTTTTGCAAAAGTTCATTTTAATCAAGCCGAAAATATTTTTTTGATAATTAAATCAATATGGGTATAAATTTAATAAATCCACGATTTATTTATCATGATACAATATTTTATATTACTTTTTGTGATGAATTATTTTATTTATAACTAAGTTGAATCAATATTAAAATAGCCTAAAAATGGTTGCGTAGCTTTTTAAAATAGATTCATTTTTAAAACAGAATACGTTTTAAAAATGCACGTCCATGTATAAAAAATAAATTGTAACATTTTTAAGAGATTAGTTTTAGTCCTAAAGCGTGTTTCTTTTATGTAATTGTAGGAGCGGCGATTTAAATCCACCTCCAGTATCAACGCTCCTATCCGATAATATTATATTTAATATTGTTATAACTTATAACAGACATTTATTTTTATGCAAAATCATAGTACAAAAAATGGCAATAGACTTTAATACTATATAAACTAATGTATGATATATTTAAAATATTATTTTCATTATTTATAATCAAAATTATCTTGATTTTAAAGGCCCCCGCAGACTACAGACTAAAGTACAGTTTAGTCTGATCGGGCAGCTTCCTCACACACCAAGCAAATTAAACTGTCTGATTAGCAGTTGGTCCGCAGACTGTCTAAATCGGCCGATTGCTTTTCTACACAGTCGCTAGTCGAAGCGGCGCTTGGATATAAAAACGATAATAATATTTTAATGAAAGGTAATTTATGAAAAGGGATAGCTATACAATTTTATATAAATAAGATAGAAACAATAATACTCTTGTTAATTCTTAGGGTTTTTAAAGATTTTTTAAGGTTTTTTAAAGGTTGAATGATTCTAGTAAACATTTTACTTTATTTACATAGTGTAATTATGAAGTTCTTGAACGATTAAATATTATATATTTTATATGTATATCTTTATAATTAATATATTTAAAATTATTCAACATGTTTCGATACCTATGGTATAATCTTCAGGAAACAATGTATACTGAAATTAAAAAATACAAGCATAGATAAAAACAAAAATATAAAATGGTGAATAAGTAAGAACTAATATGAAAACAAATTTAAAATGTGACAATTTGCAAAGAGGATTTGGTTATTTATAATATTAAGCTTGCTATTAACACTTTTTCTTATTTATAAAATTTCAAATTTATCTAACTGTAAACCCCTAATATTTGTATGTATAATATCTAAACCATGGGTGGCCAACCCGCGGCCCGCCGAGTGTCTACTTGCGGCACGCGGAGAATATGCACGCATTTTTTCTTTTAGTGTACATAAAACCACCAAAAAAACATTCCAACGTGCATAGTTCGTATCATATCTCATATATGGAAGTATCTCAGTACATTGATTCAACTATCGTGACAATTTCTTCTATGGTATATTCGTATTAACAAACAATCACAACGTTAAGCTGATTTCAAAAAGCGCGCACGCCACTTTTGCGTGGATAGCCGTGAGCGAGAATGCGGGGCGGGATGCGGGATGTGGCAAGCTCGCAACGCCGTCGTTTGCTTTGAATAATAAAATAAATTTTGTTGTACGGCCCGGTAGAAAATCTCATTTCTAAAATCTGGCCCGGCTGTTAAAAAGGTTGGCCACCCATGATCTAAACCCTTATTAATATCAAAGGAATGGTTTGTTTCCAAAAGATGAATGGAAAATTCAGAATAGTTATTGTTATTTAGGCATCTCAAATGCTCCTTAATTCTAATATCAAAATTTTTGCAAGTTTTACTTATATAAACATAATTGTAATCATTGCAAATTAAATTGTAGACCCCCGATTTGTTTCAAATATCGTCCTTATCCTTGTTATTTAATATATAATTAATTAATTTGTTATTAGTATAAAAACCTGATTGTATAGAATTTGGAATATTTTTTATAATTGAATTTGTAGTAAGATTATTATTTTTTTTTTTTTGTTTATCACATACGTGTATATCTAATAAGAATATTCCTTTGTATGACTGTAATACCGATGTCACCATCATCCTCAGTCAGGTTGCAATAGATGTTATTATTTTGAAGGGAAATTTATGATGTTGAAAAACACAAAAAACCATTATATCGTTATATTAATGTACATATGCGATTATTTCTTTAATATCTCTTATAGTTTTTAATTAGCTTTTAATCCTAATTATTCTTTTATGAAACAAATTCATCGAAAAAAACTGTAATCGAACAAGAATATATCAAGGACAAATTCTATCCGTAACAATGAGGGTACTTTATCCTTCCGAATATCTCCAATTCTATCATAATATGTAAGCATGTTCTTTGGAATCGAAACTTGAATACAGCCTAAGGCCCAAGAACTTTCTCATATCATCTCTTAAGCGTATTACTTTTGATTCTCATGAGAAGACGGGAATGAACATTCTGAAGAACTTTCCGTTAGTAATACAATTAATTCTGATTCATCATTTGGTACATGCAATAGTAGAAGCACTCTTAGATAAGCTTTCTCATTTATATTCCGAAATTCGCCAGATAAAATAACAATAATTTTAATAATAGGTAAATAATATTTTCTACACAGTTCGTGGTATGTTTTTAGGAAGAATACCTAAGTACACAAATAATAAGAATATTTTTTAATTTTGTAACCAGTTTTTGGTATGATTTGTGCGTGAATAATTGATAATGTTAATCTATTTGTTACTAGTCACGGATAGCCAAAATATAACGTTTGTGCGACATTTTTAATAAAATTTTAATATGGTGTCGTATCGTTGAACAGGTTGCTAACCAAAGCTGAGATGAACCTATTTATCTTGGGGAAAAAGTGAAAACGAAGAAACGTCAATAAAACGCATAATTACCAAAGAAAAACACATTTCCTTGATTTGAAATAAATTATTAAACTTCGTTACTAACTAAATGCTAACGTACTCGTATGTTTAAAATATATATATTTTTTTAAATAAATTAAATCAAAAGTTTTCAAGACATGTTTTATCTTATGATTAAGATGAACTTCATTTACACTGATTATTTCATAATGGAATCATAGATCTAGAATGTAAATAATTATTTTGTTACGCCACTGGGATTCGAACCTGGATCTTTTTTCTAACCGGGGAAGGTGCATTATCCAACTATGCTACAGCGACAAATTTTTAAACCTATATATTACCTTTTTGATATTAATACATTAAATCGTTCCATTATTTGAAAGAGCCATCTACTTTATTTTTACAGAATCTCAAATACCTTTGTGTAATCTGATAGCAGACGCCAGAATTATCAATTCATTTGTATTAAATTTTGTACTTTATTATTAGTTGTAATTATTCAGAACATAGGTCTGTGATATTTAAAATATCACAGACAAATAAGAATGTGTTCTTCTAATAAATAATTATATTCAACTTAAAGTATCAATTCTAAGATATTTGAAAAAATAAACAAACATATACATATACTTATATCTAAATTTATAGCTTTTACAGATACTATAAAAGAAAAATACAGAAAAAAATATCAGGTTGTTAAATAATTATTACATGCATTAATATTTGATGTTTGACAATTTTTTTTTTGTATAAATGTCATCCATAAACAAAATATTTTACCAGCACGATAATCAAAAAAAAAATTTAACTAATAAGAAAGAGGGAATATTTTCCTAAAGGACGAGAAATTTCACTACAGGGATTCCATAAAAATACGCGGAGCTTCCAAGCTCGCTATCAAAAGATAAAGCCATGAAAATTCGAGCCAATATCATTTTGATCGTATTCATATAACGGAGTCAATCTTTCAATACGGCTCTCGTAAAGTTCTACGTGCCGGAATCCCATATTCCTGTACGGCGTCCCTTATCTCCCGTCTCCCGATGGGGAGGGATGATATTTCTGGAGAGATTTTCCCTAACTTTCTGGAGCCGCGGGTGATGCACGATTAGTACTTAACCTCAAATCACAAATCCACGAAAATGAATCATATCATATGGAAATTTCACATATCCACATTTTGAAAACGTAATTAATAAAAATCCCAAAGATTTTTATGTTGATAGAATAAAAACATTTACAACCATTGCTATCAGTCTACAAGTACGCAAAATTTATAGTTCGGCTATATAAATATTCATACAAACGTACTTTAAGACATGTGCACTTATAGACTTACCTTTGCAACAGGAAGTGTTCTAGTAAACCCACTTCTCATAATAAAATGTTTATGATTATAGGGCTACTTTTAGCGCAGTGATAGGTGTGGTTGGTTGAATTTATCACCAACAAATTTCTATGCTAGTACTGACAAGATTAAGCAATATGTTGTTGTCGTATAAAGTTTTGTTCTTTTGGATTCCCTCTGGTAGAGAAAAATAATATTTAGAATATAGTTGAAAACAATATGGAAAATAGTTTGATATTTAAATGTTTCATACACAGTAATTTATGTAAATAATCCATGAAAAGTAAGTTTAAGTTTTAATATGTAAAAATACTTAATTCATTGTGAACATCACTGAGCTAAATCATTTTATATTAGTTATATGGAAAAATTCATCGACTTGCAATTAGATATATTTGCATTTGCTTCTCATTTTATACAGTAAACCTGGTCATAATCTTGAATTTGAAGAGCGTCGTTCCCCTGTAAACGTCGAACTATGTAGATTCAAGTAGTCCACGACTAGCAGTATAGCCATGGAAAGGTTAAGCACAAAGTTTTGTAAAGTAACGGATAAAGATGCAAAGTATTTACACAATGGATTTTCATACCTATGAAGTTGAAAAAGGTTGAAACCGACCGCCGAATTTCTCCTCGAAAACGTTTTATATAGTACTATCAAATAAAATGTTGGACTTAAGAAGAAGAATAGTACCCGTATCTTCTATATACTCATACCTTTATATGTACATGAGCATGTGATGAAAAAAATCTGCGATTAAATATAGACAAATTTTTACATTTATATGTGTTTACTGCCTGCCTACATTCTAATCATCTAATAAGTCTTTGAGATTCTTTTGAAATACTATTATCCCGCAATTTTGTTTTTTGTGACAAAAAATATTATACTATTCGATAGTATTTTTTCTGCTCTAAAACATCAACGTCGCCATTTTCCTGTATCTTATAATTTTTCTTAATTTTTAGGCTTAGAAAAACGAACATTTTCGTCACATAGGTACTTATTTTCGCCTTTAATCGAGGTTGAAATGGTCATCCAGGAGCATAACTGGGAAACTCTACCACATCTATCCTACAGTTTCGACCACACTTCGTCAGATCATCACCTTTTTGGTCGCTCTCCAATCAAAAGCGAGGCGTTACGTTCAACAACAACGATGACCTCAGAAATTGACTCAATAGCTATTTTGATGCTAGAGCATATGATTTTTATAAAAAAGGCATCTACAAATTAGTTGAAAGACAGGATGTAGTCCTGATGATGAACAATAGTGGAGAATACATCATTCGTCTAAATGTTACAAATTTTGTTTAAACATTTGATTTTATAATAAATAATTGAACAAAATCGCTAAGACTCATTAGATAATATTATGCAAGAGGAAAAAATAACAAACAATACGTTTAAGTGCAGAGTCCTAAGTAGGTAGATGAGGTCACTAAGCAATATAATCACTATCGAGCTATGTTTGTACATATCCATTCTACAGTCACTGAGCTCATGATTGAACGTTGTGGGCCTGCAATGCCCTACTACTTCGCAAACTGTTTAGTTCCACCCCATGATTAGTGCAATATGCAGACTCCGGTTGTTTGAGAAATTTGGTCAATCGTTCGTGTTGGTGATTCATCTCCTTTTACAATATGCCCAAATATTTTATACATATTATATAAGAAGATTTCTAATTTTTGAAAAATTAGGGCAATAATTCAATACGACGTTAACATCACATATTGAAGGCACGGAGAATATTTTTTCTTTATTTTTTTATAATCTAAGTTTAAAATCCATAGAAAACTATAGGGAACACAATGGATTTACGTACTGGACTTTTATGTTTCTTGAAATAGAATGGTTTTTCTAAATTTTAACATGTTTCGACAACAGTTTTATTTATTTATTTAAATAAAAGTAGTCTTGGTCATTTCATTCCAACTTCGGACTAGAGTTGTTCACGCATTTCTTAAAATGGAAGGTATACAATACCCTACAGAAGATTATTGAAGACTGTTGGAGAAAACTGAAGACTTACTGGAGACTATACAACGTGAGCAACTAGCTAAATAAAATCACTAAACTTTTCATAGTCGTTAAGGGTTTAGATTTTTGAATTTGATTATAATAATTATATCTAGTATTATATTTATTATATTTATCTGAGGATCTAAAATAAGGCTCCCTTATAAATTTCGATAATTATTCTCCGTACTAGTTATTTAAAAATACTTATTCTTTTTCTTTGTTTTTCCCTTTGTCCTGTCTGCCAGGATCTTTAAAAACAATTAATTGTCATAAAAACAATTTATCATATTATAGAATAATTTTAATTCATTGCAGCTTTTAATTTATCTGATTTGGTGAATACGGGATGGCAAAAATCCCCCAGGGTCTAGCTATGACAACCGGCAAAGCCGGCTGTTTGCTGTGAAAATCGGCCAACCAGATGTAAATACTACAAGCACTTGACAAATATTACGTCACTTTGTAAATATTATTTTGATATTGTAATGGAAAACATTTATTAATTATATATAATACTTTGTTCTATTTTGGTCAGTTATAAAAGCAAAGTAAACAGTTTGGATCATTGAGATATTTAAAACACGCATAGTTCATATTAGTACACTCAATGGTTTTAAACTCATCGTAAAAAGTTTTAAATATGTATTCAAGATAATTTTAGAAAACCTAATCAGTGAAAAATACGTCAATAAAATCATTATTACATATTTAATAATTTTCATTATTTTGCTTCGTTTGATTTCTGCCTAGAATTATTCAATCCATTGTCCTCGGGGAAGAAATCGTTCGCAGGCCTCCTACGCTTCCAACTTCGTTGTTCGTGAACACGTCAATCGCGTTTAAAGCTGTAAAATCACACACATGTAAGGTTGGTACCCCCTCTGTGTCCCAGAGCACCGAGCTTAATAAGTTTACCCTAATAAGCAATAATAATAAAATCAAAATGCTCAAATTACACCACCCCTTAATGCTTACACGTGTCTCTCGCACATTGGGAGATTTCTAATAGAGATACCTCGGGTATTTACGATTTTTGTTAACACTGATTCAATTTTTTAAATTTTATTCAGCTATTCAAAATTAGCGCTAAATAATCCTTATCAATATATAGTACCTACTACCTACGATACTTATAAAGTCAACAACAATTGCAGCCTTATTAACATAGAAGAATTACAAGCCAATGTATTTAAATAGAAGATTCTGAATAACATGACAGTACCATCAAATTTCCAAAATATTAGTTTCATAACTTTAATAATATCCGATAATGCTGTTTTTGAATTGATTTGTTCATGTAAATTGTTAATTTGTCATGTACGTTAGAAAACAAACAGATTTAAAACACATTTGTATTATGAAGATGCAATTATAGAACACACCGAGATATTTGATAATTTTAAAAAAATTGACATTTCGATAGTTAATTTTTATTATTATTAAAGTATTTATGATAGGACCAGATCGTCAATTGCTGTGCGCGTGTGGATGCTCCATTAGGTTTACTATTCTTATATGTCCTTTCCCCCTCCTTTTACCCTTACCTCAGAGCACGACTTTTTATGTGTATGGTCTATGACTTGTGAACTGTGAAGTGTGAATGTCCTGGTAGATCTTGTTACAAATTGTATTTTGGTTTCTCGCAGTGCGTACCGATGATTTACAATCACTATTGAGTGGTATATACTGCTTCGTGCTAATCATTGAAGAAATTCCTGGAGAGCTGTGAGTACAGCAAGAAAATCCAGGTAAGTCGTGTTCTTCCTGGTTGGTTTTTGAGCCCTTATTATTTTGTCCCTATACCAAATTTTTGCCACCCTTCCTACATCCTATTTTCTCACCCCCTTGTCGAAACATGGTGATTCATCAAATTTGTTCGTGAATATAATATTCAATATTGTTATACTCACATAATTACTTGCGAACATTTGTTTCAAAATGTATGTCTATTGCTTTTATTGAAATATATTTCTAACAAAACATCGAAGAAATGTGCTATTAGTCCAATGTTACCTCCATTAGCGTCCACCTTTAATGGGTAGGAACCTTCCCCCCCCCTCCGCCACGGAAGAGCCCACATCCCCCGACCCCCTTAGTCATGGGACAATAGTAGTAACTAATGGAGACTAAAGATAACACAATACATCGGCACTGAGGATAAGCGTTATCAGTTTACTCGTAATAGGGTTGTGCCCAATTATGTTTTTGTCAATATACGATTTGATCGGTATCTAGCAACCGTATTTACATCGTATAACGTTATTGTGTAAAGTTTTTTTTAAAGAAATTCACGCACATTATGAAACAATAAAATTTTAACTATTACTAAAAATTATTTAAGTTTATTTATTTTTCTTAAAGCTTTGAATTATTTACAAGTTGATCACACTTGAATGCAAAGCTTTTTATGACTCGTGCAATATTAATTTTAGAATAGTGTCATATGAATAATTGTTTTATTAATATTTAATGACGAAATCATATCTTAATATTTTTCTGTAGGTAGGTACTTGCTTTTACAACTATTCCAAGGTAACGTTGGCTCATAAATTTATCCCAGATTTGAAAGATCGTTAGTTGTGTTGAAGGTTTTAAAGTAAATTCTCAATTTCACTGTCTTTGAGTTTCACTTTAAATTTCCAATAATACTTCAATTAATTTATATTGTTGGAATGAATTTCGTTTTAGCTCCATTTTAGTAAACTCAAAAATTTGTCAATAGTAGATTTTCAGAGCATTTTTATATTATATTATTATCTGAATATATATTATACTTATTGTGGTAAAAATTTAGATGCATATGAGCGGTTATTGAGTGCTCATTTTTATATATTAATACAGTTATGTATATTTTATATACCAGGGTAATTTGAAAAGTTAGCGATCAAATAAATAACATATCGAAAATATATCAAAATTTTTATTGTATTAATTAATTAATATGGTTTCAAAATAAATAAAATTGAACATCGTGCTATGATAATAAATTTATTAAAAAATGGTCAATAGGTTATTGTAATGAGTTAAAGAATATATTCCTTGATTTACACCTATATTTACAAATGTAAACAAATGGGATGTAAAATTTAATCGTGGTTATAAGAGTTTTAAAGATGACCCCCGTAGCGGATGCTTTTATAATGCCACGACACCAGAAATCATTATTATATTGCTTTAGGACATTACCGATTTAAATTGTCTGAAATCGCTAAGGTTATAGAAATGATCATTTTATATTCTATCCAAATTATTAGTTATGTTAAAGCTAGCGGTAAGATAGATAGCTCATTTGTTAACAGTTACTCACTAACGCAATCGAATACCGATTTCTAATGACTGTCTGAAGTATTTTAAGAAGGATAATATAAATTTTTATAGCCACTGACGAAATTTGGAATCATACTGGAAACATAGTTATTGTCTACAAATGAAGGTTTGACGGCTTCCATTTTTGGGATGTAAAAATGATATTTCTCCGTGACTATCTTTCAAAGAGCTAAATCTTAAGAGGCGAATACTATGTTAATCTGTAAATAAACTAAACCAAAAAATTCGTGAAAACCACGAATACCAAAAAAAAAATTTTTTTTCTTCATGAAAATGATCGTATGGTTCCAATATATAAAATATCCGAATTTAAATAGATATAATTTCCTCCCCATCCATCTTATTTACCTGATTTAGCTTTTTCTGACATCTATCTGGTACTAAACGTCAAAAAATTATTTGATGGCAAGCGGTTTTTTCTAAATGATTAGCTGGAAGCGGCGGTGAATGGCTATTTTGGGTGATTTGAGAAATCCCTCTTCCAGGATAAAAAAATTCCACTGGAACGTCACTGGCCAAAGAGTTTTTATGTTTCGGAAAATTTTATCAAAAAGAAGAATACATTATTTTCAGCGCGTTATAATATTTTACATGAACTTCTCAAATGATCCATGTATATACATGTAGCGTCCAGATAGTGAGCAAGAAGTAAATAAATATAGAAAAGGGTTAATAGATACACTTATGCAATGGTAACGAATGAATTATATACTTGTTCAGTGATTCGACACTTCTGTTTTCTTGTTTTCAGAATCGACAAGAAGTAAACAATTTGTGTGAATTATGTGTACTTTTTGTGACAAGGTATTTTCTTTGAATAATAATTTATTTTTTATGATTGAATGAAATAAATGAAAAAAAATAATTAACTTAAAAATACTGTTTTTATATTATTAGTAGTACTGACGGTCACAAAATATACCGATTATTTCCAGTGAACTTTGTTAGGGTTTGGTACCCAGCGATACACATACTCGATTTATCGTCGATTCTAAATTAATTTCCATCCCAAACCCTTCCATAAACTCTCTTGGCCTGTATGATCCCTCATCCGATCCCCATCATCTTCGTCCCATTTCACTTCTTTACCCTGTTATAACTTTCACTAAAAAAATAACAATTTGTGAAAAATTCAACAAAATCAAACAAATAAATAATTAACAAAATATAAAATTTTAAAAAATGTATTGTATAAAAAAACTTTACCCATTTTTGCTACTACTTTATACAATTATAAAAAGTTAAAATTACCCGATATTAAAAAAAAAAACAAATTCACCATGTTCCCCAAACAGGGTCCCCAAAAAATCTTACGCTATTGGTGATACCTCATATGTCGGAGACAAGAGGGCTCAGCCCTTATCTCTCTCTCCCCTTTAACAATCGAATCAGAGGTACTCAGCGGGAAAATAATACAAGTTATATTTAATACATTTTGCAATATGGTGTTAATCAATAATTGTTGAACTACAGGTAATCAGCGGTTGGCACAACCGCAACGTGGATACATAAGAAGTCTAGCGGTTATATATAGGTCCCAGAGGTCCGCCAATACAGAATCCACTTTGATAATCCTTCGGATTTAGACATAAGGTTATCTCCGGTCCCGTGGCGTTATTCTCGGCACGAGCGGTTAACTGTTATGGATGTTAGGGGAGGCGAGGACTGCTTTCTCGTCGGGGGAAAGGCAGACTGAAAGTACTCAATGCGATTGGTTTAAAAGTAATAGTTTGTTTAAACAATATATCAAAATCTTGTTATTATAATATCTCATTTATAAAACAGAAAATCCCTCTGAAGCAGCGAAAACTCTCAAACGTGTCGGTGATGTGAGTTATATGATACCAGAGCTCGATGACCTCTGGCATCATAAGATTTACTACCTGGAATGTCTAAGTTATTGCGATTGTTTTCAGCGTACAACATCATTTCCATTATGAGATATGATGCTTTGAAATATTAATGTAACTGTCAAAAAATAAGACATCGTTTGTTTCATATATTTTCACGAGAATATTATGTTTATTTGAATGCGTTGAAACTACTTTAAAGATACACGAAATAAACTAGTTTACGTAAGAGAAAACGTCAGACGTCAAATACTATTTTTCGCAGTTATAGTTTAGATAGATTTTAGATATAATTTAAAATAAAGATTCAAGGAGAGAGGATTTTGTTTTGTTAATATATGTAAAATTTGGTCCCGGCAGGGATAGGATGACATATTTGGGGATGTAACGTAGAATGTCTATATTTTACTCAGAATCCTAGAGTGCAACTAAACAAAATTTGAATGGTAATCAATACTTATACATTAATATAAGGGGAAGGGATCGGCGTAACAAGGGAGAAAAAGTACAGATTCCTAAAGAGTAACTATAAAAAGTTTAAAATGGATAGTATTAAATTTAAAACATATTTTTATCGGTGGGAGGGTGAGATGGCAAGGGGTAAAGTGTGAGTATGCAACATTAGGTTTAGATCAGATAAAGGGTATGGGATTGTATAGAGAATATACAGGAAGACAGAATATATTTCTTTTTTTTTATGACAGCAATGCCCAAAAGGGAGAGACTATTTTTGAACTCAAACTCAAATCAACACAAAACGTCAAACGGTATCATGACCCGAGCTATCAGAAGAAAACAGATCACAAGTACGTGAAGTAGATAAAACTCATTAAGCTATTCTATTCTAAACGAAAATTTGAGAAAACAAAGGTACGACTGCTGATCAATGATTGCTAACTGATAAAGACAAAACAACGACTGCCGAAGAGACGAATGAACGTTGAATGTCAGATCGCCTACGAGCTCAAAATTTGAGAGTTACTGTAACTAGCTATCGAAAGGGCCATAATTATCATCCTGAATTATTCAAATTTTCCTTCGACTGTCATAGAAGTGCTCAAAACGCGATACACCAAAGTTTGAAGGCACGATACCAATACGTTAATGGTACGATCTTAATGGAAATATTTTATTGCCAGAGCCATTTAAATAATGCAGAAATCAGAAATGTGGTGTATGGCCAAGTGTTGAAATAATCACACTATAAATAAGTATTTTATTAAGACTAGATTTGTTTCGGCTTTTTTCTTGCATCAGTATTTTTAGTCATTTTTTTTAGTGAAATATGAAATAATATATACAATAATCTAAATCCGGAGCAAATCCAGGTTATAAAACTAGTCAAACGACAAGTTTCATTACTACATTTCTCCAATAAACTACTTTATATTTTCCCGATGTAGGAGCATCATTAAACACCAAACTTATTACATCTGTTAAGATACCACGTAGCATCTTAACAGATGTAATAAGTTAATATATACACATTAAAATACTGATACATTAATGATTTTACAAAACATATTTGTAACAAGTAGAATATTTATTTTTAAACTAGTCTAGTCAATAGTACTATATAATTATATTATTTTATTGATGATATGTTTGGGTGAGTATTAACGTCGCTTTTGTGGGTTTAATACATAACAAATAGAATTCTTATTATAAAGGAGAACACATTCTTACTGTGAAGTTGTAATTATTCAGTAATTTAATACATACTCTGCGGTGGTGGGTCAGATTTGACCCGGGTGTTTTTAAAAATATGAATTACGCTACAAATATTCGTTTAATGCTGTTTTCCTTCTAGATAATCTTTTGTTAAATAATTTTAGATACAAATAAATGTTATGTTAAAATTATTGATAAAAATGAAAAAAAATCGCTCAAAAACTTACTTAAGACAGTCGGATTGAATCTCAGCGCATACGCCAAAATATATATTGTCAATATTTTGAGCGGGTAGACAAAGGATACCATGTAGGGGTCCATGTATTTGTTTTCACTTATTTTCGTCTGGCGGCCCCTAAACAATGCCAGTAATTTCTCCGGCATTTCCTTTCTCCTCTTTACAATTTTACTTTTTCAGGCACCGCGAGTATTTTATCTTATAGTCTTTATTGCTCCTCGCGATGCCTGATAAGTCTTACCCGGGGCGATGGCCCGGGGAATTAATTATCGCACCTCAAACTTGGAAAACTCGTTTTCACTACCTAAATGATTTTTGAGGTGCGTAATATTATCGCCGGGCGATCGCCCTTTCCATTCTCTTTTTATTGATACATCACATATATAACAAATAATTTTCTAACTCTAATTATCAGTAAAAATAAGTGCGGCATAGTCTGCGCGCCGGCGGGGGCGGAGTCTCGCAGCGGCCCGCTACCCCCTCCACTCGGCGGTCCGTTGACGCAGTGGCGGGGAGAATCCAGTGGCGCGGGGTGCCGGGCGGAATGTTTCTGTGACGCGGAAAAAATGGCCTCTTCTTATTCATTCATTTCTCGGGCCACTTTTTCTCGCGTCCGCAGTTCGCAATGCTGTGCGGAACACACTTATTTTCGTAATATAATTATTTGAGGGGCGTTGCGCCTACCTGTAAGTGTTATGACACAACCTGCTAGGGTTCCGACGAGAAGATCACATGCTCAGTGGATGTTTGTATTTTGGCTGTGTAGGGATCTGTTGATGCGTGAGAATGAGAAGATTGAAAAATTACCACCAGTAAAGTAACAGATTTCATACACAAAGGTGAATAAAGCCATAAATAAAGTATAAAAAATTGTGAATATTTAAAATAAATCAATTTTGATAAAATTCGCAGATATTTGATGATTATTTCACCTTGCCACACTATTAGGCGGGATTAACTTTGACAGTGGTTAACAAACGTGTTTATTATGGGCGATTGTAAAAAGTTACATAGTTAAAATTCATTTTGGTAAAATTTTACCACAGATCAATCAACCGGCCCGGCCATTAAAGTTAGTTAGTTAGTTTTTGAACCTCTTTGTGAAGTATGCATTATCCCAAAGGTGATATATTCCCTACAGAGATTTATAAATTATTGCTAACATTATTCGAACATTTAAATGATATCAAAATCCACAAACATTCCTTAGAATAAATTGTGCTCAGCTGATTGCAGTTTCACCATCGCGGTTTCAGAGTAGTCAGCATAAAAGAGTAATCTTGTTGGCACATTCCGCGTATCTTTGCTATGATTTTTCCAATTTATATTTCCAATATTAACGCTCCATTGAATTTATTTTTCAATAAAAGTATCAAAAATATTTATACCTCACTCTAAAACGGCTATCGAACAATAATTTAGAGATGCAGTAAATAATCAGATAATCCAATATACGAATACATACACATGAGCATACAAGCACAAAGCTAAGCATTATATTAAATTTACAAAAAAAAAATCGTGTTTGTATGTATTTATATTTAAATCATGTATTTATATGTTGTTAGGTAGAACTTGTTCTACAGTACGCTATTCTTCTTATTTTACGAGGGTGACTTCTGCCAAGGTTTATCGATTGTGAAGATGAAGAGCCCTGTTCTCGAACCGTATACCCGTCCTCATATCGTGCCCGTGCATTCGCTGTGCAGAGCGGTTCTGAGCCACGGATCTCCCTCTTTTTCATTTTCTCTTTCTTATTTGCTCTGTGATTGCGACGGCCCTTTTCCGTATTTACGCATTTTTCCCTAGCGCAATGTACTTTTTGACGCCATTGTCCTCGACTATAAGCCGGGGATTCCCAGTGTTTAGATTTTACATCTGCTCAGATTCATGTTAATCTTTCCCTTAAGGTGCTAAAATAAAAATGCGCGTTCTGGTGCTGTAAACTCAGTGTACATGTAGACTTTTGCGATTTTTAAGTCTGATAAAAATGAATATTTTACATTTATTATACATAATAGTTGACATATGTATAAGTGAATATATATATATCAATTATTGTGTAAATATGCTAAAAATGAGAAAAAACATTGATCATCACGAATGACAGTATAAAGACGCATAAGACACGTTTAACTCGACCAGCGCCCGCTCTGCCACTAAAATGACTTTCAGCATCCGGCATCGTATTGAAAAATTTACGTCAGGTTCTTCGAGAAAACATATTTTATCGTTGCGTATGATAAACACTTATGTATTGTAATTATTTTATCCAATACATAAATATATTACGGAGGTATACCTAAAATATGAACTGTGTATTTAGTATATTTACAGAGCTATTCACATAATTAGAAGCAATGTCAACTCAGTTTACATCATCGGAGAGGAAAGGAATCTTTTCCTCAGCCCACTTATCTTCTTTTGTCGTCAGATAGCTGCGCAAACTTGTTTGAGAAGCCATGTATCATGCATACGTACACAATAACCTGCCCATCGTAGTTGATACTTCATGACCATGGTAGTAGCTTCAACACTATACATGTTTACCTCTTCCAGGACACTCAAGTTGGTTCTGCGCTTTTCACATTTTATACTTAAGATTTTTTCAATCGTCTATTGTTATATTTCTTAAAGGACTTTAGGTTGCGGGTATATAACACCCATGATTCGAATTCATATAGTAGTGTGTTGAAGTTTCCGCCAAAATGACATCAGCAATATTACGTGTCATAGATTTTGGTGATCTTTAATTTCCCGGACTATCATTGGTTCTTTGAAAGGTTTTCCGCTTAGCTCATAGCCGCTCGAAGGTACACTATTTTTTACTAATTCTCGTATTTGTCACGTTTCGTTTTCATGTTCGTTCTTTTTTGGAATCACCAATAAAATCTAGCTGTGTAAAAGTGTATAAATGTAGCATTCTGAAGTCTTAGTTCCTATACGTCATTTTTAGCTGTCATTTTTTTATAAATCTAAACACATCTAATTAAAACATAATGTCAGCCTACATGTTGTTTTTATCTTAAAAAGACAAACACAACAAATTTTTTTCAAAATATTACAATAAATTCATCTTACATACTATATTTCTGGAAACTGTCCATGCTGATATAGCTTTTTCTTCAGAGCATAAAAAAAGGTTGAATTCAATTTTAAAAAACTTTAACAAAGCTTTTGTTATTGTTTGAATATTTTAAAAAGAGCATTACGTTCTGTATCTTATACTAGTATGTTCTTAAAAAGCATACATTTAATAATGGTTAAATTTCATGTGCATTGATATAATATTATATTTGTGCCTTCGTAGATCTACAGAAGGCATATGATAGTTATAAGAGCAAGGTTATGGAATGTACTCTCTGATTACGGGGTGAATAGTAAACTTATACACGCAATCGCATCCCTATACGAAGAAAGTTCTGCGTGTGTAAGAATCAATGGAGCACTCACACCATGGTTTGACATTACAAAGGGTGTCAATCAGGGTTGTGTAATGTCTCCATGGCTGTTCAATTTGTATATGGATAAATGTGTGAAAGAACTGGAATGTATGAATGTAGGAGCAAAATTGGGCGATTTGATTGTATGCTGTTTATTGTACGCCGATGATGCAGTACTAATTGCGAATAATGAACAAGAACTACAGAATCTGGTGAATAGAATGTACGATGTATGCAAGGAAAGCGACCTCATGATGAATGTTGAAGTCGAAAGTGATGGTATTCGAGAAGGAGGAAAGCAAGACACCGTGCAAAATACTTGTAGGTAATGAATGTTTGGAACAAGTAGATGAGTTTGTATATTTGGGAAGTATGTTTGATAGAAACGGAAAGGCTAAGAATGATATCGAAAGAAGGGTGACTGCAGGAAATAAAGTGAACGGCGCTTTGAATGGAATTATATCTAACGGAAATTTGTAAACCAAGGCAAGACTAGCGGTACACAATGGAATCCTGGTAACGACACTGAAGTATGGAAGTGAGGCCTGGAGCTGACAGAAAAGGAACGAAAGTAGACTGAATGCAGTAGAAATGAGATCACTTAGACGTATATGTGGCAAATCTATTTATGACAGAGTAGAGAATAAAGAAATAAAGAAAGAATGTAAAACTGATGTCAGTATAGTTAGTAAGATTAAGAAAGGATCATTTAGATGATTTGGTCACATGGAACGGATGAATGAGAAGAGAATGTTAAGAAAGATATATGACAAAAGTGTTGATAGCACCAGAAATAGAGGACGTCCGCGGAAGACTTGGCACGACCAGGTAAACCAGTTAATGGATGATGGTGGTTCTGAATCGGCGAACTTGTATGAGAAGATATATAAATGTGGATGAGGTGAAAATTGTGTGTCAGGACAGAAGAGTGTGGCGCTCTATCCTCTCTGCCTACCCCCCTGGGAGAAACGACGTGATGGTAAGTAAGTAAGTAGTAAAACCTATTTTTATATTATACGTAAATGGTATTTCAATTTTGCCTAAAATCGTCAGTTAAAGTTATGTTTATCATATAGCCTATGTTTAAAGCATAGTATTGTTGGTCATATCAAAGACTTATTTACGTATTATGAACCACTAAATAATACTTAAAATATAAACAGCAAAACACATATAATATATTAGTCACGTTTTATGGAATATATCTGCAAATTATGTAATATTAATAATTTTAAAGATAAACTAGGCTTAACGTAACATAATACTAACGTATTTTAAAAACATAATAATATATAATTCCATAATATTATAACGAAGATTTTTTTAAATGTCACATCAATATTCTTACTATTTTCAAACTAAGCTAAACGCTTGTACTATGAAAATATGACAGGTGTCCTGGAACGAGGCGCGAACCCCTGACCATTAGAACACTAGGCCAACGTCTTGACCACTACATCAACAAGCGAATAATTTTGAATAATTAAATGTAATAATTAGAAAGATATACATATAAAATCAATTTAATCGAAAAATATTGTTTTTGCGCAACTGAGATTCGAACCTAGATCTCTTTCCAAACCGGGGAAGGTGCGTTATTCAACTATACTACAGTGACATTATTTTTTGACGACAAATTTTCGAACCTATATATTACACTTTTTCAAATTAATACATTTATCATTCTATTATTTGAAAGAGGCATATGCTATAATTTTACGGAATCTCAAATACCTTTTAGTAAACCGACAGCAAACACCAGAACTACCAATTCATTTTTATTAAATTTTGGACACATTGATACAACTTATATATTTTTTGATAAAATTGATTTTATTTGTATATCTTTCTAATTAATACATTTAATTATTAAAAAATATCACAGACTTATGTTCTGAATAATTACAACTTCACAATAAGAATGTGTTCTTCTTAATAAGATTGTATCAACCTGAATTATCTTCAAATTAGAACCGTATGCTGAGGAGATAGTGGGAAAATATCAGTGTGGCTTTCAATGAATCGCTGTATTAGACCAGTCGTTAGATAAATAGAAAGACCTTCAAGAAGTAGGCAGGTGTCAGCAGGGTTCCTAATAACGAATAATTTTGGTTGTAAATATCTATCAATACAAAATCAAACTTACTACGTGACGTTTCTTTGATTTTGCCACCCGTATGATAAAATTGCGGTAAAATTATAGCACAGCAATGTTTACACCCTGCCTAAAACCGGACTCCATCAGACAACAGTTGCTATGCTCGCAAAGCTCCATCTCGTATTTAATTCATATTTAAAGCCGCGTATAATATTGTAATCTGTGTAACATAGTAAGTACTTATTTTGCTCACATACATTCAATGCCTTAATCCTTTTATTACTCTATGTAAACCATTTTAATACTTAAATATCTGAACACGAATAATGATTTGAAGTTATTTTGGAGGCGAACAATTATTATTAAACGTATCATTACATTTTATTTATATTTTTAATGGTGTGGAATCGTGGACCCTGAAAGCAAGGAGAGAAGACGAATTGATGCCTTTGAAATGTGGTGTTGGAGACACATATAGCACATTGAACATTAAGGACAGACAGTCAACCGTTTATCTGAGACGAATCTTACAATTTTTGGGCATCTTGCAAAAAAGGAAGATAACTTGGAAAAGCTTGTTGTTGTCGAAGACCGTAGAGGAATACTCTCCCTTTCGTTAGAACGACCGAGTAGATAAGACAACAGGCACTTCTATAGTGACTGACAGCTCTAAGATCTGCAGAATACCGAGAAAAGTGCAGGAGCATACTCGAGAGGGCGAAAGTTCGTGGAGATTACGGTCCTCAGTCACGAAACACCAACGTGGATGGTTGTGACACTTTATTTATAATTTTAATAAATAAAAACCTTGTTCCACTTTTGAATGTACTGTGTACCTATTGAAAATTTGATGAATAATAAATAATAGGTTTATTATGATCACCATACTAACTCCATGTTTATATATAATATAGAAATACATATTTATTATTAAATAAAATCCCTTCTAAATTAATAATAAAGAGCGAAATACACAATCTGTAAAATTGTGATATCAACATGTAATAATCAGAAATGTAACTGATGAGATGATCGATACTGAAAAATTAAATTTATAAATTAATATGATATGTCTACGTTGGTAATTTTCAGGATATTAATTAAATAATAATAATTTGTATTATTATATTACCGCCGAATTATGTTGTTCAATATTTTACCGCTATTAAACTGTTAAATAAAACCTTATATTTGAGAATAAAAAATAAAAATTGATAATCCTTAATTTTTAAATCGCAAAAATATAAATACCATCATAATGATATCAGACTTTTTTAGTTTTATTTTGTATTCGTAACCATTTTGTTATTGAATTTTTATTATAAAGTATTTCAAGTTTCAATGAAATTTTCATAAATATATGTTCATCTCATACTGTATTTTTTCGACAGCAGTACGTTAAATTATCATAAATCTTTAATTTAACGATTTATTAAATATTTGTTTTTCAATGACTATACGAGTGTGTATAATATAATGATGTTTTGCTATTCAGTTATATAAATTAATTTATAACATAATGTAATTGAATTAAAATTCGTATTAAAAAAATATTCCTTATTCGGAACTACCGTTTATCAAGCTTTATATATTGATCCATCTATACTCAAAACTACATTTATCTTTTTGCAAATATGGATAGGGTAAATCAAATACCGCAAATTCTGTCATACCTATAGACCAAAGAGTCTTGTGCTCTGTGGTACTACATCAATAAAATGTATTTTAGATCTTTTCGTCTCCCGAGAATAACTTTCGAAAGCTTTCAATACTGTAGTATTTCGAAATGTATTCCCCTTGATCTCATTTTTTAGAAGATTTGTAAATTAGACTACATGAAGAAATATTTTTTTATGTATTTTTATTTTATCTCCGTAGTTCTCAGTAACAATTTATATAGTTACTAGTTAGAATAAATGCTTTGAACGTAATATTTTAAGGCAACTCAACGAAGTATTGTGAAATATCAAACGTAGCGAGGGCTCCTCCGACTTTTCGGAATATAGTCTTATATTACGTATTAACGTATTAATACCTACATATTATTGTGTTATATAAAACGTCAGTAATGTCAGTCACCGGACATATAATTGGTCATTAGATCGTTTAGCCCGGGGAGCGGAAGGACGTATACTGACCAGAAAGGTAATGTTTGAATACTCGATCCCAATCAACCGTGATCCCAGTAATGTTTAACGAATTGTACAATCTAAACCAGTATTTTTTTTATAAGATTTTTAATTAATACGCGATATATAGTTATTATTCTAACATTACAAACATTATATTTTTTACATTATAAAATTGAATGAATTGAGTTTTAAAAAAAATTGTCACCACTTTTTAAAAACATTGCCTAAACCTCAGCCAGTTCAAAATATAGTTATGGCTTTTATTTACTTTATTTTGACTTTTCATTCGAAAAACATTATTAACCATTCTCATGGGTTAGAAGAGTAACAAAATAGAGATAATATTAATAATAATTAGTAGGAGAACACATTATTATTGTGAAGTTGTAATTATTCAGAACATATGTCTGTGATATTTTAAATATGAATTAAATATATTCATTAGAAAGATATACATATAAAATCAATTTGATCGAAAAATATTGTTGTTGCGCCACCGGGATTCGAACCTTCGAATTTTCGATAAAATTGATTTTATATGTATATCTTTCTAATTAATATATTTAATTAATATTTTAATAATAATTATTTATAAATATTTCACATAACATTAAATTTATGCAAAAAAACATTATTGTTAGTTCATTTTTCAAATTATTGCATTATTTGTCTCGTTCTTTTTGATTCTAACTTCGAATTTATGGTCGTTCTCGCTGAAACTTTCAACTCAAAATCTTTGAGTCACTAAAAATTATTTTTTTTTCGATTGTGTTGAAAATGTATTTAATTAAGCATCTCGCATAAGCGATTCAAAGGACACTTTATAACGTTGAGTATTTGTATAATATATTGATTGAAAAAAATTTGATAAAATTTTTCGGAATAATAATTGCCGAACAGCCATAAAACCAACGTTTCCTCAAAGCTCACGCAGCAGTTTTAAAAGTCTCGTGCAGTCTCGGCTAGTCAGTGAAGAGCACAAGATCCGCAGGTTCTTTACTTGAGCAACACATACCCACCTTATTTTTGTCACATTCTGCCTTCATCCTAAACTGGGAAAAATTAATAAGTCACGCATGGAGGTGATAAATAAAAAGATATTATTTATTATAAAAATTGCTTCTAATCGGAAAAGCACAAGAAGAAATAAAATAAATGACAATACAATCCACTTGACAAATCCTCATCTCGTCGAGATGGGCGCGAGTTCGACGTCTTTCATGCAGGTGACAACCAGATGTTAAAATTGATGGATCCCATCTCCTTGGCTCCTCATCGTGACTGACCCTTAGCGTCCAGGCCGACACGATCGAATTCGTAAACGGAATTTTTTAAGATTACTTCATGTCAGAAAATTATCGCTTACAGTGAGGCGACTAAATCAAAGTTGAACATCTTGTTTCCTGTAAATACTATTTCCCATGCGATTAGATTAATAAATTAATAGTAAATTATGCACTAGTGATTGATTAATATAAAATATTTACCCTCTGGTTATAGTGGATCGCACACGGTTACATCTTAGTAACGCTGGTCGCGGCTATTCAACCGCCAAAATCTGACAACTTTCTCGATGATTTTGAAAACGTGCCATAGATTCAACCGTTTTTATAACCTCAGAAACAGAATGTGATACCAACTTAAGAGTGAACATTTGTGAATTTCAAGGTACTTGACAACAAATTAAGTGACAGGGCAATTTCGTACGTGACCCTGATTTATAACGTCACAATATACATATCGATTCCTGGAACGCATTCGTCTCAAGAACAAGAAAAATTCCGCACTCCCTTTGCTTGCTTCTCTTCGTTTCAACAATTTTTTTACAAATTTTCACCATCGTTCAATTTTCGATAATATGTTTTGGATAAAAAATTATTAAACAACTATTTTTCTTATAACATTGTTTTTTTAATATATGGACCTAATAATTAAATTAATTAAATAATGGTTGTTATATTTTTATAGAATAAATAAAAACAATAAATTTTAATAGTTATTCAAATATGACATGGAGTTTGTATAAGTTTAAAAATGATGTGCGCTCGCGCATTTGGTGACTTGTCCTGGTCTGCCTTTTGGTTTTCCGCGCTGGGACATCTTAGAGGGAACGTTGCATAAAACTATCGCTATTTTATTATTTATCTTATGGTGTATTTATATATTTAAGGAGACGATAGAAGAGATATATAATAGACGTGTAAAATAAGTATTATAAATGTATTGAATTTTTAACCATATATACATCTCATCCACGTTGGTCCCTCATGACTATGCTCCTCCACTTTTCTCAGCATCTTGCAAGCAAGCATCTAGGTGTAGATGTGCACACCAGAAGTAGGGACAAACTAAGGATTTAACATTATACTACGAGAAACTAACAGCGATCACGCTAGAATAGTTAACTAACTTACTGTTTCTCGGCAGGTATAGATAGTGTTGACGCAAGTCGAGTGCTCTCTGTACACTCCTTTTATCTAATACTCCTTCGTAATACATGCCCCTTTCTGCTAACGGGACCTAGAGATCTCGGCCGATAGGATAGATTGCTTTTCGAACGCCGATGTGTCAACACGTTTTTCTGTCCGTCGAGAGTGTCACCGTGCATTGAATCCGAACCATGAAAAAACGATTTTCGATGGCATCCCGAAGTGCAGATCTCCTTTCTTCACCAAAACAGTGCAAGTCAACGGGAGGTGTAATTTGCCGTCCAACCCAGGACTGGGATCCAGGTAATCTGGCCTACCTGCAATTATTCCTTTCATACTCCAATTTGGGTGACGTCAACTAAACAATAGTTTAAATCGATACAGTCCACGGGGTCTATTCCCACCAGGTGTAGAAGTTAAATTGCCGCACTCCTCTGTTCGGACATACCATTATTACTTTATTTACCTTCACACAAAGCTTGAAACTGTATCGTGAGATAATATCTAGTTTACTTGTTCGTACTAGATCTTTCGCGGACGTTATCTATTTAGTACTTGTCGCATACGTTTTTTTTTATCAATCTCTACATAATCATTTATACATTCCATACCTCCAAACCACTATCCCGACGCTGTGCAATGGCCTATGATAATTTGGAAAGTATTTAAGGAAGATTTTTATTTATTATTAAAAAATAATAAAAAGTGAAATATGTCCACTGGAATACAGGAATGTGAAGCGTGAGGGTGATCTGCCGGAACGGCCACTCAACCCATAATGGCCCGTAAAATGACAGTGCGATAACACTATTTATACAGTATACTCATAATCACGACACACGCAGAGTGTGCATTGTATCGCAGTAAAAATGGTTCACTTCCGAAACGGATGTACAACACATGTTGACTTTGTTCCGTAGCACTCTCGAGGATTGCAAATTTCAATTTAAAAAATATTTGTTTTTTTAATTGAAATTTCGTTACACGAGTTGCAAAATATTATTTTTTAAATTATTATAGATTAATAAGGTATTGGATGATGGCCCTGTTAGAAAATTCAATGTGAGGAGCGTGACAAATGAATATGTGAAAACAGATGCGGCAAGGGTAGTATGCCAGGTGAGAGTGTGGTGTTCCATTCTCCCTTGAGAACTACCCCTGTAGACAAATAGAGTGATATTAAGTAATTTATAAGATTTCCCTTTAACTCGGATACATACGCCTTAAATCAAAGAGTGTCCCAAATCACCGGGTTATAGAGCTAGTACTGTCAATATCAACTGTTATATAAGAGTATTTTTTATTTAAATATTTTTTTTATTTTCTTTAATATTATTTACTTTTGGACATATATTTTAATAGATATAGATGTATCACAGAGACAAAGCTATTATTTTTACATGTAAAGTTTGGAAGTCTCGGGCATTACAGGGCTTACGACCTATCATTGGCTGGCTTAAGTGATCACTTTACACAATGTAACGTTCACCTATTTACCCATGCTACCACATCTTTAATATTTTTGGAAGTTGTATATATGTTATCATGTTGGAACAATTCAATTATTTATCACCAACTATGCTGTCGCTATCTATGGATATATTTGAAAAGTTGATATTCATTCGCACGTAATAGTATAGATGTCGCTGAAGCTGAGACTATTTTTTTTTCCCGTGAACGTTACATTGTATAAAGTAATCAATTTAGCCAGCCGATGACAAGTCGTAAGCCTTGTAATGCCCAAGACTTTCATACTTCCCATGCAGAAATAATAGCTTCGTCTCTGTGAGACATCTATATCTTGATGACAATCTCTCAGGGGATAAATCCCAGTAATTGGTTCCTACAAAGATTTGGACATACTCAAAAATAGTGTGACTTATTTTAATTTTCATTTACATACTATATAAAACAAGTAGTAACGTTTATTTTCCAAATAAAATAAAATAAATGTTATATTTTCATTCCTTGCTGTGGATTACTATTAATCACTGGGAAAGATATTGCAAAGATTGCATGGCGCGAACTTTTTGGGCATCTATCTAACGTGGACCCCAATACATTGCATTGACTGTATTAGTATAGTTACGCCACTGATAATATATATAATCGTACTATTTTGCAGGAGATAATATAAATGTTCAATAGTCGAGTTAATCTTAGTTCAAAGTCAACCCATTACTAACCAACTCTGTACCTTCCCTCATATGCTAATTGCGAGTGACTTGACCGTCATCTATGGGTTGATTTATTCATTAATTATTATTTTCTCTTAACTGCACTGTACTGGCGCCATATATGAGTTGATTCGTTAAGTATATACGTTATTATTTTCTCAACCTTTTTAAATTTTATTCTCTGTAATTTTCGAAGACTATCGGTATGGATTAGTGTCAAGTCTTGTAAAGCACTTTTTCTGCTTGTACTGGACGAAATTGCTTGTACTATATCTTGTGTTACCGGTTGAACATCCAGAGTTTTCGGCTTTCAGATTTCAATTCAAGATTTCAGTGCAGTCAGTGGTTTCTTGTAGGGGACAACTGGTATGGTCAATACATATTTCGAAGTCGCCAGTTTTCGTTTGCGAGAATCGATTCCCAAGCCAAGGAGAGTCGTCGAGAATTATCTCGAGTATTGAGACTATGATTTTTTTTAAATATATTTGATGGCTTTTTTTGTTCAGTAGGACCAATGCTTAACAGTTATATACACTAGTACTCGTGGAAATCTTAAATCAAATACTAATAATTAATGTTTATATATATATTTATATTTAATTTTGTTTATATGATGCCATACGGCACTCCATATATATATATATACAACGCTGTACAACATATTCCAATTGGTTATGAATATATATTGGTTTTATATAAAATTACAAATGTTAATACTCTGCTCTCGAAAATATTTTGTTGAATCTTAACACGAAGTAGTAAACTTCTTTGAAATTTCCTCAATTTATGCAGAAAATACAAATTTAGATTGGAGCATAACACATCTGCATATTTAATTTTTACGAAAGAAAGATGTTCATAAGTTATAAAATAATGGCGGTACATCTGTAAGTAAGCCCTTTACCGTATCTACCATAATTCACACTTTGAAGTATTTAAAGAAAGGTCGTTTATCAAGCAGAAAGCGCTTAATCCATTCAAGTTCTCTGAAAAATATAATAAAAACTTCATAATTTGTCGTTTTTCAAAGCATATGTCATCTATAAATTAATTACATAGAAAGAGTCCAAGGTTTCTCGGGGGACCCTGGAAGGAACGGTAAGGAAAGATAATGTAAAAACCTTTGATTACTACTGCCTGGCTATGATTTAGTAAATGGGAAATTTTCCACCGTATATAGTGAATCTCCGTAATTTCCCAGTCTAATAATTAACTTAATAAGATACGATGATTAATTCGGTACCTAATTTTCTTATTAAGATAGATTATTATTGTGGTTAAAACTTACTTTTTTTCAGATATTATCTACAAATATTCCACCAAATTGATTATATAAATATATATGTAATTTATATTAATAATTATTACGCGCATGTCGACCTTACCATGCATTCAAAGTTGTCATATTATATTTATTTATTTTTTATCTGTCCCACATCTTTGACTTTAAAACATTCCAACTGAATAAAATAATTAATGGTGAAAGGAACTAGATCTCATGAAAGGTTACCACACACTGGACCGACTAGGTCTAAACTTTGATACAGAGTTCACCAAAATAGGTGATGACAAATCAGTCAAGCCGCAGTTCCATAATCACGACTCCTCTCATTAAGAGTATGAAGAAGAAGTAGATTAAAAAGAAGTAATAATTTTTAATATAATAGCTTGTTAGTCTAGTGGTTAAAACGCTAGCATAGTAATCTAGTGGTCGGGGGTTAACGCCTCGTTCCAGGAGACCAACAAGTTAGTCCTATTTTCATAAACATTTAGCTTAGTTTAAAAATAGTAAGTATATTGATATGACATGTATTCCGTGTATGCATCTATATTTATTTTTTTAAATATTAATTATATTAAAAAATCTGTTTCACCTATGGCTACAAGAATTAGAGAAGTCGGGACATTTTGAACTCATCCATTTTTACTTGCACAATGAATCAGCCCCCGATTGGCAATAATCTGGATCAACAGTGCATTGTACTAACTAAATAAATACAAAATGAAATGAAATATCCGTTTCGAATGAACATTGTAATTGTTTATGAAAAATTAATTGTGTACCTCCCAATTGATAATCCACGCCACTGAATTTTTGAACACCATTGTAAAATACTTCATATTTACAAATAATAATTTTTGCAATAATGACCTCTTTACAGAGAGAGAAAAAGTTAACAGGTGAGACAAAACAAAGTTAAACTTAGTTGTGAAATTATATTTCTGACACGTTATTTTTATAGTAATAAATACTGCATATTAATTATAATGAATTTTAGTAAAGTATGTATAGGTACTATATATTTATTAATGAAAACGCATGTATATAAATATTTGATTTTTCTTTTTGCCATATAAGTAGTACATGTGTTTTAATTTCTTCAGACCTGGTGCACATTATAATGTACACTAAGTTTGAGTGTAAGCCGTAATATTCTCAGACATGTAACTTGTATAAAAAATATAAATATTTCCTGCTTTTTTAATGCTCCCTAACACAAATTTGAATAAATAAAAATTATAACCTATGGAATTAACTCAGATCTAAAGAGATATGTACAAAAATTTTCATCCATAGGAATCAATTCAGGTCATGTACATATGCACCTTCCCCGGTTTGGAAAGAGATCCAGGTTCGAATCCCGATGGCGCAACAATAATATTTTTCTATAAAATTGATTTTATTGCCAGAAATGCCAGAATTATCAATTGATACAACTTTATTATTTAGGAGAACTGAAATATCACAGACCTATGTTCTGAATAATTACAACTTCACAATAAGAATGTGTTCTCCTAAATAATAAAGTTGTATCAATGTGTCCAAAATTTAATAAAAATGAATTGATAATTCTGGCGTCTGCTATCAGTTTACTCAAAGGTATTTGAGATTCTGTAAAAATAAGGTAGATGGCTCTGTCAAATGATGGAACGATTAAATGTATTAATATCAAAAAGGTAACATATAGGGTCGAAAATTGTCGCTAAAAATAATGTCGCTGTAACTTAGTTGGATAAAGCACCTTCCCCGGTTAGGAAAGAGATCCAGGTTCGAATCCCGATGACGCAACAACAATATTTTTCTATAAAATTGATCTTATATATATATCTTTCTAATTAATATATTTAATTCATATTTACATTTAAATAAGTGTTTGTGTTTTGGTATCCTCGCTCAAGTATCCCGGATTTGTTGTCTCGGTGCTTTGTACGAGTAAGCTCCGGCTTCCGTAATGAATCTTTATAATATTTAATACTCTGTATTTGCTCAGTTGAAATAACAGCGCTGGCGCCGTCGTGTTTGAAACAACGATCGGTTAAGCTGTTAACGAGACATGTTTATTTATACGAAGGCATCTTTTGATTGATGCGCTTTCTTGGCTCTTCCTGGCTCATAGGATAAACTGAAATAGCATTAAGATATCGCATGTATGTTGATGGAATGATAACAAACGGGATTTCCTTCCGAATTTTGGGAAAGCACAAACTGCAGGATGTCAAAATATGGAGCGCAGATAAACCAATGTTATCCACAACATGTGTTGGAAATTTTTCTCTCTTCAACGATTAGTGAAAATTACATTTATTTTCAATTAACAAATTCAAAAGATATATATAAAAAATGTATCTACTTAAAAAATATTCAGTTGCCACCGGGATAGCAACTAAATATTTTTTCGATAGATTGATTTTTTCTGTACGTGTTTCTAGTTGGTTCATTTTATTTGTATTAAAACCACAGAATTATATTCTGAAAATACAACTTCATAACAAAAATGAATATTTTTTTTACATTAAGATTTACGTGTGATTTGTTTCGGGGAAAACTTTATATTAAATATAGATCCTTTTGAGATCTCTTAAAGATCGTAAACTTCAGAAATAAAAGATTCAAATATGCATATAACAATGATCCACAAGTTATTATTGGGATACATGCAAGTATATTTTACAAAAAATTATTATAAAAATTATCTCGGACTAGAACCGGATTACAATTAACTATAATACCTAAGTTAGTATACCAAATATCTTTTATAGATTTTTTAAAAATATTATCAACTATATACATAAAGAAGTGTGTTTGTGAATTTATTTTTTATACAAATTTACAATTGTATTCGGAGCTTGATAAAATTTTGCACAACAAAAGGAAAGTCACTGTCTACATGAGATTTCGAAAAACCTCCTCCATTCTTCTTCCCCACTCCTTAAATCAGAATTTGGGTACTTATTGATGAAATTTTGCACACTTGACGTCCAAAAGAAAACACATTCGATTTCGAAAAAAAACTATCCCCATCCCCCTACATGAAGCCTCTTCACTTTGCGTAAAGCCCAGGCAACGTCGGGTACTTCAGTTAGTTTGTTAATAAAAAATCAAAAGGAAAACCATACAATGTTTTAATATCTATTAATAAAGGATTATACATATGAAGGATTACCTTGAGTAGCTTGTTGGTTTAGTGCTTGAGGCGTTGGCCTAGTGATCTAGTGATCGAAGGTTCAAGCCTCGTTTAGGAGACCAGCAAGTTAGTAAGTACTATTTTCATAGCACAAACATTTAGCTTTGTTTGAAAATAGTAAGAATATTGATGTGACATACCTATATTTCGTGTATGCCACTCTACTGATTTAAAGAGAAAAAAATGCACATTCGAATAGCGTTTTTTGAGGACTCCAAATTCTCATTAGTTATTTGTTTTTTTTAATAAGCTATTTATAAGAAAAATGATTACTCGCAGGCCAATGTTAGTAATTTCACCAAATGCAATATTTTTACGGATCATACGAATCTTAATAATTCAGAAAAGATAAATAAGTAGATATTTATTGTCGAAAATTATTTTAACGAGTCACTCAGATAAGCTGCACTCTCAATTCTTCTTATTTTTATGCCCTTTCCGTAAAACAGACGTTGGCTATCATGCCGGCCATCTTCACTTTGGTCACAGCGGCCCGGTGCAGCTCTACAGTAGACTGGGCAAACCATTGCCTCAGATTATTCAGCCATAACGTTCTCCATCTTCCAGCAATCTTTACCTGAATTATCAGGTGCAAGATCTCGTACTTCTCCGGATGTCTCAATACATATCTGAGATATTTAAGTTTTCATATTTTTATTGTTTGAAATATTTATTTTTCTTTATTCATCTGAACCGTAACATCTTGATTCGTAACTCTATCCATCCAGCTTATTTTGAACATTATCTGTAAATCCACATCGCAAATGCTTCAAGTCGCCTTATCATTTTTTTGGTAAGTGTCAATGCTTCCATTCCATAAAATAATATCGAGAACACATAGCATCTGACCATTTTCATTAGTAATTTAAATTCGAGATCATGACTGAATAACATCATTTTCATGGGGTTAACATCGTTTTCAGGTTGCACGAACTTGCTCAATGTGGCATTTAATTTCAACAGCAGTATCCCATCATTCATTTATATTACAACCCAGGTATATAATGCTTTATATCTTCTCCAATTACGTTCCACCAATATGATGAGCATATATTTTTTTTACTTACATTAAGTTCTAACTCTAATGTCTCACATGTGTTCACTACTTGGTTCAGCAGAAGTTGTAAATCCTTAATGTTACTTGCTAGAAGTACCGTATCATCTGCATAATGCAGGTTGTTCAGTCTTCCCATTTATAACAAGTCCTTGAGTAGCTTCTTGAAGAGCTTCATTGAATATTTATTCTGAATACAGTGAGGTAATACATCTCTGTCGCACTCGATATAACAAGGACTAAGCTAACAAGGACTGAGCTAACTGTCACTATCTCATGCCAAAATTTAGAAAAAAAATTGCACAAAGAGTTAATTTGTTTCTAGCACCAAAAATTACAACAGTCTAAATTCAGACATGAAAAATTGCAACCATAGTCTTACATACTTTTCAAAAAAGTGCAGTTCTGGGTCTATGAAATGGGGAAAAATTACGCCCTAGAACTTTGAAAAGTCCAAACTTGAGATCAATATTGCATTTTCTACTTTTCTTTGTAGTTGTGTAAGTATATTATTGAACTGAACTTTTTATTAACAATTTTACATAAGTTCACTTCATATTTGTATGTTATTTAGTTATTTTACACACTCTTACTTCATATTTGTATAATATTTACTTATTTACTTTTACATTACTTAAATGTCATCTAATTGCATCTTGTTTTATGTATATATATTTTTTTATACATTGAACAATGCAGTTACTTTAAGTTTAACAATGTATTTATATGCTATCTAATCGCATCTTGTTTTCCTCTTTATATATATATTTGTACGTTGAACATTACATTTTGTTTACTACTATACCGGAAAAGCACTGTCTGCTATAATACAGTAAAATACTAGTGTAGCAGGCAGGGTACTGAAATATATATCTTACTTTGCTGCAATATCATCCGATTATAATAATATAACACACTGTAAATCAAGAAAAAAAAATATTTTTAATATAAATTTAATAAATTTACACAAAAATGATAAATAAATGTTTCATACTGTTGAATTTATACACAGCACCCATTTATTACAATCAAATTGTCTTCAGAGGACAAAAGAGAGAATACGGATTTATGCCCTTGAGATGTGGTGCTGGAGACACATGTTACGCATTCCATGGACGGTGAGTCGCACGAATGTCACCATTCTCCAGAAACTGAAAATCAAGGACAGACTCTCAACTATTTGCCGGAGATGAATGCTTCAATTTTTTAGGCATCTAGCGAGTAGAAAAGATGGCTTAGAGAAGCTTGTTGTGATGGGTCACGTGGAAGGGCTGGAATTTATGAAGAACGCGATCCTCACTCTTGAAGGACCGACGTAGATCAGAAAAGAGTAATATTTCCTAAAGTATTTTTTTAATTTGTATAATTTTTATACATTGTACTCTGTGTATTGCCTACGAACCTTGCGGTTTTTTTAAAAAAGGATAATAGAAAACAGAAAGGGTGTGGCCGTTAGTATATTAAATGATAATTTTCTCCGAAACCATTTGTGTGTGTGTTTAATAAATCAATTTATTTCATAAACGAGTAAAATTCCAAAAATGATTATCGAAAAACGGTTAAAATATCTCATGTTTTCAATGTATCGACGAAAGTCTACCGCAGTCGCCGGTCCAGGAATTTCAAATTGTCGCTTCAATAGCACAAATTTTTATTCATATTTCTTATGTTATTGAATTTCTACTTGATTTTATGATTTAGACAATCTGAAAATATTCGCCTATTAATAAAGCGCTTAAATAATACATGCGATGACATATTTCATTTCGCACAAGTATTTCTCAAATACATGCACGCTAAGATATATTTATAAATCATTTTTACTATGCAAACATAAATTAAAGAATGAATTTATTATTCTTATCGATTATATTTTTAAGGTATCGTAAAATTAGTTTCCTTTTACTAATGCACTTTTGTGCATTTATTGTGTTGCTTATGACATAAACTCATGTTAGTGTAAAAAAAAATTATAATAAATAAATAAAATTTTTGTTAATTTGTGACTTTCTTCGAAGAAAACATATTTTTGTTTCATTAACGGTTTGTAAAGTTAAACAAAAGCAATTAAATAAATACGTTGAGAAGATAATACTCGAAGAAGTAAAAATCAAACAATTTTTCAGAGTTTTGGTGTTGATTTTGCAAAATTAAAGTGGTATTTATACAAGCGATGGCTTAAAGGAGAGAATTTATTTCGGGCGATCGCTCGTGTGTCGTGCAAACATTAATTACTCAGAATAAGTGGCGTGTCAGCGGCGCAAATAAGTATTTAAGGCTTTTCTGAAAAACAAACGGTGGACGTGGATTAATATTTTTCCCTAAAGGTCCTCCCGCTACCGGGGGCTCACAAATTTGTCAGTTTTATCTTTATTACCGCAATGTCGGACGATCTCCCTCGGACGCTCCCGGCGGCGATAGCGGGGGCCAGAGCGAGAGGGGGCGCTCAAAACACGGTGACGGCCCGCCTCGCCACGTCGTCTCATTAAATAAATTGTGTCAAATGCCGACAGTTTTTCCGGCCATCGCGACAGAATGCGCTCATTAAACAGTTATTGTGAAAAATTGCGCATCCCGAAAGAGTGTGTTTTTTTTTAAATAAATATTACCATACAAATTAAACGAATCAACTAGGAAGATATGCAGAAAAATATCTATCATAAAAATTATTAGTTGCCACCGCTATTTGAACCTGGACTTTTTTCTATCTGGTCTAATTTAATTATGGCGTCTCTTAACGGGTATTTGAAATGCACCGCAATATAAATTATTGCTTTTAATAAATGAACAATAGGTGTATCAATTGAAAAGATAACAAAATATAAGTTCAAAATTTGTCGAAAATGTATTCGATTACTATAACAAAATGGTGAACGCGTTAGTGCGGATAGGAAGAGGTCCAGGTTCGAATCCCTGTAGCAACTAAAAAGAAATTCGATAGATAGATTATTTTCTGTATATATTTCTATTTGATACACTTAATTTATATTAAAATTCCACATGTTCTGAAAATGCAACTTCACAACAAATATATAACCTCTTTTAAAAATATATACAGGTAACCCCCGTTCGAATTCGTTATATCGCGATATTTTTAAAACAAATTTTTTTTTTTCTTTGCACTTGTTTGGCTTTGACACATGCCAAGATTCCTCATTATGAGTGATCGCACGTGCGTGCTATCTTTCTTGCTCACTCATATCATAGATGTACATATACGTAAAGTTGCGAGGGAGACAAAAAAACGGTTGAGCTTATGCATCATTTTGGTCTATCCTTCAGTATAATCTTAGTTGCAGTGTCAAACGCACGCTAGATGATATTCAGACTTCACACAGCGAACCCTTAACTAATGAATACAAGAAATGGACTGCCATACCATGTCCCAAGAAAATGACGTCTCGGAACCTGTTCCCGTGTGAAAATGAAGTGTCAAAATAATTTAAAAAATGTATTTTCTCTTCACAATCAATGCATGCAGTTGTTAGAAGAAAACGATGAAGATTACGAGCGAGTGAGTGCTGTAAAGCGTTGTTGAAACGGCATATTTGACAGTTATATTATACAAAGTTAATTTTGCATAATAAACGTTGAGAGGCCAAACAAAGAAATCTAAATTCTTTATTGCAACGCGTATTACGTTATGGACGTCTTTTTTATTGTTGTTATTAATAATGTTTGATTTATTAATAATGTATTTCTCGGAATTCAAAATGTTTTTTTTTTAAATCCCCCGGTTTTTGCGAAATTTCGCTTATCGTGACCATGTGCACCTGTACTTTTATATATTATCACCCCTTTTAACTTATTATTTTCTTACTTCTTTACATCTTTGATTCATTACTAACAAAATCACCTGGCCATCGCTGACTAAACTCCACTGACTTACTCCATCAAATTTTACGGCAGCTTTGCCATCTCTTTTGATACAACAGCAAATTTGATTACGTCCCATGGAATTTGATATGGATCACACGTAAATCAAGGTTAAATATCTTTGGGAGTGGTCAGTCTTCAATATCACTTTAATGACCTATTTCTAAATGATGGGCTTAACTATAAATAATATATAATATTTGGCAACAGACGATTAAAGACAAAAAATCTTGAATGATTAGAGGCACCTTATGACCAATGAATGCAGTTACATGTCAATTAAATTTTATAATGAGTTTGGTCTCATTTATTTAAATAATACACCCAAGCTCGTGTATATACATACGAGTAAGGAATTATCTTCTATATCTAAATTTTTTAAATTGTTTTAGTATCGCTCTGGTGCACGCAAACCCCATCGCTTATCATTTTATTTCTTGTGCTTTTATTACAAAATAATATTTTGTTATTGTTGTACATTAACTGTTTTTAGTCACCAAATCTAAAAAGTCAGGTTATTTTACCTTTCTCGCATCCTAACTTCGATTTTTCTCACATACAGCATCATAAGGAAAAGGTATTTTTCCGAAACCGGTTATATATTTAAAAAAAACTCACAATGGTTTATAAAATAAAACAAATTTAATAATCTATTAATTATTCAAAATAAATCACAAGATTTTAGCTTCAAATGTTAAAAATATTAAAATTAAGGCATTTACACGAAATTAAAAAATTTTGTTCCCATATTAGTTTCGCACGTGCAATTTAAAATGATATATGTAAAATCACGCTTTCAATGATAATAAAGTAAATACCCTTTCAGATCTGTATTTTATCTTTCCGTCCTTTTTGTCATCCTTCATCCTTTTTTATTTCGCTTCAAATTCTTATATAATTATTATTAATTAAGTGTTTTTTTCTAATTTGTTATAATCACTTTTACTATGGTTAATTTTTTTGGTACTTTAAATTTGTTTAGTGTATTGGACGACCCTTCTAGTGAAAGACAGGAATCTACAGTAATCGAATTACTATGAGAAGGTAGCAAAAGTCCTAAAGATCTCATGTAAATAAGTAAAATTCATCTTAACTTCGAAATAACACTTTTAGAAGCTTTCTGTTCGATGGATGCTAAAGCTTTTGAGGCGGAAAAAGAATATGTTCGTGTCTAAATCTCATCATTGTATTACAAAAAGATACAAGATTTTAAAATGTCGTCACTAAATCAACTTCTAGCGTTCGTCAAGGTGCATGATATTTTACAAATACATATTACTCCCACACGAGCGCGCAGCCGAGCTTTTGATGTAAAACTTTTATAGGTATGTACATGCAAGTAACATATATTTACATTTTTTAATACAAATCTACCTTATGTACGTACTTGGTAACGTTTTCTAAATAATTAAGCTTCCTAATTCTCGGGAGCTTTTCAAAGAAGCAATTATTATCCTGGACCATGTTTCCCGGACCCAAATCACCATAATCTTGTTGATAACCTTAAGAGGGGATTCCTCAGTCTTAGGAATATATTAAATCATCGTGTCCCTTTACCGACCACAAATATTTCAATGGTCTAGAGAAATAGCTAAGGGAAACCCACTTAATTCAATGTTTACGCAAACTGTACATAAGACTAAAAGGTTTGCATAGTTCAGCTGTTGCACTAACGATATATAAGGTTTCCTGTTACGCATATTCACAGGTACATTGTTTACCTATATTTACATATTTTGTACACGTATGTGTAAAATACAAAATGGAATTTCAAACTTCTAACAGATCTAACAGGTGCGATAAAATGGTTTTCCGGGATTCGACCTCAGACCCTACTATGTACCGGTGACCATTTTACCAAGTATATAATATGTATGTAAGCTATCAAGCTGTACTCTCATATACCGTTGTCCATCTTTCAAAAAAGCGTATCTTGTTTTCTGTTAAAATTGAGTTACGAGTTATTTGCCCATAATCAATTCAAACAGACGTATCTGAATTTTATTCCAATGAAGTAATACTTCATAAAAACATTTTGATGTAACCATTCTTATTTCGATGCGTCATTCATACTCGTACAAATGACAGTAATAATAAATATTTATGGAATAAATACACCTCACATTGTCCTTAAATTAAAATATGTAGAAATCGGTAAGATTCATTATTTTAATGATTTTTCAACAGTTAAAAAATTTCACGCAATTTGTTAATATATGTTGGAACAGGCCAAAAAACCACACAAATTCTTATTCAGTTATACCGGTATTTTATAGTATGTATTTTTTAATTTACAAGAAAAATTAATTATTACTCATAGGCATCTCAAAATGTTTGAATTTAAAAACTTTTACGTATTTATATATTCAATAATGTTATTATTTTTTCTTTTTATGTACACATGTTTGGTACTTTTGTGAAACTTAAAGTGTGTCGGTCACGAGTAGTATTTTAGTACGCTAACCATATCATTTGATACCACTTAACCCTGGACGGTGTTTGGCTTTTCCTCTTCTACCCATTATGTATGTAAACAAATGAACACGATTCTCACTTGTGACGGCTCGTTTTGATGTATTGGGATGATTTTTGAAGCATAATGGGTCCACCGTTAACGAATGGTCTACCCTTTGGGCACCGGACCTTTGTTGTGGTAATTAACTAGCCCCGTCAGCTGTGTACACATAAAGACCAGGAAGAGATCATCGACCGGAACTGACGTCGGTAAACAATGTTCATGTTCCTCAACGAAAAGTTAAAACGATTTTATTCTCCTTTTTCCGTTATATTGATTACGGTATCGCATTGTTTACTATGTTCCAATTACCTTGGACATGTACTCAGTCCACTCAAAATACGGCGTAATAGGGATGAATTGTGTAAAAGGGTGATGTTGCTTTTGTAAACCGGAGGATGAGGGCACTGGATTTGTACCGAAATTAATTCCCGTGTAAAATGATTATTTTTCAGGTGAATTGATACAAATTTATTTTAAATAATACAATATACTACTTACAATTTATGGATATTATTCATATATTGGCTATAGCCTACATTTACGCAATATACAGGGTGGCCCAAAAAAGTAAGAACATTTCGTAGTACATGAGTTATATCAAAACATAATATAATTATTAATTATAATTCTTAAAATATTATTTTTGCATAATATTTAGCTAATCAGAAATCATCAAAACACCCCATATTGCATAATCAACTAGGTTTAAATCTGGGATGTTCGGTGGCCACATTCCTGGCTAGATGAAATTAACATTCTCACGACGAAGAAAGTTGATTATATTTCTAGCTGTGTGAGATGGAGCTCCCTCCTGCTGTAATGTCTAGCTATACTCCAGCCTTTCTTTGTTTTGAAACTCTTCGATCATTTTCCTAGCACCCCAACGTTTTTCAATTCGCAAATTTTTGATCAGAATACGATCTTCTGATTTCGGTCGGTCGTTGATTTTTGCCATTCTGGGCAAAAATTTGTATAAACCAAATATAAACAATGGGAAATCAAAGATGGCGACCGGAAATTGTCGAATAAAACGTAGTGTAAGTAAATAGGTAAGTAAATAAATCAGTAAACTATTTACACCCCTGTTGATATTGTTTAACTAATTTTGAAGTAATCATATCACATTTTACGAAATATTTTCACTTTTTTTGGGCCATCATGTATATTTAATATAATATTATGATCTATCTGTATCTTTGGAATGGTTCCGAAAAATAAAAAAGCAAAAATTATTTAAACGAACATAAGACTAAACTTTTTTTTTTAATAGTTAATGAAAAATATATATGGAAGTATGGGGTAATTACAGTGCTTACGATCTGTTTTCAGTTGGCTTAAGTGATCACTTTATATATAAATATAACTTTATATTATATAGATATTTGTTTAATAACAGTGCCTTTATAGGTAAAAATTCAGTAATTGTATGCTCTTGGACATATTCAAATATTGCTAATAAAAATTATTTATTTATAAATATATATATATATTTTTTTATGTACTAATTTAATGTATTAATTATAAATATATACATTTAAAAACAATTTTGTCGAAAAATATTGTTTTTGCGCTACCGGGATTCGAACCTGGATCTCTATTTCCAATCCGGGGAAGTACACTACCAATTGTGTTATAACGCCAGTATTTTTCATGACAAATTTTCAAACCTATATGTTATACTTTTTTTTAAATTAATACATCTGTCGTTCCATTATTTTTGAAAGTCATCTACATTATTTTTACGGAATCACAAATACCTTTGAGTAAACCGACTGCAGACGCTAGAATTATCAATTCATTATTCAATTATTTTTCGACAAAATTGATTTTATATGTATATATTTATAATTAATACATTAAATTGGTATTTAAAACATCACAGACCTATGTTCTGAATAATTACAACTTCACAATAAGAATGTGTTCCCTTAATAATATATGTGTCCAAAATTTAATAAAAATGAATTGATAATTCTGACGTCTGCAGTCGGTTTACTCAAAGGTATTTGTGATTCCGTAAAAATAATGGAACGACAGATGTTAATGATTTTTAAAAAAGTGTAAGATTCTAAAATATGTCATGAAAAATACTGGCGTTATAACACAATTAGTAGTGTACTTCCCCGGATTAGAAATAAAGATCCAGGTTCGAATCCCGGTAGCGCAAAAACAATATTTTTCGACAAAATTGATTTTATATGTATATATTTATAATTAATACATTAAATTAGCATTTAAAACATCACAGACCTATGTTCTGAATAATTACAACTTCATAATAAGAATGTGTTCTCCTTAATATATATATTTGATTTAAGGTAAGGAAGTGGCGTCTCTTCTAAGTTATATTGCGTTTTTTGTAGATACTTTTCCTGAGGAAACCTAGGCCGACGTTTAGGCAAGGTAACACGTGACATTTTTAAGGCGTTGCCTCGGTAGGAGATTTATATCTCCTACGAAAAAGTGCGGTTGTACCGTATTTTTTGAGGTTTATTTTTTCTTTGTTTCATCACGCTAGCTGAGACGCGAGTTTCATATATATATATTCATATCCACCTTTATGATAGAAATATTTTGAATATCTTTATTATAAAATGAAATTTTTTAAAACATCAATAATAAAATTAATTAAATGTATTAATTAGAAAGATATACAAATAAAATTAATTTTATAGAAAAATATTGTTGTTGCGCTACCGGGATTCGAACCTGGATTTCTTTCCAAACCGGGGAAGGTGTATTATCCAACTATGCTACAGCGATAGTACTTTTGACGACAAATATTCGAACCTACGTGTAATACTTTTTCAAGTATTTGAAATATCACAGACCTACGTTCTGAATAATTACAACTTCACAATAATAATGTGTTCTCCTTAATATTAAAATATATTTTGAAAATATATATACAAATTGAATAAAATGACTTGCATCTCTTTAGCCCTGAGGTAAAACCTTAGCAAATTAACTACAAACTTGATCACAGCCTCCGCATGGTGGTGAAGTCAAACGGAAGGGGCAAGGGAGTTAACATTAGCAGCTTCAGGACTTCAGGACACCGGTTAATATTAGGACGAAGAATGACTTATATAGTTACTCTAACAATGAAACTCAACCGCTCGCATTATCTGGATGGCCTTATTAGCTGAGCTGAATTTTACTTCGACAATAAACAAAACTGGGTGTTACAAGTTTGGATACGCCACTCGGTTGTGTTTTATGTCTTGGTTGTTACTTTTAAATAATTTCCGCTCTCAAATCAGAAAATTAAGTGAAATCAATTAATTCGGTCTTGCTAGAACTCTTCAAACAAAAGTAGAATACAGAAATGGAATAATATGATAGTACAAATGATAGGTAATATAATATATAATTTTTTGTCTCAATACAAACAGTTTTCTTAGTTAAGCTTGATCAATAATAATATGAAATATTGACTTGTTTATCAATTTATTTTTAATTTTGATAACGAAGTTTTAAGTGCATTAATTTATTAAATGACAATTACAAACAGGACATAGGTCAGTGATATTTAATACAAATTAAATGTATATCTTTGAAATTGATACATTTAATTTGTTGAAGATGAATAAAGTAATATAATAAATATATCTTACATTTTAAATTATAACATGCCACAATTTTTGAATAAATTTCATTACTTTTACTAAAATTTAATTTGTTGACATTTTCCAAATAATATTCCATTCTGTTGCCGCCTTTCGCTCATCTAATTTTCTGATTCTATTGTCAATTTCTACTAGATTTCTCTCATTTAAGCATAAATACAGGGTGAAGCAGGAATGATGTTACAATTAAAAAAATATTGTATTGTTTTTCACATTCGAGTTTCAGCCTGTATTCCTTAAGCTTTTGCTTATTTTGCACCTCGGGATAAAACTTTATGACGCAATTAGTACTCCTCCGTCTCATAGTCAAATCATCAAGGAACTCAAGCAGTAAAATAATTATTTATTTTACTGCTTTTCATTACTTGGGCTCGCGCTGCGGTTCAAGTAATGAAAAACACAACGAAGCCGAAATAGCAAAACGTATCTACAGGATTAAAGACGAGACCTCAGTTTTAATTCTTGAAATAAACATATCTAAGTAAAGACAAAAATACTCAGTCGCATAACCATATTGACTAAATGCAGAGAAGTAATACTCTTGATGACTATGCTTAGAATAACTCGTCTCAAGAAATGAAGTATGCAAAGCCGTGGTCTGAAAGAAAATTAGTAAGGCCACAAGTCTGCTATGTCGAAACTGTCATCTCAAGAAGCATTAAAGTCAATTGACGTCTACCACGGATTACGAAACTCTTCGAAGAAAAATAATTCTTACGTAGGTAGGACATGTTGCGAGATAGTCTGGAGAAATCGAAACACTGGCAATATAAGGAACGGGGCAAAATTAACTCGTCTATTAAAAATAGCTGTCATTTTTTTTTAAATTGACACTTGTTGATCTGTACAAAAGATAAAATCATGAATATGTATGATACCAGAACAACTTGTGAACATTGTTTACGTCAAAATAATAATTCAGTTGAAAAATAGTCTGAAAAATATATATAAAGTGAGACTTTAGTTGAATTGCATTATTGATAATGGGAAGATGTACCTGAAAACATTCTAATGTTTAATATGATAAAATATAGTGGAATAAAACAATGTTCTAACTCAATCTATAAAATAATTATGGAATTCCACAAAGTTTCACCAAAAACCTTTGAACAGTTAAAATTTTTAATTGAATAGAGCAAAATCCCACAAATCATTAATGAAACGTAATTACCAACATCGACAAAAAGTTACAGTATGGTGCGCTATTTATGCCCAAAATGTCAGTAAACCTTATTTTTTGAAAATGAAAATGATCAAACAACAACTGGCTTTTTAAAGTCGCATATTAAGAAACAGAGTGGACAATATATGGTATCAATAGGACACATACATACAATATCGCATATAGTCAGAAACAATACGTATTTTGAAAAACCTTTTTCCAGGTCGATAAAGTTCTCGTTTTGGTGACATGCTTTGGTAATTTAACAGCTAAGCATTTATTTTTGTGGTTATTTAAAAAAATAAATGTCTGTAAGTAAATTACGAACAATATTCGATAAGAAATCGTAATCATACTAGTTGAAATATCCAAAAAAGTCATAGAAAAATTGACACTTTATAAATATATTATTTGATAAAAAAAAAACGAAATTCTTCCGATTATTTCAAAACAAACAAACCAGAACGTAGACGAAGAGCGATAGGTCGGTATCCAACAATATTCATAAACCAAAAACAGAAGGTGGAAGCAAGCAGTTCGTGCTGTAGAAGCAGGCTAAAGGACAAATAGAAGGTGGAAACAAGCAGTTCGTGCTGTATAAGCAGGCTAAAGGACCAATAATAGAAGCAGTTCGTGCTGTAGAAGCAGGCTAAAGGATCACGATGCTCAAACATAAGCACATCGACTGAGAGATATTGACTGCTCGATCTTAGGAGAATAAGTGGTAGGAATGAGATTTATGTAGATTCATAAATCGCTAAAAGAGCTCCGTACTGTGGTACACTCCAGTTATTCTACGTTATTATTTGATATTTTATCCTAATGATACATAAATAAATCTAAATTTACATACATCAATTTTTTATTCTAATAATACATAAATAAAATGAATCATTCAATAATTTTAAATAATGAAGTCAGAATTTACATACATAATTCTTAAAAAACTGTGTTTTTCCTTAAATGCTCAATATTGATCAGTGAGATTTAAATATGTATTATTGTATCTAACTAATACATTAGTTATTAATAATTATTTCTGTAAATATCATGCCTTGTAGTGAAGTATTGAAGTCAAAATGTCAAAATGATGATTTTAATAAAAATGTTTTCTGGTTTTCGCGGCCCTTTCAGAATCGTCTAAATAGAGTTTTCAAGACTATTCTGTCATGTGTACTATTTGTGTTTTTTATTTGAAGTGATGGTTATCTATAAAATGAAATATATCATTCAAATTGGATGGTTTGAAGTCATATCATTTTTTTGTACAGATTATACCTAAATTGTGCAGGCGGATTATATATTATATAAAAATTAATACCTACACCGTGCAATTTTTTTTTTGTTTTACCAAATACCCGTGAAATCATTCGATTTTTGCACGACGCGCAGAACACGCAGAAAGCTAGTCGAATAAATTAATTTGACTCCTTTAATTTACAGCTATTAAATATTATTCAGTGTCATAAAATACTGTGGATGACAATGAATATAAACCGCGAGAAACTCATTCGAGCTTTGCTTATAAAGTAAGTGTAAACATTTCAACCCATAAAGCAGAAGGCGGAACAATGAGAGATAAAGGATTCCCTTAATCCTGAACACCTGGTTGTGCTGTTAACATGACCAAATTCGGATTTGGTTCATTATTCATTCCGGGCTCTCTCATTTTGGAATAGCGAGTGATTGTCTTTTACAAAACTCGCTGTAAAATTTATCGCCTTCTTAATGTTAGACGGTAAAGTAACCTCGAACTTTAATAACGCAGAAAATATTATTTAGTGTTATATTTTGGTTCTGATTAAATCATTGTAATTTCATTTCCAACAAATGGGTATTCTGGTTATTATTATTACATTTTGAACGTTATAACTATATTTTTTTAATTTTAATTATATATAATTTTATAAAATAATTAAAAATTTTAATTCTGTAGACGGCGATTACCTGTTATACGGTGGGTGAGTCAGATGTATCATTCAAACCTAAACTACGTTGTGGCAATTTTTAAATGGGCACGGTTCGTTTATAATCGCAAATTATATTATATTATTACAGACTGTTAGGACTGCTATCACTCCGTTTTACCCCGGAATATACAGATATAATTATAATTAATGAAAAATTAAGATAATTTTTTTAAAGTACCTTAATCTCTGGGTTTCAATTTAATTTTAGTTGTACTTGACTAGCCTGTATTTTTACATAGTAAAGTAGAAGACATTCACTGCACATTTAAAATAGGCCTCGCGACACGATTCAACGACTAATGAGAAAACAAAAGATTTTGTAATCATCAAAAAGTATCTCAGGGTTTGTCGTTTTCTAAAAGTGGCAGGCAGTCCTACAAACTGTTATTATTTTTAATTATAAATTAACGCAATCTATTTATAATTTCAAAATTATTACTAAAAGAAGGTACAATGTTTTTTATTTGGGCAACGATGAATAATAAATTGGCTCCTATTAAATACACACTCTACTCTACAACACTTTCTCGAGCTTTACTTCTTTTCATTAAAAGTAGAAGTATGGTATGGTCGAGAGCGGAGAACATAATAACTTCCTTTCAATGATGATGAAAAGTAACTCTAAATTCAATTTTTCTGCTCCCTAATACGTTTGGTCACTAGATCTCAGGTATTCTCAACAATTCAGAAACTTATGTATGTATTTAACATGCTGACATTATAGTCTTGATAATAAACCCCACAAATAGATCGAATATAAAGTCAGAATAATCTAATGTACATATACAAGATGATGCTTTCCTATTAATATTAGATTATGTTTATTTCAATATTTAGATTCTATAATATCTAATAAAGTAATATGTACAGTATTGTTTACATCTTACGCATGCAGATAGACACAGATTTAAATTTATTTTTTTCATAAATGCAAAAACATATAAAAATCATTATTTTTATAAAACTGTTTTACGCAGAATGCGCGTTGTTCCCCTGTGAAGCGATCCATTGCGACTAAATTTCCAAGAACCAAACTTCCGCGTGCTGTCGCCCGAGTGTCCCTCCTTCGCGCGGTTCCCGCGCAGAAGCACTTTAAAAAGTACGTAAACTTATGGTATAAGGGTAAATATATATTTTTTTCATTTTGTAACACAAAATAAACTCATTAATAATATTAACTAAGGAAGAATGAATAGTATGCCACACTCTTATGTCCTAACACACACGTTTTATGCATGCCTGCTAATTGTTGAGGCTTGGGATAAGACTATCTTCCTGTATCTGGCTTGTTGGAACATAACAATTATTTCACGGACGTTCTAAACATCTTCCTTAAATGCACCCATTCGACGTGACCACCTACGGTACGTCACTAAATTCAGCTCGCTGTGTTAATATAATCTTTGTATTAACTCTTTTTCACTTTTTGATCATAAATAATTTACCACGTATACGCCTGAGCAACCTCATTTCGACTGCATTCTGTCTACTTTGGTTAGTCTTTTACTAATTCTAGGCATTCCATACATAAGTGTTAATACTAGAACTTCATTATGCATCGTCAAGTTTTCACTATCAATTATTATTATTATTGCATTTGCAGTACTTTCACTTAAATCACTGCAGTCACCTATCTTCCTTCCGATAGAAAATATTATAAAATGTCAATTTTCCGGATCAATATTACTGATATTAGGAATACAATTTTAAACAATCATCGATTTTCAGATGTTTATGTAAAATGTATCAATATAACATTATAAGGAAATGTAATAATAATACACATAACTTATTTGTCAAACAAAAATCTGAAAATTATTCATTTTATTATATTTAAAAAATGTTGGCCTGAGCATGTCAACGTAAGAAAAAATCTATTATATTTTGAACATTCATTAATTCAGACATAATGTATAATATTATATAAATACTCACCAATATCACACACAGCCAGTGGTTATGTTGATAAACAAAAAATAATTATAGAAATAATAATTAATGGATGGAAGGCTCTTACTAAAAAACTAATTACATTTTTCATCAAAGCTTTGTGAAAGGCAGACTCCCAGCTAGATACCTGACGTTGTCTCGCGCCAAATACACTTACCAATGAACATCCCACCCCGAGAGCCCAACCCCGAACCTTTACCCCTCACGAATCATTAAATTCTATAACCACAATGTCTCGGGGAGTACAAACAATGGCCGAAGTAAATTGCATTAGCCTATTTCTGAAGGGGGTTGGCCGAACGGGCCGGGGTGGAGTGCGGTAAGCGGTAAGTCTCCCCGCCCCGCACCCTTGTCCCTGCCCTCGCTGGACCTTCTCATTAACCTGTCCCTCTGTAACAACGTGTGACGCAATTCGCTGTTTTCGGCCTCTTTCATAACGATGGTTGTTGCCAATATTCAAACACCTTTCATTTTATATATTTCCTATTGTAGTTTCAATAAATTTATATCAAATAAAATCAACATTACGTACAATGTGTCATTTGTGGCATTGAAATAATGTAGGTAGTAAATATATGTCAAATAACGTTAAATTATTCAAAATCTATAAGAAATCGTATGGCTGATATTAATTGCTGTATATTTAATATATACACCGTTTCATCATTAAACACTGTGTGGACAGCGACATACTCATAAATCATTTATTATACGATTGGTACAAAAATACAGTTTTTTTTTCTTGTCCAGAGGATACTTTTATAAAATGTTTCCGAAATATTTTCCGCCTATTAAAATTGAATACGTACATTCATAAAATATTGGTGGAAATTTGCCGAATCGATAGTTAATAATTACAAAGTATAAGGTTTCAGTTAACGTGGCAATTGCCTCAAGCGTCCTACGGCCAACTGCTGAGATAATTAAACCAAATTTACATTTCCTACAAAGGTGATCTCACCCTCTCAAAGACACCCCCGTGCAAACGTTTACCCCATTTTTCACTGAGAGCGTTTAATCACGTTCAAGTATCTAGTCACAATTTCTCACCTTCAGTGAGAACAGAGCCACACTACATCTATCTTAAAATAATTGAACTTTTAATTTTCATTATAAATTTTCCATGTTTTTTCTATCGGTAAAATTATTAATTAGTAAATTAATTTTCAAACATGTAATTCTTATAAAAAATAAGTATACTGTGGACACATAATTAAAAAAATATATAAATTTATGTGGAAAAAATAAAATATGTTTACTAGTAACTAGTAGACATATCGAACTGGGCAGCACAAACATCATAGATTATTTCTAGATTAAATTAATATTGCGAAATATCAAAATCGATATTTAACATATTATTTAGGCAAGGCCAAATCAATTATGTGCCTTCTTTCTAGCTATACTACGAAATATACATAAGTGAAATTTTAAAAATTCTCTAAAAAATATACTACTTAAATATAGGTAATAATAAAAATTGTAATAAACTTTTTATAAATTTTAATAAAAATAACAATATTTCTTGTATATTCATTACCTAATCTGAGAGTATGATGAGCACAACTAATTTTATAATATACCTACTCGTATTATCATTGATTCTAGAATTCCTTTTACAATGTATATTAATTATTTGTACATTTATATTTGTACCTCAAAGATTCAGGGTTAAGTAAAGTAAAGAAGAAGAGTTGGCATGGAATAAAAAATTGGTATCTCTAATTAATTATAAATTATTTATCAAATTACAAAATATTAGTTGTGAAGGTAAAAATGTTATAACAGGAGTTAAATAAAGATTATAAGGGTTGAAATAAAATGATGTAACCATAGCCAACAGTCATATAAAAATGTTACATTGGATAAATTCAATAAAATCGTTCTTCGTTACAATAATTATAAAGCACAATGTCTCAAAAATACTCGGGTGTTTTCTTTCAGAGGAGGGTTATACAAACTATATATATAAAGAAGAGTGTCTGTTGGTTTGTTTGGTTTTTACACAAATCTACAGTTTTATTCCAAACTTGATGAAACTTTGCACACATGACCTTCAAAACAAGAGGAAGGTCACTGTCTACATTAGATTTCTAAAAACTAGACCCATCCCTCTTTCTCACCCCTTAAAGTAGAAATTTTATGCTTTTTGATGAAATTTTGCACACTTGATCAAAATAAGAGGAAAATTACTGTCTAGATGAGATTTTGAAAAACCACCCCCATCCCCTTTTTTAAAGCAGAATTTTGGTACTTAATGAAATTTTACACACTTTACGTTCATAATAAGAGGAAAATTACTGTCTACATCTGATTTCGAAAAAAAACTTCCCCCATACTTCTAAATGAAGCCTTTTCACTCTATGTTAAGCCCGGGCAACGCTGAGTACTTTAGCTAGTATAATATAATTGTTAATCTTATTGACAAATATATAAAATGTTAAGGAAAGTGGATTAAAAATATTACAAATACATAGTAACATGCATGAACAGTGGAAACATCAAATAAGGCTTAGCAGATAATTAAGGACTTGAAATAGATCAAGTACCAGCGGTAAGAAAATGTTGGCAATAAACTTGTGAAGTAAAGCCTCTTCAATACGATCACGAAAGCATATAAATAAGCTAGTATCCCAATGGACTTTTCAATTAGTAAAACGGTACGCTCCCTAAACTTCCCCCCAAGAAAAAAATGCTTCAGATGCCCTACAAATGAAATAGATCACAACCTGATATAAAATAGGGTTAGTTATGGATTAAAATATAAAATAGCAACAACTTTTAGAACTATGTTTTACAATCTTCTTTAGTCTAACAAAAATATGAATAGTGGTTTTTTATTTACTTTGAGGCCTTTCTTGATAGGGTAAAGATCTGAGAGAAAAATGATCTAATAATTCACTTTTTAGTAGTTTGTAAAAAATGCAGGGATTGGATGAATATCAAAATTGACAGCAAAACCAAAGGAAATATTAATGGATTAAATACAAAAAAAAATCTCATTTAAACATTCTCAGGTCCATCTCTGTTTCATTTAAAAACAACCAATTTGTCACGAGTAATTTTATATTTTAATCACCTGGAGACCTGGAGTATGTTTTATTTCATCATTTAATTTTATTTGTTTTTACGACTGACGTCTTTTACGTATAAAATAATACAAGGTTTAAGTAAGTATATTAACCAATTAAGAAATTTATGTGGAATGGTTCAAAGTAGATATATAAAGTAGATGAATTTTATACCTCCATATGAAATTTGAAAAATATATTTTTAGAAAAAAATGGATAGGTATATGTTTTATAGTTCGTGTGTTTAATGATATTTTTTAAATACATATACGAGTATACTATAAAAAACAAAAATATATACTTAATTTAAAGCTCGTATAAAAGTATAAATAATATATAACTTGACCCGTTTATTTTAAGAGGTTCTTATTTATTTTATTAGCTCGAGTAAGCAGCAATACTTGGTATTGTGGAAGTCTGTTATAATGGTTCTTGGGAATGGTGATGGTAATGGAAGTGCATGCAGTTATTATATAGCGTGCGCCCCAGACTCCACAAAAATTTTCTTGTAATGGTTTGCTACCATTTATGTTATATTTCGCCACATTTCTATTGGTGAACCGAATAAAAAAAAATCACAATATTTTGAGTATGTCCAAATCTTTGTAGGAACCAATTATTGAGATTTATGCCCTGAAGGATTATCGTCAAGATATAGATGTCTCACAGAGATGAAACCCAAGACTTTCATACTTCCCATGTAAATAAAAATAACAGCTTCGTCTCAGTGAGACATCTGTCTTGAAAAAAAAAATCGTATCATGATTGATAAAAAAGCAAGTTATTTATGTTTTATTATTTAAACACGTCTATATCAATTGGTCTTTGATGTATTATTTTATAATGTTATGATTGGGCAGATATTGTTAATATTAATATTTTAATATTTTTAATTATATGGTGTAGAGCATTTTAAATATAAGTAAATGTATACATGTATTAAATGGTGTATGAATATGAAAGTAAGTATGATAATTATGTACGCTTATATTTAGGTAATACAACTATAACGTAATGTTTACGTTCGATTTGTATAACATAGTCATGATCGGTAGTTCTTGTCCATTACCTACCCACTACCCCCTCCTCCTATACCAGAATACGATATTATTCTGGGATTGTGTTCTATGTTTTTTTGGATCAATTGAAGTTGAACCTTTGAACTGACGGATATAGTTTTACTATTTAGTGCGTTAATTGCTGCCATGTGAGAACGAATTGTTAGCCTGTTGCTTGTGAAGCTAATACTGTTTGTGTGTAATCGGTTTTTTGCTACCGTGCGAACCGGTGAGTGCTTTCATCTTGCTATTGTGCATGGTGATTGTCGACACTTCGCGCTATCACCGAAGTGTGTATAATGAGTGCTTTGTGCGGAACAACAGAGTACGTGTCTTGGAGCCGGAAGACCTGTAGATCCAGTTGAGAAAGATCCAGATACCGAAAGAGCATTTCACAGGTGGGTCGTGTTTTCTGGTACTGGGTGGTCCTTATCCCCTATTCCTGTCCCTCTCCCGAATTCCTTCCACCCTTCCTGCATTCTTTATTTCTCCACCCCCTCGTGCAAACAGTTTAATTAATTATTTTATTTTAAATATGCATTGTATTATTAAGTATTAATCTTAGTTAACTGTGCGTATTATATCGTGTTACAGAATTATTATTAATGCATAAGCATTATTTTCTATAATATTTCTGTTTTTAATATTTTTATTAATTTTATGGACTATCTATGACGTGCACATTAACAAAACCTAAACGAAGATAAAATGTATTCAGATTTATAATGAATACAAAGGGATACTAAAAATCTATAAGTAGTTCAATTAAAGTATTGTATTTATTTAAAAAATAAATAAAATATTTAAAAATCATAAATCATCAAGTTATATTATATCACTTACTATTTTAAAGGGCTTAGTATAGTAAACGTAGCTTTCCACCACAGCCATCGTTTATTTCGTAGCAAAATTTTTTTATAAAGAAAAAACCTATTTAGTTTTAAAATGATTATAAAAAAGAGTTAGATATAAAAAAAGGACAATTATCTTGATTTTGCCCTTTTTACTTCTAAAATGACCATCCTACCATTTAATTAAACAATTTTAGTATGCAAATATAAACTGAAGTTAAGTAGAGGTTAAATTAAACCTTTCCTCATTTCGAGTAATCATAATTGTTAATATTATTACACGAAGTCCGGGAAATCGCCGTAACTTTACTTTTAACAACTGTTCAAATCTCACGCCGAAAAATTAAGGAAATATTTAAAAGTATAATTTCACTAGTTAAACTCTTAAGATTTTATTTATATCTGCACACTTTATATCACTTTTATTATATACTAGCCGATAGCAATCGGTTTAGATGATACAATAATTTAAATAACTTAGCTAAAAAATCAATAGGGTACCTGATAATAAAAAGCATAATGTATGTATTAAAAAAAAAACCATCGTTATTGTTCGTGTAAATGAATCAAAGTGATAAGTTTATTTCCTCTTCCGATGCATCGAATTTTAATATGAAAAAGGACATTCTTACTTATATAGGAGGCCGGACGAAATGGGCGACATTTTCCGAAATAAAAATATTTCTTGTGATTTTAATATCCTCAAAATAAATAACTAAAATTTTGGTAAAAGCTCATATATCTCTCGCCGTTTTCCGCATTTTTAGCATTCAATTAATCAAAATAATAAATCATTAAATTGATATAAATAAGTTATTGTGCATTACAATAGCTTTTACTCTATTTACCTTGGTTCGTATACATGCTGTTTTACATTTGAATACTGAAATTAAAATAAATATTAATGATATTTCATATTTTATTTTTCATGTTCTAGCCTCAAAGTTAAATTTTATCTTGACTATAATTATTTCCACTGCTCAAAAGTTAAATTTACATGAACACATTTCCTCAATACAGGAGGTCCCAAAAATGTATAGGTATAAGGTACACATGAGACAGGAGTTCCAAAATAAAGCGTTCATTGCATTTTTTCCTCTGAATATATCATTATTTTTTCCTTTTATCAGAACTAAAATCAATTATCCTGTACCTCAAAAACTAGAGCTAATAGGAAAAAAAGATACGTATTTTTGGAATCAGCTCATCCAAAATCAGTTCTTACTTTTCTGGCACCAAAAAAAAATTCATTTTTTGCCAACTATTATAAAATTACAATTTTTAATCAGACATATGAAAATAAAAACAGTTATTTTTTAATTCCTCGTTAAATTTTTGTGAGACGCGCTAACGATTGATAATGTCTTCATAAGGCGAAACGCGTGTCACGGAAATTAAACGAGCAGAACTAAAAATCAAGTGTTTTTATTTTTATATGCGTAATTATGGAGTTCTACAAACGTAGCTACAAAACAATAATTTGTATTGTTCTAACCTAGTTTCGTGACTTTAGAAAGGTGTATCCTAGTTAGTTGAGTTCGGTCCAAATAATTATAACATTTATGTATTAAAAAAATTGCAATTTAAATCCATGTGTTATGTAGTTCAATATTTGATAACAATAGACTGCTCCAGAAAATCATTCGTTTTTAAATATCTCGGTATTTTTCACATTTCACTTGTATCATAGCAATGTACTTTGCTCGATACGATTTACACCGACGGAGCGACGCAAAGAACAATTTCACTTTTCGGTAATAATTTAGTGTTAGCTAGATTTTAACTGATCTAAGGAGCTTTCAGTTAACAAATTGGCGTTGTAACGAGGCTCAAGCTTTATATATAGGCCCTCCATACATCCTCCCTAATAGATTCCAGTGTGTGACATTGATGAGGGTCAACATTTGTATGCCGCAAATTGTTATGTAGATTATGATAATCTGGGTCTGGTTCAGTTCAGGCATTGCACGGCCCCAACACTTTCTACATCAGATAGCCCTAAATTTCTTAGTTTCCAGCAAAATTTCAAATAAATATTTCATAATGAATAAAGTCTCGTTTCAGGAGACCAGCAAGTTAATCATATTTTCATAGCACAAGTATTTAGCTTAGGTTAAAAATGGTAAGAATATCTCTATCAAAAATAATGTGCGTGCACTGAAAAAATACTTTGAGCAAAAACGCGTAATACTCAACAGCTCAATAGATGCTGATTGTAAAAACATCGCCAGTCTCCGTAGTTGGGAATCGATTCTGCCTCCACCGCACCACGGTTCACAAAAAAAAACAACAGTCACATCTGTCGTTCTAATTTTTTTTAAACGTGATGTGTTTTTAAGTGATACATATTTTCATTTTCTCATTTATAATTTTATTATTATGATTTATTATGTTAGAGAAATTCTATTTTTTGTCGACCCGCCGTTTACCCATAACCGTTTATAAGCAAAAGCATATATATGGTCCTACTCATTCGCCGCCTGGTTGGCATTTTTTAAATGCTAATAGGCAGCGTTGCAACTTTGTCTCGTACATGTGACGAGACGGAGCTGTACAGCTGCTATCTCAAAAACCCTCGCAGTCCCCAACCTTTATTAATTAAGATTTACATTACAATTGATTACATTAATGAAATAAAATAAACAAATAGATGGGTAGGGAACGGTATATTAATATATAAGAAATGAACATGAACAAGATTATAAAGTAATACAAAGTATGCAACACAATAATACAAGATCGTTAAGTATTATGCCATGTCAGTATTTTACTTTGGTCAGGGAGCCGAGGGAGAGTAGGAAGATGCTCCCGAGAAAGGGAAAAGGAAAAGGAGCGGTGAGAGGTGACCCGCCGCTTATCCACCCCTCTCATTCACTGCCAGGTTGGCATTTTTTTAATGCTAAAAGACGACCATACCCCACCGCTATGCTCTATTACATAGGTAACAGGGCGACGATACACGACTACTAGACAAAATTGGCTTTTCTTAAATATGGTCTACAACATACGGTAAGTGAAAAATACAAAATAATTAAGCAATCAATAAGTACACATCGTCTGTCATTATATGCTTATAGATGAGCAGTCAAGTGTTCTAGTCACTGCTGCGGGACGAAAATGACTGGCACTCGTGGGACTCTTTGACCGCAGTCACAACAGAACGCAATACATCCCTTGGCATCACCTCCGTGGTCCAGTCTGAAAACACTCGCCTACTTTTTGAATGTCTTTCTATTTATCTAATGACTGGTCTAATACAGCGATTCATTGTAAGCCACACTGATAATTTTCCACTATCTCCTCAGCATACGGTTTTAATTTGAAAAAAAATTCGGGATGATAAAATCTTATTAAGGAGAACACATTCCTATTGTGAAATTGTAATTATTCAAAACATAGGTCTGTGATATTTTTAAATAATTAAATGTATTAATTAGAAAGATATGTATATATATAAAAACAATTTTATCAAAAAATATATAAGTTGTATCAATGTGTCCAAAATTCAATAAAAATAAATTGATAATTCTGGCGTCTGCTATCGGCTTACTCAAAGGTATTTGGGATTCCATAAAAACAAAGTAGATGGCTCTTTCAAATAATGGAACGATAAATGTATTAATTTAAAAAAGTGTAACATATAGGTTCGAAAATTTGTCGTCAATCCGCTGTGTTGGTATAGCATAATCGGACAATGTACGTTCCCCGGATTTGAAGAGAACCAGGTTATAATATTTTTCGATAAAATTGATTTTATATGTATATCTTTCTAATTAATACATTTAATTCGTATTTGATAAAATCTTGTTTGCCATTACACTCAATGTGATCCAATCCATCTTTAGTTACCACAATCCTTTTTATCACCTTTTTGGGGGATCAGGATTATTACTCCGCGTCTCCACTCCTCCGGGAGTTGTTCGTTTTTCCAGATTTCGAAGATCTTTTTCTAACTCGTTTTTCCCGTGTTTTAGAAGTTTTGCAGATATTCTATCTATATTTGTTTCAGTACCCCATAAAGATTCTTGACAGAAGGTTCCTCTTTTAAAGATTCCGCTGTGCTTATGTTGACGGCTACTTCATTGTCGGCTTTATGTACGTTGAGGAGATCATCTTAACATTTTATTAACCTACTACATCCGCTACGATATTAACCTCAGCATCCCGCATGACTTAAGTTTGCTCATTATATGCATTACGATGTTTGTTGATACGTTTATAACGTTCTCTGGTATTTTTGTTATTCCGTTGCTGCACTTATGTTTATGAGGCGTTTTTCTAATTTTCCCATATCATGTGGCTCTGATAATATTATATGTGTCTTGCAGATATTCTAAGCTTCTTTTCTTATTCATCTGCCATACTCACGACACTGTTTAAACCCTTTCCATCTCTCTCTGTAATACACGAGTTGTCATAGATGGTCTTCCTGAACATATTTGTCTATTCTACTTTTTTTCGACACTTGTATAATTTAGTTTGGATACATCAAACTTATTGTTTGCTCCAGATCTATATTTCAGTAACGAGTAAATAATAACACCTGCGAAGCCAGGCGGCAAAGCTGCTATAGCCGCAACACACACCTGTAGCAGTAGCGGGCGAGCTTGAGGGCTTCACTGACAGAGTTACTACTATAGCTTTGTGGATTGGTTGGCAGAGACCGGTGCAGAAGGCAGCATCTGTGGACGAGCGATAATTCTCTCTCGTGCACTGAACCTGCGACTATGAACTGCGACTGCGTTGCTTGTGAACTCTTTCATAGTGTAAAATATTGTTATTCACTCATAAATTTAGTATAGTGACTTATTCAGCTAAATCTGTCAACTCACTACTCCAACTCTAATAGAAAAGTGAGCCGAAACCGAGGTAAGCTTTTTAATTATTTTGTCATTCCAGATGCTTGCATACCTGTAATTCCTTCTAAAAACTAGAGTCAATTTTAAGCAGATGAATTTACCTGAGTACACCACCAAGAATCAATAATCAATTCGCCAAACCTCCTATAGGTGGTTGATATATTCTCCTTAGCTTATACTTATAAGTTATCATTATCAGTATCTGCTGCTCGAAAGGCTCCTACATCGATCAAATTTGATTGGTGTATTTTTTCGAATGTGATCTATTTGGTATTTGATAAGGTTGCCAGATAAGTTTGTGAATATCCTTACGAGGAGAAATAGGATTAAAAAAATATACATTACTTAATTATGGGAGATTGCCATGTCAATAAGAAATACCTTAAATATTGAATACCTTATTTACACCGTATGGCCTACTGCATTTCGGTAGCAAACCTGTCTTCCTATTATGGTGTTTGAATTTCTGTCATGATATTATCATCTTTAAAATCTCCTCCGCATGGTTATAAAAACTATATGTTGTTTCCTCATCCTTTTTTTCTGTTGGGACATAGATATTTATCAATATGATTCTATATGTTCTATCTTCTCTGTAGCCTTAAGGATGATATGATAATCTTTCAGAGTGAAAACAGATGCTATCTACTGCCCCCAGTAGGCCGTTCTTTATTATGAGGGCTATTCCAAACTGATCTTTGTGGGATCCACCATACATAATTGTGTAATTTCCAGACGTTGTCTTCGCCTTAATCTATCCACCTTGTTTCTTGTATTGCTACAGTGTCTAGGTTGTATTATTTTTTACTTCTTTTATTAGAAAGTTGAATGCTCCAGGTTTATATATTCTGATATCAATAATATTCAAGTTCTAATATCTTTGCTTCGGTCGTTAGCTATTATCTAGCCGGTTTTTTCTCTTTTGTAACTATGTACGTGGATGAAGTATTGGCTCTTTGCAATCTAAAGAACCAGGGTTTTTCTTTCATTAACTGGATTGTTCCAGATTTGAAGCGCCGAAGACACCCTTCACCATCCGTCCGTTAGCCGCTGCCCGGAGAGCCTGACGTGAACGTGGATCAGGTTTGCTGTTATTATTACATCACAACTATCATGGTTAGCAATAGCCTTGCTCGGTATTTAGTTAGCTCCAGCTTCCAGCCCAGTGAGTACTTTCGAGACGACTTGCCAGTCTTCGCTCACGCTTTATATTTTTTTAAGTAAACCTTATAATTTATGATATTATTAGTCAGTATTATATTACATGAACTATAGTTAAATTAGTTTAGAATTTTCTCAAATTATTTTTTTTTGAGAAAACTGAAAACTTACTCGTACTTTAATACATCTTTAAATTTACTCCCGCCGCGCAAGTGTAAATTAAAGTGACGTAATTGGTTATGGGTCGCATATGTATTAAAGTGTAATTCAAAATCTTCAATAAAGAAATAGTGTTTCTTTTCTATTTTTCAAATGCACCACGAATTCCCCGTGAAAATAATTATATGCCCGCAATTCTGCCTTACTCCTAATTTGATTGGGGAAGGTTCAGCAACTCCAGAAGACCAGAAGAAAGGCTCACAGAAAAAACACACAAAGAATCTGTGTGAAAACAGGCTTAGCATACAATAGTATGCGGAAGACGAGGATTCCGGGAGGTGGCTTGTTGGGCGATATTCCAACCCTCTTAAGGGGTAGAAAATAATGATATAGTATAAAAACTAACACATTACGCATTGCACACATAACTTCTTTTGATATTCAAGAATTTTTAGAAATAAATACATACCTAATATTACGTTAACAATGTAATTATCTATTATTAGTATAAAATATTTTTCATAAAATTACACGCATAACACGTCACATTAATATTCTTAATTTTTTTTAAATATCTAAATTATGTAATGATTTTGTCAACTGGCAAACAGTGTTATAGTTGTCTTAAAGACAACAGGAATAGAAGATGAGTGCGAAAGATCTGGCACCATCAGGTAAACTATATATTAGAGTATGGTCTTGTTAATAGTTTCAAAAGCAAACGTTTTCAAAAAACGAGCAAACGTTATACGTTGTTTTCAAAAAAATGAATATAATATAATATGATGAAAGAAATTAATAAATCTCCTAAAAATATCATAACGTAAATATATAAATTTTGTAAATTGGTGAATATTAATAAAATATATTTAATAACACATAATAGAAGAAGTTTCGAAAAGATAAATTTACTAGTTTGCGGAAAACATATATAAACCATTCATTTTATTATTGTACTTATAAAATGAGGAGCGAACTCATGTTACCACAGTTCTTTTAGTATAGAAAAATATTATATCTTTTCGGGGCAGGAAAATTTACGGTGACTCCTAAACTATTTTACATGATTTGATTTATAATATACAGATAAAAAAACTAAATTTACTTGTACTTTTGAAATTGGCAATATTAACTTTGTGGTTAAAATTCATATTTTTATTGGTTGACTTTGTTTTATAAACTACTTATTTGAGTTTAAATACATCTACCGGTTTCGAAAAATACAATTTTTTTTAAATATTTGTTGTTTGTTTAAAAATAGATTCTGGTAAAGAAACAATAATATATATTTTTAGTTAGTAATGACATCCTGAATAAGAAAATTGTATTTTTCGAAACCGGTAGATGTATTTAAACTCAATTAAGTGGTTAATAAAACAAATTCAACAAATAAAAATATAATATTTACTTAAACAGCTAACATTCGAATACTTGTATGTGAATTCTCGTAAACGTCTTTCGGCGACCCAAAATTAATATTATATAATATTTCGCGCTTGAAACAACAAGATATTGTCTGATATTTACATCAAACTGATATATTGACGTACAATGTTTTAAACATTAATTTTTAGAAATATTTAGAAAGTTTGGTTCGTTATCCATAAGGAGAAATTTTCACAAAAATGTTGCTATATTATGTAGATTAACAAAATAAACCGATTTCTAGTTTCGGGCATGTTGTATAATATATATTTTATTAGTATTTAAATTAATGGTTGAGATCACCCCAATATGCGTTGTATATCTTCTTGAGCATCGAATAGTATATTAAACAACCATATAAAATAAATAATAATACAATATCTACGTGGTATTACCTGTAACAATTTTTCATCCGAGATGACCGACGATCTGTTTCAACATCAACATTTGTAAAATAAACATTTATAAGATCAACATTTGTTGTTTAAAAAAATATTTCAAGTGCTACTAAAATATGACATTTTTTTGGTATTTCGACATATTTGAAACACAATATTAAAAAAAAAATGTAAGACTTTTGATGCAAAAAGTTAATTTTGATCAAAATATTAGATGATGCCTTATAGTTCCGAGGTCACTATATGTCAATACTTTTTTTAATTCGTGGTTTCGACCAATTGATCGATATACAGCCTGCCTATTGACATTTCATTTTTAATATCAATTTCTCTTGTCTGTTATCTTATTTATATATTTATTTCCTGTCTCTTCATGTGATACCCAACATACATCTTTACATACCTTTTTTTAGTTACTCAAAGTTTTTTGATATCTCTTTTGATGACAGTTTATGTTTTGCAGCCGCTCGTGATCAATATAAATATGCATTAAATGAAAGAAATAAAACTATTGAAAATCATATTCGAACGAGGGCCCAGTTTTGTTATATTAACAATTCCTGGCATGAAATTCTATCGTACTAGGTAAACATAATAACCGACTTTTTCAATATGTGTTAAATTAACAGAAACCACTATCACGTCGACACAGTACGTCATCATTTCGTTGCTATTTGACAATCTTGTCATGAATCGTGCTCTCCCACAGACTTCTGATAGTTGCTGTGTTCTGTTATGCCGGTCATCTGGATTATCTGACATGCCTGGATCACACATTGACGGCTTTAATACTCGCCATTTATTTTCCACTCTAATTGTTTAAACAGCTTTTTTCCATTAATATTTGTATTACCTCGTAGAACTCGCTTCTTGATAGAGAATCTACGAGATGGTTTACCGTTGCGTTACTGTATATATTACTGAATGTGATTACACATTTTTTCAATAGCTTTCTTACTAAAGGCCTTCTACGATATTTTCTTTGTAGAATTAAATTCCTTTTCATATTTGATGAATCCGATATAAACTGGTATTGTAGAATACCACTGTAATTTCTCTAATTTCCTGTCTTCTTCCTGAATTTGGTTTGTTCTCTTGGTTAGCTTTCGTCTAGTATTTTCACATTATTTAAGGAAATTTTAGTTAATAACATATCCAAGATTAGTAACAACAGATTGGCCGATAATTTTTGAGATCTGATCTGCCTTCTTCTTTATGTAGAATTGTGATATATGCATTCTTCCATCTCTGGAACGTACTTTTGTAAAGGCAGGCTGTGAAGAGCCGTGTAAGTACATCGTACAGCCTCCACGACATACTTCAGATTGTCTATCGATAGACCATATTCTGCTGGAATTTTCCCACTTTTCATGGCTGAGATCCTCATGCACAAGTATGTATATAAATTCACAAGAAAACGTTTCACACGTCGCAATTTCAAAATAATTCAGTAAATTCTCTTGTTATGTAAGCATTGGTTGAAAGCATTCTCACATCTTTAATATAAAAAATTAATATTAAAAAAAATTAAGTGTTTTTTTAGATACCTGAATATTTACTTAATAATGAAAATCATGACAGAACAAAACTAAAATTAAATATAAACTGATAATTAAATACAAATAGTTAGTATTTAAATACCATTTTACACTTGACCGTTTCTGGTAGTTAATTATTGGGAAAAACCCTATCAATTTGATTCAAACAAATTTATGCTCGAGTTCGGTTTATAATAGATCAACGAAAAGGTCAGAGTCTATTAATTATTCTAAATTATAAATTTAAATTAAGGGTCACACAAAAAAAGGTTACCTACTGAAAAGGTATTCTAATCAAATAACACCCGTCACAGTTTTATTAACACAATGTCGAATAGTGTATCAATTTTAATGATCTATTTAATTATTTAGTGTATTATACACTTGGCGCACTATTTATTTAGAACGTAATTTATGTAAGGGTATAATAATTCTAGTCAAAGTATCATAAAAAGTAACACAATAATCTTGTTTACTCAAAAGCAAATAGAAGAATGAACATGACAAAATTGAAGGAAAAATTGTGCTATTTCATGTTAAAAAATATTCGAAAGCTATTTTTTATGATATTTCATGGAAAAAATACGGAAGTATGGGTAATTACAGGGCTTACGACCTGTCTTCGGCGGACTTAAGTGATCACTTTATATAAATATAACGTTCACCATTCTTACCCATCAATCGCCATATCTATCAAATTTTCAAAAGTTATATATGCGCGACTTGCAATAATAATTCAAATTTTACGAAAATGTGGGTTTTTATTATTCATGTATATCAGAAGTTATTCAATAGAGTTAACTTTTTTTCAACTATTACTTAGATTGGACCTTTATATTAATATAAAACTAATAAACTGAATGTTATTTGCCATAATTAAGACGATGCAGACATTATGAGAAAAACTGCGACCATTAGATGTATTTACCGCGTGCTACAAAATTGAGTTAATACGCTAAATTAATGCATAAACTAAATAAATTTTCTTATAATCTTGAAGCTTTTTGACATTTAAATATTAAACATACGTCAAAATTCATGTCACCGTTAGTAACATTTTAGAAACTGACAGCGCATGCGCTGTCATTTTTTAAGATGACAACGTTGTATTGCAATGTTGCCGTGAAATTCGCGAAGACGTGAAATTTGCGAAACCGTGATTTTTTGTTCTCATTAAAAGTCAATAATATATTATTATATACATTATTGTTCTGAAATTACTGCCTCCTATGACTCAAGATGTCTAAGGTCAAAAAGTATCCATTGACACGCTTTAGGAAATGTTCCAACAACATTTTAAATGTTCATAAACTTCTTGGAAAAAAAACGCAACGTAAGTTGATAATTTTTACCATTCCTATAATAATTATCATTTTGATTTTATAATATAAATTACATACTTCAATATACATATATTATGTAGTACAGATAAATTATTTTCCATTGGAAATACATATCCTTAAGGATAAATAATTTTATCAAAAGAATAATACATGACAGTCCTGTCTGATTGATACAAATGTATTTAATATAGTCACATATATTAATAAACACGTATTTTAATATGTTAGGCATAAAAATACTAATAATGTTATAAATATTTTTCAGGATGTTCCCGAACTGATCAATAAATGTGTGGACTCGTGTGAACTTCCTAAATAGGATGGCAAAAGAGTGGTCGACATACACCAATTCTTTTCTCAAATTAATCAAATTTACTCCCACAAATTGATGTTTGGGTGCACAGGAACGAATAATGAATATGTGAAAGAACGTAAGGTTTTTTTTCTAAATTTAGTTTAAAGTGTAATATGTGTGGATCAAAATTTGTTTTGAATACGTGTAAAGAAAAAAACAACGAAATTCTGAAGAACGATAATATGCTCGATGAACAACTAATTATTTAATAGTGAATAATACTTTTGTCATATTTCCATTTATATTTTAATATTAAATATATATGTAATTTATTAAAACAATAAATAAATATTTAAAAAAATCTTTTTTTTTTATTACAACCGGAGTATGAATATTATATAATATAATATTAGCATAAATAGTCTTCTCTTCACAAATACAGCTGCTTCAAAAATTATCAACATTATTTATCAGTATGAATTTACATCAATTTTTTCCGTATAAATCGGGGCAAAATTGTAATATTTTATAATCATATTTGTATCGACACAAATATTGGTTTTTATCATAAACATAATAATTCTTATAATTTTTTTATTTTCTCAAAGATACGATAAGTCAATGAACATTGAAAAGTATGTTGATATTTTTTTTACTTTCCTTAGACGATGCATCAACGTCTTTATACTTGTATTCTTATAAATAAATTGAATACAAACATTGATATAATATTTTACTCATTATAGTAGGTACACACGTACAAAAAATATATGAAAACATTTTTCCAAAAGAATGTTGTTACCATTAATAATTATTACCATGTCTAATTATGTTATTCAGCATTGCTATTTTAATCGTCCAGGCATAAAACTACAATATTATTAGGTTCACTTTTTTAAATTTAATCAAAGTAATTATGTAACTGAAAAAATAATAATTTGAAAGTCTTGGCACCACGTAGCAGGTGTCTTCTATTGGAAAAAATAAATGTACATACCACAGAAATAAATACAAAAGCAATCTAACAAAATTAACAATAATGGTATATTATTAGGAGAACACATTCTTATTGTGAAGTTGTAATTATTCAGAACCTAGATCTGTGATATTTTAAATATGAATTAAATATATTAATTAGAAAGATATACATATAAAATCAATTTTATCGAAATTATTAATTATTTTTGTTGCGCCACCACCGAGATTCGAACCTGGATCTCTTTCCAAACGATTATGGAACTATTAAATGTATTAATATCAAAAAGGTAACATATAGGTTCGAAAATTTGTCGCTTAAAATATCGTCGCTGTAGCATAATTTGATAATGCACCTTTCCCGGTTTGAAAAGAGATCCAGGTTTGAATCCCAGTGGCGCAACAACAATATTTTTCGACAATATTGATTTTATATGTATATCTTTCTAATTAATATATTTAATTCATATTTTTAATAATGGTATAGTTCCCCTGATTCGAGTCCTGTTGGGAGCTCTATTTTTTGAAAGAAAGATTTATCCTTTGCATTTTTTCAGTAACATTTTTAAATTGATTAAATTATTATGATAAGTACATAAGTAAGTATTATAACAAGTAAGCACATAAAAAAATACATACCTAAGTTTATTTGTTCAATAATATTTCCTAGTCGATTAAAACGGCTATGTTGAAGAACGTAGTACGAGTATATTGTGGAAATACTATAATACAAATTTGATAACAAAAGACGATGTTCTTAAGACTTGCAACTTCACCAATAAATCGTAAATTTAATTGTGTTAATAATTTATTATTTAGGTTAGCATTGTAAATGAAAACTCACATTTAATTTATAAGAAATTATATTCATGGAATCAACGTCTATTTGATTGAGAAGAGACTACTTATCTTACAAAATTGTCGACATCATAAAAAGCTGCTCAAAGTTAACACCTCTCAAATCAAAGATCCACTTATAACGAGGTGAATGGACAATTTGCGCCGTACAGCCTCGCCAGCAGGGTGCGGAATGTGGGGTGAGGGATTCCCCGGCCGAGGTATTAGTACTGGGCCCTAAATCGCACCATTCGCCGCCCATCCGCCGCTGTCTCGGATCCGCCGGTTAGGATTCTTGCCGCCCATGCCGCCCATGCCGCCATGCTGTGCTACTTTAATCTGCCCTGGATTATCCCGGCTCCTTTATTTTCGGCAGCTGTTTTGCTTCCCAAACCGAAATGACACAGGAATTCCCGGGATTTCCAGTAGGTGGGGGGGAGCCGCGCTATTTAATGTACTCTTTGTAATTTGTCTAACCACGTTAATTGAGGAATCACTTATCTTACAAAGAAATAAGGTATTTTTAGCAGAAATATCTCGATACGCAGATGTATTCGATCTTTAGTACTATATTTATTAATATTTTATTTTATACTAAGTATTTAAAATATGAGTTTGTTTTAAATTTTACTAAAAGACTAGAATATTATGAAATATAGCCACTGTTTTTTAAATTATTACACTATTAATATACTACCCACTGTCTTCTTAAAAAGGTATAACATTCTATTAACTTTTAATTTCTATGATCCAATGCACAGGACTGTCTTTATAGATCAACATTTTTATTTTATTTTCATAATTAAGAGCTTTTCAGATTAGCATTTTTATTTCCTTAACATTTCAGTTAAGATAATAAAACAACAAAAAAGTTTAACAAAAACAAGTCGACAATTTCAGCTCACGAGTTGAAAACCCAAAACTAAATTAAAACTCAAAACGAATCAACAAACAGTATTCCATTCCCAGACAAATGTTATATTCACGAAATAATCTGACCTATCAATAATTTGCAAAGTTGTTTTCGATTGCTCGTTTAATTGTCCCGTCATTCGTAGCAAAAAGTATCCTATATTTGTTTTGTAAAATTTGACGTGAAATATTGAATGGATGGTGTTCGTGTAGAGGAAATTTTGATACAATTTAAATTTTTCCTGAAAGTTGCAAAATTCATTTCAAAATAATTATTTAGTGCTCGTATAGAAGGCTCATTATACAGTGTGTCACAAAAGACTTTTTCATTTTGGCTCATTCGCTGCACTAACGCAGCGAGCGGGAGAGGGGGGTGGGGTACGCCAATCGCTGGCCGCATCCTTGAGGATTCAGTCGCTATGAAGCATGTCCTTACCAGTTGTTTGTGAAATTTTCTGACAAGGTGACACAAACTGGCCTCCACGTAGCCCCGACTTGACACCAATGGACTTATTTCCTGTGAGGCTGCCTTGAATCAAAGGTATACAGTAACAATCCTCCCTCTCTGGATTAATTAAAGGAAAACATCCGAGAAGAAATGGCAGCGATCACGGAATGTACGTGCCGAGCAGTTCTGACAATTTTTAACTCCTATTTAGAAAAGTGCCAGCGAAATAACGGATCACATTTAGAAAACATAATTTTTAAGAAATAAATTCTCAGGGACTGTACTAAATGCTAATTAAACCTTTTTTTTATTAAACCCATCCACTATTATATTACAGAATTTTTATGAAAAAGACTTTTGCGACACCTTGTACAACCCATTTTTTAAATAATACAATACAACACATAATAATCCAAATAAATATAAATATACTGTTTAAATAATATTCTTCGTACATTAGTATATTGGAATGAAATAATAACCTGTTCCATTTTTACGTAACACTTGTCCCCCTGTATTCTTATTAAAAGTATGGTAAGAATCAATTAAGTGTTCGGAAAATTCTGAAAAACCTATACTTGTGAAGCATCTAATGTGCTATTTTATTATAATATTTACCTTCCTCGATATTTTGCCTGTATAGAAAATTGAACAATCATTGCACTTAAGTTAAGAGATTTACAATTAGTTAAAAGTTTGCCTACATTATTTTTAGTATAGAAAGCTGGCCTTATCTCTTTTGGAGGTTAAGATATACTAATGTAGAAAAATTACTTATGTACAAAATTATACGTCATTTGAGAGTGATTATACGTCATTTGTGAGTGATTAGAATTAATAGTTGGAGAACCGTTATAAAGCAATTTATTTGTATTTGATAGGTTTCTATCAATTAGGTTAGAAACATATCCATTGTCGGAAGCTAGTTGACTTTTGTATCTGTGCATAATAAATTGGTTTAAAACTAAACTTTATATTATTGAATTATGATGTCAAGCCATAACGCTTCCCATTTATTACCGAGCCTTCTTCTGCTTTACAGAGAGCTACTTTAAAAAAATTGTGTAAATGTTAAAAAGCATTTATGAAATAATACAATACTGTCTTACTCCTCTCCTTATTGGTACATAATCAGTTAATTAGTCCTTAACTGATGCTTTTTGATGTCAATATAAGTTTTTTTTTATTATTCGTATATCTTAATCGTAGAGTTTCCAAATATTTGTTACTTTCAACTATTCGAATATCGAATAGTAAAAGATAAAATATTTTAATATATTCATAAAGTTATAAAGAATCTAGAAAAACAGTTTGAATAATGAATAGAGGTAAATACATATTTCTATGTTATAAAAAACAACCAAAAAGACTATTTAATGTAAAAAAGTAAGGCCATACATCTGATATCTTTGAAATTTATTTATTTTTAAACATATAATTGATAATATAGAATATATCAATATATATAACAGCGCTTTGAATGGAATTATATCTAACGGGAATTTGTCAACCGAGGTAAGACTAGCGGTGCACAATGGAATCCTGGTACCGACACTGATGTATAGAAGTGAGGCCTGGAGCTGGCAGAAAAGGAACGAAAGTAGACTGAATGCAGTGGAAATGAGATCACTTAGGCGTATTTGTGGCAAATCTATTTATGGCAGAGTAAAGAATGAAGAAATAAGGAAAGAATATAAAGTTGATGTTAGTATAGTGAGTAAGATTAAGAAAGGACCATTTAGGTGGTTTGGTCATATGGAACGAATGAATGAGGAGAGAATGATAAGAAAGATATATGACGCAAGTGTTGATGGAACCAGAAATAGAGGACGTCTGCGGAAGACTTGGCATGACCAGGTAAACCAGATAATGAAGGATGGTTCTGTTAGAAGCCTCAACAATCGGCGATCTTATATGAGAAGATGTATGAATGTGGATGAGGCGAGAATTGTGTGTTAGGACAGAAGAGTATGGCGCTCTATCCTATGTGCCTTCCCCCGCGGGGAAACGGCGTGATGGTAAGTAAGTAAGTAAGTATAACAGACATCAATATAAAACAATTATTAGCGGTTGCGGTAAATACTTTAAAAAAATCAAATACTTTTAAAAAATCAGTTACAAATCAGATTAACGTCTCTACTCTCTGTATTAATACTTGGATACAGAATAGCGCCTCTCGAAATCCATGACCGCACGAAAACCGAATTGAGCCTCTTCTATCTTCATCTTCGACTCTGTAATATATTCTACCGTAATTATCTTTGATGCGTCAAGCGCATTGTGCGGTAATCACAACATTTTTTAGATTTCAGTTTTTCAGAATCCCGATAAGGGTTGATTGTAACCAATCTGACGGAATAACTCCTTGTCATATAAAGAGTTGCAGAGCTTTGTTAATAGTTCTACTTCATTACTTTCCAGAAGTTTTACAATTTCTGCGAGTTTTCCATTAGAACCGGTAGTTTTTCTAGTCTTAGCCAATCTTACTGCTTTTTTCATTTCATCTCTATATACCTACATTATTTCAATCGAATTCGGAGCTTTTTCAGTCTTCAATTGACTCTATTGCGTATCTTTCAAATTTTGAAGTAATTTATATCAATAAAGTACCTTCAAAATTTTGAAGTAATTTATATCAGTAAAGTATCACCTATGTTCCTTCTATTCATTTTATTTTGTATTTCCGACACTCCGCTGAATATCATACTTCTCAATACCTGTACATTTTTAATCACGCCAACTTATATTTGCCTCTCTGATTTTGATTCTAATTTCCGTTTGGATTTATTTCATTTCATTTCAATTTTTGCGCATTCGTATTTTGTAGTTAAAAATTTGAACTGTAATCCATTTTGTATTATTGTACGTTATTTATTTATGCACATGTAATAAATATTAATTTGTATTTGTACAATTGCTTGTAAACTATGCCTGTCTCAACACAGAATTTCTCTAGTGAGACGGGCACAGTCCAAACATATTTTTACATTTGTATTGTATAGTTACCAATAAATAAATGAATATTTTGTGGCATATAAAATGATTAAAACATATATAGGTATCAAATCTGAATACACTTTTGACATTTATCATTAAATTAATATTTCCAGTCGAAAAAATACGCAAAATTTAATAAAATACATATATTCGGATAGTGAGTGTAATGATTTGCTCTCTGTAACCCTCTTTACGAAGTATGTTACATAATTCACACAACTTTTGTGAATTGTGTTACGAATATGTGTCTGTTAAAGTTTATTTTTAATGTTTAATTTTGGTCAACGGGAATAAAGATAGAAGATTCAATTTTCCTCATGTTTGAATAAGTTGAAATATTATTTAAATGTCGTACTTTTTCACCATCTGGTAATTTAGAAGGATACTCTCTTACTCGTATGTCGCATTATACGGTTTGGTTGGAATTATCTCTACGAACTAGTCTGGTGAATCAAGCAGTGCGGTGCACCGCGGGGTTTTGATTTGTTCCGATCGTTCAAGCAACGCTTTCGCTTGATTCAAATATTATGCTATGGTAATATTTTAACTCAAATATTATCATACATAAATTAATAAGAGAACTGATGATGACATCATAATATGTAATATTTATTGTGGCTTCAATGATAACTGTTCTTACTTAGATTATATATGTCTTCGGCGGTCCCTCGTTACGAGGATGACGTCTGTCATGGTTCACGATTGTGAGTCCAAGTGTGGCTGAGGATTCATATTTTCGAACCGCATGCATACCCGTCCACATGAAGTGCACGTGCATCCGCTGGGCAGGGCAGTTCTAAGCGACGGATCTTCCTCTATCATTTTTGTGACCGCATTGGAGTGATCCTGCTGAGTACATTGCCACTCGACTTATTGAGTTGGCCATGGCAAGGGCCTGTGCGTGGAATTGTTTAAGGTATAGGTGATATTGCACAGTATCATCCACACATACTCTTGGACTAATGGAGAGCTCGGTCCAGTGACAAGGGTGGTCCGAGACGACTGGAGCTCTTCGTTGCTTTGAAGGATTTTCCGGTCTATGCACAGGATGTTGTACAAATCTCAATATAGTAGGTTTCCAGATGCGTACAGTAGTACAGAGCGGCACCGCCGCCGGACGATATATATTTGTGTGTGTGTACTAACACGTGTTTTCTATAAATAAAAAAATTAGTGATCGTATCTTTTTTATTAACTTAGTATTAATTCAGTGTTAATTAACAGTTATTTAATTTGTTTTGTAAATTTTAGTGTAACGTCATTATGGTACGACTATTTATGTTTTGGACGTGCGCGATTTTTATCGCATAATGTTTAATACATTTATAGACACGGAAATATTAATCCTTACAATATTTATATTAAATCAATAAATGCACCTAAATAACCTATAGAAACATAAAAAAATGTAATAAATATTAATATTATTCTATAATTTTTTAAATATGCATTTTGTTTGTCTGCTTTCCTGCCGCGATACACATATTTCATTTTCTGCATACTCATATTCTTTATCATTCTTCCAGTTTTGTAGGTTATTCTATTAAAACCCTACTTTTTTGTACACGAGTTTATACTATTATGTATAGAACTAGTATTTCTTAATCAAGCAAATATTATTTTAGTTCTCTAATTTTTATAGAATTCATCGTCGGGTAATAAAAACATTTTTGATAAATCATTGCTGACACCGTGATAAATTTAGTGCATTAAAAGCAATTGTTTTTACATCAAAATATCCTATAATTGTTCAGAACCGGGGGCTCCACATCTCCACTGGCTAATTCAATCGTTAACATGAGATGTGGATCCTTCGCGCCAAATACTTACCAGAATTCCTTACCTTACCAACAATCTCCTCTCTGATAATTAATAAATAATAATATTTATGCAATTTTGAAGAAATAATTGAATGAAGTTATGTTCAATTAACAGATTTAATGGGAGAAAAATACAACCTAAGAAATAATCATCTGTATATGGGTAATGGTCAAAAAAACAATATCATGTAAAGATGGCAAATCCTCGCAGAATAATAATATCAACATGGTTGCTCGGCGACGACTTGGTGCGCGAGTAGTCCCAGAAGATTGTGTTGACCACGACTCCCATAGTGATAAAAGAATTGTTGGTTATTCAACAGCCACAGCAATTAAAACAATATAAAAGAAACAGTATGACCTATAGACACGGGATGCTCTTTCTCCATATTGAACTTGTTTTTGTTGGTTTCTGGTCGAAGCGTGCAGGGTTACGTGGACTGATTATCAGCCAAAGTCATCCGTTTGCGACATCGTCCAACGTTCATATGGGTCATTCATCCCGTTGCACGGGTAGAATACAATATTTCTGCAGAAGAGTTTAATACAATGCAAATTAATATTTATCACTAGACTGATAGAAAATTGACGCACTAGTAATTATGACATTTTTATTACCCATTTGTTAAATAATAAATTTAAATCGCTTTGCGATTTACAAAATCGGCCATCTTTTCTCCGGCTGCTGCCACACGCAAAACGCGTAGGTAGCCGCCTCCTTCGTCTAGTAGTGAATATCCGTTCGCGCTCCGTGCGTCGGCATATTGGTGAGAACCTGACAATGGCTACCGAACGCGCATACGAATGTTGCTATTATCACGATTATTATTCCTAATGGCCTTTAATTCTTAAATAATATTAAGGACCAAATAATTCAAGTACTTAAACGTAATATTTTGAATCCGATAACAACCTAAAACGGTTCAAGCAAACAATCTTCGGTATACCGCGGCTCGTGTGATTGATCCTACGCTGTGTTCATATATCGTGAACTATTTTAAAAATTCCTGAATACAAGACGCTTTCTGAAATGACCACTATACTAATGGTCTACTGGCGTCCAATCGGGTTCCGCATTAATAGTAGGGCTGCAAATAATTTAATTTTAATTTTGATTTACAAACATTCATTGATCGATGTATTCATACACGGTATACGTGTCACATCAATATTCTGACTGTGTTCAAACTAAGCTAAATGCTTGTGCTATGAAGATAGGACTCGACTAGAACGTGTCTCGAAACCCCAGAACCACTAGATCGATCACTGGGCGAGTATCGTAACTAGATCATAAGTACAAGTATTTTTTGTGATGCACTAAAAATAATTTATTATATTAGTACTTGATGGTTTCAAAAATACTTAATTAAATGTGTATTTATGATTATCAAATTATTATTATTTATTATCAAAAAATTAAATAAGTTATATTAGATTACCCACATTTTTTTCGTATCATTTTAGAGATAGAAATAGCTATTTCTTTACTAAGGTAAAGAGAAGGGTATCCAAAATCAATACGCGTAGGACTTACCATTGAAATTTAATTATGGAGTAATTAAGTTAGAAAGTTATCTGGAGAACTACACATACTTAGTTAAATCACGTTTATTATTTCACGTTTTTGACTTGTATTACAACACAGACGACTAATATATAAACAATAATTTTGAATAAATATCCGGAAAACATAAAAAGTGTACCTATTTAAATTAATTATTTTTTAACAATTTGAACAAAATTACAATAAAAAAATATACACCGAGTACAAAATATGAGTGAGAAAACATTTAGTTTTTTTTATGATTTTTATAATTACTTGATTGTAGAAAACGAGACGAAGGCTTATCGCTAGTATGTAGGACAAAACAATGCTTTCACTTTACATTCAAAATCTGCCAACTCTGTTTCTGATAAAGGTCTATCCTCATGAAAAATATTCATGAAATGGCTGGATAGTTTATCAATGTCGATATTCAAAATCGGAGTTGAAGCAAACTGCGCAAGCAACTATTTTGAAGTCGCTAAACCGCTGCTCAAGCTGTTTTGCGAGCTCGAAAGTATTTGAACGTGATTTTCCCATTTGTAGGTCTCACCATTTATTTATTTTTCCAACTTCCCTTTCAAACAGGCGAAAAGTCTGGCTTCTCTTCGGTTCGGATATTCTCCCAAAATGCAAGTTTGTTGTAAAATGCCGATACAGTGAAAATCATTTCCATAATTTTCGTCTCATTATTTCTGATGTTGAATATTAAATTCGTTGAGTTTTCCATACGAAAGGGAAAATCTTGCTGCTTCTCAAAATTTTCATTTTTTGGATTGTTATGTTCTTTGGAAACTTCGACCATTATTGACAGTGCATTAAAATTAAATATCTCGTATACAATCGACATATCGGTATATGGAGCAAGTAGTCTCCTCTGAGCTATAAATAGGCACCTTTGATGAGCATAATCTAGTAAAGCTAGTTAAATATTATAACAACACTATTTATTGCCTCGTTAAATTTTAAATGTTTAGCAAACAGCGCCTGCTGGATATGCAGTGGTGCGAAAAAAGCGAGGAAATATTTCATCCTTCTGGCGTAAAGCTATGAAATCTTTTTTGACACCACAAAAAGCTGGATCGCCGTCTGTATGAAACCTACAAGTTTTTGAATGAATAAATCTCCCAGAAGAAATATATTTTTGGTCTCGGAGTAAATGTCCTCGCCCATAGTACGACCCTTAAGAAGGATAAGTTTTAGGTACTTCTCTGTCACAATAAAGTCTCTGAAGGTCATCATTATAAATATGGCTAACTGGGGTGTGTCAATAAAATTGGTAGATTTATCAGACTGGAGTAATAAATTGCAACCCCTGTACCTAAGTGCTACCTATTGTCATAACATGTTTTGTTATAACAGCAGATAGCAATAGGTTTTTTTTTTTACTTCACAGAACTACTTTATTACTTTGTCAAAATTTAATAACATTTTAGTTATATCTCTCCCTTGAAGAAAATAGGTTTACTGGTGACGTGAATAATACTCTGTGGAACCTTTTAACAATTAAATATTTATTCCTATTAACACGAGTACAGATTACAAACGATCTTACATCTATCTGCGTTAAGAGACGTGAAGCGAAGAAGCCGACCCACTCATTGTCGGCCATATTTATCAATTCTCGCCAGTTATACGCACACATACACACAGACCCCGAACGCGCGTGCACCTGTCACTGCGTCATCATTCCATGGACATCGCAAATCTCTTATAAATCCATAATGTGTTGGATTCGGACGTAGTGTCATTTGTGGCTATAAAGTGCTTAGTTAAACGGCCAGGTCTGTGAAGCGCGAATAGAGCAAAAACGATCGTGTTTTTAATATCTCTAGGTAAAGATTGTTTGATTTTTTTTATATATTCAATAACAGTACCTACTTAAATATAAATTCAATATGAAATTTGTAAATTCTCTTTATATAGCAAGTATATAGACATTTTTTCTTATCTATGCTGTCTATGGCAAAAGAGATCTTTTACCATAGAATACAGCACTTTCTTAGTCGCAATGTCAAAGCGACGGTTTTTGACGAATCATCCGATTCCATATTTAATTAAATGCACATTATGCCTACTGATAAAATAGCATTTTTATAGCAGTTTAATAGATTTTTTGTCAGCTACATGCAGAACACATTGTTTCTCGCAAAAGCCATTCAAATCCATTAATATTACATATTCAAAATCAGGTTTAGTTTCAAAATACCCCAAAGCATACAATATAAGTTGCTATACCCTCATTAAATGAAATCAGCCAATAACAACGCATGTTGATGATCACATGATTTAAAATCCAATACAGCTGCCAGAACAATATATACAGTAAAAAAAAACCATTACAGAATTGTCTCTTTAAAAAATGCCGATGTAAAAACAAACATTTTGTATATTTGCTTTCAAAATATACGTTTTCATCTATAATTCAAAAGTCGTTTTAGAGAGTTTTAGAGGGTTCAAGCCTCGTTCCAAGGAGACCATCAAGTTAGTCCTATTTTCATAGTACAAGTGTTTAGATTAGTTTGAAAATAGTAATAATATTGATTTTCCGTATTCGTGAGTATTATATTATAGGTGAACACGTATACTTCCATAGTTGAATTAAAATTATTATTGTTAAATGTTGTAGAATTGTCACCGGTTTTGTTTTTGTTCCTACCCCTTAGCCCATTCCCAATTCAGTCTACAGCTGTTTCCCAGCTCGGCTAATTCGTTTTTGTATGTGTGAAATTCATCGTTATTATTGAAAGGAAGTGGTGTTCTCGCTGGATCATTCGTTGGATCTACTGGAATAATAGATGATTTGTGTATGTGAAATTCAATGAACAGTGCGCGGTATATTCATCAGAGTCGAGTTATCCTCCGAATCCGCTATTGAAGGATTCCCTTACCATCATCCCATCCATCCCTTATTTCTAATTCCCTATTCCATTCGCCAACTCCTTCCAACTACCCATCCATTCGTTTCCTCTTCCAATTCCGTTCTGTCCGTAACATCATCACCCACCACTTGTGCTCGGTGACTTACGTCGGTCACAATTAATACGAATTTACTCTATTTTAAAATGACAACACTCAAAAGAGACATTGTTGTATTTATAATAAAATAATACATTACGAAAAAATCTTTCATTTTAAATGTATATTATTTTTTACTATAATTGTACCACCATTTTTATTTTACACATCAAATGATATTTTTCAATAAAAAAATAAAATAAAAATACCTTTTAATTCAATGTCACTTTATATAATACGCACGAGTAAGTTAATCGGTAAATTTTAAACGTTTGATCCTTGTTCAGAAAGGCCTCGTAATTTTTCCATGTAAATTGTCGTAATTCTTCCATGGAAATCCAAAACAGCAAAACGATTAGAAAACAATCATTTAGAGCCGGGCCCTTCTAGCAGATTTATGGTTAAACGTTTAAAACACGTCATTAAACCAGCGGATTCGAACGTCATTAAATTTGCAAAATTAAACACGGCAATAACTCCCCAAGTTATTAAGGTCTAGTTTTTCAACTGAAAATCGAATAGTCCTCGAGGACTCGTGTTCCTTTCTTTAATGATAAAAAGGTCATCAGCATTAAACCCAACCATTTTTCAGTAGAAAATTACTAAAACAGTAATACTGTAGCAGTTGTAGTTTTACGTCTTTCCGGCATTCTCTTGGCCCTGGTATATTCCCCGAGTGTAAAAAATCTTCAAGAAAATATTTCGAGACGGTCTAAAATCTTACATCTAATTTACTGTCGTCTCTCGTACAATATTAAATTGTATTTTTAACTCTTCAATATGTTTATTTAAAATAAACATTTACTTAAAGATTACTTTCTATAGTGCCTCTTCGTTAAAATTTCGCTTTGGCCAGAGAGGTCAGAGACAGACACAAAATAACATAAGATTATAAACTGAAAATAAGAACATTTTTTAACTAACTTACCATCACACCGTTTCCCCTCAGGGATATTCAGAGAGAATAAAGCGCCATACTTTTCTGTCCTGACACATAATTTTCACCTCATCTACATTCATACATCTTCACATACAAGCTCGTCGATTATTAAGGATTTTAACAGGACCATCTTCCGGACGTCCTCTATTTCTGGGATCACCAACACTCGCGTCATATATCTTTCTTACTCATTCATTCATATGACTAAATCATCTAAGCGATCTAATTTTAATCATATTTACAATTGTTAAGATCAGCTTTACATTCTTTCCTAATATCTTCATTCTTTACTCTATCATACACGAATCTGTCACATATACACCTATAAGCTTTTTTAATCATGACTGATTAAATTTTTTGGTACCAACAGGTTTCAAATATTAATCATTTAACAAAATTCCATTATTTTAATATCGTGTATAAATACGTGCAAAAATATATTTTTGATACAGGTATCGTAGTTTGTACGTTTAAAGATGAAGAACAATCTTGTAAAAATAAGTGACTATCCATATAAATAACTTTATTGTTCAAATTTAGTCAAATCAAATAGAAAGATACACAGAAAAAATCCATCTATCGTAAAAATATTTAATTGCTACAAGGATTTGAACCTGGACCTCTTCCTATCCAATTTCGATTAATTTAATTTGTATTAAAATACCACAGAACTATGTTCTGAAAATGCAATTTCACAGCAAAAAAAAATGTTCCCCTTAATATTTTTATTTAAAAACACATTTTCAGCCATGAGTTATTTGCCTCAACTATATATATTCTGAATTATATTTAGAAGACTACTTCGTAGTCTGGCGTAAAGATAAATTTAAAAAATAAAGTGTATTGATAAACCACACATCCGGGGGAAACTTTATCGCGAGCGATCGGGGTTGAAAGGGCTGGGGCGAGATTTAAATTTAAATAGAAGTCGAGCACGCAACGAGTATAAAATAAAACGCCAATATAAAAACAAATTAGAGACTCGATCGGGTTTTTTTGCCCGCGGAGTCACAGCGTAACGAGGCAAGTGCGGCCGGGCGGGCTCACCCTTTCATTACGCCGGCCCCCGGTGGGGCGCGCCACGGCCCGCTGAAAGTTTACAAATAAACAATTCTATATTTGAAGTAGTCCGGTGTTCTTTCGGAAAAAAACTTTTGGGCGCCCGACAAAAATTGTCACGAAAAGCTGTAGCGTCAAATTATTGTAAAAATTAAGAACGTATCTTATTTTATCGAAACAAGGCGGACCAATAAATTTGTTCGAAAACTGTGTGACACTTTTTTTAATTTTTGTTAATTAATTTTTCCCGGGCCTAATTTCGTTTTTCTAAAACAAAATACAACTGTGTCATGATGTAAGAAATCGTGACATTCTTCTAATTATTTTTTTTGCCCACCGTAAGGCGCGGCATTTCTCCGTTAAATTTTCTGAATAGTTCCATGCGTTTTGTCAAAAATATGAGTGATATATCTAAAAATTCCAATTAGATGATTTTATTTCCTTCTTTATAAAATCTGAATAATAAATCTTATAAACAATATATAGTGTTCTTGACAAAACATTATACTTTGGTTTATTATTACAAAAATAAATATATATTATAATAAAATTAAATATTATATTATAGTAAGTGTAATAACATATTATAAAATTGTTATGTAACGTAGTACATTATTTCATCTCATCAACAGATTTAATTTTAATTAATTAATAAACACGTACGGCTCGAAACTTCCTTTTATTGGTTACCTCTTCTATATCGTAAATTATAAATGTAAAAATTAATCGTAAAATGCTAACACCTAAACAATATACTGATTGACCATTTAATAATTAATTTCTTTCAACAGAATTATACACACAGGCATCAACTTCAATATGGGAATACTGTACCTACTTGGTAATTAATATAAATCGATACATGCGCCATTCCATACCGTTGCAAACATGAACATTTTTCTTTTATAGACTTTTAAAAATTAGGTTACAATATTATTGTCCCATTTCGCAAAAAAATGTTTTAAACACATGACAAAAGACAGTTTACCTTATTTTATTGTTGTAAAGTAAAAACTTTGTAGTGATTAATTCATTTATTAAGACATCCTTAGAGGATGGATTGATTGGAGCGACGTTATGAACTGCAGAACAATAACCAATTTTTTTTATTTAAATATACTATTAATATCGATCATATGGTATTGCTCCTACGATCTTTATCGGAAAAATGTATCTGTTAGTTATCTTAAACATGGAAAAATCTTTTCTTTTTTTTTTATCTTGTAATACATTCACATTATTTTCTAAATCTTTCTGAGACATGCGCTCATATCCTTTGTTCTGCTTCTACAGTGCATACTGGTTAGCTCTTCTCATGTTCTGGGCCTTGTATAATCTGACTCTATTATTGTTTATTTGTGAAGAACTTCTTATAACGAAATCCACAAACATTGTAATCCAACTATCGCCCCTTTCTGCCTTTTACACTTAAAATCGTTATCTGCAAATTAATATAGTTAAACATTATTTGTTTTAAAGAAATTTTTGGGAGTAAATTGTATATTGACCTGTATAGCTCATATTAGCATGACTCGTCGTCTGATATGTATTGACTGTAGTTGGGATTAAATATAAACAATACTTTCCTTAACCTGACTGGTTAATCTAAAAAGTCAAATATTATATATTTACAAAGGATAATGAATTTAATAAATAATATATATCTCATAGAGACAAAGCTAATTACAGAACTTACAACCTGTCTTCGGCTGGCTTAAGTGATCATTTTACACAATGTAACGTTCATCATTCCACCCAATGCACCTCCATATCTATCAAATTTTTGAAAGTTGTACATATGTTAATATTTGGAATCACCTCGAATACCACTACACTATTGCCATCTATGGACTAAATTTGATATTCATTTTTCCTGAAACAGCAAATATGTCACAATAAGATTTTTTTTTTTTTTTTAATTATTTAAAGCAATATTCTTTATCTGTAAAATATTTTTTAACACATTATACAAGAATACACCTGAAAAATCTTATATATTTTCTTATTTTGACCAGTATCTATATTATTAGCAGTATTTGAATAAGGATGTATTCAAATATTGCGGATAAGAAATTGTTTTAAGTTATGCTAAGTATCAAGAAGGTAGCGGGAATATAACATGCTCATTTCTCAAACTTTACCTCCATCTTCTTGGAGATCGATATGTTGCTCTTCATTCTTTCTGATGCTCACCAACCTAGCCAAGCTGTTTCTATCTCATCTAGCGACATTCCTAAAGCACGCAAGATTTTTTTTTCCTTCATGATATGGAGAGTTTTTCTTCAGTACGAAATTTCTCCAGATTGGAAACATTCGTTCATCTGGCAATCCATAATATGCACAGCATACTACGCATACCATCATCATATTGAAGGTATATCACGTATTTATTTATTTCCTTTCAACGGTCCACCTATGAAAAAAACCAGTCGGATTTTTTTTTTTGAGATGGAACTGTTCTTATCTACATTGGTTAATTTCAACATAACAAACTTGACCATACCATTGTCCACATATCCATACATATCATGAAATATCTTCCTTTTTTTTGGTGCTTTCATTATTTAAATAAATATTACAAATATAAAATAAAATTCATCATTATTATCAGCCCTTTTCTATCCATTGCTGGACGAAGGCCTCCCCGAGTATCTCACACACTTCTCTGTCCGTTATTAGTCGTTGCCACGTATTTCAGCAGAATTTTATGATTTGGTCAGTCCAGCGGGTTTTGGAGCGGCCTATGATTCCCCTGACTGAATTCGTCCAACGATTGTTCATCTTCCGAGCCATGTGACCTGCCTAATTATAACAACTCTTGTTTTTTCTATAATCAACGCGCTTTGTTTTCTACCTCTTTGTGTGATACCCAACATGTATCTTTGCATTATAAATAATATTGCATAAAATATTTAAAAAAATCATTTGTAAAAAACTGTCAGTGTTGTGTAATTTACTGACACTTATACTAGTATGTAAAGGCAGCCGCGGCGCAATAGATACGCGAGCTATGTGCATCCACAGCCTAACCATTCTGTGGGATTGTGTCAATTCAATCAAATTTTCAATTAATGCTCTTTAAATAAATCAATATATATTACTAAGATATATCGTCCACATAAACCCACCACGTCTCGACGTTTCATAAAATTATAATTAACTTTTTTTTTCAATTAACAAAATATCATTTATTTTATCTGCTCTAATATTCAAAAAATATCGAAGCAAATGACTACAATTTATTTTCTATTTATAAAATAGAGATGCGTACACGGAATACGTATCATATAATTTATTAATTATTAATTCATTTTCACACTAATCTAACGGCTTGAAGCTCTCACTATTAGATCACTAGGCGAGTATCGAAACCACTAGACCACAAGCACGTGATTACAACAATGATTAACCAATCAATTTTTTTAAACTCATTATTTGAATCATATTTTTGTACTGATAAACGGAATATAATTAATATAAATTAAATTAATATACTGCACTGTTTTTATTATAAAACGTAATTCACAGCTTTGTCGTTAGCCTCTACAGCATTTTTTTCATTTTGTGAAAAGCGTCTTAATTCTTTAATCTGTTATAGAATTGGCTGTGAAACAGAGCTACGTAGTCAAATACGGATTATTTTACTGGATTTTAAATGGTTTGAAAATGAAGAGAAAATTATTATTATAAAATATACAATACAATAACTAAATACAATTATTATAAATTATTTAGAAATCTAATACCAATATGTATGTGTCAAATTAAATACCTAATCGTTATGCTATACTAATTCTATAGACTGACTATGTTTATATGATATTTAAAACAATGTGATATAATTCTTGTCTTTCGGCAAATCTTTATAAATTTAGAATAAAAATATGTTTCCTCTTTTTTTAATCCACGTGTAAAATTTTCATGTCATTGTAGATATGTTCTAGCGTGAAAATAGTTTATAACATACGATGTGAGAAAATAAACAGAATTTAAATTTATTATTTAAAAACTTCTGCCTGTTCACATTTTTATAAAAAAATACATTTAAATGGTGACAAAAAAAACATATTACATAACTTAACACAAACATAAAAAATATATTAATGACACTTTGCCTTTTAAAACATTTTAAATACTAACTTTTCGTTTTATATAATGTTGTATTAAAAAATGACGATGATAAAAATGTCACGAATGCCTGACCTGTTAGATGGGATGGAGCTACCTCTCCCCCACCGAATCACAGCTCCACTTACCCCACTCGCCCGCTTACCTATATAAATGGTAATATCCACATTTATCTACATATTACGAAGCAGAATATCTACTTTTATCTACATATACCGTAACGTGAGAGAATCCCGTTCAACGTAATTTTCCGGTTGTCTGGTTTCATGACATTCGGCGGTCCGAGCCCCGATCCCGCCAGCCCTCGCGCCCTTCCTCCGTCCACCCCTCCGCCTAACGAGCACGCTGGAGTAGATTAAGCCCAGGACATGCGAGGATCGGAGTCCTTCGCGGCTAGAAATCCACTATGTTTAACCGGTCTATTTTCCTCTCAGCGATAAAACGTTTTAGCCCAGAACGCCTTTCGTTGCTGACGTGTAAAGTTACGGTTGTTTAAAATATTAATGTCCAATCCAGTTTTAAAACAGACACGATTTTTGTAATACGTTTTACGAGAACTGCTAAAACTCTTTTTATAATGGTTGCTGGCCTACTCGGGTCGTGGAGTCGTTAGGGCAATACGGACGACACTACCGAAGTCTGGAGGAGTATTGAGGCGTGGAACGATGGTAATAAAGAAAAAAGTGGTCGTCGTTGCTATTAGCCCGGCGCGAGGCGTGACGGCCGGGTCAAAGAAAATTGTTTATTTTCGAGGGATGAAGAGTTTATTGAGACAAAAGCAAAAAAGAACCTCTGCTTTTGGGAATAAACACATTTTTTGGAAAAATTATGTCTTGATAATATTTTTACTACAATATCCCTTTTATTTATATTTTTGGTACCTTAAAAACATCTTTTAACTTGTAAAAAATAAATAATAGACTTGCGTTTCTTATTAAACTGTGATAAAATACATAAAAAATATAAATAATTATATACCAATTAAATTATTCAACTTAAAAGACATAGAAATAATCTATTTTTATATTGAATAAATATTTTAGTTGCTACCGGAATTCAAATCTGGACCTTTTTCTATCCGGAGAAATGCGTTATCCAATTTCGCCACATCGACTAAGTAGGCTTATGACAAATTTTTTAACTCTTATTCTGTAGTTCTTTAAATTGAAACACCTGTTATTTCACAATAATAATGTGTTCTCCTTAAAAAAATAATAATAATTAGTCCTGAATATTCATATTAATTTATTTATTGTTAGTTTTTTACCATCCATATGTAATATAATTAGTGTGTTATATTATGTTTATCATAATAATAAACTGAACTAATTTTCTTTTACAAAACGATGCCAAAAAAAATTCAAATTCACTTTGACGTACAAATAAAATTGAACAGCGCTGAAATAAGCCCACGCTTTCGACATTTCTAAACTCGATCACCATTTACTAGAACACTTGGGTTAGTAGAATGAGCCAACCCCGTCTTTGGAAACCGAGTTCCAATTCCACCGGTCCCATATATAGTCTTAATCTTTTTCCCCATTTTCAATCCTTAAGCTCCAACATCTGGGATAATTCGATGAATTACATTTTTCCCTGCGTATTCTGCTTTAATTAAATTGCTTTGAAACAAAATTCATTATGTTTATGTATTTTAAATTATTAGACGCAATATACAAACTGAATAAAAAATTATATCAAATAGTCAACGCACGTATTGCTACTGGATAAGATTGTATTTTATTTATTTGTCACTACTATCTTAATTTGGACGGATCTAAGTTATGAATGCAAATGATTTGTAAAGCAAGGGAGGGTGTCCAGTGGAAAAATTTCAAGATTAAATTGTAATTGCTCGTAAATCGTAAGGTGAAGTGAGTGGGAGGGGTATTGTACAGATTTGCCAGTCGCAATGAGTCACAGGTCGGGAGCGCACCGCGCGTTCGCGGTTGAGTAATATTTAAAGTGCGGTGATTCATTGGTTCGTGCGCGTTGTGCTTTTTGTACTCTTACACTTTAATATTCGACGAGTAAGTGATAGGCCGAGCACACAACTTATCTGGTGTTGGGTTCAAAAGTTCAGACAAGAAGGGACAATGGTTAACCAAACTCCTCCGGGACCATCAACGTCAGCAGCGACGCCAGAACATGTGACTCAAGTTCGACGTGAAATTATGCGCAATCCGTGTAAATCGATAAGGAAGATTGCAGCCCGTACTAAAATAAAAAAATCAACAGTGCACGTTATTTTGAAAAAGAAACTACAGTTTCACCCACACAAACTGCAAATCGTGCAGTTTCTCAAAGAAAATGACTATTGAATGTTACTATGGATGTTTTGGAACAGCACAAACGCTTGGAAACATATTGTTTACTGACGAAGCATATTTTCATATCGATGGCTATGTTAATAAACAGAACATGAGATACTGGTGCCCCGACAATTCAAGGGAACGCCATCAAAAACGTTCGCATTGTCCAAAAACAACAGTGTGGTGTGCAATTTCTGCCCGAGAGATAATTTCCCCTTATTTTTTTAACCAGCGAGAGACAGTCACTGCTGACGTGTATTGCTGAATGACCGACAAGATTTTGGTACCGCAACTGCGGCTATTTCCTGAGTTCAACAACAGACCAAAATTTCAGCAAGACGAGGCCACTTCACACACAGCTGGAGTTTCAATGAAGAAGCTGAGGGAAAGTACGGAGGCATACTGGTCACCTTGGTCACCGGACCTTACACTGTGAGACGTTTTTTTTGTGGGGATATTTTAAGTCGAGAGTTTACAGTAACAATCATCGAACAATTCAGACCCTACAAGAAAATATTCGCCGTGAAGTTGCTGCCATTGAACCAACGCTTTGATCTCGCGTGTTCGCAAATTTAAGAGTCCGATTGCAAGTGTCTTGAGAGAAATGAACGGCATTTAGACGATATTGTTTATAAAACATTAAATTAGCATCGATAAACTCCATTGTGTACAAATAAAATATGAGAATAACATTGTAGTTTTTTTTTAATTTAATATTACACTTGAAAATTTTCCGCAGGACAACTTTTATATGTTCTTGAGCAACGAATAGTATATTAAACAACCCTATAAAATTATTAAAAATACTATTACACACAATTTCAAACCATAAATAATCTTACCTGCAACAATACTGTTTATCATCCAAGATGGCCGACGTTCCATCTATCCATCAATATTTGTTCAAACCGATATACAGTGTTGTTCAACACTACTCATTTCACACAACACTTGTTTTCAACACGGTATTGCAAGTCAATGCCTAGAAACGACACACCCTACTTTCGATATGGTATTGCAAGCCAGTACTTAATCATAACACCAACAGTCACACTTTACATCAGCACTGATGGTAGACCCTGCATTGGGATCCGAAACGTCTGCCAGAAAGGTCAGATTATCCCAGAAAACTGTACACAGAAGATTATTTAGCATACTTTGATGTAGTACGTTACTTTCCATTATAAAATGCGAATCGCTTGAGTCTAGATGAATCATTCAATTTCTCTATATATCCATGAATATTTCTCAACCATGTAAATATTCGATTTTGTCTACAATATTAAAAATGAAAGTTGGCGATATTTCTGTCACCCATAAAATGATGATGTTAACCAATATTCCGGCCCTGCATCCCCCCTGGAGGATGGGGATTGAAGGGTCGTGCGGTTGGGTGTCTGGTGTATTTCAGTAAGTAGAGATTGACTTACTCAGCGTTTCCACACTAAAAATATATCAATTGCAATAGAAATGGTTTTTCAATTTCTATGATACATTTTAAAATTCATTGTGGTAAACTTGGTTCAGTCATTAGATGTAAATGGTTTAACTATTTTACTAACTATAATACTAATAGTTTGAATCATTTGATCGTTATTTTCATACGCCACAAAACGTATTAATAAACAAAAATAACACGCTACACACTCTGAAAATACTAGACGTTCTAATAAGACTCACATTGTTGTAATCTAAAGCAATTTTAAATGTTCAAAATGAGTTGAAATTGAGTCCAGAGGATAGAATAAGCACTCTCTATTGTGGTCTTTAATGTGGTGTTGGAGGCAGTAACTCTTAAAAATAACAGGCTGTATTAACTGTAATGACTTAAGTTATTACGAGCCGATCTAAATAAAGAATGATCAACCATATTGCCACCCTGTAAAAAGAAGCGGAAAAATTTAAACTGCATATAAAAGCCTCAAAAACGAAGTACATGGTCAGTACACGTGAACAGGTAGCTCCACGAGATGTTTGCATAGGACATATAACATGTATATTGAAGGATTGATAATTTTACATATCTGGGTTCTAAATTGAACACCTTAAATAAGACATAGGATTAATTTAAAATTCACCTTCTAGCTGGAAATAAATAGAAGCTTTTATTAAACAAATAATAGACATCTCATTGAGACGAAGTTATTTTTTATTATATTTAATGGAAAATATATGGAAATATGAGTAATTACAGAGCTTACGACCTGTGAAAATTCAGTAATTGTGTGTTCTTGGAAATAATGAAATGGAAATGGATATATATATACCAGACCAGTATTATTGCTAATAATATACTGGTCAAAATAAGAAAATATATCAAATTGATTTTTTTTTATTTTTCATAAGTATTCTAGTATAATGTGTTAAAAACATTTTACAGATAAAAAATATTGCTTTAAATAAATTTAAAAACTAAATAGATTCTCATTGTGATATATTTACTGTTTCAAGAAAATGAATTATCAAATTTAGTCCATAGATGGCGATAGTGTAGTGGTACTAGAAGTGAGTCCACATATTAACATATATATGTATATAACTTTATAAAATAAATAAGGAAATTGATGAGTGAGAATGGTGAAAGTTATGTTTATATAAAGTAATCACTTAAGCCCGCCGATGACAGGTCGTAAGCCCTGTAATAACCCATTCTTCCATATATTTTCCATTAAAAATAATAAAAAATAGCTTCGTCTCTATGAAATATATAAGAGTTGTTTAATAACAATGCCTATGTAGGTGAAAATCCAGTAATTGTGTGTTCTTGGACATATTCAAATATTGCTAGAAGCTTTGTATGCTGTTTATTGTACGCCGATGATACAGTACTAATGGCGAATAATGAACAAGAACTACAGAGTCTAGTGAGTAGAATGTACGATGTATGCAAGGAAAGCGACCTTATTATGAATGTTAACAAGTCGAAAGTGATGGTATTCGAGAAGAAGAAAAGCAAGACACCGTGCTAAATACTTGTAGGTAATGAATATTTGGAACAAGTAGATGAGTTTCTGCATTTGGGAAGTATGTTGGATAGAAACGGAAAGATAGAGAAAGATATCAAAAGGAGGGTGACTGCAGGGAATAAAGTAAACGGCGATCTGAATGGAATTATAGCTAATGGGAACTTGTCAACTGAGGAAAAACTAGCGGTTCATAATGGGGTACTGGTACCGACACTGGAAGTGAGGCCTGAAGCTGGCAGAAGAGGAACGAAAGTAGACTGAATGCAGTGGAAATGAGATCACTTAGGCTCATATGTGGTAGATCCATTTATGACAGAGTAAAGAATGAAGAAATAAGGAAAGAATGTAAAGAAAGGATTACTTAGGTGGTTTGGTCATATGGAACGGATGAATGAGGAGAGAATAGTAAGAAAGATATATGACGCAAGTGTTGATGGCACTATAAGTAGAGGACGTCCGCGGAAGACTTGGCACGACCAGGTAAACCAGATACTTGAGGATGGTCCTGTTAGAAGCCTCAATAATCGTCGAGCTTGTATAAGAAGATGTATGAATGTGGATGAGGAGAGAATTGTGTGTCAAGACAGAAGAGTGAGACGCCCTACCCTCTCTGCCTACCCCCGAGAGGAAACGGCGTGATGGTAAGAAAGTAAGCTAGAAGCTTTTATTCCTGTAAGCAACTGCTCGGGTCGAAAATACTGAGTTAATGAAGCAAACTGCTAATACATAAAATAATAATAACACCAGTGGTCACTTATGGATGCGAAATGTTGTCCCACACCCAAATCTAAAAAAGGTGTATGGACTATAGAGAATAAAAGTAGAAAATGAAGCATACAGAATAAAAATGAACCATTAAGTTGAGAATTTAATTGAGCAAGAAACAATTGGAAGATGATGAAGGTCGTAAAGATTGCGATGGACTGGCCATGTTGACAGAATGCCAGATGACAGGACACCAAAGATCATGACCAATTGGTTGGGATACTTGGGTACGAAGCGACCTAGAGGTAGACCAAGGAAGACGTTGGTTGACTGACTGTGTGGAAGAAGACTGTAGCAGAGTGGGTCCAGGACTGGAGCAGAATGGGTCCAGGACTGGAGTAGAATGGATCCAGGACTAGAGCAGAATGGGTCCAGAACTGTAGAAGAATGTCCAGGGATAGTAGTCGGTAGAGAGCTGTTGTGGAGGAGGCCAAATCCCACCCTGCGATGTTGTACCATGAAAGAAGAAGAACAAAGTGTATTAATCATTGTTAATACTACATCTATAAAGTGTAGTATAGTGGGTACAACAGCCACATTAAGATATTTATTTTTATATGTAGGTATTTTTGAATATTATTTTCGAAATTCATCTGTTTTCGCTTGTTTTCCAATAATTATAATTATTAATTATCCAAGATATAATTATAATTATAATAATATCTTGAAAGCCAATTTACAAGTCCATTACGCGAATCGAATGTTTCCTTCAATAAATTGATTGTGGTGCGCGCTGTGAGGCATGTTGCGCCGTCTTGTTGAAACCACAGCTCTTCCACATTAATGTCATTTAATTGGGGAACAAAAAAGTCAGTAATCATGGATCTATTGCTGTGCACGATGGAGATTCGACTCTGTCGGGTCCTCCTCAATATTACGCTCGACTGCAGCAACAACTTCTTCGGTGCGCACTGTACGACATCTCTGCGGAGGCGTATTATCAATTAGAGTATGCGTGGTCCGAAAACGATTCATGATTATTCGAATTACTGGTACGATTATGTCGACCATAAAATGCACGTAGCGTAGGTTTCGCGAAGTGAACCACGATTTTCGAAATAAATTTGCACAATTTGCAAGCGTTGTTCTGGCGTAAGTCTATTCATGGTGAAATTGCAAACCAAAATCAGCTATCAGCTGTCAAATTGGCTTGGAAAAAGTATTGCCAATTCGAAAAACAAACCTTTGACAAAACACTCTTTGTGGTAAATTAATTTATCTGTGTAATAAAAGTAAAAATTATCTACAAAACATACTAGTTTATTTTAATATTAAATGATCTTATGTCAGATTTACATCAGAAAAATAACTTGTGGATTTCACTAAAGGTTTTTGACTATAATTTTTAAAAAAGATTTACACAATTAAGTACCCTCGCATTCAATTAATATTTTTTATTTCAAGTTAAAAAAAAAAAAAATAATGTCATAAAAACTGAGAGCCTATTTAGTCAGTGATCCCTTATAAGGATTTTCACTATATACACATTAGCACTATTCGACCAATATTTAGTGGAATTTTTACTACAAATTGTACCGTTTGGACGATATTAATTTCAGAGTATTTTATTTTTGTCGATTCTGTCGAAATGATTCGATTTTGACGATTTTTTTAATATTTTTTAATTATTAAATTTAAAACAAACATACTTGGGTGACATAAAAATACATAAAGTTACGTAGTGAAATAAACTAAAACGATAAATACGTTATTACCGTATTGTACCTAAATATTTTTTAGATGTCGGCTCCTTAGACCTCAACAAGGCTCTTCTGTACCATTGGCCTGACCTTTATATATTAGCTTAGTTATTATATAAGCTTTTTATTTGATCTGCCTTTACGTTGTAGCTAAATATGTTTGTTTTTTGGTCGATTTTTGCCTTTGAACTTCTAAAGAACGTTTGAAGGTGGATTTTTAATATTATGAATATATGTTTACCATAATTTACGTAAATGGGATAGACAAAAGATGTATTTCGTCAGTTTCGATCCAGAATATTATCTTCAGTAACCAAAAATAGCGAACATTAAAGAACTACGAACACTTTTGTTTCGCGTGCGCTATACACTCATTCGCATTACATAAAAACGTTTTTCATTACTCACACAATTATCTGGATCAATCTTAATGGGACGAGATGGCACGGTTTATTTGGGTTTTAGCAGCAATTTCAAAGCGACACTGTCTAGACTTGTGCAGGATATACAGGCGGACCAAGAGGTCGGTTTAATAAGGCGAAGCGATTAAATAATTGACGGTTTTAATTAATCCCGGCGACATTAATCAATATTTGAATTCACAATACCATTCGTAATCCACAATCTAAAACTCAATTATATATACATATATTATTTATATATATAATATATATGGAATCGACCGCTATTCTTTTCCTTGATTATTCAACTCAGGCAGATGTACATCTCATGCGAACAAATAAGGCTGCATCGTAACTTTTTTAAAACAACGTCTTGACAGTGGCGTGTAACGTTACCCTGCCGAAACATCGAGATATATATATATATAATTTAATTCAATACATTTTATTGTAAAGTTGTAATTTTAGTACATAATTTTACGGTATTTGAAACAAATTAAACATATATACAAAAATATTTGGTTATCATCGGGCTACGAGCCCGGAACCTACAAGTGCGTTAACATTACGCTACGTTAACTCTAAATCCACCCCGTCCAGAAAACAAGAAACCCTGGATCACAGAAATGTCTTGGAATTTGATCGCAATTAAAGACTTAAAAATGGGAGGATTAATAACACTTAATGATCGTGAAACGGGTGCAAGGCTTAACAAAGAGATGCAAAAGAGCTTTTGCAAAGTCAAAAATGCTTATATTGACAAATAAAGATCGAATCAAAAAACATTTTTCAGAAAGTAAAGATACTTTCAAGAGATTTCAATCTAAAGTCATGGACAATTGAAAACAAACAGGGTCATCTTATAATAGAGATTAACAAAGTCATGGAGAGATGTGAGGAATATTGCACAGAACTGTATAAGAAAGAAGAATAACCACCAGCCATGAGAACGAAACAACAAAACATCAACTAGTTCGAGATACAATTAAAAAGCTTAACCAAACTTAAATATTGCACTCATATCCCATACAATCAAAATACTTTTGTAGATTATTAATAAACGTCTGAAGCACTACATAAGCTGGCAGATGCCCCAAGAACAGGCTGGCTTTGTAAATGGCAAAGGAACTCGAGAGTAAATACTTAATATTTGCCAACTTGTGGAGAAGAGCAAAGAGTTCCTATCGCGTCGTATTATGCTTCTTCGACTATAAAAAAGCATTTGACTGCACGGAATGGAAATGCATGTGGAAATAACTCGGTGAGACGGGAGTCCCAGAACACTTTGTGCATCTCATTTGCAATATATATTTGGATAATACCGCTACAGTTAAATTCAACTCCATTTCCTCTTAAAAGTTTAAAAAGGAGTAAGAAAGATTTCCAATCTCTAGTACGCGGACGATATGACTTTGATCGCTACATCTGAAAACGAAATGGCTACACAATTCTGTCACGCTGAAGAAGAAAGTATAAAATTGGGCTGCGAGTTAAATAAATGTTCATTGATTGACTCTACCAGCTTTCACGAGCAGATACCCTTTCATACCTTGAAATGATCAAGGATTTCGATTATCTATGGTCCTTAATCATTGATGACGAGTCACGAGTCAGTAATTTAATGACGGTACGATAGGTGCGGCGAAAAGTTTTATGTCCAAACTTGACAAAATATGGAAAGAACGCGATATTTCTAAGACAATGCCTTTGAGATATGGTGCTGGACACATGTTGCGCATACCATTAACGGCGAGATACACAAATGTCTCCGTTCTGCAGGAATTAAACGTCAAAGACAGACTTTCAACTACTCAATTTTTTTAACATCTTGCGAAAAGATAAGATAGCTTGGAGAAGCTTGTTGTGGTGAGCCACGTAGAAGAACGAAGAGGAAGAGGAAGATCCCCCACCTGTTGAACCGACCACGTAAAAAAGGCAACAGGGATGCTGAAAAAAGTGGAGATCATGGAGAGTTCATGGAGATCGCGATCGTCAGTCATGAGGGACCATAGTGGATGTTGAACCATTTAAGTTTAAAATTTAAAACTTATATATGTAGACTTTTATTAATGATATACCTATTCCATTTTTAAGAGCTGTCAACATTATATGTGCAACCTCTATTACACAAAGGTTTTTGAGACTCATTCATCAAGCGTTTAGAATTCTTACTGTTTTAGAAGCTAAGCTACGTGCTTACACATGAATAATTAGGTTGAGTCATAAATAACTTCCGCCCATGTAGACAGTATCTACTATTGTTGTTTGCGCACACAATGGGTTACCCAGATAAGGGATTTTTGTTTTCGTTACACAGTTTAGTTAGTCTTAAAACAATAGTTTAGTGTTGTGCGTGTTACATTTAAAAAAATGTTTACGTTAAAAATGGAGAATCAAAAAACTCATTTTTGCCATGTGATTCTTTGGGAATTTAAACAAGGCAATAGTGCCGCAGCCACGGCTCAAAAAACATGCCGTGTGTACGGTGGAGGAGTGATAACCGTTCGGGTAGTTAGAAATCGGTTTGTCAAATTTCATTCTGGAGACGTGACCTTGAAAAACAAACCAAGGGAGGGTCGGTCTTCAGACTTCGATGACGACATTTTAAGACAATATTAATCTATGTCAAACAACAAGAGAGTTAGCAGAGAAGCTCGATACATCGCAATCAACTGTTTGCCGCCACCTTGAGAAATTGGGGAAAGTTAGTAAATTAGGAGTGTGGGTACCCCATAATTTCAGTGAACGCATACAGCATACGCATACAGCAAGGGTGACTCAAAAAAAAAATCTCAAACTCGGCTGGTCCATTTTACCTCATCCAGCATACTCACCAGACCTTGCTCAACAGACTTCCACCTTTTCTGCTCCTTACAAAAAAAAATTAAATGGCAAAAATTTAAATTCTGACCAAGCGGTAATTGAGGCTGTCCGAGACTTCTTCCAGTCCAAACCAGCCAAATTTTATGGGAAATGAATCGATAAGTTGAAAACAAGATGGGAACAAGTTATATCAAATAATGGAAATTACATTTTAGATTAATTTTTTTTTGTTGAAAAATAAATGTATGAAAAAAAAACGGAAGTTATTTATGACTCAACCTAATATAAAACTAATTTGGTAATCTCCCGCGACAAAGATTAAACCTCTATTCACTCGGTCGCTAATTGAGCGTCGATATTACTAAATCGTGACGCCAGGTTCAGTTTCTAAGATGTGAAATATGTACATTTATGAGAGTTAAAATACATTTAAAGTAAAACAATGGCTCAAAGCCACACAAGAATGAATTTGGATGATAAAACTTGTTGCGGTCAAGCCTTCTGGGTATTACAAGCTACGTTCATACCTTTTCCTGTGAAACAACAAAAGGAAAAAAAAACATATATATAATCTCAAGCAACCATAAATCCAAATACTTGAAATAATCTTTGAAAACAATTTTTTTACTATTTCTCCATTAAACCAACGGTTAGAAAAAACTTTTACAAATTATTATAAAGCATAACGATACATAAAAAAGAAACTTAACTTTTGCCACTTATACTTCAATATTAAAAAATAACAGACGAATATTATTACATTGTATTAGAGACGAGATTTGTAAAAAATATTGTTTGTATTACAATTTTGCTGCAAAAATTAAACAATTGTTAAGATAAATATATAATGCAATTTTTCAAAACATTGTTATGCAAAGTGTTATTTTTCAATTATATGTATTATATACTGATTTTAGTTCATATTTTAAACATTCAGTAGATGATGAAACAGTAATAGAAATGAAGTGGTGTATTTGCATGTGTCATATACATTTACTGTGTACCCTTAATGTTATGTTTAAAACATATATGTGTATGGGGGACTATCGCCTCCACTGTCATCATCACCGCCGACGATTCTGAACGTAACGTGCATATACCAGCGCGTAAAACCGAGCTCTTAACAGCCATTATTACACCCGGTACCGATGCCAGCCAATAATAAAAATGCAACCAACAGTCATCTGGAAGACCGTATCGCGAGCTTCAACAGCTTAACCACTAATTAAAATATCTTAACTTTGCTTAACAATAAATCAAGTGACAAACGTAAGCAGTTTTCATTTTCTATCCCGCTCTGGCCGCACACATATACAATACATTCCGTGATCATCAACCACGGGCACGTGAGTGATGGGCGATTATTGGGGCACTTACCACTCACACATAATCAGATCCGTTTGATTCACATACACCAACTCCACACAAACATCAAAAATAATTCCAAACAACGAATCATAACCTCTCAATATTTTTACCTCAAAAATACATATAAATCATAAATAATATTTTAACAATCCTAAACTCTTTGACGGGTCTTATATTAAATGCCATCCGTTCCCAGTTTTTCAACCCCACCCCCCAGACTTTTCATCATCACTATTTTTATTTATATAATATAATAAATAAATATGATCATTGGGCAACGCCTCTAGTATGTATTGAATCATATATATGTAGGTGCACATTTATGATATATGGAAAGCGGACAAAGCCATATATTATCATATAATCAAATCCATTATTTGCAATAATAGACATGTTTAATTCTCACACATCTACTATTATAATTTATAATTAAATATGTTATCATAGCCCGGCCCAAAAACTCATTAACCTGACTGTTGAGGCAAAATTAACAGGACATAGTCTTTTAGACTGCATTGTCTCTCAAGTATTCCGAGCGCTCCTTTGAAAAGCTAATTTCCGTGTGAAAGCGCGCACGGCCGCGGCCACACAAAAGATGGTACTCCGAGGTTGACTCGTGTGTTTAACCCATGCGTGTGTTAACCCATTTTTGGGTGTATTAAATCGTTATTGCTTCCATTATTTCTGACTCAAATTTAAGTTTATTCTTATGAGTATTCTTGACTGTAAATTAATACCATCGAATACCCTTTGGTACAATGCGTCACGGTATCTTAAATAAATTTTAGTTAACATCGTGACAATAGTAGTAAAAAATTAATCTAATAAAAATGGATGATGAAAGAAGAATAGAAATTGTAGTTAATTAAAGCAAATTGTATTCAAATTAAATTAATCAACTAGAAAGATATACAAAAAAGGTCGTTACTGGGATTTGAATCTGGACTTTTTCATATTCGGGGAAATGCGTTAACCAATTTTTCTACCTCGAGCTATTACGTATTCGACAATTAAACACACATTAAATGTATATAACCTAGTCATGTCAATGTCAATTATTTACTTTGCAATGTGTAATGTAAGCCTTGGAGGTACTTTTAACTCGTCACAACTTTTCAAGTTTCAGAAACATTCTGTGACAACACGGTGACTGAATCTGAAATAATTAAAACAATTTTAGCATATTTCAAAAACATGCCAGTATATAAATATTAAGTAAGTCTGGCGACCCGTGCCCGCCGTTGCCTAGAATTCAAAATAGGTAAGTGGACAGGGGTGTCGGGAGTGGTGTGCATTTGTTTTACGCAAGCCCTTAAAAGTTACTATGTGTGCAAAATTTTGCCAATGTGCAGGGTGGCATTTTGTACTCAAAAGAAACTAAATTAAAATTAAATTATAAATTATCTTAAATGCAATACTTTATGACCTGAATGAAATATAATTATGACATCGGTGAATGGACCGCCCTTATGATTTGGGCTTTATTTTGAAAGAAAATATAAGTACATGATTATTATCGAAGAACATATTATATACAGATATATAGAGATAATAAATAACATACATTTTTAATATCAAATTCACGTAGGCATTACTTAGTTTGTCCATTAATATCCAGAGTGGAGGGTGAAGAGACTACATTTTCATCAGGATCCTAGAGTGTAAATGAGCAAAATTTAGAACGGATGCCATTCAATATAATGCACAAGAGGGTGGGGTTTCCAAAGCAGGGAGGTTATGCTTTGATTAGAGTCCTAAAGAGAAATAATGTAAAATTTGGTTAAAATCAATCAAAAGGTGTAGTATTGTAGGTGTAGACAAGCAGTTTTATAAATATACATAGATCTTATATAATATATTTATCAATCCTTCATCTCTACCGTTATCTCTTTTTTTTTATTTGACATTTTTACAATTTTTTATAACATAAATAAAGTATTTTACATTATTAAAATTACATGATTTTTTTTTCGCTTACCTCTCCAAAAAAGAGACTAGCTCTTATACTTGGAGAGGGAGTTACGCTATAATAATTTTATATAATATTTTTTATTTTTTATTTATTGTCTATTTGTGTGCTTCTGAAGTGTTCTGTAATATTGTTTATTTTCTAAATATGTGTTTTTGAAGTGTTCATTTAATTTCTTTCTAAACTCTTATATATATTTTATTTCTTTAATTTGTGTAGGGAGGCTATTGAAATGTTTTATCCCTAAATATATAAAATTTTGCTGATAGTGTTTGGTGCTACATTTAGGGATTTTAAAATTATTTTTAAACCTTAATGATGTGCTGGTTTCAAATTTGACAGTGTTATTTTCTTTAATTAATTGAGATTTTTTTGTTAATGTTTTCTATTTTGGGAACTGGGAATTTTGCAAAAAGTGTTTGTGTTAAAAAAATTGATATTTTTTTAATATTACTTTGATGATTGTTCTCTTTATTATTTTTACCGAGTTCATTATATTATTGTATGCTCCTCCCCACCCAATTATTCCATACTGGAGTAGTGAGTGAACAATACACACACAATATACCGTTTTAAATTATTTATACTTAAAATGTTTCTTAATCTTATGAATATATAAATACATTTTCTTTTTCTTTTCACTAATTCGCTAATGTGACTGCCATTTTAATTGTTGATCAATAATTATACCGAGATATTAAATATATTTTTTGGGCTTAAGTTTGTACATGTGTCGTTACAGGTAATTTTGTTACAGTTGTCGTTATGGATAGTAATTTTTATATGGGGCGGTGTTTTAAGACTTTTGATTGAAAATGGAATGTAATAAGTTTTTTCTGAATTCAAAGAAAGTAAATTACTATCGAACCAGGATTTGAGTGTGTTCATGACGTTATTTTCATTTTCGTTTGAATTGTTCCAGTCTTGTCCGTCAATAATGATAGCAGTGTCGTTGGCGTACGATATAATTTTTCCGGTCAATTTTAGTTTGAAAATGTCATTAACATAAATTATAAAAAAAAGTGGGCCCAAAACTGTCCCTTGTGGTATACTAAATTCATTGATTAGGGGTTGGCTTAGAGTTTCGTTAATTTTTACGTTTTGCGGTCTTTCGTGAAGATAGCTTTGAATCCAGCTTAGTGCTTTGTCATCTATGCCGGCGGATTTTAATTTTAATATTAGTTTGTTGTGGGAAATACTGTCGAAGGCTTTTCTCAAGTCGACTAAAATTCCAATACATTTAAGAGATTTGTCTAGAGATTCTTGGATGATATTAGATAGTCTACCTATTGCGTCTTGTATACTTTTGTTTTCCATGAACCCAAACTGATTTTCATCGATTACTTTGTTTATTTTAATAAATTGAGACAATCTTTTTTATCAATTTTTTCTAGGATTTTTCCAAAGTCTGTAATCGGTTATTTTCTCAGGGTTATTTGATTTATATATGAGGGAAATGATGGCTCGTTTATAGCATGTTTGGAATGCCCCTGTTTTTAAACTTAGGTTTATTACATGCATTAGGGGTTTGAATATTTGTTTTTTTATAAATTTTAATGTATTAACAGTATGTCCATAATAGCCTGGTGCTGTTCCTCCTTTCATACATGTTATGATTTGTTCAATTTCGTTCATTATTGTGGGTTGAATTTTTTTAATTTTATTTCCTGAATATACTGTATTAGAAATATCTACGTCAGTATTCCAGTTCTTTGTGATTTTACTAGCCAAGTTTTTAGCGACGTTAGCAAAGAAATTATTAAAAATGTTTGCTCTTTCCTGGGGCTTTTCTGAGCAATTTATTTTTGAATCGTCATGTATGATAAAACTTATATTTTCTTTTTTTCCTTGTTTATTTTCCATAATTTCATTAATGGTATTCCAGACTCTCTTACTATCATTTTCTGCAGATTCTAGAATTTTTTTGTAGTATTTTTCTTTAGTATTTTTTATTTAATAAAATATATATATATATTTATTCTATTTATTTTTATTCTATATTTTCATTGTCTCTTTTCTGTTTATTACGCTGAAAATTGTAATATACTATTTTTCTCTTTCTTCTAAACTCTGTTGTTCTCATCGTGCTGACATATTATTTCAATAATATTATTTTCTGCGTTGAAACATATTGGTAGATAAATATACTTTTACTTTATTAATTCGGTTTTTTTAATACAAATTTCATAAAATGCTTAAAACAATACACATATATACCTAATACATCTAATATCATCGTTCGCGTATAGTTCAAGTATTATTTGTTGATTGAAAATATTAATAAAAATTATAACAAACAAAAAATTTGACAATTATATTTGTAATATGAATTAAATATATTAATTAGAAAGATATACATATAAAATCAATTTTATCGAAAAATATTCTTGTTGTGCCACCGGGATTCGAACCTGGATCTCTTTCCTAACCGGGGAAGGTTCGGTAATCGTTCCATTATTTGAAAGAGCCATCTAACTTATTTTTACAGAATCTCAAATACCTCTGAGTAAACTGATAGCAGACGCCAGAATTATCAATTCATTTTTATTAAATTTTGGACACATTGATACAACTTAAAATGTATTAATATCAAAAAGGTAACATATAGGTTCGAAAATTGTCGCTGTAGCATAGTTGGATAATGCACCTTCCCCCGTTAGGAAAGTGATCCAGGTTCGAATCCTGGTGGCGCAACAACAATATTTTTCGATAAAATTGATTTTATATGTATATCTTTCTAATTAATATATTTAATTCATATTTAAAATATCATAGACCTATGTTCTGAATAATTACAACTTCACAATAAGAATGTGTTCTCTTAATAGTTATATTTGTATTCATAATTTCAAATAATATTGTTATCTACATTTAAATTTGAAATGTTAAGGGGATACTTTCATTTTTCCAGTTTGAAATTCGAGAAATTTTACACGAATTTGATATGCTTTCAAGATGACGCTAATAGTTAAATTATTTTATGTATCAGATAAATAATTAATGACGTTAATTGTTACGTACATCACGCGAGAGAGAGAGGTTTGAATAAAAAAAGACGACAATAAAATTGTTGATTTTCTCACATTTGATACAAGTTTTAAACATAACTCTCGTGTCGGGAGTATTTTTCACCTTTTTTCATATTGATGTATTGGAATCATATAGATTGAAATAAAAATGTGTGTTGTCATTAAATTAATCATTCGAAAATTAAATCATGTGTTAGGTACCTAATTCATATATATGAATATGTTTTGAAATCAGACAATGTTTTGGTGATATGACTGTTTCATAATTATATACGATTTATGAAACACACAGCTTTGTTTAAAATGCAACAGTGTTATATATAAACGAAATGTTTAATTCCGACTTACATAAAAATACATAAAATGTTTACTTTCTTCAAGAAAACATTTCCCTTAAAATCTGTAAAAAGACGTCTAATTTATGAAATTTGCTACTAATGTTGTGAATAAGTTCAATAATAATTCATACCGTGGGTAAAATATGCGTGAAAACATATATTTTCGGCATTTTTTAAGAGAGCGTGGACTAGACGTCATTACGGCCGCTGTCGATCGGCGATCTGAAGTTAATAATGAATATAAAAAATACACATTATTAGAACCGATATACATATTATTTAGTAAAAAATTATTGTGTTTTTGATGTCGAACTTGATTTTAAATAGTAGCTGAAACCTCAAAGCCTGTCAGTAAATACAATATATTATTTTAAAACGTTTGTTTTCACTAAAACAAAGTATTTTAAAAACGTCGAAAATTGATAATATATACTGCAAATTGAATGGTTTATAACTATTAATTTTAAACATATTGCTAATTTGATTTCCAAAAGATTTGTCTCCGTAATCTTGGCTTCAATATTATTAGAAAATATATTTCGTTTCTGTAATAATTTAGCTCATTCACACAATTTTGTAGCACGCGGAAAATGCGTCTAATGATCGCGGTCTTTCTTATAATGCTTGTATTGTCTTAATTATGGCAAATAACATTCAGTTTATTAGTTTTAAATTAGTGGAAACGTTCTATCTAAGTAATATTAAAAAAAAGTCAAATCTAGTGTAAAACTTCTGATATAAATGAATAATAAAAACCCACATTTTCGTAAAAAACTCGAAAATTTTAATTATGATTGAAAGTAGCGACTTAACAGTATTTTTAGGAATGGATGATAAAGGCTTGAGAAATTAGTTTATACTGACAGGTTGTATCGTGTCGAGTGTCAGCGGTCCAACCGTTTTAAGTTAACCTCTCCTCAAACAAAATATTTAATTCGTACAACATTTACGTAAGAACTAACACGTATAAACATTTAATCGATATGAAATATATATGTGAAGAGTATCTACTTAAAAATACAAACTGGTGAAGGATGGAATTCAAAACATTTATTTAGTACTAGTACTGCCATCTGAAGGAATTTTGTAAAGCTTTTAAATACATTAATTTATACTAAAATGTGTGCCAGCAAAGAATCGCACTTTTGTCCATAGATGCCGCTAAATAAAGGAATCTTATTATAATTATTTTTTAATTTAATTTAATTCAATAATGCTATTTAAATATGTAACTACATATTATAATATTTTCAAATATTATATAAAGTTTCAAAATATCCATCTAACGGTATGGAAATGAATTATTATTTAATTTTCCTAGGGCCTAACGATTTTAGAAAACCTTTTGACAATATTTAACAGATGCTTCGAACATTTTACGTAAGATGGCCTAAATTTATATATAATAAATTATTTTCTTGAGTCGTACATAATAGTTATTCATAGGTTTTAAAATATTGTAATATTTTTCTGGTATTATTTAAAAAAATCTTTTCTTTTCAATAGAAAAGTTTTGCTGTTCAATTCGGCGTACTTGAAAGACTTAAAAAGGTTTTCCAAGGTGACTATGTACCAGTTTAAACAATTACCGCAAAAATGAGTGTAGATATTTAAGCCTTGAACATATTATTGAATAGAAAATTAAAATTTTAAAATAAAAAATCTAACGAAAAATCTTGTGACATAATTTACGGAAGCCGCCTTTTGAAAATAAATGTTTAAGTTTTGAGATCCTAGGAATAATGAAGTTCTTTCCTTATAGAAAATTCATGTATCAGTGGCGTAACTACAAAAATTAAGCTACAAAACAAAAAGGAAATATGGTCTCATATAAATAGAACGACGTATTATTTTGTTGTAACTTTATTATTTATTTCCTGATCAGATACCCTTTCGCTTTTCGCTTCTGATCCTAACCTAACTTAGTCTAACCCTTTATTTTAGAGGAGCACTAATGTAGGTATAAGTATGTAGATAATATGTTTTCATAATACAGATGGGAAATGGTTTTAGAAATCTTATAATTCAATTTCTTGGTGTAGTGGATTATAAAAATTATTAGTTAGTACCTAATATATTCAGAAGAAACCTGAAAAGGTATTTAAGAAAACATATGCATATCTCTGAAGATCCTCTACAGCCATAGGTTTCGTAGCAAATATCATTTGAAAAATGGGCATCAAATGTTGTGAAATTGTACGCAAACAACTTTCTTCTATAATTCGCGTATTTTTTACTGTATTTATCGTATGACAGAATGTGTTCAAATCACGTCGGGGTCACCAATTTGGGGGTTAGGACGGTGGTTAAATTAAAGAAATGTTGTTTGTGTGTTCAGGTGTTTATTGCGATGGATATAACAATGAAGATAGATGAGGATGAATGAGTGAAGATGTAGGTGTGCGTGGATTTCGAAGTGAAGCGAGTCAGCGGTCTCGCTCGGCGCGCGTGGGCCGGCAAGACCGCCGTTGTGAAAACGATGAAACTGGAGAGACTGCATGGCGGTGAATGATCGAGCCGATCAGACGGCCGCGCTGTCGCTAGCGTCGATGCCGGCTGAGATGGCGGTGGATATGAATCCCGATCGCTACATATTTCTCGGTGTGTCTTGCCTTTATTATGATTGGCCTTGTCTTTATTGTCTTGTATCACGGCGTGATGTTCAATTTTTGGTGAATACAGTTGGGAATAATGGTTTGGTTAGTATTGGTATTAGTTAGAAAATACAGTGATGATACGCGGTTGACTCAGGTTGTATTAGTCAATTAAAGAATATGTAAGGAAGAATAACATCTAGGGCGTGTTAAATAAGAAGAACCATACCTTGGGTTTTGTTTTCTGGTTTATTGCGATGGCAATCAGAACACGGACACATTTACAGATCGTATGATTTACAAGTTACAGAATAATTTACATTTTAAGATAGAGAATTTGTTGAGAACACCAGCCGTGGAAGCAAAATTAATGTCTGGGCTTGGTAGTTTGTCAGCCGCATCGCCCACTAGCGCTGCGTCTCTCTATCGGTGTCCACTGCAAGCTCGCCGAGATCCGCTATGCGGCGTGTCACTGTACTTCCGCGAACCACCGCTATCTCGTATCACTATGAGTCCGCCACAATAGAATTTAAAACTTTTTTGCACTATTGGCAAAATGGACATACTATTTTTATTAAATGGTCAATATACAACATCTTATCAAATACTATATTTGGACGTTCATTATTTCTATAACTTATTACTTTAATTTTCGTAAAAATTGAACATACAATATTTATGCACCAAACCATCGGCGTCGTATTTCCGATCTCCATCACAATGTATGAGATTCAGCAAGATGGCGTCTGGCTTTGTGATTCGTTGAAAATGATTTTGATTTGAAAATAAACCTGTCCAGATTAGTTCACCATTGAATATAAGTTCCATGTTTAGAAGGTTTTTTAAACGATTTGACGTTGAATTTGGCTAGATTTGAAAATCACATAATGTCAATCACTCTCTTTCAATTGTATACACATTTCATATTTGAATTGATGTTCAGATCCTGAAGAATGGAGATATTTGTGCATCTCATGGTATGGACAACATGTGTGCACCACATCTCAGTCATCAATCCATCTCCCCCCCCCCCCCATTGCCTACAGGGTCCATGACTCCACACCAGGTGAAAATATAGAATGTAACGAATGAATTTTGGAGTTTATTGTAAAAATTATTTCAAACTCCCATCTTAATTCTTATATCTTAATCTTAATTATAATAACGTTGCTTAACTAGCTAATAAAAAATATTATTTTTCATACTTGAAACATGTTCTCAGGGTACACATAGAAATAGACATGAGTGTTAACTGTCGGAAATGTAGTTGTAAAGAATTACTAAAAAATTATCTAAAAAAATTTAGTTATCTAAAATTATAATATATATATAACCTTTGTATAAACCACTGAATTATTTTTAAGTCAACCGATTTCATACGCGTACGCCAGTCCTGACGAAGATACGTTAGTATCCGTGATTAAAACAAAGATTATATATAAATGTAAATTTTAATTATGTCTAATCACAAAGTTAACGCTACAAAGATCACAAAGAAATTATATAGGTACATATAATTAACCAAGAAATATTTTTTTAGAATTTAGAAATTTAGAATTTCATACTGGGAACTACTCAGACTGGAGAAAATACACTGTATCCTAATAAATCATTAAAAAATAATACCAGCTAATCAACACACATAATTTGGTCCGCTCTGCTGTTAAAGACGATTATTATTAGCAAACTTCAATAGCAGAACTAATTGTTTCGAGAAATTACTAATTTAGATAAGCATCTCATTTCACCCCACTACGTCGTACAAAATGCCCCGGTAAATGTGTGTTGCTGTCAGCTCAATAGACCGGAACTGTGACAATGGCTTTTTGTGCCGAAACTTCCTTGCTACGATACCCTTTGCAGGATATATCCGCAGATAATGCGAGAGGTGCTAATGGACGCGATAAGCTCGGCAAAGTCTGCGGATGATAATATTATTTGAACCCTTCGTGAATTTTCGAAGAGTGTTTCGAAATAATGGAAAATTAAATAATGGTCGAGATATTTTAAAATTAAAACAACTTTATGCTATAGAATCGCATCAATTTGTTCGGTATTAATTCAGGAAGAATATTCGTAATCATTTTCTTGTTAGCAGTTCTGCTAACGGAATCTAGATTTAGACTTAGTGTGTACGTATGCTGGGGTGACATTAATTCCGTTTTATCTTTGAACACAATAATCTCGCAACTACCGAAATAATTTATCCTGTTTTTCGGGCTCGCTTAAACACAAGAGCCGTAAATTATGTACATGTTTTAATCGATAATTAGAGTCATATTTTGATTTTTTTTATATATATTTATACGGCACGGTATACCAACCATTTACATTTACAAAAGCTTATAAAAACAATAATATCCTTGCAGATTATTTAACAAACATGGCAAAAATTAATTATAGAAAATTACATAACGATATTCTAAACATAAATAAGTAGAAAACATACAGTAAATAATCTACTTCATAACTGTTTTTTTTACATAGGAACTAAAAGAAAATATTATGATGATTTTTGATGTGCTGTTAATAAAAATACATATCCAAAAATAACAGTAAAAATTGACCGTTAAGATATAAATATATGTAGAAATAGTAAAAGTAAAGAAGAAATGAATATATCATAGGCAGTGGCGTGCAGTAGATATAGATTTAGGTTATAATAATAATAATGTGTTTATTCCAGCGTGATCAGATTTTTTTTAACCCGATTCGTCATACAGATAATACATATTATGTTATACATTAAGGTTATGAAATAAATATAATGCTATGAAAAAGAAAACCAAGGAAAATATTAATAAATAAAAAGTAAAAAGTTCACACATATATACACACAAAATATAAATATTACATATATAACTACTTCAGTCACGGCCATTGTTGTATATGTAGCTATTCTGTAGGCGTTGCCATTCTCTGATCAGAGAACCAGCTATCCATGAGAGCGCCGCTTACACTAGAGAGTTGGTGCTGAGCTCCAGCCGCAGCTTTACGCCCGCAACTCGATGTCTCAGAAGCGGAACGAATCCATGTATACGGCCGACAGTAAACATTGTAGATGCGCTGCAATAACACACCAATCCGAACAGTATTCTGTATGAGTTGATGTACTGAATTAATTCGGAGACGGTTATACGTCTCTTGCTTGTATTTCGAGCAGAGCTTGCAGGTAAACATGCTGGTGAAGAACAGTTTAAACAGGATGCTCTTCACCTCCTTACTGCATCGGTAGAAACGCCGTGACAGCATATTTGCACGAATGCTCAACTGTCTCCTCTGCCGTTCTATATCATCATCGTCTTGTCCATCTTCATTGAATATATGGCCAAGGTATTCGACCTTATTTTGAACGCTCAATTTCGTCCCGTCGAACCACACGGGAGGGATATTATTTCCATATTTGAACGCCACTATGACCGATTTGCTGGCATTGGATGAAATATTATGTTCACTGGCATATGTTTCACATATCTGTAAAAGCTTTCTTATCCCTTTTATAGATGGCGCTAGTATAACCATATCATCGGCATAACTAATGTGGCTCACATTTATCTCGCCCGTGTGGCAGCCAATTTTTGCATCAGATAGTCGTTCGCTCAATTCATCTATGTTATGCTGTTACCAATAATATTATACAATCATACATAATATATGTAATATAATATATGTAATACAATATATGTACTTTCGTTTAACCGACGTCTTTGGACAAAATAAATCCGTCGTTTATATGATCCTTCCATAATTATTTATAATTTTAAAGTACTATTAATAGTGTTTTTAAAGTTTAAGTTGTATCATGAAATAATACTTTTTTATCCATATAAAAAATGTATGGATGTTTTTAAGAACACTTTCTATGACTGAACATGATTAATATTGTTTGAAAATCCTTCACGTAATAACTAAAGGTAATAATTATTTTTATTGAATGTAGGAAATAGTTCTGCCAATTGTTTTTTGTTTTTCTCAAATCAAAAACCAATCCATGCACCAAATTTAAATAACGGTCTTCATTATACCATTTTTATTTTTTTATTAATTTTAATGATTTTCTAATAATATTTTGTTCTCAACTCTTCAAAACAACAGGTTGATTTCGATAGAAATACTACCTATTGCAGAGGGTCTCATGACGTAGCTTACAGCAAATTTCAATGACCAGGAGTCCTCGAAACCACCATCCATTAAAAAGTTTTGTGTATCATCATTCATCATTATATATTAACTTATTTTTAATCCACCAGTGTATAAAGGTCTCCAAATGTCTTCTACTTTTCATTCGCTGAAACTTTTTGTTTGACGATTTCGTCAGTCCAGCGGGTTTTAGAGAAGCTTGTTGATTACTTGAGTCCCCATCAGTATTACTGGATGATTACATTCGATCAACGCTTTTGCCTTTTCAATAACAAGATTTACTAATTTTTCCGGTTTTTCTTTCTCTTCTCACATATCTTAAGAGATAAAATTGAAATACAAATTAACTATATCAATTAGTAAGGTATACAGATAAAATCAATTTATTAAAAAAATATTTTGTTTGCCACCGGGATTCAAACCAAGAACTTTTCATATCAGGGGAAATGCAGAACTATGTTCTCTTTAAAAATAAAATTGATTGTGTATTATAATTAAATGGCATCTGTTATATTAAAACTACAAATATTTGTGCAACCCTTCACGATATTTAACGTCCATTTGGTTAGGTGACATTGCGCTGCGAAAGATCAGCCACCCATATATTAATAACCAATATCTTGTGAGATTAGATACTTCTGCAGTAGGTTCTTCAAGGTGATACAACTAAGTACTTCATTACATCGATGTCTCACCTCCCACCTCACTATCACATATTATATTACACATTTGGGTAGATGGAGGTGAGAATGAAACGCGTGAGTTATGTAATTTCATATATTTAGTCAGAATAAGAAAGGAAGAGCACAGAACATAGCGGAGCTAGTCAAGATGTGCAGCAAAGCGGAAAAACTATCATCGGTGAGCGATCAGGTTAAACTCAGCGCGGTTTCCCTGTTGAAGTTTGAACTCTAGATATAGATGTCGCCGATATCGGTAGCGATCAACTGGGGACGGCGGTTCTAGTGATGGATTTGAATTTCCGACCCCACACATTCAATTAATTGCGATCAACTCAACAGTTGAAAGGCTGAGAGACAAAACAATGTTTTATTAAATAACCTTGTTTAGTCGCATTTATTCGGTGATGTATTATCGACTATTTGCATCACTTAAGTATTAAGATAACTTATAATATAAGACACATTTGTTACTCTAAATTATTGAGAAAAAAATAGTTCCTTGGAAATCACAAAATAACGTGGGAGAAATAACTGTCTCGTAAATATCAAAAAGTATAACCTTTCAGAAGGACGTACAACTTATTAACTCAGGTTTTCATGGCCGCAGTCAATCCTCATTATCCCTTCTTTATTTTGTCAGATTTGTCATAGCCTCGTTTCTTGGACTCGGTAAGCTTCCCAATATCCATCGGGATTTTTTATAAACTATCGCTCGTATACCGAAGTTATATATTTCGTTAAGTTATTACCTTTTATTTGTTTGTATAACAAATTTACTCGGATCTCTGATAGTTTTCATAATGATTCAGTAAAAGCAATTTAATTTCATACGATATTTTTACTACTTCATCACTATTAATAACTGTTTTTGTGTGGGATTTTCTTAAGGGATTAAGCCGCTTGAAATCGATCAAACTAGTTAAATGACAAGCTACTACGCTACGTACACGTTTTTTAATTAATACAAATAGAACGAATAAATAGGGGAAATATTTCATGCAGAAAAATTATTTACATTTCTCGAAATCATTATCCTTTCATGGAAAATCCTCCTTTCATTCTTCGCTACGAACATTTCAATATTCTTCAAAATGACAAAAGGACATTTGTTCGACCATTGTCCGACAGAGCGCGCCAGTGAGCGTAAAAATTTAAGAATCTACGAAATACGGGATGAGGTAGGCACTGAGAATTTTTTTGTGTTGCTCTCAAATGAGAAAACTTGGTGAAAATTCTATTTTATTTTGACCAAAAATTTTTTTTTTTAGAAAACTGGTTTCGTGGGTTACATAACCACAATATTAATATACATTATAATAGATATTGTGAAAAAATATACATCTTCTTAGCTCACACTTAAATATGAATTAACTTAAACTATTATGTTTTATACATTATATTATTTAACTTGTAATATAACATGGTTCAATCATTTTAATATAAACATTTTGCATTGAAATAGCGCTGTTAGTTGCATTTTTTTCAATTAGTCTAATAATGAAAATATTGTATAAAAAATCTTAATATGTTGATAAGTACATAAGTTATTAAATATTCCGATTATGCAGTGACTATATTTTTGTGAAAATTGTAAAAAATAATTCTTAGGACTAACAACCTTTTAACTACGCCTACGGGATACGGAGGATGAATAAGAAATAAATTCAATCTTTCTCAAGGGAAATTATTTTTATGAATCTCAAATCCAATGTAATACATTTTACAATACACATGTTAATATTTTTTTATTTGAGTATTATACATTATTTTTTCTAGATTTTCTATATAATCTAGAAGGTACCTGCATGTTGAAGTACTCAGTTTTAGATACTTGATTTATACACCAAGTAATAAATCCTTCAATTTTCAACTAAATTCCTTCTTTGTCTACAGGTTCTAAATATGCGAGGCGCGTTTTTTGAGTAAATACCGTATTTTTTTATTAAGAAACAGAACATCATTTTTACAACACTTTACTTTTATCGGACGCTACACACCTTAAACTACTTCCCGACATAGTTGCCACCATTATGAAGGCACTTGTCATAACCGGGCACCAATTTTTGTATACCTTCGTCATAGAACGACGCCGCCTGAGATGAAAACCATGTCTGTATTCCTTCTTCGGGTTCATCATCATTATCAAAACGCTTGCCACCAAAGGACCGCTTCAGATGAAGGAAAAGATGGAAATCACTTGGGACCAAATCAGGACAAAACATGGCGATGAATATCAGCTGGTTTCATGTTTCGTGCATTCGAAAAATGAATAGCGGACCGTATCTCACAGTTGGCGGGCTGATCTATTATCTTGAACATTTCAACCACTCACTACAAGACGGCCACACTATTTGAATGTCTCTACGGTCGCATGTGGTGATTCAACAGACGAAGGAAACATTTTGCAACGGCACTTTCTTAAAAAACGCGCCTTGCATTTAAAAAATTGCAATAACGTTAAATTGTATAAAATAAGATATACAAGTCTTATCCGAGAAACATTCTAATCCCTAAAGCGGTAACAATATTTACTTTAATTGTCTACCAATACCACCTTGCAAACTCTACACACACAGTATACACACTTGTATAATAGGTCCCCATTGTCAGTTAAAGCACACCCGTTAACATTTGTGAGATGCGAGTTTCAAGAACCAACAACTGTATTTCAAGCATTTCTGTACTCGTTAAGGCGTATAATAAGTTTAAATTATTTGTGACATCTCACGGAGAGATTTCTTGTATTACAATATAACACTTTATATATTATACATTTTACACTATTCCTCGAAAGGTTATTTTTCATCAAACGAATAAAATACAACGAGCATATAATTCTTTGAACTCTTATATTATTAGGGTGATTAAAATTAGGGTTACTCGACAATCTGTATAATATTGGTATTTAAAGGAGTCACAAAGGACGATAAAGTATCGTTGAAATAAATTTAAAAAAAAATTAATTAGATCATTTCAAACACAACTTTAATTAATCAATTAAAAGATATACAGAAATAATCTATCGATAAAAAATTTGATTTCTACCAGGATTTGAACTTGCGTTACCATTTTCGTTATATCAACCGGACACGTTTTCTTAACTCAGCTTCTATTCTATAGTCTTTCTTTAGCTTTTAAAAATAGATTAATAGATGTATCGCTATGTATCATAAAATATAAGTTTAAAATTTATCGAAAACGTGTTCAGTTGATATAGCGAAAATGGTAACGCGTTTCCTGGAAAAGGTCCAGGTTCGAGTTTCAGTAGCAACCTAATATTTTTTTGATAGATAATTTTTTTTCAGTATATCTTTCTAATTGATTAATTTAATTTGTGTTAAAAATACTACATGATTATGTTCTACAATAGATAGTTTCATCCATGAATAAAATTAATTTAATTTAATAATACCTATTTTAATTATATTTTTTTAATGCGGTCTTCGTCTTAAACGTAATAGAACTTTATTTAAAATGCTTAAAGTATTTAAATATCAAATAAAACGTTACCATTAAGTAACATACCCGTAATAAAAAATAAATAAAAATGTAATGTTTATACACCTCAGAATAAGTCCGCATTGGAAATTAAACATTAGATGTATTTAAAAAAAGTCAAATGGTAAAACTATGATTCTTTTTGCATATCGTTTACAAATAAGTAAGTGTCTTAGGCTCCATATTTATTTTGTCAGTGTGTGTAAATTGTTTATCTATATATATTGTTACGTTCTGCTCGGCAAACTTTTCATGCCATGAAGAGAACGCCAGATCCCGAGTTTCACGCCAGCGGCTGGCTACAATCGGCTCTTATAATTTTACGGGTTCTTACCAGGTAACGTCCGTAAGACGCTTCATGAGAGTTTATTTTGTCTGTAGGAGAGAGTGAATACACAATGATAACAAGTTTGTTCACAATTATAAACTATAATTTAACAATAACATATTTTACCCACGCTTCACTTGACATACCCAATTATGTCCTTGTTCTCATATCCACGTTTCACTTCACTTTCTATTCTTCAAGCACCATTTCTGATTTGATGAATCTTACACACCAGACACCCTGGATATCCGAGGTGACAGTTGCCAGCGCGTATCAATTCCCCGAAAGTCGGATCCGCCATCCCAGAATTTTTTCCAGCACAAAACACGTCTCCATTTCACCAGAATTATGGCCAAGGACGCCTGAATTTTAGTTATGGCCCTTACGAGCCTCGCCTTCTCATTTTTCGCCTATCCTTTTTCATCTGGACCAGCTCTCTTCCTTCAATCACACCAGTCTCGATCCGCTCGCCAGAAAAAGTGACAGTTGCCATCTTGCATTGTGCCACATCATTAGTCGAAGAGCGGGCTTCTCATTGGCTTTCGGATTGCGGCCGGTCCCACACACAGTGTGACATTTTATATCTGACGTTTTTGGTGGGCATATACGTCACAACGTCATAATAATATAATATTCATCTTTTTTATTCATATTTTATTTCCTACCTTCTGCCCAAATATGATCTGCGATGTACTGTTCCTGTGGGTTAAATCTACTGGCAGTAGTGCGTGGAGGGCGAGTCTCCTATATGTTTTTATTTTGTGCCGTCTCGTTTCCCAGAAGGGAGATCCTCTTCACTCCCCTTCTGCTCCCCAGCTTTGTTAATTGTATTATTTTATATTATTATAAATATTATTTACTAATAAAGTGAGTTAACCGGGGACAATGAGGGCATATTTTATTTTGGCAGCTGTACGGTATCGCACTGTCAATATGCGGGGCACTATCGAACATCTTTAAAAAATGCCAACCCGTGCGGTGAATAAGTAGTATGGAGATAGGAGCCTCGAGCTTATTGCATCGATCTTATGTAAGCGGTGGGTTCGCCCTCATTTACTAATATGTACACAATAGAGATGATTTTTTCAGAACAGTCAATGATCCTAGTGGAAAAACTATGGTGATACGCTGGCAGATAAACTGACATCATAGAAAAAATACATTACATCTTACCTGGACTAATTAATATGTCTGATGATTTGATAAAATTTAAGTACTTTTAAAATTTGAAGTAAACCATTTTAAACAAACCCTTCTTGACCGACGCTTCTTCGGCGGAAGCACTCCTTCAGTTTCCCGCCTTGCTCGCCGGCGCGGCGGAGCGTGTCCGCAAATATTTAATTACAATTTACACGAGAGTTTCCGTTGTTTGCGTTCCAGGGGGATAAATCTCCGCACGGATGGCGAAGCGGGGTCTCTGACACCCTGATTTGACCCGCCGCGCACCGCGCTCTCGACCGGAAGCAACGCCACTGACCACGAGACAAAATGGCTTCGAGTGGCAAAACTACGTACTGATGGTTGAAATATTTCTGTAAATAGAAATGTGAGAAATATTTGTTAGATTACTTAAGCATGATTGAAACGCATCCGGGTATGTTAATGCAATATTTTAAAATAACAATATTTTGTACTAATTAAATGTATTAATTATAAAGAAGAAGAAGAACATAGATCTCTTTTTCCAATCCGGGTTCTGAATAATTACAACTTCACAATAAAAATGCGTTCTTCTTAATAATATACAAGTTGTGTCAATGTGTCCAAAATTTAATAAAAAAACTAGTTGTTAATTCTGGCGTCTGCTATCGGTTTACTCAAAGGTATTTGAGATTCCGTAAAAATAATGAAGATGGTTTTCAAATAATGGAATGACAGATGTATTAATTTGAAAAGTGTACCATATAGGTTCGAAAATTAGTCGTCAAAATTACTAGCGCTGTAGCATAGTTGGCAATGCACCTTCCCCGGATTGGAAAAAGAGATCAAGATTCGAATAAATTTGAATTTCGTAAAATTGATTTTATATGTATATCTTTGTAAGGTGCATTATCCAACTATGCTACAGTGACGATATTTTTAGCGACAAATTTTCAAACCTATATGTTACCTCTTTTGATATTAATACATTTAAACGTTCCATTATTTGAGTGAGCCATCTACCTTATTTTTACGGAATCTCAAATAGATTTGAGTAATCTGCCAGAATTATCAATTCATTTTTATTAAATTTTGGACACATTGATATAACTTTATTATTAGGAGAACACATTCTTATTGTGAAGTTGTAATTATTAACCTTTCCCGGTTTAGAAAAAGATCCAGGTTCGAATCCCGGTGGCGCAATAACAATATTTTTCGATAAAATTGATTTTATATGTATATCTTTCTAATTAATATATTTAATTCATATTTAAAATATCACAGAGCTATGTTCTGAATAATTACAACTTCACAATAAGAATGTGTTCTCCTAATATAAAATAATTGTAAATAACCTTGTCGAGCGCTTTACGCCATTCGCTGAAATGAGACAACCAACGTGAATTTAGACAAGAAATCAAGTCGACGATTCATAGTGGAAATCATTTTGCTTTGAAGAAACTCATGAAATCAAAATTAGACTTAAAACTTATAAAAACGAGGGCAAGTCAAAAATTGACTTCATTTTTCGCTATACAATTTATTTACCCAAAACTTTATGGAAGCCAAGCTCGCGTGTATAATTTTGTTGGCAAAACCATGAATGATGTTAAAAAAAGACGCTACTTCACCGACGGTAACTTACCTATTCGCTAGAACCATCTCTTGAACCTGCTGAATTTTGTCGTCCGTGGTGGAAGTTGACGGCCGTCTTGCTCCCTCTTCGTGTGTCATACTCATCCGGCATCTTTTAAACTTCTCTATTCATAAAAAAAAAACATTTTTCGTGATAAAGCACTGTCCTCATATTGTAATTAAAGTCTACGATGAATTTCAACCCCTTTCAAATCAGATCACTGCTCGATGTTCCACTAGCGCCACGACTAGCGGAGCGGCCTGTAGTAGCTGGAAGGCTAATTATGCAATCGGCATCAAATTTCGCGCACGTCACCGCAGTCATACCAATTACAAGCACGCAAGCGCAGAAAGCAGTGTGACAACCTTGAAGGTGTGTTATCGCGAAAGTGTAGATAATTTTTGACTCGCCCTCGTACTAATATGTCCTGCTTCGTACGTATTTGAGACGGAAAAGGAACGGAGGGATTTTATTTTAAATGAAAAAAATGCACGGGCCGGTGAAAGATAATCAGTCAGGTCAGTGGCACAATCCAGAGTTAAAAAATCTTATTCGTTATTCTGGTTTAATTGGTGAAGTAAAATCGCAAAGAATAAGGTGGGTAGAACACAGAGTGCATGAATGTGGAATACGCTATTTTACAGGAAGCAAGTTTAAACTGTACTCAGGGGTAATTCACCAATTTTCTCCTTGCTCGATGGGACAGACGAAGGCCGTGCGGGTCCAATGTTGAGTCCAAAATCGTCGCCCAAATTCAGATCCAAATTCAAGGGTCGTAGCAGGGTCGAGGTGTAGAAATTATAGATAAAACGAGTTCACTTAAAGCGGTCAGCGGCGAGAATGAGCTCCTCGGCTACCGGCACCACTATTCATTTCGACCAGCGGGGGCCAGGCACGCTTAGCCTCTGTTTTACACCGGACCAATAGGGCGATGCCAAATGAATGGCGACCTCTTGGCAGATACTGATAAAGATCAACAATGAAAGTGAATCCACCACTTACCCAGAATTGATGCAATAAGCTCAAGGCTCCTAGCTCGGTCCTATTTAATCGCCCTCTGGTTGTCATTTTTTAATGCTACTAGGTAGCTGTTCGATAGCGCCTCGCATATTGACAGGGCGATACCGCACAGCTGCCAAAACAAGATTTACTCTCATTGTCCCCGGTTGACTCACTTTATTAATAAATAATATTTACAATACACGACATAAAGATTATATAAAATAATACAATGACACAATTAACAAGGCCGGGGAGCAGAGGAGCACCACTGCCGGCAGATTTAACTCACAACAACAGTATATCGCAGTTCATATTTGGGCAGAAGGTAGAAAAAAAAATTAGTGATGAAACTACTCAGCAGTCTCCCATCTGGAGTCCCACACTCGAACAATGGCCATAAACAACTCCACACAGATTAAGATGTAGCGATAATGCGATGAGACCTGGAGGCGCTCAATAGTACTGTCTCCGAAGAAAATGTGTTGGTCCAGGACAAAGATGCCTAACGCCAAGTTGAACATCAAGTGAAGTCTCTCATTTGGATATCGAAGCCAAAGAATAGTAGTACTATTAGTGTCTGCGCAACGCAAATGCGCCCCTCTCTCTCCAATTCGTAATTTTTCCTATTTTTTTAACAACTTTCGCTCCTACCGTGTATTGTTAATTATTGCAAATCGACAAAATCGAGCAAATCGAAAAAAGTTTTTCATATAATCGAATGGTCCTAATGCCTACCTTTGATAACAAGCGTTGGGGGGTTCAGCAATTATTAAATTTTGTTTGCCTCTGATAATTCTGGGTATTCAAAGCGATCTGATTTCAAAATCACTTTGTTGTTCATCATACACAATGAAATATTTTAAATGAAACTGGAAGTCCATGAATATTATTCAAGCATTTTAATTACATTGAAAAAAATCCAATTATAAACTTTTCGTCATATGTAAAATTCATTACAACTGGAATAGATAGTTTTGACATATTGTTTATTATTACATATTTAATATTATACGTTGTTTTAATATTAGCAAAATCAGCTTTGTAGTTAAAAATCATTTTTAGATTATTTAACTTAATTTTTATATATCATTAAGTCAATTTCCACAACTTATCGTAACAATTTAAATTATTAATTTTCTGAAATCGGTTGGTGTATTGATTAATTAAGTGATTAAAAAAACAGAGATAAAAATAACTCAAAAACAATAATACAATAATATTTATGTTTATGTATAATCGTTAGTAACATAAACAAACGTTACAAATTTATAAAAATTATAAAGTTACATAAAATCAAAAGTAGGCATGCAAAACGAGGCGCGAACCTCCGACCACTAGATCACTAGACCAACGTCTTGACCACTACACCAACAAGTTACTCTTTTTATTTTGTCAATTTTTACTACAACATTCGTACCTTACCCTTTTATTTACTCATATATATTTTTTAGCCGGTACCATGCAAACTTGATAAATCATCAGGTTTGTTCCTATTTATTCAGCACGGTTACTATCGCATGCCGCATGGCCTGGTTCGAAAATTTTATATTCTATTTTTTTCTGTCCGGACTTTTGTTGCATTGCAACTGTGATATACCATAAAAAAAGTGAAAGTTATGTATCAAATATTGTTTATTAATTGTGTATTAGAAAGATTAAAAATAAATATAATGATTTTACAATATTTTTAGGATATTCGAAGTAAAGTAAATTTGGAAGAGCCATCTACACTTTTTTTTTCAAATAATGGAACGATTAAATGTATTAATATCAAAAAGGTAACATATAGGTTCAAAAATTTGTCGCTAAAGATATTGTCGCTGTAACATAGTTAGATAATGCACCTTCCCCGGTTTGGAAAAAGATCCAGGTTCGAATCCCGGTGACGCAACAATAATATTTTTCGATAATATTAAACTTTATATGTATATCTTTCTAATTAATATATTGAATTCATATTTAAAATACAAAAATCATAAAAGCTAAACAATATTAAACCAGTAACGTTTTCTCAGAAGATACAATATAGTTTATACAGTGAGTACAATTTAAAATTTAAAAAGGACTATAATCTAAAAAAAAAGTGAGAGAAGAAGTTGAGAATAAAAATATAAACAGAGATGAAAGTTATAAAAAATATATATTTCAGGGGAACGGGAAGGTGAGGGGAAAGGAATAGTAAAATGGGATAGGGAGTAAAATCTGTGTGATAAAAATAATTATGTATTGAATTCAGATTTAATTGAGGTAACTGAAGTATTGGAAATGCCTAGTTCATTTAGGTGTGAATTTAAATAAAGGGGGGCTCGGTAGAATAATAAGTTATGTTTGGCATTGGTGTTGCAATGTGGAAGGTTAAATGTAAGATTAGTTCTGGTTGACCTGGCTGGCACTCGAATGAATATGCGTCTGAGTAAATCAGGACAGTCCACTTTAGAGTTGGCTATTTTGTGTAGGGAAATGACATCGGCCATGTCTCTTCGAGTTTGTAGTGATGAAACTTTGAAAATGATAGATGACTCAGCAGTGCTGATTAAGGTTCTATAACTACGAAAGTGAAGATATTTCAGGAAGCTTTTCTGTATTTTTTCGATTCTATTGATGTATGTGGTATATCTTGAATTCCAGACTTGAGAGGCGTATTTGTTGATACTTCGGACATATGAGAAGTACAAAATTTTCATGGTGTTTATGTTATTGAATTGTTTACATACCCGAATGGACCCGATGCTCTGATTGCAAACAGATCAAAGTCATATTATAAATCATGAACAGTTAGAGTATAACTATTTACAACTATTGTCTCCGATCAATTTCTTAATAATCTCACTCGTGAACACGGCCCATACGAATGTTTAAATGCCTATTTCGAGTCTTGAAAATATTATTTAAGTCTCATAAGATGTATATGGGAATTTAATGTTTCATACTGTGATTGGTACGATAGGTACATTTTTTTAATATTCAAATCTAGATTACGGTATTTTTTATTACCATCGCGTCTGCTGTAATGGCTATAAAATTGAAGATAAGACTGAATTTGATCAATTTATATCTTTGCATCGACTTTAACATTGTATAATATTACTAGGCTCGTCTTTGCCACGTAGGTCGTTGTCGTTCTGGTGATTAATCTTTTTCACGCGCACAAATCCAAATACTTTTGAGAAAGTGTTTAAAATACGTGGCTTAGTCTATGCGAAGAGGGAAGGAATATTTTTATTTCTTCGAATGCGGCAAAAGAAGCTACGTTCATTGCCTACAGATCTTATTTGCCATATAATTACATTACTTTTACTTAACACCCTTAAATAACGACTTTATCATTACAATAGCGTGATACTCTTTTGCAATGTTATGAATTTTGATGAAATACAATGTTTTAAACAAAATAAATAATGATTGTGACCGATGCAAGTCGCCAGTCACCAAAAGATGGTGGATGATGCTGATGGAAGGATGGGTTAGATAGGAAATAGGGAGTGAGGGATGAGGAATGAGGGGATGGATGGTGGTAGGAAGGAGACCTTCAATAGCAGATCAGGATGGACTCACAGCTCGACTCATCTTGCTCTTCCGGAAGTTCACCCAAAATATAGAAAATAACATAGCACAAAAAAACTCTGATGAGTGTCACGTTCACAATAAAACAAAACATCACAGCGATGTGTGCGAGTAGTGATTCAACACGAATAATCACGTAATACACTTCCTCTCCTCGACCTCCAAAAGGACAACCAGTCGAGCCAGAGGAACAATATGCACTGGGGAGAATAGGCTAAGGGGATATTAATAAACTAAAAACTTGTGACAATATACTACAATCAACAATATTATGATTGAATGAATAATTATAAAAGTATATGTGTTTACCTACAAAATAATAATTAATATAATTCATTTCGAAAACTTTACAATGATAAATATATATATATATATATCGTTATTTAATTTAAATTTAGTAGAAATACTCTTGCTACGAAGGAGTGTGAAATATATTGGAAGGAATGACAAAGGAAAATATTATGTAAAGCCGAGACAGTTGTTGAAAGGTTAAATAATTATTTTCTTAAATTAATAAAACACGCGCAGTTTGTGCAAATGACCAAGTCAGTGAGTGAATAGTCAAACACATGTTGATATGGAGGCACAGGGGGAGAGCGCGAGATTTGGGGCATCCACGCGGTTAGGTGGGGTTAACCCTAACCCTAAACATTAGACAAAAGCTAAAAAGTCAAAAGGCTTGCAAAACAACGTGCGTGAAGAAGAAAACAAAGTATATTATGGACGTGCTTGTGGTCTAGTGCTTACGATACTCGCCTAGTAATCTAGTGGTCGATGGTTCGAGCCTCGTTCCAGAAGGCCATCAAGTTAGTCCTATTTTAGTAGCACAAACGTTTAGCTTAGTTTGAAAATAGTAAAAATGTTGATGTGACACGTATTCCGTATACGCATCTCTATTTAAATTTATATATATAGTTGTTAAGATAAATAGTCTGGATGATTTTAAAAAGGACCGATGAAATAATTTATTTACGTCAGCTATCTTGAAGAAAACGTACCAATGGGTACATTCTTACGTTCGATAAAGCTCGACACCTACTGTCGACTCCTTTAAGACGCCAGCTTGTACGAACGAAAAATAAACTATTTGCAAAATGTAAAAATCACTGCGCCAAATCTCTCGAAGATTTTGGACAAGGGCAGACAAACTAGTAACAGGCGTTTTCGATATGAAAAGTAAATAATATTTTTCCTCGAGCTGTAAGCCTTTTCTATATCACTTTACAGTCACCGGCCGTGGACCCTCGGAGGGTCTTATGCAAATACCGAACATTTTCGATTTTCCCGTTCCTTTTATTGGCCTTCTATTTCGCTTGAAATAACCGCCCACTTTTAATGTTAGTATTTCCAGAGAGATTTATTTTATCCTTTTTCAAGTATAATGTTTAGTTCTCTCTATGATTTTTATTTTATTATAAAATTTATTTCAAATATGTTTATATAATATATATGTGTGTATGTTTAATTTAAGGTTTTCGTCAGCACTAGTATATGCAATTGGTGTCTCTTCTGGGTTAGATCGTTTACTTTGTATGTGGTTACCCTGGGAAAACTTAGGCCGATATTTCGACACTGTAGCCCGTGCCATTGTCAAGGCGTTGCCTCAAAAAATTATGGTAAATACTAACCAACAAATGAAGAATGTACAGAATTAATATTAAGGGTTTGACTTAGAATTTACTCAACTGTGAGAGATTTATTTCTTCTGCGATAAAATACGATTGTACCGTAATTTGCAACGCCTTAACAATAGCACGTGTTACCGTGCCTAACGTCACATATATTGTGATGTTTGAATTTACGCGCCGAGATCTGGGTAACCTGCTTTGCCGACTTATGATGATTGGCTATTTAAATGGACAAATATAGCGATGAGAGATGGCGTAGATTAAGTTTTAGATCACCGCAGTGGACACAGAGATGTATGGGTCTATCCCACCCGCAGCTTGACGAGAGTCCCTGAAATGGGCAAGAAGGTGGCATGCGTGCGATGGCCGATGGATGGGCGTTATGAATAAGGCTGATAAGGGATGGTATCCGGTCTATCTCCTAGAGTAAGAGATGAATCCTGGTGCGAGCATATGGCGGCCCATTGGCTGATGTTGGCAAATAGATCAAATATATAAAAACTCACCTCAAAAACCTCACTTAGAGGAAAGTTGACCTGAAAAAAGAAGATCTAAAGAACATTTTCCGTGCATCCAATGTCGAAATTAATCGTGTTTTGCAAATAAATACGTAATGTGAAAAACAGAGTTGCCTTTGAATCAATTATCATCCCATTCGAGACAACAGGTGACACCAGAGAACACACACACACACACACACACACACACACACATATTTGAGGACCCAGGCTGAGCTAGATCGATGACGGCTTCTATGGCTTCCTATCCTACGTATTATTCTTTACACAATTTTCGATCAAATAAACACAACAGACATGCATCATCTATAATATTTTGGAAGCGAGGCAACCTAAATGAAAGGCGTGAACAAGGGCTTTCTGTTAGCTGCTACAGATTCCGAACTGAAAGATAGAGCCTAGAACTAGAGCACGTGAAGACAAAAGATTCAGAAGGCCAAGACTCGTATGGATTGCAAGGTTGTTGAAGAAGAAGAAGAAACAAACATATTTATATGGAGAAAGGGGGTGGGGTGTCCAGGGTAAGTCAGGAGGGTCTATGCTTTGCGCAAGGTACTAAATAGTAATATTGCCATACTTATGGCATACATACGAATGGCATTCAATATAATATAACACTCATTTATATTGAAAAAAGCGGTCAGGAGGAGGGTGGAGGGTGTTTTTCAAGGAGTCTATGGTGATCCTGCATCCGCCATACAGACATATCCGTGTAAGTAATCACCTGACAGGCAAATAGGGCCTAAGCCAAACCGAAGATCAGCAGATGCAGTACATCGTGACGGACGAGTCCACGGAGCTAGCGACCACTTCTCCGCAGACCGTCCATTTATCGACATCTCTAGTGAGTCACTCCATTATCCAACTACGTACATGCATTTAAGTATATGCTCGTCGAACCCGCCTGTGTACAATTCATCCAGCAATAAACGCTAACCTTTTTAAGTGCTCTTTCATTTTAACGCCTTGCTCTAGACAAAACATAAATAATCACACACACACCGTATACACTGCGACATGCACTAACATGCGTGAGACTAGAAAAGGTTAGGGGCTTCAGCCTCACATTCACAAAACCTTTTGATACAATCACAATCAATAATATTCTACAACCACAACCCCTACGGGTCTAATACATATTCATATGCGAGAAGAGGATGTTAACTTCGTTTTGCGCAAGATCCTAAAGAGCAACTATGCAAAATTTTGAACGGATGGTATTCAATTTATAAATCATTTATGTCGGAGTGAAGTAGCTAATGGGAAAGAGATGGTGCCTATATTTTTAAACAGTTTAGTTAAATATGAATAATTTTATTTAGATTAATCAAAGAGTGTAGGAATAGACACACAGACAGATCCAGTTATATATTATATTATATAAGTATTTTGAATATTTAGAAATATAAAGGCGAAAAATGTATTTTATTTAAGGTTTTAATTATAATCACTGTTCTTCTATTCTGAATATTCCATAAATTTATTCAAGTATTTTAATTCCACAGGCATATTAACAAAGAACATTAATTGTGACGAATTTCTTATTCATCTTAAAATTTGCACTGAATATTAATTACGGACAGAAAATTATTCGTTAAGATAATATTTTGAAACGTTTTTTGAATTTAATCCTTCGTAAATGTCTTGATTTTAGATTAAAAAAATAATATTTGAAATGTTTCAGGCGAATGTACACAATGCATGTAAAAATATCACTATATATGAGAAAAGACAAATTTTAATAAGGGAATAATTTTCCCGTCTTTGACGAGCATGTTGTAATGTAAAGAGCTCATAGTTGTGACCATCGTTCTAATATGTAAAGTGATTAAGTATGTTGGTGTCCTTCCTTTTGTGATTAACACTTACTTAAGTAATATCCTTTATTCATTCCAGCTCCGTAAAACTCATGCACAGGGTGAATTTTAAATCCCCACTAGTAAAATATACAATAATACAAATTAAATGTATTAATTAGAAAGACATACAGATAAAAACAAATTTATCGAAATAATATTATTCTTGCCATCCGGATAAGAAGAGTTCCTGGCCCGTGTGCTGGTGGCAACAAAAGTATTTTTTCGATAAATTGATTTCATGTGTACATCTTTCTTATTATTACATTTGTAACAAATCAGAAAGTGGTTAAAAATTTATGTAAAATGATTTACGTTTTAACTATCGTAAATAATATAATGGAAACAATGATTTTGAATTAAAAATAAAAAGCATAATAGAATTAAAAGCGCTTACATCGCTCTACAAAAATTGCGTGTCATCAAATTTGTTTTAACAGAATCTTAAACTAAATCATGCTGATTCAACCAATTGTTAAATATGGGCATGAACCTTGATTTCTCATGTAGCTAAAAATCAATTCACAGGTCTTGGAATACAGAGACTTGAGCAAGATTTACGGGTCAATAATTAATAACCTAATTAGGAAATGGAAGAAGTCAACGGACTTGTACCCTCGGAACGGAATGGCATCCGAGGTATCCTGACTATGGTAAGAGCAAAGATGCTACAAAGGGCCGAATATCTGTAACAAAACAAAGCTCTTTTACACAAACCAGAATAAGAGGGACCTCCAAGAGGTAGGTGAGTGTTACTTCACCCCCACTGGCCAAATTCACTTTAATGACTAAACTCAGCATCCTTCCACGCCCCACCTCTCTTCCCGAACAGATCAATACGAAACCGTATTCAGTTTAGTTACCACCTGATAATGAGAGGAACTGCATCACTCGAAACAATAGTGGTGGTAAAATAACCCAACACGCAAGGTTGTTAGGTTAGTTTATAAAAAAAAATGTTAAATAAATATTTGTGCATGATTTATTTGAGCACTAATAATTTTAACTCTTTATATTTAAAAAACCATGAATGATTTAAAAAAACAAATTGTGATTTTATTATTCCACATGAAGGTACATCTTTGTCGGTTCAAAAATATTTATTTGCTTTCTAAAAAAATAAAATGTATTAAGATACCAAATCATTTATAAAAACAATAAAAATGAATTAAAAATCTCTAAACGAACCTGCATCCAAATAATGGTCACCTCTCCATGATATATATCCAAGAATCAAAATAGTGTGTGTGCGAGTGCAGAAGGTAAAGGACTACAGCCGTCAGGTGACACCAGATTGCCTGAAGATGATTATATAGTTTTCTTCTTCTTCTTCTTCTTCTTCAGCGGTCCCTCATTACGAGGATGATGGCTGCCATAATTTATCGATTGTGCGTTCAAGTGTGGACGATGAGCCCTGTTATCGAACTGCACACCCTTTCACATATTGTGCACAAGCATCCACTGGGTAGGGGGGTCCTGAGGGACGAATCTTTTCAGTTTCTATACTTATTTTTTTAAATACAAATTAAATGTATTAATTATAAATATATACATATCAAATTGATTTCATATGTATATCTTTCTAATTAATACATTTAATATGCGTTTAAAAAAATATCACAGACATATATTCTGAATAATTACAACTTCACAATAAGAATGTGTTCTCCATAATAATATTGATTCTATAGTGTCCACTAGGTGATAACAGATTCATAACATTGTTTCAATTTATTTGTCCTCTTGTATATACAATTTTCCTTCAATTTTATATTGTAATAGAATGTATTATATACTGCTAAGTTTCCATTATTTTTAGAATATTCATTTTCTGACATCATGTAACACTTTTGTCTCGATACTAATAGAGGTCACCAAAGAGAATATTTTCACTCAAGTTTCATGCGCACTGTGAGATGGTCAGGAAAATCCTGAAATAAATCATTTATCGTATAGTGTACGACAATTTATTAAGATTAATATTACTAATTATTTATTAGTCATTGAATTATAAACAAATTATTTACCTAAGCAAGATAATATTGTTTTTATATTATTAATTAGGTACTATAAGTAATAAAAATGTGACTACAGAACTATGCAGCAAATTAAAAACGAAATAAATTTATTCTAATTAATATCGTAAATACATTATAATGGACATTAATCAATTATTATTATTAAAATATACAAAAATTATCTCGATACAGACTCTAATCTAGTGATGTGAGCAAGGAACAAGTGATAAAAAAACATGTAATAATAAATTTATTAAATAAATAAAAATAACATAGAATGTGTTTTTATTTTTTATAATTATTTAATAATTTTATGGTTGGATCCATTATTTACTAATATTATTAGGTTAATTTCCTTATTAATCACATCCCATGCTTCGACCAGTCCAGTGGTCCAAATAATCCACCAGTGCGCGCTTCGGTCGGTCGAAATCTAAAGAAGACAAACCCAGCTAAAAGAACAACAATATCAGACCAGAAAAACAGCAAAATTAAAAAGGTTAGTGCAGTTCATATATCACATGTGTGCTTATTGTTAATCGGAAACCTGGGACCATAATTTGGTACTACTATTACTATTTATTACCATGATTACTGTTTGTGTTTACAAAAGAAATATATTTCCATTCTCTATTATTGGGTTACTAACATAATAAAGATGTCATATTATCATTATGGAGAAAAATATTACTTCCGATATATCACGTAAACATATTTTACGATTATTATTGAAAAATTGCTCCAACCATTTTGAAAGATCGTTTCGGTTTACATTTCCTCATAAAGTAGGTTTTAAAGGTATATTTATTTAAGAAAATATTCATTTATCATTGGACCATTTTTAATTTAAAATAGTGAAAATTGAAGTCTTCATCATTCCGTTTTGAATTTATTAATCGTTTTAAGTGTTTCAAAAGACTTCCAATCACACTGAACATCTTCGTTTAGTTATTCAGATTCTTTCATAAGAATTTTTGAGCAATCATTAATACTTTTGAAGTTGAATTCGTACTTATTTTAATTGCTTTGTACTGTTTTAGCTAAAACATGTTTGGCAATTTCTTCTTTCTGCCTCGGCTTCATGTTCTGGGGGGAGGCATCTAGCCTAACTGGTTCTTTTTTTAAATATTGACAAGTCAAATAGGTATGAAATGAAAGAATATTTTTATATAAGGAAATTTATAATATATATTTTAAGATACTTGCATGTGTTAAAAGTGTAAAATGAGCAATTTACTTTAATACTTATAAATAATGCTATTCAAAAATAATTACAATAAAATCAACATTAAATATTTGTGTTCATCATGCCAGCATAAAGTTCTCTACCAAATTGCCTATGTTGACACTTGTCTGATGTAGATTATTCAGGTCCCTCACGTAAGGGATTACCTCTTAGGATGGTCCTGGATCCTGGACAAGAAGTGTGGTCAGCTCCTTGTGGTGCCAGCGTAGGGTGACGGAGTTCAGGCTTGTAGTTGATGACAAGACGATGCCCAATTATGCAGGCAAACCGGGACTCTGAACGCGATATTCTTATGCAATAGCGACAGTCTGTTCTCGCTACACCAATTATATTTATCAACTTTTTATAGAGCCAGCGGGACCCTTTTTGATACTTTCACATCAACGATTAAACGCAGAGTACATCACAGTCTAATCTTAAACTCGAGGCGCACAGTTTAAATTTTCCCCGGAATTACAATCTATAAAGCGCTTACTTGATACTTTTAGAGACGATGTTGATTTTATTTTCTAATTGAAAATAAAATCTCGTCTTTGGTGGAGCCACTTCTCCCGGCGCAGAATATCAGAAAACTGGTCGCCTATGGTAATGCATAAGGTGCATTTTGCGGACGTGACTTTAGTCACGTACGCTGCTTTATTTATTGCTGTACACCTGCGTCTAACAATACCGAGTTTTTATCACCCTCCGTCCCTTACTTTGACTAAGTGCTTTTGTATCCTTGAACAAAATATTGTTTTGGGTAATTTCGCATTCTAACAAACATGTAATAAAATTTGTTAATGTTGACATGTTTTTAAGTCCTCTGAAATGTCAAATACTTATGAAACAATTACACTTTTAAAATTAGTAATATTAACTTTGTGGTTAAAATTCATATTTTTATTTATTAACCACTTAATTGAGTTTAAATATATCTACCGGTTTCGAAAAATACCATTCTCTTCTTCAGGATGTCATAACTATCTAAAACATATATTATTGTTTCATTACAAGAATATATTTTTAAAAAATCTATTTAAAAATATTTAAAAAAACAATTATTTAAAATAATTATTTAAAAATTATTTAAAAAAATTATAATAATGTAATTTGAGTTAGGTACTAAATATTTTTTTTAAATAATTGTTTTTTTTTTTTAAATAGATTCTGGTAAAGAAACAATAATATATGTTTTAGTTAGTTATGACATCTTGAAGAAGAAAATTGTGTTTTTCGAAACCGGTAGATGTATTTAAACTCAATTAAGTGGTTAATAAAACAAAGATAATAAATTTTTAAAAATAATTACAGTTGATAAAATGCTTCGAATTATTAAAAACCATCTTTCATTTGAAATTCGATCACGCAGACTATTAAACAATTACAATACAAACAACAACCAACGGAATTGTCTTTATCACTAACATGTACTACACGCTAGCTGCGCAAGCATTGAAGTGAGTAGATTTGTAGAACTTGCTATTATTCCATATTGTTTCACCGTATTTTACCAGTATTGTATTACTTACTAATCTTTTTATACCAAATTCTAATAATTCTACCACGAAATAATGTAATTTATCATTTACTGATTGTTTGGTTTTGTCTAATAAAGTTTTACAATGTCAAAAATAATCAAAAAAATATATTAGGAGCACACATTCTTATTGGGAAGTTGTAATTATTCAGAACAGACCTATGTTCTCAATATTTACAATTTCGCAATAAGAATGTGTTCTCCTAATAATAAAGTTGTATCAATGTGTCCAAAATTTAATAAAAATGAATTGATAATTGTGGCGTCTGCTATCAGATTACTCAAAGGTATTTGAGATTCCGTAAAAATAAGGTAGACGGCTCTTTCAAATAATGGAACGATTAAATGTATTAATATCAAAAAGGTTCGAAAATTTGTCGCTAAAAATGTCGTCGCTGTAGCATAGTTGGGAAATGCACTTTCCCCGGTTAGGAAAGAGATCCAGATTCGAATCCCTGTGGCGCAACAATAATATTTTTCGATAAAATTGATTTTATATGTATATCTTTCTAATTAATATATTTAATTCATATTTAAAATATTTTGTTTAGTCTAAAATGCTAAGTATAGCTACTATTGGAGCTGTATGATTATCAAATAAAGCAATTTAATTCAGATGCGATAATTATGTAGGTAATTTGTATAAAAATAACTTTTATTTATATTTGGAGATATTCAAAATAGTTGTCGCCAAATCTATGTAATTGAATCAATGCATATTTTTATTTCGTCATTAGAGAAAACCCGACATTAAATATTTATGAATAAAGCTAATATACACGTATGAGAAAAGTCATTGTGTATTACGCGAGGCACAATTTTACATGCTTACTTACCTACCATCACGCCGTTTTATCGAGGGTAAGTAGGGAGGGTAGAGCGCCTCACTCTTCTGTCCTGACACACAATTCTCTCCTCATCCACATTCATACACCTTCTCATACAAGCTCAACGATTATTGAGGCTTCTAACAGAACCATCCTCAAGAGTCTGGTTTACCTGGTAGTGCCAAGTCTTCCGCGGACGTCCTCTACTTCTGGTGTCATCAACACTTGCGTCATATATCTTTATTATTATTCTCTCTTCATTTATCCGTTCCATATGACCAAACCACCTAAGTAATCCTTTCTTTACATTCTTTCCTTATTTCTTCATTATTTATTCTGTCATAAACGGTTCTACAACATATACGCCTAAGTGATCTCATTTCCACTGCATTCAGTTTACTTTCGTTCCTCTTCTGCCAGTTCCAGGCCTCATTTCCAGTGTCGGTACCAAAACCCCATTGTGAACCGCTAGTTTTGCCTCAGTTGACAAGTTCCCATTAGCTATAATTCCATTCAAAGCGCCGTTCACTTTATTGCCTGCAGTCACCCTTCTTTCGATATCTCTCTCTGTCTCTCCGTACATAATCTTTACATATTTGTACATAATCTTACGTAATTTTTTTAATTTTAAAGATCACTTTATTTAAAATATGAATTATTCTAACAATACTTATATGTTTACTTCGCATTATATTATTAATATTAATGTTAATATTAGCAGTAGACACATACCTACTTCTAATTTATCATCATTACATTAGGTACATACTTTCCACAGCAACACGTCACTTTAAGTTATCAGTTCTTCAAATAATTACATTAATTAAATTTAACAGAAAAATTCAACTTAAATAATACCTACACGCTTTCCGTAATGTAAAAAGCTGGTTCTGCCACGGTAAATTTGCAACATGACTCTTAAAAACCTTAGAGTTGGCTTCGTGCATTTTTTTGCTGGTCATAAAATCTTTCCTACATAGCAAACACAACGAAAGCTCGCCAAAATGTGTAATACTCTTACTATTTCGACTATAAAGACTGCTTCACAATGTATTGGTTCTCTTGGTATACATATTTCTTCATGTTTTCCAGTAACATTTTTTTTTTTCATGTAAACGTTTTTAATTTAATGTTCACAATAATTGTACCACACTATAAATTTACTTTACTGTATAAATACGAGAAAGAATATTGTATAGAAGGATAGGAGAGAAATTAGACGGAGAATATAATAAATAACGAACGAAGACGTCATTTCAAAACTTGACACATTAGTCGTATTCCGCACCATAAAATTTTATATCTACTTGCTCAATTATATTTTTGTATTCAGAAATCAAGCTAATAGGTAAACCATAGAAAAGTACTTCTTTTTTGGCCATTATAAATTTAAAATACCTATGAAAAGACTTCCGATATTATACTTAATGTAACTCCCAACATTTTTGTTAGCTCTTCACACAGCGTATATAAAATACTAGCATTGCAATGGACTCGCAAAATAAATACTTGCCCTATAAATAAAAATCCTTTGTTTTGTACAAATGATCGTCGCTGTAGCATTGTGTGTGGGCCTAACCACCCCCTACGATCCGCCCTTCCCCCTGCGTCTGTAGCGGCCGTTACTGCGGGTTTACTCCTCATAAGCAGCCCCGCGCGTAGTTGGGGCCCGATCCACCATGTAAATGAGATTATAAAATGTTTCATATGAAAACTATTTTGTCCTAAACGCTGAGCCTGAAATACTTACTACGAGGAAACAAGACCAAAATTATAGTCCGTATTCATAACATTTTATACTTTATGAATAGAGAAATGTATTACCACAGTATTATATATATATAAATTTATACTAGTAAAACAACATAGATATGTGTATAAGAATGTATCTTTATTTTCAAATTATTATTATTTAATGTAAATATGACTATTTTAAATGATTACAACAAAATAACAACAATTTTATTTGTGTGAAATGTTCTATGATATGTATTATGTTAAATATATCTCACGTTTAAGATTATGTCTAGATTGGTAAGCTAGTCTAACTGCTGTGATACAGTAAACTTATTAATGTTTAATACGTATTATCGCTGTATGTATCTTTAAACGTTTATTTTGTGGTGAACGTAATTATCACTTTGAACTTTCACGTTAAGCAAGTTCACATCAACCCACAGTGAGTCTAGTTTTAATCATCATTATTATCAAGCCTAATTTAATTATCAAACGAATCCGTATTTGTATCTTATGTTTTTACTGAAGCAGAAGCACTGCATTCTTGGTGTAAAAGGTGGAAGTATGAATGTCCATCGTCTCAACAATCATCAACACCACCAACGAATCCTGAATGCACCTTGCAGATACCTGAGCGTAAAACAGAGCTCCTGGCAGCCTCGAAAACAAGCTCGGTACCGACGACAATAATATGCCCAATAAACTTCTGTCAGCTGTAAATAGTCTTTCTTGACTTCAATTTGGCCTCACGCACTCACAGACACACTGCGATAATAATCGTTCTTAATGCATGGTTATTGGAGCATTCATTCACTCACGCTACAGCCCATCCTTCTTTTTTTAGTATAATTTGACATACACTCTTACACACACATATCTTTCTTTTACAACGTTGTCATATTAAAGTATAGATTTTATAAATCGGAGATTCTGTCATTTTTGAAATCGACGATAAAGTCTAAATCTAATATACCAATCATATTAAATTGCTAAACAAAACCCGATAATACATTATTTTGTCTTTAAAGCCAAAAAAATTGTTAGAAAACATTTTATTGAAAATAATTAAAAGTACATAGTTCATGCTCATTATTTTAAACGAATTGTATAAACTGCTTTCAAATATCACGATAGTCACCTCTGTAGAGTTTCAGCTTCCGCAAAAAGCTTTGGCGGCGGAAGTGACTCTAGGGGTTGTTCTGCGGGACAGGGGACGGGGAATCGTTCTGTGATTATAATAATTTCACCCCAAGAAGAAAAGCCTCCGGCCGCGGCAGTAAAGCCCGCTTTATCCCATCGGGGATGGCGCTAACGTTGGAGGTTTAGCAGTAAATAACGCTAAAATAATATTAACGTCCGTCGTAACCTACCGACGATACTTGCAGCATAAACCTTAACGAAAATTTATAACCTCGTGATTTTCGATAGAATTCTGATGTTAGAATGAAAATTATGTAAATCTAAGAACATTACGTTGGTATATATGTAAGTATATATTTTAGAGTTTATACATATATATAATGGGCTCTTTTTTGTGTCTAATCTCAACCATGTTAAAGATTTAAGCATTTTTTCGTAAGTCGTAGTTTTGCCATTATTTAGATTAATTGAAATATTTCATTGACTCAAATTATATATTATATTCAAAATATAAAAAGCTATCGAACTTCGAGCGGCGAGACTTTTTTGTTCGATGATTTAGGGTCTGGGCAAAGACATAAAAATTAATAATGGGCAAATTTTGCAAATAATTAAATATATGTAACATGATTTTGTTAAAATTTCATACTTTAAAATGTAATAACTTTTTAAATACTCGTCACCGGGTAGTTTATTTTACATTTTTTTAATAAATCAGGGCAATCAGTTACACAAGAGAATATATTTTTTGCAATAATCCGAGAAAATACCAGTCTCGATATTAGTCAATACTGTTTTCCGTGACGGCACAGAATTTGTACTTACTCTTTGACTCATGGACTAGGTCTGTTCCGTTCATAAACTCTACATGGCTCTAGATATTGTTGCTTTCATAGAGCAGACCTGGATGACAAGTCGCCCTAAAACTCAATTGATGGAGAATAGTGAGAGATACTTGAAAAGATCTTCATTGAGCAGTGGATAGAAAATTACTTATAATGATTATATACAGTAGAACATGAATATCTCAAACTTTGTTAATTCGAATTTATTATTAATTCGAACTTTTTTGTTGGTCCCGTAAATTTCGTTTCAAAACAGTACAAAAGAAACATGGATATTTTGAACTATTTTGTTTAATTCGATGTCAGTATGTACAAAATTATCAAGCGCGCAAAATTATGTGGATGAAGTTTTGTTTCGGACCCAAAATAAATTATTCAAAATATTAATCTAAATTTGTTTATTTTTAATTTGTTTTTTATTTTTATTTTTGTGCACTACGTCATACTTTATAATATTTTAATTGTTATAATAATCTCATACATGTGCAATTTAAAATAAATAAATAGTAGTAATAGGTATGCATTATATTTGTGTTTTCTTAACAATCCTAATTACATTCTTTCTTAATTCGAATTTTGAATTTTTCTGGTGGTCCCTTGAGGTTCGAGATATCCATGCACAACTGTTTATGTTTGTCATGTTACAATATATAGTGGTAGTAACTGTATCGAATGATTTGTGGTAAGGGAATATTTAAACCTCGGTAACGGGGTAATAACGCACCACAAAAGTTATGTGGACCTAATTAAGACTGCTGCGATAGCAACAGCCTAATAGTTCAAAACCCACCAATGGCACTAATGAACTTGCAGCGTAGTGACCACGCGCACTCTTTTTTGTTTCAAATATTTTATAGAACTTTAAACGGAATTTAAATTGAAAAAATTAAATTCTGTAGAATCATTTAATAATACGTATTTACAACTACATTTTGTATTATTGCTACTTCGAAATTTTGGAATACCATTTGCCTATGACGAATCCTCTAATTTTTTGGGCATCTTGCTGATAGCTTGGAGAAGCTAGTTGTGATAGGCCACGATGAAGGACGAAGAGGAAAAGCAAGATCCCCTCCCGTTGGACTGACTAAGTGAAAAGGGCAACAGACCAAATATCTGCAGAATACTGAGAAACGTGGAGGAGCATAGTCAAGACGAGATCATGATGCTTAATCATGAGAATAAATTAGTGAATGATGGTTTATCAGTATTTCTGCATATGGTATTTTGACCCAAACCCACCAAAAAGAAGAATACATTCGCACTAATGACCCGTGTCCATGATGATATCTCTGAAAACCTATAAAGGTCCACGCGTATTTTAACCTTTACCATACCATGATATAAAATACTCGTACGCAGCCATGCTATCAACTTGTGTTACTGTAAGAAATTAAAGTTCTATTAGCCTTTGAAATGTGAAAAATCCTATTGAAAAAATGATTAACTCCATAAATTTAAGATAAATATTAAGCATTAAATTATAATTCGGAGCATTCATCAAGTCCTATATAGGTGGTTGCATTATATAATAAAACTTTTCTTTTTATCTTTCTTTAATTAGTGCGAAAGAGACTATTATATTCGTATATTTGTTATTCTTTTCACTGTGAAATGAATATGTACTTTCTTTATGTCTTGACACAAATGGTATTTTTGTCAATGTATTAATTTTACAACGGATTTAATTGAAAGTTTATTATTTTTGTAGGATTCGCCTTACATACTTGATTTTTCACTAGTCATTTCTAAGCGTAAATATTTTCCTTCAATTTAACTAAAATATGAATTGCATGTTACGTGTTTTTATCTAAATATTACAGGATTAATTAAAGTGGTAGACCGGTGTTACTGCGTGGTTTAGAAAGGGTTAAATCGTCATTCTAAATCGCTGTTTTGTTCGTGAATTATAATGATGCATCCAGTATATACGCACCTTTAGATATTCTCTGAAATTAACGTCTCATTGAAAAATCATCGTTAACATAGGCCATAAGAATGAAATATCTTCTTTACTGCTCTAGCTACAACAAAACCGATACACGACAGAATGTTTTGATAGTATCCGATGGTAAAGAAAATCTACATACCTATAGTCTATTTGTATGTAAAACTTACGATATCTGTTATAACACTTACAGCCCGGTGGGTCAAAACAAAACACGTCTGGCGGTGGTGGGTCATTTTTCGGTTTTTGAACCGTTTTTTGGGAGATTTTTTATAGATATTTCATTTTAAATATGATTTAATGAAATGGCATGATGTGCCGGAATTCATGGAAATGAATGTGCTGATAAACTGGCCAAGGAGGCCACTCTATCCGGAGTTTTCCCTCGCCAATTCCATATCCCGATGTATGACAGACTTAATATTGTAAAAAAACATAATTCTATCTGAACTACACAGTGGATGGATCCAAATAACCATCCATGGTTCTTCAAAAGGAAAATCTCCAAAAGAACAATATTAAGTATCTCTAGAATGAGAATAGAGCATTGCCAGGTAGCCACACATTTATTCACATTGAACTTGATAGATTCTCCAATGGGTGAGTGTGGTGCCGAGAAGGAAACCCTTGGCCATATCTTTTCAATGTTAAAAATTAAAAAATATTACGAATAATGTACATATTCTCACGCATCAACCCTATACAACCAAAATACAAACATCCACTGAGCATATGATCTTCCCGTCGAAACCCGACTAGGTAGTGTCATAAAACTTACAGGTAGGCGCAACGCCCCTCAAATAATTATATTACTAACATTATCTAGAAGCCGCCACACAAAAGTGAGTCAAAACAAATACATGGACGCATACCTGGTATCCTTTGTCTACCCGCTCAAAATGTTGACAATATATGTTTCGGCGTAAGCGCTGAGATTCAATCTGTCAGTTTTTGAGCGTTTTTTCACATTTTTATCAATAACTCATTTGAATCTCATCCGATAACATTTATTTGTATCTCAAATTATTTGAAAATATTGAATAAAGATTAGCTAGAAGAAAAATAGCATTAAACGACTATTTGTAGCGTAATTCATATTTTTACAAACACTCGGGTCAAATCTGACCCACCACCGCAGAGCATGTGTTATTCTAAAGAAAATAACTATTTTTACATTGCTATATTACCTACTAGAATGTTATTTTAACAACCAAATAATAATTGTAATCATATTGAGAATGAGTAAATACAATTTATTTTCATTACAAACATCTTCTTATATCTCGTTAAAAGATGCTCGTATTTCTTTCCGATACCACGAATTTGTTTCCAGACTTTTATAGCTCTGCCATAAAAATATTGTTCCCGAACGTGTGTATTATTTTACGACTTCCCGCGTCCTTCGTACAAGATGGCCTGACTCTATAAAAAATGTGCATTGTTACAGGATCAATACTTTAGTGTAGCATGTATCCAGACTGTACTTATTTAAAAAGGGACGAACTCGGTGTATCCATAGCCGCTGTTGTAATTTATTGCCATGAAACGAGTATCCAAACAAATAAAAGGTAGCGCACACAAAGATCCAGATATGATTTATAGCTTAATGTTGCCTTAGCGAGCTACATTAGCATTAGCTTCCGTTCAGTCGAGCCACACAGAGCCCCCTGTTCACCAACTCACCTATATCACAGAAGATTCATCAGCACTTTTAACCGTTTTTTATACATAAAAATATTCATTAAATAGTAACTTCTATAAAAATATTGTTTTATTATGAATGAAATATATTTTTAATTCATACTTTTTTGCACAGACCAGTAAATGAATAGACATGAAATAAATTGTACATATGGGAGAAGGGTTTGGAATATTAGTTGCGAGACGACGAACATTCTACATACATTATTTGTGGAAACATAAATCCGATAGTTTATGACACATTTATGCGACAGTAAAAGTATTCACTCTTCGAAAATTAAATCTCTGTGTAAACAAGACGTATTTTTTACATTAATGCATATTATATTGTCAGCGTTTAAATTTTCATTCCAATCGAGTCATACATTTTTTAAAAGTCGAGGAGCTATTTGATTACTTAAGTGGTACCAAAGTGATCACGTGGATGATACCAAATTGAAAATATTGAAACTAGGAATCTGCGTTAGTTCATATCTATATATTTGGTAGTCTGTGCTTTTTTGTTTATACTTCATTAATTAATAAATTTATCATGTTTGATAATTGTGTGGGTTTTCAGGGCCACCAGCGTAGTCCGCTACATCCTGTCGCTCATTTTTTTAATCACATAATAAATCGATGAACATATGCATCTAGACTGGCCAGCATTTGTAAAATGAAACCAATTATTCAAGGGTAAAATTACCTCTAAATACCCTTCTGTGTGCTTTCGGGGTAGTCAGACTTCACTCTTACAATGTACTGGATCTTTCGCCTTTAGTAACTATTGTACATTGAAATATCCGGTTTGCTCTCGAAGCCAGAGTATTTGAAATTTAGCTAGAATTTTGAAACGCTTGCCAAAAATATCGGATATACACGGCAGAACGGCCTAGAAAAGTTTCTGAAATCAGAAAACATTTTTATTTTAAAAAATCAAAGTAAAATCAAGTTTTTTTAATATTCATTGACTAACGACATGAAAATAGAAAGGAGTGGCGATCGTTACGCTTTTATACAACTTTGAATGGACATGAATTGTAGAATAAGAAGAAAAATAATAGAATTCATTATTAAAAAATATCAATCTAAAAAAATGTTTTAAATACCTTTGTCCTGATTTAATCCAGATAAATTAACATTATTGAATATTTATACTTTGCAAGCCAAATGATAAATTTCTAAGTATTACTAAGTATAACTATAACTATATATTTTTAGACATGGTCGAAATAAATTATAAATTTATTCTTATTGCCCAGCAAAATTATTAATCATTTTTACGAGCACAAATAAAACAAAAAGAAAATTGAAGGAGTATATACTTCGATTAATTAAAATACAATAACTTTGTATGAAACCATGAATTTTATTACACGCCAACCGGTTTCGCTTAGTTCAAGCTTCATCAGGAGGTATTTAAAACTAACAATAAATATAAAAAGAGTGTAGAGGTAGATAGAATATAAAATTACATGTGTGAGAGAGAGAGACAGAATATATACCATATACAGTTAGATAGAACATCATAGGAGACAGAATAAAAAATTATATACGAAAGAGAGAGACAGAATACACATATAGACGGAAGATTAAGGGAAGGGTAAATACAGTTGTGATGGATATTAATTGAAAAAAAATGTATATACTTTCATTATATTCACATAATATGAGTATACAATATTTTCAAAAACAAATGAAATAAAAATAATAATTGATTTGAACAGAATTAATTAATGTCAATATTTTTGAGTATGTCCAAATCTTTGAAGGTACCGATTAGTGGGATTTATCCCCTGAGAATATAGCCCTATACTTCAGTCAAAAAGAGTCTCAGCTTCAGCGACATCTATACTGTCACATGAGAATGAATATCAAATTTTCAACCATAAATAGTGACAGCGTAGTTGTAATAAATAATTGAAATGTTGCAACATGTTATCATATATACAACTTCCAAAAATTTGATAGATGTGATAGCATGGGTAAATATGTGAACATTACATTGTGTAATGTGATTACTTATGCCAGCCGATAACAATGTAATGCCCAAGACTTCCTTATACCCCATGTAAAAATAATAGCTTCGTCTCTGTGAGACATCTATATTTTAATTAAAGTCGTTGACAATTTCATTTGACTCTTTATCATTTATTTAATTTTTAAATACCTTTTTTAAAAAATGTAATATTCATTATACAAACCTGTTGGGAGGAAAGTTTTAAAATGATTATAGTTCTAAAGTTCAGGTTGTTATAATGCTTTTGGTTTTTATGTGAACTTTTTCGCCTCGGCAACAGTAGTCTGCAAAGTTATCTAATAAGCGCTCCTGAATTCCAGCGTCGCGATGGAAAAAATCTCGTCTAACGATAAAACAAATACGATAAGTTAAACCCTCCGCGCACACATAATACTCGTATTTTCCAACATATTGTTATCATCGCAAAATTAAAATACAAAAAAAATGTTTATATATTATCTATTTGTTTAATGATCAAATAGAATTCAGATTCAATGATCTCTCAGCTTTAATTAATGTTAAAAACATAATACATGAATATGACCCGGCCATAACCATTCACTTCTCTGTCGGCCGACTACTCGAACAGCTCACCAGCAGACGGCTCACGTCTTCATTGCTCATATCCTCCAGTTATTTTGCAACCATCTATTCGCAATAAGCTTCTATCAACCGTCTTATTTGTCCAACTTGTTCTAACCACATCCACGAACACTTATACACACACACTCCGCGATATCACCCTCATCCGAACATAGTGGAGAGTTGGGAGATAAAGGTCCTCAATTTCCACGCATGCAACCATCTGATCGACACACATAACAACATAACTCACCCCACAAATAAATCATATACTGATGCCTAGGGATTCTGTATCAAGACAACCCAGGAATAAATTCCCGTGAAATCCATGATTTTTTGCTGTCCCGAGACTCTTAATATTTCTTTATAATATTACAACAAACAAGTTGAGTTAATCCTAGTGTCCATTGACATATAACAGGTAGTGACCCAGCGACGAGCGGCGTATGTATAAGTACATATATTTAAAAAAAAAAGTAAATTTTCCATAGTTTATATGGTCGGTCATAAAGATTTGCATTGATTAAGAAGAAATTAGTCCAAAGATATTTACTACAAAAAAAATATTTCTAAAATAAATGGTTTCATCGATTTGTTCAAATGGGAGATTATGTTTCATTGTAAAATGTGATATTTTATTTTAAGAGTAAATTCATATTATTTATAAAAAAAAATGGTGGTTGTAATTATTTGAATTACTTTATTCTTACTTTTATTGTCTATGTTTATGTTTCTTAGTTAATTGTTATTTTTTGTATGTATACTTTATATTTTTTTTAATTGTTTATGTTTTGTAATTTTTATAGATGAATGTGTTTTTGTATTCAATATATACGAAAACTTATTTCATTTAATAAAAACTACTACCACATTATGAAATAATAAATATTTTATCAGTTATTTGTTTATAAAATAAATATGATCGTATGTTTTTTTACACATATAATATACTAATTAGCTATTGTACATCATACATTTAAATATATATTAAAATGTAATTCCCGGGACTTGAAAACATTGACTTTCGAGTACTGGGAATTGAAAAAAGTCGCCGATACAGAATCCCTATTGATGACACACGCTTTTTTACTCTATAGTTTTAACCCTTCTTTCTTATATTATATAATGCTCATTATACAATACTTATTTGACCGCGATAAAACACTCATAATAAACAAATTAAACCAAACAGTGGTTGTTTGATGTTGGTAGAAAACAAAATTAACCTATTTTGTCATTTTTGTTAATCTAGCTAACTATACAGTTTTATCTCCAACTATATTATAGATAAAAGTATTTTTGTATAACTTGCGATTTTACTTTAACAATATACAATACAACTTGAAAAAACTGTACAAATAATTGCTTTGGAACAGACCTGCCCGGTAAAGCAATTATAATTATAAATACATACCATTTATTCACCTTTCTATGTACTTAACATATATATTTTTTTAATACTTATTCTACCAGTGCGACGCCTCCACCCCGGGAGCTTCTTTCCCTACCGCGCATCATCCCTTCAATAGATAAGTTCAGGCCGTTGCCACTTGAACATGTAGATTTTGGACCACATCTGGTTCTCTGGTGAATTTTTTACGTTCAGATATTCCAAGTATGGCTCTATCCATTGCTCTTTGGGTAACTTTAAATGTGTGTGTGTGTGACATTGAGAGTTAGAGTTCACGTCTTAGCTACATGTATAATAAGTATACGGAGTTCGCATTCGTTGCAGGCTTTATTTAGTATTTAATGATTAGTGTATTTTAGCTATGATGATTATTTACTAATGACGTGAATTATAAAATTTGTTTTTAATCCATGTTTTTCTTACTTTTAGAATATACATTCTTACATTTGTATACGCCTTCTTACATCGTACACGTACACAATAACATTGGGCAAATTTGTAAAGTCTTACATTGGGCACATATATTCTAAACCCGCGTGATCGGTACAAATCCCAAGCGCAGCCGAGTCATTTACATTTTTACAGAGAATACATTATTGCAGTGAAGTTGCAGTTTTTTGTATAATTATGGCGTTCGTTTTTAAAGAATTTCACATTCTCGCTGTAAACTTTGTTTCGCATCGGATTTGTTTTAATCGGTTACTTATTTTTAGTAATCTGCGAAGGTTGTATGCATGTTTCAGTCACCCCTCGATTTCTTGAAAGCTTTCTTAAAAAAATCATATTGAAATTTTATTTGTGGCCGTTATGTCATTAGATCTAATACTGCGCGGATCAATGGTAGGCTGGATCTTTTGTCGTGGACGTATAGTAGTTGAGCCAAAAGTCCGCGGAGCTTTTATCGTGGAACTCCTAGGAAACGTGTTATCCAATTTCGCCATATCATATCATATACTTATAGTTGCTACCAGTTTCGAACCAGGACCTTTTCCTATCTTGGGAAACGTATTATCCAGTTTTTTCATATTTGGCACAAACTATATATGAATTCGAACCTGGACCTTCTCATATCTAAGTAGTTTTATGAAAAATTTTACTCAGATATGACGAAACAGGATAGGAAAAGGTCCAGGTTCGAATCCTGGTGGCAAGTAAAATATTTTTTCAGTATTTCTTTTTAGTTGATTAATATAATTTGTATTAGAGCTATTTATATTTATTTTCATGACATTTTTTTCTACCTCGGTTCATTATTTTAATATGCCTACATTTAATCAGAACCAAACTCAATACATTCTCAAATCCGGAACCCAATAGTGTAAGTAAGAAAGTACCGTTCCCAAGTATGTCGTACACCTATGCAGGTTAGATACTTTATTGTTTACAGCGCTGCCATCGCTTTGCTTTATTAAACCAATATCTCAGCGGCAGGAGCGACATGGCGTATTTGCAAACCTTATACGTTCACTTTATTGCCAATATAAGGCGACACAACGTGGCGAGACTTCGCGCTCAAGCGCGGTGATTCCACACAACCCGGGCGGCGAGGCCGACAACACAACACGTAAATATATATCGACAAAATTAACGGTGAATTTTATTCTGCTGAATTTATTAGGGAAAGAATAAAAAGAATACTTCGTGATCTATTTCAAGTATCGTATATTTTTTATTGCGTTTCAGGATGTCTTTTCTTATTCGCTTTTTTTATACGCCGATGGGCATACATTATCAAAATTATGACACGTTTTCAGAGACCAAATTAAACTCTGCCCTCCTTATCAGACTAAAGAAGCATTATACAAGGTGAATATTATGTTCCAAGTCGATATTGCTTTTGAATAATTAGGAAAAAAACACAATTATTTAATTTGATCTTTATTTATCAACTATTTGATTTATTACAATTATACATAAATTATAACATTGGCCAAGAAGCCGTTTCTGGCAGCGGCACAAATGCGTGCTCCTTTAACCATATTTCTCATAACATTCTCGCACACTTCGCGTGTTATTTCAGCTAATTAATTACGAATAGTATTGGCTTATTGGCGAAAACTTTTCCTTTCAATTACTTCCACAGAAAATAGTCGGGAGCCGTCAAAGAAGGTGATCAAGTAGGACAGTCGATATCACCACTTTTTAACATTATACGGCTGGGAAAAAATTCTAACAAAATTTCAAGTGTACCTCAGGCTGTGTGTGAGGCGGTACCGTCCTGTTAAAACCACATATGTTTTAGGCCTAATCGACCCAATTCGGCTACCAAGAAGTTTTTGAACATGTGAAGATAGCGATCACGCTTACATGCGCTTACGCTGTAATGGTTACAGAATTGATATTATTATTCAGATAAAATATTTTAATGACTTTAACATGTTTTTTAGGCATTAGATGCTCCAAAATAAATTGTAATCAACTACTATCTACGACTACCAAATGAAAACTGACAAATATCTACCAAACCAAAATGGCGGCCAAACAAAATTGGCATGGACCTTAATATTCACCCTGTATTAGGGAGATAGTGCATCTTTTTTCCGTAGTGTATGAAAAAATTTAATATTCCTTCATACTTTTTTTACTTTCTTATTTTTCACTAATGTTGTATATTTTTTGCATGAGATCATAACACTGAACACATGTCATTAAATTTTGGTAAAGAAAGAGAAATTAAATACACAAAATTTTAAATGTGATAAGAAAAATTCCATATTTATTATCTATGACGATTAATTTGCGTACTCAAGCCCAATAATATTAACCCAAGTATTGAATTTATCAGTGACTAGGTTTTTAAAAATTTACCAATATGTATATTAGTTATAATTTTTGTTATGGCAGATTATAGATTTGTGGAGGTAAATCGCCTTCACTATCATCATTACCGCCGATGGCCTCTGAACTAACATGGGTGTAAAACGAGGCTCTCACCAACCTTCAAAATATACCTTACTCTTCAGCCTAGCTCTTCATTCTTTAGAAAACAGTAAATGAGCTTAAAAATACAAAGGAGTGTTTAGAAAACATGAAGAGTGGCATGGAATTTAAGAGAGCTTTGGTCGATGCTCGAGAGCTAGCTGAAGAAATCAATATTGAGCCAATTTTTCTATTTGAGATAAGAAAGAAGAAAAAGAAATCAGAAAATGATCCCATCGCTGACCCCAAAAAGAAGTTCAGAGTAAATTACTATTTTGCAATATTGGACACGACAATTCATTCTGTAAAAGAACGATTCACACAGTTGAATGAAATTGCAAGATTATTTGGTTTTCTATACAATATAAGTGACCTCAAGATGAAAACCTCCAAAGAACTCATGAATTTGTGCATCAAATTGGAAACAGCTCTAACCCGGCGTAGCCCTGGAGAAACCTCATATTTTCTAAAGGACATTGACTCGGCATCTCTTTGCTCTGAACTTTCATGAATAAGTCATCGAATCCAAAAAATGCGAAACCCGAATATATGCTGAACTGTATGTGCCCAAACAAGTTAGAATATGGTTTTAAAAAGAAGCGGAGAAAAGTATCTCAAAACTCAAATTGATAAAACCTATCTGCGCAGTTCAATGAGCCAAAAGAGAATCGTGAGAGTAGCCACAATTTCAGTAGAAAAAGTCATGGCTTAACATTAATGATCTTATTGAAAACTTTGCTAAAATAAAGGCAAGGAAGGTATTATTAGATTAAGAGGAATAACCGAAAATACTATTAAAGTTAGAAGAGAGAAATTTAAAAATGAAATAAAATATCATGAATAGTGCTTATTTAGTTATTTAACGTTTGATGTGTTTTATTGTTGAATTTTGAATACAAGTTCTTTTATATCTAATGCATTAATTATTCTAGCCTGGATGATAGAGGGAGAGAGGGATGGTAGTAAAATAGAGGGGGCGATATTATTAAATTCTTGTCTAAACCTGCAAAACATTTAGAAATTGCCGTAGTTACAAATCCAGTCAGATAATTACTGCAGATAATTAATGAATTTCCAATCCTAAGTTACCGATGGACAAAATACTGTATTCTATTCGATTTTTTAAATCATTTTCCAATTCTTTGACTACGTCTGAGTGGCGTATAATTTTTTAAGTAATTATTTTAACAAGGAGGGCTCGCAACGCGAACTACGCAGTGGAAAAGCAAAGCAAAAACACTTCACACACAGGTCATGTTACTTATTTAAAATAGCTGTTGTCATATGAAAATAACATGAATAAAAAATACCATTAATTAAAAACAATTTGAGAAAATAAAGCTAAAAATAATAAGTGTTTTTTAATATTTTTATTTTATTTTAAAGATCTTCCAATACGAAGAACAAAAAGTTGACAAGTTTAACATGATTTATTATTTTATGAAATATTATATTTTTAATAGAACCTTAAATTATTTTTTTTATATACAAACATAATATTATGTATTACCTACACATGTACAATCTCCGGGTTGCACGTTCCATGGAGAGAGAACTATATTCCGGTTGTAAGCTCGGAATACCACGAGATTGGGAAAGGAAATGGGAGGAATATAAGGCATCGGGTAGAAAGGATTCCAACGATCAAAGGACCTAGTCTCTGGCTGCACGAATGTTCGGCTTACGTCACGTATGACCGCGTCTCCCCACAATTCCTTGCAATCGCCGCCAAAAACCAACCCTTTGCGGTCATACGATGCACAAATAATGTTACGCGAAAACATTACCAATTATATAGTTGAGTCGCAAAGCGTAAAACTTAATTTCGTAATGAATACTTCACGAAATGCACATTCACTAACTTGAAGCGTTCAAAGTTAATGCTTCATTCGAAGTATGTCGGTACCACTGGTTGGCCCATCCTCGATCAAGGTAAAAATCAGTTCGCACTTCATCTAGTCCAATGCATTATGGTTAAATCGTTACTTAAACCGTTATTGAATTATACGTCAATGAGATTTTTCTTTAATATTTTTGTTTGTTATCTTCATTCTCTGCACACGTTGTAACTGAGTTGTTTATTAGTATGTATTAATCACAATGAACTGCATATGTGAACTATTAAAGTATCGAAGCATTGAAATGGTAGCACAATTTAAAACGTGCGATCTGTGAAACGAAGTATTTAATATCTTTGAAATATTTATACAGTGTGGACCCATCACTTTGTTGAGGTTCACAGTGAATAATCCCCACTGCACGGAACTCCGCCACACAAACGTATCCCAAAATGGTCGATAAGCACTCAACCAATCATCGCCTTTAAGTAAATCCAATAGCTAACGTCAAAATTATTTACAATTGAAAATGTTCCGCAGAACACATAATGTATCGCGACAACATTCAGCTTTTTTATACCCGATAGTGTCGAAGTCCAAATTTATACTCCATACAGGGCACCAAAGCACCGGAGAATTTACACCAATAAGTCAAGCATGGAACAGCACGGCTGGAGGGGGGGGGGGGGAAGCGGGGTTATTGTATCAATACGAAATTCGCGCCGATAAAATTGATATGCTAAAGATGTGTTCCAATGCGCGAAAACCGAACAATTACAACTTCACAATAAGAATGTGTTCTCTTTAATAATATAAGTTGTATCAATGTGTCCAAAAAATGTAATAAAAATGAATTGATAATTCTGCAGTCGGTTTACTCAAAGGTATTTGAGATTCCGTAAAAATAATGTAGATGGCTTTCAAAAATAATGGAACAACAGATGTATTAATTTGAAAAAGTGTAACATATAGGTTCGAAAATTTGTCATGAAAAATACTGGCGTTATAACACAATTGGTAGTGTACATCCCCGGATTGGAAATAGAGATCCAGGTTCGAATCCCGGTAGCGCGAAAACAATATTTTTCGACAAAATTGATTTTATATGTATATATTTATAATTAATACATTGCTTATAATTAACATTCGTTCAATTTTTGCTAAATACGTTTAATTTAAATTATGTTATCAACTCATGCAATCATGTTAGCAACTCATATTAGAAAATGAAATTCCTTTTTTTCCTCTGTAAATATTGGTATTTTCACTTAGCAACTGTGTTTCGTAATAATACAATTTTCACATAGCAACTTTGTTTCGTTTTTACGTGGATTCGCGCTGCCTCTGAATCTAAAGAGGCAATAAAATGTGATCCCGACAAGCGCAATTTGTAACCTGAAACAAGGTTACGCGCATCTATATTAAATTTATAGTGGCGACTGCTCTGTTGCGAACTCGTGTAACAAAGAACATCAATCCATTCTCTGTGGGTGAATTCAACTGGCCATATTAGAGCATAAATCCATATTAGAGTTTGCGAAATCGCAAACATGAGTTTTATTTAATATGCAGAATTGTGTTTGATCAATGTGACAAATTAATAAAAACATAACCTAATGACATTCGTCATCGTATCAGGTTATCCCATAAATAATGCGGTATTTTTATAATTCTTTAATTTTTCAAATTAAAGATAAACAAAATTAATTTTTAATCTAAAATACACTCTTTTTCGTTGTTTACAATGCTCTTTCATCTTTTTGGTAGACTTGCAAGGCCCCTCTTCTAAAATTCACTTATCCGTAACGAAAAATACTCCACCGGTACTGTTCTGACCTCGTCTACAGAATTCACATTTTTTCCGTCCAAATGATTTTCAATACGCGGAATAAATGATAATCAGATAGGACAATGTTCGGCAAATATGGTGGGTGGGTCATCGTTTCCAAAAAATATTTATTCCTAAGACGATTAGACTCGCGCAGGTGTCGATGATTGGTTGAATGACCAGATCTTAGCTTTTCTACTAGTTACAATGGGATTTTGTTCCACCAGGTTTTACAGGACGTTTTTACATATTTTCCAGGATGAAGCTCGTCTTCCAAGCTATAGTCTATGAATTAGAACTTCTGGAACCACCGTTAATACTGGCTTACGCTTATTGTCCGAATCTCATATACTACATTTTCCATTGCGTTGTTGCCTCTGTTGAACTCATAAAGCAAAATATGCCGAATATGCTACATTGTCTCTTCCATTTAATCCATTCCGTAATTATATTTGAGAATTGACTGATAATATCTTAAACTGGAGATGCCATTTGAACAATTTTCTGGGCTCTTCTGGGTGCATATCTGACCTTTTTAGCTGACTGGCCATTGCAAGATCCATCATCAGGGCTGATGTGATGTGTAACTGCTGGTGTTTTACAATAGTACAAAGTACTGGCTCGCAGTACCACGTTGAAAGTGAGGTGTGTCGTTTTTAGATAGATACTTGCTTGCAATACGTTTTCAAAAACAAGTGTCGTGTGAAATGAGTAGTGTTGTGTTATATGTAAGTTCCATCAATATACGGCAGTTAGTCCAGAAAACTGTACACAGAAGATTCTGAACGGCAGTGAAAATCTAAGAACATTATTCATGTGGACAAGTTATCAGACATTCCCAGTTTATAAATTTTGTCTATTACAGATTCTGAGCCGAAGATAAGGAAGAGAGAGATTGTCGGAATATGGAACACTCGGATATTACAATTTAGTCATCAGTCATACAAACCATTAGGATGAATTAAACAATACTACCCCTCTGATGGAGGTCCGCCCTTCGGTATCGAAACGTTGATTAATTGTTGTATACCGATTATAATTACTAAACAGATCACCCGCCATCTTTCCACACAGCACATTAATATAATAAATTAAATAAATCGTCTCAAATAAATCCAAATATCGTTTAAATTAATTTCTTAGTTTCTGCACATCGGTTCATTTTATGAATTATGCATTTTTTATGAATTACGACACGCACATGTATGAACACCATACCTACTGTAACTAGACTTAGTTACATTTAAACAACGATAAAGCCTGAGAAATCTATAGGTTAGAATGTACGCTACTGCTTTGACTATTGGTTCGATTACTGATTTCTGTCGGTTGTCTAGTAAGTATTTTATTAAATTATTTATTATAAAATCAATTTTTAAACTAAAATTATAACATTTCAATTAATGATGTATTCTCCATTATTGTTCAGGACTTCATCCCATCTTTCAACCAATTTGTCGATACCTTTTCTATAAAAATCGGTTGGTCTCGTATCAAAATAGTTATCGAGACAATTTCTGAGGTAATCGTCGTTGTCCAACGTAACGTCACGCATTTGATTGGAGAACGACCGAAAATTGTGATAATCTGACGGATCGAGGTAGGTACTATGGATAGGGTGGATGCGGCAGAATTTTCCAGTTGAACTCCTGGAATCTTGATTAAAGGCGAAAATAAGTATGTGCCAAAAATGTTCGTTTTTCTCAACGAGACACTCCATTCCACAAGAAACATTAATCAAAAAATAATAAAAATTAGGTAGGTATAAGATAACTAGCGTTTTAGAGCAGAAAAAATTCTATCGAAGAGTAGGTATATCATTTTTTATTATCAAAAACAAAATAGCAGAAAAAAAACAGATTTATTAGACGACTCAATAGATATGTATATAACTATTATAGGTTATATTTAAGTAATATACAGAATGTAACAGACCTGACATTCAAAAGATATATGCCTAATCTCAGCCATGTCAAAGATATAAGCATTTCATAATTATGCGATTATTTATATTGATTAAAATTTTTATTGATTCCAAATTATATATTAAAGGTAATCGAATTTCGACCGGCTAGACTATTTTTTTTTACACGATTTAGGGCCTGAAACAATGATATACATTAATAATGGAACAATTTTGCAAATATTTATATCGAAGTACGTTGACTTCAAGCTGTAAAAATTTCTAATAATATTTTCCGTTACAGTATAGAATTTGCACATATTTCTTGAACATTTTTGACTCGTAATTTAGTCAGGTATCTACCCATAAAATATTGCTGACTAGATCTGTTACACCTCGTATAAGTAAATACTTATATGGTTCTAACTACTTAGGTATTTATTCAACCATTTTTTATTTCAAAAATATATTTAAACAATGCACCTCCGTTCACGCCATTGCAATAAAAAAAACAAATGATATAAAAGGATGACACTTTGAAATAAATAGATAGCAGCTGATTTCTAAGACATTCTAAATACGTTTTCATCCGCTCAATTCCTCTTATCCATCACGACCCAAAGGGCCTTCGTCTATCCGGATTATTTTCGACAAAAAACTATCCATCACGACGTAAGCACGCGGAAGCAGACCCCTCGGCCACCTTCTCCCCCGCATTATTCATCCCATTTTCATGGACGCCATTTTGAAAGCAAAAAGTAGAACCGCGGCTAGAAGCTTTCATATTTTTTCAAATCTTTTGTTTAAATTGACTCATGCAAATTAAAAGGGATCGTGTGTTGTTTGCCATTATAAACCAAATAAGGGGCTCCTTTTTGAAATATATATGATGGACACCCGTTGAAGAAAAGTTAATTAATTTTAAATAATATTTCATTTTGCTCTGGAGCGTCGCGTTTTGTCAGCATTGACACACCTATCTCAGCTTAGAATAAATGGTTTCATTTGTATTTTGAGAAATACAAAGCACAGAATATTAAAATCCTCTTTTTTTTGTTCTACACTATAATACAATAACGAGCTTAAAATATAATATAATAAATTAATAGCAATGTCGATATAAAAATATTATAATTTTCGGGGTACAAGTTTATCTTCAAAGTGTTTTTTGATAGCGTCCATTTCTTTATTATCATTAATTTTCCTGATGTTTTCGGGTAAGCTGTTAAATTATTTTTTTCCTATGTGCGTATAGTGATGTTGCGCAAATGTTGTATTGATTTTTGACCATGAAAATGTTAATTTAAACCTAGTACGATTTTCAGTAATAAAATTATATTTTTCTTTTCGCTTTAATATTTCAAGAACAATTTTTTTTAAATAGATCACAAAATGTTGGTACTTGAATAATCTTCTGGTATTTTAATATAACTGTTATTATAAATTTTTGTACATTTTTTACTGGAATCAGGCTAGTATTATAAGCTGATCTCCAACTAATGATGGCATATTGTAATATGGATTGAATAAATTTATCGATAGAAATGTTCTGATTCTTAAAAATATGTATATTAATTTTGTAATCTTTTTAACAACTTGACAAATTAGATTTTACCATTTAAGATTGATTTTATGTGTTGTTTTTAAAATTTAGCAGTTAGAGACACAATAACTTTTATTGTGAGTTGTATTTTGTGTGGAGTATTCATGAATTATGATGTCGATTTTTTTCGGAATCGAATTGAAAATAATTATTGTTAATTTACATATACAGGATCCGGCAGAAATATCTTCCGGATTTTAAAGATTAATAAAATAGACATAATAACAAAATTAAACAAAAATTTTATATATTCTGAAAAAACGGGGATTGCCACTTATTTTCACATACCTATTATTACTATCTATATAGGTATGTGAAATTTCCCATTATTTATTTTGTCTTTACAATGGCATTGCAGCAATTTGTTGATGGATAGCAGCTTTCATATCATCAAGGGTTCTTGGCTTCTGTTTAAAGACTACAGCTTTTAGATGTCCCCAGAAAAAAAATTCAAATGCTACAAGATCGGATGACCATTGGATGTCACCTCGTTGTGAAACAAAACGTTCGGGAAACATTTCTCTTATGAAATTCATTGTGTGAGTCCCATCTTGTTGAAACCATAAACTATCGGCTTGATTTTTGAGTTCATCAAGTCTTAGTAGAAAAAATTCGCGTAATATTTTTACATAACTTTCGGAAGTTACTGTAACTGATTTCCATTCTTCCTCAAAAAATATGGCCCTATTAGTCTAAATTGAACCAAACTGTAACACGCTCAGAGTGCAGAGGGCGCTCATCAAGTTATAAATGATTATTCTCTGCCTAGTATCAAAAATTTTGTTTGTTAACATATCCTGATAAATGAAAATAGGCTTCATCACTTGACAGCACAATCGAATTCGCTGAAACATTTTCCAGAATAGCCTGGCGAGAAGCAATACAGTTAATCCAGTCACGTTCATGTAGCTGCTGCACGACCATCATTTTGTAAGGATGAAACTTTAAGTCTGCGTGTAAAATTTTTCTTACAATATTTTGAGTATTGTAGGAACCAAATACTGAGATTTATCTCCTGAAGGATTGCCATCAAGATGTTGATGTCTCAAAGAGACGAAGCTATTTTTTATTTACATGAGAAGGTAAATATGGAAGTTTAAAAAATTGAAAAGAACTGACTTTCAGATGTATTCTAGTATGTGTATCAATAATTCTAATGAATTTCATGCATACACATAAAGAATATAGCCCTATACTTCAGTCAAAAAGAGTCTCAGCTTCAGCAACATCTATACTGTCAAATGAGAATGAATATCAAATTTTCAACCATAAATGGTAACAGCGTAGTTGTAATAAATAATTGAAGGGTTTCTACATGATAACATATATACAACTTCCAAAAATTTTTGATAGGTTTGGAAGCATAGATAAATTGGTGAACGTCACATTGTGTAAAGTGATCACTTAAGCCAGCCGATGATAGATCGTAAGCCCTGTAATGCCCAATACTTCCATGCTTACCTTATCATGTCTAGACATCAACTCTGTAGAGCAACATGGGTATTATATAGCATTTCATTACCCTCTAATAAATACACAGGTCTTGATTGCAAATAGATTCATCATTTTCACAAAAGTGCTTCATGCCATCTCAGTTCTTCTTTTGATTTCGAAATGCGAGTCACAGTAATAGTAAGTATAATCGAGGGGAGAAATACAATCCTTCGATTTATGATAAATTAAAAATAAAAATATATATAATTAATAATTCTACACAAAATAATGTTTTTTCTAAAATAATAATAGTAACAACACAGTGACAACTGATTATTTTAAACCCCCTAATTTTTGTTGTGCCGATTCATGATCCTGAAGAATTAATTATTCAGGTAAAAAATCTTTGTTTTAAAATATGCCACAATTTTACAATTTCGTCATACATTATTTGATATTTATATATTTATTCTTATTCAGTATATTAACTTTTAAATATGCTGTCATTTCAAAATGCTTTCATTTTTCAGTAACCAAACTCTATGTAACCAAAATTGGACACGATGTCACATTTACTTTTACTGTATGTGTTAACTTTTACATTATTTCTCTAATTATTTATTTCACTTAAATACTTTATACCTTATTTTAAAAACCTTTATAAACCAACGTAAATTTATGAAATAAAAAATATAATAACTAAAATACCCGGCGTTTCACTTTCAAAACTCCTACCCTTACCACACACTCCCGTACCCCAACCAGTCCAGCATCAGTCTACACCCCACCAGCACTCAACCCCATCCCCTTGATAGGTCTACGTTAGCCCTCATGCTCTTCGTACGCCCTTTACTATGTCTTTAGAACGTTTAGTCTCACCATACATATATATACCGATGCCCAGCGGAATTTTGCAAGTTTAATATTAAATAAATAAAAAAACTACAATGTTATTCTCATACTTTATTTATACAAAATGAAGTTAAATGATGCTTATTTAACATTTTATAAACAGTATCGTCTAAATGCCGTCCATTTCTCTCAAGATACACTTGCAATAGGACTCTTAAATTTGCGAACACGCGAGAGCAAAGCGTTGGTTCAATGGCAGTAACTTCACAGCGGATATTTTCTTATTTGCTGTTCGAGAATTGTTGCTGTAAACTTTCGACTTTAGGTATCCCCAGAAAAAAATGTCGCACGGTGTAAGGTTCGGTGACCGAGGTGCCCAGGGTATGTCTCCATACTTACTGATTAATTTATTGGGAAAAATTCCCATCAGCTTCTCCTGAAACTCTAGCTGTGTGTGGAGTGGCCCCGTCTTGCTGAAATTATCTTATATTATTGAACCCGGGAAACAGCTGCTGTTGTGGTATCAAAAACTCGTCGAGCATTCGGCAATACACGTCAGCAGTAACTGTCTCTCGTTTGTTAAAAAAATAAGGGCCAATTATCCCTTGGGCAGAAATTGCACACCACACTATCGTTTTTGGACAATGCAAACGTTTTTGATAGCATTCCCTTGGGTTGTTGGGCACTAGTATCTCATGTTTTGTTTATTAACATAGCCATCGAAATGAAAATGTGCTTCGTCAGTAAACAATGTTTCCAAGCATTCGTGCTATTCCAAAACGTTCCAGCATCGTTCTCGCTAAGGTTTCACGTAAAGAATAGTCATTTTTGTTGACAAACTGTACGATTTGCAGTTGTATGGGTGAAACTGTAGTTTTTTTTTCAAAATAACGTATTGATTGTTTTATTCCAGTACAGGCTGCACTCTCATTGCGCATAATTTCACGTCGAACTTGAGCCAATTAATTAAGAACTGATGTGAATACAAATTTAAAAGGTGACTATTTGCAAAATGGATTTGGTATTTATAATATTTAATTTGCTATTACTCACCACTAATACTTTTATAGTTTTGTTTTTATCTATGCTGGCATTTTTAATTTTTGTATACATTGTGTCCTGAAGAAGATACCATAGGTATCGAAACATGTTGATGTATCAATAAATAGTTGTTTTAAACGAAGAAATTTTGCAAATATTGAAGAAGTGAAAATGTTTTGTGTTTTGTTGTTTTAATTTGTTTTCATATTTATAATGTATAATACTAGGTATATTCCAACTACGATCGTTAAGGTTTAGCTTTCGAGTTCATCCAAATTCAGTGCAACCTTAATGAGTTTATGGCGAGATCTATTAAAGCAACTGCAGTGTGGCCCGGATCCAAGCGAGTTATGTGCTTCCATCTCCCATGTTTCTCACATGTTCCGTTTCCTTTCATTCTGATTCTGATCCTTCACTACGGTTTCAAAACTTTTACATTGATAGAGATCCGCCGAAATTTGGAAATTTGGTTATTTCTCATACATAATGTTCCGTATTCATAGAATACATTTTTGGCGCGTCTTGAGAATCGGCCGCGACCCATATTATTGACACCTTTCGAAACCAAATTCACACCCATCCTTTTTCCTTACTGCTTGTTTTCAGTGTAAATAGTGACCTTGACGTCAGCAGACGTCAACTAGACCGAAATTTGTTCGATCTCGACATCGCGAGAGCATTAGCGGTGTGGATTTATTCAGCAACACTGTATTACTGTGTGCATGTGATCTTGTGTTTTGGTGATTACGTAGAGTTTGCTATTTGTGTGCCTCGGGTGAAGTGATCGATATCGTCGTCTTCAATCGGAAGCGGAGATCTGCCCATCTGCGTGCCGTTTGTGTGATCTGTCAGAGATCGGGTCAGAGACGTAGTCGTCAGACACAAGATAAGGCGAGCAGTCCTTCCCAATCCCGGTTCCCCGAGATCCACTGGTCCTTCTACTGGAACCCTTATCCCATCACCCCCCCCGACCCTCTGCGGCAATTCCGATTTACGACCGGAGTCGTCGTAATCCAATTCGCGGGACGCGCGACCCGGAGATCGCGCAATTCGTACGGTAGATCTTATCGGTGCAGGATTCACGTCTTCTTTTTACATAATTTTTAATAAATTATATCATAAGAATACGTACAGAATGATTAAATAAACAATAGAATTAAATAGTACATATTAAATAAATCAATGAGAAAGATCGACAGAAAAAGCCGATATTTATATCGTAAAATATTTTGCTGCTACCGGGATTCGAACCTGGACCTTTTTCTATTCGGAGAAACTTGGTATTAAAAATGTAATTTATATTCTGTATATTTTTGTAATTGGCACATCTAATATACCATTTTTAAACGCAATCAACTATGTATTGCGATGAATCCCAAATGCCTTCTAGTAATGTACGCTAGGAGACGCCAGAATTAAACCAATCAATGTTATTAAATTTTCAATATGAATTAAATATATTAAATAGAAAGATATTCATATAAAATTAAATTAAATATGAATAAACTTGGATACAACTTATTTATATTTAATAAAAATATTTTTTTATTTTGATGTTGCAATGTCAGAACAAAAATGTGCTTGCATTAAAAAATATAATATATTAATATATATGTAATTAATATTTTTTTATTCCAGTCATATTTATCATAAATATTATTAAGATAATTTAGACAGAGTGCATGAAGATGGTCTACAAATAATAAATATATTAATATAATTATGTTTGTATTATTATTACTATTCAATTCTCTTTGTCAATATTGTGAGTTAATTAGCAGACTCGGTTGAAAGGAGTGATTAGCCAAAAAAATAAACATTACATAATGAATGCCATAGTTATATTCAATATTGCTTTGGTACGTATAATACAAATATCAACAATTTACATAATTAGGTGCAAATAAACAATACGCATTCAGAGCCAAAATATTGATAGGATGAGGATAGATCCTGCACGTAAGGAAATTCATGGAAATGGATGTGCTGATAAACTGGCCAAGGAGGCCACTCTTTCCGGAGTTTTCCCCCCATCAATTCCATATCCCGATATATGACAGACTCAATATGGTTAAAAAGCGTCTGGACTGCACAATGAATGGATCCAAATAATTATAAGGGTAAGGGGGGCTTAAAATAATTCAGTGATCTATTCTCCGCACCTAAAGGAAAGTCTCTAAAAGAACAATATCAAATATCTCTAGAATGAGAATTGGACATTGCCAGGTAACCTCACATTTATTCAGATTGAAATTAGAGTCCCCAATGTGTGAGTGTGGTGCCGAGGAGTAAACCCTTGACCATATCTTTTTTTCCTGTCCATTGCGGATCACAGGTTATTTTTACAGACAGTAATCTCGTCAATGATAATTTTCAACTCTCGGTTAAGTTGTGCTCTTTCCCATAACTCGCCACATTTATTTTTTTGTACAGCAATGGTATTGACTTGTAATATAATATTTCCTATTCAATAATATTATAGTACTTTTTTCTATAAAATAAAGTTTTAACTTGATTAATGGCACAAATCACTTTTGAAGGGTGGATTGCCCATTTTAAAGAAGAAGAAGAGAATAGATCCCTCTACCATTCTTACTTGTCCTTTATATTTCCGTTGGTCTGGCTATTATTATATTATTTATTTATTCCCTTACACTCGAACCTACCAAACCATTCTTTAATTATTCATCCATCACTTGAATAATTCATAAAATTGTTAAATAGCCAATTACTTTTTTCTTTAAATTTGCGTTTGGGGAATAAGATTATGATATGTATATGTGTGTGGGTTACTATAGATCAGAAGGATAAACTAATGTGTGAGTGGCGGGCGTCCCATTAATTACCATCACTCACATGTTCATTTAAAGATTGCAAAGTGTATTGAAGCAGGTCGGAGATGGTAAACTACTAACGTTTGTTACTGGATTAATTGTTAAGCATAGTTACAGTTTAGCGATATAAAATAGTCATACAATTAAAAGTCTACACAGACAGGCGGCAGCGAGAAGAGTGGAGCTCACTAGTGGGTCTTTCACATGGTTGCGAGCGCATGTTATTGACACCCGACGTCGGTACCGGGTGTGTTTTTACACCCGTTAGTTGTTGACGGTAATGATGACTGTGGAGGCGATAGACTTACACATTACCATAACTAACTAATTTCCAAGAACTTTACATTCTCATTCTTCTTAATATTATTGCGATCAAATATTAAAAAAAAAAACATTAATCTGAACATTTTTTGTTCTTTTATTTATTTTTGCACGTATTGATATTTATATATTTTTTTAATTAATGAATCTTGCATTACCAAATAATGAATCAGCCGTACCCGGTTTATGACATTGTATATGTATATAATAATATCCTTTATAGTATAGGTAAACTTGTAACAGGAATTGAGTAAGAAACGATATTAATGTTACAATTATACAATATTAGATACAGTCATATCTCGTTATTCGACGATTCAATCAATCGACGCTCTCATATTATGTCATACCCCGCTACTTGTCTTCGACGATTCAATTAAGCGACGCTAGCGCCGATATTCTACATGATGTGCGCGCACACTGATTTCGAGGTTATGCACTCAGTCTGCGTTACACTAGCGAATAGCTTAGCATATTACGTTTCTGAGTTAATTTCATCCCTAATATGGCACCCAACGCTAAAGTAGCAAAGAGGTCTAGAATTATGTTAATTGTGCCTAGAACCTTATTTTTACATTTGTATATATACATATATTTGGATGTGTGTAAGGTGTACTAAGCAATCCATTATAAATAAATAAATTTTTATTTAATTTTAAAAATTTGATTATTTACATTTAATTGAATATTTATTAGTTTCTCTCTGTGCCTTTATTGAATAATATATTGTTGAACTTACTGTGATGAGCTGGCCATCTTGAAAGAATTCCAGATGACAGGACATCAAAAATCATGACCATGTAGATACCCTAGTGGAAGCGACCTAGAGGCGGGCCAAGAAAGAGGTGGGCTAACTGTGTGGAAAAGGACTGGAGCAGGATGGGAGGGTCTGGGAAATGGACAAGAATGACCAGGGATAGGAGTCGGGGGAGAGTACTTCAAGAGAAGGCCAAATCCCACCCTGGGATGTAGTGCCGTGGAAGAAGAATAAAATTATTTTACTTACTTCTGTTAATATTTTCGTACATTCACTTCTTCTATATGTATTTGTAAAAATAATTTATGAAATATAGACAACTGTTTCATTTGTCGACAACCTGCCACTAATCTATATAAAATTATTGAATAAATTAATAATTATATGTTTTAAATTTTAAAGTTCTATTGGCCTAATTGGCCAAAAAGTTTTTCGGGCCTTATAACCCTCGTAACTTCAGGTTTAAAATTTCAGTTGTTGTACCTATTGTATATGGAAGGCGTAACTTATTTTCCAATATCCGTCTACCGAGTGTATTTTTATAGGATGAAAATGTATCGTTTATTTGAGAAAGCCAAATATTTTATTTTCTATTCTCGTATGTCTGTTTCGAAAAGATAAGGCGCCTTAAATGTTCAGTGATATTATATAATTACAAACTACTAGTTTTGCCTTGAAATACACAGTATGAGTATGTAAATAATAATTAAAATTGCTTGCTGAAGTGTAAAGGAAGAGCCTTTAAATGACTTTTAATTCACTCTTCGTTCCAGACACATCTCAAAGCTAGTTGAACCAGTTAAATTGTTAATCAGTGTGTGAAGTCAGATTAATTATTATTGTAATTGTGAGCATTGCGACGTTGTGTTTAAGACACATTTAGAATCACAAATTATTACGTACATGACTTCCATAAGGTCGGTCAAGTGTTTATGTATACTTGACAAAATACTTCATAAAATAAGTAATATTAAAAATGTAAGATTTTAGTCATTAATTAATTTCATTATTGATGGTCCCTATTACTTTGATATAATGCCTATATATACAAAATCATGTAATTATATTACTTCTTCATTTTCAATACTAAAAGAATATATAATACATTTTAGTGGGGAAAGAAAGACTTTATCAGTTGTCAAATCTACATTATTTATAAATAAACAATAAATATAATTGATCAAATTAATGTTCGACTATTTACAGCTTTTTTCGCTAATCTGTCTTGATATCGCATTCTTGTTACAAACAAGAATATTTATAACACTATAATCTTTAAAAAAAAAAGTTGTATTACTTTTGTTCAGTTATTTGGGCATTATATTATTATCGCCTCCACAATCAGAAACACCGCCGATGGCCCCTAAACGCACCTTGCAAGATACCTGGGTGTAAAACTAGGCTCTCATTAGCCGCAAAAACACGCCAGTACCGACCAAACAACGTCTGCCAATACAATACACCTGCAGCCACCCTGAGGCTGGCCCTTGTGCGCCACTTATATTGCAGCTGTCATCCTATAAAGGTCTCTAGTAAACTTTTACTGCATATACTTCTAACTGTAACTATGCTTAATAAACTTTTGTCAACTGTAAGTAGTTTTTCTTGTTTTACAAGCACATAACATTAAATCATAACCGCATCCTATCCTCAAACAACCTTAATTTTTAGAAAATCATTTTAATTGATGATTCTGTTTATGGAGATTCCTAGGTTTTTTTTTATTGTTACGTCATTTTTTCATAATTTTAAAATAAGAAGCTTTACCTTTAAATTTACGCAGAACAGATTGCTAAAAATAGCGAAAGGGACAATATTATTCATGGCAAATTGAGGGAAATGGCGGAACATGTTAATAGGCTTTGTGCATGTGCTTGTGGACGGGACTATAATCCGTTTTGGTCTGACAAGAATAAATGTTCCTCGATCCTCGTTTGATATAATTCACAAGTGAGCTTATTTTTATAATATGTAAAGAAACAAACGTGTCATTATATTTTAAACATCATGTCCATATTAAAAAGATTTTATAAAAATATAACCTGATTATTATTATATATACTTATTAAGATGTTAGTTTCAATGTCAAAATGACTTACTTTACCAATTTATATTATTAAACATTTTAATACTGAAACTTTGCGGAAACTAAAAATATGATTAGATGAGATTTTTTATTTGATATAATGCTTATATATACAAAGCAAAACACATCAAGTTATAATAATTTGAAATATAACAATAAATATACACCATAAACTATAAATGCAAAGTTTAACAATATTTTTAAAATGGTTTAATATCTATTATTATCTAGTATATACCTGCTTTGCATAAAATATAAAACTATTATATAAAAGATGTGGAAAAATGATCTTAATTTTAGTTGTGATAATACTTTGGTTAATTAAAAATTAAATTAATATACTGTTTATTTAAGACCATATAAAATAATTAAACTCAAATTTTTTATCAAAAGTTTTTTCAATTTTTTTATCAATTTTCTAAAAAATCATGATTAATTAAACATTTCACAAGTTCTTTATATCTTTTTGTTTAAATTACGATTTGCAGTAAAATCTTTAAAACGACGTAATAAACACCTGAAAAGAAGACGTAAATCCTGCGCCGATATGGGATCTAGGGAACGAATTGCGCGATCTTCGAGTCGCGCGTCTCGCGGATTGGATTACGACGATTCCGATCGTAAATCGGAATTGCCGAAGGGGGACGGGGCGGTAAAGAAAGGAAGGAAGGGGACCTGAAATAACGGATAAGGGTCGATGATGGGAGAGAATCCAGCCGAAGGACCAGTGGATCTCGGGAAATCTGAAGGACTGCTCGCCGCTTACCACGTGTATGACGCCTCCGTTACTCCCGCAGTTGCAGTCAAGATCACACAAACAACACGCGGGCGGGCAGATCTCCGCTTCCAAATGAAGACGGCAATATCACTCACTTCACCTGCGGCTCACACAATAATCACTGTGCGCAAATCACAGCATCACAACACAGTACTAGTGCACCGGAGTTAAATAAATAAATAAATAAATCTACACCAGTAATTCAATCGCGGTATCGCAACCGAACAAGTATCGCGTCGCGTTAACGTCTGCTGACGTCAAGGTCACTATTCATACTGAAGACAAGTAGTAAGGAAAAATGATGGGTGGGAATTTGAACACGAAAGGTATCAATAATATGGATCAAGATGCGCCAAAAATATGTTCTATGAATACGGAACAACACCAATAATTTTAAAATAGTAATGTTTTAATATTTGATGAGTTTGCAAATAAATTGCAAAATAAACACGATTCCAAAAAATCTCGCTACATTGCTTAGGTACTCGCAGTTTGAGGTGCTTAGGTAGTGTAGTGGTTAATTAATTAATTGCGCATTCTCCGTGAACTTTAATTCCGTTCCGCCAAGTTGGAGAAAACCAATGATCTGCGGCTCCAAGTCCAATTAATTACTCTGACATTGCTGAAATTCCCCGCTGACACCGCGCCACCCGCTCCGCAACCCGGACTATCCCACATAAACTAACGGCAGTATTCATAAATAAATACAAGGTGCGCCCAACGCTGGTTGTGCATTCCATGCAATCTAAAATGCTTAAACGTGAACCTTATTAGATTTGACATTGTCTAATGACAAATAATATAATAAACGTAATAGTAATAATATTAAATAATTCAGCTATTTTAGTGATTCACAGACCGTCACATCTGTCGCAAGCTTTCAAACTTTCACTCTATTCCATAATTCATCGTCAATAAAAATTTTGCATTTATTTTTAAAAACTATTCATTTACAAGTTCTTTTTTAAGTGTATCGATATTATTTCTGTAATTTTTTATTGATTTTGAAAGGCATATAGGTGTGTACTATGAAATTTTGAATAATTCTTCTAACTTCGATATTCTGACGTCATGGATTATTTTCGAATAAACACACCGTTCGTTTAGATCTTGCTTCGCGTTGGCCCATGAAATATTTACAGTCAGTCAGCAGTTCCATTATATCGTCTTCAGCAAATTCATCAAGATAATTTAGACTAACTTGATTACTGTTTAAGGAAAGGAATACATTCGATGATTGTTTTAATATTTAAAACACCTCCCATCAACAGTTTGATCTGATGAACTGTTTACACACCATTTGAAGTGAAGGCCATAATTTACAATGTTTTAAAAAAAACCTAATTCAATAATAGTCATTTTTTATTTTCCCAGTTAAACAACCCGTTGATTTGAGATGAACACGATAATTTTACAGGATTCGTCCTCGAGAAGATATACAGTAGTGGAAAAATAAAATATTATCAGTAAATCTTTGCTCGAAATAAAAAAAATCATCCTGTCACCATTACATATTAAACTTAGCTTAATGAAGCAATTCGTAAAGGCTTGAAACATGGCTGGTTCGTGTTTTGAGTATTTTCTGACAAAATTTTCTAGATTGAATACGAAAAAATTAAAAATATGGATTTTTGAAGAGTGCTCATGAAAGATTCAGTTTTCATAAAATCAATGAATAAATATATTCATTCGTTTTAACAATAAATAGCTGTTTTTGAACACATGTATCAGAAAACTATGAACGACTTGTTAAAAGCGTGCTGTTTAGTTTTTGCACTTTTGGCTGAAACATGAATATTGGGATATATTTCCTCTACAGCCACTTGCACCTTTCTGATAATCTTGATGATTTAAGTGAATAACAAAGATTTCACGAAAATATAAAAATCCTAGAGAAAGATATCCCATATCATATTATAGCGTATTACTTACATACTTAGATCATGTCGTATGCACAAATATTAGTAATAGTTATAATTTCATATAAAAGAAGATTATTTTATTGTGTAAAAACTCGCATAAAAAGTAAATGTGACATATTTCAAAAGTAAACCCACAGTCCTTTTCCAGTTCCAAAAGTATAAACCCACAGCTTGTCTGCAGGTTCATAAATTCCTTTAAGAAAAGTAAAAAATATTTCTTAAAATAATAATAAAATATTCTCTACTTTACTTTTATTACATTCTTTTCTTTCAATTTCCAAATTCATGATATCTTAAATATTTTATATAATTCTAGAACATTTTCGTCAGTATATTCTACTTTAACATTTCACAATAATCATATCTAAGTACGACTAACTTAAATATCTATACTATTATTATTTATTTCGTGATTTGATATTGAAAATAATATTCATGTGATCCTTTATATCAACAATACGATGTTTTTACATAGTGTCTGTTTCAACGGTAATTTTATGGATTTTCATGTAATTTCTGTTTTAACAAGGCATTTGACGGTAATTTCATGGAGTTTCTATTATAACAAGATATGCATTTGAAAGAGCATGATAATTATGGCTGCAACTCAACATTTTACATCAAACTAATAAATGTTTAAAATTTATATTTAATTTTACACGGAAGGTTAAAATATTAAATGAGAAATTTTAGTTTAACCACACTTTAAAAACTTTGTCATTTTCTAAAGTATGCCAATAAACGTAATATTTTATATAAGTCCAGAAAATCGATCATAACGGTATTAAAATGACTACCGTGTGCTAAGCGAAATGAAATAGAGTCAAATAGCTTGTCTATATCTTCAATGAAGATGGACAGGACGATGGTGATATCGAACGATAAAGGAGATGAAAAGTGTCATTTTTATGTCGTTCTTCATCAGAACGCATGCCTACGTTCTCTTGCTGAACTACAAGCAGTTCAATATATTTCAATACAATAATGACAACAGAATACTGTTCGGATTAGCGCGTTCTTGTAGCGCATCCACAATGTTTGCCGAAGATCGTGTGTATGGATTCATGTCACTCTCGAGACATCGTATTGCTGGTATTAAACTGTAGTTAAAGCATAAAACCAACTTAGCAGCAACAATTCGTCAAGCTCCCAGACAAACACCCGTACGAGGTCCCTAATTGATACAAAACTTGACTCGTTTGCCTGCAAATTATTAGAAAAACAATAAGTTTCCTTGCTATCACTACGAATATCTTCTGTAATAGTAATGGAAAATTTTAGCAATATTACATATTTAATAATTAACCATTTGAATTTTACCTATTTTAGTGCCAGTAGTGAAAAATCAAATGCAAAAAACTTTCTTACCCCCGATTCAGTGGTTTAAACAATGTAAAACTTTGCTTGCAACATTAGATAATAATGACTGAGGTCAATGCATGATCCATATTATTATCAACCCAGGATCTAGTCTTAATGATGCACCTTATTACCTGATTATTCAGATCTGGTCACTAAACATAGCAAATAGATTTTCAGTACCAAGTAGATTAGTATCATTTAGTACTAAGTAGATATTTCAGTACCAAATAGCTACTACTTACAAATTATTCTATTTTTAGCATGATTTGGAAAATAGAAATAATATTAAAATAATGTGCATTCTATGTTTCTGTTTAAAAAGTGTTATATTTATATTTTCTTAGTCTATGTTTAAAATTTACATTTGAAAGGCTTATTAGTATCGTCGAGACTTACTCACGCCTCACAGACCTGGCTACGTAAAATTAATACTCTACAGCCATATAGTGCCGAAACGCACCGACCAATAGCAGATGTCAATACATCGTAATGGACGCTAACAAAAATTATCCACTTCTCCGCAGAATGTTCTTTCGATAACACCACGAGTGAGCCACTACAGTCTTCAACTTTATTCGCGTAGTTAACTTTATACTCATAGTACGTGCAAAAAAACTTTTATAATATTCTATTTTATTTAAATACCTTGCTCTAAACACCTCATAAATACTTATACGCACATTCATTTATACTGCGACATGCACCCACACGTGTGAGACATTGAATAAAGTTAGGGCCTTCTGATCCGAATCTTATAACCTACAAACGTCGGTCACTCCATCCGAGTAACTCGATAACTCATAACATCATACATATCGATCGCAATTCATTATATTCCAATAATTTATAACAAGATACTTTTACTAAATTGATATAATATTGTATATGTAGATTAAAAAATAATCAATTAGAAACTAATAAATTTTATTTTATCTACTCGCCTCTTGAATTATGTGAATCATTCTTCAGTTGAATTTTTAGAATAAAAATGAAGGAGCCCGAAGCTATTAATCTGGTCCAGAAGTTTCATCTAATTATTCACCCTCGTACTATTCTAAGCATCCCGAATTAACATACATATTAGAGAGGTTGCTTGATACCCGTACATTTTTATTTCGTCAAATAATTTTTTTTCACAAACTCGGTGAATCTACCGTTTAGCGTGAAATGCCTGAAAAAATGAAAAAGAGAAAAAGAATTTTTGGCGAAAAGTTTATGGCGTTGGAGGGCGAAGTGTGGGTGGTGGACAGAAAATGAGATTGAATAGGCGGGGCCGCGAGCCCAGCGGTGATAATGAAATCCAAACTGGAAAGGTTTAATTCACCTTCATCTGTACCTGCGGCTTACCTGCTCCCCCCTCCCTCCCCCGTTCCCCACCCCATGCATCACTAGGTCACTGTCTTTCATATTCTAAAAAAATCATTCCTAAAAAAATGTACTAATAACATTGTTTAAAGTATTATTGATTAATAAATTATACATTAAATAGTGAGTTTAATATATGCACCAACCAGTTTCGAAAGGGTTTTTTTTCTTCATCGAAGTGACAATAAACTAAAACCATATTATGTCAAATTATTATTTTTTAAAGGCATTAAAAAATTGATTTAAATATAATTTTTGAATTAATATTTTTTAAATTACCTGACTAAAATTGTAGTGATGATCCGAAATAACTTTAGGATACTTGTGGTTAAATTTAGTTGATTATTTATGATGATTTGATTAATTTTACATTATTTGCTTATTTCTAACGATCTTAAAATTTTATACCAACACTGTTTAAATATAAAATTGATAATCCTAAATTTTTATCAAAGTTATGATCATTTTTTGATACGATTGACACGATTCGAAAATTCTGAGAAACCATGATTATTTAAACATCTTTAAAAAAAAAAAGATAATAATAAAGAGCTCGAACTCCCGACCGCTAGATCACTAGGCGAGTATCGTAACCATCAGACCACTAACACGTCAATATTAAATGCTCTTTGACTCGTATGTAAAAATTACAACCTGTTTTTCAAATACAGATATCAGTACGATAATTACAACAAAGTTAATAAAAATCGGCATTATTAAATTTATCATCTCTGTCTTTTGAATTTATAAATGGTTTTACTATACTATCATACTATTTGTGTAAAATGAAGGTCTAATGTTTGGCGGTAAATGTTTAAACATTTGATTAAAAAAAATATTTATAAATAAAATTCTACGCCAATAATCATTATTATAATTTAACTCATATACTTATATTATTATTACTATGTGTGGGATATATAAAAATTGTCTAGTAATATCTTTCTATAATTAATTTTTTAAATCGTGTCATTCTGTAACCCTTTATTAAATTCTATTTGTCTTACAGTATTAAATTCAATATGAAAATAATTCAAATTAAATATTTTAATTAGAAAGATATATAATAGATATTAAATAAATTTATCGAAAAAATATTGTTGCAAATTTTTGAACTTATATGTTGCACTTTCAAATTGATATGTATATATATATATATACATAAAGTATTAACTTGAAAATGTAACGTATACGTTCGGAAATTTGTCATCAACTTATTGTGTTGCATTTCCCCGGATGAGAAGAGATCCGGGTTCGAATCCCGGTAGCAACAACAATATTTTTTCGATAAATTTATTTTATTTGTTATATCTTTCTAATTAATACATTTAATTTATATTCAAAATATCACAGACCTATGTTCTGAAATATTGCAACTTCACAACGAGAATGTGTTCTCCTTAAAAATATGGAAATAAGAAGTGACACAGGAATGTTGACAAAACAAAGTAAATGTACATAATTTATTAAAATGAATAACCACAATATTTTTGTGATAAATATTAAAATACTAAATGATTAATTTGATTCAAATGTTTTCTTTTCGTCGCTCAAACTCGCCCGTGCTTAATACTGTGGTCAGAGATACTGAAACTGAATAATTACTGAGATCGGGTGTAAGCGTGCGTGTGCTGAAATTCGCAATTAATTGATCAAATATAATATTCTCTTCGGTGTATAATTCCGTGCAATCTAAAGGAGTAAATAATTAACGATGTTTGTACCTAATCTGTTAATTATTTTTTTTAATAACGTTTCTATTATGTAAAAGAATTTGTCATAATCGGAAGCAAGTATAAATATTTTGGGACATTAACGGACGTGTAGGTTATATATTGCAGGGGTTATGGTTGTAGAATATTATTGACTGTGATTGTATCGGAAGGATTTGCGTATGGGAGAATGAAGCCCCTAACTTCTTCTAGTCTCACGCGTGTTAGTGCATGTCGCAGTGTATATGGTGTGCGTGTGTGATTATTTATGTTTCGTCTAGAGCAAAGCATCAAAATGAAATAACACTTACAAAAGTCGGTGTTTATTTGCTGGATGAATTATACATGTATACAGTTAAATTCGCGTATGTGGTTAAATACTGGAGTGGCTCGCTCGAGGTGTCGGTGAGAGGGCGGTCTGCGGAGAAGTGATCGCCATTTCCTAGGCCGGTGTCCGTCGCGATGTATAGTATCTGCTGATTGGTCCGTTTGGTTTCGGCCCTATATGGTTTTTAGGTGAGACACTACACGACCATGTCTGTGGAGTACGTGCAGGGTCACCACAATATTTTTATTAATTCTAATCAATATTTTGTAAAAGAATTTGACATTATCGAAAGTAAGTTTAAATATTTTGGATAACGGACGTGTAGGTTATAGTTTTTTATTAATTTTAATCAAAATAAATCTGCTTAAAAATAACGTGGCATGGATTACATAAAAATAAATCTCAGAGAACATTTTTATTATTTTACCTAATTGTATGATTTCATCGTAAAGACATTATTGCAGTGTAAATGTTTATAAAACTAATTATTTTTGAATCAATATATTATGATTGGTTTATTTTATCAACTATTTATCACATCTGCAACATAAATGTTCGGAATCTTGACAATAAATAAAGCGCATAAAATACAAAAAAAATTTACTCATTCCTGTTTGAAAACTCGCCCTTTTTGGGTTGAAATTATGATTTTTGTTCCTCAAACTAAAGCGGATATTTTAACTATAATATATTTTGTGTCACAATTTTTGTAACTAGATGATATCGGTAAGCTTTGCAAGTTCATAAACTTCAGTGGTACAATAGAAACTATTCTGTAGCGTAGCGGAGGTAGTCTTTTGAGTTTTTTCCACCACTCTGCAATCCATCCGCTAACTGTAATAAAGAACAATTTATATAAAACGTTAATATTGTAAGCTATGTTTGGTTTTGTTTAAACCCATCTCAGTTTACGCCGATCTCCCAATTTCGACAATAGATTTATAAGAAACAAAAAGTAAATCAAACTTTCTTTCTAGGATTTATCTCTCTCATTAGGATAGTTTTTACAAGTTTAAAATGTATTTATTTATTATTAATTACTTAATTAATAGAAGTGGATTTTAATGTATGAATTTAGGAGTGAAAATGAGCGATTTGAATGTATGCCGATGATACAGTTTTAATGGTAAATAGTAAATAAAAATTACAGAGTCTAGTGATTGGAATGTACGATGTATGCAAGGAAAGTGAACTTATTATGAAACAAGTAAAAAGTAATAGTATTCGAGATGGTGGAAAGCAAGACAACGTGCAAAATATAATACTTGTAGATAATGAATTTTTTGAACAAGTAGATGAGTTTGTATATTTTGGAATTATGTTTGATAGAAACGGAAAGGCTGAGAAAGATATTAAAAGGAGGGTGACTGCAGGAAATAAAGTGAACGAAGTTTGAGTGGAATAATATCTAATAGAAATTTGTTGACCCAGACAAGATAAGTGATATTTAAGATATACGTGGCAGATCCATTTATGACATCTTAGCATAGTGATTAAGATTAAAAAGGAATCACTTAGGTGATTTTGTCATATGGAACGGATAAATGAAAAGAGAATAGTAATAAAGATATATGACGCATCATAAATAGAAGACGTCTTGGCACGATCAGGTAGACCAGATACTGGAAGTTGGTCATGTTTGAAGCCTCAATAATCGACGAGATTGTATGAAAAGATATAAAGACGCTGTTAATAATGTGTCAGTACATAAATATTCCAAAAACTAATAATGTTGTTAAATGACTCGTAGGTGTTTTAAATTATACGAAAAATCTGTTTCAGGCGGGCAACTCAAGCGCTCTTCTTTTCTGCTCCTCCAAGAAGCCAAGTTGGCAAGTTGGCATTATTGTGCGCCGTTTATCAAGCTCGAGATAATGTCTAAAATATAAACAGACCCTCTCTGTCTGGGCTTATAATAAAAAGGCGCACAGATAGCCTTAAAACATTCTTTGTGCGAAAATATATCGGAGAAATGAATCGGCTGAGGACGAACAAAGGTCGGGCTAGGGAGATAAGCAGCGAAATAAAGAAAATAAATGGCTTTTTAATGCTGCAAAGGCGCGAATTATTGCAATTAATTTAGTACAATACTACACATGGAGTTTGTTTAATATTTTTTTATCGATAAACCAGGGTGTCTATAATCGAAAAGTCATCGGTTCAGATCCCACTAACGGCAATTCCAGTTAGCATCTTCATAATCCTAGTGGTATTCCTTAATTTGTAATTATTATATATTGATGTCACATCTTCATGTTTTATTATAAAAATAAAGCCTCCAGTTTAAATGAGAAAATATATGTCAACATTATTATTTAGTTTATGATTTTAATTGTTTTTTATTGATACCATTAGATATTAAACTGATTATAAAAATAACTGATGCATTTTAAACAAAACAAGTTTATTTTTAGAACATATTTTTATTGTGAAGTTAAATAAGGTAGATGGCTCTTTCAAATAATGGAACATATAGGTTCGAAAATTTGTCGCTAAAAATATCGTCGCTGTAGCATAGTTCGATAATGCACCTTCCCCGGTTTGAAAAGAGATCCAGGTTCGAATTCCGGTGGCGCGACAACAATTTTTTTTTGATAAAATTGATTTAATATGTATATCATTCTAATTAATATATTTAATTCATATTGAAAACGAGTTTATTTTTCTCTTTTCTGTATAATTTGAATTTTGAACTAATTCTATGAATGATCTGATGGACTTCAGTACAGAAATATTTATTTTTTACCAAAATCATCAATGCAGAATATACAATATTTCCACTGAATTTGCCCTGAGACGCGTTTTTCAATGTTTTGAATTAGAATATATCTAGGTATATTAAAATCAAATACCTGTTTTTTTTTATGTTTCAGTATTTAAAAAATATATTAATTTGCCCCTCAATTTTTCAGAAAATTAATATCGCTATTCTCACAGTACCGTGTTTACCTTATATTATTGTATTATTTCTAATGAAATGTTTTATTACAAATATAAAACATTATTATTATTGTAACGAAAAGATAACATCTCATTGGCAGTTTAGTTATGGTCTTAAAAAAAAATATATCATTATATTTTATTGATAAACTGTATTAACTATTTTCTACTCACTATTCAGTTTTTCTACAGCACAACATATAGACAGAAGAAGAGGACGGTCAAGGAAAATATTAAAGAGCTAGTTGCTGGAATGGAGCAGTTGCAGAAGCTATAGAGAAGTATAAGGCCTAGCACAAATTATGGATCGATAAATAAAATGAGAAAGATGACAAGAGAATGTTCCGTAAGAAGTTAGTAACGGCCAGGTGTCCAAAATTGTTATCCTTTCAACTATTAAGATTTCTTTATGTAAATTTGATCTGTCAAATTTACATAAAGAATTCAGGGGCAGTTATTAAAAATATGAATAATAATAGGTGTGTACACAAATTGTAGAATTACTTTTTATTGCCCCGTATATTCTTAATTTTATAAATAAATTGTAGATAAAGGTAGAAGAGTTTTTGAAGAAGAAATACTTTCAAAAATAGAATTTCATTTTCTGGCCTGTTTTATATACGATCTAATAAAGTTCTTTTATTCACGCTTTTATTACTTTGATATCCGTTTTTAGAGACTTTTCCGCCATTAAAACATTTGCAGATGATATTGTCTTCAGTTTTCATTATTGTTTGTATGGCAGTTCATAAAATCCGATATTAGAATCCTGCTAGGATAGGTTTCGATATACGTACATATATGTAGTGAGAATAAAAAAATGTATTTCATATATTTTAATATTGACGTTTTACACTATCCAAGAAATTAAATGATCGCATTAAGAATATATCAACTTATTTTAAAACCATTGTAGGCGTGAAAATAAAGTTAATTAAATATTGATATTGTTTGATTAATGTAAACATATAATTTCTATATCTTCACAATTTTTATGATAAATTTAATTATCGGAAAATATAATTAACACGGGCGACTGCCGGCGCATTGTATTAGCACATATAGTGGTCGATACCGGGAGTATTTTTCCTGCTGAGAGCCTAATTTTATACCCATCAATCTGGCAGGTGCGTTCAGTGGCCGTCGGCGGTGTTGCTAATTGTGAAGGCGATAAACTTCCATTTACTTAATTTTTATGTATTCATTGATATTTAAATAAAATATTTTTATTCCTTTTCTATAACTTATGAATTTTCATACATTCATAATATTTTCTTGATTTTTAACATTATTATAACACAACTAAATTGATTCTTTTTTGTCACAAATCTTTGAATATTAAAATTTTGTAAAGCTTTGTTCATTTTAAGTTGGTTTTATTTTTTGACCTGTGATGTTATTCTGGTAGTACTCATAAAGAGAATTTTGAACATGTTATATAATGCCTTCATAATGTTTTTTATAAATTAAATGTTTACTTTATATGATTTAAAATACTACTTTTATTTTTTAATTTCCGTTATTATTAAACATTTTTATTTTAATCATTTCAAATATAACCTTTTTTTTATAAGCTGAAAAAATTGGTAATATATATATATATATAAAGATGGAATAAACCCCTTCATCAGGTAAAATTATTTTGAATAGTGCAGTTCGAATTTAAATTATTTTTTCAAAGCTATAATGGAAATGACAAAAGAGCATATTCGGCATATTTTGCTTTACGAGTTCAATAAAGCCAACACCCTAACGAAAAGTGCGAGGAATATTAATGCAGTATATGAGGATCGTATAATAAACGTAAGCTAGTGTCAACGATGGTTCCAGAATTCCGAGTCGGAAACTATAACATAGAAGTCGATCCTCGTCCTGAAAAATCTATAAAGGTCGGCGAAGATATCCTGCAAACCTTAGTGGAAAAAAATCCGATTGTAATTAGCAGAGATGCTCGGATTTGATCATTCACCCATTCATCGACACTTGCGTACCATTGGAAAAGTCAGAAAATTGGGTCAATGGGTTCCTAACAAACTGTCAGAGTCTAATCGCGTGCAGAGAGTGAATGTGTACCCTTGTTTACTATCACGTTTCAAGAATGCGATGCACCACCCACCATATTCGCCGGACATTGCCTTATCTGATTATCATTTATTCCGCAGTCTTCAAAATCATTTGGACGGAAAAATATGAATTCTGTAAACGAGGTGCGAACAGTACTGGAGGAATATTTTTCGACACAGACAAGTGAATTTTGGATGAGGGGCCTTGTAAGTCTACCAAAAAGATTGAAGAGCATTTAAGAATGAGAGAGAGTATATTTTAAATTAAAAAAACTACTTTGTTTATCTTAATTTAAAAAAATAAAAGAAGTATAAAAATACCGCATTATGATTTAATATTATTTATTATATACATTCATAGTTTTCGTTATTTAATAACAATAATAATATTATTTTTTTGAAAATACTTCTAATTTCTTAACTGATGTTAAATATTTTGTTCAATTTAAGTTATTATATTACGTTATATTTTATATACTTGTAATGGCTAATTACGCCTAATTGACGAAGGCCATAATAAAGAGAGAGAAAATAGTAAGACAACTTATCAAACTAGGAATCTGCTTGTGTTATGACAGCACTTCTTAATATTAAATGCGATTAAAATTTACAAAATTATTTATCAATAAGCAAAATGATTAATATTTTATTAACCCTTCCCAAACCATGCAGCAGTAATATAGGTCTAACGCTATAATTAAATCTGTAATATTTTGGTAAATATACGCAACACACATTTCATATTTTAGTTAATTTGAAGTAAAATATTTATGCTTAGAAATAACTAGTGAAAAATCAATTATGTAAGGCGAATCCTAGAAAATTAATTATTTTTAATTCATTCTATTGTAAAATTAATACGTTGACCAAAATACAATATGTGGCAAAACTGAAAGAAATCACACATTAATTTCACAGTGAAAACAATGACAAATATACGAATATAATGGTGTCTCTTTCTCACTAATTAAATTATGATAGATAAAAAGGAAGGTTGTATTATAATGAACTTGAATGCTCCGAATTATAATATTACATATTCTTTTTATATTTAATGCTCAATACTTACAGTAAATTTATGGCATTAACCATTTTTTCATATTTTAAAGACTAATAGAACTCTATTTTCTTATGGTAAAACGAGTTGACAGCATGGCTGCGTACGAGTATTTTATATCACGGTATGGTAACGGTTAAATACACACCAATGTCAAATATCTAAATACATGAAAAACAAATTGTATATAATGATGCAGTTGTAGTAATTTAATTTTAATTAAAATTCTGAAATTTTGGTAACGGGTAAAGTTCTGAAGTATCTTAATTTTTCTCTCAAATGTATGATAAAATAATACTTTATCTTTGGTTCGTGACTTATTCAGATTTATTAAAATTTTACAATAAATTATTATAATATAGTATGGTGGAAATATGAGAAAGAACGGAAGGCACTTACTTTTCATCTGCCGGTGCTGGTTCATTTGTTGATTCCTCTCCACCACAAATACAAGCGTCGCGGGGTGTAGTGTACTAATACTCGCGAAAAGGATTATTATATATAAGCGGGATTAAAGTGAGATTAATTATAAGCGTTAGCGAAGTGAAGCGACGATAGTTATCCGTACAAAAGTTCCAAGCATATTAAGCTTGCTGCAGTTGGAAAACTTAAATCACTACATCTTCTTTCTTCCTTGTACTTAAGAATAGGTGAGGAAAAAAACGGGAAGGATATATGTAGGTCAAAATTTGGTAAACCGTGAATTGAATGTATGCCTGAGGCAACAAGTCAAACGTCAAAAAACTTAATAGAATTGAATTAATTTTAAACGGCGTGTTTATAAATATTTTTCCAGCCCTAATTGATTGAGTCAAAATCATTATACAGACATCATAAATAGTGTAAAAAAAATATTTATCTAAATTTATTAGTTGTCAATTAACATCTTAGAACACAATTATACTACTCAAAGGTATTTGAGATTTACCTCAATATAAAGTCGATTGCTTTTAAAAATGGAATAATAGGTGTATCAATAGAAATATTACAGAATATGAGTTCAAAATTTATCAAAAATGTATTCGATTGCTATAGTGAAATGGTAAACGCGCTTCCCCGGATAGGAAGAGGTCCAAGTTCGAATCACGGTAGCAACTAAATATTTTTTCGATAATATTGATTTTTTCTGTACGTAATCTGTCTAGTTTTATTACAATTATACAACTTAAGGGTTAAACACTCATCAACTGAATGATTCATAAGCATGAAATGAAAAATATACGAAATTGAGATAAACATATACGTATGTGACTAATTTTTATAGCCATAGCGGAGATTTTAAAATTATTAAAAAGTTTTGTTAAAACATCCAAACATGTTTTAAATAGCAGTTATCAATTGTGAAACTACCGATTTGGTCAAAAAATAATTTACAAACATATAACCTTCTATTTTTATCAATAGTATAGTAGCGGTTTTTTGCAGAATCTCTCAATTATTGTACACCTACACGCCATAGCCGTATTTTATTAAATTTTTAACAACATTTTTCATTGAGCAGACAGATAGTGGGGAAATTGTGTAGTAAAACAAAGCTTCAGTAAGGAGCCTTACAATAATGTCCGGGTAATAACGACGAAATAATTGCGTCGTTACCGCTCGATTGAGAAAGTCTAGGGGCCGCCACTGAACGGCGTTATAACGAAGGACTGGTATTTTCTAACGGCGAAGCACAAAACATCTCGAGAAAAATATAAGAATAGGTCACGGGCGACGAGAAAACGACGCTGAAATTCAAGAACGTTTAACGTAAGGCTGTATATGATTTTATGAAAACGATTTTTATAGGAATTAAAACACATGTATTTTACCATATATAATATTATTTACATAGTCTAGCGAATATAATGTACGATGTATACAAGGAAAGTGACCTTATTATGAATATCAACAAGTCGAAAATGGTGGCATTCGAGAAGGAGGAAAGCAAGACACCGTGCAAAATACTTATAGGTAATGAATGATTGGAACATGTAAATGAGTTTGTGTATTTGGGAGATATGTTTGATAGAAACGGAAAGGCTGAGAATGATATCGAAAGGAGAGTGACTGCAGGGAATAAAGTGAACGGCGCTTTGAATGGAATTATATCTAACGAGAATTTGTCAACCGAGGTAAGACTAGCAGTACACGATGGAGTCCTGGTACCAACACTGATGTATGGAAGCTGGCAGAAGAGGAACGAAAGTAGATTAAATGTAGTGATAACGAGATTACTTATGACATCGATGATCCATTTATGACATCTAAGCATTGAGATTATGATTAAAAAAGAATCGCTTAGGTGGTTTTGTCATATGAAACAGAAAAATAAAGAATAGTAATAGTAAGAAAAATATATGACGCAAGTATTGATAGCATCATAAATAGAGGACGTCTATGGAAGACTTGGCACGATCGGGTAGACCAGATACTGGAAGATGGTCATATTTGAAGCCTCAATAATCGACAAGGTTATATGAAAAGATGTATGAATGTGGATGAGGCGAGAATTATATGTCAAGACAGAAAAGTGCCCCCTCCGCGGGGAAACGGCGTGATGGTAAGTTAGTTATAATATTATTTGTTATTGTTGGTAATGAAAAATGTTGTGTTGTGTGAAATTTTAATTTGACTGCGATATGATGGATGTTTTTGTAGTGGAGTGCTAGAATACATCTATGGTGGCTGATTTTAAACAACCCCTTTCGGTCCACGAACTCCGGAAAAGCTTTCAGAGTTGCACTTTAATGTAATTAAGTTTGAAATATGGATATCACTTTTCTTTGTAATCCTCCACTATATTTTTCCTTTGTGGTCTCTTGAAGAAATTTTCAGAGATAATTATTAATATTTCGTCTACTTTGTGTAGACAAATTATACACTAATTTATCGTTACATTTTTATTCAGTGTAATTTTTTAATGTCTAAATCATGCTTATTTTTTTGCTAAATTATGTACATTTTCAAAAAAATACGCATTAAAATAGTTATTTTTTTATGAACCTATTTAAATAGATAATAACATCGTATTTAAAATTTTATTTTTCTTATATTTAATAAACTATCTTGAAAACCGATGTAGTATGGCTGTTGAAACTTTAATTAATTACAAAATATGTCTTATATTTATTTATATTATTCGTCTTCTTTTTCTGCCGATCTGCGTCCACCGTTAAATATAGTCCTCTCTTTTCTAATTTTTCACAACTCCCTGTCTCTTTTCGTTTACTTTCAATTTTGCCTAACAATGTCCATAGACCAAATTATGAAATGATACTTTATAGAAGTCTAAAGTGTACAGTCATAATGTCGTGGCCAAATTGAATTTGTATAATGTTGTCGGACTGGCGAATTAAGCTATGTACCGTGACAACTCCAGTGTAAACTCAACAACTGTCTAGGCAAAAGCCCCGAGTAATTATGTTCTTTCAAATATCGGGGACAATTTTGGAAATGTGTATTTCAATTATCAAGATTTCATTTCATTATAAAGTATTAGACCACGTGTAATATCTGGCCATTGAACAGTTGTAACCATTTTACAACTCGCGTAATAAATAACGGTATGTACTCTCTTCTCTCTCCCAATTCTTCAATGGGATGGACTTTCATATCTACGGAAGGATCTTCTCTTCATCATTTATTCATCATCCGGTCTCATCCAATAACACATCGCACCATCCGATGTTTATCTAACTCAGCTCCTGAGGCCTCGCTTCTCCGAGTTCCTTTGCTACATCCACAACAAGAAGCGACGCCTTGATTTCTGACCGACCTTTCAGGATCTTCACGTACTCAGTCTTCATCTCCTAGACTCGCGATTATAGTTCTTAATGTCTTAAAATTATTTTTTCTGGATTTATTAAAGATTTTATAACATACGCGTATTAGCATGGTGGCATTATTAATTCAAATACTATACAACGTGAATATTTCGTAACTATGCAAATGCATTCTAATGATATGATTCAATTATGTTAATCTGGTAGCTTGATAATTTTGATGATAACTTATTTTATGCCGCATTGAGCAAGCTCGTGCAACCTTTATCCGCATGAAAAATGTGTTATGCAGTCATGATCTCAACCATAGATTACGAATGAGAATGGTCAGATGCTATGTATGTGTTCTCGATTTTATTTTATAAAATAAAAGTATGAATACTTACCGACGAAATGATAAGGCAACTTGAAGTATTTGAGATGTGCATCTACAGAAGAATTCTTAAAATAAGATGGATAGATAGTGTTACCAATGAAGATGTTATGGTTCGGATGAATAAAAAAAAATCAGTATTTAAAACAATAAAAATCCGAAAACTTCCGTAATGAGACATTCAGAGAAGTAAGAGATCTTGCACCTCATAATGCAAGCTAAGATTGCTGAAAGGAGAACATCATGGATGAAGAACCTGAGGCAATGATTTGGCCGGTCCACTGTAGAGCTGCACCGGGCCGCTGTGACCAAAATGAGGATAGCTAACGTCCGTTGAATAAATAGGGCACAATAAGAAGAAGAGTTTATTTAATTATAAATTATATAACAATTTATTCTCATTATTCTATTCATGTTTCATTCGTCTATTACTTTAAATTTTTGCACAACGTTCGCAATAAATTATAATTTAAACTTTCACTTTATTTTAATAAAAAATTAACTAATCTTTCTCATAAAAACGAACTTATCAGCTAATGTTAGATATAGTTATTCATGCTGAACGTATTGTTACAATTAAGAGAAGTATTCTCCAAGAGATTGTTTTAGTTCAATAACAATTTACAAGGTTCAACTCAAAGTATGTTTTATAAGTTATAATAATATGAAATTATAAATTTTAATTTTGAAGCTAGAAACTAGAAATAAATTATAGTTTTGAAATTTGAGACTTGAGAATTGTTGTTTTTTTTTAATTTGAAAAATGTACCTGTAGAACATATGTGTCTAGTTCGTTAATTGGCATTTCTACTCTAATGTCATTTATCAGATTTCTTTCAAATCTATGTATAAAAAAGAAAGCATTACAGACCCACATTCTTTCATTATATTATTAAATGTGCTAACTTTCGTAGTATCACCAGATTCCCTCAGTGTTATCCTCCGTATCCAGGTAACAATTACACGTTTAATATAAGAAGTATCTACAGTAATTTATAATTATACAATTCAGAGGTAGACTAGTAATTATTGAGAAGTGGCGATAGACCCCGTTCCCCCAGAGACAGCCTCTTATAATCATTGTCCCCCACCACTCATCTACTCACTCTCCTGACACAGACACATACACACACATGTCTAAAGTGACAGTTCTCACATTAAATGATTAAAAATTGATAAGATGCCGTACGACTGCAACATACTTGTAAAAAATATGTTATTTTAATTAATTTTGTAGTACACCTATTCTAACTTCTCAGGAAAATCTTATCCCTATTTCAATATAATTTATCATACTTACGTATACCTTCTGTATTTTACACTATACTAATAAATCTCATTTCTCGAGCACGAGATTTTATCGCTGTGAGAATATTATTTTACGTTAAGATGTTATATGGAGATTAAATGTTATAAGTTATATATTGTAAGTAGTCTTAACTATTTTCCATCAACTTTATAAGTATGTTGAATTAATTTTAAAATATAGTTTTACAGTTTTTAAATAAATGAGCATTTATTCGTATATTTCTTTTACTATATATATTTTTTTATTAGCATAGAAATTAGGTTAAAAAAAAATACACCATCTTATAAGATAGTGGAATTCGACGGTTGTTTTCGATCCAAAAGCAAGAGACTAAAACAAACTTTGATGCGTTTTCAAAAGATAAGATATAAAGTCAACAGAAGGTTTTGTTTCGCATCACATTCGTAAACATCAATAATGGATATTTGTTTACTGATCGATTGCAAACAGTGCAGAACTTTAGCTCCAGGAAATTGATATGAAAACATAGAACCACCTTTCGAAAATGAAAAGACTGAGAATGTGTCAAAATATCCCTAAACATTGTTCCACTCAGACATATCAGTAGTGCTTTTGAATACAATTTTGTTTTAAAAAAACAAAAATAGAATTATGTGTGTTTAATTTAAGGTTTTTTTTTTTTTTTCCAATTCCTTAGAGTCTACGATACTCTGAGTACTCTACATGCGGCTAGACCGCCTAATCTACAACTACAAGTGCATCAGCGCTAATCGCTTTGACACTTTTACAAACTACCTTATTATTATAAACATCATAAGTGTTTTATATTAATACATGAATTGGAAGGGTAAAAAATTACTGATAAAAAACCCTCTAAACAATTTACTGGAAGTTAAGTATTTCAAATTAATTAGGCGCGACACTTTATGTACAGTGCCGCCTTATTCTAGCATAATCCTTAAATATTTAAACTAAAATAAATACTACTAGACTTAAGAATATATTGTTTTTTATTATTTTACATATCATAAATTGGAGAGTTCTCTCGACGCTGTCCGCTTCTGTGTGCAGCTCAGTCCGGAGGATCGAGCGCGTTGCTTCGCCGCAGGAAATAGTGCCTGGGCAATCTATATTTGTATCTGAAAGGCATTAAGCTGATATTGTGCTCGTACGAGCCGAGGTTCCGGATGAGAGGATTATCTTGAGAAGGATGGGAGCAAGATTTGTGGAAGCTTGCTGATAATTTATCGAAGCATTGTGTGATAGTGTTCACCTTGTGCCGGTGGTGTAGTCGCGTCAAATTTGCTTTGGGTGAGGTGTTGTGGATGATTTTAAGCAATTTGTTTTGTATAAATAATTTAAGGTTTCCGCGAGTACTAGTGTATGTATGTATGGAACTAGCGTCTCTTTTAGGTTAGGTCGCGTTTTTTTGTAGATTCTTGAGAAAACCTAGGCCGACTGGGGAAATTTATATCTATATTAAATAAAATAACAATCACTTTGTATGAAACCACGAAATTGGGTCGACGTACAATAAATTTCGTGGTTTCATACAAAGTTATTGTTATTTTATTTAATATAATATGTCAAACCACAAAGTGATTGCTTTCTACGAAAAATAAACAACTGCGAACGAGTACGGTTGTACCGTAACTTTTTGAGGCAACGCATTGACAATGATACTTGTTAACATGCCTAAATGCAATCCAACTTAGAAGAGACGCTAATTCCATATGTATATATAAGATTGCAATTAGTATGGATGAGAGAAAATAATGTATCAATATTTTTAAATGAGCAAGTAAAATCCAGAAATCCGCGACAATTAACGCAAACCATGTGGGTGAGACGCCGTTTCATCATTTTTCTTCAGCATTTTAATGATAAATAATTGAATTTTTTAAAGAAAAAAAAATTAACTTCTTTAATTATTATAAACATTTTCAAAAATTGCGCCATCTCTCCAGCACTTTCCCAATATATTAATGATGACTTTTGATGATCATAGAATTTGACTTCTTTGAATTAGATGCACGCTTTTTATATAAATATATAAATCAAGTTAATTAAAAGTAAGAATATAAAAATAATTATATTTTCAATGCCTGATTTCGTATAAATTCTTTTTAATTGCTTTCAGAATAAATTGCCGTTTATTTGTCTTAAACACCAGCCATCGAAGTCGCGAGTTGGAGCGTGACTAAATAAAACATCCGACATTTGCACCACTTGAGGTTAACAGAGGGATAACACGCGACTGATTCTAGTATTTAAATTAATATACTTGGTGTAAATCTAAACGTACACATTTATTTTTTAATTGATATAAAATTACAGTTACATATTCTAAAATAAATATTTGTAAGCAATATTCATGAGGACTATATATTATGTCAATGAATCCAAAATATCTCACGTTCAGGCTAAAATACTATTGTCGAAATCTATTTAACGCTAATAAAGTTAATAGTGATTATACTGCTGATGTGAATGGTAAAATGCTGTGTGTTCTCGATATCATTTTATAGAATGGAAATACGGACACTTACCGAATAAATAATAAGGTGAATTGAATAATTTGAGATGTGGATCTACAGAAGATATTCATGCACCTACACCTGCTTATCTATTCATACCTGTGATAATTCTTAGATTACCACCAGATTCCCCTGGGGTTCTATCCTCTGATTACTGTTTGATTACTTGGGTCCCAATTCTTTGTAATAATATTATACATTTATTACAATACATGATACAGTAAATATAAATAATTCATTCAGAGACAGACTAGTTATTCAGAAGAAGCCGTGATGGAAGACAGCTGTTTCCCCAAAAACGACCTCTTATAAGGTTTGTCCCCCACCACTCATCTACTCATTTTCATGACACACACACACACACAGATACATTTACAAAGTGACAGTGCTCACAATACTTTTCCATTCAATTATCGTCCTTGAATTATTATTCTTATTATTTTCCTCTCATCTTCTTAATTTTCCGTTTATGTTCTAAACCAGTGATGGCGAACCTATAACCCGCGGGTCAGATACTGACCCACGTAGACTTTTTAAATTACCCGTGCGTTGATTTTTATAAACTTATTTTTTATATCATAAAAGAGAGAACAGACAATCAAAAATATTAAAAAAATAAAGTACATACATCTAATGTCGAATTTATAAAAAATGTTTCCATGTGGACATTAGCTAGCTGATTTTCCTATTGTATCACTGCACCTATGTATGACGTACATGGTCGTAAAACGTCGTGTTTCGTTTTTTTGTCGCGATGCGTGTATGACTCATGACAGTTAGACGTCTACCCGACAACAACGTTCGAATTTATTACTACATATTACATATGTATGTGAAAAACAAATAACTGAAATGAGCAATTATTTAATTGACATCAAATGAAATACTATGGGGGGGGGGGCGGGGTAACACGCCATCAAAGTTAAGTTACATTTTCTGAAATTTTGACATGCCGAGCCTAAAAGGTTCACTATCACTGTTCTACACCCTATCTCTACAGCTTCCACCTTCATCTTACAAATTTTTTTTAAAAAAACTTTATTGGTTTGGAATCAACAATTTGTAACATTTTTATGAATGGTGTTGATAGAGGTATTTCCACCATATAAATATTACGCAACGTTGCCACGTCAGTATTAAAAAACTCTTTTTTTTCCGCAAATTATCTTATCAGAGTTAAAAACGCTTCGGACGAATGAAATTAAACAAATTGTAATATACATAGTTGTAAAGATATAATTAACTAACTAGCTTACAACCACGCCGTTTCTCCGCAAGGTTAAGCGGAAACAGTACAGCTACATTATTCTGTTCTGACACACTACTCTCGCTTTCTCCACATTCATACATTCAAGCTCGTCGATTGTTGAGGCTTCTACCAGGACCATCTTCCAGTATCTAATTCACCTGGTCATCTCAAGCCTTCCGCGGATGTTTTATAATTTTAGTGACATCATCACTCGCGACACAAATTACTCTTACCATTCTATCCTCATTCATCCGTTCAACATGAACAAACCACTTAGGTGAATATTTTTTAATCTTATTTTTAGATACAGCGCACATTTATACCTCAAGTCACAAAATTGTTAATTTATTAATTGATAAATGAGTACTAAATGCGGTATACATTATTATTGCGTAAAATACGTTAAGGTTGTAAAAATTTAGCTTGGGTCAAATGTACAAAAAAATATATAAACAGTGTTCTATCATATTTTCTTACTCAAATTAAATTCATACCTTGGACGGCGAATACTCAAAATATTTTTACGACGGTGCCAAATTTAAAGATTTGATTCTTGACGATGTCATAATAAATTTAAATTGTAATATTTGTAAGTAAAGATAAAAATGTTATAATAAATTGCAAGTCTGTGTACCTATAAGTCTCTAATGTATGACGGCCCTGGCATGGATTAGATATAATATATTACACAACCAATGTAAACATAATCATCGAGTATGTATTCCGTGTATGTAAAATCTTTCTTATTTAAATTCAACTTTTAAAATGGCAGCTTTTACAAAGCCATGGCTCACGGTAAATCCCTAAAGAGTAATGGATAATGTATAAAACAGAGCAAAAAACCCAAGTAAAGGGTAAATGTGGAATGATATATTTTTATCGGGGTTTATGATTCGTTGAGACATGTCCCACAGCAACCACGGTTATGATGGTTTGCGAAAAGGCTTCCATTTTATATTTCACAAAAAAAATATCATGAAAAATGCATCAATATTTTGTACATGGGTTTCAGATTGCGTGTAACTTGGTGGCAACCTACATTAATATTAAAGATTGATTAAACGAATTAGAATGTTTTTTTCACGCAGTAATATTTTTGAATCGATCAAAAATGAAATTAGCAATATTTGAGTATGTCCAAGAACACACAATTACTGGATTTTCACCTAAAAAGGCACTGTTATTAAATTAATAATAGATATCCCATAAAGACGAAGTTGTTTTATTATATTTAATGGAAAAATATGGAATTATTGGTAAGTACAAGACTTACGACCTATACTCGAGTGTTTTGGGGCGCCGAGATGAAACCTAGCCATTTCCTCGTCGTCTCAAGAATACTTTTATTCCAAGAATGGCGGTCCATGAAAAAAACAGTATCGGCGCCATTTAGAGTCAAAATTGAGAATCTGCAAAGGGATGATGTCAGAGAAAAATTTGAAAGGAAAGTGTGTGTGTGAAAGAGCGAGTGATCTGAATATAGACAATGCATGAGAATACATTAAGGTTACTTTATACGAACCAGCGAAAGAAACCTGTGGCATAGCTACCCAAGGAAGGAATAAAGGCGATGCATAGTGGGACAATAGCATAAAGGAACTTGTGAAAGAAAAGAAGAATGCGTGGCGCTATCTGTTGACAGTAAATGGGGATAAATACACGAGACCGAAAGACCTGTACAATTCCTGTGAGAAAAAGTCAAATCTGGTGTGAAAGAAAGGAAAGAGCGACTGTAAAGAGAAGAAGTGTTGAAAATGACTGAGAATTTTCAGGATTATATAAAATTTTTCTGGAAGGCGGTCAAAAAATCCCGATGTGGTGCTGAAAGCAGTAATATGAAAGCTATTAAGTCAGTAAAATCATTATTTATCTTGTGGCTTCATAAGCTCTTCAATCAGTGTTTGGAAGAGAACCACACCCTGTTAGATTGGAGGAGGGCTGTCATTATGCCTCTTTACAAAGGCAAAGGATCGAAAATGGAATATGGTAACTATAGGGCTATTAGTCTACTGAGCTCTGTTGGTAAACTGTATCGAAGAATTTTAATAGAAAGAGCAAGAACGGTTACGAAAGAAAAAGTATGGGACGTGCAAGGGGCCTTTTTGGGTAGAAGAGGATGCATGGATCAGATCTTTTCTCTACTTTCCAAAAACTTTTTGTGCCTTCGTAGATCTACAGAAGGCATATGATAGAGCTATAAGAGAAAGGTTATGGAATGTACTCTATGATTACGGGGTGAATAGTAAACTTATACACGCAATCGCATCCCTATATGAAGGAAGTTCTGCGTGTGTAAGAATCAATAGAACATTCACACCATGGTTTGATATTACAAAGGGTGTCAAGCAGGGTTGTATAATGTCTGTTCAACTTGTATATAAATAAATGTGTGAAAGAACTGGAATGTACGAATGTAGCTGCAAAAATGGGCAATTTGATTGTATGCTGTTTATAGTACGCCGATGATGCAGTACTAATGGTGAATAATAAACAAGAACTACAAAGTCTAGTGAGTAAAATGTACAATGTATGCAAGGAAAGCGACCTCATGATGAATGTTAACAATTCGAAAGTGATGGTATTCGAGAAGGACGAAAGCAAGATACCGTACAAAATACTTGATGGTTGAAACAAGTAGATGAGCTTGTGTATCTGAGAAGTATGTTTGATAAAATAGAAAAGCTGAGAATGATATCGAAAGGAAGGTGACTGCAGGAAATAAAGTGAACGGCGCTTTGAATGGAATTATATTTAACGGAAATTTGTCAACCGAGGCAAGACACCGCTACACAATGGAGTCCTGGTACCGACACTGATGTATGGAAGTGAAGCCTGGAGCTGGCAGAAGAGGAACGAAAGTAGACTGAATGTAGTGGAAATGAGATCACTTAGGCGTATATGTGGCAAATCTATTTATGACAGAGTAAAGAATGAAGAAATAAGGAAAGAATGTAAAGCTGATGTTAGTATAATGAGTAAGATTGAGAAATGATCACTTAGGTGGTTTGGTCATATGGAACGGATGAATGAGGAGAGAATTGTAAGAAAGATATATGACGCAAGTGTTGATGGTACCAGAAATAGAGGACATCCGTGGAAGACTTGGCGCAACCAGGCAAACCAGATAATAGAGGATGGTTCTGTTTGAAGCCTCAACAATCGGCGAGCTTGTATGAGAAGATGTATGAATGTGGATGAGGCGAGAATTGTGTGTCAGGACAGAAGAGTGTGGCGCTCTATCCCCTCTGCCTACCCCCACGAGAAAACGGCGTGGTGGCAAACAAGTAAGTAAGTAAGTAAGTAAGTAAGTAAGTAAGCAAGTAAGTAAGTAAATAAGTAACTACGATCTATAATTAAATTAGATTCTCATTGTGACATATATGCTGTTTCAGGGAATTAATTATCAAATTTAGTGCATAAATGGCGATAGTGTAATGGTACTCGAAATGTTTTCACATATTAACATATGTACAACTTTCAAAAAATCTAATAAATATAGAGATTGATTAATGGGTGAGAATGGTGAACGTTATATTTATATAAATTGATCACCTAAGCCAGCTGAACACAGGTCGTAAGTCCTGTAATTACCCATACTTCCATATATTTCTATTAAACATAACAAAAATAGCTTCGTCTCTATGAGATATCGATTATTTGTTTAAAAATGAAATTAATTACGCAGAGAGTGCGACATGACTGCGATGAACCAATGTTCAAAAACAATCCTAAGTGTAATCGTCAAGGTTTCAATGATAACAAAAACACAAGTTATATATAAAAGTTTTCGGAAATTAAGCTCCTAGAAAAAAGCTTTTTAAATTCGTGCACAGTCGCTTTATGGGAAAATAAATTATTTGCTGTCACATTTTGATTTTTACTTTTCTAATGAATGTATTCTTCATTATAACTTGTTTAAAAAATTCAAACGAAACATTCAATAAAATTTATTTATACAAATTATTGCTTTTCAAAACGTTCTTGGTCAATATAGCGAAATCGATAGCTCGTTTCCCCGTGTAAGAAAAAGATCAACTTCAAATCCCGATAGCAACCAAATATATTTTTGATTATTTTTTCTGTATATCTTTCTAGTTGATGAATTCATATTTAAAATATCACAGACCTATGTTCTGAATAATTACAACTTCACAATAAAAATGTGTTCTCCTAATAATAAAGTTGTATCAATGTGTCCAAAATTTAATAAAAGTGAATTGATAATTCTGGCGTCTGCTATCAGATTACTCAAAAGTATTTTAAATTCCATAAAAATAAGGTCGATGGCTCTTTCAAATAATGGAACGATTAAATGTATAATATTAAAAAGTAACATATAGGTTCGAAAATTTGTCGCTAAAAATATCGTCGCTGTAGCATAGTTGGATAATGCACCTTCCCCTGTTTGGAAAGAGATTCAGGTTCGAATCCCAATGGCGCAATAACAATATTTTTCGATAAAATTGATTTTATATGTATATCTTTCTAATTAATATATTTAATTCACATTTTAATTCAATTTATATTTAAAATACCACAGAACTATATTGTGAACATCGAAATTCACAGAAAAATGTGCTTTTTCTAAAATTTATATACAAAATATGACACAAATTTATGTATATATCTAAAATATATAAATAACTTCACAATTCTTCAAGGTAACAAGGTTAGCAAGTCGCACAATATACACCGAGAGTGTTGTACACAGCCACGTTTAGTATAATTAATTTAAACATTATTGCTTATTACATTTTATATGAATAGAAGATTGAACCGATTGGTATTAATCTTTACCATTACAATTTGAGCGGGTCACGCACCGTGGATACTCACTCATAATCAATCATAAAAAGTAATACATTTTATTTAGATGCTCCTATACTGCCACTTTTCTGTATAGAAAATAAATAAAATCATATAGTATAAATAAATCATATAGTCATTAATAATTTTGATTTATTAAAATAGATTTTTTGCAACAAACAGGATTGCCATTGGGAATCAAAACCTGCCACCCGAATGATTTACTACTGGACCACAAACTGTATTTATAAAATATTACTAAGGTAATAAATATCCTTTGATGTATGATAGACGGTAGGACTTTGCGCCACCGGGTACAGTTAGTTTTAATATTTCATTGAAATGATTTGGTACTATTCTCATTGTGTCAAAAAATAAGAGTTATTATGTCGAATTAAATATATTTTTGAAAACTTTAGGCCCTATTATATTAACCGTTCGAAAATATTGATTATGTTCAAATATACAGTAAGGCTTCTATTTTTATTATTTACTATTTTTATCAGAGTGCAGACATTTTTGAAGTATGGAATTTTCAGCCATGTTTTGCATAATATTTAATACATAATCCGCTTGCAAAAATGTTTGACCCTTCATAAATGTTGATAAAACCAAGGAAATATCAAACCAGGAAAGCCTATTACCGAATAGAGTTAGTACGAAACAAATTGAATACGTTAATGAATACCATCTACCTGTATCAAGACATCACATTCCTCAACGAAGTCCTAGCCAGAGGTTAAGAGGTGAGTACGTCTAGGATTGGTAAAATGCGGAAGACTCAATATTGTCTTCAAATCAATCGCGCTACGACATTTTATAAATTAATACATTTTTAACTTTTCGGCAATGCATACAAAATACCTTGTTACGGTGCCTTTGGGCCCTAGAAGAAAGGAAGCCATAGGAGCCGCCATCGATCTAGCTCAGTCAGGGTCCTCAAGTGTGTGTGTGGTGTCGCTTGCTACCTCGGATGGGATGATAATGGATGCAAAGGCAACTTTGCTTTTCACATTACACATTTTATTCACAAAACAACGACATTGAATGCACGTAAAATGTTCTTTAGATCTTTTTTCTTTGGGTCAACTTTCCTCTGAAGGAGAAGTTTATATATTTGCACAATATCAACTAACGCGGCCGTGGGGTGCCGATGCAGCTGAGGACCCGGGCCGCCACACGCCCATATCAGGATTCATCTCTTGCTCCAGGAGATAGGCTGGATACCATCCCGTCTCAATCATTTCCATAACGCCCATCCATCGGCCAACGCTCGCATACCGCCTCTTTCTTCATTGCAGCGAGGTCTCTTCTCAACTCGCAGGTGGACCAGGCCCATACATCTCTGGGTCCACCTCGATGATCCCACTCTTAATCTACGCCATCTCTTGCCGCCATATTCCTCCGGAGAGCGGCTCCACTAACCCGCTGCCCTCTTTTAGAGCGTTCCCACCAAAAAGTGACGTCTCACTCCATTGCCCGCAAGAGTCGGATTCTCGTCTCTGATTCGTCCATTTAGACAGCCAATTATCGTAAGTCGACAAAGTAGGCTCCAGACTTCAGACCTCGGCGCGCAAATTCAAACATCACAACCTGTTCTGACAAACGGGTGTGATATATGCATGTCATGACGCCAATGCTCAACGTAGTCCAAAGAGCCAAGGAGAAACTTATGATAGAGATTTCACTACGTAAACGAAGGATAAATGAGTCCAAAATAAATTCAAAAACGTAGAACATCAAGAGGAAAAGTTGAAATAGTACGGGTGGGATATCTCATGAGTTGAGCGGATAATAGATGGACTAAAAAGGTATCAGAGTGGAATCCTCAGATCAAAAGACAAAATAAGAGCAGGCCAACAAAGCCTGCTAAACCGATAATACATATACTGAACGCAAATGTGCTGAAAATGATGACGTCATTTAAAATTAGCGAAAATTTTCATAATAGACGTTAGTACGTCAAATGTTTTTCCTTTAAGTATTGACAGGTACGATATTTTTGCTGCTTTATTATTAATCAGAGCTTTATTATTAATCATTTGTGCGTTAAATAGTTTCTTTTTTTTCATATGCGTTACGAAAACAGACAATGTTCACATTTGCATGAAATTCTCACGCGGTTGGGAAGCCTGAGAAAGTTCTTTATTAATTAAACACCTTCCTTTAGTTTGAGGTAATAAATTACAACGCGGAATATTGTTGAGATAAATTCTTGATTTTACTTAAATAAGATTACCGACTCTACTGATAATAAATAACTAAATATGTGCGATGTTATCGTTTTATCAAATTAAACCCTTGATTACAAAGCATATTTAATGTCTTATAATAAATTATCCTTACCGAAATTTTAAAAACAGGGTGGTACACGATGTATGTATGTAGTGCGATTTTTATTTTACTTAAATATTGTATCAAGTAATGATGATAGAGTACTATCATATTTTACGAGATTTTAAATTATACATATTCAATATTTTATGTATATTTTGAAAATTGAGTTCTTCCCTGTTTACTTATGAAAAAACGAACAATCCGCTTAAATATGCCGATCACCGTAACTTGTTAACTCTCTCCCCGTAGGGAGACCATCTCGGGGAGCAAGTTACCTGCTGTTGACAGCTTTTTCAATCCAATGGTCCTTCGTGGGTACCTGTGCACAACATCTAATATCCGCCAGGAGACGGGAAAACAGCGGAGTGTGCAAATCGCGAAATGTATAAAAATAAAAGACATTTCTTCCTTCCTAAAAATTTATTGTTTTCTTCGTATTTTTGCATATAATAAATAATAAATTGATTTTACAGTATAAAAAAAACTCAATAGTACATCCATACTATTTTTTACTACGTAGGTAATACAATATAATATGCTTTGTTCGATCTTTATGATTTACGGATCCCCGATCGCCATTTCGCGTGCCCGTAAACGCCCGTACTCCCTTTTCCCGTATACCCTGAACATGACCATTTCCAAGTTTTTATTGTGTATGGTTTGGACCAGTTGAAAGTTGATATATAAACTGACAGTAATCGTTTACCATTGGGTGCGTTGACTGCCGCCAAGTTCTTCCTGCCATGTGGGAACGAATTGTTGGCTGTGCGTGCTGAAACCAATACATCTTGCTATTATGCTTGTGTCACACTTCGCCGCGCCATCAACGAAGTGTGAATTCGATAATACTTCGTGCAGAACAACGGAGTACGTTTCCTGGAGACAGAAGACCTGTGGATCCAGTGGAAGAAGAAAATTCAGATACCCAAAGAAGCATTTCTCAGGTGGGTCGTGTTTACTCCTAGTTCTAGTTGGTCCTTCAGCCCCCCTGTTCCCTATTCCTGTCCCTCTTCCCAATTTCTTCTAGCCTTCTTACATTCCGTATTTTCCGAACCCCTTGTTCAAACAAGCTTCAATATGAAAGAACATCTTAATTAACAAGTATCCTACAATACAAACCCATAACTTTTCATAATCAACCTATTACGTCTTTTTTACAACTGATACATCATTTGTAATAAAAAAAAAAATTCTGTATATCTTTCTAATACATTAATTTAATTTATATTAAAATTACCAAGGAACTATTTTCTGAAATAAGCAACTTAACAACAAAAATGAAATTCATAATATCTTTATTTTGCAAATCCTTCTGTGCAAAATACAAAATTTAATAATGATTTTCGTTTAAGGATAGGAACAACCATATTTTACAAACCATCAGATGCGCTGTATCATACTTTTTGAGACAATTTAAAAAAAAAATTAATTGCAAAAAATATATATATATGTATAACTCATTCACGAGTCAACGAGCACTAGTTTACGCTAATTGTTCGGTTGTTTCGAATGTCTATATTTATTTTCCAAGCTAATTAAACTATCAAGTTAATCTGATTGATGACATAATAATCATATAGTAACTAAAATGAGTGAATTAAAAATATAATATGTGAAAATAAAATTAAATACATCCATATGTGTAAAATATATATAGCAAAAAAACTGTGCATTACTAAAAATTCTGGGAAACAAATATAAATTAAATAATTGGATTAACATAAATGAAAACATTATTTTACAATTAACGCCATCTGTGTACTAGTAGAGACTTTCATTGCTTAGTTTTAAAAACTACCACGACAACTCACCGCTGTACCCATGGCGCTCTTTGGTATTCGCCGCATCGAGCTGTTCATATTACTCTGTTCTGTCTTAAAGCTAATGAATTACTCAAGTCATGTAAATAGGTTATTTACTGAATTGAAAATTCCTTTCGGCTGATCCGTTTTGTATGGAGCCGTTTCTTATGCTGTTTATTAACAGAATAACATTAGAAAGGGTTACAACTGTGTGCAAATCATTGAAGTCTCTACTTCCTCTTTTACTAATTCGCAAATTTTACTATCTTACTGTTTTAACGTGTTGATTTCATGATTGTTCTTTAAATTTGGTGCATGAATTGGTTTTCGATTTGGAAAAAACAAAAAGCAATTGGCAGAACTATTTCCTGCGTTAACCTTTATTAAAAATAATTATTTCCTTTAGTTATTACGTAAAAGATTTTCAAACAATAAACAAATCATTTTCAGTCTTAGAAAATGTTCTTAAAAACGTCCATACATTTTTTATATTAATTTTTATATGGGCAAGAAGGTATTTTTTTACGTTAAAACTTTAACTTTAACTTTATTCTAAACTTTACTCTAAAATTACAAATAAATTTATGGTAGTGTCGTATAAATGACTGATTTATTTTGTCTAGTGACGTTGGTTAAACGAAAGTACATATATTATATATAATTGTATAATATCATCGGTAACAGTATAACCTAAAGCTATACCTACCGCACGCCACTGGAATCACCTACCTTCGGACCATAAGACTGCACCATAAGATGCAGCCCAATTTTAACATATTTTTTAAAGTAAAAAGTAAAAATACGGTAACTGAAAAATGAGTAAATTTATTTAATATATCGTGGTGTATGATCGCTTTATCAAACCCAACATCTACTAAGTGGATATTTTAAACTACTAATGGAAGTGCTTTTTACTGAGACCTTAAAATTTTAAGGAATCTCGCCTTTATTACCCCCTTAAAGTGGTACCCACGGTGATGCTCCATTATGGTACCGCCTCTGCACGTCAATTACCGTCAGATATTAATTTTTATTAAAATTTGTGTTTTAATTTACCTTTTATTTAGAATCAAACGATATTAGAAAATTAAAAAAGTAATCTATATTTTATTCAATGAAAAGAGAAAATATATATGTGATGATTGAATTATTAAGATATACAGCAATCTGTTTTTTTGTGGGTAATCTTTAAAATTATTGCACTATCTAATGTCACTGATGCATCATTAATACAATTTCGAAACCGCAATACTATAAACTGTACAATATTATAAACTGAAATTATTTGGTTTTTATTATTACTTTATATATTGTGACGTTGCGAAAGTAAGGTCACTAATTTATTTTTAATGCTAGCCATACTTTTTTACACTATGGTATCACCGATATCATTCCTTGACCAATAGCAACGCGGCGTGTTGTAAGATTGCAAATTTTGTCTTTTCCGTATAGAGCAAGTAAGATAGGCTAGGGTCGTGTGCTCTGTACTGACATAAAAAAATGTAAAATCCTGGATCATTCAGCTTTGTATAAAGGGTGTTTTTTTTATAGGTATAGAACTTTAAAATGAAATAAAACACATCAAAATCGTGGTAATAGCCATGGTATTATCACGATTGGCTTTATTGAAAAAATAATTTTATGTCATTAGTGTTTAAATATGATTTCGCGCATATGAGCGCCATGGCTAGCTCGAATAAAGTGCAATCTGTAAGACCAATTTTCGACCACTTTCTGAAGCAACTGGGGACATATATCTGCAATAACAACGACGAATGTAGGCTTCTTTGTTGGTCGGTTGGTTTATCGGCGTAGATTAGCAACTTTATATATCTCCACAGAAAATAATCCAAAGTGTTAAATTACACGATATAGGGTGTATTTTACAGGTCCATGATGCGAAATTATGCGCGCATCGAATGTTTCCTACAATAAATTGATTATGACGTACGCTGTGTGACATGTTGCGCTGTCTTGTTAAAACCACAGCTCTTCCACATTAATGCCATTCAATTGGCAAACGAAAAAGTCAATAATCATGTATCTATAGCACTCTCCATTGACTGTAACGTTCTGGTCGCCATCTTTTTTGGAGAAATATCTACCAATGATTCCAGCAGCCCATAAAGCACACCATACAGTGACTTTTTGTGGATATAACAGCGTTTTAAAATGGTTTGTGGATTTTCTTCACTCCAAATTTGGCAATTTTGCTTGTTGACGTAGTCATTCAACCAGAAATGAGCCTCATCGGTGAACAAAATTTTGTGTTGAAAATAATAATCAAGAGTAATCTCGTGTTTAGCCTATTCACCAAGCATACGACGCACACGATGGTCAAGTGGCTTCTTCCACAAGCTGAATCTTGTAGGCTTGTAAACCAAAATCTTCCATAAATATGGGCCCAGCTCCAATTGCTGTGCATGATGGCGAATCGACTCATTCGGGTCCAACTCAATACTATTCTTCACTGCAGCAACAGCTTCTTCGGTGCGCACTGTACGACGTCTCTGCGGATGCGTATGATGACCGTAAAATGAACGTAGCTCACGGTAAGTTTCGCTAACTGAACTACGATTTTCGAAATAAATTTGCACAGTTTGCAAGCGTTGTTCCAGTATAAGTCTATTCATGGTAAAATGGCAAACCAAATTGAGCACAAATCAGCTGCCAGCTGTCTAATTGACTGTCGCTGGAAAAAGTGTTGCCAATACAAAAAACATAGTGAAATGTAGACAATAATAATGGCGCAAGACATGTGCACATGTTGAGTTTAAGGAATGACCTTTACATTAATGGAAAAATATTTTATCTTTCTTTGTATATTACCACGTAATTATTATTGATTTGTTCTACAATTCGGTTAGTTTAGATTATTCCCTAATACAAACATTAGAAATCTGATATCCCTTGTGCCATTTCTATTGTTGTTATTTGCAAAGTCATACATTTTTAACGATGCTATTCTAATTAAAATTATGGATGATTAGTCATTTTAATGTAAAAGATGTTAATAAAATGTGTCATTTCACTACATTTTAATGCTTTACTTCTATTTTTTATATGAAATGATTTTTTTTACGTCATGTTTTATTCAATGTTGGTAAATTATTATCTGTCTATTCCCTATCTTCATATTTACAATATTTATTTAATTGATAATTTTATGTAGTGTAGTGAAGGAGAGAAGTTTTGTTGTTTAAATAAGAGTAAGTAAATCTTATGTGGTGGACCCATATTTCTCATACACAAATCACATTTGAAGATTGGATTGCGTATTTAAAAGAAGAAAATATATATATTTATTTATTATCTTTGTTTTATCAACCACTAAATTGAGTTTAAATACATCTACCGGTTTTAAAAAATATCATTTTCTATTTTCTATTATTTTTTATGGTTTTTTTCGAAACCGGTAGATGTATTTAAACTCAATTTAGTGGTTAATAAAACCAAGATAATAAATAAAAATATGAATTTTAACCACAAAGATAATATTGCTAATTTTAAAAGTATATATATATATATTCTCCGATGACGCTGTCGATGAAGATCTGAAACCCTTGTCTCACTTTTTACAATATACACAGCCGTTATATTTTATTGCTGCAAATAAAGCATATTTCTTAATATTAATAAAATTAGCATAACTAATTAGTTTGAAATATTTATATTCATCATTTTGGAGCATTAAAACATCATGAATGCTGTGAGTAGGATTATCTACACATTCGTTTCCGCGACACATGGGTCACACCCATCGCGACTCGGCGTACTGCGAGTATTTGCTTGGGCGGGATGTTCCCGCAGGGCGGGGTAAGTCAAGAAGGAAATTTCGTTTGTCGTACTCGATCGTTTTATTTGAAAATGTGAATAAAATTATTTATTGCTGTACTTTATTACAGAGCGTCTAATGACGGGCAACTGGGTTCATCTAATTCTCGAAGACTAGTTGCGTCAGTAGCCGACAAATTATTGTCGTCGAATTGAATCCAATTGTGGATCAACTTCTAGAAATTTCTCGAAGTCCATCATAATGTGCACATTTTATTTAGTCACTGAGGAGGGTGAAAATGTTGATGATGCAATTGCGGAAGGAGGAATCGCTGGTTTTAGAAATGATGCACACCGCTTCGGTGCGCATACAGCAGAAAAATCGATCCTGATCCTTTGTCTTTGGCGACTAGTTAGGACGTGTTATCCGATGAACTGCTCCTTGGCTAGTTTGACTCGGTGATAAAGCTGTACGTGCAAAATAACATGAAGCATTCCGATAAAGAAGAAGGGAAGACCTAATTGTATTTATTTTGTTACATATTTGTGTTTGAGAATAAAAACAATGTATCTTTAATTTGTATAACTATTTTAAATAATTATTTTTATCAATGTTCGAATATGTCCAAGAACACACAATTACTGGATTTTCACCTACAAAGGCAATGTTATTAAACAAATAATAGATATCTCATAGAAACGAAGCTATTTTTTTTTAAATTATATTTAATGCTTTCTAATTATCTATACTTCGATATCTTTCCATTAAATATATATTCTCGATGAGATATTTAATATTTTTAAATTAATTTTTGCTTTTATTTTAATTTTGAACATAATACTACTGCGACAATCGATTCATTCAATTTTACTTATGCACACATTCCACGATCTCGAGATTTACCTTGAAAGCATTGGACACAGCGCAGTCAAAGGAGAAGTAATCAAGCAAATCAAGCTTGCACCTTCAAAGTGCAAGGAAATATTGACAAGATCAAGACACTCATGGCCGACTGGTATTATTAACCGAAAATTCTATGAATCGAAAAAATTAAAATAGTATAAATATGAATTAAATATATTAATTAGAAAGATATACATATAAAATCAATGTTATCGCAAAATATTGTTGTTGCACCACCGGGATTCGAACCTGGATCTCTTTCTTAACCGGGGAAGGTGCATTATCCAACTATGCTACAGCGACAATATTTTTAGTGACAATTTTCGAACCTATATGTTACCTTTTCGATATTAATACATTTAATCGTTCCATTATTAAGGTAGCATATAAAAAATAAAAATATTGTCGCTGTAGCATAGTTGGATAATGCACCTTCCCCGGTTAGGAAAGAGATCCAGGTTCGAATCCCGGTGGCGCAACAACAATATTTTTCGATAAAAAAAAATTTATATGTATATCTTTCTAATTAATACATTTAATTCATATTTAAAATATCACAGGCCTATGTTCTGAATAATTACAACTTCACAATAAGAATGTGTTCTCCTAATAATTAAAATATTCTCCATTAATTGCAGATCTGTGAGACGAACGGAAAAATATTCGTTTTTTTTTGTTGTTGAATACTTAAATATTATTCTTAAGGCGTAACGGGTGTTGCACTACCAACCCATTAATGCCGGAATAAACACATATTATTATTAACCTTAAACATAAACAGTACAAATATTGTGTCAATTTAACATATCAATCATAGGTTAAAATAATTTCGAATTTTTCGAATTTCAAAAATTTTTCCGATTTAGGTATAATATTAATCTTAGGCCGCCATGTTATGACATAAATACATAGACAAACAATGGCTACTGTGTAACTAGCATCTCAGATCATTACCATCTTTGATTAGCCAATTTTGAGTTAGAGGGGGCAGACAATGGATGTAAAAATAGGAAAAAAATAATACACAAATATTTAAATGCTTTCATAATAATCACTTTAATAGTAAAAATTAAAAATATATTTTGACAAATTATATAGTTTTATGTTTAAAAGTTTATCGTAAAGCGAAACTATAAAAACATAAAAAGACATGTCACAGGATTTGTATTCCGTTCACTCAAACTTATACGATGATAGAAGGGATGTGACATTGAAAACGGATCATTCCATTTCTTAAAGCCATGGTTTAAGTAAGCGAATAGTTCGGTAAAACAAGCCTTCATCGAAAGTATTAAGTCGAACTTCTTTTCGGAACCTTTGTTATTTAATTGTCTTTACATTTTTGCTGTGGTGAAATTCATAAGCTTAAACTGGATCTAACAATAAAACATCAACAAGGTAATATCGAGTAGGTAGGTAAAAAAAGCTGCCAATCAATCAGCTGTTACAAATACAGATAAAAAAAATAATAGCCAGCAAAAAAGGCTGATTACCAATAAAAATGGATGATAAGTAGTAAAAAAAAAGTGTATTTTAATAGTCAAGCCACTGCAGAATAAGTATTGTATAATAAATACTATTTAAGTCGTGCCCGACACAAAATCTGAACTATAACGTAAAAAATTGCAATATCATACCTTTACTAAAAGAGTTGTCAAAACTCAAGTCACAGCACAGATATATTTAATTATGCATCTCACGTTATTTAATACATTTTTACTTTAAGCCAAATACCTCCTTCCCTACTCGCTCCTGTATCCGACACTACCGTCATCTAGCACGCCCCACCTTTATTACGCACGACGCGCCTACGTGACGTCACGAGACACGTGTACTTACCACTTTCTTCAAAACTGGGGAAATTCGGAGGGAGAAATACAGGAACTGTGAAAATACAATATTGCTTATTGTAGTATTTCCGAGAATGTGCAAATGCCGAGTTGATGAAATTCTCCTCCTAGAAGAGTGGGAATATTTTTATATATGTTGTGCCTATCGAAATCTTGAAGAGGATTGATTCATTTCTAGGATTCGTCTATCATGAAAGGCGATGGTTCTTGTGTTTTCTATCCTGAAAGGCAGTGATTGATTTAATAAATTATATAAAGCGAAGGCTCCTGTAATATTTGATGAAATTTCTATAAGGACAAAGCTAAGCCATGAGTTTTCACACTTTGTTTATTTTATTTAGATATAATAGTTAGAGATAATCTTGAAAATTCTCGGGTCTCTGTCGTTTTCAGTAAATAAAAATTAGAGTGAAAGAAAGCTAAAAATTATGATATTTATTTACCAAAGAACTCACTACGGTTGCGAGGTAATTTATGTAAGCCTTCTCAAACAACGAACACCGAACACCAAAAGAAATGTTTATATTTTTATCCGAATTATATTTTAAACTTACGTTCGTTTTTCTTTTGGCTGCAGTTCAATATTATCACTGGACCGAATCTCATTCATGCATGATTTAAAAATAACATATTTGATTTACATACCACTAGTACACACATACTGTACATAAATTTACAATATAAATGTGACGTAATTTTATTAAAATACAATTGAAAACGTATGTATATGTCAATCAATTCATCATCGAAATTTTACATAAGTATTTATTATTTATATTTATTTTTGATTCGTCATTCCTTCACATATCAAAATTCGTTTTTTAGTTATCCAAAAATAATATCAAAGTATTCTTCCTATCACTTTACAGAGCCTGTAGCTACTTACTATGGTTATTAGAATTTTCCTACCAGTGAGAAGTACTGGACTAGCAGGTACATTTTATCAGTTTTTAATAATGTATATATACAAACGCTTGTAAACCATAAAATAATGGAAGATTAAGTCTTGTAATGTCGGTTAATTGTTTTTTTTAATTATGATTTTCCAATGGCTAATATTTGTCTAGACACAAAAGCTAGTTCAAACATACTATAAGGATGTTACTACCATCAAAGGTGGAGGAAAGTCTCTATTCTCGCCTCGACAACCATAAATCAATAATATTTTGATGGTGTAAAATGCGTTGTATATGCGTCTATGTATAATTTATACGAATCCGTATATTTTATTCAAAAAAAGTAACATAATGTTTACGAATTAAACCTAGTCAGTATTGCTTTGAGGCGTGCTCACTATGCATTGTAAAAAGAGGTTTATAACTATTACTCGTATACCTACTCTAAAAATACAATAAATCAGAATTAAACATTTATCTGATCATATTCTTTAACGTAATTTTTATCGTTTAGTTCATATTTTTGACAAATATTTAATTTCTAATTAAATCCTATTCATTTTATTTACGCTTATATTTTTTTATGTGTGTAGTGCACATCCATTGTATTCATACGGAATTAGCCACAAATGATTGTGTAATAAAACCGGTGGTCAGTTGTGTGGATGTAATTAAAGAATTTATGTATAAAAACATTAATAATATTATTATTGGAATTTTTACAAACAATTTGAAATATTTTAGTAGAAAAACATTTAACTACAGTAAAAACGACAGATAACTCATATTTGATAGTATTATTACTAAGTGATTTAATTAATGGTGTGAAAATTTAAGCAATATTTTGACATTCATTTCAATTAATGTTTTTTTTAATCTATTTTATTAAATTGTTTATTAAAATTATGTATACATTTATACACTGGATATGAAAATTGTATTTTCACATAATTTCGGAGGTATCGTAAGATAATTTTATTCATTGGTTGATTTTCTATAGAAAATTGTTTTAAATATCAATTATATAAAAACTATAAAAGAATTAAGTAACAAAAATACCCATTTTTTCTCCAACGAAATCATATTTTATTGAGAAGAGTTGTTTAGAATATATTTCGTCCCGGAAGAGCAGTATATTTTTCAATAGTTCCACAGATCCCCAGAATGCGCGTAGAATGCTAAAATCATACTGAGGATATACGACCAAAGGTTTATGTCCAACCCTCAGTACGTCAAGTAAATTTGAAATTAAGTGAGATTTATGCCTTGCTGCGTATTTTGTGACCTTAACTCTAATACACGTCATCTTTCTCTAAAAGTCAAATCCTTTTTTTTTACCCTTCGCAACCTAGAAATCTTTTAAAACAACAGTTATCTGAATTATTCTATAGCACATTTTAAGGAATATAAAATATGTAAGTTGTGACTCGGGCTAATTCATCGATCAGACAGATGCTGGTGGAAGAGTTATGGCGGGGATAGGGAGGCGGAGGACAGTAGTTTGTTGACAAGGGTTCAGTGCCAAACCCAATCGATCGTCTTGAAGACATCCAAAGCGACTGCTCGGGTGGGTCTGTTCAAATTGTTCCAAATAGCGCCCCCCAAACATGCTAATACTTCGTAGAAAACTTTTATTCATAGACTCACTACACTTGGCTTATAATACTTATTGTGAAATGTTACTGGTCAATATTATTATTTTGAGTAATTCTTAAAAAAAATATTATTCATATCATACTTAATCCAATTAAAATAAAATTGAGAAAATCTAATTAACAGACTGCATATTTCTTCCACTGTTTTAAATGCTACTTAAAAATAAATAATCAATGAATGTTCATATTTATTCAAGTGTTTTTAAAATTTATAGTATAATATAATATTTATATTTCTAATTAATATAAAAAACATTTATTATTTCGAAATGTCTTATTATTAAACATTCACAGTATGCCAAAACTGGAGCAATTAAACAAATTACTATTTGAATAGCTCGGATAGTAGAAAAAATTTTCAGTAGTAAAAAGACTTCGAAACAAGTAAAATATGTAGTAACTGAAAATTAGTAAAATATTATTATTGAAGAATAGTTGTTCCGCTTTCATAAAATTTCCGTTTCATACATTTTTTAACCACCCATTACGTTTGTATAAACGATAATGAATTAAAAATTAATTCGATCCTCGGCAACGCTGTTGTTAGCTAGGTACACCGTTTTTACCAATACTTTCGTTTGTTGTAAGAATAAATTATAATTGATAAGTGTCACCGATACTTGTATAATGATGAACTTTCTGTAAAATGTACTTTTTACAATTTTTTTATACAAAAGAAAAACGAATCGAAGGTACCGATGCAAACTGTGAATGGCATAATATGACAAACTATAGACGGACGTGTCATCTAATAGACACAAAATTAGCGAAAGCCTATCCAATTTAAACCTGAAGCAAATATCCCCCAGCGCACGTTATGTATAAAGTAAAGCTTAATACGACTTGCAAGAAAAGGGAACGGGCTGTTACACCGTGCATTTTTCTCTTTTCTTAGATCATTTCAAACTTGCGGGGGTAACAAACTTCACGGGTTTATATTCTTTCACAAAATATACACATACTAAAGCTATCAGGACTTGGAATCCTGCACAAAGTCGGTTGGCCTTACGTTAGAAAACATCGGTTTTATGTACCTACTAAATTCTTAGAGCACATGTGTGTGCAATAACCATAACAACAGCTTTGATATCTTATTAGATTGCGAGTGATTCTCAAATATTAAAAATATATTTTTATCGCCCAACATTAATTTAAAAATAAATATAAATATATCGGATATTATTATTTGATTATATTATTTGTGAATGAATTTGTATTATAGTAGTACATACTTCGTGGAACATTTATATATTGTAGCTATGCAAATTTTTTAAATACTGTAATGCATTCATTATTGCGTTTTATTGAAAGATACCTAGCATTGATATGTTTTGATTTTATAATTACTAGTCTGGCTTACCATACATTTATTCTCTATATTCTCTTTTTGGACACCTTAAAGTTTTGTACGACCTTGTCTTTGAAATATATATAAATGTACACGTACAATTCATTGATTTATTTAAATTTTGTTTACTCATATTGCTGCTCAGGTCTACCATTGAATTAAATTCGTGTGCAGCGGTTCGCCAGACTACTCCGGGATGTTTGTTTTGTAGAACTTATTGATCATATATTTCTACTGCCAGCGATATTTTCGCGATTTGCGTATATAATACATATGCTGATATTATATCATTTTTTTCTTCGTGTATTGCACTTCTGATGAAATTTTCTATTATTTTACAAATTATGTTAATGCCTGAATAGGGCGTGTATAATAATAACAATAAATAAATAAACAATATGAACTAAAGAGATATTTTATTACTCCTTAATTGGATCTCTACATTGTCGCGGTGACTAGGCTTGTGTATTCCAAAGATTGTGAGAGCTATGCTGGTGATAGTCTGACTATCGGTAGGACTTCCCAAACTAGAAAGATCGAAGATGAGGTTTCAGCCTAAACGAGATCCACTGATGGAAGGCAGCGGTAACCATCAACACCGAAACAAAGCGTAGGAAAAATAACTTCGGACCGGTCTGTCTCCGGATTATCATATACCTACATAGCTGAAGCAGTCAAAATGGATATAGTTCTGCAATGTGGAAAGTAACGAAAATAAGAGAACTCATCTGACTGAGGTCAATGTTTATATAAATGCCTTCGATAGCTGGTTCCAAGGTTTCCGATTAACAATAAGCACACATATGATATATGAACTGCACTAACATTTTTAATTTTGCTATCTTTCTGGTCCGATATTGTTGTTCTTTTAGCGGAGTTGTCTTCTTTAGATTTCGACTGACCAAATCGCTCACTGGTGGTTTATATGGACCGCTGGACTGGTCGAAGCACGGGATGTAATAAGAATGACGCCTGTCGGTTACCGTCTTTTTAGCTTTCCGAAAAAAGAGCGGCAATACTCTCACACACACGTACATTATTATAAACCTTGAAACCCAGTGGTGCCAATCGAAGTAACAAGGCGCGTAAACAGTCGCTATATGTCAATAATGGCATTCAGAATTAGAAGAAAAGTTATAAGTTGTTTCTTAAACAGACTTCTACCGATATGAAAATTAATCATCTTAGAAACAATTCAGTGCAGTTGGGCAATGACTACTGGCAGGTTGATCCAATATATGTTTAAGTTTCAATAACTGTACATTATATTTATTTTCTTCTCTTCTCATTCATGTATAGTCTTCTATTAAAAGCCAGCGACCAAGTTGCGATCTTCCAGAAATATTGGTAGCAATGACAACGTCATTTATTTATGAAACATGCCTAGTTTTACATCAATACCAGTTGTTTTCCGTCATCTGCAATCCGTTATTAGTATCGCAATATACCATATGGTTATATCTTTTTGTTAATAAAATAACTATTCTTAAACATTCTGGAGTATTAGAAAAATACAATCCATTGGCTTAATCCGCAATATTGTAATTTTGCATGTAAATAGCGGTTAACTAACACCACAACAGCCCAATTACAGCGGCAAAACATTTCAAAAACACCCAGTCTTAAGAATATCGGAATAACAGTGCCTTGAAATGCTAATCAAATGACTACGAGTCTCAGATTATAAAATGTGTTTTTTTTTCTTTGTCGAATATGTAACTAACCAACTAACTTAATGCAATTTTGTTGCTAAGTCCTGCATTCGACTATAGCGGTCGCCCCGTGGTGGCTGCTACGTGACCACAGCCAGTCTCTGGACAGTATTGGAATTAATTAACAGTAAAGAGAACAATGTATTCCATTAGCTGAATTAATGTAGTATTTTTTTTATGAATTAATTGGTTTATATCCGTCCTGATGAAGATTAGAGGTAATAAAACACGTCGGAATAATTAACGTGGTTAATACAAACTTTGTTATTTGTCTAAATTAATATGTATGTCAAAATTAACAATATATACATGAAAAAATATTTTTAAAAAATCACAAGTTATGTCTAACATCGTTTGGATACCAGGTAACAAGTATAAAAAATTTACAACATTGAAGATGACAATAACAACTACAATAATTATCGGGTATAAATACAGAGTGTAACAAACCTAGTCCACAATATTTTATGTGTGGATAACTGACTACATTATAAGTCGAAAATTATCAAGCAATATGTGCAAATTCAACACCGTTACGGAAAATATTATCGTTTGAAATTTTTACAAAATCGCCTTAACATGTCTACGTGCTTCGTAATAAATATATTATTTGCAAAATGTATCTATTATTAATCTATATCTTTGCATCAAGATCTAAATTATGTAACAAAAAATACACTCGAACTTTGATGATCTTTATTTTTTTGTATTCAATATATAATTTAGAATCAATAAAAATAAAAAAATTATTCGAAATAATCGCATAATTACGACATTTTTGAAATGCTTATATCTATGACATGGTTGAGATTAGGCACATATTACCTATACATTTACGACTCGTAATTTGGTCAGGTATCCACCTATAAAATATTGTGGACTAGGTATATTACACCCTGTATATCATTCCTGTTGGATCAGCTCCGCTGAACACGATACGTAGACCATCCACCATGATATGGCCAAACTATCTTTAAATTATATGATAAGAAATTGAAATATTAAAATCAAACAATAACTTAAATATGAATTAAATTTATTAATTAGAAAGATATACATATAAAATAATTTTATCGAAAAATATTGTTGTTGCACCACCGGGATTCGAACCTGGATCTCTTTCCAAACCGGAGAAGGTGCATTTTCCAACTATGCTACAGCGACAATATTTTTAGCGACAAATTTTCGAACCTATATGTAAACTTTTTGATACATTTAATCGTTCCATTATTTGAAAGAGCCATCTACTTTATTTTTACAAAATCTCAAATATCTTTGAGTAATCTGATAGCAGACATATAGGTTCGAAAATTATCTGTCTCAAAATATCATTGCAATTAACGTTGCAGAATAGACTTTCAAAAACATTCATCAAATGTGGCAAAAACGAACGCAAATATAACGCAAGTAAGAATATTTTAAACCTAAACTATAATTACTATAATAAAAAAATGTTACTTCTACGAAAAAGGGTAGTTTGATCGTTAGTAAAAAATATTTACTTCTCGAAAGTACACCCTGTAGTAAACTCATTTTACTCTGCGATATCCGATATTAAAAACGAGAATCGATAGTTAAATATGGCGAACATTTTACAGCTGTTCCAAAAGTCTTCCGACACATTGATACTTTGAAAGTTGCACTATACGACAATTAATCATTCAATATCCCCCTATTTTAGTAATGTGAGTTCGTCCGATGATGATCGCGTTGTTTAATACATAATACGGAAAAATTTCACCATCAAAGTGACAGATTTCGAATGCCTAGGCGAAAAAATCCATAAATAATGCTTATTTCATGATTATTATTATTATTTTTTTATTTATTTATTATCTTTGTTTTATTAACCACTAAAATGAGTTTAAATACATCTACCGGTTTCGAAAAATGCCATTTTCTTCTTCCGGATGTCATAACTAACTAAAACATATATTGTTTCTTTGACAGAATCTATTTTTAAAAAATCTATTTATCTTTAGTACCTAACTCAAATCATTACTTAATACAAATTTACTCGAATAATTTTTAGGAAAAAATTTTAGAATGGGACTCGTAGTTAAATTTAGTTGGTTGTTTATAATTTTTTGATTAGTTTTACACGCTTTATTTATCTCCAACGATTCCAAATTATTTAATTTGTGACCAACACCGTTTATATGCAAAATTGACAATCCCAATTTTCTATCAAAATCATGACCATTTTCATTTATTTTATTTTCAAATATCTAAACACCTACCACGAAACATTAGACCGGCATTTTATACAAATAATAGTATAGGAAATTTACTCATAAATTCTAAAGACAAAGATGATAAATTTAACAATTCTGGTGTCTATAAACTTAGTTGCAAGGATTGTGCTGCATTTTATATTGGTAAAACGGGTAGAAATTTTTATATAAGAGTAAGGGAGCATTTGAAATGTTTGAACAATAGTGGGTTTTCAGAATTTTCTAATCATTTGATAGAAAATGGTCATGATTTTGATAAAAAATCTATGAATCTTAACCACAAAGATAACATTGCTGATTTTAAAAGTATATTTCATGATTATTTGTCACGCCTATAGACATCTCCATGTATGCTTTAACAGTAGTAAGTTTGATGTATCGACTACACCAGCAAAGAATTTTTACTACGGGCGTTAGTAAAAAGTTACCACTGATCACACAACCACGCCTTACAAAATAGAATTGTATCTGTCAGGATACATTATCTAGGATAGACTTGAATGTCCCATAATCATTTTATTTTTTGTGGGTTACGCTAATATCTGAATAGGTAGGTATTTAACAGTACTATGCGCACAAAAAAAAAAAAACTACCAATTAGATTTGAAAACGTCACAATTTCCCGATATATTTGATCCTTTCGATTGGTACAACACGTTTAGTACTAGCACAACCATTTTAATCAACTATATAAATCCCGTATACTTTGCGATTATATATATTTCTCTATTATTATCGTTATTAACACTATATTTTGCGATTATCCGTGGTGCCTTTCTCCTCAATTAACGCGAAGTAATTATTTATAACGCGTTTGAATACATTATAAATTATTTTTACCAAATCATTGGCCATGTTTTATATGTTTTAACGGTAGTGTTTATAATTTTCCATTTCTGTATTCAAAACAATTCAAATTGATATAAATTCCAATTCCAGTTTATTGACAACTTGGATATTTTATTTGCTGCTAGTTAACAGCAGTCAAATATAATATGCATATAGAGACTAATATATTTTGCATTGAAATGAAACAATCTTGAGACAGTGCTGTAAACGGTGATTTCTTCATATAAAATCCGAGCGTGAGTATTCTGTAGACGCTTGTAATCCCGCTCGTAAAATGGCGAATTTTTAACACCCATTGCAAATAATGTAATGTACCTGATATCGAATTGTGAACAGGCTAGAGGAAAATAACGAAAGAAAATCTAGCTTTTCACATACTGCTGCGGTTTTCGCAAAGCTCCTCTATCGGATCTGAAACATATAGTCAGTGGCGTAACTACAAAAATTGGACTCCAATGCAGAATGTAAAAAAGGCCCACAAAATAAGTATTGTATATACGATATTCAAACGTTAGTACTGCGTATATTAATTAAGATTAAATAGTCAGAACAAAATTAGTATATTTGCTATAATATTCACACATTCATAGAAAAAAAGCAGTGTTTTTAGAAATTTATATGTACTGGCAATTTTAAAAATACTTGACTCATTTTAAGGCGACTTTTGCTTTACAGTGATGGTCTTAACCCTTCACATTAGCGGAACACTGCTACTGTACGATAATGATTTCACATAGTTTCATATTGCACACAGGTCAACAATTTTAAAATTTCGATCAGATTGCCTTAGTAAAAGATGAATTCCATTTCTTCCTGTGGTAGATTTTAGACGTGAACCCGAATGCACTTCATTGACTGCATTAGCATAGTTACGCCACTGCATATAACTTTAGGAAAGGATTTCAGGGGTTTTTCATAATCATATATTATAAAAATAAAGAATATTATTTTTTTCAACCACATAATAAATTAAGCAACTGAATAAAAATATATTATTTATTAAAATGAAACATTACGTTTAATTTTAATAAATAATATATAATAAGAAATTAATTAAAATTAACACAGACAAATGAGTCATATTTTTATGAACGTTTACATTTTACAGTAGTTTTTTTCTTTGCGTAATAGTCCTTGTGATCACGAATTATATGGCTGGATATTGCGGATGATTTCGTGTCGTCACCTTTGGATGATATTTCCATGGCATTAATTGTGTTGTCCAAGAGCTGACTGCATTGAATTTCTTAACAAGTCAAGCCATCGTGCTGGCAGCCTTTAACGTAACCTATCTACAAAGATAAGATTGGATAAGATTGACTATCTAAGAAGATTTTATTCTAGCCATAATTTGTTTAAAGATAAATATTTTACTTCTTATATTTACTTGTAATTGTATATTTTCTATAGTTAAATGTATAAGATACCAATTTGGAATCTATTAATGTTTTCTGAATGTTTCAATAAATATGTATTTTATACACATACACAATATTATTTTTCTACTATTAAACTCAGCGTTTGAATCCAGTTTTGCCCAGCCCATGATACTTTTACCATACACACTGTATTTTTTTTCCAGCAGTCTATAGGTTCTCTATAACATTACATAATGAATTGATACTTTCCATTTCACATCAAACAAAATATATATATTAGGTAATATGGTTTCGAGATCTTTTTCGTGGTCGTGATTGATGAAAGTTCATTGAAATTTTCCGAAACTTGTATCACGAGACTCCCTACAATAGGTAATATTTCTATTAAATTCTACAATCTACCTAAAATATTATTTTAATGCGATATACATACTGTTGTGATATAACTAAAAGACTCCAAATAGGTAAAAATTTGACAGCTACAGTCATTTGGATCACTAAGAATAAGTAAATGGAAATAATTTGGGAATACTAATTATATAAAGCTTTCCTTATACGTACAGAGCACTTCCAAAAATCATAAGATAAATATAAAAAACATCTTTTAAAAGTGATATTTGGCTAAAATTTATTTTCTTTATTTTACTATTTTCATCTTTATCGTTATTTCAAAAATATAGTACATGCCCGAGCAGTGGGTGTTGGAATAATCAAAACAAATAGGCGTTTTCTCAGCTGTGCATAAAAGCTTCCTTAAAGAAAACCGTTCCTGTTAGGAGGTCCGCAAAGGTTGTAATTCAGTTGTTTTGAGGTAAAAGTTTCAGAATTAATTAGGAACACGGAAACACCAGTATTCAGCCAGCCATTAGCATATTTTACCACTTTCTCACAAAGTAGCTCCAAAGAAGCCACCTTATGACATGGAATTAATATTATATATTAGGTATTCAAGTATAAAATATTTCACACTCCACTTGCATTTGCATTAAATAATTTAAAATGTACTTTTGATTTTTTTTATTTCCTTTTCAAAGGTTTTTCTGAATCTTTCGATTTCGCTATGCTTATCATTTTTACAATATTTTTCATAAAGAGTGTTTTGTTTGTGTATAAGGTATTTCTAAACAAAAGTTCATAAAAGTCTATCATGTTTTTATGAAGGTACTTATATTAAATTTAAATATCGTTAACGCTATCATTTTATGTGATGTCCTTAAGATTGTGTGAATGTGTGTGTGTCAGCGCGCCAGCACCGCTGGTGTGTGTGTGTGTGGCGGGCTTAAAAGGATGACGTGCGCCGAGCGCGGCCTCTTTTCTCTACCGTTTGTCTCAGTGATTAGTTGTATACTCTGTATATTATTATTATAACAAAGCATAAAGAGTTTCTCATTGGACTGCTAACAATATTCAGTGAAGTGTACAACTTGGAAAGTACTCAAATTTACTCTGTTCAACCACATCTATTCGGAAATAATATTAGAGATGGTTCTCTATGAAGTGGAAAAAGGCCTGACAATGGGAATAAAAATAAATAATCTTCGTTCCAGGCGACAGAGTGATTTTAATGGACTTCACGAAAGACATCCAAGAACTATTTACATGATTGGTGTATGCATGCATATGGTCTTAAACTAAATTCAAATAAAACGAAATACACATAAGCAAACAAAAAAAATATATGATGGCAAACTGTATGTAGGCGGGGCATCCGGAAAGTTTGCTGACTGCAATTCACCGACGGAAAGTTCACCGAGAACAAATCACCGACCCGCAATTCGGCGAAAGGAAAATTCGCCGTTTCTACAAATGATCGCCGATGATTTATTTTTTATGATATTTATTTGATAAGTTTAGTTTAGGTTACGTTAGGTTAGATTTGTAAAATCGGTGAATTTTCCTTTCGACAAATTACGGGTCGGTGAATTTTTCAGTCGGTGAATTGTTGTCGGCGAACTTTCCGTCGTTGAATTGTATTTGGTGAACTTTTTTAGGCGGAACAAGAGTTAAAACAGAATATAAAATAGTGCGCGTAGAAAGCACTGCGCAGTCATGATTTATATTAAAATTTGAAAACGGGATTGATATGATGCTAGGTTTTCCCTATAGTTTTGTATGGATTAAAATCATGAACAATCACTAAAACCTTAAAATCTTAATTGAAAATCTTTAAAAATACTAAAACTCCTAAAATTACCATATTTTATCAGTATTTTGAGACACCTAAAGTATAAAATTATAAAATCACCCGTCTTATCGTTTTACATAAATATAACGTTCACCATTCTCACCCATTAATCAATCTCCATGTCTAATAAACAAAAAAATCGAAGTTGTATATATGTTATTATGTGGAAACACTTTGAGTACAACTACACTATCGCCATATATGGATTAAATTTTATATTAATTTTCCTGAAACTGCATAGATGTCACAATGAGGATCTAATAATTTTAAGCAATATTCTTCATCAGTAAAATGTTTCTTTTTAACACATTATACTAGAATACGTCTGAAAAATCCATTTTTCAGTTTTTATGTATTTTCTTATTTTGACAAGTATATTATGAGTAATATTTGAATATGTCCAGGAATATTTATCGATATTTCTATTAAATATAATAAAAATAGCTTTTTCTCTATGTTATATATATATTATTTGTTTAATTAATATTAGTGCCTTTGTAGGTGAAAATTCAGTAATTGTGTGTTCTTGATCATATTCAAACATTGCAAATAATTAATATTTTTATTTTTTAATCGCCAGTAGATATGTATACGAGTATCATAAACATTATTTAATGACGTAAAACTAATAATACGTAATTTAATGTTCCAGCGAATGGCTTATTGCAAGCGGAGCTCTCAGGTAAAGGCTGTATCACCCCAATGGATGGATTAATAGTCCCAGTCACGTACGCGCGCTACCTTAATCTTGAACAAATAATTTGATTTCATCTAGACGTCTCCGCAAAACGTCTGCTGAAATCTAATTCTCACGCCTCGTGACCGGAGTGGCCGGAGCTCCTCCCCCAGCTGCTCTCGTCGTCTCGTCAGCAAACAATCGATGCCCCCAGTTTAAATGGCGCCAGACGCGAGCCCCGTTTAACGGATCGGCAGTTAGGCTGGAACTTGGGCCGTATAATACATTAACCAGCCGTGAATGGTAATCCGTATTTACGGGCGGTCTGCCTCGGTTGTCTGCGGACGACTGGAGCTGTATGAATCTGGTACTTTTAAATGCCTAATGGTCTTTTTCTCAGCTGTTTTTTTATACTCGAATGATTAAGTTTCTTCATTAATTTTTTTTTCTTTCTTTCCAAGAAATTCTAAAAACTATTATATTTTATACTTCACTAAGTATGTAAAATCTTTGTGGTGAAAGGAAAAAGTTCTAAATTTATCGTAATCGTAACTCGTAACGGTTGCTGTAGTGGAATATTTAACACGTTTTCCCGGATATGAAGAGATCCAGGTTTGAATTGTGATAGCGACTAAATATTTTTCATGCAAATTAAATATGATATCCTTGAGATCGTGTGTGTGTCAGTGCGCCAACTCTGCCAGTGTGAGATGTATGCTCTTTTCGCTGCCGTTTGGCTCCGTGACTAGTTATATACTTTGTATCATAAAACTGTATTATTCGTATAATAAAGATTAATATTGTCACATAAGAATTTCTCATTGGACCACCAACAATCTTCTATGAGGTATACAACTTGAGAAGTACTTATGAAACAAGTACGTAACATTAAATGTATTAATTAAAAAGATATACACATAAAATCAATTTATCGAAAAATACATTGTTGTTGCCACCGGGATTCGAACCTGGATCTCTTCCCAATCCGGGGAAGGCGCATTATCCAAATATGCTACAGCAGACAATACATCTGTCGACAAATTTTCGAACTCATATGTTACATTTTTCAAATGAATACAACTACCATTCCATTATTTGAATCCATCTATTTTGTTTTTACGCAATCTAAATTACTTTTGAGTAAACTGATAGCAGACGCCAGTGTTAAGGGTAATGTATTCATTTGAAAAATATAACATATGAGTTTTAAAATTTGTCAGTAAATTGTCTGCTGTAGCATAGTTGTACAATGCACCTTCCCCGGATTGGAAAGAGATCCAGGTTCGAATTCCGGTGGCAACAACAATATTATTTTCGATAAAATTGATTATATATGTATATCTTTCTAATTAATACATTTAATTTGTATTAATAATATTACAGACCTATGTTTAGAAAAATTTTAACTTCACAATAACGATGTGTTCTCCTAAAAAACATAAATAAAACAATATTTTCGACAAAATTGATTTTACATGTATATATTTCTAATTAATACTTATATTTGTATTTAAACATCATAGATCTATGTTCTGAATAATTACAACTTCACAATACGAATGTGTTCTCCTTAATAATACAATTAAATTGTTTTGTATAAATATTTCCATTCGTTTATTTACATTCTTTATTCAAAAGTTTACATTATTATTGATATTTAAATCATTATATAAAATAAATTCGGAAAAAATATTAATATGTATTCTATGGAAATGACAATAAAAAAATATTTGTATAGGTGTCAACACATGAACAATGTTTATAATATTTAGGAAGGAAGTGGAAGGAAAATTTCGTGTTTTAAAGACTCGGATTAAAATATAAAGTAATCGTTATTTATGCGACAAGCATTATTACAATTCCAATTGGAATCCATTTTGAAATAACGCAAAAATCAAGATACATAAAAACCACAAACATATTATCTTCATATAGAATTATTTTGAGAAACATAACGGTACCCTAATACCCACCTCTTTTTTAAGTGTAAGGAAAATTCATATATACTGTCTAGGGGATTATTGCGGTAACAATTTCGGTTAGGTAAGGTTATTATCCTTTTATTCACTTATATTATTTGAAGGTATACATTTGAAATCACAAAGTATAAAAAGTTAGTCTCTCTGAGCGTCATCATTTGATGTTAACGTGTGAATCTACTTATGCCTCTGTTTTCTTTTTAATATAAGTCAATAATGTTCAATAAAAAATATGATTGATAGGTGACGATGATATATGACGGAAGTTAGTAACTTCACGGCAAATTTATTAAAAGTTTTTTGCGATTTGAGTATAAACAGAGTTAAATATTATTATTTTATTAAATGAGTGAATTTTTATTTCAAGGATCGTCACACCACATAGAGTTGATTAGAAACAGTACGTAAACTTTTAAGTATTGCCTGTTAATTTTTATAATTACAGAAATATTTTTACTTTAGTTTTCAATCCTCATAAACATTTTTATGTCTAAACGAAATAATTCAGATATTTTCACTAATCATAAAAATATCACTCGCCATGTCTAATAGCAACTAATCTTCTCTTAAAACCTGTGTAGATAGGTGGTGAGAATAAAATGAATGCGCACGGTTGGTCTAGAGTCGTTTATTGATTGAGAATAGAACAGAGTACAGAAATTATGCGTGTAAAAATGTAATTTAGAGTAGTAAGAACTGCGGAGCATAGAAGAGCGAGTTCGGTGTCGGTCTCGCCGGCCTGGAGCGCCGTGGCGGAGCAGCGGAACGGAAGATGTATCGTCGATGAGCGATCGGGCCAGATTGTGGAGGCAGCACTGTGCCGCCGGCTAGGTATTGAATGCAGATGTCGCTGGTGCCAATGCCGGCTGAGATAGCGGTAAATTTGATCCTCTGTACCAATACATTTTTCGACAATTAAATTATTTTATAATGTATACGGATATAGGCAAAAAAAAAATTCGGGGTTCGTACCTCATTAGAAACAAAAAAAATTTTTCGATAAATTTATATATATGTTTATCTTTTAAATTGATTAATTCTACTAACATTACCAAATCAATTGACATTTCCTTAAAATATATGAAATAAAACGTAAAAATATTTTAAATATTACCAAGTCAATTGGTTTTTCTTTAAATATCTCAAAGACAACGGATAATATTTAAAATATTGCCATGTCTGCTGGCCTTTCTTTAAAATATCTAACAAAAAGATGTATACCGGGGAGAATTGAAAAGTTTGTGTACAACTTTCGTATCTTGAAGTGCTTTCAAACTCGCTCCAAAGAATAATTATCTTCTATTGCGAGGGCCAACTTGAATACTTTTTGGCGAAACCCAATAATAATTCAACTGCTGCGCCGGGCGGGCGATGTGTGGCTGATCGCAGCGGCGCACGGCGACCCCCGCACTACCCCGCACTACCCCGCACTATACAACAATGGCGCCCGAGTTTGAGTGGATTATTTCCCAACAATTTTGAAGATGCGATAATGGCGGTCGGCGAGGCGGAAAATCTCTTACTGCTAATTCATTCCGGGGAACTCTGAGAATGAATTGAGATATGTCCGCTGCCGTACTTGAATTAATAACGGTGAAATTGAAAATAACGTTCAAGAATATTATGAGGACGATATAATATAGATTATTTATGGATTATTATCATGCATTTATATATTTATTTTTTTAACCTTTACCATACCGTGATATAAAACACTCGTACGCAGTCGTGCTGTCAACTCGTGTTACCGTAAGAAATTTGAGTTCTATTAGTTTTTAAAATGCGAAAAAATAGTAAATGCCATAAATTTACTGTACAGTATTGAGCATTAAATATTTTTAAGGAATGTAATATTATAATTCAAATTATTCATCAAGTTCTGTATGGGAGGTTGCATTGTATATTACAACCTTCCTTTTAATCTATCTTTATTTAATTAGTGAGAAAGAGACACCATTATATTCTTACAATTGTTATTATTTTCACTGTTAAATTAATATGTGATTTCTTTCTGCCACAAATAATATTTTTGTCAACGTATTAATTTTACAGCGGAATGAATTAAAAATAATTATTTATGTAGGATGCGCCTTACATAATTGACTTTTCACTAGTTATTTCTAAGCGTAAATATATTCCTTCAAATTAACTAAAATATGAAGTGTATGTTGCGTGTATTTACCGGAATATTATGAATTTAATTAAAGAGGTAGACAAGTGTTACTGCATGGTATGGGAAGGGTTAAACGGATGGTGGATAGATGAATGATCTCTGTCAAAAACGAATAAAATATTTTAATATTCTATCTGCTGTGATATGAATAATATATAATTTTAATTTGTAAAATTTATCAAAGAAGTCTTTTGATAGAATTGTTCAAATTCTAACTTTCCCAAATTGTCAATATACAGCGTGTAAAAACAATATTTTATGGATGGATACCTGACTAAATAACGAATCAAAAATGTTCAAGGAATATGTGCCTAAACTCAACCATGTCAGAGATATAAAAGTCATTTAAAAAAAATCATAATTATGCGATTATTTCGATTACTTTAAATATTTTATTTATATTCAATGATATATTGAATACAAAAAATTGAAGGTCATCGAATTTCGAGTAACCAGACTATTTTTTGTTAGATTATTTAGGGCCTGAAGCAAAGATACAGATCAATAATTGATTTTGCAAATAATTAAGGCATGGTGGACCAATAAATGGTGGGATAAAATCCCGTGGACTGTATTAATTACAATAATGATTAGTTGATGCAATCCGAATTGAATTCAAGAAAAGAATATTGGAAAACGGATCTGGCATACCTTGATCTCGATCCTGGATTGGACGTCAAATTTTCATCTCCAGTTGACTCGCACCTTTTTAGTGAAGAATCGAGATATCACTGCACCTCCATAGCTGTTTAGAACACTGCCTCTTCGTAGTCCTAGCGTTACGCACGGCGCTACTTTCGGACGTTAAAAAAACACAGATCTTGACAGTTCGGTGTTAGAAGGAAATATGTTCCCACGTCGGCGAAATCCCTAAGTCATTAGTTGACCAGAGCGGGACAGGTATATTAAGGTATATATTGAAAGAATAAAAGGCACAGGGAGGAGGTACTTGACTTGCGTCAATTTTCCACCCACCTAATGCTTAACATGATTTTGTAAAAATTTCAAACAATAATATTTTTCGTAACGGTGAAGAATTTGCACATATTCCTTGAACATTTTCGACTCGTAATTTAGTCTGGTATCCAACCATAAAATATTCAGGACAAGGTATGTTACAACCTGTATATGAATACATATTTGTTTGTCCATTTTCTATACAATTCTACATTATTTGATTGATCAGTTAACTTACTGACAAATTTTGCATAGTTACTCTTTAGGAGTAAAACAAAATCATTTCTCCCCTATCTTCTTGTGGAGGTCTCGCCTCCATAATCATTATCACCGCCGACGATCCCTGAACGCATCTTACAGATACCAGTGTGTAAATTCAGATCTCCTGACAGCCTTAAAAATAAGCCCGGTACTGACGCCAACATGTGCCAATAACATGCGCCCGCAACCAAAGAAGGCCGGCTCCTGAGTGTTACTCCTCTCGCTGCTGCCTTCCAATAAAGATATTCAGCATACGCTCCTTTGTGTAAACTTTTCATTGTGCATTTCAAAACTGTAACGTTGCTCAATCAACATAAACTTATGCCAACCGTAAGTACTCTTTCTCGTCTCCAACTTGCTCTAGTCTGGCTACACATACACGATACATTTTCACGATCATTATCAAATGAACATGTGAACGCTGGTAGAAATAAATGGGACATCCAGCCCTCACACATATAACCTACATAGTCATACAACATATATATATATATTTTCTCTAAACTGGTGACCGTAATACCTATCCCCCATATCCTAAACCCAACTCCAAACGATTTCATGATTAAATTGAATTTACAACGAAGAATAAATGCATATTTTTACACAATAAAAAGCACAGGTCAGTAAATGAATAGACATGAAATAAAGTGGACATATAGGAGAGGGGTTCGGAACATTTGTAGCGGGACGAGGGGCATTTTACATACATTCTTGGTGGAAACATAAATCCGATAGATTATGACATATTTATGCAACAGTAAAAATATTGTATTGTCAGCGTTTAAATTGTAATATATTTAAAAAAATTCACGAAACTATTTGATTATTATTTTTTTATTATTTATTAATATTTTTCTTGGTATTCTTTTTCATAGCATTAAATTTATTTCATAACCATAATGTATAACATAATATGTATTATCTATATGGCGAATTGGGTTAAAAAAACCTAATCACGCTGGAATGAACGCATTATTATTATTATTATTACGTAAATGGTACCAAAGTTATCATGTGAATCACACCAAAATGAAAATATTGAAATAAGGAATCTCCGTTTTCGGAATATCAGTTTTCAGTGCTAATCTGTCGGGTATATCTGACCTTTCTGGACGACGTTTTGGATCCCATTGCAGGGTCAGATTTACAAGACAGATTAGCCCAGAAAACTGTACACAGAAGATTCCGAGCGGCCGTGAAAACTTAAGAACATTTTTATAAAGGTATTTATTTGCTAAGACACCATCATTCATCTTTTTAATATTATGACTAAATCTGAATCCAAGGGACGCTAGTTATTAATATTATAAATATCTTAATCATAAAAAAATCTTAGAATAATTATTGAAAACCATGTCGATTTTGCTTGTAGTTTATTTTTAGTATGTTTTCGGAATAAAATAAAAGAGAAACAAAATAAAAACGCCGTATGATGGAAGTCGATAAATTTCAGGGCGCTGAAAATATAACTCTTAACTTGTACGGGGTGGGTTGGTTTGCGACGAACGACATCTCCGCCGCGATTTATTTTGCAAACCAACCTGTTCTACATTTATTGTATCGCGCTCGACCTTTTCCGGAACTCATTAGTAGGTAGGTACATACTGAAGCCCTTGATATTTTGAGCACAGGAATAATTTTTGAACTAACAATAGAATCGAATTTGCCGTACGCCTGAGTACATAAAACGATAAAACCAATATTAAAATCTACATGATTTGCAGGAAAACTCTCGAAAATGGGAATAAATCGATGGGAAAATAAATATATTAATTTATTGTGTGAATAATTCCTTGGTTTTTATGTTTTCAATTTTTTGAATTTTTAACAACAACCGTTTTAGACATTTATACTCCTAGTGTGCGTGCCTTAACGCGGTGACAGTATACATAATTTGATAGAAGATACACTTCTCATTTATGTACTATATTTTATTTGAGACTTTACGCAGTATTTTAGGTAGGCAAAAACTAACAAAGATACGTTCGTAAATAACGCACATTTTGCCTAATTTTGCTTTCATTATAGAAAGGTACACCTGTACCTTTTGAAAAACTTAACTTTTATGTATATATATATTGTGAGCTATGGAGCCGGGTGTTCCACTCCTTCACCGGCCAGTTCAGTGGCAAGCATGGTATGTGGATCGCACCGAGCCAAACCTTTCCAACAATTCCCAAATCTGCATTCGTCCCTTGAGGCAAAAGAAGAATAATTAGAAGTTACAAAATGATAAAGGTGGTTTTCCATAATAAATAAAAACTTGATTGTCAAATTATAAGTTAAATAAAAAATAATAATGTCAAATTATAAGTTAAATAAGAAAAATTACGTCTACTGAAGTTGTACATATAAAAAAAAACAGGTACAACTTTATTTACAGACCATAATCTTCCTTTCTAAATCGCACGTTGGCTGCATCTTCTTAGGTCACTCGACTTCGATCCTTGTCAGTAACGTCGGGGTGCAAGCTCAGCATTTTGTTCCGTTCCGTGTCGGGCCGAATCCTTCTCCAGCCCAAGATATTTCATTGTCTAGGCGGGCAGGACCAAACCCTCTGCCCGTCCTGACATAATCCAAATCCGGGTGACAACACCCATCCAAAAATTACATAGAAAGTAAAAGACCCTGGCAATCATTAATCCTCTGCCAAGGTCGATGGTGCACAACCTATCATATCGCCATTATAGATTTGCTCAGCACACCGACTAACAATGACTTTCAATCCGAGTAGCGGACTAGAATAGCAAACATAACTGCTGCCTCTCGGTCCGGGCACTGTGGACCTCTGCCGCAGCCCAGACGGCCAGGCATAGATTTTTAATTTTATAGACTGGTAATTGCTTTTGTGGAATAACCATTTTCTACACGATTTAGCTACCGGGGCGAGTACTATAGTGTAATGTTACAATATTTTTTAACAAACATTTCGTGTACATATCGAGGTTTTTGAAATTCTTATGCACCTACTTGCATACCTACATCTAGACACAAAAAGACTTTTTTCTTCCAAATACGATTTTTACCATCTTTCTAAAACACTTCAATAACATTATAATATTTGAATAAAGTAATAAACTTTAAAAGTTTAATGGACACTATTTTCCAAAAAAATAGCGTTCCTTTTATGCAATATTTTAAGTGTAAACTTTTAAATTATGATACGAGATTTCGTTTAACATATTATATATGTTTAATTATTATATTCTCGATTTGGTGAAAACAAGTCGATGATTATCTTGATTATTCGTGAAAAAAATATTAATCTGTTATTTTTTTTTAATTAAAGAAATACACTTTATTCGGAATAACACTCTCAAAATTTTCATTTATATTGCTTTCTTTTCAAATCTAAAACATCGTACGATAACATATCTATTGCCAGGGTTATGTAATCGTGCCGACAGCTTGCAGCCTTTCAGGAATACTCGCAATTCGCACAAACTAACATGTGCACATTTAAGACCAATCTAATTTCCGGTCTTCCATTTCCGGTTACTTACTTCAGACAAGTAAATTCATTTGGTACCTATGATCTGATTAGTTTAATTCTGCACAAAGGTATTTACTTTGTTCATAAATATTGTACATAAGTTGAAGAAAGGTAAAAAATTCTAATCACAATTTGCTATCCAAAAACATCAAAATAAATAGAAAATGGTAAATTTATATATTAACAAAAATTTTAAAAAATTATCAGCAAATAATCTGTCTAATTACTTTTTATATTAAATTAGGAATATATATACACAATAGGTATATACATATATCTTGAGATTAGTTAGTAATATATTATATATATATATTGTTACGGTGCCTTTGGGCCCGAGAGGATAGGAAGCCATGGGGGCCGCCACCGATCTAGCTCAGTTTGGGTCCTCAAGTGTGTGTGTGTGCTCTGGTATCGCCTGCTACCTCGGATGGGATAATAATTGATACAAAGCCAATTCTGCTTTTCACATTACACATTTATTAATAAAGCACAATTATTCACGACATTGGATGCACGAAAAATGTTCTTTAGATCTTCTTTCTTCAGGTCAACTTTCCTCTGATGGAGGTCACTTTTATTTATCTTATTTATTTGCGGAGTTTATATATATATATATATATATTTTTTCCAACATCAGCCAACGTGGCCGCGGGATACCGATGCAGCTGAGGACCCGCCAACGCCCACGCCAGGTTTCATCTCTTGTTCCAGGAGATAAACCGGACACCATCCCGTCTCAGCCATGTTCATAACGCCCATCCATCGGTCATCGCCCGCATGCCGCCTTCTTGCTCACTGCAGCGGAATCTTTCTATCAACCCGCAGGTAGACCAGGCTCTTATATCTCTGGGTCCACCGCGGCGATCCCACTCTTGATCTATGGCATCTCTCGTCGCTACATTCCTCCGGAGCGCGACTCCACCGACGCGCTACCCTATTTTCGAGCGTTCTCATCAAAAGCGACGTCTCGCTCCACTGCCCGCTAAAGTCGGATTCTCGTCTCTAATTCGTCCATTTAGACAGCAAATCATCACAAGTCGGCAAAGCGGGCTACCCAGACATCGGCGCGCAAATTCAAACATGTATGTGTGTTTTATAAAATAATTAACAATCCTTTTTCGGTTTAACATTAAATATACGCACGGTTAACTTGTTCCGGTTTTAACCGGTTTGGAAGCCCTAACCTAATAAAACAAAAATATTCACTGCATGAAAAGGTGCGCCTCAGAAAGTTCATTCAATACTGAAGCACGGGTGGCAAATAAGAAAACATCATATTGTAGTAGCAGGTGTTCGACTATCTAACCTACTTAGATAGAAAGTGAATTTTTCAGGACCTATGCATTATATGTAAAGATTTCGATAAACAAACAATGAATTCATATGTATAAAAATATGTTTTATATTACCGATATTTGCTGATCTTTACATTTATATATATGCGGGATAATTTACAATGTTAGAAGAATTAAAAATATATTATAAAGTTTTTATCGCGTATCGGATCATATTCTCGTGGTGCAGGAAAAATCTGAGATGATGAGAATAAAAATGATTTTTTTGTAAATTATTGCAATCATTGTGATACTTTAGATAAAATTAGAATATTGTATATGTAGGGGGGACGTGCAATGTTCTAGCAGGTTTCGAAAATATTGAAGATTTAAAAATTGCATTTATAAATAACTACTTGTATATTTTTTGCGAATCCGATCATTCATCGTTCATGTTGGCTGCAAAGTGATAAGCGAGTCGATGCTGCTCTCAGAACGATAGTTGGTGATGATACAGAGCTGATGAGAAGGGAAAAAAATAAAGTTTATAATTCTTAGGGCAAATACTTCTTAATATAATAAATAAATTCTTAGGGCTTAAAACGTGAGAAGCATCCTTGTATCTATAGTTTTGACTGTCCTTTAATGCATTATAATACATTATCACCAGTGTGGAAATATTAACTAACTAACTATCTTACCATCACGCCCTTTCCCACGGGGGTAGGCAGAGAGGATAGAGCGCCACATTCCTCTGTCCTGACACACATTTCTCGCCTCATCCACATTCATACAAGCGCGCCGATTGTCATCCCGCATTACGCGGACGTCCTCTATTTCTGGTGCCATCAACACTTGGGTCATATATCTTTCTTACAATTCTCCCTTCATTTATCCGTTCCATACGACCAAACCACCTAAGCTATCCTTTCGTAATCTTACTCATTATACTAACATCAGCCTTACATTATTTCCTTATTTCTTAATTATTTACTCTATCATAAATAGATTTACCACATATCCGCCTAAATGATCTCATTTCCATTGCATTCAGTCTACTGTCATTCCTCTTCTGCCAGCTCTAGGCCTCACTTCCATACATCAGTGTCGGTACCGGAACTCCATTGTGCACCGCTAGTCTTGCCTCGGTTGACAAATTCCCGTTAGATATAATTCCATTCAAAACACCGTTCACTTTTTATGCATGGATATTAATATTCCCATTGTTATTCATTAAATATGTCGTTATACTAAATAAATATTCATAGTTATTAATTAAAATGTCCGTAAAATCATTAAATACGTAGATAAATAATAAATATTTATAGTCATTCGTTAAATGCGTCCATAAAATGATTCTGTATAAAAGCATAAATAAGTACGACATTAAAAAATATCACATTGCAAGAAACTGTAATAATATAAATTAATGAACGTACTTATTGCAATTATTTGTCGTAATACTAATGTATTGTTATGAATAATTTAGATTCCTAGGAAACTGTAAATTTTAGTTGACGGGAAATCGTAATTCTGCCCGATCATCCGCAGCAAAAATAAATTGCAATTTACGATGCGTTTCCCAATAAATCAAACATGATTAATGACGTCTGGCGGAATAGATAAAATTATGGCAGAGAATAATTATACAGAAGCCAGATAAATTTTATTTTGATTAAAATTATTTCATTTCCTGATCGCGACATTAATTTGTACTTTTTATACGACAATAAAACACTCGTTATTAATGAAAAGTACGAGAGTACTTAGAGTCATTACATAAAACATTGATTTTATTTTAAAGTGTAACATAAAGTTTATTTTTATCTTGTGATTATAACTGTCATAAAAATGTAGTTTCGTATTAATGTGCCCCACTAGTGAAGCACTTTGATACACATCAGGGGCATATTAATACATATTAACAGAATTGGATTAAAAATAACGTATACAAGGTAGGTAAATATAAAACAAAAATGTAATTAAGACTTCCGCAAATATTGCATCAAATTTTTCATCCTGGATATCCGTTGTTTTCCAAACCCTGTTGTACTTGCTCTAGATGCGAGATCTTGTACTTTTCTGAATGTCTCATAATATAGCCAAAATATTGCAATTTTCATGTTTTTATTATTTTAAGAATTCATTATTCTTTTCTCATTCGGATTGTCGAATTATCAATTCAGCTTATTTTAAGAAGCCGTATTTATTTATTTTTGCTTTTTATAGTCAAATTCATATTTTCTTCGTCTGTACAGGATCGTTTAGTTTTGCGAATAAATGTTCTGACCATGTTTGTCGAAAATATTAACAAATTGTCTAAAACTAGTTCTGTAAGTATTATAGAATCATACATTAAAATTAACTTAAAAAATACTTTATTAAAGTTCACTTTCATCCTTAGAATGGGCACTTTTTTGTGAGTGACCTTTTATAATCTATATCAATTTGCCTCACCTAAAATAGTTTCATGATTTCAAACATAGTAATACATTTGATTATCTTGTCACAAAATTTAATAGTTAATCGTACCTTATATTATAAACTGAAGATAAAAATAATAATATTTGAAATTCTGGCAGGGCACTTTTTTACTTTCAACACACAATAAAACGCGCAAACCGTAACCTCTAAATAGACATTATGACCGTTTTAAATTATCGGTAGCCTTGAATAGTACAACTAACGCCACTCTTTGAGCGAAGAAAGAATTATATATGGGTATATCAGATTTATCAATACCATTCATGTATTTATGTGCCCCTTGTATCAAATTGCCTCACTTCCCCTATAATCTAAACAATTTCAAATTTAAAACAAAATAATTAATTTTCTATTTTATATTTTTATTTATTATCTTTGTTTTATTAACCACTAAATTGAGTTAAATACATCTACCGGTTTCGAAAAATACTATTTTCTTCTTCAGGATGTCACAACTAACTAAAACATATATTGTTTCTTTGACAGAATCTATTTTTAAAAAAAAAATATTTTTTTAATACCCAACTCAAATCATTACTTAATCATGTTTTAGTTAGTTATGACTTCCTGAAGAAGAAAATGGTATTTTTCGAAACCGGTAGATGTATTTATCTCAATTTAGTGGTTAATAAAACAAAGATAATAAATAAAAATATGAATCTTAACCACAAAGATAATATTGCTAATTTTAAAAATATAATTAATTTTCTGCTAAAATTGCGTATTCTTTTAAAATTTTAAAATTGTTATAATTAAAATATGATTATATTAACCTTTACCATACCATGATATAAAATATTCAAACACAACCATGCTGTCAACTCGTGTTACCGTAAATAACTGTTTGAAAAAATGATTTTATTAGCTTAAATGGCTTTAATGGCACAAATTTACTCTAAATATTGAACATTCAATTTTGAAAAAATATTAATAACATAATTTAGAGCATTCATTAAATCTTATATAATGTGTCCTTCCTTCTTATCTCTCTTCGTTTAATTAGTGAGAAAGAGACAATTATATTTGTATATTTTTTGTTCTTTTCACTGTGAAAATAGTGTGTGACCTTTCATATCACAAATAGTATTTTTACCAACGTATTAATTTTACAATGGATTGAATGGAAAAAATAATTGTTTTTGTACGATTCCCTTTTCATAATTGATTTTTCACTAGTCATTCCTAAGCGCTAATATTTTCGTTAAGATTATCTAAAATATGAATTTTATGTTGCACGTATTTACCGAAATATTAAAGGTTTAATTATGATGGTAGACTTGTGTTACTGCATGGTTTGGGAAGGGTTAAAATCTTTCTCTAATTTTAAACAGCCTCTTTAATCCATGGATAAAAATATAACACATAGATAAAAAAAAACATTTTAATGAAAACCACAATAATAGAATAGAAATATATTTTTTTACCAAAATATCTACACACCGATTAACTTCAAAATATAAAATCGAGGTCAATTGTGTTGAAGAAATTAAGATTGTACAAGGTCGTATATTAATGACGAGCTAATGAGGTAAATGGCGTCGAAACCTGGCCGATAATAAATAAATATTATTTTATTTAATATGTATTTTGGCTTTCAAATAATAAAACGATAGATGCATTATTTTGAAAAAGCGTGACATACATGTTCGAAAATTTGTCATCAAAATAGTGTCGCTGTAGTATAGTTGGATAATGCACCTTCTCCGGATTGGAAAAGAGATCCAGGTAAACAACAGACGCCAGAATTAACGGTAGATGTATCAATTTGAAAAATGTAATATATGGGTTCGAAAATTTGTCGATAAAGGTACTGTCTGCTTTAGCATAGTTCCCCGGTTTGGAAAGAGATCCAGGTTCGAATCCCGGTAGTGCAACGACAATATTTTACGATAAAAATAGATTTTATATATAATACATTTAATTAGTATTTTAAAGAAATATTATCTGATTTTTCAAAAAAAAAAGGGTTCTACATTTAAAGTGAAACTAATTCACAATGCGAATGATTTTGAACATTTCCAACATACGAATTTTTAGAAAACGTTAAATTTTGTCGATTCATTAGTGATTTGTAAACATTTATTCTAAAACAAAACCTGTCAATGTAATATTTTAAACAATTAAATAAAAGTGTTGGTTTTGAGATTTTATTACCCATTTATCGTCAAGATATTAATCACAGTAGAGTAAAGAGCTTAACTTCGATGTTTTTGGCTTTATGTTTATGACGCTTTTTATCTCGTTTTTAGCTCCTTAAACCCATTAGGAGGATGAGGTGAGGGGTGCACACCTGGTGGTAACCACGGCAGCCATACTAAATTACCACCCCCAAGGAAATGTATTTCCCTGCCAACGATGAAATATCTCCCCAATTAAAGTCTTTAGAGAGGTAATTTTAAAAGAACCCTGTAGATTTCCTTATGACTTCTATCGGTGGATAAATGAATGATGTATCATTTACATGAAGAAGCGGGTAACAAGGTTTATTACGCGTACTATAATTTCAAATTTAATTATTTAATTTCTCAAATAAATAAATGTTATCAAACTCTCTATCAGCGATATTATATTTTTCATAAATTAATGTGTTTACGCGTTTTGTTACATGGATTGGCACCACTGGGTTTCTTGGTTTATAATAATGTACATGTGCTTGTGTGTGACTATTGCCGCCCTATTTTCGGAAAGCTAAGAAGACGGTAACCGACAGGCATCAATCAAATACATCCCGTGCTTCGACCAGTCCAGCGGTCCAAATAAACCACCAGTGCGCGCTTCGGTCGGTCGAAATCGAAAACAACAACATCGTACCCGAAAAAATATCGTAAATAAATGGTTAGTGCGGTTCATATATCACATGTGTACTTATTGTTAATCGGAAACCGGGGAACCAGCTATCAAAGGCATTTACATAAACAATATGTATTATATATAAAATAATGTTTTTTTGTAAAATCACTTCAACATCTGTTTTAATATAATTAAGTTTTTGAAATAATAGCATAAATATCAAATTAAAAATTAATCTCACAAACTGCTCTGATGTCAGAGCAATTTTTGAAAATAAAAATGTTTTGAAAACTTTGTTAAATAGCACATTTTTATATTATTTTTTATTTATATGCGAATGTGGTTCGGAGAAGCCTTAAGTTGGCAAAGTTTTTACCCAATTTCATTGTAGTGAGCTGTTCAGTGCCCATTTACAACACTTCGCTAACATATCCTACTTTCTCTCACTGAAGATGTTATTTCTGACATACTTTAATAAAATTAAAATAATGATTTTTTTTATTTTAATCCTATTTATGTGATTCATATCTTTCACACCTATCTAGTTAAATGGCACAAATCACTCGACAAGAGTAGATTGTCTAATTATTAAAATATAGGAAGACTTAAAATATATTCTATTAATAATAATATTAGTAAACAAATAATAGGTATCTCATAGAGACGAAACTATTTTTTATTAATGGAAAAATATGGAAGTATGGGTAATTACAGGGCTTACGACCTGTCTTCGGCTGGCTTAAGTGATCACTTTACACAATGTAACGTTCACCATTCCAACCAATCAACCTCAATATCTATCAAATTTATCACTACAAAGTTATATGTATGTCAATATGTGGAATCATTTCGAATATCACTACACTATCGCCATCTATGGACTAAATTTGAAATTTATTTTCGCTGAAACAGCATATATGTCACAATGAGAATCTAATTATTTTTAATTATTCCAGCCGAAGACAGGTCGTATGCTCATACTTCTATATTTTCCCATTAATAAAAAATAGTTTCATCTCTATGAGATATCTATTATTTGTTTAATAACAGTGCCTTTGTAGGTGAAAATCCAGTAATAGTGTGTTCTTGGACATATTCTAATATTTCTAATAATACTAGTGTTTAAAATTCATCTGAAGATGGATGCGGACGTACGTAGGATGATTTTCTAATAAAAAAAACAAGAAAGTTTAATCTTCGCCGGTATCCTCATATTAACGTCGCTTTTTCTAAATTAGATCGTCTTTCATATTAATTAATGCTAAGCAGCACAAAAAAAACGTCTTGCGAACGGCTTACTGTGGTAATGAAACATACCGTCACAAAATTAAGTTATTACACAATACGTTTCACAACAAAAATCCAATCGATGTAACGCGCGTGTACACGAACGAGATTTTCTCGTCTCGAAAGCGCGTAGAGTACAGAGTTGAGCGCGAAGTGAACTATCATAACCGTATGTACTTTGTAAGTGCTGTGGCAAAATTTATTGACCATATCTGAATAACCTGGTCAACATTCCTGGATTCTTTGATCTCATTTTTCGATATATAACTCTTTATTTTGTGTGACATAAAGAGGTATGAAAATGAATGAGTAATGGGTGACTTTGTTTAAAAATATAGTAGATTTATTAAACTAACCTACACCGCTTATAAGAAACTAGCTAAAATATGTAGGCTGCCACGAGGGTGAAATAAAACGGCTAAGCCTTGTTCCATGATTCATCCAGTTTCACCACTATTTAGCAAACTGGTAAATTACTGATAAAAAAACTACCTAATAATTGAAATATAGTTTGCATGTCACAATAAAAGATGTATCGTAAATTTGTATATTGCGGAACTGAAGAAACGTTTTAACTATCAACTCAACATAAAATGTAATTATTAGTTTGCCGGTTTGTTGTTAGTCCTACATCATTATTTGACGTGCTTGTGGTCTGGGTTCGAGCCTCGTTCTAGGAGGCCATCAAGTTAGTCAGTCCTATTTCCATAGCGCAAACGTTCAGCTTAGTTTGAAAACAGTAAGAATATTGACGTGACACGCATTCCTTGTACGTATCTCTATTTTAAAAACTAATTATTTAACGACAAATGGCGACTCCGATTGGAAAATCATCTCAAATCTATGGACGTACTTTTAACGACGTATAATATAAATAAATTATTTTAAAGAAAGTAATGCAATTAATCAAATGATGTTATGAAGTTATGTCAACCTAGAAAGCAATACACTTTAGCGGAATTGTGTTCTTATTACGCTAAGTATTATTGTTTAATTAACACGACACTTGTAATTAATATTTACGTAGATAGATACTGAAGCAGTAGTCGTGAGGTGGCCTTCATCCAGCAGTAGACCGACAATGAGTAATGATGATTTAAAACAAACGAAAAAATATTGAATGACCACTGGTACCAAAATACATAAATCGAACAGCCAATTCATTTAAGCGAGCTTACGAGTCCACCGGCACTAATAATTCTGAACAAAACAGGCACAAATACTATGAAACGAGCTTTGAGTTATGTACATTGCCCATGCAAAATGTTCTTACGAAAGCTTTAGATCATGGGTGGCCAACCCGCGGCCCGCCGAGTGTCTACTTGTGGCCCGCGGAGCATATGCACAATTTTTTTTCTTTTAGTGTAGATAAAACCATCAAAAAAACATGCCAACGTGCGTAGTTCGTATCATATCTCATATATGGAAGTTTTTCAGTACATTATTATTATTTGTATTAACAAACAATCACAACAAGTGCGCACGCCACTTTTGCGTGGATAGCCGTGAGCGAGAATGCGGGGCGGGATGCATCGTGTGACCGCCAGTCTGTGGCAAGCTCGCAACGCCGTCGTTTGCTTTGAATAATAAAATAAATTTTGTTGTGCGACCCGGTAGAAAATCTAATTTCTAAAATCTGGCCCGGCTGCTGAAAAGGTTGGCCGCCCATGCTTTAGATGGTAATAAAGGCATCAGCTACTATTAGGTATGTTTCTTTATTTATCAGTTTCAACACTGGGTTAAAACTCTTTTATAACTTTCTACAATTTTACATGATTCTTATTTGTCAGGACTTGTTTTTTTTTTAAACAATTAAGGAATTGGGCGATTTTTTACAAGAAGGTGATTAATTTTTTTTTATTTTTATTAACATATTATATAATTAACATATTAAACTATTATTTTATTTTAAGTAAGAAAAAAAATGGCCGCCTCATGTCCATTCCCGTAGAGCTACTCCGCCGTTGCGCGCGTGACTGGCCTGCAACTTTTCTCGGTACTCGTTAGTTTGAAATAAAATAAAATAACATGCACTTATTTAAAAATAAAATATTTAAAGTGTAGTATATCTGATTTGAAAAAAAATATTTTTTGTAAAATTTAAAGCAAATTGAAGAAAAAAAATCACTTTTTTTTTTTTTAAATAACGGAAAACTCCAGTCGTCTCGGACCACCTTGCCACTGGATCAAACTTTATATTATTCCTAGAGTGCGTGTGGGTGGTACTGTGCAGTTTTACTTACACCTTAAATAATCCCACGCACAGGCCTCTGTCATGGCCAACCCAAAAAACCATGGCAAACGTCATCCTGCAAAACGGCAAACGGAGAAGAAGTACAATTGTTGACGAAACTGTACGATTTCAATATTTTGTAGTAAATAATATAGTTTTGGTGTTGACTTTATATTACAATTAAAAGAATTGTATTTTTCTCATCTTTGAAAACAGTAATATTGTAAAGTTTTAAAAATTTTAATTAATTCCGCTAATTATTTCATTAATGTAAATTGTTTATATATTTATGATATTATATATTTAATCTGTACGTACTTGTAATGATTAATTACGCCTAATTGGCGAAGGCCACAATAAAGAGAAAGGAAAAAAACTTGGTATTCGTCGAAGTACAATTAAAACCTGACAGATTTAATTGGCACTTGATGTCATTAAAATTTTAAAAAAAAACGAAAACAAAAGATGGGATTGTTTGCTTCGGAAAAGTCCCACTTCAAGTAAGGGTGTGAATGAAGTAATTTCTGCTTAATGAATATTATTTGAGATAAAAAATAGCAATCTAATATTTTTACCAAATATCTTCTGACGTGTTCTCGCAAAATAATGCGAATTAATGAAAGAAAAAATGTAATAATAAATCACAATCACTATTTGGTCTGTGATTTATTATTAGATGCACTTTGAAGAACGTCAGATACTTTTATTTTAATAAATAAAATGGTAAATCGAATCAGTTACGCATTTTTCATATGCATTATGTATAATGTGTATATGATTATTAGAACACGATATGAATTTCTATGGAATGAGCTGATGGAAAGACTTATTTTTAACAATAAACTCTAAGGAATATTTTTCGGTTATTCCTAGTCATAGTCTTCTACAATTTACATGTAAGAAATAATGTGGTTCCAGCAAAACGGAGCTCTACCCTCATTTCTGTCGGCAAATTCGAGGGTTTCTCTATGACGAGCAAATAATGTCCGGCTAGGTTACCTGCTCTATGTTCTGTGGATTTTTATTGAGAAGGTATATAAAGTAATAATTTTATTCATCTGATTGTCCTAATTAAATAACCAAGATCTGATGTGATAGGTACTTTTGAAAAACGTATTTAAAAAAAAGGGGAAAAAGAAAAGTGAAGAGTTTATGGGAATGTGCGAAATTGTAAATGAGGTTATGAAAAAAATAATCGTAACGTCGAATCTCTAATATGGTGATTTGCGACGTTATGAAATGATGTTTTGAGACGTTATAAAATATAAAAGGGGTTAAAATAGAATAGGGAGACTAGAGTAGGTCAGAAAATGAAAAAGATGTAAATGACTTACAGTTGACATAAGATTATTATTAAGCACAGTTACAGTTTAGGTACATACGATATCCGTACATTAAAAAATCTACACAGAGGAACGTTCCCTGGAGATCTTGTCTGAAAATCGGCAGCATGAGGAGTGAAGCTCGTGAGTTGGTATTCCTTGGTTGCGGGCGCATATTTACTATGACGTCGGTACCGGGCATATTTTTTCGGCTGCCAAGAGCGCTGGTTTTACACACTGGTAAATGTGAGGCGAGTTCAGGGATCGTCGGCTGTAGAGGTAGTTAAGTTTAAGATCAGTTATTCCGTATAATATATATGTTAATTGATTCCAGACTATTTTCACTTCAATCAAGTACCGTGCTTGCTGTTTAAATGTTACAACATACTACATATTTTTGACGCTAGCAACATTATGGTGCGATTGTCTATATAAAAGCATGATTTTTTTTTTTAAAGATAGCTGCTTGAAAGCTTTAATAACAATAAAAATAACAATAATTGTTTTGGTTTCCACGGTATGTACATAATATTTTGGTTACTATGGTAATAAATTATCATTTTTCTTTACAATAGAATAAAAATAATATTTAAAAAGTGAAATAATACGATTCAAAATGAATAAATTAACTAACATCTAAACTTGTTAGACTAAAATATCAGACAAAAATAAGTTATTCCAAAGAACATGATAAATTTTACCTAAGAATATTATTATTTATGACGGATATAAATTGTTTGTGAAGATGAAAATTTTTAATTAGTTTAATGTTTTATAAATATTCTGTCATCAGTTTTCTTTTTGACATGTTTTATAAAATTATAGGATAAAATTAAATATTTTCTTTTTAAATTGCTAACTATTTTCTATTGTTGATTCAAATTCTCAGCAAACATTTTTTTTAATTATAAATTTTAAAATGTCGCCAAACCCCCTCCACCTAGGTTAGTCCTCAAAAAAACCTCGACTGCGATGTTTTCTGTTTTTCAAGCCATTGATAAAAATTTTCGAGCTTCTCATATATTTCTATATGTATTATTTTTGTATCTACCATTAAATAAGCCGCGCCTGGAGCGCTTGTTATGATTTTGCATCCATTAGAGAAACTTTTGGCTAGGCCTATAACCCGGGTAAGAAATTTCATAAAATATGCCGGATTTACCTTTTGTAATCGATAGCGCAAATAGAAGTCTACTAAACGTATAAATTTCAGATGTCTCTCAGGAATGTTCTCTCTGAAACATTATTTTTCGGTGCCATTATACAGGGTGAATAATAATTTTCGCATAAGTTCCAGGCTGATTTTGTGTGGCCGCCATTTTGGTTTGGCAAACATTTGTCAGTTCGTATTTGGTAGTCGTAGAGAATAGTTGATTACAATTTATTATGCAGCATCTTACGCCTCAACAAGGTGTTGAAGTGGTTAAAACATTTTATCTAAATAATAATGGTATTGCTGTAACCATTCATGGTGATCGCTACCATCACATGCTGGAATACTTATTGGTAGCTGAATTAGGTCAATTGGGCCTGCAACACATGTAGTTTCAATAGAATGGTGCCACTTCATACACAGCCCGAGCTACACTTGAAATTTTACGAGAAATTTTTCCAGTCGCATAATGTCAAAAAGTGGTGATATCAACTGGCATCCTTGATCACCTGATTTGACAGCTCCCGACTATTTTCTGTGAGAGTACTTGAAAGGAAAGGTCTACGCCAATAAGTCAACAATAATTGTGACGCTACAGGACAATATTCGAAATGAAATTGCTGAAGTAACGCGCGAAGTGTGCGAGAATGTTATTTAAAATATGATTGAAAGAGCACGCATTTGTGCCGCTATGCAGAAGCGACCACTTGGCCAATATCATATTCCACACATAAATGTAATAAACCAAATAATTAATCAATAAAAATCGAATTAAAATATTGTGTTTCATTTCTTCTTTATTCAAAGACAACTTCGGTCTGAAATATAATATTCATTATGCGTCTGAGTTCTACATCAGCCGAGGTACTCTCATCGCAGATGGCGTCATGGATTTGGCAATCAGTAACTGCTTTGGATGACTGTCAGGCACAGTAGAGGATACTAGTCTTGGAGTTGAGATGGCGTACATCTTCATAGAAGGTTGGGCCCGGAATCAATGTGTGATACTATGGGACTGGTGATCATAATCACCATTTTGGATTATGCAAAGTTCAAGGGATGAGTCCGACGATTCAACCGTCCGGAAAAATCAGCCGCTTTCCATAATTGTGCTTCAAGAGGCGATCCATGCGCATTAGACCACGCACGACAGATTGGCATGCGTGCTTCAAGTTAACATCCAATAATGAGGGTAGAATTGTTAACGAAGGTGTGTGAATAATGTTACTTTTCGTCGTAGTTAAGACTTGCAAATTACCGATGGCTGTGAAGTGCTGATTTATTAGTTATAATAATAATAATAATGTGTTTATTCCATCGTGATAAGGTTTTTTTTTAACCCGATTCGCCATAAAGATAATACGTATTATGTTATACATTAAAATTACGAAATAAATATAATGTTATGAAAAGAAAACCAAGGAAAATATTAATAAATAAAAAGTTCACACATATATATAAATATAAATCCTACGTGTGTAAATACTCCAGTCACGGCCATTGTTGTATTTGTAGCTATTCTGTAAGCGTTGCCATTCTCTGGTCAGGGAACCAGCTTTCCATGAGAGCACCGCTTGCACCAGAGAGTTGGTGCTAAGCTCCAACCACAGCTTTACGCTCGCAATACGCGCCAATCCGATCAGTATTCAGTATGAGTTGTTGTACTAAATTCGGAGACGGTTATACGTCACTTGCTTGTATTTCGACCAGGGCTCGCAGGTATACATGCTAGTGAAGAACGATTTAAACAGGATCCTCTTCACCTCCTTACTGCATCGGTAGAAACGCCGTGACAGCATATTTGCACGAACGCTCAACTGTCTCCTCTGCCGTTCTTTGTCATCATCGCCTTGTCCATCTTCATTGAATATATGACCAACGTATTTGACCTTATTTTGAACGCTCAATTTCGTCCCGTCTAGCCGCACGGTTAATATTGCATAATGATTGCTTTGCAAATCAAGAACATTGCTGCATGTTAAGCTATTATTAATTGTAAGATGAACAAATTGTCTTTGTAAAAACGCAAAGGAGCATATTAAAGGTGAGTTTATAAGTAGTAAAATAGCCATCGTATTTATTTTAACCCTCCCCTAGCCATGCAGTAACTTAGGTCTACCGAGTCAATAAAATCGTATTTCTATAAATATACACAATGTAAAACTTACATTTTCCTAGTCCTAAAAAATCATTTGCACTTAGAAATGACTAGTGGAAAACCAATTATGTAAAGCGAATCATAATAAAAATAATCATTTTTTAATTAAATGCTATATAAGATTGATGCGTTACGTCCTATCTGCGTTAAAATTATACTCGTACTACGTGAAAAAGATCATACATTAATTTAAATGATGAGAGATATAGATGAAGATCATGTTAGATAGGTCTTTTGACGAATGCATTACAAGAATAACGTTTGAAAATAAAATAAACGTATTTAATTATTATATTTATCATTTCATATTATGTTTATAGTAACTATTTTAAAGTCGTTTAAGCTTGTAAGAGAATTTTATTCCCATTTGAAGTGTTAAAAAAACTCAAAATTCTTGCAGTAACACGAGTTGACAGCATGGCTGCGTAGGGTATTTTTTAGCATGGTATGGTAAAGGTTAATGTAGCACTAGCAAACAAAGTTTCTTGCCGTATGTTTTGTATCAAGTAACTGATACTGAGCATCTGATATGGCTAAATGACGTGAAGTGTAAATTTGTAATTGTATTGGTTGTTTTCAATCTAGCCCCTTACACACACACAGACGTCTCATAAGGAACTAAATTTGGTCAAGCGGTTTAGGGACAATCGTAATGTAATTTTGATAGATTATCTTTCTTTCCTTCTGTACATTTGCTGGTGGATAAAATTTCACACCCAAGTGTAGGGAGCGCAAACCTTTCAATAGCAATCTTGTTAATAATATTAGGTGTGCCGACAACACGGTTATTGTATGATGAAGTCGTGCATTACACAAAAAAAAGTGCAAAACATCATCAATTTTTCTTACAATTATAAATAAACACTCAAATAACTTTTATATAAGAGCCCACCATGACACAGAATCATCAAAAAAAAAAAGATCTGATTTTTCACTAGTAAAGTGATATTTCAAACGCTGAGTTGATTAAAGAGATATGTAAAGCATATAAAATGGTATGTCTTGCCAATGATGAATATTTAATATAAATCAAATTTTCAGGTATTTGATGATTATTTGTCTTGCCACACTATTAGGCAGGATAAACTTTGATAATAGTAAACTTAACGTTCGCAAATTTATTTTATTTACCACGAGCGATGGTAAAAAGTTGCTATAGTAAAAATTTATTGTGATAAAAAAAAAGTGTACTGATCAAACAACCGGCGTTTAGACTCTCTTCTATAAAATGGAAGCGCGCAAGTTAAAATAGGAAAAATCAGACCGGTTCGAAGCATTTGAGATGTTAATGTCCCGAAAAATACTGAAAATTCTGTAGACATATAGTGTTCTGCCGAATGGATAAAGAAAGATAATTTCTTAACAACATTAAAATTCGAAAACTCCACAATCGTCAATTAATAATCTACTTAAACGTTCAACTTGTGTCAAAGTTGATCCACAGGGCTGTTCCTCAACTATATCTTCGCCCTCTTCTCCCCGTCTGACAGGCAAGGAACTTGCGTTGTGTTGACATTTCTCTTGAAATGTAATGCCGTTTAACTGAAATCGTACAGCGCTTTTGTTACATCTTATAGACCTTCGGTGGATGAAAGTTTTTAGAATGCTATCATAGCTTCTGACAATTAAACAAAAGTTGATACTCTGAGCTTTTAAGATTGTGAATAAAGGACCTTAACTTTTCAACCAGATAACGATATTGTATTATGACAACAATCGTACTTCTTATTATTAGGCAAATATTTAAGCTCGGAAACAGAAAGTGAAAATACGGAGGTACTATCTTCAATTTTTACGGATTTTTAATAAAATTAAATATATTTTTATTGTTCTCGCATAATGTGTGCGGCCCTTTTTGGGTGCGCGCATATTCTACAAGTTGCTTGCTTAATACATCCAACGAAACGGACGACTTCAATGGATGACCGGTCCATTTCTACCGTCAATAGATCGTCACATTTTACAGAAAGAAGTTTTATTTAAATATTTTGAGTTTTGGTTTATATATTTAATTCAAATTAAAACTGTAGTTTAATTATTATTTAAAGACGTTGACGAAATTTAAATCGATATCTTATTTTGTTTGTTTCAAAATGTTGCGTTCAATTAATTAAGATTAAAAAGGTAGAAAAACTGAAAAATTTTAAGCCGCAATTCTGGATATGAAAATTTCCGGTTCACATAAATTCACTCCCGTTTTCATTGCATAAGTGTATTTTTGAAAATATGTCTGCAGAACGTAAATATTCATGCCTTATTTCAAAAACAACATTGAAAATAAATGACATTTCATGTGCATATGTGCATGTACAAAAAGTATTTTTTACATCGGTATGATTTTGTTTGATAAATTTAGGCTTTTTTATTTTATTTGTATCCTATAAAATGAATAACATATAGTGCCCTTGATTTATTTTTGCCCTGAAGTTTGTTAACAAATCTAATGATATTTTTGCAATGTTTGCAGGGATTATTTTTTTTTTTAAATTCATGGGCTGTTGTCATATGCAGAAATAAAAAATTAAAATATTTTACTAATTCACGTCACGCCACGGCACTACTTCTGTTCTAACGAATCTGAAATTTAGTTATAATTGTAGATCACAACTGACAACTTTAGTATTAATGTTTTTTTTTATATAACTGAATTTAAATTTAAATTTTAAAAATATTTTTATTCTGCGGGTAACTATATACAAATTACATTTCATCGTACCGTGACTAATCTTCTATTTAGCGTCAAAAATGTAATTTTGAAAATATATTTATACAAAAACAATCAAATCAAAAATAATTCAATGTTCTTTCAATGAAAATTTGTCGATTAAAATTGGAATCTTACAGAGTATATCGATTATGTACTTCAAATACCGATTGAGAATTTTCTCATCCCGATTCCAATAAATCTAGTATTGTATCACTAAAAGGTTTTTTTTATTTTCATATAAAGAACATTATTGAAGTAATATAAAGGGTTGAAAATCGGTGTGTATACAAAGCGAAGACTATATTTATTAAAAAAAGAAACAAAGGAAAAAACCTCAAATTCATGCGATAAATGTGTTCATTTTTTTACAACTCGTAAAAAAAATTGCGCCATTCCGGATTCAAACATTTTAAAGTGAATTTAATTTTTCAATATATATATATATTTTTCTTATACTTATTTGTAGTTTTATTTATAAATTGACTCATTTTCAAAGATAACTCCCATATTCTACCATTCATCAGACAGACAGCGATCCAAAGAGTGCACAGCGGTCAATGTCTGACGGATGACCAAAGTCGAAATTTGATCAGTCTAGTAATTATTAAAAATATATGCGCATATGGTACAATAATTTATTTTAATTTTTTATATTAAAAATTAAAAATTTCTCTATGGAATTCTTTTATAAATTTTAATTAAATAGGTTAATGTTTTCATACTTTTTTGCATACTGCAATATAAGTGACGAAACGTGAACTTTTTAGTTTTTATATTTTATAACTAATGTAAAAATATTTATTTCTGAAAAGCGATAATTATTGTCTGAACCTTTTACAATCAACTTATGAACAGAATGCATGGTATTTATATGGAAATATTTCAAGATTCGGTGTTCCAAAGATAACTTGATTGCGAAAAAGATTAAATAGGTTTCCGAGATAATATTTTTTTGGTGATAATTAAAATATATTTAGACTGCAAAAAGATTCGAAAACTCTACACTAAATTGACTCTCCAGATAATAAACACATGACTAACGTATTGATTACTTTTTTCTAAACCTATTCACAATTTCACTATCGTTTCTAGAAATTCAATTCGAATCAGTATAACATACTCTAGTTCCACTCTGATTCCTCTTCATTAAATTCAATTCTGCTCTTTGTATTGTACCAACAATAGAATCGATTTATATTATCGTTAGAAATTTGTCAACAATAGCCATTGGTTTCTCGTTTAGCCCAGGCCGCAATCAGCGCAAGCTATTAATACTTAATGTAAATCTTTAGCATTATAATATTAAGCCCTATTATTATGTTCATTCCCCTATGCAAAGCCAGCTTTATGTATTCAACGTGGATTTAGGTATTACCTGGTATTTTATTAAATATAATCGGATAATGACAACGAATATGTATTACATACAAACATGGAATTATCCAAATTTGACCGCTTTTTACTAACCCTTAATTACATATTCTACATACCGGTTTAAAATTTAAAAATAAATACATATTTTATAATATTAAATTGTTAATTTAGCTTTGTCAGAAATCATTTATGTTGTTAAAAAAAAATTAATATACATATTTTTAAGAATCAGAACATTATTATCGATAAAAAAAATTGTACTTAGTATACTAAGCACTTATTCAATCCATATTACAATATGCCATCATTAGTTGGGAATCAGCTTATAATACTTGCCCGATTCCAGTAAAAAATGTACAAAAACTTGAAGAATTCAAAGTACCAATGAAAAAATTCTAACTTAACCTAACTTACCATCACGCCATTTCCCCGCGGGGGTAAGCAGATAGGATAAATCGCCACACTCTTCTGCTCTGACACACAGTTCTCGCCTCATCCACATTCATACATCTTCTCATACGAGCTCGCCGATTGGTCGTGCCAAGTCTTCGGCGGACGTCCTCTATTTCTGGTGCCATCAACACTTGCGTCATATATCTTCCTCAACATTCTCTCCTCATTCATTCGTTCCGTATGACCAAACCATGTTAGAAATAATAATAAATTCTATTCTTCAAATATTATAAGAAAAATAAAATTATCATTTTATTACTGAAAATCGTACTAGGTTTAAATTGTATTTTCATGCTCAAAAATCAACACATCATTTGCACGACACCACTGTACGCACCTAAGAAAAAATAAATTAAAAAGCTTACCCGAAAACACCAAGAAGATTAGTGATAATAAAGAACTAATAAATGCTATTAAAAACACTTTAAAGATAAACATGTACCCCTAAACTTATAATATTTTTATATCGCTATTGCTATTATTTTATGCTAGTTAACAATAATTTTTATTAATGTATACTCTACTTCTCTGCATAAGCATATGTTTTCAAGTGAAAGTCTAGCATGAAAAAAAAATTGTAATTATACCAGATTAATAAATATATAAATAAATTAAATATATATATATATACTTTACAGTGTAGATTGTCATAAAAATACGAATATATTACTAGTGAGCTTTTATCGATTATTTTTATAAATAGCTGTGAATAGTTTTATCAATTATAGAAGTGAGTGGTCAAAAATAATATATTATGCACTAATAATAAAATTAAGATGAACTGAATAGATAGTTTAAAATTTATGTTCTTCACCTTTATTTTGAAAAAAATATTTAAATGTTTTCATGTATTTGAAATCGATATTTATTAAGTAACAAAATATTGTGATTCCTACACAAATTTAGTAGATTTGTTGATATCTGATTTACAATTGATTTGACATATAGTAATAATATTTTTAAATAACTAGAAATAAATTTCACTTTTAATTTTTTTTAATAAAAATTGACTTAATAGATATATGTTTTTACTCTAGATCAGATGTTTACTCTGCGCCGGATATTTGAAAAAAGGGGAAGTACAACCAGGATATTGATTTTCACGGATTTTAAATTGCTTATGATTTTGTACACAGGAAGGGCATTTGGAGCTTAATGTGTTCTGTAATATGGTTCAAATCCCAGAAAGACGTATACAAATAGCAGAGTATTTACAGAAGAATAAATAAACAGTCTTGATAAAATATCGACTGTCAGAATTATATCTTCTATATAATTAAGTTTTGAAGAAATCTATAAGAGAAACGGAAATCATAAATTTTTAGGTTATGCGGATGGATCTGGTGGTTCTTGAAGAAAATTAATTGTAATAATAATTGTTCTTAGATGTAATTTTAATGTTGAGGACAAAGTTTACGTAATTTATGGATACAGAAAAATTATTTATTTATTTATTTACACCCTATCCGGAATCGTTTTGAGAGTTGTTTACTATCGTTACGATTCGTCAATATTACTTTTTTTATAACATTCAGTTAGTAACATATTTTGGGAGTTCATGATTTCTATAGCTTCTCTCTGACTGCCTTCTGAATTTAATGTGATAACGAGTTTCACGTTAAATGGTACAGGCATGGCTCTGGTACAATGATACCGGATGGTATTAAGAAAAATTAAATTCTAGAAAATGTAGGTCATATCTTTAAAATTAGACAAGAAGAAGTTCGTTAAATTGTTAACAAGGACAAATTATGGTTACTAGTGGTTGATTTACCCAGAACAAGGCAACTCAAGATCACGGAAAGGGATAATTCGTGTATTGTTCGTGAATTTCGCAAAAATTCCTAACTAACTGGTCGTGAAATGTTGTAAATTATGCGAGGAAAAGGCCAGAATATTTAGAATAGAACAATTAGATGGAATCTCCATCGAGCCGACTTCCAAAGACAAGTAATTAGATGAAAAACTTTACTCTCCAAAAGCTACAGGAAGTGAGAATGGCTTTTGCAAAGGAAAACATACAAATTTATGAGAATTTTTGGAGAACCGTGAAATTTAGTGATGAATCTAGATTTTTAATATCGTGAAAAGGGGAAAATGCTTTTAATACAGAATATTTACAGCCTGCTGGAAAATATGGTAGAGGAAGTATATTGGTGTGGAAAATTCAAATAATTGAAAGTAAGGGTAGTTAACTGCCAAACTATAGCGTAACATTTGAAAAGATAATCTATTGAAATCATCAAATAATATGAGTTTAGGATGACTGTTTGCGTTTTAGCATGACAGTGAACTCACACATACGATAAGATTAGTAATGAAGTGATTGTATAGACGTAGCCATTAATGTCTCTGGATTCTAACCGCATTGAGTATTTTCGGGATGAAATTTAATTAGTTAATTTGTTGTATTTTTAAGATTTTTTCTAATATTGTTTCATGGTTATTGGCCTTTCAATTTTCTTGTTTACTTTCTTAAAATTAAAAAATTATCTTTTTTTTCAAATTCTAAACTTTTTTACAAATGTTGTGAATTTGTGTAAGTTTATGTTGTAAATGTTTATTTAAAATAATTTTGTTTAATTTATTAAAATTTCCTGATAGTAGCTTACTAATCTTTTAACTAATTGATACCAGCAAGTGTATATTCATAAGCATACAATTTTTCCGTTATTATACAATAAACATAATAAATAATAATATTATTGGTATGCACTGTTGTAATATACTGGCTTTTTAGTTACATTAGAATTTAGAAATAACAATTGATATAGCTATATATATATATGTATGGCAATACTATGTAAGTACAAAATAAATAATAATTACATGAAAGCAATAAACGAAATAAGCAGACTAACAAAATCTGTATATATTTGGAAATATACACAAAAAATAATACGGTAAAGATACTTTATTTTTATTTTATTTTATTGAGGGATTTTGACTGTGTAAACTTATTATAACAAACATAATAAATATTTAGCATGTGATACTATTTATGAAAATCCACAGAAATGTTTAGGCACATAAGTATGTTTAAGTGCAGAAGATAAATAAAAATAAAAAAAGAGGGAGAAAGAGTGGGGAGGTTGCAACTATTGTTGCGGTAAAGGGAGAACAAGATATGTTTATAGGTAGAATGATTGACCAAAATTGAGATTGTGATGGTTTATAAAAATAACCCTTTAAGCGTAGTAAACCTAATGTTGAAAAAGTCAATTTCTATAAATTTCTCATTACGCTATTTGCATGAACGATGAATGAATGAATTTTTTATGTAAGATGTTCTACTTCTAGGAATGTGGAAGAGTGCGGATTGCCTGGTCGATCTAGATGATATGTGGAGAGATATTTATTCTAATTAGCTGTGACAGTCAATATGGTCTTGCAGTAGTTTGAAGAGAAGTATTTGGTCAGCACGTGTTCTACGATGTTGATGATGATAAATGATGGTGTTTTCATATAGTGGAATTTTGCTGCATCTAAATAGGAGTTGAACAATAGATTAGATCTAAAAAAATTCAGAAAAATTGTAATCAAACATTTATTTTAATTTTCAAGTTGACAAAGGAACAAAATAATTGTTATAAATTAATTTTTATCTTGTAATTAAGTAGCTTTACCATAAAAATAACGCCAATGTCGTAAAATTTAGAAACAAAAGTCAATCACTTTTTCGTGATTATTACTTTTTTCAGAAATTTTGTGAATTTGAATTATTTTATTATTTACTTGATTATTCTAACAATTATAATTATTAATATGAACTTCGCGCAAGTTGCAAACTTAAACAAAACTTTTGCACAATGGTTTCATTTGTTTCTAGCACCAAAAATATATACCAGTCTAAATTTAGACATCAAAAATTGCAACCATAGTCAACTCAAAAGTGAAAAGTGCAGTTCTGGCTCCACAAAATGGGGAAAAATTACGCCCAAGAACTTTTAAAATTCCAAACTTGAGATTAAAAGTGCTACAACATTACCAATATATTGAATATTGTATTTTCTACTTTTCTCTGTAGTTGTGTTAGTATATTATTTAACTGAACTTTTTTCAATCTTTTTATATTGAAAATTACAATTTTACACTCTTACTTCATATTTGTATATTATTTACTCTTACTTTACTTACTGTTTTTTATTTTTGATACTTTAAACATTGCATTTACTTTAAGTTTTACGTTGTATTTATATGTTATCTAATTGCATCTTGTTCTACTCTATATATATATATTTTTTTTTATTTTTTTTGTACATTGAATATTACTACTATACCGAAAAAGCACTGTCTGCTATAATACAGTAAAATATTAGTGTGGCAGGCAGCGTACTGAAATATATGTCTTACTTTGCTGCAATGTTATCTGATTATAACAATACAACACTGTACTATGAATAAAAAAAAATATATAAATATATATATATATTGATACCACGTCAATACTGCCTACGTAAGTATTAAAAATATTTTTTCGAGTTCTTTATTCAAACAGGCCCCGATTTAACGAGTTTTCTCCGTTTCAATCATTGCCTCTTTCGCGTAACAGCGTTGTCTTTTTTCAAACCAAAGCAAATTTATCACCTGGATGGCAATAGATAACGAGTTTTCCCTAAGCACAGCCTACCTGGTTCGGGTAAATTAACAGGCGTATTGCCTCCTCCCTCCAGCCAGCCACCCTTCTGATCTCATTATCGCCACTCCACATCCCTCTCCGCTCTCTGGCCCTCGAGTCGCCAGGAACGTTCGGAAGGAGTAAACTTCCTTTTCTTAACCTGGGAATTTTGCGTATAACAGGTTTTTATTTCGGGGAACTTCTTGCTTGATTACCGCGAGGTTTGGCGGCGAAAATAGCCGGGGAATTTTCAAGTAGTTAGTTTTTCAATTTTCTTCAATGGCTAGGTTTTTGTTTGGCAGTTTATCGTGCTAATGGTCCGAGTACTACTGCCTCATCTTCAATATGAGATATTTGATAGTTTTATGAGTTAATCAAAACCGTGGTATCCTTTATTATTGCGTTGGTTATCTCGTTAATGCTTCGTGTATAAACAAAAAAATTCAACTGGAAAACCTCATTGGCAATTTATAGTTTAACTTCTTATGCGTATGCGTCATGCGTATATTCAAAATAACGCAAGGTTATACTTTAAGATGACATCGGATAATAAATCAGGTTTTTTTTTAAATAATCACTACTGAAAGTAAATTCTGTGCAAATACATTGAAACCTCGATTTTAAGTTATAAAGGGACCAACAAAAAAAATGTAAATAGAATGAAAATGTAAATTGGGGGTATTAAAAAAATAGTTTTTTTTTTTTTATTGATAAAATCAAACAATATTTTTGGCTGCATATTTTTGTTATTATTTTAAAATAATTTTTTCAAATTCATAAATTTAATTAAAAGTTTCTGGTGGTAAAATATGCTTTGAGGCCTTCAATTTACCTCGTGGCATCGTCCTTCGTAGGAACAGGGTTCATGGGATGAGAAAACGTTTCTTCTATGTAGGAAGGTTCTTTTTCTATCAAGTTTTCATTTATCCACTATTTCAATTTCTACAACGTCCGATGTTATTACATTGGAGTCAACGTCTAAATAAATCTGCAAGGGTTATTCATTAATTATTTCCCACCCAAAAATGTTCTCTATACTATCTTCTACGCAGTTTTCTTACTGATTCCAGCTTGTCAAAAACAATAAAACAAGAAACGTACACAGATATGAGAATGAAAAATACGTATATATGACAAGCAAACGACCAACATACTTGGCGAATAGAATTTTAGACGTAAGTCGCGGGAAAGACGAACGTAAAATATGCTTTGTAATGTACTAAAATGACATGGGACTGCAGAAACAACGCGCAAATGGAGGGAAAATGTGAATTCCGGGTATGTAAAATCAGGGTTCCACTGTATTGTAATTTGGTATTTTATAATGGTGTATTATAATAATCGAATATAATAAAGTAACATAAAAATATGCATTTCGGTGTAATTGGTTTAACAATTTAACTGCTGTCAATAATAATCCTGCAAATGGCACACCTGTCTGACAACTGCTGTGTCACGTATTGTATCACAGGGGCAATCAAGTGCTTGTTTTTACAAATAGTGTTATGGGTTAATAGTGTATCTACTTATTTTCGAAATGAACGCCCATTTTCGGTGCTGCGAATTTAAAACATAAGTATAGAACAAGATCTAGAGTAATTTCTTTACAGAAAAATAACGTATTTTATAACAAGACACCACTTTCGCGTTAAAAATTGTGAAAGAATTGAAATTTCAGAGAATATTTCTTCTTATTTGATAAAAGAATAGTTAAAAGAAATAATAAAATAATATTAATTGTTGTGAATTTGTTCAGTATCAATTAGCAAAACTCAATGGACCATATTATTTGTTTTCGTTACATTTCTAACATAATGCATGCTGCTGAATTCCAAAGTTACGCTAACAAGTGATTGATTAAATTCATCTATCGGATTCAACTCTTAAACTAAGATGAGAAAATATTGTCACCGAAACGAGATGAGATTTTGCGTCTGGGAAACCCGTGTCGTTGATTGTGACCTATTTTTATAAGCACTAATAATTATCTTTATTACATAGTAGTAATAAATTCATTACTTGTATGAAATTTTTCGCAAGACAGCAGTTACAAACAAAAAATTAACTCTATATTTATCTTTTCTATTGACATGGGCTAACTTCGACATAAAATTGCCAAACGACGTTCTCGTATTATCCTAAATATATAATTTTTATTATTTTAAGTACATTTGGTACATTTCTGCTAGTGCTTAGTAAAATAATATATTTATATTTACATTTCTGTTAAAATTATCAAATCAAAAGTTGAAAAAAAATTACGATTTTAGATCAAATATAAACCAGGAAGAGAAAATTGATTACGAAAGGCATTATCTACATTTTTTTAAATTGAAAATATTGAAGGCAAAATCAAAGACAAGAGAAGATTAATAAATATACTTGGGACATAAGAGAAGATTAATAAATATATTTTTATTATGTAAATAATATAATGGTACTCATATACATCATGCGATGGTAGTCGTGCTCGAGTCGGTATACATAGTATGACTTGAGTCGCGTGTATCAGAACTTTTCTCACATATTAAATCAGTGCACATTTTATTAATATTAAAATATGTTACTTCTACATAATAACCAATATTGTACATTGGCACACGATACCTTAATGGAGATAATAATTAATGCTGTAATAACACAGGGATGATTGAACCACCCCTGCGCGCCCGCAGGCGGCATCTGGTTTGATTAGTTCATGAATTGCGAACGAGATGTAGTATCCAGCTACCACCCTGAACGTACCGTGTGACACCTCTCGCTGTGGTTGAATGTCACCAGAAGTACAGGCAGGCTGGTGCAATTCAAAAACACGATTCTGCGCCAAGCCGTTGGAAATTTGATTGTGGACGTCTGTTCGGGATGCTGATATTAATTCATTGCTACATTCTCCGGACTGCAGTATTTCGACAGGAGCGTTGAAATTCCTGTTTCACTTAATTAATGAAACTAATGGAAATTGTATCCGGCATAGTTTCACATGTACAACAATCAACCAGTTTGTACTAATTCGTGCTGATAAAGTATGAACAACAAAAAACAGTATTACAATAGATTTTACTTTACAATTGTAAAAGTAAAATTACCGGCTTGTATTATATATATATATTAATTACTTAGAGTATTTATTTAAAGTAATTAATACATACATATGAACGTTTATTCAGTTTTTTATTGGATAGAGAAGATCACATTCGTGATGCATGTTTGGACTGATCCGTAGTGGGTACTTACGATTGCTCAAGAATCTCAGTCGGCTTCAGCAAGATTAGTCTCAATTTTTGAAAAATGACCCTCTTATCAAGGATACGACAATAAGACAAGTACCTGTGGTCTTGTCGAGATGTTTTATTGCTTCAGTTTGAACAGGCACACACTAAAAAGATAGTGGAATTTAAATTTAGTTACAAGGTATCTGTATAGTAATTTCACAATGTAAATACTAGACAATATTTGAGCTGTCGCGAGAGAAGAATGTTCTGGATCCTGGCTCGTCGTCGACGCTGGAACCCCACTCTGCCGGCCGTCATATGAAGCATCGCGGCCCTCTCTAGGCAGCTAACGCAAGCTCGCTATGTACCGCGCTTCGGCCAACCGTCGGCAGGTGGCACTGTCAGTCCGCCTTACATGTATTTGGTTCCTTCACTATCAATACACTGTCATACACATGCTTCTCAATTTTCCTAATTTCTAACAATTTTCTTTTTATTATTCATAGTTTTCTAAATATATTTATACAAATGAAAAAATTGATGTTTGGAAAAATTTTGGACGTACACTATAAATTGAAATTTACAGAATGGAAATGAATCATGAGCTCTAAAACTTAATTGAGTAAGAAACAATCATAAAATGATGTAGGTCGAATAGACTACGATGGGCTGGCCATGTTGAAAGAATGCCAGATAACAGGATACCAAAAATCATGACCAAGTAGATACCCCAGTGGGGGCGACCTAGAGGCATACTGAGGAAGAGGTGGGCTGACTATAAGGCAGAAGACTGGAGCAGGATGGGATAGTCCGGAAACTGGAGAAGAATGGCCAGGGATATGAATCAGTGGAGAACGCTTGTGGAGGAGGCCAAATCCCATCCTGGGATATAGTACCATGGAAGAAGAATAAGATCCTTCAAGAATCACAAAATGAAAAATGAAGCAATGAATAAAACTTATTAACTAGCGTTTCTTCTGGGTTAGATCGCGTTTTTGTAGATGATTTCTAGGCCGACGTTTCGGCACGGTAGTACGAGCCTTTGTCAAGTCGTTGCCTCGAAAAATTAGGGTACAACCGTACTTTTACGCAGGAAATATAAATCCCCCACAGTTGAGTAAATTTTAGTTCGAAGTCAATCCCTTAATATCAATTCTGTACATTTCTTCATTTGTTGCGAGTCGGGCTAGAAACCTTCTACAAAAAGAGCGATCTAACCCAGAAGAGACGCCAGTTTCATATGTAATCAAAAAATCACAAAATATTTAAAAAATTTCAAAATATTAAAATAACCCACAGTTAACCAGTGAGTTATTTAATCAAGATGTTTTCAATTTAACTAGCGTTATCCATGTCACTTTATCCCCACTACATATAATTTTAATGTTTAAAAGGCGCTTAATCATACTTAAATACTGTTTTCTTGACGAAAAACGTACATTTGGCTCAAGTAGTCTTAATAAACATTTATAATAAAATCCCTAATTTCCAAAGCAGTAGTGAAAATAAGTCTTGGTTTTCATCTATGATATAAATAGATTTACAAAATCAATATGTGAAAGAACGCCGCTCAACTTTGCATTTGTGAGCGAAATCTGACAACGTTTCTCAAGAAACGAAAGATCATTAGACGATGGAATAATCTCGTTGATTTACGATTTATTCAGGTACGAAAAAATAATCAAATATGATCGTGATTATAAAGTATAGACAATTATTTTAACCCATTACATACATGAAGTAATTATTTAAAGCCTCGGATACGGTAATAATTCATAATCACGACAGATCATAAAAAAAATAAGACCATCCCTCAATAATTAAATTTGCAAAATGATCTACAGTAAAGCATCCGAATATTTTTGAAGTGCGATTTCAAGGTGATAATTTATATTTCATTGCCTCTCCCGAAACTCTGAAAACCGTCCCTACAGAGATAACGTATTGAATATTCCATTGTCTCGGCGCAAAAGAGACATTTTGTAGATACATATAATGGTGAACAGTTTACACTGTATAGATATCAGTACTAGAATTTAGAATCAACACTAGAATTTACAATATCGAGTAATCAACGTTAATTTAATAATTATTGGATACATCTTAACACAATTTATAAACAGTGTTGTTTACAGAAGGGGGTGGGGAAATAAGGTATGCAGGAAGGGTTGAAGGAATTCGGGAGATGGACAGGAATAGGGAACAGAGGCTGACTGAAGGATCACCAGAACCAGAAAACACAACCCACCTGTGAAAAGCTCCTTTCGGTATCTTCTTCCACTGGATTAACAAGTCTTTCGGCTCCAGGACACGTACAATGCCGTTCATCGCGAAGTATACTTGGACATATACTAATCGCGCGAAAATATCAAACAACACCTACAATCTTATAATATACAGGTTTCGGCACGCACGATAGCGAGGAACCAAAACATACACAATAAACTATCAGCCTCACGCGGCAGGACGATAATTCAAGCCAACAATTCGTTCCCACGGCAAGACAAACTTGGCGGCAATAAACGCACCCAATAATAAACGTTCACTTGACAGTTTGAAGGTTCAACTTCAACTGTTGAACCATAGAAAACACACCATAGAAATAGGTAGTGTTCTGGTATAGGAGGAGGGGGTAGTGGATATATACTGTATAGGAATTATATCTAAGCGTTAACGTGCACACGAGACGGCAATCGGCGATCTATATTTAGATGATTTAAAGATTACTATGTGTTGTTTAATTAATACTAAAATGATCAATCTACCGATTGATACCTGTGAATATGAATAATGCTGCAGTACTAAAAATCAACGATGCCCATTTTGAAAACCATGAAACAAATGCGATAATATACCAAGGATGCTTCCAATGCTGTTCAAAATGTACACACACGTCATGACGATTGTCTTGAAGTATTCAAATAATCAATAAGCAGAAAACGTATATCTAATCGTCACTTCTCAGATAACATAATCCTACTGGCGAATAATACAATGAACATTGAATAGCTACTCACCTTAATAGAAAGTCTAATATAACTAAGCTCATGTCAGTAGAGACGAGGGTAACAAAGGCAACTCGTATCATCTTGGTGTACATGTTATATTTAAATATGTAAAATATATTTTTTAGCATATTTACTCAAGATTCCATCTATTCATTTTTTTACAAATATGTATATTAAAAAGTGATTCAATAGACATGTGAATTGAGCGTGTAATGACAATAATGATTTTAATGGATTTATTCATTGGTAATTTCATTTTTTTTTCTATTATTTTATAGTGCATTTTATTAAACTTTCACTAATCATTTTTTATTAGTTAAGTTCCATTGATAATGTTGATTTTATTTAACTTTTACGTCCCTTATCTCTATTTCTTATTAAAAAATTTCCTTTATCACTTTTTTGTAATATTTATGATATTTGATATTTCGTGATATTCGTGATATTTCGATTATTGTGATATTCAATGATAAATCTCGCTAAAATTTTTTGGAACATCAAATATTTTAGTAGTACCAGTTAAAAATGTACGATTATTAAAAAAAAACACAGTAATTAAATTAAGTACATTGGATAATTTTTTGTGTAACATTTCTGAAAAGTACATGTTAAAGCTGAAAATAATTATATGTATTAATTATAAAGATATACATACAAAATTAATTTTATCGAAAAATATTATTGTTGCGCTACCGGAATTCGAACCACCTGAATCTCTTTTCCGGGGAAGGTGCATTACCAATTATGCTACAGCGACAGTATTTTTGACGACAAATTTTCGAACCTATATGTTACACTTTTTCAAATTAATACATGAATCATTCCATTATTTGAAAGGAATCTCAAATACCTTTGAGTAAGCCGATAGACATTGATGCAACTTATATATTATTAAGGAAAACACATTCCTATTGTGAAGTTGTAATTATTCAGAACATAGATCTGTGATATTTTTATAATTAATACATTTAATTAGTATTTAAAACATCACAGACCTATGTTCTAAATAATTACAAACTTCACAATAAGAATGTGTTCTCCTTAGTAATGAATACAATTGTTTTTAGTAGTTTTAGAAACAGATAAAATCCTATGTTGGTAAAAGATACAGAAACTTTCTGCGAAGAAATGTCTATTGCGATTTTTGTACAGGATGTACTCGTATATTTCAATTCCATTTGTGCGATGTCATGAATCTGGATCGCGTTTCCTGGCACTACTAGTTTGCTCGACACAATCAATAAACCGAATAGTCGCTTCTTAATATGCAGAATAAATGTTCAACTAGATAAATGACAATAATCTCATAAAATATGTCAGATTAGAAAATTAGCCTCATAAAAAGTGAGTTGGATCCTATGACAGGCGGCATGATATCGTTTTATATTGAACAAGTCACAATGGAAATTATAAAAATAAAATAAAAAAATTATAACGTAATTAATTAAAATTAACAGGTTACCGATTGAAATAACATTTTTAACGATAATCGAATCGACTAAATATTGCGTGGATTAACTATTACGCCATCAAATGTGCCCTGCTCTCACCCTCAATTAATATCAGTGTATTTAATTTAACAATGTGTTCGCAGGAGTTACACGTCAGGATTACAGAATTAACCTGAGTTGAAAATCGAAGGACAATAGTTAAAATAGTAATATCACCCTTTTCTCTGTGCTCACTTAAGCAAAGTGAGTAACTATTGTAATGAACACCACCTCAACTAATATTAATTTTATTTTTTAGTAGAAAGCAATCACTTTGTGGTTTGGCATATTAAATAAAATAACATTTGTATGAAACCACGAAATTTATTATATATCAGCCGGTTTCATCGGAAACGATTTCGTTAGAAACTATCAAACAAATATCGATCAACAATGGTTATGACGCGAACCTTATTAATATAATTCTTAATAAAAAACTCGAACAGATATCTACTAATAACTTCTTGTTCACTAGTCCTCCCGGTAAAAACATTAATAACGACGTAAGTCACCAACGCCGTAGAGTTTTATATATTAATAATTTTTCTTGCGTGAATAATCTTCCTTCTAATGTCAGGCCAGCGTTCTACGTGAACAACAATTTAGGAAAAATTTTAATAAACTCAAAAGGTAAAGATAATAAATTAAGCCGCTCGGGTAAGTTAATAATTAACTTGCAATAATAAAATCTCATTCTATTAAATATAGGCAAAACTGCTCGTAATGTCAATATTCGTGTCGAAGAAAATCTCAAATACTTAAACAGTAATAGTCTCTCAGAATTTTCCAACCATATTATTGAAAAAGACCATTCTTTTAATTATACCACAGGGGTCAATATCCTCCATATAAACGGGTTTGGCCTCCGGTTGGACATTTTAGAAGCCCTTGAAATTAAAATGGCAATAAATAGTAGTAGGTACACCAATTCTCAATAATCAAATTAATTTATTCATTAGCCCCATATTGGGTATGTTTCCTTTAAAATAAATTTAATATCCATCAACGCTGAATTTTCCCCTCTCTTAATATTCCATCTATCTGTATGTGTATTCCGTCTATCTTTCGCATATAATTTTATATTCTGTCTCCTTTGATGTTCTATTTAACTATATATGTATTCTGTCTCTCTCTTTCACATGTAATTTTATATTCAATCTTCTTTTTTATGTATATATAAGTGCACTCTTTTTGTTTATGATTAGTTTCAAATATGTTCTGATGAAGCTTGAGATAAGTAAAACCGATTGATTTATAATAAACTTTGTGGTTTCATACAAAGTGTTTGTTATTTTATTTAATATAATATTTATTTTTCTTTAGAAAAAATACAGTTAGAATTATTTAGAAGTAAGCATAAAACCAAAAAAAATATTTGAATTAAGCGCCAAAAGCTTTTAAAAAAAGATCAGACTTAACGAAGAACGTTTGTTAGTGAAATTGGAGGCGACCGTGAGAGAAGTGGCGCGAATGAGCTGGTCTCCGGACTGCTGCCGGCGCATATTATTGTTGTATGTTGGGGTCGGTACCAGGCGTGTTTTTGAGACTAATAAGAACCCCGTTTTATACCCAGGTATATGCAGGGGGCGTTCAGGAACCGTCTGCTACTTTATTGATTGTAGAGGCGATAGACCTCCACAAATTTATATGTAACCTTTTGGTGTAAAACTAATAATAGGAAAGTTTGAATTTTGAAAGTTTATAAAAAAATGTGAAATTTGTTTTGTCACGGCAATCAATCGTAATCGAAATACGAAAAATCAAGAAACCAGACCAGGTGATAGTCTGAATAATAGAAAACCCATAAAAATGACAGCTTCTGTGAGACAATGAACGTCAATTTGTATTCAATGAGATGTTTGAAATATAAATCTTAATTAATCAAGAATAATCAAAACTAAGTTATGAAACCAAGTATAAAATCTATTTTTATTTATTCCATCTATTTTCACATTATTTATCACTCTTTTAGGATAGGCTATCCTATTATATATGTATAAATCAATTAAATTCTAAAATAAAAAGATAGACACGAAAAACAGGCTAAATATTTAATCAATTTTATCTAGGAATAACATTTATTTATTTTATTATATCTATTATATATTTTATTCCATGATAATTTATAATACATAATCCAAATTTATAAAAAACTTTAGCAAATATTACTCTGGATTTTAAAAGTTTTCATTTTATTAAAATAACGTAGGTATCCATAATCTGACAGCTACATGATGTGATTTAAATGGGCGGACAGATCCGTGTTTTCAATATTTATTTTGAAGTTTTCTGAATTATGTTTTCGATTCCAGCTCGATTAATATAAAATTCACTCTCCAAAAGAGCTTAATGTGTTAACGCTCGAATGAATCATGAAAATCTCGATTATTCAGGTGAAATGGCTAACACGACAGGAAAGCGACTAAAATGCTATAAAAGTGTATTTGTTACTGAACGCAAAAGACAACTAACCATAGATTATTGAATTCCAAAATAATAAAATAGTCAAGGGTCCTTTCTTTATTTGAAAAATATTTCTCAATAATATATTGTTTTCTAGTAAAGTAAATTATCGATTAAAAATTTAAGATAAAATATTAATATCGGTAGCCAAATACAAATATCAGTTAACAGAAAATCTCCTGAAATGCTATCCAGCAGCGAAGCGACGGGAAGCGGTCCATTTCCGTAATTTAGTAGTAAGCGGGATTTTCATTTTAAAAGAGAATAGTATGCTCTCATATTTTTTCGTTCCTTTTTTATACTACATGAATAATACACTTAGATGTTTTGGGTTCTTCACACTTTTATTCTAAGCACGCGTTTGTGCTAAACTTCATTTCACTCGTTCGCTCTGCATCCCGAGAGCTGTTTTGAGTATCGATACATTAAACATGAGAAGAAAAAATTTTATCCGTGTTCATGGAATAATACTAAGTTGTTGGCAACAGTAAACATCGATCATAATCGATCCAGGAAGGTATATAATGCAGTTCCAATCATAGATAAAATAAATAATATATATTGAATTGTAAATAAGTAGCCGGTCTAAATTAGAAATATATAAAATTGAAAATTGAATTTTCAGACATATTCTAGTGCATTGTCATATGTACAGATAAAAAATTAGCTTTTATATTTCTAAAATAAGATTCTCATTAGTGACATCTATGTTGTTTCAGGGAAATGAATATCAAGTTTTCAGATCATAGATGGCGACAATGAAGTTGTAGTTAATACTCGAAGTGTTTCTACATGATACAATATATACAACTTCCAAAATTCAATAGATATGGAGGTTGATTTAGTGGAATGGTAAAGCCAGCAGAATACAGGTCGTAGGCCCTGTAATTACCCATACTTACATATTTTTCCATTAATAAAAAATAGATTCGTCTTTTTGAGATATCTGTTATTTGTTTATTTCAATTTATTTTATTTCCTCAAAGATACTTATTATATACTTGATATAAGATGCTAAATAAAAAACTTAAGCCAGCCGAAGACAGATCGTAAATCCTGGTAATACCCATACTTCCACACTTCCCATATAATATAATAATAATAATAGCTTCGTCTCTATGATATTATTTATAATTTGTTTAATAGAATTTATTTAATTAAATTCAACAATTATATAAAACATGTCAGAAAGAAACTGGTAACACAATATTTATAAAACATTATAAAATCCACACCAAATAATTGTCATCTTGACAAACGATTTATAACTTTATTTTAGGTATGATTTCTTATGTTATTTAGATTAACTTATGTTTTACTGATATTTCACATTCTCGCTTTACTGTTGCATTCTCGGTATAAAAAATATTTAATATACCTACATATTGCATTATATGCAGGTGACCGCCGAAGTATACAAGTACATTAAACTGTCAGTAAAATGTTTCTAATTCGTTTATTATATTCACTAACCGGTTTCTAAAAATGCCCCTTTCTTCATCAAGGTGATAAAAAACTAACTAAAAAATGTGTCAAATTATTATTATGTTTATAAATTCATTTTTTATAAATATTAGTAAATTAAATAAATTACTAATAATTTTAATAAAAAATATATCTAGTATCTGACAAAAATTATTTTGATGATGAAAGTTGTCGATAAATTAACCTAATGATCCTAATCATTATTTTGGTAAAAAAATTGGAATTGTCTGTTTTACGTAATGTTGGTATTAAATGGAATAATTTAGAACCGTTATAAATAAGTAAAGCGTATAAAATTAACCAAAAAAAATTCTCAACATTAATTTCAGCCAAAAACAGCTTTATTTTTTATGTTTTAGATTATTTTTTAATCCCAAAAATGAAAACAAAGTCAAATATTATCTCTTTTCTAAAGCCTTATTACTATGGCGAGGTTATTTTCGCATCTCTATTTATTTCTCTGTATCACAAATTGCATTTCTCGCTATGCTATGCTATGATAGTAAAAGTCAAATGTGCGTAGACAATAGACAACTATAACAATGTGTTACTCAACAATAGATCTAAAAACATGATGTTTTACCATATTTTGATAGGAATTGGACAGATTTATTGGTGTCATAACGTTCTCGGATTGTCTGTCCGGTCCTATGATAAACGATTTGACAGAATCATATTAGTCCCGGCTTGCGTTCTCGATGAAATTGCGTTTTAAATCATTTAAATTTTCATATTTTTCACGCGTTTACGAGTATGAAGATTGATCGTTTTAATGAAAATGGGAAATGGCGTAAGTATTTGAACAAATCGCAAAGAATAAATAAGAGAAAACACTACCACTCTGGATATAAAGAAGACATATTTTGATACGCTAATTTTTTTCATAAAAATAATATATTATTAACCATGGCTACAATTTCAAAATATAATATGAAAGCACAAAGTAAAATAAAGAATATACGTTATTTTACTGTTAATTTTGTTTAATTATTATTTTTTTTTAATTTTAAAACTTTTACAATTTTATATAATGTATCAGTTACTTGAATCTGTTACAAAACTAAAGTTACGTATTACCTTACCTCTCCAAAAAAGAGACTAGCTCTTGTGCTTGGAGAAGGAATATATTTAGTACTTACTTACTTACCATCACGCCGTTTACCCGCGGGGGTAGGCAAAGAGGATAGAGCGCCACACTCTTCTGTCCTGATACACACGATTCTCGCCTCATCCACATTTATACATCTTCTCATACAAGCTCGACGATTATTGTGGCTTCTAACAGGACCATTCTCCAGTATCTGGTTTAATATAAATAATTTATATTTAATGCGTAGATAAATATTGCATTTTAGATATTTTTTGAAATTTAAAATAAATCTCGTTATTTATGTAATAACTATGTCAATAATGAGAGGAATTTTATATCATAGATATATTTTCAAATGGAATGTAGGTACCTACCTAAATTGAATTGAACTGAGTAAAATAATCTACTTATTAAAAATGGAATGTCTCAAGTTGTGAATGTTTTAAGATTTTTTTTACCGAAATATTAAATCCACTGGATTTTTTTAAATTTAATACTAGTTATATAAATCAATTTATGTAGTAATACCACCCTACTGATGTATTTTCAAATAACATAATTATTTTCATGGTAAGCTACAACAAATTCCAATTGAATTGAAACTTTTTTTTTCATTCGAATAGAGTAGCTACAGAAATAGAACTCTGAGGAGGTAAATATTTTTTCTTAATATAAATATTTTTATACAAAAAGTTTAAATTCAAATGTACATATTTAGTCTCAAAGAGTTCACGAATTTATATAAAATTTGAATAAACGTTTTGCTTTATTAAATAATTAATTTTATTTGAATTACAAGATTTATTTACAAATTCTAATTTATGCCCTTGAAGAATAAAATTGTTCAATTTTCCGTTCCCTTCAAATTTGTGAAAAGCAAAAAAAAAATACATTTCGATAAATGCAATCGAATATCTCCTCGTAAAGTTTACAGACTTTAACATTTAATACTTGGTCTGTCGATAGCGGGACAAAGATTTTTGAAAACGCTTACACGACCATTTAGAGATTGCTCCCAGATTCAAAGAATGAATGCTGGATTCGCCCAAGAGAAAAAGTCAACGGCTATGTTAGTTTTATTTGCTTGTTTATGCAGCGTTTGAGTATTTTGCAATATTCAGTAACAAAATGTATTTTTAGTAATAATAATATTGGATAATTTGTATAGCGCCAATTTCGTAAAAAATTTCACCTTCAGAGCACTAATAAATGTAATTTGGAAATAAATACATAAAATATTGAAAAGGGTCATTTACAGACGTGTCTTTTTTTTATGTTGTTATTTACTACCATTTTTTTAATTAAGTTGTAAAAAAAAATGTAGCGCTAAATTAATCGTGAATCGATATTTACCACACTACAGCAACGCGCATAAGTTGTGATTGAAATCAGTTCATAATAAGTAAATATATCATAACTAATGATGAGGACCATTATCACCTGTCATTTCATTGTTCATAAATAAAATTTTCAGTTTTGAAGAAGATAAAACCCACAAATCATTCATGAAATATCATTACATAGTAGTCTAACTTGTACAATTTTTATTGGAGACGTTTTAATCCCCTATATTGATTAACAGAGTATGAACTTCGCCTATACATAGCCATAGATATAATACAAATTTTGAAAGACTTTTTTTTAGATCGATTAATTTATTATTTTGGTGATTTGCAATTGTCTGCAGGATCTAGTAAATTGAAAAAGAAAGTGATAGAGAAATCAATAAACATAAGCATCGATATAATTTTTGAAAATTTTAAAACTAAATAAACATATTTGAAAAAAAAACAATTCTTTCATCTATTTGAAAATTGTAAACAAACCAAATACGGAAGTTAATTTTGCCCCAATCTTTACATTAATGGCTAGTTCCATTTAATTTGTTCATTTGTTTTCTTGCACGGATGATCGATGTGTCAAATCTTGTAAAATCATTGTATATATTCGTGGCGATTTTGTTTATTAATTAATTGAAAATTTTTAATCAGTATCTCTTCAGATAAACTTCTCCTTACACTAACTTTAGGAAAGATTGATAAATTAAGTTTGAAGCATAAGTACATATAAATCTATTGTTAAATTTCTAAAGAACTAAAAATGTCTATGAATCAATAAAATGATATTAATTTATAAGCGGAAAAATATGATTGGCGAATGGTCTGACACACCGTTTCGGTGGCACTTTATTATATAAGAAACCATTAAATGCCTTGGGTTTTGAAGATTATTTACTATTTTCTGGTTTACTGCTAGTTGGGAAGCTTTTTAAGTCCATTAGCAGTTCTCTAAAGGTATGTAAGGCATAATTTAAGTGGGGAGATTAGCGGCGATGGTTTCGTATATTTTCGGCCTCAATTCAGTTATTGGATTATTTTATTTTAATTCATAAATAAGAATGTACGTACACAAGAAATACGTGCGAAATCAAGAGTCTTACTTTTTTTTTTCACTTTTATATATTAGGCAAAGCATTTGTACTATGAAAATAAGACTATCTCGATGGCCTCCTAGGACGAGACTCGAACCTCTGATTACTTGATCAGTAGACTAGCACCTTGCCCCTCCTGTACATAAACCGTTGTTTATTTCAATGTACTTTTATTTTTGGTTGTAAAAATAACAACCCATTTATTAGACTTTATCACATATCTAACTTTACTCGACAGCAGACTTAGTCTACACTCAAGTCATAACTATACTTCGGAGACACATAAAGCTAATGACGCCACAAACAAAATGTTATCACAAAACAGTTTCTCAGCCAGGCCACATGTAGACTAGTTTGCGGGAGAACGACAGGCGACTGGCGAGTATCAGACGCCACCCACCCCGACTCACCCCCGAACCCGAACCCGAACCGACTTCGTATTCCAACATTATCTCTTACAACCTTTCAGGCCCAACGTCAAATATTCATGTAACGACATCTTGACTCTCCCAAGTGATGAAACTTCTTGATAAGATTAACCTGAGGTGGTGAGGAAGGATCGGCAATGAACGCGTCAACGGAAGAGACTTAGTGTCTTTAAGCATTCCGAGGCTTTTCAGGTTGCCTACTTTATTAAGAATAGCATATATTTTTATCTTAAGACTCAAGTCTACATTTGGCATCTTTCAATTTACATAAAACTAAATTGTCGCATTTATCGAAACAAACATTTTAATGAGACTCGACATTTTAAATTAACGTTATAATTTAAAATATGAATAATTTTCTCATTGCCAGCAATAATCTCTCAGGAAATCAAGTTACGGAGAAGAGCATGGAATTAAACTGCCATTTAAGCTCTGGAAAAAGTAAATCGAATTTACGGCTCGGCCTCGTCACACAATTTTTATCATCTACGATTCCCGGATAAGGCTCGACGGCGTGGAGGCTTATTTTATTAATATTAGTCAAAGTTAATTCAACAGTCGTTATCCCGGATGCCTTTGGATAATTGGGTTCCCTGGGTCCGCCCTCTGGGCCGCCCTAATGAAAGCAGAAGGGAATATCTCTCCTGTCATTAGTGGACCAGGAATGTGTGGGGTGTGATCCTTTTGCTTGTCAGATAAACGATATATGAGATAATGTAGAAAATGTTATGCTCTCGTGTACCACACAACATCCACACTCGGTTTACTCTACATTTGAAAATGGTAAATGGAAAAGTTAAAATGACGCGAAAATAATTATTACTTTTAAATAAATAACTAATGATATTACGGTAAGGACGTCAAGTTAACCGCATTATTTACAAAAAATAGTGAAGTACCTATGTATTATTTTTTATTAAAAACATATATACTGCAGATCTTAGATTTTTCACTCAATTTTAATTTCGATTTGGGTATAATTGTTAGGTTCTCAGCAGAATCTTATTTTTTTCTCGTAGATTCGTGCATTAGTACAAAAATACTTTAATGAATAGGCGGGTGTACATATGTATACTCCTGCATTTTTTTTCTAATGAAATAGTTCATAGGTACACACATTCGGAATGAATTGGTGGACCTGTGTAAACTGAAGATGTCACGCTCTCACAAAATAATCGACAATGAAAAAATGCCTTTAATGGTAAATTAAATCCTTGAAAAATGGCCAAATAATTTCAAAACTTTACTAGGTCATTTATTTATTTACTAGCAATAGAATCTCAATATAATCTATATTTCAATGACAGAGCTTTCCCCAAAACAAACCACACGTAAATAAAATATCTATGTAATTAAAATTATTCCATCTTTGTAAATTAGCTGTCAAAACGAACAAAAATGACATCAAGATGACATATAAGAATCATGGATAGACAATTTCTATGGTAAGTGAGATTTCTCCCTTACCATACACAGAAGAAAAGATGGCGTGTCAATATACGATTTCGCTAAAATATTTTTTTTTCTTAATCGTAATAAAAACAATGTACACTTTATTTCAAATTGAATATATATTTACGTACTGTTATTGAATATATAAAAGAGAGAATATTTAAGTAATTTTAACCTAGAAATATTAAAAATACGTTCGTGTTTTTCCGTTTAACCAAGCACTATATAGACATGATGACACTACCGATAATGACATTACCGATGACGCCACATCCGTAAAGTCATAGATATAGACGGGGAAGCGTAATATTATTATGAAGTATAATAATGAATATTTAGGTATATATACATATATAATTCCTGTACAGGTAACCCCCCCGTTCATTGTGACCCCGGTGAGTGGGGATTAGTTATATTGCAATCATTTGTAAAAAAAAAAATTTTTTGTTTTGGCACTTGTCTGACTAACATATGCCAAGAATTGTCATAGTGAGTGGTTGCACGTGCGTGCTATCTTTCTTTCTCGCTTACTCACATCGTATATATGTGCATATACGTAAAATTACGAGCGTGAGTGAGATAAAAGAACGCCGGTACACCAATGCCTGGTTAAGCCAGTGCATCATTTGGGTCTACCCTTCAGTGTAATTTTTAAAATGTGAAAAATCAGTCGGATGCAGTAAATGAACTGCCAAACTACCAAGAAAATGACGTCTAGGAACCTGTTCCTGCGGCGCGAAAGTTAGGTGTTAAAATCAGTGAAAATGCCTTTTCTCTTCACAATCATTGCCTGGGGTTATAATAAGAAAACGACGACGATTAAGAACGGGTGAGTGCTGTAAAGCTGGATTGTAACGGATTATTTTACAGTTATCGGCAAATTTTGCATAATAAACGCAGAGAGGCCAAACAAGATTCTTTTTTGCAACGCGGAACAAAGTGAATGAATTATACTATGTATGACATTTTTTTTTGTTATTAATAACGTGTTTTTTCGAATTTTAAAATGATTTTTTTTAATCCTCCGTTGATCGCGAAATTTCACTTATCACGACCATGTCCAAAACGTATCCTCCGCAATTACTTGTATCAAACTTTCCTAATACTGTATAATTGTGAAATTTATATTCGCAATTTTTATTAAAAAATTAATCTTCACCTCTTATCAATTTGTAAGTACACATGGGTATATTCTTACCTACCCTACCGCTAACGCTACCCTGACACACAGTATCAAGTGAAGGCGCTCTTGACTGCAGACGCTGCTACTGTGATGTAGACTACTTAACAACGCATCGAAGCATTCCTCTCTACGACTAGCGTACCAGACGCTGTCTTAACTATGATTTTTTTTTAAATATAGTGTGCATTTTTCTTATTACTTACTTTTAATTATTTATGAATTTCTCTTCAATTTGTGATTATATTATTTCTAAAAGTGGTCATAAAACGCTTAACGTTTTCAGCGATCATTTGTTTTATTATCAGTTGCGTATTAAAGGGTACCTTTCTTAGACAAGACTTTAATTTATTGTTTTCAGTTTAAACAAAGAAGCTGTAAAAAAGGGTCACTTTTACGGTTATTTATTTAGAATTAGAATTAACTGTCTTGATATAACATAATCGGTTAATGCACGTTCTCTGGATTGGAAGAAATCCAGGTTCGTCGAATCCCAGTAGCAACAAGAACATTTTTCGATAAAATTGATTTTTTGTGTATATCTCTCTAATTGATGCATTTAATTTGTATTAAAAATATCGCAGATCTATGTTCTGAATAATTTCAACTTCACAATAAGAATGTATTCTCCTTAATAATATTTATTTAAAATTTGACAAACAATCCAAAATATATTAGTCACTTTTGGTTATGGGAGAATGAGGAATTATAATCCAAAACTTTTTCTTTGCGTCGTCTTTGTAGTTTTCAGATTTAAATTATGGAGAATAGTTTTTCTTTGAATTCTTAAAGAATGCTGTCAATAGCAATAACTCACATACGGTCAAAGGATTAGAAGCGAAACCTTCTCATCAGCCTAAAAGCATATTGCAGAAGTGGGTACATTTATACTATTACGTAATAACAATTCGGGAAAATTTCTGGTATGGAAATTATAATAAACTTTTTATAATGTTGTGTTTATTTGTATTTTATTTTATATTTTACAGTTCGGTGATAGAACATAGATACAACATAAATAAGAATATGGTCATCAAACCTCTTAAGGATAATGCATAGAAATAATTATAAATACATATTTACTGATTACATTTCATTTTATACATTTTTCATTTTAAAGTTCATATTTTATTATTTGTATTCTTATCATCACATTACATCAAACATCCATTAGTACCATTACTTCATTTAAAATTGCATATACAACGTATATAATGTTATATACATACATAACGTTATTGTTATTAGCTACGCATACAAAAGTCGCATACCATGCAAGACTACGCGGACACTGTATCAATCCTTGTTTGCCCGAAAAGGCTTCGATTGATTGGCGCTTAACATAACCTAAATCAGTGGTCAGGCACTGTTACACCTGAGCCCGTGCAAATATTTGCTCTACCTGCGTATTCATGCAAATTATTTAGCTTTCACTTCTGATTGGAATGTTTGCCTCTCCAATGATTACGTTATCCTTATTACTGAGAAGAGAAGGGTTGACTTCGATGTTCCAGACATACTGTACCAATAATATGCGTATTTACGTTCGGTAAACTATATAAGCATTCCATATTATTAGATGTGCTAGCCTCAATGCCGTATACATAACTTATTTGGTAAAAGATTTAAAAAAACACAAGTAAAGTACCCATATATAATATTTAGAATATTCATATTCAATCTATTATCGATTGTAACTAGTGATAATACTATGATTGTAACTAGTGATAGCACGATTTACCAGCGATTGCTAAATCAATAATGTATTAATCATTAATGCATCCATTGAAAAGGACATTAGAATACAATAGAATAATAATAGAATAGAACGAATAAGAAAAATATTTTTCGAACGAAATCCCCGACGTTAAATACATAAAATGCTCATTTGGATACTGTTTTAAATAATTTTGTGGATTCACAGAAAACATATTAAGAATAAATTGCTTGAATAAATCATGCGAACAGTGAATTAGATTAAATATTCCCCATCAATTTGCTAACTTTAATGAGAAACTGGAAACGGCTTAAGTGTATTTTGAACATGAGTCGTAAAGCCAGAGCTGTGAAACAGCTACAGCAATGCTACACGTTCAAACAGCCCTCTGTAATTCGACTTCGCTCACCCTCGTTAGTTATTAGGTTCGCGCTCTTCAACTGTCCGAGGAGATCACGTCTCGCAACGTTCTCTTTCAGCATCGCGCTCTTAAACAGTTTGATTCGCTCGCAATTCATGCACTCGATCCGAACTTCAAGATCCTCCGATCCGATTCGGTCATATTTAAGCGTTAGTTTTCAACTCAGTTCGCATTACGTTCATTGTTCAATCCACATTCTGTATACGATTGCGTTCCGGGCGCTTAAACTAAGTCAACCGCATCCAGCATCGTCTAGCTTCCATTTTTCTTTTTCTACACGTATATTTCATTTTAAAAGAATACAACTCACCAGCTAAAAATATTGAGATTATTGTTTATGTTATTAGCGACTTTCATCGCTCAATCTGTTCTAATTAATAATTTTAATATAATATATTGAATTTGCTTTCAAATAAAATGCCTTGGGTTCAAATATATCACCGACTAAAAAACACTCTCATTCCTGTATAATTCATTCAATGTAATAAAACAAAACTTCCCTGTCGATAATGAAATAAAGTAACGCGTGATGAAGTTTGTGGCAAAAAATTCTTCCCCTGTCTGAATTACAAATCGCAGTTCAGTTACAAACGCCTACCGACACCCAAGAGGGAACTCAGTATACAAAACGCCCACGTGGATGCCACTCGGCACCGCCGTAACTGGCTTGACTTCTCCATCGACCGAGGTGTTCATTGTCCACTACCGGCACAACTAGATCAAATTGGTCTACTGCCATTATATTTATTAGGCACGCATTTCATTACAATACCACCATATTTTATAAATATTAGATATAACAATTAATTTATTTAATTAGATAAAACGGGCTTCAGGCTGACGCTGTCTGTTAATCTGCATTTCAGACCAGGAGATCGAACGCATTGTTGCGTTTCTTAGTTTTATTTTTCACGATTACTCTCTTATGAATCACTCTATTTAATCTTTGAAGCAACATATCTTTTGTGAGACCGATATAACGATAATTAATAGCTAATCCATCGTCTCAGACGAGGGAGGTGCTTATCACTAATCTGATGATGATTAACGATATAACGTTCATTTCTTGTATTTACGTTCAGAGAAATCAAATATTATTTCGGGGTTCCAATAAAATTTTGTTACAGCTACTAAGGTATCAAATATAATTATTATTATAGTCAATCCATACCATTTGTATTATGTATTACTACACCAATAGTACATTTTTACACAAATGCTTGTTAAATATATGTGTTAACGTAAATTTAAAAATATATACATACGTCAGCTAAAAAATAATTTTAAATACTCGAAAAAGAAAAAATCATTGATCAAATAAATTTTTTTTTCCTCGGACCTACATTCCAGGTTGGTATTTGGCCAAATAAGAAAACATATTCTTTATACATATAAAATTTTCATAACTAGAAAATTTTCTGGCACACTGAAGACGAATTTAATAGTCGCTATCTTTCAATCAGTGCCTATACTGTATAAATTATTAAAAATAATGTTCAATATTTTAGTTTTAAATAAGTGTTAATAATCTTGTTTATAACTTCTGATATAAATAAATAATAAAACCCAAATTTTCATAAAAAAAAACGCGAAGACGTAATTAGTATGTATAGTCTGTTCTTTTTAATTGTAAAACATTATTGGATTATTAAATAACATTTAGTTGGTCGTTATATGTATACGAGTATATAATTGTATTTTTTACGGAATATGGAACGGAATTTTTTTATTTATTAGGAATATTACAATTGGAGTCTTTTTAAGACTCGGATTAACCGAATCCTTTCTACAGTCTTCACTTCCTATTTCTTAACTTATCCCATAGGTAACATGGACCGAACCATAACTTTGGTAAGTTTACATTTTAAAGATTTAGAAAAGATATTATGGCAGAAGGAGTTGGAAAATTATGAAGTAAATATTGATGCAATATTAGAATATGTCCAAAACACACAATTACTTGATTTTCCCCTACAAAGGCACTGTTATTAAATAAATAACAGATATCTAATAGAGACGAAGCTGTTATTACCCATACTTTCATATATTTCCATTAAATATAATAAAAAATAGCTTCGTCTGTATGAGATATCTATTATTTATTTAAATATTGATGGTTTTGTATTCTGTTCGTTTTTATAATCAAAACTGAACATTTTATATGGATATCTTTCTAATTAATATATTTAATTCATATTTAAAATATCACAGACATATGTTCTGAATAATTACAACTTCACAATAAGAATGTGTTCCCCTAAATAATAAAGTCGTATCAATGTGTCCAAAATTTAATCAAAATGAATTGATAATTCAGGCGTCTGCTATCAGTTTACTCAAAGGTATTTGAGATTCTGTAAAAATAAGGTAGATGACTTTTTCAAATAATGCAACGATTAAATGTATTAATATCAAAAAGGTAACTAACATATAGGTTCGAAAATTTGTCGCTAAAAATATTGTCGCTGTAGCATAGTTGTATAATGTACCCCCGGTTAGGAAAGAGATCCAGGTATCCCGGTGGCGCAACTACAATATTTTTCGATAAAATTGATATGTATATCTTTCTAATTAATATATTTAATTCATATTTAAAATATCACAGACCGTCTGTTCTGAATAATTACAACTTCACAATATGAATGTGTTCTCCTAAATAAAAATAAATAAAAATTGTGTTGGTATTGTATTAAAAAAATCTCACACATATTTAATTTATAAATGAGTAGTTCAGCAGCGATCAACATTGTGCGTGCGGTCATATCTCGGTTGGATATATGCGATCCGCAGCCGTGGGATGAAATGGAATGAGTTTTGTTACATTACCGGAATACCATATTGTTGATTTGCATATCGGTCTACCCTGGAGTTAATTAATTTTAAAATTAGATTCATGGCATATTCAGTTAATGGGTTCGCAATATTCAGCTACCGAATTGGTAGTGGCTTTATATATATTTTAAATAAATATAAGGACAACTCTTGGACGTGAGCGAGATTGCGTAAGACAGTTTTGAACAGTTAGCCAATATTCTTTATTTCACAACCTCGCCAAAACGACTTGTAATATCTTGACGTGATTTTGTATTGCGTTGTCTAATAAGGTTTTGTTTAATTATTTATTATAAAATCATTTCATCGATGACGTATTCTCTATTATTTTTCAGGACTTCATCCTATCTTTCAACCAATATGTCTGTTCTAGAAAAAATTTTCGAACCAATTTCTGAGGTCATCATCGTTGTTGAACGTATTTAATTGGAGACCGACCGAAAAAGGTCGGGACTGTAGGGTGAATGTGGAAAAATTTCCGAGTTAAACTCCCGGATGACCATTTTAACCTTTATTAAAGACAAAAAGAGGTATACGTCGAAAATATTTGTTTTCATCAATTAAGTATTTAAGTCCAAAAATCGAATAACGTCGACACTGACGTTTTAAAGCAAAAAAATCCACGTTTTCAAATTCTCCATCAAAAAAGTAATTTTTTGTCATAAAAAATAAAATAGCAGGAAAATAGCGACTTTCTATACGACCCTATATAAACAGGCGTTATTTGTTACTGAAATAAAATTATATTAATTCATTTAAAATTCAATACTGATCGATTTTTAATATACCTACATGATATTATAACCTATATATGCCTAAAATAATCACTATGCACTGATTTTGGTCGAGTCTATCTCACAATATGGACAAATAAGTTAGAAATGAATCGGTCCCAAACATCTATCTCAAATTTATAATCATTACTGAAAAATGATTAAAAGGCAGACATTATCAAACAAATCTCATTTTTAGTAATGTACCTGCATTAAAGAAAAAATATCTGTATTGTTACTTTTATTAAAACAGTGTTATTTATTTAAAAGTAAGGCAAATAGCATAGAATTGAAAATCGTCGAAAAGACCAAGTATAAAACCAATGAGTGGAATTAAAAAAATAGTATATAACAGAATGTTAAACACCAGGTAACTAAAGAACAGAATTGTACATCATCATCACTCTCATGACTGAGGATCGCGATTTCTGTGAACTCCCACCCTCTTGACTACGCTGCACCATTTTTTTCGGCATCCATCAAAAACTGAATACACAGTTACAACCATTTTGTAACTTTAATAATTCTCAACGCCTTTTAAATAGGTAAATTGGTGCCCACCTGTTACCTGATTACTGACGAAACATAAAATTGTGATTACTTATGACTTCAATCAATCTTCAACAAATCTCTTCATGTTAAAATAATTTCATTATTCTCGTCTGTCCGTGTCGCATAGCAGCGTAAACAATATATAATGATAGCAATCTGTATCACATTTTATCACGAGAAAGGATCACTATTCTATAACGGTATCTAGCGGAAATTTTTATATTTTGAAATTGAAATAAAAACAAACAAATAAGTTTATTATGTTAATTTTAAAAGAGATTTGCGAATTGAACTTTTTAAAGATTATGTCGTTTAAGTGACGTCCACTTCTTGCAATGCACTCTTTTAACCGAACCCTCATGTTAGCAAATATGCGGGAAAAAAATGCTGAGTTGATGGCGGCGATTTCACGGCGGATGTTTTCTTGTAGGGCCTGTATTGTTCGAGGATTATTACTCTACACTTTAGATTTCAGATATCCCCACAAGAAAAAATTACAAGGCGTTAAATCTAGCGACCGAGGTGGCCAGGGTATGTCTCTGTACTTTACTTGCTTATGAATCTTCTTGGGAAAATATGCTCAGCTTCTCTATTGAGACCCTGGCAGAGTGTGGAGTTGCTTCGTCTTGTTAAAACTGCGTTCTTTTGTTGTATCCAAGAAACATTTGCAATTGCGGCATCAAAAACTCATCAATTATACGTTAATAAACCTCAGAAGTGACCCTTTATTTTAGTTGATTTAATAAATAAATTGATCTAATAAAAAATGTTTATTCTTGATATTTTGATACATTATGTATTGTATAATAGTGATGGTTGATTTTATATAATGATTGTAATTGATTTTTTTGCGGAAAATTATTACTATTAAAACAAATTATGACATTTTTAATATTTACAAATTGAATCCGGTTTTGGAAAATACCATTTCCTTAGTCAGGATGTCAAATTAATTTGTTATCCTGAAGAAGGAAATGGTTTTTTCTGAAACCGGCTGGTGTAATAAAATAACTCATTAAGTGGTTATAAACAAAGTTAAATAATAAATTATAATTATGAGAACACATTCATATTGTGAAGTTGTAATTATTCAGAACATAGGTCTGTATATCTTTCTAATTAATATATTTAATTCATATTTTTAAAAATAAATTATAATATAATCGAAATAATTAGGATATAAGATTATTTAAAGAATATTCTTCTTAATTTACAAATTAGATTTCGAAATAAAAATTGTTCACCCTCCGCTCGTTAAAGATAAGTTTGTAAAGTTTCCGCGCGAAAAGGACAACTCCCACCCGAGCGGTGAAAACTGTAACATAACAAGTGATACCATTGCCGGTAACTGGGGGCAGTGCAGAAAGGCTCCATGCCTTATCTCTTATCTTGTTTCCTCGCAAAGAGCTCCTCGCTTCTTACATTGTTAACAGACTTCTTCCATTAGACGGAATCGTCCCTCCTTTAATATTTTATTTGATTGTCCTGTGTTTGCGCCGTGTTGTTTGGGTTTATAAAATTAATGAAACGGCTTTAGAGCGGTAGCCCTTCCAATGTATTTTCCTTCATTGTGATACTTGCACATTATGAGAACTTACGGGAGGTATTAGTGAAAATGTCCTTAATTTCCCATATTAAATATCTTAATGAAACTATTATATTCAATTTACAATATTTCAGTATTATACATTTTAACATTATCATAAGTAACCATAATAAATAAAAAAACGTCTATTTAGAGTAATACACCGATTGATTTGATTTTAATTATGCTTTGCTTAACCGTGTTTATGTGAAAATGATCGATTAATTTAAAGCACGTATAGATGACGTATCTAGGAAAAAATCTCTACACACTGGTGTCATATATTATATGTCAAATGGATAAATTAAATTGGATACGATAAATTTAATCGATAAATTATTAAATATTCCAAGAAAGAAGAATACGTCAACAACATTTTGGAAATGAAAATTATCTATCATTTAAATCGAATAACCGGTATATTTTTAATACCTGCAATACGTTAACCGTGGTATTAGAATGATGCAAATCACTTAAAAAAATTACATATGTTTTAAATGATAATATGATCTTATATTAAATACAAATTAAATTAATCAACTAGAAAAATATACAGAAAAAAATCTATCAATCAAAAAAATATTTATTACCGGGATTCAAGCCTGGACCTCTCTCTTCCTATCCGGGGAAGCGCGTTCTCAAATTTCCCGTAGCGCTCGAATACATTTTCGACAAATTTTAAACTTATATTCACTAATATTTCTAATTGATACATCTACTATTCTAATTTTATATATAAAACCCGATCGGAGTGTCCAGAATTAAATTAATTGATCAATTTTATTATATTTTGAAGGTTTAATAAAGTTGATGTATTAAGGTATATTAAATGTATATATATATACCTATATGTTTAAAATATATATTTAAAAACATAAAAATAAGTTTATATAATCTTAGTAAGTTAATTTGACATCCTAACGAAGGAAATGGTATTTTCCGAAACCGGTTTGTGTATTAAAATAACTCATTAAGTGATTATAACAGAGTTAATTAATTCATATTAAGATTAATATTAATTTAGATATAAAGTGAAAAAAATAAAATTTAAATTTGAAAACTTTAATACAACTTATATATTAAAAAAACTCACTAAATACCTTACTATTAATAATATAATCATGTTCAACTTATAGAAAATTTATTTGAGTAATTAATTAATTTAGAATGTATTTAAAATGTGTATTTTGTATTAGTACGTTCTTATTATATTTAGAACTTGGGATTATTTTCAAAATAGTTCACAAGTACCGGAAAGAGTTCGGCTATAAACTGCTTACGGCTAAAGAGGCAGAGAAAACTGTTCCATGGTTTAAAAATATGAGACCTTTAAATTATTATAAGATAAATATTTATCAATGCTTCGTGATTTACAATTATTATTTACAATTTTTTTTTTGTTTTCTCTTTTTATGCAATTTTGAAGTTATGAGGTTCATATTACAGTCAATGAAACAATTGAAACATCGGCAATATCAGCTGAAATCATTACTTGGCTCGTTAAATTAGTGGTCTTGATACCTTTAACCAAAATGGCATCATTAAAGAGAACTCATTCTCATTGTGAAGTTGTAATTATTCTGAACAGAGATCTGTGATATTTTAAATACAAATTAAATATATTAATTAGAAAGATATACATGTAAAATCAAATTTTTTTACCAAACACTCAAAGTATGAACCGACATTGATTAAAACCTGAATTGTTTAATCAGGCTAAGTATTACGTATTAAAATGGCGACTGGATGATTTTTTCTCTCAACCAAAGGTTTATTGATCAGGTTTTATTTATATCTCGCTCGCACTATGAATACAGCGTTGAATGCACGATGAATGTATAGGGCGGAGGGGGGGGGGGGGGTAATGGTTGTTGGTTAATTCATAAAAATATAAAAATTTAATCTGAATATGTAATAATTTTTATTTAAACATTTAATTGTTTTTTTTTTTTTGTACTTATAAGTATTATATATCTCCAAAACTAGAGCTGATACGGAATATCTCATACCATTTTAAAGTGATATAAAATATTTGCAACCAGAAGCGAGTATCATTTATATACATAATATATACGTATGATTTTTCTCATTTATACATAATTAGAAGATTCAACCTTAATTTGATATCCGTGATGTTTTTAACGCATAACTAAAATATGCTTACAATAATTTCATGATTGTTTTTCTTTGTTAATCAAAACACACGGTACAATTAATGTTATTGCGATATCATCCAGATGTTAACATAGAAACACAGAAAAAATGAGAGAACATGACTTTTCAGATCAGGCTACGATAACTTAGGTGATAATTAGACGAACCAAGGTACCGAAGTACGAGTATCTACTTTTAATTATGCATAACGTTTTATTATGAAACCAACTTTTATCACAATAATAGTATTATTATTTTCATTTTTTAAATTAAAACACTTTTTTGGGATGATACAATGAGGTAGTGGAGCATGTCATAAATGAGCTCATTTAATACGTTAAAAAATAAGGAAAAAATCCAGATAATGATTTTTGAATTTTTGCAAAATGTGTAATATTGTTTGAGTAATTGGCGTTCAAAGTTGGGCTTGTTGAAAACCGCTCGCCCGCCAGAGTATAGATTACCGACTTGTCGACTCGGAAGATATGACGTCGGTTTAAACCGATCATTTTTAAAACACGCAATTTTGAACATGTGTAACTCTGCCATATTTCAAAATATCGAAATAATTCTTTCAGTTATGTAAATGAGATTATTTGAAGAATTTTTGTAAAAAATAAAATAAAAATGACTCTACTATCTCATACATAATATATCCCGATAACAATCAAATATTTTTTTGATAATTAGTATTTTCTGTATCTATATTTTTTTAGTTGATTCATTCAATTTGTATTAATACTATTACTGTTTGATCTGAGGATTTTAGATACATTGAGGTAAATTTAATTATTAAAATGTTTATTTTTAATTTTCGTTTTAATATCATCTACTAAAAGACATATATAATTCACAAAAAATTCATAGAACGCTCGCAATCTTCGTGAAAGTAGGAACATAGACGGGGTAAAAAAATCGTAGTTTGTACTAAAAGGTGATGCCACTTCTAAAAAAATGTGTGTTTTTACTTTTTTCTCAAAGTCCAATATTAACAAAGTTACAGATTTTTAAGTTTTTGAATAACTGTATATCTGGATAGTTAATGAACTAAGTCAAGATATCTACCAGATTAATTTTTTAGAAAAGTTTGATTAAAATCAGAAAAGGTTTACGGAAGTTATCGTGTCCACAAATCAACAAACTTTTTAACGGATTTCGACATCTCCTGATCATGATCAAAAAAAATCATAGATACAGAACTGACTTCGTGAGACCCTCTGTATCCCTTAAACAGAAGTCATATTTTCCAAAGAATAGCATAATTCTACGGCGATCTGTACAAAGAAATTTAAACTATTAAGATGCAATGATTTAGAAAGGAATACCTCTTTTAAAATTTTACAAAACGTAATCAAATTTGCAATTATTATAACAACATCGATAAGACCGCAAGGAATAATGGACTAATGGACATTTAAAAAACTAGCAACTAACAATGTGTGATACACGACACAAAATGCCTTTTTACAGTATTAAAATAATTCTGCCATAATTCTACACAAAAAAGGAATCTATAAAATTACAGATCTACTACAGATATTATATAAAATACACAAATGGAATACTAAAACGGCTAAAAGGTACTCATGACTAGGTACTATCAAACAGTATGACAGACCGGGTTTAAAAACAGGTTGTATTAAAACACCACAGAACTATGTTCAGAAAAAATGGCAAATAATATTATTTTTCACCATATTTTTCAAAACATCCTTCCATTACCGTGAAATTTAATTTATTTTATTAATCTCCAACAGTTTCAAAATTACACAATCCACAACGTCTACCTCCCACCACTCCCCGTGCACTTCATCCCTTCCGTGCGCTCTACCCCAGGGGTATGTTAGGGAAATAATTGCATCGTTACAACTCCGCGAATGCGACGCGACGCCGACGGCCGCGCGCATTACACGGCCAACGGAACGGCCATAGTCGTGGACGCAGGAGTCCGCAACCTCTTCTGTTGACAAGCCACCCTTATTAAAATATTTATATTAAACCGTTATATGGTAATCTCTTGCGAAAGCATCTTCTCTGGTGGATATTGAATAAAATACTTTTGCATTTCTTAATTTTATTATCATATGTATGTGGTGGAAATATGAGGAAGAAAGGAAGGCACTTACTTTTCGTTTACCGGGTTCATTTGTTTATTTCTTCTTCACCACAAGAACAAGCGTTCGAGCGGGGTATCTACACTATTAACACTCGCGATAAAAGGATTATTATGTATAAGTGGGTTAACGTAAGATTGGTTATAAGTATTAGCGGTTAATTAATGTGCCGGGTGCTGAAGGTATGCATGAGTGAGGCAATAAATCAAACACAAAAAAACTTTATAGAAATTTAATTAATTTAAACAGCGCCTAACAGTATGCGAGATAAATATATTGTTATTTCTACTGTAATATGAAATTACTGGTTGGCACCACTGGGTTTTCTGGTTGATAATAATGTGCATGTGTGTGAGTGAGTATTGCCGCCTCTTGTCGGAATCGGAGGAGACTGTAACGAAGGTGTGATTTCTCATCCAGCAGTCCTAAAACCACCAGTGCTCGCTTCAGCCAGCCGAAATCTAAAGACAGGAAAGTGAACAGGTTAGTACAGTTCATGTATCATATGTGTACTCAATACTAATCCGAGACCTGGGAACCAGCGATCGAAGACGTTTACATGAACATAACCTATGATATGCATGTTAGACGTTCAAAGTTCCACCAATGGGTACATAATGACGCATTATATATTTTTATTATGTATGAGCCCTGTAAATAGCGCAAAACTATGTATAATTATGACAAAATTCATTACTCATAACTTGCGAGGAGACTGTATATAAACTTTACTGATTCAGAAAATTTATCTGCATGTCGCAATCAGTAAATTATCTGTTTTAAGAGATTATCCAAACTCAACGGTTATTTGAATGATTTTTTACATTTACCAGTTGAAGCTCAGATATTAATTTTAAGTGCTTGGAGCATAAACTTTGTATTTTACATAACCCCAAAGGAAAGAGTCTAGAGACCTTAAATCGCACGATGTACGAGGCCAATTAATGACTCTGAAACGATAAATTACGCATCCAGGAAATAGCTGATGTAATAACTCGATTGTTTTTCATCTTTTGTGGTACGTATCCTTATCCTGCTGAAAATATATATCGTTCAAAAGTCATACAAACTGTTTCCGTGAAATTTTGAATATTTTTCTGGCGAATTTACACTATTTCAATACGCTGCTCTATCGTGTATCGACTCATTTTCACTAGTATGCTATACAGTATTTATTTGACAGATGTCACATATAATGTTTCTAACTCTGAATATTTAAAATAACGATTAAGTTTGAACCACCCTATATGTTTGACAGTTAATTATTCAGTAGCTCAAGCTGCATGACAACAATTTGCGTCACTCCGTAGCTTAATTTAGGACCACTTCACAGCATCCAGTATTTCCCCCAATTTTTTTCAAATATACTTTTTAGATAGTATAAACGCCAATTTACATAATTTTCGGTAAAAATAATAAAAGTATCAACGAAAAACTATAACGATATCGAAAGCACGTTCATATGTAAATTTTTTTTTAATATTAACCTAAAATTATAAGTTATTATAACGTGCAATTGTATGTTCTAATATAATACGTGTTATTTTCAACAAACATTCAGTATTAAAGCGTTTTACGTTTATCCTATATTTTTAAGGAAAACACATTCTTATTGTGAAGTTGTAATTATTCAGAACATAGGTCTGTGAAAATAATGTAGATGGCTTTCAAATAATGGAACGACAGATGTATTCATTTGAAAAAGTGGAACATATAGGTTCGAAAATTTGTCATGAAAAATACTAGTGCTATAACACAATTGGTAGTGTACTTCCCCGGATTAGAAATAGAGATCCAGGTTCGAATCCCGGTAGCGCAAAAACAATATTTTTCGACAAAATTGATTTTATATGTATATATTTATAATTAATACATTAAATTAGTATTTAATCCTATATTTGTATGGTTAATACATAAACGAAAATATATTTTAGCTACTACCGGGATATATCTTTCTAAATATTACAGAACTTATGTTTTGAAAAAAACTTCAGAAATAATAATGTGTTCTCTTTAAAATATAAAATATATGCGTTTTATCCTCTTTTTTATCGTTATTATGTATATGTATACATTAAACAAAACTACGTATTATAACAAAACTACATTATTTCGACAATATTTTACATGTTAACGTTAAACTCAAAAACCTCTGTGAATTGTGCTCACAGAGACCAAACGCACCAAATTTTGCACGCCAGGTACACTCACCAATATACCATTTCTTCTGGAATCAGTTCCCTCATTATTGTGGAGTGTGACTTTTTGATGTCGTCCTTGGTGATTCTCCTCCACTTTTACTCCACCTCTGCATCTGGCACTTCGGATAGCCGTTGCTATCGAATGGATAGCCAGTAACATATTTGATCTGGTCGGTTAATCGAATTGGAGTCACCCTCTTTCACCCTTCCAGTCATTACCAGCTTTTTCTTTTTATCATCCTCCCCGTAATGTCCGACAAATTGGAAGATACATAGATTAGATTATTTAAAATTATCTTGAATTCTTAATTGCGCCTTGCTCTCTAATGGCCCTATAAGGAATGAAAGATCGATATATATACATGAATGTGGATCTGAAGGATTTACTGATGTGTGAGTGGTGGGTGCTGCAATAAAATCACCCATCACACACTTGTGTCCATGGTTGATAATCGCGGAGTGTATTTTGTAAATATCTGTGGCCAGAGCAGGTTAAGAAACGAAAACTACTAACGGTGGACACAAGATAAGCACAGGTTACATTTTTAAAGAAATACAATAGCCGTAAATGTCTATTCGCAAAGAGTTATGAAGGCCAATTCTTGGAGATGTTATCTGGAAGGTAACGTGAGAAGAGTGAGTGTTCTAGAGGGTTGCGGGCGCATTAGTATTAGCACCCGACATCGGTATTGGGCAAGGACGAATCCAGGAGGGGGGGGGGGGGGTGATAGAGGCGATCGCTCCCCCTATTTTCAGACAAATTTGTATTTATCGTTCAAAACTCGAACATTTTTTTTTCTCCGAGCGAAAATTTTTGTAATGATCAAAATATTTATATCACGGCAGCAGACAGTTATTTTTTAATTATTATTTTTTTATCTGAAAATATTTTTAGATCCGTCGATGATACTGGACTGGGTGCATTTTTAAGACTGTTAGGAGCTCTGATGCACGCACCGGTATAAGCAAGTTGCGTTCAGAGTCGTCGGCGGTGATGATGGCAATGGAGGTGATAGACTTCAACAGCCCTAACACATTCACTTGCATTTATGGAATATATCCCATATAACTTATTTATTTTCTTTGAATATAAAGAACAAGTATATTTTTTTGAGATGTAACTAGGTATCACACATAACCAACAAAAATGACTACTTTTATATTTAGAATATAGCCTAAATCACAAAAAATTATGAATATATTAGAATATAATTGCATTATATTTATTTAATCCGATACAATGGTTGTCTATCCGCGATCCGTCAGACAAAGATAGAAATATAGTGACAGGGGAAAATGAAGTCGTAAAGAGTGAAAGGAGAATGTGTGAGTCGAAAGCTTTCTCAGCACTCTCAAAACTCGGGCACTTACCGTACTGCCAGCATTTGATAACGCTTTTGATGATCTCCATTTTTAATTTTCGTAATGGAAACCAACATGCAAGGATACGTTAGTAAATAATTTACAGCCACTAATTAAATAAAAATTTACAGATAATGTGTATTATTTATATTATATATTATGTAATAGAATATATAACATTGTTGGATTTAAGTAGATGCACGATACACTGAAGCACGATACACTGAAGCATTACATTGAAGCATTTGTTAAAATTCTTTATAATATCTTATTAACCTTTACCATAAAACATTATATTGTATTGTATTTGTATGTATTTTTTCCAGCACATTAATTTTACAACTGACTGAATTGAAAAATAATTATTTTTGTAGGATTCGCTTTACATAACTAATTTTTCACTAATCAGATCTAAACATAAACATTTTCCTTAGAATTAACTAAAATATGAATTTTATGTTGCGTGTATTAACGGAAATATTACACTTTTAATTGAGGCAGTAGACCGATGTTACTGCATGGTTTTGGAATGGTTAATTGGTATACACGTAATAAATGATTTCGGAAAGTGCCTTCTTAATTATTATAAGTTAAGTTTTATGTGCAGATAATATAAAGGTATTTGCTCTCGTTAGTGCATTAATAACCTTTGCAAAATACAGAAAGACCTGCGATATGTATCCACTTCATGCCGATTGCACTCATCATAATTGTGAGACCTGTCAATATGTAAATGTATGCGTATGAAAGTGAGTAAATGAGTGGCGGGGGATGAACTTAATATATCACAGACCTATGTTCTGAATAATTACAACTTCACAATAAAAATGTGTTCTCCTAATAATAAAGTTGTATCAATGTGTCCAAAATTTAAATAAAAATGAATTGATAATTCTGGCGTCTGCCATCAGATTACTCAAAGGTATTTGAGATTCCGTAAAAATAAGGTAGATGGCTCTTTCAAATAATGGAACGATTGAATGTATTGATATCAAAAAGGAAACATACAGGTTCGAAAATTTGTCGCTAAAAATATCGTCGCTGTAGCATAGTTGGATAATGCACCATCCCCGGTTTGGAAAGAGATCCAGATTCGAATCCCGGTGGCGCAACAATAATATTTTTCGATAAAATTAACTTTATATGTATATCTTTCTAATTAATATATTTAATTCATATTTATTTAACTTTATAATGAATTGGAACTCAGGTAATTAGACAGTAAGCAGAGGATAGAACCCCAAGGGAGTCTGGTGATACTTAAAAAGTCATCACAATAATCTACAATAAATATTAATAATTGCTTAGCATTACGATATACTAGAAATAATATTTTCTCTGTAATTTAATTATATCTAAAATAGTATATGTCTCCTTTGAGCTTTAAAATAGAAGCCAAAAAACTCGGTGTCACTCGACTCGTATATTGTGAACTTACACTTGACAAACACATTAATTTAGTAGTTGCTGAGGCTTCGAGTATGTTAGGTTTCGTTCTCCGCACATGTAAACAATTTTAAAAATTAAATACTATGAAGATCCTTTCTTATGTTCGCAATATACTTAAGTCTAATGTCTGGAATTGTAGATACCAAATCTCTAAAATAGTGTCGAAAGCAGCGCCCAGAATAAATATCTTGTTATTTTTTAATTTTCTTGACAAAAATTTGTACTACTCATACGATGGGTTATTTTCACTACTAGTTTCGAGAGGTGTAGTCCCTATTATCATCAGGTAATAACTAAACTAAATACAGTATTGAAGTCTATTCGGGTAATGAGGCGGGGCTTGATAAGAGAAGGGAGGTTTCTGTCGTTAACCGGAATGTGGACAGTAAAGACGAAGTGTTAGGAAATATTATGTTGTTAATTTGTGTTTTCTCTGATTTTAAATTCTTTTGTTTTTCAACGATTTTAAAATTAATCATTATTAAAATTAAAATAATCACGTTACACCACAAATTAACCGCCATGTCAATTAATGATATAAATATCTTGATTTGCGCTCCCACCCGAGACCTGAGTAAGCAATAACATTAATTGAAAATCGCAAAAATACAGCCTGCGTATCGCTGCGTAAATGAGTTAATCTTGAACTGATTACCCGGTATCTAACCCAAGATTACCAGCATAACTCCAGAGATTGATTAATACTTTAAATCTCCCCTGTATAATACAAACTAACATTAAATATTATACCGCTTATTACATCTGTAGCGCCTAATTCCAAAAACGGATTTCGGATAATTTGAGTTAAATATGCAGTTTTGTAGATTTTTTTATCAGCTACACGCAGAATACATTGTCTCTCGCAAAAGCCACTTACATTTATTGATATTGTATATTGAAAATCAGGGTTAGTTCCAAAATACCCCAAAGCAGACCGAGAACAAGTTGATATTCCCCTAAAATTAAATCAACCAATCACAACGCTTGTTGATGATCACATGATCCAAAATCCAGTATGGCTACCAGAACGATATATTCAGAAAAAAAAATACATTACAGAATTGTCTCTTTAAAAAGTGCCGATGTAAAAACAAACAATTTGTATATTTTCATTCAAAATATACGATTTCATCCATAACTTAAAAACACATAAAGTCGTTTTAGGGGGGTTTAGAATTAGGCGCTACATTTGTTTACCAATAAATCTGACGAATTTGATATTTACAATACGTGTTTTAGAATTATAGATTACTTACTCCGACTATAACTGAAATCATATATCTCAATGTACATATCAGTTTTAAAGGTACGTTATCTCATTACTTAGTTCACTTAGATCCAATTCTGCAGATTCTTTTGAGATGCGTTTTTATATGACTTATTTTTTCTGAATTACTTATTTATAACGATAATATACATTTATACTGTTAGTTTCTATAATTTATAAATAAATATGTAATGAAATGGGTTATGACGTCTTATAAAAATATTTTTTACATATAGATACCTATACTTCTTCAGAACAATTGAATAGAGCACATTCTACAATATTTTCCCACACCAGAATTTTTCTTCCATTTTGACCCTTACAAACCTTAAAACAATGAAGAACGTACTGGATTCTGTTGGCATAAGATTTCGATCGTAAATATAAAGCCATACTTATTTACGACCTGGTCGTAAAATCTTCAATTTATAGTTGACTCAGATGATAATACGAGTATGTATTCGTATACTTTTTATAGAAACACAATATATGCATAGTATGTAATAGGGGTATCTTTAAAATAATTTATGTTTCTGTATATTAATTGTATGTGCCATAAGTATCCCAAAAATATTTTTCATAATAAAAATTTTGTAATAAAATAATGGATGGGTTTAATAAAAAAATATTTATTTTTCATTTCAGTACAGTCTCTGGGAATTTATTTCTTAAAAATTATGATTCTAAATGTGATCCGTTACTTCCCTGGCACTCTTCTAAATGGGGAACAAAATTTCTGAGAACTGCTCGGCACGTATTCTCCGTGATCGCTGCCATTTCTTCTCGGATATTTTCTTTTAATTGGTTCAGAAAGGGAGGATTGTTACCGTATACCTTTGATTTAAGGTGGCCCTATAGAAAAAAGTTCATTGTTGTCAAGTCGGGGCCAGTTTATGTTACCTCGTCGGAATATCAATTTCCCAGGGAAAATTTCACGAACAACTGATAAGGATACGCTCCATTGCGACTGAATTCCCAAGGATGCGGCTAGCGATCGGCATACCTCCCGCCCCTCTCCCGCTCATTGCGACGGTGTAACGAATGAACCAAAATTAAAAATACTTTTGGGACAACTGCAAATAGTAAAAGATTACTATGGATTACAAAAAATAAAATCAATCAATTTTTTAAGACATAATATGCCATTAGGTACAGCAGGCGAAAGACAATAAGAAATATATAAAATCTTCATTATTTAACATTCATATCAATGTTTTTAAGATACCAAAAAAATTAATAGATAATGTGTTGTTTGATTACATTATTGATATTATTATGTTGTCACTTGTTGTGTAAAACACCGTAATTTATCAATAAAATTGTATCTTATCTAATGCAGATGAAACAAAAGAAAACTATGAAATTTAATATCTTTATTTTAAAATAGTATTATACTTTTAAAATTAGCAATATTTTCTTTGTGGTTAAAATTCATATTTTTATTTATTATCTTTGTTTTATTAACCACTAAATTGAGTTTAAATACATCTACCGGTTTCGAAAAATACAATTTTCTTCTTTATTATGACATCCTGAAGAAGAAAATGGTATTTTTCTAAACCGGTAGATGTATTTAAACTCAATTTAGTGGTTAATAAAACAAAGATAATAAATAAAAATATAAAATAGTATTATTAAACGTTATGAATACTTTTACATAATATGGATATATCTAGCGTTTAAAATTTAAAATTATACCTACCGCTAAATCATAAATACTGCTTCATAAAAATATATATAGAGTATTAAAAGAAAGTTGTCAGAAAAATTAATTGTTCGCCTTTTAAACCGACACCTTAAGAATTGCATTCAACGCAGAGTCTGCGAAACTTATAATTTTTATTAATTATAACTTCCTGACAAGTTTTTCACCTCCTTTTAATTTTATTTTGTTCACAGCGCTGGAAAATTCTCAGATCACATAAACTTCATTGTGTTCGCTATTTTACCCAAAAAAAAAAAATACTCAATGAGGATAAAATATTTGCAGTGCAATATTTATTTTACTTTTTTAGAATAATTTATTATCAGGCTGTAACGTAAAATTATGTAAACTCGCTCATAATTTCTGTGATACTGAGAATTTACAATGCCCTGGGGCCTATAGAGCTCGCGGGTTTGATCCCGAATATAGTCCTTAGTGACGTACAATTAGAAAATAGATTAATTCATATTATGTCAAGTGGTTAGTTTTGTTTAAAAAATATTAATGAGGCATGTGTTTATATATGTTTACATATTTGTATAGCCACATTTACCATTTTTCTAAATATATTTTGTGAACTTGTGCCATGAGAAATAGGAACTAATAACTTGGGTTATCCTCATTATCAACAATCTTAATTACACCAAATAAATTAGTCAATATTTAACTTCTACTACGTTATTTAATTATAAATGTATTAATACTGTTAATGAACATATTCGGATTAATTAGGTACCTATCGAAAATTCACTTGAACATTGAAATATTATGAAAGGCATATGTAGTTAAATCTCGCCTGTAATATCTTGTCAGTGTAGAGGTTGTACTCTGCAAATATTCAACAAGGCATCATTACAAGCAATGGTGATTAGTGATGACAAGTTTCTAACGTGAGATACGGTTTTAGTTCACGAAGAAATAATGTAATACCAATTAATCGAACTTGAAAGTAATTATAACTAAATGTTCTTCATTGCTTTCCCTAAACTTAAGCAAATGCTTAACTTAAACTGAATGCACGATGTAGACAAAGTTTCGCTATTTCAGCCCACGTGGGTGAACTCCGAAATATTAATCTAAAGTATATAATACCTGTAATTTTTACCAGAGTCTAATTTTGATTCGCTAAACGGTTCTTCTGGAAACATAATATTTTTGCACCTCATTGTTCTTAATAGATAAATCAATAAGCGGGTAAAAATATTTATTTGTTTGTATTTGTATTATTAATTTACAAATGTTTGTTTAAAATTGTGGAGGTCGGTGTTGGAACGAAACACGGGTTTTTATGTAATCAAAGAATCATGAAATCATGAAAGAAGAGTACAAAAGGTTGCATAGTATGAAGAGTTAACGGGGCGCATCTGCGCGGTCGAGTAGGTGCACGGTTTCTCTCGGTAAGAGCCTCATACCCTAGTGTAGATGTCGCCCGCGTCGTCTTTGTCGGTCATTTGGGAACGGTGATAATGAAGGGGGATTTGATTTGATCACCGCCCCAACAAAAAAAAACAACTCAACCTTCGTACAGTGAACTCAATAAGAAGCTATCCACATTCAGCTCTAAAATATACAATCATAATTAATAATTCAAGTGGTTTTTATCGTAATACTTATTTACGTAATTTTTAAATATGTACCTATTAATAATTTTATCACGTATTTTAAATACTTCACTAATAATTTGATTACACAACCAAATCCAATTCATGAGATTCAGTGATGATAAATAATACTAATAAATGTAATAAATAGAAACAAAAGTAAAAATAATCCCTAAACTATTATTTTTCTTAATTGGACGTGGAGCTCTTTGGACGCAATATCCGCTCTGACACATTAATGAAATAGCCAAGCGAGTGACCTCCGCATGCCTTCTAGGAAGGCAATATATCCAGTGATTACAGGGCACATTATTCTCTTTAGATTGCTATTTTAAGAGAATAAAACTGACTTTAACCATATATACAAAAAACGTTTATTGAAGTGGATCAGAAAAATACTATAATTAATATCTAAAAAAAATTGTATGTAAAATCTTCCATATGAAATTATAAACGACTAGTTCTAGGCCCTCCGAGGGGTTATCAAGTTTATTTTCACTTCTGAGGTTTTTTGCAACTTTTTCCAGTAACCTGTATCCGGAAAACTACCTAGAAATGATCCTTCGCCATTGGGCACGTAAATAATGCATTAGAATACTAACCTCATATCCTAACGACACTAAAACGTGAGCATGTACAGATATCTCTACAAATGACCCAAAACCTTACTACACCAATTTTGGAATCGAAATAATTGTATTGTAAAATATTGGAAAGACTGCATTCAGAAGACAATTAATTTGAACCAGCAGCCTTTTCCGGGTTTCATTCAAGTGACGTATATCGTTAACGTGAGTAGTTCAAATGACGTGTACGTTATACAACCACGTGTACAACGTATTCGACATTTATCGACAGTATGTTTTTTTCAGTATGACTTTTACAAGAAATATATTTTCCTATAGAAATAATTACACTGATATCAAAAATGAATGAAAAAAAGTTTGCGGTCGCAAATATTTAAAACGTTATTACACCTTAAACTTTCAAAATTTCACCATAATAATTTCCGACATTTGAAACATTTAACTATAACTAATTAAAGATTTCTGAAAAGGGCGTGGTTTCCAATAAACTACGGTATCATATTTCAAAATAAATCACAATGACCCTTAAGTCGAAAATACTAAAAAAATATTGCACTTTAAGAGTTTAATTAATATAAATAATAATGAAATAAATAAAAAATCCAAAAAACACAATATCATCAAGATGTGTAGGCATCATCGGATTGTATAATTAAACTAACGTACCTAAGCTTACCAAACCGAAGTACCAAATTTAACCCATATAGAATAAAAATTTTATTCTATCAGAAAGCGTGCATTTTGTATAAAAAAAACTTTAAAATTTAGTATGTATTCATAATGTTTCGAACTTGTCTATGATTTGAGTGAATTCGTCATATCCACAGATAAAACGTTTCAAATGTCAAAATGTATGGTGAAACATACAAATATTAATAACGTTTTAAATACTTGCGACCGGAAAAAAAAATTTAAATCACGGCACTCAATTCCACAAGAAAATATTTTTTTTGTAAAAATCTGAGAAAATACCATATTATCAATATTAGCCGCGTATTCTTGCAAAGTAGCGCAACAATTTCGTCTTTGAAAAAACTTGCTTGTTCGCAATGCTTTGCCAAAGCGATCGTTGCTTTCTTAAATAATTTTAAAAATGAATATACTCGCTCGCTGCCTTAATAAATTGCCTTTTAATAACATATAACATTGTTTGATGATATTGCACAAAATACCATTGACTTAATTTAAAACCATTTCGAGACTTCTTTGTACGTATACATTTAATGCATAATTTATCATAATTGTAATCATCTGCATGTGCGTAAAATTTGCAGAAAGTAGATTTTGTTCAGTTTCGAATTAGTTTACTCGTAGATAAAGTTCCGTAGTAGTTTTTTGACTGAAAAGCGAATAGCGTGTGAATGAAACGGAAGATGTGAACAAAGTAGAAAAAGTATAAAAATCAGATTTTCATTCGTCAACAATTCAAAAGACATTATAAAGTATACGAGTTACCTCTGAAACTAAATTAAAGAATTATTTAAACAAAAACCTGCCAAACCGAACCAACATAGTCAACACGATTAACAGAAATTAAATATTTATTTTAATTGATAATTATTATCAAAATTAAAAATTATGTGCCGATCAACTGCATATTTTATTTTTTTAAATAATTAGAAAAAAAAATTGTAATAAAATTTTGAGTTGATCAATCGCTTAGTCCACATCCAGAGGACTATTTAGTGTTGTTCCTGAAGATGGCAAATGGAAAATATATTACATATGTATATGTATATATTAAAAATAGTTACATGAATGAAAACTACTTTTGGTCAAAGATTATTCACCTTTCAAGCTCCCAGAATATACAATAAAATATGAAATAAAATTAGAACTTTAACTGACATTAAGGCTTTTAAAAGGGATGTTTCAAATTGGTTGTTGCAATTAGGAAGAGCAGATACAGAGAGTAAACTTTTTTATATAATAAAATAATTCTTATAAATACTTTTGTGTGTTTTGGTTTTGCATATTTCCATCTATCTTATATGCACATTAGTATTTTTTTCTTTTTTTTAAATATTTTCACGTTTACTTGTCTTGTATGTTATGTATTCGATCTCATTGTTCAATGAGTTTTGGTTTAATAAAATGTATTTGTTTACCAATTTGCCTTTAAACAAGCTTGCCTAGTTGGGCAATGCATTTAAAATGTATGTAAAACATACATTACAAAACTGTATTTTTTTTGCAGCTGTACAAATGTTATATAACTATATTTAAATAAATAAAATTTAAAAATTTAAATTAAAATATCAGCAAGGCAGATTCTTTGAAAATATACCTTTAAAGGCCGATAATGTGATACGTTAGGTATACTATAAAAACACCATTAATAAATAAGATTTTCGGAAATGGGCTTTATTAAAATTTGTTTATTAAATCCAACAAAAAGTATTTTCTCTCGGGAAAGCTTTAGGACTCGGCGTAATGACTTGGCGCCAATTCTCTTTTCATTCGAGACTTCAATCATTTTACACGTGTAAGCTTTTGTTCTGTTTTTCCAATGTACTGAAAATGGTGAAATGTTATGACAATTTTAGAAAACATTTTGTATTAAATTCTAATTAAAATATATTTTTCTTAACTGTGGTAAAAATACGGCAAATTGTTAAAACTTAATTCTATGAATCTGAATTTATTCTACGCTATCGAGAGCCTAGACTACCATCAACTTAACTTGAACTACGTAATAAGTAAAATTAATGACAAAACATTGCTATGAATTTGTAGCAATAAAAATATTTTTTAGATAAATTGATCTTTTCAGTTTATCTTTCAAGTTGATTAATTTAATTTGTATTAAAAAATATATTGTCTTACTGCACACTAAGCACTACTAAATAATAATATTATTCTCAAAGTTGACTAAGTTTCTATAGAAAACTCAACACGTATCAGAAGATTCCTTTAATTATAATAAATATTAATAAAAATTACATGTAAAAAATTAACTAAATTTTTATTTTTATAAATCTATTTTTTTGTTTTTTAATTACTTGTACATGATCATTTTTGAATGAGTTTTTCTATTTTCTAGTGAAAACGGAATAATATAATATGTTTAAATTAACATAGTGCACATATTTTATGTTAATGTTATAATGATTTTAATTATAAATCTTTATTGTTATAATTTATATATTGAAATACATAATTTTTTTAAGGATTATGATCATTAAGTTATTTTTCCTCAATGTAAACGTAAAATATAAATATTTTTTTGTATTTTAAATAAAAATATGTAACTGCTATGAAATATTAATAATTTTTAATACGTAAGATATCAGAAATAGTTATTAATTATTTATTTATTAAAAATTAGATTATTACGTAAATAGCCCTTCGAAATTTTTTGTTCAATTACACATAACAAAACAGAACATCATAATATGATTAATACAAATTAAATTAAGCAATAGAAAGATATAGAGAATAAATCTATTTATCGAAAAATATTTTTGCTGCTTCCGCGATTCGATCCTAAACCTTTTCCTAACTAGCATTGATTTCTATATATATTCTTTGAAAAAATCTTTTTAATATTCTTTCATTTTAATAATAGTATACCATTTTTTATAAAATTAAATATAAATTTTTAAAATAAATAAATAATATATTTATGTTAAAAATTTATAATTCCGTTAAAAAAGTAGATTTTTAATTTACCAAAATTGATTTATAAAAAAGTAATATCGAGCTTCTAAAACTAACAGATTACAGGTTAGTCTAATATTATTTTAGTAAAGAACCTTCCGCTTGTTAAATAATGCTCCCAGCGTGATACACAGACAATAAGCGCCGTGTGCATTTCCTTAACACGTAAAGATATATTATTACTATATATATATTATTACGCCTTAACCACTTCCGACACGAATTTATCTGATACATTAACAGCAGACAAACACGATTTTCTTTCCTTCATAACACAGGGTGGCGTGCCATCCGTCTCCGGACCAGGGTTGACGGGGCGTCGGCGTCGTGCGTGCCGGGGTAAATTACCAGGAAACACTTCTACAAGAAAGAGAGAAAGCAAACTAATTCATCAAAAAGTGTCATAATATCTATAAGTATCTATAATCTGTAATCTTCATAAATTGGTGTAACTCGCTGATTCATATTTCATTAAGACTTAATAAATTTTCACTAAAAATGGAGTGAATTTAATACATACATATATATCTTCTAAAACGAGTTGTCTTAAATTAGAAAAAGATTTGATAAATCTATTTTAAAACATAATTTTTACTAATATAACTTGAAAACTGTACTCTTTTTACTTGAAGCCTTATTTAATGTAGAAAACCTTTAATCAATGAGAAGGGGCGTGTTTAAGCCGCAGGATACGGTTTGGGTAATTAGGTGAAGCGTGCAGTACACAAGATAAGATGAGCCTACGTGCTCAGTTGAAAGGAAGGGTTGTCTAGTGACTGACTCGAAGAAAACAATTTAAGACAACAATGTTAGAAAGTTTCAAACACCTCGATAAGATATTATGAGATAATACTTTTAATTAGGCATTTCGATTAAGTGCACATTACAATAACAGCGCAACTGCTAAAAAGTTCCTAGAACTGAAAATTAATGGACGACCTATTGTTCCTGCCCAGCCTTTGGGTATATTAATAGTATTTTATCTCTCATCCTGCTTCATCGTACAACTTCCCAGTCATACATCCTGCTCATCATCTTCGAGGCCATCTTCCGCAAAGAGCAAAATCTCGACCCGCTTTGGTAATTGCGCCTATGAACTATTAATTTACTACGTGTTATGGGATTAATTTATCACGCTGCCGTTTCAAGATTTTGCGAATTGATTTTCAGGCGTTAGGGTATTTTCTTATAGCTAAATTTAATCCATGTCTATGTAAATTAATATATTTCAAAGCCAGTTTGAAAATTATGAGAACGCTATGAAACATTTAATAACTGTCTACATAGTCAAGAAGATCCATCAATATAAAATAAATTCCTCAAAATATCCGTTCGATCAACAAAGCAATTAGAAACTCTTGATTGAACGGTTCTCGAAAAAATACTGTATAAATTAATAAAAAATACAATGTACATTTTATAATAACGTTATATATATTTTATAATAACGTTATATATATTTTTTTCAAACGTTATAAAAAGTATCCGGATTTTTAACAAAAAATATAGAATAATTTAATAAAGTTTTAGAAATATAATAGCTAAATTACGTTATGTATTAAGTAAGTTAGTGATTTTAAACATGTTTTTTTTAAAATGCTAACTTTATGTAAAATCTGTTATATCACAAAACGACTGCATTTTTTTTATTGAAAATAATTACTTATCTTTGAACATGTGAAAGGACAGGTTGGCTAATAAAATCCAATAAAGTCAGTGGTCATAAAGTATATTTTTTTATTTTAATAAAACCTCTTTTTTATTGTAAAGTTGCAATTTCAGAACTTGGTGATGTGGTATTTTTAATACAAATTAAATTAATTAATTAGAAAGATAATTATTTTTTCCGTAATATTTCTAATCGATTTATTTCATTTGTAAATTTCATACCTACCTACGTATTCACAGATACATAGCACCTGATAGTATTCAGGAATCAAAACAAATATAGAAACGTACATGGAAATACGTACATATGTATTTTATGAACCAAATTAATAATAGGGCATTATTAATGGTGTGTGAGCATTATTCAAAAAGAGCTCTTCCAGATTTCACACGGTAAACACATAGAATTAGGAAACTGATTTCATGTATGTATTTTATTATTATTGATCACTAATTAACATATACGAATTATAGTACTTAAAAACAAAAATATTTTAAACATGTTATATGAACATTTGCACTGTTTATTGTATTTTCTCAAAATATTACGTGCTAGTGTTATGGAATGGAATTATTTTTCCAGATGCAGGTTTTTTAATCATCGACTTTTTTCAACTAACGAACGAGCGTCTTACCATAAACCATAAAAATAAACCAGTTATTTCATGTTTTATTTAGTAGTAAGCAAAGTATGTTCAACAAAAATTCTTGAAATATTGTAAGGGTTAAACACAGTAAGGGTAAATAAAGCCAATTTATGTTGCTCAACTTTTTTGTTATTCATTTCTTCGTATCGGGATCGATATTGTTTACGCACATTATTATTTCTTCGGTTGGCACCCCTGGGTTTTGCATGTTGGTACATATGATTATCCGTGCGAGTGTGAAGTTGCCGCTGTTTCTGCGAGCATCAATCGCAGTCAGCTTTCCGTCAGATAAGGACATATAATTACGCCACGGTAGTTAATTGTTTCGACCGGTCGAAACAATACGTGAAGTCAGCAGTCGGCGCATCCGAACCAGATCGGAGCTCAAGCAAGAACAATACAACTCACGACGAGCAAAGAAACAAGCATCTTTAATATCAGGTTAATGGTGACATTTATTATTGCATTGCCTTTCATATTATCAATCGGAAAACCGAGGAATAATAAGCTATCGAAGGGATTTACGGGAATAGATGTGCTGTGGTTTCAATCAGAAGAGATATGGCTTAATCATACTTTCAATTCCAGGACTGTCTGCAGAGAGGTACAACGCACCAATGTATTTTTCTTCCAAGCCGAAAGAGACTGAAGTCCAAATCTTGCATTCTTTTCTGTCCAAAGTATTGAAAGATTCTTTAGACTCCTGCCGCAGATAGAGCTCGCCGTGATTGGATTTCTTTTAGGATAAAGGCATTCGCGTGTCGACCAACTTGCACACTGTTTTAAGGAAAAACTATTGAATTTTATCATTTGCAACATGTCAGTAAAATAATATTACGATAATGTTCTCATGATCGCTGCGACTGCTATAAATATTTAATAAGGTCTTTTGCCTTGATTCGAAATACTACAATATACTCAAATAATATGTTTTTTTAATTTTAAAAGATACTTGATATGCTCAATAAGTGAAAATAACTCCATTGGACTGAATATATTTGTGCATGCTTAATAGCATGGGACATTACATATTCTCGTACATTTCTAATTTATTTATTTTTTTAAAACAGAAGTTCGTATCGAATGTTGTTCGCAGCGATTTAATGAACAATCTAAAACTACACAACAAATATATATAATTTATCTGTCTAAAAGTAATATAATTAAACATCAACGTTCATGCATGAAACTTAAATAAAAAACATTATTTATATATGTTTGAAACTGAGTGATTGACATGTGAGTAATTTTTTTCAACACTGACAAATAACTTTATCTCAAATTTGTTATTTCTTTTTGGTTGAATTTAATATTATGCGAATGAATGAGTAATCGATTTTATTAACACTTTTTATTTATTTATTAGACTAAGCATTTTTACCAAAGCTGTGGGTGAATGTTTCTTTAAAAGGTTACCGAAATCATAGAATACCTCGGAAGAAGGAGGAAATTAGGATTTTTGGACACGTCTGAATTCCATTTCTCCCCGTCAAAACTGCTATAAAAAGGAATGAAATAAGACCAGTACTAAAGAATGGCGAATTCAAAAATTATATTTTTAAATTTCAATCAAAAATGTAGCATTTAAATTATAATATTACGTCCGTATATAGTTACAATATATTTATAATTACTTAATATGATTTATTTTCACTCTGCAAATCTATATTTATGGTATCACTTACATATTAATATTTCTTACATGAAACAATTGTGCATTTTAATACAGTAAATTAATAAAGCTTAACGTGCTTGTTTACTTTGCAGAAAATGCTTTATACATATGAACATCAATAGAAGAAAACACTTTTCCTATAACACTATAATAATAGGTATACAAAAGTCATTTTGTTTCAAACTCACTTAATAATTCAGTAGTATAGATTCAGAGACCATTTTTTCCAAACTGTAAGAAATTGCTAAAACCGTACATTTTTCATTCTTGACTGACTAACCTCTATTATTATTTTCGCCGAAGAAATATATGCCTTATATGGAAGATGTAATAAAACTGGTACTCTTTGCAAACTAAACAATATTAACTTTTTAATTGAAAGGAATATTTTAATGCTACACGAGATGAACTTAAAATAATAAAAATCTTAGTTTTTAAGAATTTTTATTAAAAATTATATTTTCATTATTATTTTCTAAATGCATTTCTGCAGTATTTCGTAAATGCACTTAACATATGTATGTATGTACATAAGTGTTATTTTTAAATAAAATTTTAATATTTAAATTTTTTATATTTTAAATACATAATATAAATAAAAGTTATTTAAGTTCAGTTTTTTACTCTGTAGGTATCCCGTTGGTGGATATGAGGCTTCGGAGATACATAGAAGAACGTTGTATACAAATACGAATAAGAGAATTAAGCTATCGATCGTGAACTTGGCATTGTCGAGGATGAGGTCGAAGTCGTTTGAGGCGCTGTGTATAATACTGAGAAATTAAGACGGCATATTTGATTCTTAGCGACAATGAAAAGAGAAAAAACATTAATAATAATAATAATAAAATTATTTAAAAAAAAAAAAAACATTTTTATTGATAAATTGTAACTATTAGATTATTTATAACTATTGTAACTATTAGAGATAAATGTAGTTAATTTTATTCAACATTGGCGTCGAAACGTTTGTCTATTAAGCTCGTAGTTAGTCCGTCGGACGGCGAGAGCAATAAGTGCGTAGGTACTGCCGCGTAGATACAATCTACTATCTAGCGTGATTGGTGGGAGCTTGTTTTATTATTTAATTTCATTCAAATTATTTAGAATATTATAATTATAAAATCAGTTAAAAGGTGTGACCATAATTTATAAAATTAAATATTAGCAATTTTATACATATAAGAATTCCTTAAATGATCAAAGCTACTCATTCTATGTAATTATTTTTCTCGTTACATCCTACCTCTCATCATGTTTCGTTTGCTCCATGCCTGTTTCTTTATTTTTTTACTTTTTACATATCTTTAGTCTGAATCAGAGTTTTTTTTCTATAATCGAACCATGTATGAAATTAATTTATCATAGCTAATCAAAATTTTTAGTATATTACGTACTCATTAGATGAAAAATTTCGATTTCAGTAGAATCTTATTTAACCTCTACTGAGATAGACATTTAGTCAAACATTTAAACCTATTTTCATTTAGAAAGAATAATTATTATATATTTATGTATAGAACAGCCTGTTTCAAAAACACGTAATATTTTTTTTTAAATATTAAATAAATTCATGGTGCCGGAAAACTCGTATGAAATAGAACACACAACATATACAGAGCTCAAATATTTTAGCGATATATATTTTATGTTTTCTGTCGCCGTGTATATGTGATAGAAATCGGGTTAAGTATTTGTGTACAGATAAAAAATTGATTATTGAAATGCTTTATTTCTTAATTTTAATTCATTAATAATTTAGGATCTTCCTTTGTGAACAATTTTCACTAATTCATTTTTTTTACACTACTCGTGAAATAAACAGAAAGCTACGAATAGCTATTTTCTGACTTGTAATAGATTTTACATGGTGTGATGTATCTTGGTGATTAGATGTATTGCTTCGTCTGGTGTAATTAGGTCGGAATGTGTAACAATGAAACTCGGATTGCTATAGAACAATTCACTATTTAATACAACAATAAAAGGTACACAGATGAATGCAGTAATTACACTTAAAACAAATATTAACTAGAATAAGACACGAGGATAAAGAGACCGCTTCTCTCATCTGCGCGGCTTATAAGCTTTCCAGGCTTTCCCCAAGCACGGTACCCGGCCGGCATTCACACACGTATCCATCATCTGTCAAACTCTGGCGCGCCGCGCACGCACACACATATTAACAAAGTAATGGATATCATACATAGAATTTTTCTGCACGCGTTTAAATAAATATTTTATTCCAGCCATTCTATTATTTTACACATTACTAGTCTTCTTTACTACTGTTCTGTTTTTTTATCTTATTTTCAAGTTATTTGTTATTTTCTAATTGATTTCCACTCATTTATTTTACATCAAATGACTATCATGTAACAATTTTTACATTAACACTAATTAATATGGTTATGTAATCTTCACCGAAAAATTTACAACTGACATATTATTCATATCAACCCAAGAGAAATATAATTTAAATGGAATGTTTCGTTCCCAAACAGTTCTGTCTGCGGAACAGACTTAAGCCATTGCTTGCAGGCAAATGGTTACCCTTATTCAAACAAATAAAGCAATATACCCCTACCTCGTATTGTTGTAACACTTTTTTATATTTTATGCTTTTGTTGTTGTGTTACATCTGATACAGGTAGAGCGTGTTATGACAAAAAATATTTGTCTCCTGTATAAGTCGGATATTAAAGATTTAACTTAAATACCTATGTACTTTTTAAATATGTATAGGTAAATTTTTTTAAATAGAATTTTAAAAACATTATAACAATTTAATATATGACATAATTAAAATGAATCACAATGTAAAATCTATAACATATATCTATACAAATCTATAACATATCTATATTAAAAATAAAACTATATGTACGTGATTGTTATCATACTTTTAAAATTAGCAATATTAACTTTGTGGTTAAAATTCATATTTTTATTTATTATCTTTGTCTTATTAACCACTTAATTGAGTTTTAATACATCTACCGGTTTCGAAAAATACCAAAATAAAATAAAAATTATTTGAGTAAATTTGTATTAAGTAACAATTTGAGTTAGGTACTAAATTTATTTTTTAAATAATTGTTTTTTTAAAAATAGATTCTGGTAAAGAAACAATAATATATGTTTTTAGTTAGTTATGACATTCTGAAGAAGAAAATTGTATTTTTCGAAACCGGTAGATATATTTAAACTCAATTAAGTGGTTAATAAAACAAAGATAATAAATAAAATTAAATATGATTTTTATCATTCCATTACTATTATTGTCATTATAATCGATTGCTATCATTTTAATCTATAATATAACTAATGGAGATCAATAGCGTTGTACGTAAATAAGTTTTTTTTTAATATATTAATTACACAGAATTAGTTGTAACATTTGGAATATGAAATATGTTATTTACATTACAATATTCTGAACAACCGAATAATGGAAGCGAACACTAAATGACTTCATATATAAGGATGCAATAACGAGTGCTTCACGTACATAGTTAGTAAAAGTGTCAAAGTGATTAGCGCTGATGCACTTGTAGTAGTAGATTTGGCGGTCTAGCCGCATGTAGAGTACTCAGAGTATCGTAGACTCTAAAGAATTGGAAAAAAAAATGTTTCACGTACATCATTATTAACATCACTGCACAAATGTTCTCCTTTTATCGATCCTTATAGTCCGAAACCTACAATCTATCTCCATCTCTACTGTATCCGCCCACACATCGTCCTAAAATCTATTTATGTACAAATAATAATGAACGATAACACGCATTATTTAACATTGCGGCTAACAAAATTATATAAAATTATAAAGTTGTAAGGCTTAGCATTTACTGTTATCTGTTTAATGTATTGTATATCATTTTATCTAAAATAATTCATAGTTCTTTTGTATGAGTATTTTTTTATTTATATTATATCTCATTATCTTCTACAATTACATTAATAATATCGTAAATAAGTATTTCAGTCTGTGTACAGAACGGCAATGAATTAGTTTTCAAAGAAACAGTGTTCTCGAAAATGCTTTGTCTTTGTGATATTTTGTGGTCTGGAAATCGACCCCTCAGAATAACAAGGTTCCATCTGATACTGACACAGTTTTGAGATAATGAGCTTAAAAGTGCTAATTGATTTTCAACATATATTCATGTGTGTTTTGTTTTGAGTATGCAAATATCAATTTTAAGATCTTAACTTATTCTCAGTATTATCAATGACCACTGTGAGATGAGGTAAATTAAAAAATTTAATAAACATTGTAAATTAACAATAATGATCCATAAATTTAAATAAATAACTGGTGCAGTTGGAACTTTCAGCTCTTGCTATTTCCTTTAATATCCGTCAAAAAGAGTTGGTGTGTATGGAAGAAATAAAAAATAATGCATTTGGAACCCTTTTCACGTAATAACTCAAATTAGCCCAAAATGTTAGTTGGAACCTTGTCATTCTAAGGGGTCAAAATGCTAAGCCTAAAGTGTACCTTTTATAAGACAAAGCTGGATACAACAAAGAAGATGATTATAATAAGGGAGATTCAATCCATCAAGATACAGATTTTAAAATTATTTTTCATCGAAAGCAACAAACGCAGGCAAACTTTGTTGCCTTTCCAACTTCTCTAAAATTACAATGATAACAAGAAAACATCAAAAAGCTGCTATTTTTTTATTTACGTCTCGAAATTTTGCCTCCACATGGACGGATGACAAATGATATACTCGAAAGGCAGCCCCGTGACAGAGATGTTAGTACTTAAATGGATGTAGTAGTTTGACGTTGGTAGAAGATAAATAGTGTGAGATCGAGGAAGAAAAATTGTGCCGAGTAATGCGGTGAATGAATTTTAAGCCATGAGAAAAAAGAGAAAGTTAGTCCGGTGGAATCCGAGCATTCTTTCAGAATGTGTTTTTCCTTTGAAAGAATTTTATAAAAAAGAATGTAAGCCTTCGCAAAATGGTATTCTTGTTGAACGAATTCAGTACTTTTCTTGTGAAAAATAAATGTGATTAAATGCTTTAGGCACTACACGACCGACATTTATATCAAAATGAAAAAAAACAATATACAAAATATTTTGACAATAATTTGAAGTGTTTCTTTTTGGTGTATTGCATAATAGTGAATATTATAACAAAATTGTACATAATTTGGTTCAAATAGATATAAAGAATTTGCAGTTTGTAAAACTTGAAATTTTATCACACGAATGATTTTTTTAACATGTATTAAAATATTATTACAGATTATGAGACGCATGGAAGAGTGATACGGTAAAAAAACGTTCAACCCTTTCTTCTAGTATATTAACTTGCTAGCTCCTCATATTCACCGAGTCCAACTTGGAGCCATAAAACTCCACAAAAGTTTGGCACGACGAATAAAAAACTATAAAGTTTGAGGGATGAAATCAAACTACTTAAGTATTGACTTTAATTATTCAAATATTCGCTACCCATCTGTAGATAGTTTTAAATATATGAAAATTTAATTTCATGCATCACGTTTTATCTTGAGAGCTAACTTCCTACATAGTAGTAACCTAAGGAATGAGTACTGTTAAAAAAAAAATTCAAATACATATTGAAAATCGCTTTATATCGCACAACAAACAATTTTTGGTTAAATCAATTCCTTTAAATGGTATAAATCAAATTAAATATCTTTTATAAAAATATTTGTATAACTGAAAAAGAGTCTTTGTTAAATTTCAGAAGAATAATTGCAAAATTTCGATACCTCTAAATCTCTTGTTCAACGTTCCGAGAACTTAATCTTTTTAAAATACTAGAATACCTTTCAAATCATTTCATTTTGTTTCTACAATATAAAAGTTTTCTCACGTTATTTGACGAATTGACAGAAATTATTACATCAAAGATTTAGTAATCGTGTTGTAGTAACTTCTTAATTTTACTTCCTCTTTCTAAGTTGTTTTATAAAAATGGTGTGAGGAAGCTGTAGATTATTGAATTTAATTTTCACTGTTGGTACAATAAATTGTAGCATTTGACCATTAGTTTGCATCATGATAAAATTTACTTTTATTTAAAGATTACACGGGGGTCCGTAGACCTGTTTTATTTTTACTATTCATAAACGACAATTTTAATGGAGTTCATGTTCTGTTATTTGCAGATGATCTTAAAATATATAAAGCAATCTTTAACATAAATAACTGTATTACTTTGCGAAATAATCTAAATTTGCTTCATATGTGCTAATGAACTATATCTTAATGTAAACAAATATATTTCAATGGAAGTAAAAATAAACTCCTTTTTCAATACAGCATTAATAATATTGATCTAAGTAGAGTCGCGGGATTTGGGTGTGCTCTTCAACAAAAAATTGACATTTATTCAACATTACAACGAAATTTGTAACAAGACGATAAAATCGTTAGGATTTGTGTTAAGGACAGCCAAAAACTTTATCTCGCTCCGCTCTCTAACAACTTTATATACATCTATTGTAAAAAGTACGCTGGAATTAACTCCACTCTGTGGTCTCCCTACTATGGCTCACATATTATAAAAATCGAAAGAGTGCAACATAAATTTCTAAGGTTCATCAATTCTAAATTGCATATTCCGATAGAAAGTATAAATTACGATTATTTAATGAGTACTTCATTTGAAAAAATTAGGCTGGAAAAGAGATGTGAGCGATATACTATTTCTATATAAAATTATCAATAGCATGTTGGACTGCCCTGAATTGATTCAAATGGTTTCGTATAAAGCACTAACTCAAACGAGACAACATGAAGTGTTCTCTGTAGGTACACATATAAATAATGATGCTATTAACTCGCCAATAATACGAACGCATCGGATTGGTAACAAATTGAATTTCGTTGACATTTTTTGTTGCAGGAGCATACCTGAATTGAAAAAATATTTGTACGTAAATTATAATTAGTTTATTTATTTTTTAATGTTATATTTAAACTGTTATATTTAAACTGTCATATTTAAACTGTTAACATTAAAAATGTACTGTTATATTTAAATTAAATAATTTTTTGTTCTTACGTATGATGATGAAAATAAACTAATTCAAAATTCTTACCAGTTCTAGATTTGAGATACGAATTTTACAAGTCCGTACTACTTATAGTATTTTAAAATCTATAAGGATGTTTTCGTATTAAATATTTGCAGTTATTACATATTGAATACACGTAAATGTATTTTTTTACATTCTTTGTAAAAACGAGGTTCTCTGTTTCTCCATCAAAAATTAATTTTAGTAAAATAAAAATTGATATCAGGGATTCCACTGTTTTAAGTTGAACAATCAGCGCTCCCTCGTCATGATATCATTATCTCCCCCACCTGGAAACTCATCACCCGCACATATATCTGTCTATTAGAAGCAACCTTACCCTTGTCGATACTTGTATATATAATGATTTACAACAGTATATAATATGTTTACTCCCTTTGCGATGCAATGGATGAATAATTATTACATATATCAAACTACAATGTTTTGAGTAATTGACTGTTGATATATGTATGTAACTCAATTATATGTTAGGACAGGCGGTGTCAGAATATACGCTTTCAAAGGATACGGGTATTAAGTGTCGACCTGTTTGATACAGCAATACGCTGTGTATAATGTAATCAATCTTACAGATTATGAATTTAATTTTATATTAATTACTGTTTTTACCACTGTGAATCTTTTAAATACCTTGAGCCGGTTAATTTACCAGTGGCGTCTGTAGCCAGGTATGGCGAAAAGCGTTTACGAGTTATCTAACTCATTAGATTAGATAGTAACTCACTTTTCAACAAGGTAGAGACTTAAAAAATAGCTGGCCTACACTTGTCCCTCAATCTATTATGGCCATTAAGAGTTAATACAGAATGATACAACATACGTTGTAAATACAAGTGGAATATATTTTACTTTATTTCATTCATATCTATGTTAATTCTTAAAATGTACACTTTATTGGGACTAATTTTCCCTTCGTTATTATTTTTTTCTGGTAAAATAGATGGGCTATACTATTAAATCTATAACATTAAAATTAAATTTATTTTTTAGTTATCTTTCACATGATATTATACTTTTTTACTTATGCACCAGTGGCGTGCAGTAGGTATAGATTTAGGTTATGCTGTTACCAATTATGTTATACAATCATATATAATATATGTACTTTCGTTTAACCAACGCCTTTAGACAAAATAAATCCCTCGTTTATACGACCCTACCATGTATTTATTTATAATTTTAGAGTCCTATTAATAGTGTTTTTAAAGTTTAAGATTTAACGTAAAATAATACCTTCTTACCCATATGAAAAATGTATGGACGTTTTTCAAAACACTTTCTATGACTGAACATGATTAATTTATTGTTTGAAAAGCCTTTCTAATGTTATTCTGTTAAAAGACAGCATAGGTAATGACTCCATACAAAACGGATTAACCGAAAGGAATTTTCAATTCAGTAAATAGCTATTTATATGACTTGAGTAATTCACCAGCTTAAAGACAGAACAAAGTAGTGTGAATAGCTCGATGCGGCGAATAAAAAAGAGCGCCATGGGTACAGCGGTGAGTTATCGTGGTATTTTTTAAAACTAAGCAATTAAAGTCTCTACTGGCACACAGATGGCGCTAATTATAAAATAATGTATTCGTTTATATTAATCCAATTATTTAATTTATATTTATTTCCCAGAATTTTTAGTAATGCACAGCTTTTTTACTTATTTATATTGCACGCCCCTATTATGCACATATGAAAAATAATATCTTATAAATGATCTCCAATTTCATTTTCACACATGAAAGCTTATATGGTGTATAAATAAATAAATCTCCATGCTATGGCTTACTTGTACTACAAAATTTGCTTACGTTAATGTATCAAGTATAATAACGAGAATCACGGTATGAAAACTTTTGTATTAATAAACATTGCTGAATTAGTTCTGGAATCCCTTTATGAGTTAAAGAAATCCAGTGCCAGTACAAAAAAAAATTAACTCTCGAAAATATTATACGAAATGCATATTAAGTTACATTCATTTTGAGATATTACTTAAATCGTTAACCGGTCGAAGTATTTTTTTTGTTTATTTATGTCTTTAAGGATTAAAAAAAAATATATAAATCAGATTATAATATGCCTGGCAAAATTTGTAGTTCCATAATCTTCGCAAAACAGACAAAGTTTACAAGCAATTGTAATATATGTGATACTAAATAATTTTAAGAATGAAGCAAGTATATATATAGTATATAACCAGATTTATCAAACCTACAAAAATTAAAAAAATAATTGAGTCATACTATCGTTACCGGATGACTATTTGATAGCGATGGCGCGGCTAATACAGTTTTTATTTTTTGTGGGACTTAAGTCTGGTTCTGAGCCACGAAACTGTATTCCTATCCAAATCAAATTTTGTATATATACATTCAATTGAATGTTATCCATTCCAAATTTTCGGTAGTTACTTTTTCGGACGCTATACAAAACATAGGCATCCTTACTCTTTCTCCTAGCCATTCCATCCCATCGAATAAATATCATATAAATATATATATATAATATTTATTGCTATCCGTTCAAAATTTTGCACAGTTCTTTGGACCCTGCGTACAACGTAGGAACTCTGATGTAAATGTGCATTATGTTAAATATCATCCGTTAAAAAATTTTACTCCCCCCACCCATCCACCTAAACCACTATTTTATATTAAAACTCAAATACATAACACAAATACAGAATTTTTAAGCTTAAATAGATTTAAATAGTGTAAGGGCGTTAACAAATGAGTTTTCAGCATTTTCAGTAGTTTGACCGCAATACCGTGCTTATCAACAGAATTATTCATTTTCAATGAAAAATTACTTTTTCAATATCAACATTTCTACGTTTTAAATTAACATGGAGAATGATTTAATTTAAATCACCGCAACAAAGTGGTCAACTATTCACGATAGATATAAAATTTATTTAACCCTATGAACGTTTTATTGAATATCAACCAATTTACAATAAGTTTTAATTATGTGAAGAATTTTTATTTTTTTAAATACTAATTGAATGTATTAATTAGAAAAATATACATATATAATCAATTTTATCGAAAAATATACTGTTGTTACTACCGGTTTACTCAAAGGTATTTGAGATTCCGTAAAAACAAAGTAGATGGCTTTCAAATAATGGAACGGTAGATGTATTAATTTTAAAAATGTAACATATGGGTTCGAAAATTTGTCGACAAAGGTACTGTTTACTGTAGCATAGTTTGATAATGCACCTTTCTCTTAATATAATTAGTTAAAAACGTATACTTCATCTGCATCTACTGACAGTGGTTATACTTCATGTTTTGTGAACTAAATTACAGGTCCATGTTCAGCTGTGGAAGACAAAAGCGTTAACAGAAATTATGTGTAGCGCTTAATTCCATAACCCCCTAAAACGGATTTGGGATAGTTCGAGTTAAATATATATTTTTGTAGATTTTTTGTCAGCTACATGCAGAACACATTGTTTCTCGCAAATGCCACTTAAATCCATTGATATTGCAGGGTTAGTTCCAAAATACCGTAAAGCAGACAGTATAAGTTGCTATTCCCTTTAAAATAAAATTAGCCAATCGTAACGTTCGGATGCACTTATTATACACCAGTGTAAGTGTGCGCTCGCGGTACCTCACGGCATTCGAAGCGGACGAATGTGACTTCCACGCTGATGAACTGTAATTGATGCGATATTGCCAACGTTGATAGATACTTGCGGCCACGCGATTTGGGTCCCGGCGAGTCGTCACCGCAACACCACCACGTGACTCGTCAAAGCGTAACAAATGTCGAGTGATTTCGTTTCAATCGGCGTTTACCGTTACCGGGTTTAGTGACACGCTTCAATCGCACTTTATGCTGCTTTGACTCGTATAGGTGAAAATCTTGTTTCTGTACCTTTTTACATTTTATGCAATATAGGCTCGGTGAGCGCGGGAAAAAAGTATTTTAAAAGGCTATTCTATCCAACTGGATACCTCATACAGCGTCATTATAAACTTAACGGATATTAAAAACTGTCCAAAACGTTGAAATTCTCTCAAAATACGCTTGCAATCGGACTCTTAAATTTGCAAACACGCGAGAACGAAGCGTTAGTGCAATGGCAGCAACTTCACGGCTGATATTTTCTTGTAGGGCCTGAATTTTTCGAGGATTGTTGCTGTAAACTCTCGACTTACGGTATCCCCACAAAAAAAATTCGCACGGTGTAAGGTCCGGTGAACGAGTTGCCCAGGGTATGTCTCCGTACTTGCTGATTAATTTATTGGAAAAAATTCCCCTTAGCTTCTCCATTGAAACTCTAGCTGTGTGTGGAGTGGCCCCGTCTTGTTAAAATTGTGTTCTGTTGTTGAACCCGAGAAACAGTTGCAGTTGCAGTTGCGGTACCAAAAACTCGTCGATCATTCGGCAATACACGTCAGCAGTGACTGTCTCTCGCTAGTTAAAGAAGTAAGGGCCAATTATCCCTCAGGCAGAAATTGCATACCACACTGTCGTTTTTGGACAATGAAAACGTTTTTGATGGCGTTCTATCGGGTTGTCGGGGCACCAGTATCTCATGTTCTGTTTATTAATATAGCCGTCGATATGAAAATGTATTTCGTCAGTAAACAATATGTTTCCAAACGTTCGTGCTATTCCAAAACGTTCCAGCATCGTTCTCACTAAGGTTTCACGTAAAGAATAGTCATTTTCGTTGAGAATGAATCACCGCACTTTAAATATTGCTCAACCACGAATGCACGGTGCGCTCCCGACCAGTGACTCATTGCGACTGGCAAATCCGCAAATCACGCGCGTCGAACAATACCTTTCCCACTTACCTCACCCTGATGGTTTACGAGCAATTACAATTTAATCTTGAAATTTTTCCGCTGATCGATTATCATCAATCGCAAAGTAGTAAAGTAGAAAATGATTATTAACTTAATAAGTGTATATATATCGTTAGATATTGAGGGGAAAAAATTTAATTAATACAAATTAAATATATTAATTAGAAATATATACATTTAAAATCAATTTAATCGAAAAATTTTGTTGTTTCTACCGGGATTCGAACCTGGATCTCTTCCAAACCGGGGAACGTACATTAACCGATTATGCTATAGCACCACAATCCATTGTCAACAAATTTTTGAACCTATATATTATACTTTTCAAATTAATACATCTATCGTTCCATTATTTGAAAGCCATCTTCTTTATTTTTGCGGAATCTCAAATACCTTTGAGTAATCAGATAGGATACGCCAGAATTAACAATTCATTTTTATTCATTTTTGAACACATTGATACAACTTATATATAATTAAGGAGAACATATTCTTATTGAACACAATAAGAATGCGTTCTTCTTAATAATTTGTAATTACCTAAGATATAGGGTGTCCAGTGGGAATTTTTTTATTCTTAAACCAGAGACAAACTGTCACATGATTAATGGTTTTTTTGGTGCCTGAATTGCAAATGTTTCCAGGATACAGTAAAACGCAGTTTCAACAAAACGAGGAAACTTCACACACAGGGTCTCGATAAAGAATCTGAGGGTAAATTTCTTTTAAATTTAATATGAAAGTAAAGTACGGAGACATACCCTGGCCAGATTTAAAGCCTTGTGATTTTTTATTGTGGAGATACCTGAAATCTAAAATGTAGAGAAATAATGCTCGAACAATACAGGCCCTACAAGAAAACATCCGGCGTGAAATCGCCGCCATCAACCCAACATTTTTTTCACGTATATTTGATATTCACCCTATATTTTGGTTTTGTAAAATTGTTTTCGTAAAGTTTCACAAATTACGTATATACATATAATGATTTTCAAACCATTTTCGGTTTTGTTATTTAATTAACCTGCGTTGTATGCAAATAATATTCAAACAATGTGCTAATATATTTTTTTAAATAATAAAATTCTCCATTTTAAGTAATTAAAATTCTTATTGATTTATGTTAATGATGAATTAATCTGTTCATGATAATTTAGCGAGTCACCATTTTTATTTTCTTTCTCTATGCTTGAAGCGTTATTTGGACGTGGAGTTTTACATTAAATTTATTTATCTTTTTATGAAGATAAGAGATATTTTATTTTCATTCACAGCTTTGTGACAGATTTACTTATTCACAAATTAATATTTGCTTTGAGAATTATAAACTTTAGAATTTATTTCAGATTACGCTCCATGAACTCATACATCACCTTAGACGAATTTGTGAAAACGTCTATTACGCTTAAAAGATTTTCCATGTAGGCTTTATTTTGCAAATATACCTGTGTACATACTGTACAAGTTTTAAATATCGTCACTAATCAAGTTCAAAAGCAATGTGGAGTTTGAACTATTTTTCTCTCTTATTTATTCCGAATCGGAAGAAGGTGATGTCAACCGTCGAATGGACCGCGATCTATTGAAAACAATGATGACATTAATATTATACCAATATTAATGTCATGTCGTTGGCCTAGTGATCTATTGATCGGGAGTTCGCGCCTCGTTCCAGTAAGTTACTTCTATTTTCATAGCACAAGCGTTTAATAATATTTTGAAAATAGTCAGAATATTGATGTGACATATATTCCGTCTACGTATCTATATTAAAAAAAAATAACAGCTAAGCAATTAATTTATGCATTGTGTTTGCATAAAGGGGTTGGGAATAGAGATGTAGGATGGATGGAAGAAATTAGGAACAGAGGACTCGAGGACTAACCAGATACCAAGAAGAACACGACCTACCTGAGGTGTTCCTTTACCTGGATTTCTTATTTCGCTGTGACCACAGGTCTTCTACCCGCACCACACACAAATAAAAATATAAAACTGATTTCAATCGCACGGTAGCGATAAACCGATCACACGACGATCACATAAGCCATAGACAACACACAGAAAGTCGTGCTCTAGGATATAAAGTGGGGGAACCTATAAGTATTAGTACAGGAACCATGATGTCTACACAGCGGTGCATCCAGACACGCGCAAAGCGACCGACGATTCATGGATTTATCATATAAGTCATTTTCACCCAAGTAGATAAATTGTATTATAAAAATATAATGAAGATTATTTTAATAACTAAAATTATAAAATATTTATACTTAATTATTTTTTCTGTAAGCCTGGTGAGACAGGTATTAAAAAGAAAAATTGCAAGATGCGTAGATAAAATAGGCGAGTGGATGGCACAAAATAGACTTACATTGAATCCATCCAAAACAGAACTACTATGGACAGCAACACCTAGAAGGTAAAACTTAATACAGGAATCAATGTCTGCGAATGCTAAATCTGCAGTTAAGTTGTTGGGCGTGCACATTGGTTCAGTTCTTTCAATGAATACATAAGTCAGTAAAACTGTCAGTGCATGCTGCCATCAACTGAGACAGATTAAAAGTATTTGGAGACATCTTCTTGAGGCGTCCATTTATTTATAAATGTATTTGTGGTGTCACGTGTGGTCTATTGTAACAGCATCTATGCTGGCCTGCTAATATTTCAGCTGGATAGATTACAATCTATTCTAAATGCGGCTGCACGGATAATATATGGAGTTTCCAAATTCTCTCATATAACATCCCTTTTACGTCAGCTACATTGGCTTCGATTCCCTGAAAGAGTTGAATTTAAATTGTGCTGGTTGATGTACAAGGCGACACACAACATGGCGCCTCTGTATCTTAAAGAACTTTGTATCCCAAATAATTTGAATGGTAGACGTCAAACTTCACTACAGGATGGGTTGTAGAACCGACCAACCGTTACCAGAAGTCTAAATTTAGCGAACGGGCATTTGCGGTGGCAGGCCCAAAAGCGTGGAACTCTTTGCCCTCCGTCATAAGAAACAGTGCATCAGAGACTTTATTTAAGAAGAAACTAAAAACGCACCTTTTCAAAAAGTCATTTCCATAAGTGAAAATAACAATTTCTAATTTTAAAAAACAAAGATAATCATCGAACTATAAACAGTTTACGTGTAAAGCGCCCTTGAGGTGAAAGTTTTTACGAAAATGGCGCTATACAAATTATCCATTATTATTATTACTAATAATAATAAACTAATCTAAGCGTTTTTACCACTAAAAATTATCGGTCTATATTAAATATAATTTATAATATTTAACGTTATTTTTTCTCTCTGAAACATTTGTACCTATGAATATTATGAAAGATTATTTTTAATGAATACTTAGAAATAAATATAAAAGTGTTTAGAAACCATGACGCAATTCGAATGTAATTCATAAGTTTTCATTAAAACATACCTGAATTTCATTTATTTTGAATTTCTCATCAGTTATATTTTGCAAGCTGGAGCATTTAAGCTACTTGTATTATAGACTGCATTATTTTAATGTGCAGTTCTAAGCTACTACAAACCGCCGGAACCAAAATTCTCAGTGGCATGAGTAAGGTATTTCAGTTGAAAGCGACTGAAGGCAAATGATTACGACCGAGCTTTAAGAATTCCATGTTAAAGTAATAGTTCCTCCCAGGTACAGTTAAAATGTTTTTTTTTTCAGTTTATAAAATCATGTGTGAAAACTATTAAATCTTTTGAAGTAGTGTCGTTTTTTAAGAATTTCAAAGTAATAATCAGCGACGTCGATGTAGCGATAAAGACGTCTAAATAAGTCTAAATATAAAAAGTTAATATAGAAAATAGACAAGATTTAACATTCTTCTTTCTGTTTTTTGATAATACGAATAACAATTATAGTCGATATAGTCGGCTCCAGTAAATTATGTATGATAATATAAAATATAATAATATGTATCCATTGTTAGTGTCATCATTCATTTTCTTTGGAAATCAGCTACACGCCACTATAGATTAGCAAAAAATAATTATTAATATTAATATTCAGTTACATACAATCTTTCCGCATTGTGCAATAGATGTCACTGATTAAGATCTCCAGTAGGTTTCACTGTTCAAAGCAGATAAATAAATTAAGACGCGATGAATTAATACGTCGCTGGCAGTGGTGAAAAGTTTTTTAAGTGAATACTAATTCTTAAATACGACTACTCAATCATTTTAACATTGCTGTTCAAAACTTGATTCACTTGAGATTTTAAGTTAATTTTTTTTACCTGTCTATATTATTTAATTTCTTTAAGTTCACTATATACTATATCACGCATATTTCTACTTTTAATTTATTAAATTAAGATAGCTCTAGGTGTACGTATGCATACAGTACGTATCATTTTACAAATATTTTGTTTTTTCTTACTGGAAATAAAGACAAAATACACTACTTGGTGCATTATTAAAATAATATAATAAAGGATTTCCGCATTGAAATATAGATTCTACGGAAACTTTGGTCGCACAGCGCCCACCACTATTAGTTACAAGTTACGCAAATCAGTTACAATTGTTGATTATTATGTATTAGTGTGTAAAAGGTATATTTATTTTATTGAAAATATGTAACCATCCAGAAACGTATTATTTATAAACTGTTACATTTTATATAGAAACGTTTCTTTAGCTTATTTTGTGAAAAAAAAATTTTTCAAATGAGATGACACCATTTTATTATAATTTAATAAAATATTTTTTTATATTACTAACCCTCAAAGATTTTGGTAATAAATCCATTCAGGATTAATATGGAATATGTTGATAATGTAAATCCTCGGCGTCGCCTAATATTATTGGATTTTAAAATGGCTTATCTTATTCTTTAGAAAATAAGAGGTAAAGAACTGTGGTGGAATTGAGAACAAAGTTTCCAAAATACCCTGCTTACTTAAACAATCTTCTGAAGTAAGTTTCAATGTAGATTTTTTATCTCATTTTAGATACTATTTAGGAAGCATACAAGGATACATATATAAGTTTGTATGCACGTAATGAAACGAAACGTCAGAAATTCTTTATTTGTAAAAGTACTCTTTATTACGCGAAAACTTGAGTTGAATCCATTATCGATCAATATTTTGGATTCGTTTTGTATCGACTGTGTAAAGGAAAAAGGTGTGGCGGAAGGTCGCTATTCAGCGAAGCTCTGTGCGCATGCGTACGTGCGGACAGACAGGACAGCCACCCGAGCGCGCCCACGTACCATTGTATATTCTCCACCCGACCATCCAAGAGATCCGCCATTAGCAACACCGAGCACTCGTTCTGCAATGTCAAGTATAACTTCATATAATCAATCTATGTATATAATCTTGATATAAACATTTGACTAAATAATATGTACAATTTAATGCAGTACATTCCATCTTTGATTTCTTCCTGATCATGATAACCTTTCATGTTTCCTTGACTGTCTGACTTGTGATTTCAATTTTGAACCTTACTAGCTATTTGGTGAGTGTAGAATCTGCTGACTACAAAAAATGGTATAAGTAACCCTAAGTTTCAATTTGATTTGATTTTAAACAGATTATTTTTTAATTACTTACATATTGTGGAGATTCTGCGGAAAAGCATTAAGTCAAAATTTTGGTGATTTTACCTAATGATGAGGTAATGTTGTTCAGTGAACAATCTACTATAACGTACTACGTTCTATCTATACTAATAGCCGAGTTACATTCTATAATAAGTCAATCTAAGGAATCGAAACCGTATTAAGTCAAACATAATGCTATTTCACTGAAATAATATTATTTTTTTATTACTTTTAATTTGAAAAAACGCACTTCAAAATGTATTATTATCTTTCAAAATAATGCAATAATATTAAAAATTTATTAGTTTACAAAATATTTTCAAATACATAGAGGTAGTTATATAAAAGTCGTTGCATCGTGCAGTGTCGTTGAATATATATAATAAAAACACAGATGTTTACGGCGTTCGTGAATATATTTACATTAGCCCTTTCAGAAAGGGGGCGTAACAAAGACAAAATACGTTGTTAAAGAATGTCTCTTGAAACAAAAAAAAATCGATAAAGACAGAAATTGTCAATAATTGTCTTAAAATAAAAATACTGAGATATGTCAAACAGAATCCACGCAAACACAATTACAGTGCAGATCAATTCTCTGTTATTGACGTCCGTAATGTATGAAGGGGTAGGAGACAACATATTTTTAATGAAGATAGTAAAATATTAAAATGTTATATATATAATAGAATAATTCCAATTTCCCATTGTGAGTCTGTTGATTTTATGTGATAAAAGAATTATACCACGTGAATTTCAAAGTTGGTAAGCTAGCATTCTTTTGAACAATGAGTTAGCAGAATTAATAGTAATTTATTGTGAAGATATTTTTATACTTTCTTAATGGAAACGAATATAATAAAAATATTATTTCCCTCTTTTAAGTATTATATGACAACGAATATATAAGTCACGCAGTGCCCTTCGTTATTTACAAAAAAATAACAATATTCCAATTATTTTTCTATGAAACATAAAACAATCTGCAGTCAATGAATCTATGACGTTTATCATAAAAATAAATTGCAAATGCTATACAAACTTTCAAACAAGATTCTCTCAAAACTAGTATTTTTGACTTAATGTTTTTCTAATACAAAAAAAATATTCTCATACATATGTAAACACATATTTCATTCCCTTAGAAATAATACAACTAAAACAAATTTTAACATAGTATTATACAAATAATATACAATGTGTATATGTTATACATCTTTTGTTTGATGTTGTATTTGTGTGTTATATAATATATTATTCATTTATATAGTTTGTCCTTATGTTTGATTTTGGAATATCTATATATTATATTATTTATTTATATAATATCTACAAGCTCATTTTAGGAGAAAAAATACAAAACACTTAAAGAAAACATTATTTTTCCATTCTAACATAAATCCATATCAATAAATTCATCATGTGACTATTATCATTTATTTTTAATCATGAAGAATTTTTCTAATTAAGACAAAGCATTTTTACACTCATTACAAAATGCAACAGCACTTGTGTCACTTTACTCTACATAATAACACGTTTCCTTGATATTTCAACCAAACGTAAAACTTTCAAAAATAGTTGGAATTCAGCTCCACGAAATGGATACAAAATGCGAAACAATGCCTTGAGTCTGGCTCCTGGAACAATACCTGCGGAAGAAGCCACTAGCACCAAGTATCGTATAATTTTCATTTTGAACTACTCCTAGCCATTGTAATATTTAAATTAGGTCAGGACTATCTTGCTCTGAACACCAATTTGTAGTATACTCAAAATGTTTTATAAGATTTTAACTGCTTCTAAATTATGGCATCCTTTCATAAATTCACACTGCTCGAGGGTAATAGCCATTTTATCATTTGACAGATTAAAAATTTTAGGAAATGTATGTACTTTAGGAAATGTGAAGTAAAAATTGAATTGTATTACTTGTATTTCCTTTAAATGTCACGCATTCCAGTAAACAATAAATATAAAATATTAAGTAGCCTTCATATAAAAAAATTCTAACTGTTTAGTCCTAACAATATTAAAAAAAAAAAATCTTTTTAATTTGTTTTCCTTCCGTTCTTTCTAGAAATATTTCATTCGTCTTTTTTCCTAATTTATCTTCTACCTTTATAATATTTATCTTTTTTCCCACACTTAATTTTTCATTAGTTTCTCAAACTCTTTATAAGAGCTTTTAGAGAGAAAATGTCTTCACTTTTTTAATTTTCTTTAACACTAAATATTTTAATAATTATTATTATTTACTGTAAAGCTTTATGTTTTCTGAATAAATTAAAATAATCGTAAAGTCTGTTCCGAAATATTTTTTTTGCCTTGATATCTAAATATCCACTTCATTACTTTATAATTATTATAAATATACACAAAATGTATCTAAAAAGAAAACACTAATTGAATATACGTTCCAGACAATTTTTGCATCATAAATACAGTTCCATTCGAACCGTGTAATCTTCACGTGTTGATGTATGTTTTAAATTAAATTAAATAAATATTTGTTACATGTTACATTAATATTTTTTACATAATGTTGACTCGTAGTTCTAAAAATAGAAGAATGTAAATCTTTAAATCTCTCTTAAGCACAATTTGTCTCAAAAGATCTTATTCTAAATGCATTCAACTTACTCTAAACTAATATTGCAGACCATATTTTCAGTTAAAGGGAAACCGTGGCTTGTCGCGAGAAAACCCGAGCAAGTTTGCGAAAGTTTTCCAACTTTCGAGTTACATTTACAATTAGACTGAACGCCTATTTGGATTTAATACATACAAGTATTAATATAAATATTAACAGCAATTAATAACGAAGCGATCGATCATGGGACCGTAGTCCACGGCTCGAATCATCTCCTAAATGAAAAAAAAAAAAATTGAAATGTAATCTGTAAACACTTCCGAAGCATATTTATCCGTGAAAACAATTTTATAATAATATGTCAACTGTTAACACGCATTTTTTAATTTTCTAACCTTGATATAATTAAACTATAATATTATTTCAGTAGTGCAGGTTCTCATGTTGCACCACGTGTTCAAAAAGGCGCTAGAATAATGATAAAACAGAGAAAATTAAGGGATGATGAATGAACACGCTTAGTAATAGTATCTTTCGAAATTTTTCTCTCACCTAAAAGTAATATGATAGTGACTATTATCCTCAATAATTGATTATTTTAACTAATTATGATCAATCGTCATGAAGAGTTTTGTTTTTATAAATACGCCATAGTAAAAGTAAAACATTATTATAATTCTTTCAAAGTCAAATGATAAATTTCTTAAATTAAATTTAATTATTATTTTCGATTGGCTGGTGAATTGCATTTGTATATAAGGAATTTCATAGTCAACTGGAAAAATTAAAGTATTTTTAATATGTGTTTAAAATATACTATCAGTACAGAGAAAATACACTAATAAATAAATATTGAAGATGTTAGCATAGTTTCTTGAGTACTTTCATAAAGTTTCCTTAGGAAAATACTTCAAATGAGATCATTTTAACTATTATCTAATTAGAGGGTCTTAAATAACATTTAAAAATATTGTTTAAATATTTATTTATTTTATGGACCTTGAGAGAGATTCACAATAAAATTGTATGAAATAAATATAATTCCAGAAATCCAGAAATAAGACTTGTTTCTCCAAGTTCTGTAAAAAAATATTTATGTTCTGTTACTTGGATGCAAATAAAAAATAGGCGCCGTTTACAGTACGGATTATCCATGTGTTCGTAAAATTGCCATTTTTCTCAATTGTGTCAAAATTAAATGACATTAAAAATCTTTATGTAACAAAATAGATTGTAAGACGTGAGTACGGGTGTTGACAAGAATCAGACATTTTTCATTAATCCATTCGCTTTTATACAAGACCATCTGCATTCATGAATACATTAGATGAATTTTCATTTTATTACTCATTTGTTACCGAAGTCTGGCGGGAAACCTCCAGCGCGCTTCTTTTTATAATCTAATTTACATGAATGTCTCCGCTGGCCCGCGCCCCCGCGCCCCCGCACCCCCGCGCCATGCAGCGGCCGCCCAGCGCCGAATACAATTTCGCTTCAAAGGATTTTATAGGTAATAAAACCCACCCCGTCGCCGCGACACACGCGGGGCTGCCGGGTTATGTCGAGATAAGTTCGCCGCGTATCGATTTCGCATATTCGCGGTTCGTGGAAGTAACGCACACATTTGTATTATCGTGTTTTTCACTTAGGGATGAGAGCGAAGGTGCCGTCCGTTCCCTATCTCAGTCCTATCATCATTTACAGCGGTCGTAAAACTCTTTCACCCCTAGTTTATTGCGCGCGGCTGTCGAATCAAACACCGCGGTTCCAGAAATCGCGTGCCCTTCTCTGATTTCTCTCGTATCTGAATTACGTTCCGATCAATCGTTGCATTTTATGCACTAATCCACGAATGATGCTACTCGGGATGAGTCAGAGCTTTAAAAACCTTCAGATGCTTAGCAATCTTCTCCTATTCAATATTTCCTCTGAGTTTAGATAACGCGTGTGCGCATCAAATTATTTGTGCGCAATTTTAAGGACCAATGCTATTTGTGCGCTGGGGGAGAAAATAATAAAACATTAGCATACCAGTATAGAGCTTCTGTGAGGACCTGGGTTGACCGCTAGTGATGGTAAACCGTTACGTAATTCTGATTGTGTCGATGATTGGTAACTGAGTTTTGACGATGATTGGTAATTAAGGTTTAACTGTTTCTAGTATACCAGTCATTGCTCGAAGTATTACGTTAATCAGTTATCAATCATCGTTATAATCGAACACAATCACAGTCTCAATAACAGTTAAAATAACGATTTTACCATCACTGTTGACTACATTACTAACGAAGATGTATTAAGATGCATAAATAAGTCAAGATAACTAATAAGAGCTATCAATGAAAGCTGCATACTTCGTACACATTCTCCGCAATAAAAAATATCATTAAGTTTATTATTATACATTGTAATAATAATAACCTAATATTTAATAAAAATTAATCGGATTACTCAAAGGTATTTGAGATTCCGTAAAAATAAAGAAGATGACTTTCAAATAATGGAACTATAGATGTGTTAATTTAAAAAGTGTAACATTCAAAATTTTGTCGTCAATCCACTATGTTAGTATAGCATAATCGGTTAATTAATACACGTTCCCCGAATTGGAAGAGATCCAGGTTCAAATCTCGGTAGCAAAAACAAAATTTTTCGATAAAATTGATTTATATGAATATCGTTTTAATTAATATATTTAATTTGTATTAAAAAATATGACCTTTTACAACACATACAGAAGAAGATAGAAAGCAGCAGAGGCGGGGGTAAAAAGAGAATATCTTGAGAGTATCTTCTTCATCTTATTATTTTATTAGGCAATCTACCCATGAAGAGTGATTTGTGAGTTATAGCAACATATCTATTATGTAACCTCAGAAAGTGGTTCAGTGTCCAAAATGTTGATGATCTTATTCAGGATTAATCAAAATACTGCAACATGGTCGCCAACCTTCGATAGAAGACGCCACATGAAAAAGAAATCTTGTTAAAAATTGTGTGCGCGCTATATTTTGTTGTGTGCGTTATGATAACAAATCGAGAGTACGCGCACACCTGCGCACCTTAGAGAAAACATCGCTTCTATTATCTGAACTCTAAATCATAGAGCGACATTTTGGACCTCACGGGCGTTGAAATCGAAAGATTTATTTTCATAGCTTTGAAACTCAAATTATTATTAAAATGACATAATACTAAAATCTTTGATTTACCGATGCCTCCTTAACTGCACGTTAAGTACTTTATCTTCGTATTTTTTTTATATTTATATTCGCTTATGTCGATAGCATCAACCCCCATGTTAATAAACATATTCTTGAATTTTTAAGAATACATTTTTGTTGTAAAATTGCATTTTCAATAAAAACTAGAAAGTTTTATAGAAAAAATCTATTTATCGAAAAAATACTATAGTTGCTACCGGGATTCGAACCTGGACTTTTTCCTATCCGAGAAAATGTGTTAACTAATTTCGCTATATCAACCAAGTATGTTTATGACAAATATTGAAGTTATATTCTGAAATATATATTATAAAATTAACGCATCTTTACTTTTAAAAATGGAATAATAGATAAATCAATATAAGTTCAAAATTTGTCGTAAACGTACTTAGTTAATAAAGCGGAATTGGTTAACGCATTTCTCCGGATAAGAAAAGATCCATCTCGGTAGCAACTCAAAATTTTCGAATATTTAATTTTTTCTTAAGTTTTCACGGCGGTTTTTTGAGCTAATCTGTCCAGAAAAAAAATTATTATGTTCTTGAATGTTTTACAACCACAAATTACATTTTAAGTGTCTTGTAAAATATTTACGTTCACTCTGTGAAACTGACCATACATATTATTTAAAGTTAAGAGCATTCCAAATATCTATAAATATTTTTTAATTATTGTACTAATTATAACTTTACCAATAATTTCATAAAATTTAAACACAAAAAATACATCGTTTAAACCACAGAGCTCGCGGAAATATAAAATGTATTTTTCGGGTAGTGTTACTATACTGTGTGCCGCATTTAATGCTGAATTGTAGAATCATAATTAATAGGGTACTTAGATTATTTCATGTTAGTTGTAGAAAAATAGTTTCTAAACCACACTTACAAAGAAGACCATCAGTCAGTGTGAAACGTTTCTGTTTACTGTATTATTTACGCCCTTTACGAGGTATTAAAATGTTACCTTTTGAAAAGTCTTCAGATTTCCTCAGCAGTTATAAGTATACAAAAAATTTTCCCTTTATTATTTGACGGCGAAACAAACGCCCCGCGCCCGTTTCGCTCTAAGGCATAACTGCCGTAATCCATAATAATTACGATTCAGATTTTATCTTTTTCGCCTTTTTCGGCAGTTTACATCACCGGAATAATACCGGTACAAATTGTGCTCTGCAAGACAATGCCGTTGAAAAATACGGAGATTACAAAGCGTGTGAGATAAAGAAATTTTATTTATTCAATTTATCACAATACCGTAACAAAGGAATATTTTCAAATGAACGGCACGCCTTTGTGTTAGCGCTGCGCAGGATTACGGGAGACAAACTACCAGTTGTACACTTTTTCAATTAACAAATGTTATATTCTGCGGAAGAGAATTAATTTAAATCACTGCGGGAGGCGGGCACTATTAGTGACTAGAAAAAACGCTACTCTCGACTCACTGGTGTGATTGCGATTTATATTCGATAATATCGGTGATTGAAAACTGTGACTGATCTCAATTTCATTACTAATCCGCGTGCGCCGCACGATATCACAATACACGAAATAAATTTTAAAAAACATAATTTTTAGTGTATTTACTTATATTATTCAAATTTCTTTTGCGTAAAAATATATTCTAGCATATATAATATCATCACAAAGAAAATGAAAACCCTTTTAAAATGTGATTTTATTTTTCGAGTCAAATTCTCCGCGTTTCAGGTCAAATGTGTAAAACGTTTTGGCAGAATCTGCTATATGGCGCTTATCGCGAATTATAACGTCTTTCTTTCATGAATATTTTCGTTTCACATGTGCCGAATAACGGTACATAACCAAATATAAATAAAATTAACAAAAAATGAATCACAAATCGCGATATTCCCAGATATTCAATCACTGATAGTGAGTGTGACTCAAAGATATCAATAATTGACTCACGTCTTGTGATTGTAAGCTCATCACTAGTCGCTACAATAACTGGTCGAATACATACAACTCATAAAACCGTCATTAACTTTGCACATACTCGTATACACATACAAAAATCACATACATATATCTTGTTCCGTATTTGCAAAACACACTTTAGCGCCATTGTATTATCGGGTGCGAAAATTATTATTATCACATACCCGCGTCCAATCCTAATGCTTACCCACTAGTATGAAATGTGACCTTGACGCCAACGGACGTCAACTTGAGCGATATTGTGTTCGATCTCGACATCGCGATACCATTCACGTTAAGGACCATTCAACTCCAATGCACCAACACTGTTTTGTGTGATCATAGTGTCTATTGTTTGTGTATGCCGTGGATGCACATTGACATTGCCGTCTTCGGTCGGGAGCGGAGATCGTCGCCATCCTCGTGCAAACATTGTGTGATTTCGCGGCGACCACAGGGATATACAAGGTAAGGCGGTAAGGTCCTTTCTAAATCCCGGTTCTTCGAGATCACTGGTTCTTTGACTAGATTTCTTTACCTTCACTGACCTCCCCCTATACTACATTTTCCTATATCCTCTCCCCTACCCTGCAGTGATTCCGATTTACTACCGGAATTGTCATATTTCATTTCGCGGGACGCGCAATCCGAAAATTACTCAATCATATCGAGAATATGGTATTTTATCGGATGTTTACAAAAAATATATTTATCTATAGAAATTAGTGTCATGATTTCAAAAATTCTGAATCTTTCAATTAAAAAATAACTTGTCCGGTAGCAAGTATTTAAAAAGTTATCACACTTTAAAGTTTCGAAATTTCACCATAATAATCTGACATTTAAAACACTCAAAACAGATTTCTGAAAAAGGAGTGATTTCCGATAAATTACGATGTCCCACTTCAAAATAAGCAAAAACGATCCTGAAGTCGAAAATATTAAAAAATTATTTCACTTGAGAGTTTCATAATAATATAATAACAATAATACCATACCAATTTGTTAATTTAATGAAATATTATTTTTTCAAACGTTTGCCCACACGTGGTCGTTTCGAATTGGCTTCATGCCAACCAGGCAAGTGACTTCGCCAAATTATATTTCCTATGTTTAAGTTTTTTCTTTTCCTGCATTGCTTTTGCTAGTTACAAGCATACCTTAACTATACGGTTGGATTACGTTTCAAACCACCGTTATAAAGAAAATCATAGCCTTTATTCACTTGCCGGGGGGTGTAAACGTCTAGAAACGTGTTTTCACTATCATAAAACCGATAAATATAGAAAATTTAATTAATTGCTAAAAATGCTACACGCGTGTAGTTTGAGACACGTGGTGTGCAAATTATATGTGTAAACACACTGCTGGACTGCGCAGGGTTGACGCGCACATCACGTGACTTCAATCGAGTTACGTGGTGTGTAGGCCGCAGTGTCAACAGTGAAAACTGCTCCGAAATTGGTTATTTTGATTTAAAATTTTCATAGAGCCGTAAAGAGAGATATGCCCGCATTTTAGAAAGAAAAAACAAATTGTGTCCAATAATATTATATATTGATCCATTTGAATCATATGTGTCTCGCTTTAATTCGTTTTCAACGCGGCAGGTATTCATCATTATAAAAAGGAAAAGATGGATTTAAAATTTTTTTTAAATAGTGAAAAAGTGGCGAAAATGCTACGATGAAGGGTTTGAATAGAAAATTTACTAATTAAGGAGTTAAAATAATAATTGTGTATACATATGTTTCAGTCTCTGGAAGGATTTTAGAACCGACCAGCCGTTGCTAGAAGTCTAAGTTTAGTTAACGAGCATTTGCGGTGGCAGGCCCAAAATCAGGCACTTTATTTACAAGTAAAAATAGACTAAAAACGCACCTTTTCCAAAAACCATTTCTGTAAGTAAACAAATACCTACATAAATAGCATTTTTTTATTTTACATTAAAAGATAGTATAATACTAAACAATTACTGTGTATAATACCCTTGAGGTTTTTTTTTTAACGTTATAACGTTATAAAAATTATACATTAATATTATTAAGGCCCGTAGCCCATATCTTGATAATTCATTGAAATTCATCATATACAACATATAAATTTAAGAAGTTAGAGAGAGTAAAAAGTATTAAATACCTTGGCATTTGAATTGATCAACTGGTCTGAGCATATCAGCAAACTTTGCGGTATATTAAGAAAGCTTAGTCTTAGCCTAGCTTAAGTTTTAAAGAAAGTCTTAGGAATATTCTAGAGAAACGTGTGGTATAAACTATACATCATGCTCTCTGCCAGTCTTCTTACCTACGCGATCTTCGGTTGGGGTGAAATTGATGAATCTGCCCTTAACCAATTACCAATTAGCTAAAAATCTATTCTTAGAGTTTCATGAATACCCATTGTATAATTATGCTACCAGAGCAACAAAGAATAGGCTTACCATGAAGCCTAAAATGATAATGAGTTATGGTCAATTCTCACATATGTTCTCCCCCCCCACAAAACCTACTACATTTTACCGAAATGTAGTAAGTTATCCGAAAGGAAACAGCAATGATTTGTGGAAATGATTATATGAACAGAACATCAATTCTTTATTTTAATTTTCTATTTTATTTATTTTCGTTTTATGTTAAACTATTGTACAATATATTACTTGCTTTGTGCAGGCAAGACTATTTTTGTTATGATAATAAAAATATTATTAGAATTATTTTATAGCCTTGTTTATTAAATTATTTAATATTTCTGGTTTAGATTGAGAACGATTGTTTCATATTTGTTTTTACGTTTTTACATTTTTCGATTGGTAGCCCTGGGTTTTTTTGTTGAAGGTGTAGGTAGGTCTATATACTTTGGTATTGGCGAAGACACCACCTAACTTGCGACAGAAATACTACAGCTGTCATCGGAGTCGTTCCGCTATTAAAAAGCACTCTAGGAAGCATCGACGGTGCACGCAAGGAATTTTCGGAAATCGGCCAAGCGAACCCACAACATCACCAAAACCAGCAGTCCGGATTGTCCAAGTTAGTGGATATCTGACACATTTTTATATTATCAATAGAAATCCCAGGACCTAAGAATTTACGCTATCGAAGGATAAATCACTCAGACTTCAGTCTAATTAAGGAGACTGTGAATATCTCTTACTTTTCGAATTATGAATAGAATAGTTACATTTGAATATTTGCTTTATTTGTATATGTATAATATTTTTATAATGTATAATTTATATATGCAATACGTTAATAATTAATAATTCTCATCTCGGTGCTATTAGCCCAGCAACAATATAACGATTATAATCTTCACGAAACACCTAGCGCCCAGAGTCAAAGTTCAGGTAGAAGTTTTCCAATATGTTAGCCGATAAACTCCTACGCTTATAGGCCCTCCTCCCCGCCCCCTAGAATACCAATACAGATAAATATACACGAGCCGCTGTGTTCTGTTCTCCGCGCGGTCGCCAGCTCGCGCCGAACAATGAGGGATGTCCGTTAAAAATGATATCACAATCTCACTACAGAATGCACCTGTCTCATTCCTCCTGACGGAATGTGTTCATGTGTTTGATAAAATAAATATAAATTGGTCGGGGTACCAGCGCGTGACGCGGAAACGTAACAAAATGTATTAATATACAGACGAACGCACAATTTAACGTTAAGAGAAGGGAATAAAGTGAACGGCGCATGCTTTAATATTACTAAGGGTGTCGAGCAGGGTTGTGTAATATCTTCATGGCTGTTCATCTTATGTATGGATAATTGTATGAAAGAACTGCAATGTATGAATGTAGGAGCGAAAATGGGCACTTGGTTAAAAACTGCTTATTGTATGCCAATGATGGATGCAGTATTAATGGTGAATAGTGAACAAGAATTACAGAGTCTAGTGAGTATGCGGTATCCGATGAATTCTTCGAAATCAATTGCTCGAAAGTCAAAAATCACATTGCTTGAAATACAAGTTCCTCGAAATACAATTGCTCGAATTTGGTTATTTGGATAATTTTAATAATTATGGACCTACTTACTTACTTACTTACCATCACACCGTTTCCCCATGGGGGTAAACAGAGATGATAGAGCGCCACACTCCTCTGTTCTGACACAAAATTCTCCCCTCATCCACATTCATACCTCTTTTCATACAAGCTCGCCAATTATTAAGACTTCTAACATAACCATCCTCCATTTTCTGGTTTACCTGGTCGTGCCAAGTCTTCCGCGGACGTCCTCTATTTCTAGTGTCATCTCACACTAGCGTCATATATTTTTCTTACCATTCTCCCGTTCCATATGACCAAACTACCGATGTGATCCTCTCTTAATCTCACTCACTATACTAACATCAGCTGTACATTATTTCCTTATTTCTTCATTCTTTACTCTGTCATAAAAAAATTGTCACAAATATGATCTCATTTCCACTACATTCAGTCTACTTTTGTTCTTCTTCTGCCAGCTCCAGACTTTACTTCCATACATGACTTGTATAAACATGCGCTTTGATTTTTTATCTTTACTTTATTTTTATTGTTAAATTTGTTCTCGACTTGCGCAAACATTTCTTTGTATAGATAGCATGAATTATAAAAATATGACTTCATTTATTAAATAAATAGCCTATTTCATAACTTTTTCGAGCAATTTACTGTAATTGAATTTTCAAGAAATTTGTACTTTTCGAGCAATTTCCTTTTCATAAATTCGCTTCGAGCAATTCGTTTTCAAACAATTGATTTCAAGCAATTTACCTAGTACCGATGTTTGCAAGGAAAGTGATCTTATTATGAATGTATAAAGTGATGGTATTCGAAAAGGAGTAAAGCAAGACTGCGTTCAAAATAATTACTCAAGACAAGTACTCGTAGATGAGATTGAATATTTGAGAAGAATGTTTGATAGAAACGGAAAGACTAAGAAAGATATCAAAAGATGGGTGACTGCAGGGAATAAAGTGGACGGCGCATTGAATGAAATAATATCAAATGGACACTGATCCAAGACAATTGGTACACAATGGAGTCCTGGTACCGACACCGATGTATAAAACGGATCAAGAACGGATACAGGGGGTGAGGGGAGGCCCCCTAATTTCAAATAAATTTATACTTATCGTTCGAAACTCGCAATGTGTTTTTTAATTAAGTTAAGTAGTATATGAAATCTAATGTAGTTTATAAAATATTAATTTTTGGTGTATTAAAATAAATGTATATTGTTTTTTTTCAGCACATTGCCCCCACTGGAAAAAATCCTGGATTCGTCGGTGGAAGGGATGCCTGTAGCTGGCAGAAGAGGAGCGAACGTGACACTTAGGCTCATATGTGAAAAGAGAGAATGGTAAGAAAGATATTTAACGCAAGTGTTAATGGCACCGGAAACAGAGGACGTTCGCGGAAGTCTCGGTACGACCAGGTAAACCAGATACTGGAAGACGGTCCTGTTAGAAGCCTCAATAATCGACGAGTTTGTATGAGAAGACGTGTGAATGTGAACGAGAATGGTGCGTCAGGACAGACGAGTGTGGCGCTGTACAATGGTAGTTAATTAAAGTTAAAGAATTTGAACGATTTGAGAAATGTATAATTATTTAGTTGAAAGGTATTAAATGAAGCGAGCAGTTGGGGTGCACAGTACTAAAACCTGGGAGGCGTCGGTAAATATTTTGCTTTCTCGGAAACAAACATAATAACATCATCCGACGTCAAGCGCGCTGTCTCGCTCCAACTCTTTGTGATAAATTTATACCAACGGAGACAGCGAACGGTCCGGTAAATCACACCTCCCCGGGTGTATCCTTCCCGGATGAGCGGAAGAAAAGAGACAGAGGATCGGAATTTCGTCCAATCGCCGTATACGTACACACTCTGAAATTCTCAGCCGTATTCTGAAACCGTTTACCTAATGGCGTCTAATTCTATATCCGCAAAATATAATACCATACCGTGAAAGCATATCAAATCAATCACTAGCATAAAAGCAAACTAATCAATTACACTTTTCATCAAATATAAATCGAGGTAAATATCGAGTGTATAATGTAAAACACGCGTATTAAGGTTTATGAGTTCGATAAAAAATGTCTACGACGCTGCGCGCCTACTGCGTGAGCGGCTGTTTGGGAAAAAGTATCACAGACAAAATGAATTTAAGTAAAAACCGAAAGAGAAAAACAAAGTAACATTTTCATTTGAAGTTGGAAACAATGATGACTATTAAAAAAATATTGACTTTTTTCACCTTGCCCAATGTTTCTGAACTATTGTATCGCCATAAATTTATTTTTTATTCTTTTCGGTAACCGAATTAAAGCTTGAAACTTTTTCCGACTCCCTCTCCGAAGGGATGAAAGATTAAGCTTTTATAGACATTCATTTTCTTATTCTTTTATATTTTAATTAATTAACTTTGTTAAATAACTTTGAGAGGAAAACATTACGTGGAATAATTTAAATGGTTAATCAAAATTTAAAAAAACTGAGATATAGTTTATTGAAGCGTGTGTCTTGAACTAAACATATTTATATTTACAAATATATTAATTTTAAACAAAAGTATGAATATTTTTAAGTTTAAAAATTAAAATACTATATTGTACTTTGGTTTTCAGTACAGTGTTTTAAAATCAGCATCTTTTAACTTTATCTATCATCGTTCTTTCGGTATCCGGTATCAGATGTATTCATTTGAAAAAAGTGTAATATATAGGTTCGAAAATTTGTCGTCAAAAATACTAGCGCTGTAGCATATTTGGTAATGCACCTTCCCCGAGTTGGAAAAAGAGATCCAGGTTCGAATCCCGGTAGCGCATATACAATGTTTTTCGAAAAAATTGATTTTATATGTATATCCATATAATTATTACATTTAATTATTATTTTGCAATATAATTGTATCATATGTTTATCATTTAAAATTATACTATATTTACCTCTATTACAACAGAAACATGTATGTTAATAAAGTCTAATTCAGAAAATAAAATAAAGAGAACAGTAATCAGATGAGGAACTTGTTTCATCTAAGATTTTCTTTTAACATACAAATAGTATTATCGAGTCAACATTACAACGGGCCGTTACTAGATAGGGAGCAGGTCACAAAGAAACTTTAAGAGGATAAAATTGATCAAACTAATCCCAAGAAACCTTTCATTCTCAACATCCCAAGTTTTCGAAGACTTCGAAGTTTAACTTAACTTTCAAGAGTTATTCAAAAAACCTAGATAGATCAAATTCACATGGAAAATCCGCACAAAACAAGCAAACTGTCAAAAAGGTTGGCTGTTAAAACAATTCTAAAAGGAAGCACCATCACGGCGCATCACCATTACGCTTGTTCTTAGTCTTCCACGCATGAGAATAGAAATTTAAAAATTTGTAATAATTTTTTTAAAAGTAAAAAAAGTAATTTTTTTTATCCAATTTATCGATATTAATTATATTTTCCTTCTTCATATTAGTATTGACATAAGTTGCCTCAATCAGATGAAACTATTAGTCGGCTCGTAAGACACCTCCATAAGTCTCGGTCTTGGATCTTTCCAGCTAGATGCAACGCATCCATTTACCGCTTCGGCACACTTCAGAGGTCTTCATCGGCTCAAAATTGTATCGAAGATAATTTAGGCTGTCTCTTTGATACATAATGTAGCCAAAAACTTCGAAAAATCTTTTGTTTACGGCTGTAGATGCGCTCATACGTTGTACTGTCCTTCAAAATACGTAACATCTTTTTGTAGAAATTCATTTCGAAGGCGTCTGTTTTATATGCACAATAACTGCACTGAAGTCATTATGTACAAAGTCCCCAAAGATTCGCGCTTTACCTCAACTCGACAAGCGCAGGAACTACTGTTTGATGCATTGTTAGTAGGTACATTATAGTCATAAAATACTTTTGTTGGTGTTAGGATACAATTGCTCAACAAGCCTTTCGGCAACCAACCCTACCAGCCAAGCCCGAGGCACGTTTCTGAGTATCCGTTTTCATCCTGTAAAAAGCTTCGTTCGTTGTGTAAAAACTTATCGAAAAGCTATATATCAATGTGAGTTCATGAAACCTATGCGTAAATAATTCAATATGACATTTGGAGTTCCACAAGAAAGTCACGGTATATTTTGAGTAGTTCAATTACTGTCTTAATAATTGAGGTTTATACATCAATTATTAACTTTTTAAATATGAATTAAATTTATTAATTAGAAAGATATACATATAAAATCAATTTTATCGAAAAATATTGTTGGTGCGCCACCGGGATTCGAACCTGGATCTCTTTCCTAACCGGGGAAGGTGCATTATCCAACTATGCTACAGCGACAATTTTCCAACCTATATGTTACTTTTCTGATATTAATACATTTAATCGTTCCATTATTTGAAAGAGCCATCTACCTTATTATTACAGAATCTCAAATACCTTTGAGTATTTGGCGCAACAACAATATTTTTCGAAAGATATTCTAATTAATATATTTAATTAATATTTAAAATATCACAGACCGTCTGTTCTGAATAATTACAACTTCACAATAAGAATGTGTTCTCCTAGTTATTAACTTAATCACTTAATTAATATTATTTCAAATTGCATCTAATGAGTAACTGTATTGCACGATTATGAGAACACAGAAGATAAAAACATGACTTGAATCTGTAACATGACACGTAAAAAATCCGTAACAAAGAGATATTTAATTAAAACTATACTCTTGTATAACGACCTACCTGAAGGGATAAAATACATCAGATGGATAAGTTGATTTTGAAAACATCTGACATCGCACGCCGCTGCCCTCACTTGACAGACGTCAGCCTAATATTACCAATATGACTTAATAACATCACGAACCCCTCGTAACGTAAAATAACCTGGTATCTGAGCTATATTTGTTATACCTATCTATATTATAAAATACACACTTTTTTTATCTCCAACACAAATTCCGTAGTAGAGTGACTATCTTCAAAGTGTCTGTTGGTTTGTTTGTTTTTTATACAAATCTATTGTTTTATTCCGAGTTTCTTGAAATTTTGCACACTTGACCTTCAAAGCAAGAGGAAGGCCACTGTCTACATGAGATTTCTAAAAACTACCCCCATCCCCCTTTCCAGCCTATTTAAAGCAGAATTTTGGTACATGATGAAATTGAGCAAATAAGAGGAAAAACTTACTATCTTCATCTGATTTCAAAAAAAAAAACTTCATTCGCCCCAAAATGAAACCTCTTCACTCTGCGTAAAGTTCGAGCAACGCCGAGTACTGCAGATAGTTTAAAATATAAATATTAAAAAACATGAAATGAAATTTTCGAATACAGTTAAATCAGGCGCAGTGCATTTATTTTAATCTATATTTCTAAAAGGAGGAAGGTGGGATGTCTATTTATTCATCAGGGCCCTAGAGTTCAACTGGACAAAATGATTTTGAATAGCGTTCCTGTTCAACGGGGAATGAGAGGAGCAGGGGGACAGAAGTGAGGTGATCGTAAAAAGAGAGGGAAGGGAGTGGCAGGAGAACGGGAATGGTGCGGGAGAGAATTGAGAAGGGCGTGGGGGGCGTGGGGGGCGTGGGGGGCGTGGGGGGCGTGGGGGGGCGTGGGGGGGCGTGGGGGGGCGTGGGGGGGCGTGGGGGGGCGTGGGGGGGCGTGGGGGGGCGTGGGAGGCGTGGGGGGGCGTGGGGGGGCGTGAAGGCGTGGAAGGGCGTGGGAGGGGCGTGGGAGGGCGTGGGAGGGCGTGGGAGGGCGTGGGAGGGCGTGGGAAGGCGTGGGGGGGCGTGGGGGGCTTGGGGGGTGTGAGAGGGGTGTGGGTAGGTTGTGAGTTGGGGGGTGGGGGTTGTGGGAGGGATGGGGGTGTGGGTGGGGTGGGGAGTGTGGGAAGGAAGTGGGAGGAGAATGAAAGACGAGAGGGGGGAGAAAGGGAAACAAGGTGGAAGGAATGGAAGGGGAGCGAGAGGAGTGCGGTAAGGAAGCGGAAGAAGAGTGGAAGGGGAGCAGGATGAGAGCGGGCGAGCGGTGAGAGGAAAACGAGAGGAAAGCAGAAGGGGAGCTGGAGGGGTGCATAAGAGAAGCAGGAGAGGTGCGGGAGGTGAGTGGGAGGCGAGAGGGAGGCGAAATAGAGGGGAGCGAGATGGAAGAGAGCCGGAAGAGAGCAGGAGGGGTATGGGAGGGAAGCGGAAGAAAAACAGGAGGAGAATTAGAGGAGAGTGGGAGGCGATACGGAAGCGAAAGTGTGGGGATCTAGAGGCGAGAGGGAAGTAAGAGGGAAATAAGAGGGAGGTAAGAAGGAAGGGAGTGGGAGAGAAGGGAATGGTTGTGAAGGGAATGTTTGGGAAGGGAATGGGAAGAAATGAAGTGGGAAGGAAGAGAGTGGGATAGAAGTAGTGACTTGGTGAGTATGTCTTGCATAGCGTCATATCTTAAGAGTAATTATGAGTCCTAAAATTAAAAGTAATAAGAAGAAGATCACTGTCTACACGGTATTTCAAAAAACCATCCCTTTTTCCCATCCCTTAAAGCAGAATTTTGGTACTTCTTGATGAAATATTGCACACTTGACGTTCAAAATAAGAGAAAAATTACTGTCAACATCTAATTTCGTAAAAAATACTCTTATCCCTCTAAATGAAGCCTCTTCACTCTACGTGAATCTCGGGCAACGCCGAGTACTTCAGCTAGTATTTTTATAATTATGTATCAAAAATTCAACGTACATAAAACGCAAAAACCTTGGCCGAAATTTAAGCACCGAGTGACAAATTGAAGTTATATAAGAATATTATAATTTCGTTATGAAAAGATTAAACGATTTCAATCATATCCTTTAATTCATTACTTAAAATGAATTAATTCTAAGAATTCACGAAAACCCGCAATAACTATCCATCACGTAATATAATCGCACATGTGTATGCGGGGCTTATGAAGTTAGACGATATTGCTTAGCGAATCTCAATATTTCCACCAAGGCTGGTGTCGACGGGGACGCCGCGCGGCGTCGAGAAATGTACTATAAATCCTCGATAAAGCCTCACGGCAATGTTTCAAATATATTTCTCAATTGTTTCTATACATACCCACATCGTCAAGATTATTCACGAGTGAATAATTTGGGTGCTTTGCCTGTTTTTGTTTCATAACAAATACACAAATGTACTTATTCCTTGTGTTTGCTTAGACATAGTGGAATGACAAATAACTAATCTTAAATATAGTACCCCAATGTTATACGTGTGTCATGCATAGGGTAATTTGAAAGGAAACATTATATTGGGGTAAGGTGTCAGTTTCCTTTGAAATATATGAATTAATGGATATGTGACTTTTTCGTTCTGAAAGTACATTTTAAAATTAGACTACTGGAATGATACTGTATAGTAGAAAATTATTTTTAAACTTCCCAATGTATGTATAACATGCTCGTCTTGGGACGGGATTTAAATACTAGTAATCAAATAATCGTTTTAATCGCTCAGGCAACACTTATTTAACATATTTTATTAAAAATGTATATATTAATTAGAAATATATACATATAAAATCAATTTTATCGAAAAATATTGTTGTTGCGCCACTGGAATTCGAACATGGATCTCTTTCCTAACCGGGGAAGGTGCTTTATCCAACTATGCTGCAGCGACAACATTTTTAGCGACAAATTTTCGAACCTATATGTTATCTTTTTGGTATTAATACATTTAATCGTTCCATTATTTGAAAGAGCCATCTACCTTATTTTTACAGAATCTCAAATACCTTTGAGTAATCTGATAGCAGACGCTATATCATATTTGTTTATATTTTTTCCTGTATCATTAAATTATATATGTATAATATTATGGAATCATAATAGATAACAATCTCAAATGGAAAGAACATATTACTAATCTCACAAACAAAATAAGGAAAACTGCCTACATATTTTTTAGACTCAGAAACATCTTATCACCTACATATCTGAAAATAATATATTACGCGTTTGTACAGTCACATTTGCAATACGGTATTATTGGATGGAGAGGTGCATATAAAACTTCAATGTCAATCAAAGAAATCACTCAAAAAATTATAATAAAAATTATTCTTAAAAAAAAAAGACTATCCAAGTATACAACTTTTCACGGATTTTAAAGTACCAAAAATCGTAGACATACAAAAAAAATTCAATAATTCAAATTTTCAAAATTAAAAACCAATTAAATTTTAGAAACGAATTCCGATCTACAAGATATAGAGATCAAATTGATATCCCAAAACTAAAATACACCGCAACTCAAAATCAATATATTTATCAAGGTATAAAAAATTTTAACAATCTCCCCATCACAATTAGAAAAATTACGGACTATCATAAATTTGTAACTGAAGTAAAAAAAATATGTACACAGACTAACTGAAACATAAATTAACTCGAATATACTCCTTCTCTATACATGAGTCTTACTCTCATAGAGAAGAAACAAATGTTAATATATATATATCCACTGATTATTGAAATTGTATTATATTTTTAATATTAATAAAAAAAAGAAAATACATTATATTTCAGTAAATTAGTCTGCATGAAATTCTCTGTTATTTAAAACCATTTTATAATTGGCTTTTAATAGCCAATCATAAAAAATGTTGTTTAAGTACGAAGATAATTGAAATATCAAATTATAAACGATCAATCCATTTTATTTTCTATATCTATACCTTCCACTACCTGACGAGAGTGTCTATGGTTTGCGAAGGATCCTGAAAAGTATCTGTGCAAAATTTGGAAAAGATGGCATTTAACATAATATCCATGCACATTGGGCGAAGGGATGGGTAGCCGGGGAATAGTGCTCATGTTTTGCACTTGAAATATTAGTATCCTGAGTAACTATGCAAAATTAGGAATGGGTGGCATTCAATATAAAACATATTTATATAGCGGGGCAAAGGTATAGTATGAGGCTTATGTCTTACGCAGGATCCTAAAGAGTAACTACACAAAATTTGGTTAAGATAGATCAAATGATGTAGGATTGTAAAGAGAACAGTCAGACATTCAGTTTGTATATCACATAAGATATAGTAGATAGGTATATTCACTAATACTCGTTCGTCACGGAATTTATTACGTCATCCTAGCTCTGATCTGCACCATTCAGCACCAGACTCTTGTTCCGGGCGGTAGTGACTGGAGCGCCTGACGCGTAATCGTGAATCGATTTTGAACATCGATCATTATTATTCGTCGAACTTAATAATTATTTTTAAAAAAAAAACGGAATTCCCTGAAGTCAAATTAATACGAAACCGTAATATATTGTATTTCAAGATGAAATTAAAAACACTAAAAAAAAGAAGGAAGTTAAGTTGTTTTGTATGGAATATGGCAAATTAGTTTTTGAATCAATATCTTATTTATTTATTTAGACGCATGTAATATATGAGTATTGTGCAGCTAAAAAAGAAGACTGTTTGTTACATATATTTTACACAGATTTGAAAATGCATTGCTCATCTAGGCAAGCCTGTTTTATGGCCAATTGGCGAACAAATTATATTTCACAAAACCAAATAACTCATTGAAGGCAAAACACAATTAATTAGAAAATGAAACATACCAAGCAAGTAAACGTGAAAATATAAAATGAGAGAATGAAAATACTAATGTGCAATACAATATGTATAAATAGAATGTAAGCTCATACGAAGTATAGAAAAACATGTAAGATTAGAGTTATAATGCAGTCAGTATAATACAACAAAATGCAGTTATAAGAATTATTTCATTGAGTATCTGCTCTACTTATTTTTAACAACCAATTTGAAACATCATTTTTAAAAGCTTTAACATCACTTAAAATTGTAATATTATTTCCAATTTGATTGTTTATTCTGAGAGCTTATACAATAATATTATAAGGAAATAAAACAAATGGTAGGATTATTTATAAATATTTTAATGTAGCCACATACACATTATACTCATTGAAAAAATATCCCCCAATACGCGGAGAAATATGGAAACAACTAAAAAAAATAGTATTTTATTTGTGAATTTGAACTGGTGCCCATTTCTTATAGCCAACGCTTGTATGTTCCACATTTGATCTCGGTACATTTTGGTTCAAAATAACCACTGCATATAATAAACCAAATAATACTAAAAAAATAATTATATCCCACTAATTTGATTTCGTTAGTATCATCTAACGAAGCTTTGCGTCCGAGTCTTGTTATTAATATTATTTATTTTGTTTTAAAGAACGTTTTAGAATATTATAAATTTCATTGCATATGTAGGTTTCTCAAATAGCTGTTCATTATTACTTTTATATATCCGCCAGAATTATATATACTTTTATATATCCGCCAAAATTATATATACTTTATATAGCCGCCAGAAAGTTTAACATTGTACAGTTTCCGTTTAAATTCTTCGACACACATGTGTGTGTGTGGAGCATCGTATAATTAAATAAATTATTGTTTTGACATATTTTACGTCAACGTTAATTTGTTAAATGAAATATCATATTCATATTATTTTTAAGAGCTCTTGAAACGAAAGTTTTTACGAAAATGTCGCTATACAAATTATTCAATATTATTATTATATATAATATACCGTATTCTTTTGGCAAATAGTCATCTTTTAAATTTGTTTTCACAATAGTTCCTAACTAGTTACCCACCACTTATATATTTGTTGTTTTGTTTTGATCTATGCTTGCGTTTTTCATTTTAGTTAACATTGTTTCCTGAAGAAGATAATAAATAGTGGTTTAACCCTTCGCATGCCTGGTGGATTGAAATCACACCGTATGCCTGATGGGACTGATGTACCCGTAATTGAATATCATTTGATTATATGAAATAATGTGCTGTGAATATTAGATATCACATTTTCTATTATTTTTAATATTATACCATATTTATAGGAAATAAATAAAAATAAAACGATTGATTGAAAATTTTTCTTACTTTAGATAACTAAAAATAGACTATATTTCTCGTATGCCTATTTGAGTCTCTCAGGCCTGCACACACTTTACGCACGTGCTACTCGGACGCGAACGGACTACGGTAGGAGCGACAAAGTGTTAGTAGCGACGTAAATTACAAATTTCAAAAAATATCGATAGTGGTGAGTCTGACAGACCCTGCCAGGCATGCCAAGGGTTAAACAAAGTGTTTTTATTTTTTCTTATTATTGATAAGTATTTTCCATTTAGGCCAGCCCCATTTCACATGATAATTTTAATACTGAAATATTAAAAATAAACTTTTGTGACATTACTTTGAGTTTTAAGTAATATTTCTTATTTGAACCTCATTAGCTGCAACAGAGCATCGGCTTCCATCAATAAATGGTATGGTCTAAATAACTGAGCACAACCTGTGCCTTCTGATGATTATATTTGAATATAAAACGGGATCAATGGTTTGTGCGCCATATTCCCCAATGAGATGTATTCTCCCAGTTTATTCCGCATCCATTTTTGTACAATCAATACAACTTTAGAAATCTTTGCATGTTCATATTTTCAATTATTATTTCATGCATAAAAACTCCAAATGCATTGAGTTTCCATAAAAAGTAAATATGCTTAAAGCTACTTGAAAAGAATCGAATGAATCACTTCTGGATCAGAAAGCTTCGTCTCTATGATATATCTATTATTTGTTTAATAACAGTGTTTTTGTAGGTGAAAATCTAGTAATTGTGTGTTTTTGGACATATTCAAATATTGCGAATTAGTTTAATTTTATATTCTGCATATTTTATATACTATTATTTATATTTTAAGCATATTGCATACTGTATCAAGATGAGACTAATAGTTAATCTACTAAACGTTAAAAAATATATTTTTTTTTACATAAATCTTGCCAGTGAGAAAGGTTTTCATAAAGAAAAAAATTATTGATTTTCTCATATTCTTACGAGCTGTCAAAAAATATACGTTTCTCGAGCTTATTTGACTATATTTTACTGATATTATTGTACTTATTCATAATATGCGTATTGCCATTCGAAATAATAAATCGTTTTTTTTTTTTAAATTGAAATACTCGCATGTAGCTAATATATACTGTTTTAATTGTAATAATGGAATGTAATATCAATTATTGTGACAGATTTGTTTTCTGCATTTCTTTAAAATGATTGATTTAAATGTTATACGTTGCTATTTTGTGATCTCTTAAGAGACAATGCGGAATGTTACACTGCGATAACTTACAAAATAACGCACATAAAATGTTTTATTTGAACAAGTACCTAATCGTTATTTTACCGTAAGAAAAAGAAAACGTTATTATTCCTTAATATCCAAAAAACCGTTTTCTTTACGAGGACAAGTAGAATAAGTACAATATTAATTCATATTTTAGTCAATATAAGCACGAAAATATAGTTTATCGGCATTTTTCTCCGCAAAATTGGACACATAAATTCCAGTTGAATTGAGCGGCAAATTGACCATAGATAATAAAATAATAATCTTTTTTAAAACCGAAAATATATTGTTTAAAAACTATTGATACAAAACTGTTAATATTTCAAACAAGCGTGTTAATACAAAAAATAATACTTATAACAATTTAACGGTTTATAATCATTTTTAACTTTTTGTTAATTCTTTTGGTACAGTTTTGTCACCTTAATCACGGCTTCGAGATCACAAGAAACTATATAACATATGTTATATCGAATTTTTTTTTATAACATGGCTTTATTCTGGCACACCGAAAATGAATTTAATGGTCGCGGTCTTTCTAATAAAGCATGTCTTAATGTCTTAATTATGACAAATAATATTTGTAAAGGAGACGTAAATACTGCGCCGATAGAATCTAACTAACGAATTTTGCGATCTCCGGGTCGTGCGTCCCGCGGATTGTATTATGAGGATTCCGGTCGTAAATCGGAATCACCGCAGGGGAGGATAAAGGAAAGATATTAGGGAACCTGGATATAAGGCTCGACGATGGGATAGGGGTTCCACCAGTGATCTCGGGAAACCGGGATTGGAAGGACTGCTCGTCTTACCTTGTGTATGACGCCTCTGTCACTGAGAATCACACAAATGGCACGCGATGGGTAGATATCCGCTTCCAATTGAAGACGGCGATATCACAGTTTCACCCGCGGCACTCAAAACAACAAATATCACTGTACATACAAATCACAGGATCACATAATACAGTGCTGATGCACTGGAGCTAAACGTCCACACCGCTAATACTATCGCGGTGTCGCGATCGAACAAGTATCGGTGACGTTGACGTATGCTGATGTCAAGGTCACATTTTACACTGAAGCCGAACATAAAAGAAAGGTTGTGGGTGTGAATTTGAACGGAGAAAGGTGTCAATAACTCGGGTCGCAGCCAATTCACAAGATGCGCCAAAAATATGTTTTACAAATCCGGAACAATATTAATTATATTAATTTTACATTAGTGTAGAGGTTCTATCTAAGTTATTGTTTTTAAAAAAATCTAAGTTAATGTATAATTTCTGAAATAAATCAATTATAAAAAACCCCAAGTTCGTAAACAACGAAACAAGTGAAAATAATAATTAGTGTGAAATTTCATTCGGCTTAAAAATGATTGTATTTATGATTAAATTAGAAATGAAATGATATTTATCGCATTAAAGAGAACACATTATTATTGTGAAGTTGTAGTTTTTCAGAACATAATTCTGTGATATTTTATATAAATAAAATGTACAATAAAAAAGATTTATAATATATAAGCCTTAATAATATATAAATTGTATTAATATTCCCAAATTTAATAAAAATGAACTAATTCATTTAATTCTGGCATCTTCTATCGAATTTTACTCAAAAGTGTTTGAGGTTTTTTGTAAATATAAAGTTGATTGCTTTCAAATACTGGAATAACAGATGTATCACTTTGAATGTGCAACATATAAGTTCGAAAATTTTTCATTAACTTATATTATTATTTATATATATATAAAAACGCGTCTCGTATATTGTTAATTATAGCCAAACTTGGTGGCCCAATGGCTGAAGGCGCCCACTAGAAATCCAAAACTAAAATTACCGGAGTTAACTGATGGCCCGAGTATCCACTCCATGAGCTCCCTGTTACGGGGGTGGTCGCCATACGGAGTCGGGCTTATGATAATCTATCATCTGCGGTCATCTGTGCGGCCGTGCGGGCTTATCTCCCATGGGCAGATTGCGCCCCGAGATCTCACCCTGAAACATCTTATTTTCCAGCGCGCCTATCAAACCTTTTTGTTCTTGTTGTCCTTTTTATATTGAATTGAATTAGAATGTATTTTTAATACAAATTAAATGTATTCATTAGAAAGACATGCATATGAAATCAATTTGTTGTTGCTACCGAGATTAGAATCTGGATTTCCTCCAATCCGGGTCCAAAATGAATTATTAATTCTGGCATCTCCTATCGGATTACTAAAAAGGTATTTGAGATTCCGTAAAAATAAATAAGATGGCTTTCAAATAATGGAACGATAGATGTCTTTAACTACCGTCCCATAGCTCTTACATTAAACATAGCTAAAAAAAAAAAAATAACATCTCAACAACTACATAAAAGAGAAAAAGATAATGAGTCCTGACCAATTTGGTTTTAGAGACAATCTCAGCATACAGATTGTTAAATTAAAATTAACAATAATCCAAAAGCTGGATAACGGTGAAAAATGTATTGGTATCTTCATTGATCTTCGCAAGGCTTTCGATAGCATATCACATTCCAAACTCACCGAGAAACTAAGGGAAATTGGATTAAACGGAATAGTGTTATCATAGTTCCAAAGTTATCTACAAGAGAGATTTCAATATGTCAAAATAAATAATACAGTAAGTGAACCCAAGACCACATAATTCGGCATACCACAAGGAATTGTCATTGGTCCAATCATTTTAATTATTTATATAAATAAAATGTTCTCCCTCCCCATAGTTGGAGACATCATATCGTATGCAGATGACATAGTAGTGATCACAAATGTAAAATCGTGGGCGAATATTATGAGGATAGCTAATACCAATGTACTTAAAACATGCTTCGACAAAAATTGTCTGTCTCTAAATACTGAGAAAACATATTATATCCCATTCTCTTTGAAATAAATAAATTTCTAAAACAATATTATTATCAAGATACATTCATCACAGTGTGTAAATAAAAAAGAATGTAACGATGCCAAATGTTCATCCATAAAAACCAAAAATAGTATAAGGTATTTACATATTCATTAGATTGAGAAATATCCTATCATCTAGTATGATTAAAACAATTTACTACTCTTTTGCCCAATCTATCTTACAATACGGTATAATCGGTTAGGGGGGGACTTTTAAGACAGACTAACCTTTTACCTGTAGAAAAGGTTCAGAGGCTGGTATTGAAAGTCATCCGTCGAAAACCATCAATATTTCCAACTTCACAACTATTTAACCCTCTAAAGGTTCTCAGTTTAAATAAAAATCTTCAAAAAGAACGCACAGCTACAAATACAATTTCCACAAAAATAAGTAACCGACCAAGATCGCGAGGCAACTTAAAAATCCCCAAATTTAAAACTACTGTTTCTCAACACCATTACGCGGTATAAATATTTTTAATGCCCTCCCATATAAAATCAAAACAAAAAAAAATTATAAAGCCTTCAAATCGCAAATCATACAAATATTAGAATACTCCGACAGCAATTACAAATTTTAACTTAATTATGTATATGTATTTAATAATTTAATTCTATATTTATATCTTACTTCTATACCTAACTTTACATTATTTAAAAACTTAAATACTCCCCAATTCAAACACGAGAATTGATTTCTCTATTGAGTAGGGTAATTTTGTATAATAAAAATATATACATATATAATTAATTATATACAATATATTTATAAGTTTAAAATAAATTTAAATAAAATAAAAATGTATTAATTTGAAAAGTGTACAGGTTCGAAAATTTGTAGTCAATGCACTGTGTTGGTATATCATAATCGGTTAATGTACATTCCCCGGATAGGAAGAGATCAATGTTCGAATCCCGGTAGCGACAACAATATTTTTCGATAAAATTGATTTTATATGTATTTTTAGGAGAACACATTCTTATTGTGAAGTTGTAATTATTCAGAACATAGTTCTGTGATATTTTAAATATGAATTAAATGTATTAATTATAAAGATATACATACAAAATCAATATTATCGAAAAATAAAAACATTGTTGTTGCGCTACCGGGATTCGAACCTGGATCTCTTCCCTAACCGGGGGAGGTGCTTTATCCAACTAAGCTACAGCGGCACTATTTCTTATAACTTTCTAATTAATACATTTAATTTGTATTAAAAATATCGCAAACCTATATTCTGAATACAACTTCACAGTAAGAATGTGTTCTCTTTGATAAAATGAATTTAGTCATTCACACCAGGTAATAAGTAATAAGTAGTGCTAAGAACGAATTAGATTATTTTATATTTAGCCATTCACAACATTGCACTATATAATTTAATTTATGTAAAGCTGACCTCTTAACATAGTGAATAATGCTGTTAGAATAAATTAGATTATTTTATATTTCGTCATTCACTATTTTGCACAATGTATTGTAATTTTATTTATGTAAAACTTTTGCACATTATAATATAGCTAATTTCTGTGAAAACGATCTTCGCATAGTGAATAAGATTAAAAATGTATCGCTTATGTAAATACAATATTATTTTTTGATAGAGATGCGTACACAGAGTACGTGTTACATCATTATTCTTACTATTTTCAAACTCTTGTGCTATGAAAATAGGACTAACTTGCTGGTCTCTAGAATGAGGCTCGAAGCGCCGACAACTGAATCACTAGGCGAGTATCTTAACCACTAGATCGACCAGCACGTCTTGTTCATATGGAACAGATGAATTAAGAGAGAATAGTAAGAAATATACATGACGCAAGTGTTGATAGCACCAGAAATAGGAAACGAACGCGCAACACTTGACACGACCAGGTAAACCAGATACTGACAGATGGTTCTGTTAGAAGCCTCAATAATCGACGAGTTTGTATGAGAAGATGTATGAATGTGGATGAGGCGAGAATTATGTGTCAGGACAGAATAATGTTGCGCTTTATCCTCTCGGCCTACCCCTTCGAACAAACGGCGTGATGGTGAGTTAGTTAAATTAGGTAATTTAATTTAATATAACAGATTTTGTATGTTTAATTTTGAAACGTACAAACTCGCCTCCGTCCAAAAAAAAAATGCACTACCGTATTTCTACAATTTGGCATAAAACGAACAAACCTTTGCATTTAAATTCCTGTTTATGTTGTTTTGTCAATTGTCAACAGCAGTGGTTCTTAACTTTTTTCGCATTACGGCACTATTTAAATTATACAATTTTCGCGGCACACTGAACTTATTACATTTTTCAAAATCTTAAAGCATGTGCGTGTTTCACTTAAAAAAAATAGTTATTTAAAAATTGGTGAAGTTATTATTTTAAAATTTAGTAATTAAAAAATTATTTTAAGATTTTCCGTAATAGCATAACACAATCGTACAAATATATATAATGGACTTACGACCCGCTCATCTGTGTCCACGCGTGTTGCATACTAATGAAATTATACAATATTTCAATGAATAATTTTAAATACTAATTAAATGTATTATATTAATTATAAAGATATACATATAAAATCAATTCTGTTGAAAAGTATTGTTGTTGCGCTACCAGGATTCGAACCTGGATCTCTTTTCCAATCCGGGGAATGTGCATTACCAACTATGCTACAGCGACAGAATTTTTGACGACAAATTTTCTGAATAATTACAACTTCACAATAAGAATGTGTTCTCCTTAATAAATAATTTTAAACAAAATTCTCGAATCTGTCACAATAATTTTAAATATGAAGCAACGTTGATTGACATCGGATTAATTAAAGTATGCAAGCATCTACTTATTATTATGCTTTATGTCTATTATCAGATTATTTTTTAGTATTTAATTAATGGCGTTATGGTGATTTTGCTTATTTTCTGTTTATTTGGAACGAAAAACCATAATTTAAATGGTACAGAATTGAATAGAGTCTAGTAAGTGACGCTTGAATTTTACTGTATGCAATAATATCCTGCGGCACACTTTCAGTAACGCATACCCACTTTGATTTATCTTAATTATATATGTTACAGTGAATCTGTATTACCAGTGAGAATATATTTTCACTGGTGAAAGTATATTTTCGCTAAGCCGGTCAGTGGATGTATATCTAACAATGAAGATACAAATTCACTGGTTACATTTAGTGAGTTTGTATTCGTTGACAAGCGAGAATACGCCGCGCGGGAATATTTGGCTTTAAATGTCGATGTGTCACTTTTAATCGCTTATAGTATTTTTGTTTATATTCAATAAAATTATTTAATGCATAAACTACCGTGTTTATAATCTCAGTCATTTTTATTTCCTTTTCAACACATAGGTTAGGTTAGGTTTATTTATAGGTTAAGGTAGAATATATATTTGCTAAAACCTATTAGTGAAGTTATATTTCCACCAGTAGAAATATATTTCCATTGGTGGAAACGTTTTCGGATATGATTTCACTGAAACGTCAGTGAAAATATATTCTCACTGGTAATACACATCCACTGTAACATATACATCAGGCAACCATTACATTATTTGTGCAGATACTTACATGTACAGGTATAATTTGGAATCATTGGAAATAAATAAAGCATGCAAACCAACCAAAATATTATTAACAACCAACTAAATATAGCCACAAGTCCCATTCTAAAATATTTTACTTAAAATTATTATAATAATTTTGTATCATCAAGTAATAATTTAAGTTAAGTACTAAAATTAATTATTTTAAATAATTATTGTTTTTTAAAAATAGATTCTGTTAAAGAAATAATATAACATATATTTTTGATTAATTAATGACATCCTGAAGAAGAAAATGATATTTTCGAAATCGGTAGATGTATTTAATTCATTAAGTGGTTAATAAAACAAAGTTAATATTCTAAAATATTTTCTAACACTACGACTGGTTCTAAGGCTCAATTATTATAGCTAAACACATCACAAATAATAACCAGGCTTAAGTAAATCACATGGATGACCTCACCGGAAATCGAACCCGTACCCGCGATATGGGATGCCAGAGCCTTGCCCACTAGACTATGAGGGTCGTCAATGTGTGTTATTTTTATATTACATTTAGTATATTTACTTAATAAAATACATTTTATTTTATACAAGTTTATAGTTATAGCGTTTTGCATTAGAAACAACAAAAATATATAATATATTAGAGATTTTTGATGCGTTATATATATATATATAACGCTTTGACAATAGCACGTGTTACCGTACCGAAAAGTCGGACTAGGTTTTTCCAAGGAAATAATAAAATAAAAATGATTTCAATAAATTAAATAGATGACGGTAAAGTCATTCGCAACTAACATATGAATGAAGATACAGAATTAGTTAAATAATTCATAACTTCGAATTAAAATTCTACCACAAATGAAAGAGCAAGGGGTCCATAGGACCCGGTACTCTGCATACCACGAGACCTCAAGTCCACTAAAATTAACTCAACTGTACCGTAATTTTTGAGGCAACGCCTTAATAATGGCACGTGTTACCGTGTCGAAACGTCGACCTAGGTTTCCCCAAGGAAACCATATATAAAGAATGCAATCTAACCTAGAAGAGATACCAGTTGCATACACTAGTGCTCGCGGAAACTTTAAATTAAACACACGTATGCTTGATAGCTACCAAGTACAGAGATGCAAGAAATCGCTTAATTTTCCGGTTATAAATACACACAAGAAAAACATTGTTTTAATAAAAATTATCATAATTGCGCTTTTAAATTTATTTAGGAATGTTTCTAGTTAAATTTAAATTAAAAATTACACATTTACCAATAAATGAGATGGCAACAGTACACAATTATCAATCATAATGTTATCATACTTACACTTTATCTCTGAGTCAGTAAAATTGAAGATAAATCTTATTTTCAATATTTTATTTATACGGGTTCGTAGATAAAAAATAAAATAAAATAATTTAAAAAACACCATAAAAGTAACTTAAAGTGTGCGTTATATATTACGTTTCTAAAATGATTATTCAAGTTTTTGACTGCATATTTATAAATCTGAATAACCTTTTATGATGTACTGAATAGTAAAAAAAAGAAAGAAATAGAAAAGCGTTTTTCAATGAGCCATGATGCTGCTCGCTGTACTGCGCTAGGGGCTGCATTTGAGTCTCAATTCTCGCTGCCTTCAGAACTGAAAATATGTATACCCACTGTTGTAATGAGCCTGAAAGCCTGAAGCTGAAAGAACCACCCTCCCGAGTCATTCCGCGTGTGTACTGAAAAAGCTCATAAACGGAGTAAATGTTAAGTCCCGACTTCTGAGCCCAGTTATCCTCTATCGGACGAGTGTTCATTCAAAATCTCAATTGAAACATAAATTTTAACGCAACATTCGCTCCCGTTCTGAGCTAGGTTCAATTTATCCGATTCACCAAACCAAAACGTACGGGAGCGCATCAAATAGTAGCGATTTTGTAACATTTAACATAATATAATGCGATATATAACGCGATATTTTTTACTCTAAATATTTGTCTAAAAAAGCATTCGCATTATAATCGGGGTTAGGCCGTGTCCAGATGAGCGCACTGAACACAGCCAAGCCTTTTCGCCTAGCGCCCATTTAGCTAGAAATCAGGGAAAATAAAGAAACCATCAATTCCAGTCTTAGGGGGGTGGATCATGGCGTCTGGCAGAAGATTAGTGACACGTGTATTGAAAAAGGTTTTAAGAAATGTTGCATTTCCAACAATCTGGATGGGAGTGTTGATGACATTTGATGGGAAGAAAAAGATACCATAAATGATGCATAGAATAGTTATCATTCAAACGACACTGATGATAATTCAAGCATGAATAAAAATATTATATTTTTTTATAATACAATTTACCTAATTAATTATTTTAATTATTCCTTTATTTCCTGCTCCAAATATATAGGTCACGTTATATTCGAGGCCGCGTTATATTCGAGCTAATACGATATAACAAATTTAATCGACCACTATAAATCAAAGAAGTTAAAAATATACTTTTAGTATTAATTAATGAAAACCCTTTTTTTGTGATGTTGCAATTTTTGAACAAAGTTTTGTGGTGTTTTTAAAACAAATTAAATTGATCAATTAGAAAGATATACAGAAAAAATTTCTTTATCAAAAATTATTTGGTCACTACCGGAATTCGAACCATGACCTTTACTCAAAGGTATTTGGAATTCATCGTAATATAAAGTTGAATGCTTTTAAAAATGTAATAATAGATGTATCAATTATTAAAATATAGGTACATAATATGAGTTCTAAATTTGTCGTAATCGGTTGATGTAGTGGAATAGTTTCCGCGGATATGAAGAGGTCCAGGTTCGAATCCCGGTAGCAACCAAATATTTATTCGATAAATAGATTTTTTCTGTATATCTTTATAATTGATTCATTTAATTAATGTATATTTCTAGCACATAAATTTCATAAAATTAATCTTTTGATATCTATACTACCAAAAATAACTTATATTAATGAATGAAAATGTAAAGAAGTGTATAATCCTATTATGAAAATAAGTTTAATATAATAAATTGTAAGCATTAGGTCTGGAATTTTGATTAATATTATAACAGCTTTTCAGCCAGCAGCTACTCGAATGAGCCAAAGCGGAAGCGATAAAGAGTAAACACGGAACAGCTCCATTAAATCCTTAAAAATAACATCATTACCTCATTTATTATTTCACAAAGATTCTCTTATTTATCTGAAGCAAATATATAATATTCAGACAACATTCCACGAGTATTTTTGCAATAATGTCTTTCCTATATCTCTATCCTCTCTATAAATTATTGAATTAATCACTAGCCATGGGTTTCTTTAACCAGTACAGTTATATAACACTGATTTTCAAAAAAGGAGGCAATACTGAAATAAGTAATTATAGACCAATATGCATGTTATACCAACAAAATATGTAGACATGAACTAACGTAAATTCCTTGTTTCAATGTTTGCATTTTGGTGTCATCCACGTAATCATTTTGGTTCCACTTACGAAATCAAATAGCTCCGAGACTTTATTTAAATATACGACTCGATTGGAACGAAAATTAAAACGGTGACAATATTATATGCAAAAAATATGTCTTGTTTACGCAAGATTTAATTTTTGAAGAGTAAATACTTTTACTGTCTCATAAATGTGTAATAAATAATGTTTGTAGAAAGCCCCTCGTCCCGCAACTAATATTTCATACTCCTCTTCTATATGTATACTTTATTTCATTTATATTTATTTACTGGTCTGTGATGTTATCTACTACTCCTAAACTTTTTGAATAAAGTAATTCATACTTTAAAAATAGCATTAATCCAGAACAACGTGGATTTATTAGTGGGAAATCAACTCAACCATTTATTGTACCAACATTTTATATCCGAAGCTTTAGCTGTTAAACTCCAAGTAGACTCGATCTATACTGACTTTAGCAAAGCCTTCGATAAGGTATGTCACACAATTCTAATAAATACATTTTTCAAGACTGGAGTTAGCAGGAACCTCTTATATTAGTTTAACAGTTACCTTACAAATAGAAAACTCAGTGTCAAAATAATTCATGATTGTTATACTCGTTTAATAAAAATGTGTAAATTACTTGAATGATGCACTAAAATAAGCTTCATCTTAATATAAATTTGTGCCAAATTGTGATATTTTTTCAAATAAGTAATCCAATTTACTATAACTTCTCAATAAACAATCTGAGTCTAGTATCAGTTTCCGCAATAGACGATCTAGGGGTAACTTTTGACACTAAACTTAGTTTTATATTTCATTTTGATAAAATTTCTAAAAAGGCTCTAAAAATATTAAAATATATATTGAGTGTGGCAAAAGATTTTAAGAACCTCGACACATTAAAACTTCAATATACGTCATTAGTTAGAAGTCAGGTTGAGTATAACTCTACTGTATGGTCACCTTTTTAAAATGCGCATTCTCACAATTGAAATAGTACAAAATAAATTTCTGAGATTGTCAATCATACACTGAATATACCACCAGTGCAATTAAACTATGTTCAATCAATAAACGTATTAAAGTTGAGCAAAAGAAGAATTATTTTTCATTTAGTGTGACTATTTAAAATTTTGCACCATAAAATTGATTGAGGCTTTGGAGGTCGCCAGAACCATTTACTATGAATACCGAGACATGTAATCTTTTCACTTCTGACATTTATCGCCAACAACTTCGCAGCTTTGAGACCACAATTCAAAAAAATATATATTAGGAAAGACGGCATCAAGTAATTTTTCAGTATATTAATGCTCGTCCGCATACTGCTAATATTGCAAAAGCGGTTATTCAAGAGTTTGGTTGGCAGGTTTTTTCATTCGGAATAAATGATAAATGAAATCATCTATTAAATTTACTTAAAAATTTTGAGAACGAAAGGAAACAAAAAGATTTGTCCAAATTAAAAGTATTGGCATGATTTACTTCGTTTAATTTTTGTAACGTGTTAAAAACTTAAGATACTGGAATAGTGCAGTGTAGTTTTCACAGTACATTTCCATAAAAAGGTTTAACTTGTGGAACGCTGTGTGAGGATATAAGGAATTCTAAAACCTTTGCGGAACACCACCAGTCATCCGCGCGCGAAATGTATTAGATAACACGGTGGTTACGTTGATACTCAACTCATTATAGAAAGGAATTAATTAAATATAAATTTGGTTTTTATTTTCTTTTAAATATCGACAGTATGAATTAAATAAAAAAAGTTAAAAATTGTCAAATAATATATATTGTATAGCTGAATTACTATTAATGTGCGCTTGCATATTGCGAGCTCTGGTCGAAATACAAGCAAGTGACGTATAACCGTCTCCGAATTCAGTACAACAACTCATACAAAATACTGTTTGGATTGGCGCGTTATTGCAGCGCATCTACAATGTTTACCAAAGGCCGTATACATGGATTCGTTCCGCTTCTGAGACATCGAGTTGCTGGCGTAAAGCTGCGGCTGGAGCTGAGCATCAACTCTCTAGTGCAAGCGGCGCTCTCATGGAAAGCTGGTTCCCTGACCAAAGAATTACAGCGCCTACAGAATAGCTACATATACAACAATGGCCGTGACTGAAGTAGTTATATATGTAATATTTATATTTTGTGTGTATATATGTGTGAACTTTGTGTGGTTTTCTTTTTCATAGCATTATATTTATTTCATAACCTTTAATGTATAACATAATTTGTATTACCTTTATGGCGAATCGGGTTAAAAAAAAAGCCTGATCACGCTGGAATAAACACATCATTATTATTATTATTATTATTATTATAACGCTCTCACCCGTTAGATCGTGCGGTATCCATACGCCCTGTTTCACAATTTTGCCGATTTTTTCAGACGTTCTTGAAAACTAAATTTTGAGCTTGTCAGCTAATTTCGTATAGTCAGTATTGGATTTGATTCGATTTTTGTGTATTCAATACGTCATCATCCACTTTTACAACTTTTTCACTTCGAGAATTGTTTTTTAGATAAAAATCTCCTCTTTTAAATAGTTTAAACCACCTTTGGCATAGCTGAACAGATAAACATTCTAGAATGTGTCGCAAATATTTTAAGATGCAGTTGTTGCATTATTTTTTCGACAGTATTCGTACAACGTGCAATTTTATAAAAATTGTTCGTCAGGCTCTACGTTCAAAAAAACACCTAACCTACGTTCAAAAAACTTTATTTTTTTTTTCACTAAAATAACGTTTTCCAGATGTCAACTGATGAATAGAACACAAAACATATCTTGTAGGATCAAAAACTAAAACAGAACTGATGGTCAAGAAAGATCATGCAAAATACGACATTTTCGTCCGGACAATGGATTAGCGTGTGTCGAGTTGTCCTAAATGAAATATAAAAATGTATCACAGTTTAATCAATCCCTACCATTGCATAATGTGATGTATCTGGATGTAGTGAATGCGTGACACTCGCATGTTGGCAAGAATGACGCGAGTGAAAGGGATAAAAGATCGCCGGGAACTCGGGCGCGCTCTCTCGCATCGCAGCCGTGGCTCGAAACGCATCTCTTATATTGTATTCATAACTTTAAGCGTAGTATAATAAATTACTATTATCACATCATATGATTATCTTTGCGTTACCTAATTCTGCACACAATATGGACCCCAAGCAGTTAATACATATTACAAATTGACGTTGGCGGAGATCAGCCAGCGCAAAGGCCACACATAAAATAGGTACGTTATATTCATTAGCCTCACAAAAATTCTCAATTTATTTCATTCTTAGTTTACTGCCAGAATATAAATCTTTTCATAATTCTATCAGCAGCGCGGCAACTTTTCCATAGAACACAATTCAAACGGGTGTGAACACAATTCAATGTTGAGATACTGTATACAAAAAATTCGCATTCTGTCTGATGCCATGTAACCGGGAGTTTTCTCAGTAAGACCCTTATGTCCCTTATGCATCAAATCTAAATCAGCAAAGCGAACGGAACTCGAACAAGCGGATGAACCTCGACGGGGGTGGGGACGTCGGGACTTATCTGCTCAGAGAAAGCTCTTGAGCCAGCCGTTATACTCCGAGATATGCTGATATCATCACTTATCATCAAACACGGCACCAAAATTCCCTTTTTTAAAGAAATGGATTTTTAAATATGTTCACGTAGGTACCTAGCTATAAATTTTTTTACGACGCAAAATTTTTTGATAAATTCAATATTATATGAAAATGATTAAAAACTTGGTTTCAATTTTTTCGAGTATCACACTCTTTTAAACTTAGATAGCTACACACCTGTACTAATTGAGTTCATAAAATATCAAAAAAAATCATTAAAACTATTTTAATACGTGGAAACATACTAATTTTTGAAATGACACAATAATATTAATTAGAATTTAATCTTTGCAAAATATTTTAACGAAAAATCCTAAATTAATGTTCTAGAAAATTCTTAATATTTTAGTTTGTAAGTCCCAAAAGTGATTAGTTACGTGATAATGAGAATTTTTTTCTTTACAAAAAAAAATTGGGACTACGATAAAGATTATTTTCAATTAGTAAATAAACCTCCCCCCCCACCCCGCCCATTATCCCATTAGTACGTCTTTAGTTTACTTAATCTTAATTAATTTTTATAAATATGTTTGTATTATTTTTTTTTACATAGAGATGCGTACACGGAACACACATCACATCAATATTCTTACTATTTTTACGCTATTACGCTATAAATATATATATATCTAGATGGCCTCCTGAAACAAGGCTCGAACCCCCGACCACTAGATCACTAGGCGAATATCGTAACCACTATACCACAAGCACATTCCACAGGCCTATCGCATTCCACATCAGTAATTTTTTATAAGAGTTCAATTAAATGTGTTCAATTTTCTCTGGTTCATTTATATCACATCCATTATCTTTTTCGTTTTTCTTTGCTCCTTTTCTTTTCATTAATTTAACTTATACTTCAACAGAAGGAGAATTTCCTATGTTTTCTACGTTTGCATTTGATCGTCTGTTATACAGCGTAACTTTAATTTCTTTACTAAACTTACACTGAATCATTAGTTCATTGGTTATTAAAAGAAAAAAATGTAATTATTTATATTTATCGTTATAATATTACGCTCATACTATCATTAAAACTTATTTATTATTACTTATTAATTATTTACATAAATAAAATAGAGAGAACAGTTCACGAAATGTATCCAATTAACAATTTTGTTCAACAAAAACTAATTCTATTTAAAAATAAATGTTGGCAAAAACATCAAAATTTATTTCCAAATTGAATGATGCAATTGATTTTAGGTAGGTAGTATATGAGAACAGAAAAAATAATATACAACTTAACTAAAACCATTTACATTTCACTAAACTTATTCAGTTGAGTTACTTAACGAGTTTTGATGCCAATTTGAAATAAAATAAAAAATTACTCTTCAAAATCTTTTGATATTGTCAGCCATAACATTCTAAAGCAGAAAATAAAATCCATAATAATCTTTATCTTTAAACAAAGTATACAAACTACTTTTAAAATATAATAACTGGAGATCCTCAAAGACCAGTATTCAGATCGCTATCACGTATCAGCAAATTTCCAAAACTGAATACTACATTTTTACCGTTTACTAGTGGAAATAAGATCCTTTACATCGTTTTGAAAATTCTTAAAAAACATAAAAAATTTGATTTTAAATAATATAATTACTGCTTAAATTAAAATGTTTACAGTGTAACTAAATACTCATATAAAAAACCATTTCACCATTAAACTTGATTTTTGTATACGTAAATTAACTTGTTTACCCAAGCACACACTAGGCATACTTCAGTATTTTGTAATTACGGCTATTGTTAATTATAAAGTTATTTATAAATTATGTCTGTAAATTTTTTAAATTAGTAATGCAATATCTATATTTTTAATTGTTTTTGTAATGTATCATGATGCAGCGATTTTATAACGCGCGTAAGTTGTCAAGAATGACAGCGTGGAAGGGATAAAAGAGCGTAGCGCTTGGGCGCATGCTCTTTCTCTCCGGAATCGTAGATTAAAACACATCTCTTATATTGTATTCATAATTGTAAGATTCGTAATAAACGATATTGTTGTACATCGAGTTCTTGATTACCTGAAGAGTTAAAGATATATCAGTTTTAAATAGATTCATTTAATTTATTCAGATAATATGATTCAAAAAATGAGAACACATATTTATTGTAAAGCTTTAATTATTCAAAACATAGGTCAGTGATATTTTAAATGCTAATTAAATGTATTAATTAGAAAGATATACATATAAAATCAATTTTATCGAAAAATATTGTTGTCGCTACCGGGATTCGAACCTGGATCTCTTCTGATCCGGAGAACATTCATTAAAATAAAGTAGATGGCTTTCAAATAATGGAACGATTGATGTATTAATTTAAAAAGTGTAACATATAGGTTAGAAAATTTGTCGTCAAAGTACTGTGTGCTGTAGAGTAATCGATTAATGCACGTTCCCCGGATTGGAAGAGATTCAGGTTTGAATCCCGGTAGCAACAACAATATTTTTCGATAAAATTGATTCTATATGTATATCTTTCTAATTAATACATTTAATTAATAATTAAAATAAATCCATTCTTCTCAGACATGGTGCCTGGAGAATATTTCGAAACATCGTCTCGATAATTAGTGAAGAGATTACTGAAAGTATTCTGCGTAATCTAAATAAATTAACATTTATTTCAATGTCACGATGTTCAAAATATAAGAAATACTGGTAACAATTAGACACTAAAAACATGATTAAAAAAGAAAACAAAATTAACTAACACTGCCTAAAGGAATAGGCTTCCCAAGCCTCCCAGTGGTAGTATTCTGGGCTAGAGTAATCTTAGATGATGTAATAAATGGTGTCACTGCTCACCTCGGCGGGTCAAGATGCTGACCAGGCAGCCACGTGACACCTTTGGGAAATTCATTCTATTTCTCTGCTCCCTACGATAAACGCCTATTCGTTTATATAACACATCTCCCACTCGATCGAGATAAATTTAAGTAGAGTGCAAAGTAATCACCTTTGAAACATCCCATGTATTGTGAGATAACGCACTTATTTTTTTATTGCACACGTGCAATTATCTGAATGTTTATATAGATATACTAGACCATGTTAGATGAACTGTAATCATAAAACATATATTATAAACACAAATTAAATGTTAATAATTATACATAATACTTTGTTTAAACCACTATTTATTAATTATTCTACATATTTTGATACCTATCATATCTTCTTCAGGAAAATATCAGTATACATTGATATTAAAAATACAAGCATAGATAAAAACAAAACTATAAAATGGTGAATAAGTAAGAACTAATATGAAAACAAATTTATAATTTTGTTGCAGATATATTTTTAAATAATTTAGAGAATAAAATTTTTAATAGTTCTGCTTTACTATTAAAATATATTCTCTTCTGGAAAAGATATGTAGATGATATTTTATGTATTTGGACTGGAACTGAAAAACAACTTAATATACGATAGAAATAGGTAAAAATTCCAGCATAATTTTTTTCGATTTATAAATTTCTATAATAAAAAAATTGTTGAGCAAAATTAGTAGTAAGGCGCCTGTAACAAAGGAGGCCTGTGTACATGTATATACAACTCTGGATGCAAATCGGCAGCAAAGGTTATTAATTGTAAATTTTTACAAATTTTTATCCTAATAATCAAGATTAATACAACACACCCTAAAACACATTACTTAATTAATAAATATAAAGATATCCGAAGGTGCAAAAAAATAGGTTTTTTTTTGTTAAACGAAATAGAGATACGTGTGATATCAATATTCTTAGAATTTTTAAACTAAGCTAAACACTTGTGCTATGAAAATTGGCCTAACTTGCTAGTCTCCTGGATTGAGACTCGAACCCCCGACCACAAGATCACTAGGCGAGTGTTTTAGCCACAGCACGTCAACGATCTTTCAGCGTCATACATTGTCAGACATACTAGGCTTATCGTTTTAAATGTTTACATTGCCAAAATATTCGGTTCGGATAATAATAATATAAAAGTGTAAAATCTAGAAACAATTCTAATTTTGAAATTTCTGACAATAGAAATAATGTCATTTGGTTTTACCTGTTCCTGAAAAATGCACAAAAATACATTTCAAAAGAAATCATACATTACTTCAATGTGATGTATTAGTTTTCTTTTAAATTTGATTGAGTATTAAGAAATGTTCGACACAAAGATGGACTCTTATTTTATAGTATAAATGTTCTTTTTCTTCTTTTAAATAGGCAATCCACCATTTGTGCCATTAATCAAGTTAAAACTTTTTTTTTTTTTTAAATTACAATAATATTTTAGAATAGTAAATATTATATTACAAGTCAATACCATTGTCGTTCAAAAAATTTGCTATTATATAGAATTTGACGATTTATGGGAATAAAGATGACATAAGAAACCGGGAATTGAAAATTACCATTGACGAGATTACTGTAAAAAAAACCTATGATCCGCAATGGACAGGCAAAAAAGATATTTTAAATATGAATTAAATATATTAATTAGAAAGATATACGTATAAAATCAATTTTATCGAAAAATATTGTTGTTACGCCCCCGGGATTATCCCTATGCTAAAGTGACAATATTTTTAGCGACAAATTATCGAACCTATGTGTCTCCTTTTTGATATGTATACATTTAATCGTTACATTATTTGAAAGAGCCATCTACCTTATTTTTACAGAATCTCAAATAGCATTGAGTAATCTGATAGCAGACGCCAGAATTATTAATTCATTTTTATTAAATTTTGGACACATTGATACAACTTTATTATTTTTATTGTGAAGTTCTATATTCTGAATAATTACAACTTCACAATAAGAATGTGTTCTCCTAATAAAAAAGATATGATCAAGAGTTTCCTCTTCGACACCACTCACACATTGGGGAATCTATTAAGTTCAATCTGAATAAATGTGAGGCTACCTGGCAATGCCCAATTCTCATTCTAGAGATATTTGATATTGTTCTTTTGAATACTTTCCTTTTGGAGAACCAGAAAGTGCGGAAAATAGATATTTGAATTATAATTATAATATTATTTCATATTAGCAGAGAGGGATTCAAGAGCTGCTTGCGAGTCGGAGAATATAACAGCCTTATCGACGTTCCGGAGTACGCAGATGGAGTATGAATTCTTATTATTGTAGAATTTTTTGTGATAATTGTCTTAAAGTAGTGGCTACCTATGTAAGAAAACAAGGTGATGTACGAAATAATTTTTTTTTACTCTTAACTATATCTTCAAAAATATAATTATAATAGGTTTAAGATCAAATATAATTAATGGTCATAACTTCATAATCAATGATTTTTTTTCGATTGAATCTATTATATCTTTAATTTATATCTATCATTTATATTTATATCAATTCTTCGATTTAGATATTTAGTTTTTTTTTAATATAAACGTCTGTGTATATGTATGTATGTAATATCTTTTTTTAATATCGTAATTTTCTGAAAGTCTGAAAACATTGAATTCATTTTCAGTCATATTTTAAAATATGAACCCACACAAGGAATCTGCTTTGTACTAGGGAGGGAGTTGGCTGAGGTGATATTAGGGGGTTCTTTGACAGATACTTTTAATATTCTTACTTGTTATTCTTGTTTTCTTTTTCCTACAGGGCCGATTGTAAAAATACCGGGTTTACGTTTGTCGTTTTATTTTGCCATTAGCCATAGCAGAAGGTGACGTCAATACTTGAAACCACTATCCACTAACGGTAAAAAAGATCCCAGCACACCTAAGTGCTTCAGAGTTTAATAATTGTCTATCCCAAAAGGGTTTGTAAATATTATACTTAAGGGTGCCACCACCAGCTCATAGGTGACCGCCAAATTTAATAACCGGGCCAACTTGTAATTTGTTAAGGGTCAGAAGGTAAGTTTAATATCTACTGTTAACGTACCCGTATGAAATTCTTTATTTTTTGTAATATGGTGTCATCCGCATAATAATGCATTTATATTTTGTTATTTATTACGTATAATATTGATATATTCATGTTTAATTAGTATAAATTAGAATCAGAAAGATATACAAAAAAATATATTATTCGAAAAACTATTTTGGTTACTACTGGAATACGTACCAGGAACTTTGCCTACTCGGAAAAACGCGTTACCATCTTGCCATATCAACTTATTTTCAGTAGTCTTTATTATAATTGATACATCTATTGTTCCATTTTTAAAGGCGATCAATATTTTATCGCTATTAATTCCAAATACCTATGAGTAATATACACTATAATAAAATAAACTATATATAATATAATATAATTAAAAATATATATAATCCTTTTACACGAGACAAAGACTACTCAGTTGGGCATTTGAAAAATCATATATGATTTGATGATGAAAAAAGTTAATCAAAATTTGCAAATGATTATTGCAATGCCATCTTATTAATGTCGTTTGTTCCAATAGTTTTTTTAACTGATGCAAATTGTATTTTATTATTTTAGATAATCACACTTGAAAATGACCTTCTTCGAGGATCCCAAAGTAACCATTTACAGCCTCAATCATCCCTTAATTCAACCCCTATATCTTTTCAGGATTAGGTAGAAATTTGAGGGAACTAAATCAGGCGAATACCGTGAATATGGAAGAATTTCTAACTACAATTCTGTTGATTTTTTGCAGTTAGAGAAGCGGATGCATTATCATGGTGAAAAAACATTTTCATTCTACCATTCCCGGGCATTTCCATGAATGTCTGCTTTCAGCTTGTTCATATTGTGTAGTAAGTAGTGACAGTAACAGTTTTTGCTTTTTCAGAATAATCAATTAGAAAAATTACTTTAGTATCGCAAAAAACCAATGGCATAAGTTTTTCAGCTAATTAAATGGTATTTATCTTCTTCAGAACCGATTCACTGTACATTACACCGCATTTTTATTTATGTAATTGTGGTCAATACCGATCTTATCTATTAGACCATTAATTAAAACTCAACCACGCTAATTATAAACAAATCGTCATCGGTGAAGGACACCTAAATATAATTTTTGGAACAGTCTCCCAGAACTGTTTTGAAGACAACAAAACTGTTTTTTTAACAATCTATTTGGTGGAAGCCCAGCTTAATTCGGCAGTCAGCGAAAATCATGTCATGGACATGGTGAACCTGAACATGGTTCATTACTTGTGATCACGCTTGACTTCCAAATTCCAAGTCTCGTGATGGAAAATGAAGGTGATGAATCCTCAAGAAAAATATCCAACCGTTACGGTTTTTTTCTCCAAATGCTAAAAATTGATGACCGCTAAAATTTTGAGTTATTTGACCTGAACACTTGTGAAAACCAGACTATTTAACACATCGATTTGCAATCAATTCATAATATAAAAGAGTTGCCAATATAATAACATTATAATATTTTTATGTTGCGGCTATTTCCTAAGCATTTCAATCTACCCTAGTAGATGTTCAATCCATCATAATAGATATTACCGAACGGTATAATAAAATATTATTTGTTTAAAAATTTAATTCAGTTTACTTGCACGTTGCTCGGAGTTTGGACCCAAATGAGCAATAAGGGTCACACCAGTCGATATGCCCATATTTTTCCAATGAATCGGACCGATGCGATACAATATTTGGCCGTAATAGCCACGGCACCGGTGTTGGCACCTGGCCATCGTTATGGTACATCATAGAAAATCGCTGTTTTGCGTATGCGATAGGCGCATTTAATTTTATCATGTAAGAATATTATACCATTTATTATGAGTTTTTTTTACTTCGTTTTTTGTATAAGATTTTAAATAAGTAATTTTATATTCGTGTTATGTAAGTTTAATTTTGAAATTAATACAGGGAATAAAGAGGGAACTTTTGGGTAGAGATATAATGAGGGCTCTCTATCGTCTCTTTCACAATATATAAGTATACTTGAGCAATAATTTTTAGTCGTATCACCTTGCCTCTAACTTCAGCCATTTTTTTTTGTATCCGGGGGAAATATTAAAAGACACTTACTGTTTCGGTCTGCCGGATGCTGAATGCTGATTGTTTTTCTCCTCTTCCACCAATAGCACAAGCGACTCAGAATATGTAAACAAGCACTGTTAACACTCGCGTAATAAGGATTGTTTTTATGTATTAGCGGGAATTAAAGTTAATATAGATTTTAAGCGTTAGCGGTTATGCGACGGTGGATTAATCCGTAAGGTTCCAAATGTACACTGAGCTCGTTCGGGAGTGTTGATTGCAGCGACCTCTTCTTTCTTTCTCGTGCTTAAGGAAAGGAAGGTAAGGGAAAAGAAAGAGATACGCAGGTTTAATTTTGATATATGTTATATTGTATGCGCATACACGTGCGTGCGTGAGTGCGTTAAACGGCGCTAACAATGTTTATATCATATAATATCAACGTTTGTTACCGTCGAACTATTTTTACACTGATCTCTCTCCATACATATTGCAAAAATATTGGGAACCATATATTATAACAACATATCACAATTTTATACAATCGCAGATATTGTTATAATTCAGAAATTTTTGCACTCAACTACGAAGCGATTTCATTAAAAAATGTGTATTGAAACTCATTTATTGCTTAAATGAACTAAAAATATTGCTTCAGCTTTAAATCATTTATTTTTAGGTATCTAAAATGTATCTATCGTTTGAGTCAATCTTGTGTTGAACATTTATTTTAAGACTTTAATCTTACTTTGAACAAATGAGCCAGGTATGTGAAGCAAAAAAATACGAAGATCGAAACGTTCTTGAACATTCAATGCAAATGTGTACATGTGAGACGCTATTTTATATCTTTATATATTATATATATATTTGACAGCATTCAGTAATGAACAGACCTCTGTATTGATCATATTTGAGCAGCAAAACTTTGTGTTGTTGAATATGTTATGTGGAACAACATATTATCTTTCCCGACACCTAAAACACACAAATATTATATTTGTTGCAGTTGATGTTTAAAATTATTAGTTAATAATTAGTATCGCGATCTCGACTTTTCTCGGTATCCTACGGATCTTAACCAGAGAAGTGGTTGAAGCCTTTTCCACTAGGTCGGTCCAACGGTTGGGGGGTTGTCCTCTTCCTCTTCGTCCTTCGACGTGGCCCACCACAACATCTTCTCTTCTCGCGAGATGCTCAAAAAATGGATGGTTTCGTCTCAGCCAAATGGTTGATTATACACCGGATCACGATTGAAAACATCTCGCTACTTTATCGATACTTTTGAATATTTTAAATTTTGTTGACTATCTAAAATGATTCAAAATGTTCTTTAACCAACCTAACTCGCAATCTTGTTTCAAAATAACAAAAATTCAAAATTCGCCATTGAAAAACGTGAAAAACTCTTTGGTTTTCTTCTTCTTCTTTTTCCTATTTGTTCAACAAACGTTGGCTATCATCACTTTGTTCAATGCAGCCCGGAAAAGCTCTACAGAAGACTGGCCAAACCATTGCCTCAGGTTCTTCAGCCATGGTGTTCTTCTTCTTCCATAGCCCCGACTTCCAACAATCTTTCTCTGCATTAAAGTGCAAGATCTCGTACTTCTCCGAATGTCTCATTACATGTCCAAGACATTAAAGTTTTCTAATTTTTATTGTTTTAAATAATTATTTTTCTTTATTCATCCTAACCATAACGTCTATAATATCTTCATTCGTAACTATATCCATTCAGCTTATTTTGAGCAATATTCTGTAAATCCACATCTCAGGTGCTTCAAGTCGCTTTATCATTTCTTCGGTAAGTGTCCATGTTCCATTCCATAAAATAATATCGAGAAAACACTTTCACAGAGACGAAATCTGATTCTTGCGACCCGGGAATGGGTTAACTGTGAGGGGTTTTAGAAAGGTCTAGAATGCGAATGGTATTGCAAGTTACGTACAAATTATTTTAAAGCCCTTACCAATTCCAGCAACATTTGATAAATAATTTCAAGTAGGACATCTTACCGGATAGTCGGCGGTCGGGTACCGGACCGCATAGCTGGAAACAAAGGTTGGAGCATAACAACTTGGATAATTTGCTGAAAACTTCTGGCGTTCCCTCGGCCAATAACTTGTGAGGTAATGAAAAGTTTTATGCCGCCATTGTCCGAACCGGGATAGCTGGCTACCGTTTTCCCAAACGCGAGCTCATTTCCTTAGTAATTCTTGAAATTTTTCAAGCATTACAGATATCACAACGGAGAATATCAATTTTTTTTCAAGTTAAACTGTTTTTTTTTATTACTATCACATAAAATTATATTCATTATCTGATTTTCAGAATAGTTTACAACATTGTATAAATCAAAATAGTTATATTACCTTTAAAATAGTATGAAATTTGTACTGTAAACATAATAAGATTCTTATTTAATAAATACAGAATTTCTGTATTTGTTAGAAAAAGAGGCTTAGTTACAAATTAAATATTTTATGAACATGATAAACTTCCCTTTTGTACTTTTGATTTCCATAAAAAGGGCAGAATTGCACTTATTCATGGCGCAAACGTAAACAAACCAAATCCTGTAAATCGAGGTTTTGAAATCATGCCAAAATATATTAGCATACTATGCGGCAGTTAGTATGATTGGCAGAAAAACACGTATGCAGTACGAGTCGTGCATGTGTGAGCTGACTCACTGGAAATATGGTGGATAAATGCATAATGCATCTGAGCGCCGGTGCAACGCTGGGAACAATTTAAAATACATGAATTTTCCACAATTGACCGCTGGATTTCCGCAGTGGAGATGCGATGTGTAAATATGACAGTGCAGTGCTGAATTTATATTTGACACCACCACTGCTCTTTAGAGTGCTATTCTAGAAACTTCAATACAATCGAGTTTTTATTTATATAAATATAAGACGATTACTAGTCGCAGCTGTGGCATCTCCCGAAATATAATTTAATTTTTTTAATTCAATATTAGAAAATATAATACATTTTAAAAATAATCAGTAGGATATATATATAATTTATTTTAACATTTATTTCTTCTCTATAAGAGTAAGACTCGTGTATAGAGAAGGAGTATATACGATAATTTATGTTTCAGTTAGTCTGTGTACATATTTTTTTTATTTCAGATACAAATTTATAGTAGTCTGTAATTTTTCTAATTGTGATGGGGAGATTATCAAAAAATTTGATGCACTGATATAGTGATTTTTTGTTGCGGAATATTTTAGTTTTGGAATATCAACTTGGTCTCTAAATCTTGTAGATCGGAATTCGCTTCTAAAATTTAATTGATTTTTAATTTTGAAAATTTGGATTATTGAATTTTTTTTGTATGTCTATTATTTTTGGTACTTTAAAATCTGTGAAGAGTTATATACTTGGATAGTCTTTTTTTTTTAGAATAATTTTTATTATCATTTTTTGAGTGATTTCTAATCGTGATATTGAAGTTTTATATGCTCCTCCTCATCCAATAATACCGTATTGCAAATGTGATTATACAAACGCATAATATATTATTTTCAGATTTGTTGATTCTGAATCTTAAAAATATGTATGAAATTTTCCTTATTTTGTTTATAAGATTAGTAATATGTTATTTTCATTTAAGTTTGTTATCTATTATGACTCCTAGGTGCTTGATACAGTATTTTTCTTCAATTGATGAACATTGGTCATAAGAGTCTTCTTGAGTACAGGCTTTGGTGTGAATTTTATTTTAATATTAATTTGAGTGTTATCTTTATGATAATGATGATGAACTAGAGATATCATGTGAATACATTGTCAAATCGATTTTGCAAACTTATTTATTTCTTCAGAGAAGTTTTTAGGACCTTCATAAACTAAAACAGTCTACCATGCTTTGTGTCAGTCTCTATTAAAATATAACATAGTAAGATAAAACCATACTACAGCCTGGGCACAGAAAGCAGTGGTAAGAGTAATGTATAAAAAAACTATATAGGTACGGTTTAAAACAACTTTTTAGAAAAAATCTGTTGTTGAATGTAAGGCAAATGTATATATAATACAATAGTTATTACAATATTTCTGTCAAACATACCTTCACCATACCATTCAACACGCTCTAGAAATCAGTCAAAAGTAATGGTAGCAACGATTTCATGTGCTCCTAGCTCCACAATGCAACCAAAAATAAATGGAGTTAAATATCTCTAACTGCTCGGAAAGGATCAATAGCCAGGCTAATAGAGATGGGTCGAGAGCATTCGTGGCTACTCTTGACCTATATTTTGAGGTGACTTGTGGATAAGTTTTTAAACCATGTATCTACATTCTTATTGTTTGAATTTTTACAACGAATGTATGATAACCTGCACCAGTGTGATAAGCTGCGCTTTTACCACTCGTTTACTCTGGTGTTCAATCCTCTGTTGCCTGTCTGGTTATCTCGTATCGGATTATTGATAATATAAACTCGGTCTTCCAGGTAACAATTATCAGTTTATTCAAATACGTAAGTACAGAGGTTAATGTAATATATACGCTAATTATAATTGAAAGGAGCTGTGATGAGAGACCGCTCTCCACTAATGCGGTGCCTCATAAAGCTCGCCTCCCACCCACTCATACTCACATTCTCATGGCGGACACACACACATTCACACAACATGTGACAGTTCTCACATAATATATTCATGAATTTACTTTAATTTTAATATTTATCATGTTCAATACCATTTTTTACAGTTTAATGATCTAGTTATTGAAAATATTGTATTTACTCTATTTTATATTTTTTATTTATCATATTCAATAGTGTATATACATATCCATGTTGCTTGAGCCACTGTAACCAATCTATTGCAAATGATACAAAACAACAAATTTTAATGATACAGAGAAAACACGGTCAATCTAGATAGGTAAGATGAGCACACGAAATATTTAATGTATTGTAGTTTTAAATTAATTAATTTCTTTATTTAATTTAAAAATAAAACAATAATATTAATAATGTATAAATATATTATTAAAATAAAATAACTTTCAAAAGTGTTAGCAGTAACGTTCGTATAAAGTTTATTTACGTATTCCATTATATTATATACGTAGTCTTTATTTATGTAAAATATTCAAATAATAAAGTGATAAATTCTAAAATCTTACTTGCGACGAAGTTTTAGTACATCTATACTAAACCGCCGGGAAGCAGAAGGTCCCGTCATCAATTTATTAATAGATATATTTATAAATTTCAGGACACAGCGCTTTCATCATGTTGCTCTATGTATAGGTATTTGTACGTCACTCGCAGGAAGTATTAATTTGATCTATTTTTAAAAAAAATATATCAAATACACGATCATGTCGAATAAACAAGATCTAAAATGATGGTCATGACAGGATGAAACAAGTAATAGTCATTAAATAATAAATAGTACAAAAAAGTGTTTTAATAAATCATTTAAATGATTAATACATATACACCATGAATTAAACGATCAAAAATGATAAATACATATTTAACAAATATGAAAAATATTGTCTGAAAACTTTATTCTCATATAAAGCGGATCCCAGAGACACCAATTTGAAAGAGAAGGATTTCAAATGAATGAAGAAGGAAGAACATCATCTTTAAACTCCTGCGAGAGATGGCGTAACATTACACTGATAAATATGCGTCCCCCAATCGAGGACGCGAATAATGAAACAAAAGATTTGTTCTACGACCAAGCAAAGTACATCGTAAATAAGACACCAGCTCACGACCCGAAAAAAATGTCGAGGAAGCAAGCGCAAAAATGTTAAGACAAGTCAGTTTCAAAGGCGTATTTGACCAATTCAGTGCACATACAATAACCGAAGATAAAGAAAACTTATCAAAATCTTTTTTTATTTTTTCTTTTTAGGCCGTCTGCGTCCATTGCTGAATATGGGCCTTAATCGTCGCTCTCCATGGTCGCAGGTTCTTTCCACGATCTCCTCCAATGAAACCTACCGTTCTTCTATATTTTGTTAGTCTAGCCCATTTGTGGTCGGCCTCTACTTCTTTTACGCGAACATGGATACCTGTGTAGCCATTTATTAGTAGCGGCATTGATATCGCAGTTCCCCGGAAAAGAAAAGTTCCGAGTTTTCAATACATTTTTTCGATAGATAGATTTTTTCTTTATATTTTTCTAATTGTTTCGTCTATTTGTACTAAAATTGCAATATAAAAAAAGTGTTTTATTATATATTTTTGAAACAAAGAAAAAATATTTTTAAGATTAGCAAAATCAACTTTGTTGTTAAAATCCATTATTTTAGATTGTTAACTTTGTTTTATTAACCACTTATTAATGAATTAAATACATCTACCGGTTTCGAAAAATATAATTTTGTTCTTCAGGGTTTCATTAACTAATTAAAAACATATGTTATATTGTTTCTTTAACAGAATCTATTTTAAAAAAACAATAATTATTTTAAAAAATTATTTAGTACCTAACTTAAATTGTTACTAAATTTGAAGATACAAAAACATAAGAACCTAAATTTTAGAATGGGACTTGTGGTTAAATTTAGTTGGTTGTTTATAATATTTTGATTAGTTTTATTAAAACCATTATTATTCGAACATCTCAAATGCTCCTTAACTCTTATATTAAAATTTCGACCTGTTAAGGACCATTTGAGAAGTTTGAATAGTAGTGGTTTTTCAGAATTTTATAATTATTTGTTAGAAAATAATCATACTTTTAATAGAAATATGGAATTGTCTATTTTACATATAAACAGTGTTGGTCTTAAATTGAATAATATGAAATCATTGGAAATAAATAAAGCGTGTAAAACTAATCAAAATATTATAAACAACCAACTAAATTCAACCACGAGTCTTATTCTTTAATAATCTTAATTTAATTAACAATCTTAATTTTAATAATCTTGTAACAATTCAAGTTAGGTACTAAATTTATTTTTTAAATAATTATTGTTTTTTTAAAAATAGATTCTGTTAAAGAAACAATATAACATATGTTTTTGATTGGTTATTGACATCCTGAAGAAGAAAACAATATTTTTCGAAACCGGTAGATGTATTTAATTCATTAAGTGGTTAATAAAACAATGTTAACAATCTAAAATAATACAAAGAAAAAACTTTACACTGCATTTTGATTTATTTTAGTTTATTTATGTATAGTGAGAATGATATCAAAACTGTTCATATCGTAAATTTATAGATAACATTATGGTATATACATATTATATACAAATACATCGTAAATAATAAAAAACATACAAAGAAAAATGATATAAGAGTGTATATACTCGTAAATACGTCTCGGCTAAGCTTTAAACCCATAAAAGAATTTCAAGTTTAACCCTTAACTTATTTTCCCTTACGTGGAATACGTTAAAAGCCAAAGGTACGACTCAATGAAATTTTCTCTTGAATAGATATAACCGTAGGCAGAATTATTATGTATACCAACCTACTGGATAAAAAAAATTATTAAAGATCAATACTCTACACAATGACGGATTTATAAATCTGACTTTAATGAGAGAGCCCTTCTCATCATTGTATTATATTAATAAATATTCAATTCAATATTCACTGAAGCCATCCAATGATATAATAGTATTCTTTATATGCTTGCGTACCGAGAGACGTATTTCTAGCCTGGCTCAATTCATTTAATGGAAGCTGTCTTTCGCCCCTGGGAGAACACAGAGCTTGGATGACAGGATTTTTGCAATAATTGTCTGTGAAACAAGAGTGGTTTCAAAAACTCTTCTCTCTTGCAATCGAAATTATAAAACACATAACTACGAACAGCGCTAAAAAGTCATGGGACTTTATTTAAATTTAATAACCCGTTTTTTATTCTGGAATAGTATTGCGGGAATATATGAAAACGAGGCTCACAAAATATATTTATATTACGTATGTACCAACGTTCATAAAATATCTAAAGCTAGTAAAAACCTAGAGCTTATTTATATAATACTTACTAGAATTAACTTTAATACTGTATACATTAATTGATCGTTGATAGTTTTCGTTGTGTAATAATTTTGTCCATAATATTTTCATTTGTAGTATTTTCATGGATACCAAAAATGTTGTACGCTTAGTGAAAACAAATATTTTTTTATTTATTTAAGTTCGTATATGTATGCATTGGTGAGGTGGATACCCCGACGCGCGTGGCTTCATGCGTCTTTCCCAACTTGGGAACGCGACGCGTAGATATATTTAGAACTGTGCGCCTCGTAAACTACGTTTATTACTTACATATATAAAAACATTTACAGAAAAACTAGTTTTACTACCCGCCTTTGCACGTGATTTAGATTCTTGCATATATTAATATCATATTTCCATATTTTACTGAAAAACGGTAAAAAAAAGTTGTCGCGAAAGAAAAAACCCGAAACAAATCAGGCTATTACAAATTATTTATTCATAGTGTGATTATTTCAATACTTGGCCGTATATTTAATATACTTCTACATCTGAGACAGTGCTCTCTAGTGGCTCTGATAATTGCAGAAGCTCTGGCAACGAAATCTTTTCAGCGGAACAGCACATCTCAGTACAGTCCCGCTTTTAACTTAAGCACATCGCTAAAATAGCACTTCTACGATATGCCACAGTTTGAATAATACAATTAGGACCATAATGGAATGCTTCATCTTTTGAATTTTGCCAGTAGCTCGTGAGCGATCTGACGTTTGGCGGTCGTTCATCTCTTCGGCAGTCTTGTTGCTTCGTCTTTTGCAATCGTTGTTCATCAACTTGTAGTTTTGTTGCTCCATCGAATAGCTCATTAAGTTTTGTATGCTTCATGCGTTTATGATCTTTCTTATTTCCATTACTCGTGACACTTTTGGACGTTTTGTGTTGATTTTAGATTATTTGCAAACATTTCATTTTTACACTATATTGATTTGATATAATATAAATATGTGTACAATAATTGGACTAGATCACAAATACACAAACCAGGTATGTGTCCTTTGCATACCCGGTCCACGGAACATCAGAAAGGAGAGTAAAAAATATACTGAAGGTTGACAGTGTATGTTTTAGCGTGAGCGATGAGAGGTAATCGCATAAAAGCGACTGTCTTAGGTCAGTTTTTGTGCGTTTTTTTCACATTTTTATCAATAACTCATTTGAATCTCGTCCGAAAATATTCATTTGTGTCTCAAATTATTTGGAAATGTTTAATAAAAAATTATCAAAAAGGAAAACAGCATTAAACGAATATCTGTAGCGTTATTCATGTTTTTTACAAATACCCGGGTTAGATCTGACCCACCATCGCAGAGAATGTTGTTTACCTATAAATTGCGGACAAAATAATATGTGCAAATATCGAGAGTTTTTGCTGCTTCAGACATACCTACGAATTTTCAGTTTTAGGTATATGATTACTTCTTAATTATAATTAGGGGAAAGAGTAACCAAGGGGGTGGAGGGGGGGTATCTATATTTTAGCGGGATCCTACAGAGCAACTACGCAAAATTTGAAACGGATAGCATCTAATATAATATAAAACACATGTTTACGCGCCTTGTTACTTCGATTGGCACCACTGAGTTTCTTGGTTTTTAATAATGTACATGTGTGTGTGAGTATTGCCGCCTTTTTTTTGGAAAGCTAAGAAGACGGTAACCGACTGGCGTCATTATTTTTACATTCCGTGCTTCGACCAGTCCAGAGGGTCAAATAAACCACTAGTACGCGCTTCGGTCGGTCGAAATCTAAAGAAGACAACCCAACAACAAGAACAACAAAACCAACCAAAAAGACAGCAAATATAAAAAGGTTAGTGCAGTACATATATCATATGCTTGCTTATTGTTAATTGGAAACCTGGGAACCAGCTAACGAAGGCATTTTTTTTGCGCATAGTTCTAAAGAGTAACTTTTTACAATATTTCGGAACAGATGGCATAAAAAAAAATTATAAGACAATTGAGTGTGATATGCGAAAAATCGCTCAAAAAATTTATCATCGGTTCATACTTTTTTTTAGAGCGCTTTCTATTTTAATGGATACATTGATATGTACATATATGTTTCCTTGTAGACCACTTGAAAATTCTTTGGGTATGTACTTGAAGATAATTGAAAAGGGGCGAGATGACTTTCAACTGAGGTAAGTTTTCTTGGAATAAATGTTGACTTGTCTTCAGAATTGAGAAAGCAATTTTTACCGAAAAGCTTACCTTTGGCTGTAGTCATTTTTCAAGGGGTATTTTTCTGATTTTGTTTATCCGAAGGAAACATGGACGAGTAAGTCATCCACGAAGCGAGAAACAATGTTTAATTTTATCGAATGACGCATAGAAATTATTTTTAATCAAACAGTGATAGGTATACCAGTGGCGTGCTGTAAATACTATGCAGTTCACTTTTGGGTACCACAAAACAAATACTTATTTTGAATGCGATATGTTGACGCAAGTCGAGTACTCCCTGTACATTCTACCTTTCCAATAACTTTAATATACCTGTCCCGCTCTGGCCAGCTACTAATTAGGGATTTCTGCCAACTTGGGACCAATTGCATTTCGTCGCGGACCTGTCAACATATGTGTCTTTTAACGGTCGAGAATAGCGCCGTGCGTAAAATCCGGACCACGAAAAAAGAAGTGGTGTTTTACATCATCCTGAAGTGCAATAATCTCTGTTCTTCACTACAAAAGTGCGAGTCAACTGGAGGTGTACGATTGACGTCCAACTCAGGACTGAGATCTGCCATTATTCTTTTTTGAATCCATTTCGGTTTACTTCAACTAAACATTAATTATTTTAATCGATACTGTCCATGGGATCGATAGTATTCTTTGCATCTATATAATAACATATTTTTCTCTGCATGTCGTCTCCTAATGGAGGTTGGCTGTCTTAGTTACAATCTTCTTTAGATGAGTGTTTTTGAAAATGTGTGACATGAGTATCCTAGTATGTTGCCAAATGTTCTTATATTGTAATATAAAGAGAAAAATAACAACACCAAACATTTTAACAACCCACAGCTATGACAATAATCAGCAGATAAACCACTCGCTAGGCGATATATAATTTTAAAATGAAGAAATGCATATCTATCTTAATACATTATTTAATGGCCGCTTATATAGTAGATTAGAGACATCGATTTAAAACAAAAATTGTCACCTCTAGATCGGCCATTTTTGTTGTTTATTTCTGAAGAACGAGACAAAAACCATAGATGGCAGTACGATGTCGAAAGCCCGTGAAATATTTGATAAAATGGCAGTTACGAGACTTTTTTAGTGTTAAAACTTAAAATGACAGATTGTTTATTACTTAATTATAAGAAATGGCTGATTTCGTGCCTTTTATCGACTTTTAAGCGGTAACTAGATAAGTAAGGTGTTTTGTAATTTAGTCGCTGTGCAACTATATAAAATGGCGTTTCTTATCGATAATTTTGGCGCGTTTTGCGAATTTAAAAGTTCTGGTGATATATACGCATATATATTTATATCTTTCACTCTTCTTCTTCTTCTTATTTTTCTATCAAAACACTTTTAATGGTTTTATCAAAGTGAATTAGCGATTTTTTTTTAATCTTGAGTAGATTGACAACAGAGTACTGCGTCTCTGCAGGATACGTCTGCTACCGTGCGGTAGCCGTGCGGGCAGGCTAGTATAATTTTAAAATAACAATGCACAATTAACAATTTTTTTCTATTTTCCCGTACTGTACCGCTGAATTTCCGCGAACTACGCTGTTAGCCAAGTTGCGCGCGTCACTGAATGAAATGAAAACTCAGTCGATCCCCTAACAAAGTTTGTGAGTCGCACTACTTTCTATTATGTCATTGCACGGTGTTTTATGGAAGTTTGGTAGAGAGTCAAGATGATGTGAGATGTTCCAGTTGTGAAATAATTCAATTAAACTGCATTTAAACTAGTCTTTTAATATTTCCATGCAAGTAACGTGCATGCCCGCCTTCTTGCGAAAATACAAATACCGCAGTACTAAGAATTTTTCCCATACACAGCTTTAGCTTTTCAGTAAAAATAGACCACCATAAAAATCTATTAACCGTTACACAGGTCTACAAGATTTTTGTAACATTATTGAAAATGCTCTTTTTGTGTTTCATTTAGGTAGTTATTAAAACGCCTTTCCACAGAAATGGCCTGGTACATCCCATTTTCAAGTACCCGTTTGTCCGTTATATCATGGGATTATTGAAATTATTTGTACCTGGCTTTAGACAATGTAGGAAGAATTACCACGAGAGGTAGCGCGGGTATTTCCAACGTATACTACAAATCTTTAAGTGCACTTTTATGTATCTCTAAAGTTTAGTTTGTTTCTGTCTCGTATACAGTCCAGTCAAGTGTCGTTGTCGTATTTTATATAAAATGGCAAGTTCTAGTCGTCGATGTTGCAAAAATCCGGCGGATAAGTTTTGTTATATACGAGTATGTGGACGATTTATTTTAAAGTCACAGGCTAGAGTGCCAAATTGGACATCAAGAAGAAAGTTGGGCTCCTCATGTTTGCTGTGTGAGTTGTCACGTAAATTTAGTCCAGTGGATGCATCGGAAGAAAAATTCTATGCCGTTATACCGTAGAGAGAACCTACTGACAATGTAAGTGATTACTACTTCTGTATCACGAAAACAGAAGGGCATTCAAAAAAGCAAAAGGACAAAATTTAGTATCTAAATTTGCCTTCTGCACTAAGGCCAGTTCCTCATAACCAGAAATTACTGGTGCCGATAGCGCCGTTAAACTTCTCAGTGATTTTAATTCTTCATCAATATCTGATCCACAACTTTCTAAGAATACCAGTAGTGACCCAACATTTTTACCAACTACAAGTGAACCTCACTTAATAACTCAGAATGAATTAAATGATTTGGCACGTAAACTGGGTTTGTTAAAACAAAAATCTAAACTTCTTGATTCCAGACTTCAACAATGGAATCAGTTATATAAAAATGCAAGTGTTTCACTTGACTGTAAACGGAATATAACATTTTCAAGTATTTATAAAATGGAAGGATCGCTGTGTCTGTTATGATATTGATGGTTTAGTGAATGAACTTTATATATAACATGCCCCTTCCGAGTGGTGTATTTTCATAGATTCATCGAAATACAGCCTAGATGCAGTCTTGCTTCATAATGGAAACAAAAAAATATATATTCCTTTTGCTCATTCAGTGGCAATAAAAGAAAACTATTATAACTTAGCTACCATACTAAATCAAGTTAAACATGAACAGTATCAGTGGAATATTTGTGGAGATTTAAAAATTATAGGTATATTGCTAGGGCTTCAAGGGGGTTTTACAAAGTATTACTGTGTCTATGGGACAGTCGAGCAACAAAAAAACATTTAATTAAGAAAGATTCGCGTCTTACATAGAACTTATTTTGAACCAGGTACTTCAAACATAAAATATGCCCCCCTTGTTAACCCAAAAAGGGTGCTTCTGCCGCCTCTCCAAATTAAGCTTTGACTAATGAAAAACTTTGTTAAAGCTATGGACAAAGAAGGTAATGGTTTCAAGTACCTAAAATAAATATTTCCTCAGTTAAGTGATGCAAAACTAAAAGAAGGCATTTTTATTGGACCTCAAATTTATATAAATGTAATTTATATAAATAAATGTAAATTTATATAAATATATAAATGATTAGAATAATGTTAATAAAATTATGATATAATATCCAATGAAAATGTCTCGGATGGTTTATATATTTATATTGGCAACCATTTCCATGCATATATGTATGTATAAATGTATGTTCTTGTAAAATACTAATAAATGAATTGTCCAAGAAAAAATCCCGAAAAAAGTTGTATTAACATAGATAATTTATAAAATACATTCTTTGTTGAATAATATTATACATTGCATTTATATCTCTGCATGGAGTATTTTTTTTTTGCATTTATTATATTCATAAACAAAATTAACGATGGTATGTACTTTAAATAAAAATCTTTAAATCTTTTTACATTCAAGATAACATTTTTGGGATAGAGGAATAATTATAATAAAAGCGTTCCCATGTTTCATAATCCTCAAAAAATATTTTAATAAAATGAAGATAGGAGAGTAGTACTGTTCTCTTCTATCTTCCTTCTTTTATATAAAAAATAGATTAAACATATTTCCCGTAGAAATAATAAAAACGAGTCCATTTTATGCTCTGAAATGTAATTAATAGTACTGACGAAATAGGCATCTAAGTATAGACAACACCACCCTCACCGTTCTTCCATCCAGGTCTTGAAATGTACTCCACCATTAGATACTTCACCATCCGGCCATCATAAGGAAATATTGTTTTTTTTGAGGTCCAATAAAACGACGGCCACATGAGGAAACTAATAAGTGATTACCTTTTTCAAGAAAAATTAAATGACAAGGAATTGGCAGCTTGGAACTATTTTATAAGTATAGTGAAGGGATACTTGGATAACGAGAAAGATGAGAACTATAAAACTCTCATAGATGAACTCTTAAAATCCTGTGAACTACTAGAATGTCACATGTCCTTAAAAATGCATTTGGATTTTTTTTCCGGAAAATTTTGGTGCAGCAAATGACGAACAAGGGTAGAGATTTCACCAGGACATCAGGATAATGGAAGCACGATACCAGGGACGCTGGAAGCCATCTATGTTGCTGGTTTTTAAAAGGAGATAATTATACCGAACACAAGAGAAAAAGGTGAAATATTTTGTCGCTGTATGATTTCTTCATGTAACATTTAATAATTTTTATTGCACATGATACTTAGTGAAATATCTTTGCTTAGATTTAACATGTTTATATTAAATAAACATTAGATTGCAAAAATATGTCGTCCTTTTTTTTATCCGACCACCAACCCCTGTAACAAAAAAACTGTGTTACAATATTTAGCATATGATTTTCGGATTTAGAACCATAAAATACTTTATATATACCTATTTTCATCAATGATACTTGAAAAAAGTTTAAATTTGTTGACCAGTGATTTAGAGAATAGGCATTCAGAATAATAGAACTCTTTAAGATAGATACATACATTTATTATGAGACTCGTCTGCAGATAGCCCAGTGTTGCCACGCAATAGTGTATTCAGTTTTATGTATTAATTTCGCTTTACCATGAACTACATCTAAGAAACTTACTAAAAAAGAATTTCATACGAACACTCGTAATACAATCTCTTACACAAGAGAATGTATTTTATTTGTATTTACAACGATAAAATAAAATATTTTAACAATGAAAAAGACTAGAGTATCCATCACACCCCCGAGCGTCTTACCGCTGAAGAAAGCACGCGCCAGTTTTTTATTGGTAAAAATATACTTTTTTTATAGATTTTATTTCCCAGACCCATTGCTTAGGTGAGACTAGCAACCATTATACTGTATAATTTAATATTTTTTATGTATATTTTTTGGAATTGTTAACCGAAACAAACTATTTTAAATATTTTATTATAATTTGCAAATTATTTTTTTAATGATACTCAATATAAATCACAATTTAAAGACATTTTTATATTATTTCAAACACAACGAACAATATTCCATTTTAAATATTTCATAAACATATTTAAAAAATATCTTCACCAGACAGGTACACATTAGTAGCTAATAACTAGTAATAATTATTAGACTGTATAGCAAGAAGAGACCCTAATCCAGCAATAGATTAATACAGTAATGATGGTGAGATAGCAAAAATACATAAATGTTACAACAATAATAAAGGGAAACTAAACATTAGGCGAATCCCATTATTTGAATTTCTTTAATAGAAATTAAAAACAACAGTCGTTTTTATTATACACAAAAGATCAATTAAGTCATCATGTACAAGGGCGTTCACTCAATAAAACCACGTAAAAAGTTACGACACTAATTATGTGTCAATGTGTGTGTGTCGTGTAATATTATATAGCACATAAGAAATGGGGTATCTTACCGTTCAAAAAATATTTTATTAAACGAAACGCGCCGTAACACGTTCTTCTCTGACAATTTCCATAGGCAATATGGCGGGCTATACGACAGAGCCACAACAAACGCAATCTTACGGCAAACTGAAGAACTACAGCCAATGGAGCGTATTCCCTCCTTCCGCGTCCTTCCCCCAGTTAACCTATATATTTAAGTCATTTATTCAAAGATACGAGGTCTACATACGCTGGAAAGTGAATCACTGTATATAGTTTTTACATACTATGATGTTACATTTCAAAATGCGCGGCATACCGAGCACTGCATTACCGACCAGAGCAGAATCGGTCAAATAGAGAGAAGGCAAGAGTGGAAAGGGGGACTTTTTGACAGGTGGCAGAGGAAGTCGGGCGCGCGAGCCTCGGCCGCAGAAGAAAACAATGGTGGCGGACGCAGAGTTATGGAGCCTGGAGACCCGTGGTAAATTGGGAGAGTTTGGGCCCTAATTTATACCCATCGAGGAGCCAACGCCAGGATGGCCCCGACGAGATCTAAGCGCCAGATTTGACCCGTGGCGAGGCAAAATCATCACACGGCCGACATCTGGAAGAATGGCCGTCTCTACAACCCGTGCTTTTCAAATCGTAAATAAGTAACTGTGACCCTGACATGTGACGCCGGGTCAGCCGATTCTACAGCAAGGTCGTTGGGAGTTACCTGCAATTTGTGTAATAAGAATTTAAGTGCAAATATATTGTAATCAATGTGTGAATCAGTGTTGTTATAGTTAAAGATCATTCCCATCCTTCCGAGACAGGCATATCGACACCACACACACCTAACCCACAGACTGATTCTAGCCGGTGGCGTGGTGCGCTGGCGTTCGATCCACCGGTGCCAGCGTACAACGTAACAATACATATAACATATTTCTAAGTTAACTAACAAACGCTTATTACAAACGTTAATTATCACGCCGTTTCCCAGCGGAGGTAGGCAGAGAGGATGGGGCTCTACACATCTGTCCTGGCACAATTCTCGGCTCATCTACATTTATATATCTTCCCATAAAAACTCGTCAATTGTTAAAGCTGCAGAGAGCGCGGTTCCGAGCAACTGTTAGTTCGGATGAAACTGTTCGAAACTGCGAGAGTGAGCATTCCAACAGAACGGTGTCTAGCCGCCACTGACAGCCAGCGACACACCTGAATGGCTGAATGACAGCCAGCGGCTAACGGGCTTCCCGGGCGGGCTAAAGAGGCACTCTTGTTTCCAGATGTCCGATCGACAGCTACATCTGTCCCTAACTCCGTTTCCTTCGCGTAAGTTCCAATCAGTTTATTTTAACAAACTTTGGAAATTAACTTAAATAAATTCAGTCTAACGTAAATACGCGTTTATTGTCTTGCAACCTACTGCCTCCCTATACTCACATATTAATTACAATCGTTCCGCGACATACTTAAACGAATATGAGCGTCTCACATAGTCTTATAATACAACATAATCATCAAACATACACTTCATCTTCAAAAAGCTCTAATAGAACAATCTTGTCATGCCAAATTTCCTCCAAGTTTGTATATCTGGTGCCATTAATATGCGAATATATCTGTAATTTCATTCTCTCCTTATTCATTCGTTCTACATAACCCTGACACCTTCTAGTGATCTTTTTTAAACTTACTTCTAAATAATTTACCATGAAAACGCATTCAATCCAACTAATTTGAATGATTTGAAGATAAGTAGGAATTTGAAGTATTTTAACGTTTACATATTAATTAAAAATTATCATTATTTTTTCATAAATATTTTTAATATTTTAATCTCCATTTTTGTGCAACTATGAGCGATCTAACGGTGGAATTCAAAACTTTCGGATCTCCTCTATCGATTGTTATGTAGATCATTCACATCCAACGTATAATTCAGTTAATATAGCAGTATGAAATTTAGTCCATCATTTTGAATAACCCTGTATACTTGGTTAGCATCGTCGGTAACAGCATACCTAAGTTTATGTCTACTGCACGCCACTGCTTATATGTATCACAATATATTACGGTTTTTTATATAGATAACGTATTACACTTAACTGTATACAGCAATGAATAAAGAAAACCAAAAAAAAAAGCAATCTTGGCATCATTCAACTACGTAACATGTAAAATAAGTCTTGTATTTTTTTATGGTCAGGAGGGAACAATTTCCTAAATACATTCCTCTTTAAAACCCTAAGCATCTCAAAATATACACTCGGTATTCTAGAAAAGCCACCTTCCCGGGGGTATAAGAAAGCCATTACAATGGCGGGTTTAAAAGTCACATTCAAATATTTTAGGTCAATCTGATATGGAAATTCGGGAAAGGCTACGTGATCATGATCTCAATACGTTTTAACTTTTCCCGCCGAACACTACTGACCCAACTTTAGGATCTTTCGGCCCCAGAGGGTATCTTTTATCCACAGTGAAGTTTTTATGAAAGAAAAAATATTTATGCGATTCTTTGGAAATCGTGATACGGAAATTCTACAATCCGTTTAAGTTTCAATCTTCTTTTTTTATGTCTTCGTAAAATGCTGTTCGCCGACGTGGATCGACGCTTGCAGGCGAGCTACACTAATCCATTGAACTCTAAATCAGATGTACGAGACAATTTACGCTACTGCCAGTTGAGAATGTGTAAATACATTACACTTGAGTAAAACACGCTAGGAGACGCCAAAATTCAATCAATCTATATTATTAAATTTATATAAACTTTGATACGGCTTATATATTTTTAAGGAGATCACATTTTTCTTGTGAAAATTACAATCCATTTTTAAATTTGTCCAAATTTAATAAAATTGATCAATTTAATTCTGGCATCTCTTAGTGTGTATTATTCAAAGGTATTTGGGATTCATCGTATTGTAAAGTTAATTGCTTTTAAAAATAGAATAATAGATGTATCAATTTCAAAGAGCTACAGAATATAAGATCAAAAATTTGTTGTAAACATACTTGGTTGATATAGCGGAATTGGTTAACGCATTTTCCCATATAGGAAAATATTCAGGTTCAAATCCCGGTAGCAATTTAAATATTTTTTCGATAAATAGATTTTTTCTGTATATCTTTCTAATTGATTAATTTAATTTGTATTAAAAATCTTTCAAAAATATTTTCTGAAATTGAACTTCACAACTAAAATGTGTTCTCCGTAAAAATATATAAGTTTAATCCACAGACTACCAAACATATAGACATGAACTAATTCAAATTCTTTGTTTCAATATTTTCAATTTGGTGTTACCCACGTGATCACTTCGGTACCACTTAGGCAATCAAATAGCTTCGAGACTTTTTTTTATATATATATATGACTTGATTGGAACGAAAATTTAAACGCTTACATTATAATATGCATTAATGTAAAAAATACGTCACGTTTTCACAAAGATTTAATTTTCGAAAAGTGAATACTTTTACTGTTTCATAAATGTGTCATAAACTATCGGATTTATGTTTCCACAAAGAAGATGTATAGAATGCCCCTCGTCCCGCAACTAATGTTCCAAACCCCTCTTCTATATGTATATTTTATTTCATGTCTATTCATTTTCTGGCCTGTGGTTGTATCAAAGTTTATCTATATTTAATTAAATATATTTCATTTCAATTCACAGATTAACCATATAATAAACCGAAACGAAAGAAACACATCCGTTTTGAGTGAAATAAAAAATAGCTACGTTTGGAATATTTTTCGTTGCGGTTTAATTTACTTTTCACCTTAATGTGTTTTACGGGTAGATTTTTATATGTCATTTTTATTGCCTACTGAATTATTGACATTTGTTAAATCATAGCGTCGCTATTTGTACAACTCAGATCCCGCTGTAATTCTCAAAGGAAAATTTAAATGTTTGATTTCAATTTCCATTAGGATTAATCTTGTCTCTTAGAAAGTTTCCACAGATGAAATCGCGCTGATTATTAAATCTTTAATTACGTTCTTTAACGATCTAACTCCAGAAGTCACGCCGCGGGCTCGAGGCACATTATTGACACTGCCGAAGACGGTCTGAGATAACCGTAGCCCGATAAAGGGATTTAACTCGGTCCGACGGGATTCTGCAAACTTTCCATAAACTTAGCCCAAATTAAGATGAATTATTTAATTACGGAGTCGATCGATGTTATGAGCTCGGCGAGTTCCCGAGGGACCATAAATCCTGCGATATCCAGACAGGAAGTAAAACATCGTAATGTAATATTCGAAACGTATAAGTTATGCAATGATGAGTGCACTTTTGATTCAATGCCGGTTGAGTCTACACTTGTTTTACTGGTTGTCTAATAAGTATTTGCAGTTTTGTTCAATTATTTATTATAAAATCAATTTTTTAAACAAAACTTACAACGTTTCTATCAATAATTCTCCATTATTGTTCAGGACTTTATCCCATCTTTCAACTAATTTGTCGATGCCTTTTCTATAAAAATCGGTTGGTCTGGTATCGAAATAGTTATCGAGCCAATTTCTAAGGTCATCATCATTGTTGAACGTAACGCCGCGCATTTGATTGGAGAGCGACGGAAAATGGTGATAATCTGACGGAGCGAGGTCGGAACTGTAGAGTGGATGCGGAAGAATTTACAAGTTGATTTCCTAGATTACCATTTATTAATTGTTTAAACATTTAAACATACAGGAAATCGAAGAAAAAAATCCTATCGAATAGTGATTTTTTGTCACAAAGAGTCGAAAAATAAAATTTTAAAAAACCCGCAAAACTTATTAGATGATCTAATACAATGGTTATATATTATATTAAACAGAACGATAATAATTGTTACGATTTCTATAAAATTTTAATCAGTAAATAAAATCGAGCAAGCGTAACAATCTGAAAAAATAATTCAATATCACATTTAGAAATCGCTCTTCCACCTGTGTCATGCATCATAATAAAAGTAGAATGTATAACTCCCTAATAACAGGCCCACCATAAATAATTGAAAGGTTTTGTTGAAAATAATTGCCCATGAAATATCGCTGCGGAAGTAATGAATTACCAGGACCGGCGGCCGTGCTCTATGGAGTTACTACGGGCCGTAGGAAAATAAATCGGTGCCTTTCATATCACGTGTCCCTTCGGTGAACCGCTTTTTAGGAACCCTTTAACGATCTGGTCACCTTAATATTGAAATTATGGTCAGGTAAGTGTACGATATATTGTAAAATGTTCCAGGAATAGCGTTGCATGAAGTAATTTAAGACGTCGAAAGAAAAAATATATGCGAAGAAAATAACGTCAAAATTACGTGTCCTGCCTTACATTGCCAAGTATTATTATTGATTTGTTAATATCGTGTATACTTTTGACTTCTGTAATACATTATATTACATTTCACGATGAATTGGAATTTGGTAGAGTCGGGATCCTCTGATGACAATAATAATGATAATGCGGTAAAGATTCATGTCTTTTCTGTCGTATTAAGATTGAGAAAATAATACATTTTAAAAAAATATGTATTTAATTTTAAAGATTCTAAAGCAGTGAGATGAAACCTATAAACCCAAATGAAGGTTCATTTATCAATGTTAAAATCATTATTCATTATCTAAATAAATCAATTAACGCATACAAATATGCATTACGACATATTCTTTTTTTAGATCTCTAAAGAGAAGGCGCAAAGGTATATGTATTCGTATACATATCCTAAAAATAAAATTCTAGGTTTGTCCGTATATATAAATGGAAATTAAGCATACAGACTATTGTGTATTGTGACTATATATGTGTAGCAGATTAAACGATCCGCCATGAAAAGATACACAAAATTTAAAAGACAATGCATGTAATTATTTACATTAAAAAATATATTTGCATAGACACACAACAATAATACACACGAAATATTACGTATAAAAAATTTTTTGATTGTATATGTTGAATTGTACATTTTTTTATGTATATATAATTTAATGTATGTCTGTATGTTCTCTATAGAATCCCTTTAACATATCGAAATCAATTTTTGTTGTGCAGTTACTCTTTAGGGCCCTGTGAAAAAGACATTTCCTCTCCCGCATTCTTCTCCCTTTCGGGAAGAAGAAGTATAAAATATTACAAATTCAATTGATGATCGACGTATTATGTAACTAAAACCCTTTTTAATTTATTTTATTTTAAAACTGTTAGCGCCAGTAGGTACAACAAAATGGTACTAAACGATTGTAACAAACAAAACATCAAATCATAATCCAACTCCTTAGCTGTTCTCTTTACCTTAAGGTAAATAATACAAGTCGTGGTGTCATATCAAATTAAACTACAATAAATATAAAAAATTATTTTAAATTTAAATTTAATCAAATACAATATATATTACGTTTTTAGAATTTGTAACCGTAACAAGATGTACAGATAGGTTACAATAACTAATAGACCTGAAATTCTATGTTTGTAATGTCACGGTGTAGTGAAAAGGCTGATTTGAGATAACCAAACAGCATTTAAATCAATAATCTCTCTTTACTTTGTTCTGAAAAAAAAACTGAAAATGAATCAGCAGCGCTATTACTGTCTTATTTATTACCTAGTCACTTAAATATTCAAAAGGTTCTTTATTTAAGTACAAAACAGATTATGTACATAAATTCATAGAAGAATAACTGGTTTGGGAAAAAAAATATACACAGAAAAATGATTTTGTGATACTTATAAAGTATCATTTGGTGTATTGTCAAAAATATTATATAAACTTATTTTGAAATTAAATTTTTGCAACTTATTACAACTATCGGCGATTAAATCAAGAATTTGTATCTTATTCAGTGTTCTAAAGTAAAAGTAATTATGATATGACATTACATTTGATTCGGATAAGTAAATAAATACTTTTCATGCGATCTTCCGTATTCTTCTTCTTTATTTAAATAGGAGCAGAAAAATTCAGTATGCCATATTTTTTTATAAGTAAATAATCATTTTGATGATGCATGTGAATTTACGCAGTACACGAGTAGGGTCAACCAAGGCGAATCGGATCACTTTATGTTTAAAGGTATAAAAATGTATAAGCTTATTTTTTATTATTAATTAGTAAGCAGCATACATTTCTTCATAATAACAACCTTTTGAAAGGAAAACCAATTCAAATTTTATTTTTCTAGAAACAAAAAATATAAAAGTGTGAAATAAGCCCCACAAATCTCACTCAAAAACCTTTGATAAAATTAACATTTTTAACAAATATTTTGAATCAAATTTACAATTTTTTAATACTGAGAACAATCTGTATTATTCGTGATAGTTCGAGTTCTTTTTGTAGTCGCTGTCTTCGGCAAGCGATGAAAGAAGTTATTTTATAGTGTTTGTTATGTTCTTATCTGTATCCTTAGTGTTTGTTGTAGAAAATGATTGCGCACTAGCAGAAGGTTGTGTATTATGAGTTGTTGTTGAAAACAGAGATTGAAATACTTATGATCATCGTTATTCGATTATCATCACCTAGAAACATGTTATATGGTAGGCACTGGGGTCGATATATTCCTGTCTTCTCAAAGCTTTTTGTAGCGTTTCCCAATGAAGTTGACTGTTTCTTCAAATATTTTTACCTGGGTGTAAATATTGCCACGTTTTCGCTTGCTGGCTATAGTATGTTTTATTAAGGAGAACACATTCTTATTGTGAAGTTGTAATTATTCAGAACAGACGGTCTGTGATGTTTTAAATACTAATTTAATGTATTAATTATAAATATATACATATAAAATCAATTTTGTCAAAAAATATTGTTTTTGTGTTCTCCTTAATAATATAAGTTGTATCAATGTGTCCAAAATTTAATAAAAATGAATTGATAATTCTGGCGTCTGCAGTCGGTTTACTCAAAGGTATTTGTGATTCCGTAAAAATAATGTAGTGGGTTTCAAAAATAATGGAACGATAGATGTATTCATTTGAAAAAGTGTAACATATAGGTTCGAAAATTTGTCATGAAAAATACTGGCGTTATAATGCAATTGGTAGGTACTTCCCCGGATTGGAAATAGAGATCCAGGTTCGTATCCCGGTAGCGCAAAAACAATATTTTTCGACAAAATTGTGAGACGTGTAGTCATTTCTTTATATTGAACCATTCTCATCTTTTGTGAACACAATAATCCTTGACTCGTAATTTTTAGCATTAAACAAATCTCGTTATTTTTTTTAAATATTTATATGTAGAGATAACAATTGATTTTAATACAAACGTATATGAAGCTTGTTGGTCTAGTGGTTAAGATGCTGGCCTGATGATTTAGTGATCGAGGGTACACGCCTCATTCCAGGAGACCAGCAAGTTAGTCCTATTTTCATAGCACAAGTGTTTCTCTTAGTTTGAGAATAGTAAAAATATTAATGTCGCATCTCTATAAAAAAAATATATTAACAATAAAAATTCGTTTTTTTTTTACTTCAGAAATATTTTGATAGGTAGAAAAATTTTCAGCATCAAAAAAATCACATTACTCGATCTCAAATTATTATTTTTATCAATTATTTGAACCTTTTTATATCTACTGGTAATATGCGGCAAAACTTGTGATTTTATTTCACTTTTAGCAATTTGAATTTAGCGTGTTTGACATTTTTGTGAAAATTTATAAATTTCAGCTACGCTACGTATTTGAATAATATTATATATCAAAGGTTTTACACCGAAACAAAACTTTGAAGAAATGTCGGAAATATTTTCGGAGTCTGCTTCGTCACGTGAAATGGTTAAAAAGTGGGTACCCGAGATTAAACGGCAAAAGATTAAAGATGCCGCTAGCACTAGAAGACAGGGTAAGTGAAAGGCAGAAAACGTTAATAAGTCATATACTTGATTTTTCATATCAATGAATCACTATTAAGGAGATAGCAAAGATTTTAAAGATCTAAAGTGAATGAGTGGAATTCTCCTTAACTTTGGAATTGCACTTGTAGAAACTTTTTGCTCAGTGGGTGGCAAAGCTCATGACGCGGAACAAAGGCGTGTCCCTGTCTGAACTTCACAACTATATTTGACACAAATCCCGAATTTCAACTTTCGTAACCTCGAAAAAATTTGACACGAAATACGGTGCCATAGCGGCTATGGAACAGTATTTTGAAACTTTGATAAATCCTTTTAATATTTATTAAAACAATATTCAAATCCGCAATTTTTTTTGGTTATATACAATTTGTAGAAAATCTATAATTCGAAGAGAATTTTTCAAATGATTATGAAAAAATATTAATTTAAAGAGTGATAACTACTTTTTAAAAATATGTAGTATTTAACTGGAGCGGGGAACTAAATCAGGCAAGGAACTAAATGCCCTTTTGCCATGTTAGTTAATCATACTAAAGCAGATAAAATATACAATATTTGAATGAACCTCAAACTGTCTGTCAGTAATGAGATTCAAGTATTTTTTTTCTTATTTCTTACAATTATAATCGGAAAAGGTTTAAAGGTCGGTACAAAATGGCAGATATTTATAAAGAATGGCATGCCGATCGTGAATCAAGTGGGGAAATATTTAAGTCAATAGAGAAGATTTCCAAAAAACTTACACCTTCTATTATATTTATACATCAAAGATTGCAAAGATATAATCAAAAGTAATCTATAATACGTAGCAGAGATATGGAAGATAAAATATACAAGTATATTTGAGTACTTATTGAATGATAGGATATCTATTTGCAAATATCTTAAACTCTTTAATAATTAACAGTGATGCTTAAATCGTTTTTTGAACCGTTATTGTGACTGTGATTGTGTTAGATTGTGACGATGATTGGTAACTGATTATTCTAATTGATTCACCAGAAAGTAAACCTCCAACAGTTAAATCTTACTTACCAATCATCGTTAAATCTCAGTTAGCAGTCATCGTCAAAATCACAGTCACATAACGGTTTACCATCGCTAATAATTAAGATTGTCACAAAAAACACCGGTATAACTTTTTTTTAAATAATATTAAAATTTGATGTTAAGAATGCACAAATATTAAAGTAATATAAAAATCAATGATTGATTTAGCAGTTACTTCGTGGTTTAACACATAATTTTTGAAAAATATGCCATTTTTTATTTTCACTTTGTACTACACACAAATAGGTATTTTTATAAAAAAGCGGGATATATCAAATAACTTGTGGAGATTGTAAGAAAAATACATCGGCTAAACCAGGAAAAAATTTAATACGTGAATTAAAAAACATCGACGCTGTCTGAAAAATAATAATTTTTCCGAATCCGTTAATCATAACATTTATACCAATCTAAAATTACTCCACTCGGTACCATATAGGGGAATAATAATTAATAACTTTGAAATGATAGAAATCCGGAAAAAATTGAATTCGGATAAAACATAAAGAACAATATCATATTTTCAAACCCTTCGCCGCTTTTATCAATGTATCCTAGAAACAATAAAGTCACTCCCACCCTTGCCTGCCCCACCACCCCAATAGCCAACAACTGTATTTAATTTTAGTTCAATTTACACCTGTAGGTGGGATGGACTGCTCTTCCCAAAACTAATCGTGATACGACTCAAAAAATTGTGTGTGTAGTAGAAAGGTAAAATAAAAATATTTTTCAATAATTAATGCTCTAAATTGTAACACAAAAAAATCAGCATTATATTTTTATATAACATTTTGATACCACAGTGTAATGGAGTAATAGCAACATGGTAGTTATTTATGATAAAAAGATTTTATTTCAAAATGCTTTGAATGTCCCTGACATCGATTCCAGCACCGGTAAAGGCGAAAATAAAACATATGATAAATGTGTTATGAACGCAGTTATTCTAACGTAGTTTTCGTTAAAAAAAAAACCTTTTAATAATATAATATTATATTTTCAAAATAAATACAGATCATATTTACAATGTTTACTTGTAATGATATTCTATTTAACAATTCAGTTTTCAGTGTGGTATCGTGAGTACATACATACGAGTATATAGATGGCTTTTTACCCTTTCTCAAGGACTCCACAGACCACCTGAAGAATTTCACACAAAAATCCTCGAGTAGACGGTGTACACACAATTCACTCATTGCCTGAGGCGAATTTCATTTGTAAGGAAACATCACAACCCTGTCACCGGATGTCGGCAGGCCTAACAATCCTCTCGGCATCTGAAGGCTTTCCCGCGAAGTTGAGATGAAACTTGCGACTCACTGAAGGAGCGTTTTGGACATTATTTCTGAATACCCATGATTGATGGACAGGTGCTTTGTATTTTATCATAACTTAACTAATTTAATTACAAATTTAACGAGCAAAAGTCAGTTTAGATAAATTTTAGGAAATATCTTTATTTCGTGATAGGCAAATTTCTCTATAACGTTTTTAAGTTTTCTCACTCGCTTTAAATTTACTCGTATATCGTTTTTGGCTCAAATTTATTTAATATTTTAATAAACAAAATATGATTATGACCGATGTGTGTTTCAAACCCTTTATTCTTTTTACGTAAATTTGAAAACAAACTGAATTGTAGATTTCCATTGAGACACAAATTAAATGGATACGAGATATTTTTGTTCTGAAAATTTTCAAATTGTTAGAAATTTGTAAATTGGCATTGGACTTAACTTAATGTTTTCATAGGAATATCATTTAGTATGCTAATTAATGTTTATATTTTTAATTTAACTCAAACACGTTGTATTTATTCATTTTGATATTAAATAAATAATTATCTTTGTTTTTAACCACTGTGAATTTATTCCAATCGACTTCTAATTAAAAAACAAACTAAAACCATGTCAAATTATTGTAATATTTTAAAACTCCTTTTTTATAATTATTACTAAATTAATTTAATAATATATATATCTAGTAGTTAACTTAGTAAAATTGTTATGATGATGAAAGATATTAAAATTGACCTAAATGATCCGAAATTATTAAAAAAAAAAATTTTAAGGATAGGATTTGTGGTAAAATTTAGTTGGTTGTTTGATGAATATAATAAACATATAGTTGAATTTTTTATTATTTAATAAGTTTTCAGTTTAATCAATCAATGAGTTCAAGAATACCGAGTATAAAAACCGATTTATATTATAAATATTTTTAAGCTTAGGATTTTTGTCAACCTCTGGCACCCACCATTCTGAATTTATTTATCTTTATGAAAAACATTTCACTATTCAAAGTGAAGTCTTAAGTTGTACCGTTCTATCCATCCTTAGACGGGTTTGTGATTTTCCATTTAAAATCATTTTTAAATATTTAATCTTCTTCTGCTGATCTGCATCCAGCATCGATTGTAGGTATCTATTTCTTTCGCATTCCACAGATAACAAATAATACTCAACTGTTGGCCCACTGACGCGAAACGCGTCATCGACGCATTCAACCCACCGGCGCGACGTCGGCGTCGGGTCTCTATGATGCAGGTCATATATACAATGTTTCTTGCGAAAACTACGGTTCTTGGCTTCTAAGCAATGAAACTTCATCTTGTTAAAATAAAAAAAGTTAACTAATTGAATTAGGTATATAATATATTGTTAATAATATTTTAATGCGCTTGTAATGTTAGATGTTCCTGATTTAAAATCGTACATTTATGAAAAGAAGTACAAAAAGCATCCTGGATGGAAAAATCCTGTAATAAGATGGGTATAATAAAATAATTAAAATTGTACATATTAAAATAATATTATGTATGTAAGGTAAGCTGTTAGTGTGAGCGCTCAGCCAGTAATGTAAATATATTACCGTAAGCCGTAACAAGGTCGGATGTATTATAAAATTATAATTTAAAATGCATTACTCTTTACTTATTTATATTTAAAAGAAACCGTTTCATTCTCCACAGTTAATCATATTAACATTATAAATTCATGTAGTTATTGATCTTATTTACGAAATGTCTGAAAATTGGTTTTACAATATCACATACTATATGCTGTAATTTTTAATCAGTAGGTACGTATAATACAATAGATCTATACTTGATTATTATCGAATTATCGAAGATAACTTTTTAAAATGAGTATTTTCTTTGAAAGTAATATTATTACATTTTGTATACGAGTCAAACGAAGCAATCATGTCGCATTAAAATGATGAGAGAACCACTATTTGGGGAGGGCTGCGCGACTCTCTGCTGCTTTCATCCCCCGGGAAAATGTTCATACATTATTTCAACAAGGCATTCTCCAGCATTCGGTAGAATGATTCAATGTAAGCACTCTTCAATTTAGTCAAGTTTTTACTAATAAGGGTTAATAATATATTACTTAAAAGATAATAGACAATTAAAAATAAACGATTTTTTGAAATGATTATTGAATCATTTTTTCGTTTTATTCGCTTCTCGTATTCAGAAGTTTTAATTGTCACCGGCAACACGTCTTTGATAATATCTCCGTAGGTTTCCGATTTTGACATCCTTGATTTGATTGGTGTCCTGGCGGATTTAAAGATTTATTGTTATCGAATGTGTTCGAAAATAGAAGACAAGAACTGTTTTCGTCAACATAACTTTATAACTACCCAATATAAAAGTTTGGTCAAAAAATATATTTTTGTAAATATTGTAAATATATATAATAATTCTCACTCTTCAATATCCACATTTATCAAATTTTTGAAAGTTAAATATATGTTAGTATGTGGACTCACTAATACCACTACACCATACTGACATATATACAACTTTTAAAAAAATATATTATATATATATAAAGTAATCACTTAAGTCAGCTGAAGACAGGTTGTAAGCCTTGTATTTACCCCATATTTACATATATTTTCCATTATATATAAGAAAACAATAGCTCTGTCTCTTTGAGATATCTGATATTTTTAAGAAGAACACATTCTTATTGTTATTGAAATAATGGAACGACAGATGTATTAATTTGAAAAAGTGTAACATACAGGTTCGAAAATTTGTCATAAAAGATACTGGCGCTATAACACAATTGGCAGTGTACTTTCCCGGATTGGTAATAGAGATCCAGGTTCGAATCTCGGTAGCGCAAAAACAATATTTTTCGACAAAATTGATTTTATATATATATATATATTTATAATTAATACATTAAATTAGTATTTTAAATATCTGATATTTGTTTAATAACAGTGCCTTTGTGAGTAAAAGTTCAGTAATTGTGAGTTCATGGACATATTCAAATATTGCCACCATTACTTTTTAATCTTTAAAAAAAATTAATTTTAATACAAATTAAATGTGTTACAATGAAATATTATTAATTAAATGTATCAACTAGAAATATATACAAAAAAAATCATTTTATCGATAAAATATTTTAGTAGCTGCTGAGATATTAACTAAAATATTTTTTATGTGTATCTTTCTAGTTGATACATTTAAATTGTATTAAAATACCACAGAACTGTGTTCTTAAAAAACTGCAACTTCACAATAATAATGCATTTTCTTTAAAAATATTAATTTTGTTAGTTGTATTTTAAGATCGTATCAATTTATCCACATGTATTCATTTATGATTAAAATATTTTCATAGTGTCAGGGCTATCGCATTATCATTTATTGTACAACGTTTTCGTAATTTAAATTAGATTTTGTGAAAATCTTCTTCGCTAGGGCCTGTTTCAATAAGACAACTCATTTTTAAGTCACTAACCTGGTGGAATCATAGCGGCAGAATTCGCTACGTGCGTATTAAAGTTTCCGAGACTTTCTGTGCCCTGCTTCTACCGGTAGGCACAGAACCATAATGCAGAGGCCCATTCTTTTCTGAGCCCTTTTCATGTTTAGAGAGCCCACGCAAACAGCCCGAGTGGTCTAAGTGCAAACATTAAAATAAGACCTCACGTTACGGAGAGTTTTCGTGTCATTAAAAATTCCGGTACGTTTCAATGCTTACAGTTTTGCAAAACTCTGAAGGTGTAAACAAAACCATTTCTAGCTCGGCTTACACTGAGAAATGTGTACCTAAAACAGTTTGTAACGGTGGTAAAATGGTTTTAAAACACGATATTAATACCTACACAGTAATAAGATTTTTTTCTGCCCTTCGTTCTGTTCGCGAGCTTCACGCTCTGTGCGGCTGTATTTCGGTAATACTGGAACAATTAAGTAAGCTTGTAAAGGGAGATGTACTCATTTCGGTGATCAATTACAACGGTACCACTGTTTCACTTTATGAAATATACACTTTTGTGTAGGTCGGTATGTAAATACATCAGCAGTCGCTAACGGTTTCACTATTTTATTACATCCATTTGGCATACTCAACATTAGAATGTATAATGTTCGAGACTGTGTTTCTAATTCCATTATAAGATTCGCAGAAACACTATTCACAAGTAAGTACAGTACTGCCGTATCAAAAGTCAAAGGCCTGCGAGCATTTGAGTCATAATTAGGCTCGATCATATATTATATTATTAAAAATTACTGGTTTGTTTATAAAATATACATATTTTCAGTAAGAAAGAAAATTGTGACTTACCAGGCGGCGGGAATACGCGGATGGAGCACGCGAAGTAACCGCTTGGCTGCTACGTGACGTTGGCCTGTAGCGTCGCCCACTACCGGTAAAGTAATACGCTTAATTAAGCAAAGCAGCGATTTGAACATTTTTCTAGTACGTAGATGTGCTAACGAGAACCGCCAAGGTTATCTTTAATCCCTTCATGTTATAATTGCTTTTTCGGCGAAATTCTCTTTTCTGAGCTTTTAAACCCTTTCCCTTCGTTACAAGGATCAGGTTGTATCCTATTTCTTTTGATGCTGATGTAATGAACGAATCTTTTCACTGATGAGTAAACTTTAGGAACTTTACCTTGTGTGCCTAAATAAATGTCAATGACTCGGAAAATTGCCTAAAACAATCACAAATTAGTATATAAAAGATCATTCATTAATATGACGCTGATATATTGTATTTATTCAAACATTTAAGACATCAAAATTAATCTGGATAATTTCTCAATTTATACCAATGATATAATATCCTTTATACAAGTGATATAATATCCTTTATACAAATGATATAATATCCTTTATACAAATGATATTATGGAATTAAACTGCAACGCATTGGGAACGCGTTTTACAAAAAGAAAGATCTAATATTTTTGTAATTAACCGTTTTATCAGATTATTTATTTGGTGTACAAATGTTACGTGACGTAAATGGGTGTATTCGTGTACTTTAATAATCAAAGAAGGCTCTTTATGATGATGATGCTACTTACAACCTACCGTCGATTTCATTAAGTTTTATCTCAAAGGCGCGCGTATCTAAAGATGTACAATCAACCAACTTTCTCATTCATACAACCTGAGATAAAACCGACCGCAACATGAAAATATTCCAGAATATTTTAGAAAATACTATTCAGAACTACTAATAAGGTATTAGGGCGTAAAGCAAATGATCTACATGTATTGTATTTCCCTTTAGAATCTTCATAATACTTAAAAATCTGCCATTTTTTAATTGTAGAAAATTTTTATTTGATTTAAGTTTATGGTAAGTTTGTATTTAATATCTGACGTTTTGTTTTTTCATGCCGACCGGTTAAAAAGCCATCCCTTCTATGTCAAGAAAAAACAATTATTTATTGAGTAATTTTAGTTTTGTTTAATGTACACAAGATCAGGTAATTAAAAATTAATAATAATGAAAAATAAATAAATTGAGCCTTGAAACTCTGCCCTGAAGGCTATTGCGGTGCTGCAGTATCCATGCTTCAATTAGAAATAAATGTGAAGCTACGCCTATCTTCAGATTCATCGGTTTTCTCAGCAGAATGTTGGGCAATTAAAGAGGCCTTGGACATCTGCGTACTCCGAAACGTCGATAATATGAAAGTTTATCTAGACAATAAGATAATCTGTTCCATCAAAAGATGTCTATTTAATTTGGACAGCAACAATAAACATTCCTCCACATAATGGAATGGAAATGGAAAAATACGTGTATCAATTGAATTAATTACAGAATATAAGTTCAAAATTTGTCGAAATGTATTTGATTGCAATAGCGAATTGGTGAACGTGTTTCCTCGGAAAGGAAGAGGTCCAGGTTCGAATCCCGGAGCAACTAAATATTTTTTCGATAAATATATTTTTCTGTATATGTATATTTTTAGTTGATTCATTTAATTTGTATTAAAATATTTAAACTACCACTTCCTAAATTTCAAAAAATGTTAACTACTTATAATTCGATGCGTTAAACTATTCTGAGAACATTCTTATGGAATTTTTGATTTATTATTTAAAGAAAATTGATATTTTGATATCCGTATCGGACACAGTGTCTTATGCCTATTTAAATGCAGTGTATTCAAGTTGGTATTATTTACCTCATAATATGAATGTTCTCAAACGGGTGCTGAATAATTCGGCACTCGTGACATTGTACGTGGACCCATGCGATACCGTGCCGGACGCGTCTAGTCACGATCTGGGCTCCAAGCGCAGAGTGTCGTCACCGGTCACGAAACTTGGTTTTTGACATCGGCGGACGTGATCCGCAAATGATACAAATATAAATATGAAAATGTAAAATTTCATACATGTTACTTGTATAAGTATTAAATTTTTGAACCTCTCTTTTGTCGAGAGAGTCTAAGTTTCACAATTTTACCTAAGTGAGGATCGGAAGTATGCTTTGGCTAAACACTGAAACCCGCTGGACTGATGACGTCACCAAACTGCGGAAATGTGTGGGGGCGAATAACAATGGACAGAGAAATGTGGAAGACACTTAGGCAGGCCTTCATCCACCCGTGAATAGAAAATGACTAATGATGTAATCGATAAAATGACTTCACGTCACTTTTAGTTTATTACTGAAGATGATGCAGTAAGCATCGAAAATGTTGTGTTTTATTTTATTAATTTTTTTTTTTTTAAGTTATTACAATGGACTTCCATAAAGTTTTTGAATATTATATTTATATAATATATTTGAAGTTTCTTAGTTTCATAAATAAATGTGGGTACTTTCGAGCCGCTCTTTTCCGCTTTCACGTTACACCTATTGCAAAATATGTATACATAAAATCAATGTGGGAAGCGACGGAGAGCGACGCAACGAGGCACCGATATGCGTGACTTCAGTTCTAGTGAAAATATTTAAAAAAAGGCAAAGTAATTTTTTTTATAACAACAGATTTTTTCAATGTAAGGCCTCTTCCAATTTCCAACGATATTTTCTCACATGGAAAATTTAAATTTAAAATACGCGATTTAAAAAAAAACATATTCCATGTTCAAATACAAAACATTCAAGTAAAAATAGAAACAAATTAAATTTAATAAAAGTGCTGTAAAATAAAATAAATGAGTATAAGAGCGATTTTGTTGTGTAAATTAAATTCTAGTTATCACAACACACGAGATTCCTACATCGGCTTTAGTATTCCGTTGGTGTCGAATGTCGAATTATAAATCCGCCTTAAGTTTTCCAAATATACGGCTGCAATCACCGCGTCATCTGGCTGAACAGTTTCCCGCCCGTCTGCGGGACCATATTTAAATATTCGGGCTGCCACAAGGAGCCGGAGGTTATTGAATATTAGCGCACACACCCACACATTTGATCATTTCACCCTCAAACATTTTGGTGAGATTACTTATTGGACTAATGTCGGTGCCCTCTGCACGAGGAACTAAATCTTTACGTAGGAAAAAGTACTAAAGTATTGAACTATAATTAAGGATTGTAATTTTTGACAAAATAAAAAAAAATCAAAATTCGAATATACAAAATTTCGGAATTCGGTCGAATACTAATAATAAAAAACAACTTATTTAATATAATAAATTCATTATTATTTATTGTTTAAAAAAATGCATATTATTTTTTCAACTAAAAATAAACTGTTTTTTAGGATTAATTTTAATAGGAGACCTAATATATGTTAACATAACCAATTTACCAAATAACACTTTAATATGCATTGTGGTCATTTGCTAATGATATGAGTTTAAGAATTTTCTTGTTTATACTTTATATTTTCCGGACTACCCATGGTCCTAATTAGTCTGGATAATCGAGGTTTTACTATATATTAAATTAAAACTGCTCTAATTAGCTTGTTAAAAATATCGATAATTTAACAGAAAGCCAAGGCAGAATAACTAAATACACACTACATACTGAACCCCCGCATTCGACAAAACAAATCTCTATACTGATCCGCCAGTTTTCGGACATCTTTTTAATGCAGCCGCTATCTTTTGTCATTCGGGTCAGCGTCTTTTTTCTGTTGAAGTGCCGGCCGAGTACATCGGATCCTTACGCGAAAGCGTTATCTCTCTACATCGCTTTCTAGAAACGATCCATTTATGAAACGATACATTTATAATTCGGAGTTCGTTATATTTATGAAAACGAATTTCGGGAGTAAATTGGAATACCCTCGGTTACGCGTCTCCTTTCGACGGTTAACGCGAAATACAGAACGCAAATTATTATCGGTTAATATCGGAGGCTGGCCAACTGGAAATCCACCAAGGACTGCGGCCCAGGAGATTGCAGGCCAGTTAAATAGGTTAGTGGTTATTATCTGCATAATTTGGAATTGCATACTCTGTGAACATTAGCAATAGAAAACTAGGACCTGACTATCGAAGTAATTCACGGATACATATGTAATACTATATTGATTTGGCTTGAACGCGTTTTGCGAATGCCTCCGGGAAAGGGTAAATCAAGCGTACCTTTCACAATCGGTTAAGAGTGATCGTTAATTATTAAGAATGAAATTTAAGGACAGAAATTCCTTGAATGGATCAAGTGGCGAAATGTTACTAAGATAATTTAAAACTGAAGCGTGTGTAATGGATAATATTCAATATATTAGGATATAAAGCACAAAAAAAAATTAAATGATTTAAAATAATAAATTAAGAACCAGGCGTCTCAGATATTCAGCAACGACTATACATAGGTTATACTCGGCGGAACTAAAGGACAAATGGTTGGCGGCGGATTACAGCCAATGGAGGAGTTTTGTGGCGGCCACGTGCACCAGCTACATGTCGATTTTTTACTCATGGCACTATACATTCGGTCACTGACTAATCTGTTATGAATCCGGTAGTATAATTATTATTATTATTACAATATAATTGTATTGTACATAGTTTTATTTAATGTTTCATTATTTTATGGATAGGGAATAAATATTATAAATAATTATAAGCTAAATATTATAAATGGCCAAATCCTCTTTGCAAATAATCATTTTTCAAATTTGTTTTCATATCAGTTCTCACTTATTCACCACTTTATAGTTTTGTTTTTATCTATGCTTATATTTTTAATTTCAGTATACATTGTTTCCTGAAGAAGATGCCATAGGTATCGAAACATGTTGAATTATCAATAAATAGTGGTTTAAACAAAGTATTTCGTCTAATTATTTAAATAAAATATTATTAATTAAATATATCAACTTCAAAAAAAATCTATTTATCGATAAAATATTTTAGTTGCATTTTAGTATATATTTTATTATATATTTATCGATAAAATATTCTTTCGATAAATAAATTTTTTCTATATATCTTTCTAGTTGATACATTTAAATTGTATTAAAATACCACAGAACTATATTCTGAAAAAACTGCAACTTCACATTAATAATGTGTTTCCTTAAAAACATTTAATAACAATTTTAAATACACAACACATTCTTGAAGTGCCATGACCAAAAATTCGACATTTAGTTATCGAAATTTATTATTTTCTTCTTGCAGGAGAGCATAATGGTAAATATTATATATAAATAATAACGATTTATTAATTTATAACCTCTCATATCTCCCATTTATCTGACTAACATTTTTTTTTGTAAATTCATCTGTTGTAACAATTTATAAAATTATCATAATTACGGGGTTTGGTTGCTAACCAATACAATTAGCAGTAAACTCTCTAATTGTGCAAATGTCTAAATAAATGCGTATGTGACAAAACGTTCTGAGTAATGAAAGCGCCAAGATAATTGCACCTATGAGACTCGCAGCTCAGGGGTGGCACCATAATTATGTAGATCGCGACTTCGCAGTCCCCAAGTTCGCAGAAGTTCGTCGAGACTTTTGAAATATTTAGCCATCGTCGCTCAGTGCAGCTCGAGGACGCACAGCGAAATTCCATCTTTCACGCCCGATCCCACGGCGACCGTCTAGCCGTCACCATCTTCTGCTGCCCCGATATCAACACAATCCCAGCCGTCTTCTGCTAACTCCAGAAACAATATTCTAGTTACAAGCGTTTTTCATGTAAATAAATTGTATTTTAAACAGACCAAAGTACTTGATAAAATTATGTACTCGTTGTTCCAAGAATGTTAGCTTTATTATATACAGAAATGAATAATAATATCATTAATTGACATGGCGGTTACTTTGCGATGTAACCTGATTAATGTTAATTTACACAACAAAACTTTGTACTACACATACGTTGGGCTATTTTCAATACTAGTTCCGAGAGGTGCAGTCCCTTTTGAAACTAGTATCAAACCACTCTTTCGAAAGTCATAGACTAAAACTTATCTCGGTACCTTAATGAACTATTTGGAAACCGTTGAAATACAAAAGAATTTAAATTCGGAGAAAACGTTAATTAACAACATAACATTCCCTAACACTTCGCCTTTACTCTCCATAGTCTCGTTAACGACTAAAACCTCCCTACCTCCCTCCCTTCTCAAGCCCCGCCTCATTGCCCGAATAGACTATAATACTGTATTTAGTTCAGTTATCACCTGATGATGAGAGAGACTGGACCTCTTGAAATTGGTGGTGAAAATAACGCAACGTGTGTGTAGTGCACAGTTTTGTTTTGAAAATTAAAATGAATAATAATGCATTCGTATCATAGCAATAAGAAATCATAAGCATAATTATTGACCAGTGGCGGCCGGTGACTTTTTGTAAAAGGGATGCTGTAGATTTTCCAGTATCCAGAATGTGGTTTTCATCCGCAAATGATTAAGGCACGAAACTTTTATGCATTAATGATTCTATTATATACTCACACAATTCATTATTTTCGTTTACAGCGTTAGAACACGTTAATGAATTAAATAGATAATTAACGTTTCAATAATTCGGCTTGTATTTAAGCCAAACTGTCAAAAATGCGTCACACAAATAAATTCTTGAAAACAACCGGCCACTTCGTAATATGTATGCTATTCTGAGCATTATACCCATAAACATTAAAGGCGTTTTTTGTACGTTGAATGCTGTTAACGAATGCGTAAACAGTATTCGAAGACATTGGTAGGCGGAACTGAATGCGTATACGCGTAAGTCGAACACTTTTGAACTTTTTGGATACGGAACGAATGATAGAATCCACTGTTATTTACGCGATTCATAGATGTTTGTCGACTCGCTTTGTGCGCGCGCCATGTTGTAGTGTGTGTTATGACTGGTCTCCAAAGGACAGGACGAATTTATTTACAGCAGTGCTGTTTTCGAAAAGGGATGCGGAGCATCCAAAGCATGTATGAAGCGACCGCGCCTGGTGGATAATGGACTCGTACATTATTAATTTATTCACTAACTTCAATTGGTTCAATTAAATGTTTCCGTCGTATAACTCGTCCGCTGCAAGAAATACCGAGAATATGGAAATAAAAACACGATCTGTCTCGTCTACGATTTGTTTGAAATAACTTGAACTACCCTTGCTAAGCCAGTGGACATCCTAGTAGTGAGGTGCACCTTGCATTTTTATAAATTAGTGGTAATATTTTTGCTGTCCGAACTGCCATGGCGAATATAAGATCTTTGGCGGATGTTAATCATTTTTACCAAGCGGTTAGTATTTTCGAATGGAAAAAATAATTATAAATATGGTTCTTCCCGGTTCAAATTCGTTTAAAAAAATATCAACAAAAAATATATCATTAAGGAGAACACATTCTTATTGTGAAGTTGTAATTATTCAGAACATAGGTATGTGAACTTAAAACATCACAGACACATTCTGAATAATTACAACTTCACAATAAGAATGTGTTCTCCTTAATAATATAAGTTGTATCAATGTGTCCAAAATTTAATAAAAATGAATTGATAATTCTGGCGTCTGCAGTCGGTTTACTCAAAGGTATTTGTGATTCCGTAAAAATTATGTAGATGGCTTTCAAAAATAATGGAACAACAGATGTATTAATTTGAAAAAGTGTAACATATAGGTTCGAAGATTTGTCATGAAAAATACTGACGTTATAATACAATCGGTAGGTAGTGTACTTTCCCTGATTGGAAATAGAGATCCAGGTTCGAATCCCGGTAGCGAAAAAACAATATTTTTCGACAAAATTGATTTTATATGTATATATTTATAATTAATACGTTAAATTATTATTTAAAAAATATATCAACTCAATATTGAATATTTTGTCATTTATTTTACCAAATATCTAATTTAATTAATCATTTAGACCCATTTATTATTACGTGGTGCACTTCATACTCGTGCATTAAAAAACGATTTGTGTAGTTTTTAATGCCATTTATTCCAGTATTTGCCGATACTTACTTCGTTTATATTTTAATATAATATATCTAAATAAATTATTATGTATTTTTTAAACGAGTTTTTTTAGTATTTTAGAAGTAAAATATGCATTGTCGTTTTAAAGCGCTGTGCATCATCTCTACATGACTTATAATACTCTCAAAATAGAACAGTTCTACAGATGTCAAAAAATTAACCACAAAAAAAGAAATGCTTGAAAATGTTGTAGCGATCGGAATTCGAATCTACCGCCATCTCAGTCGGCATCGACGCTAGCGACAGCGCTGCCGGCTGCTGCTACAAATCGGGCTCAAGCATTCACCAGGCAGTCTCTCCAGTTTCATCGTTTCACAACGGCGGTCTTGCCGGCTCGCGCTCGCCGAGCAAGACCGCCAATTCATTTCATTTCATAAGACACATGCACCTTCTACATCACTCATTCATTCATTTATTCATCCTATCTGTCTTCATTGTTCTTGTCATATCATACTGTCATAATAAACCTCACACGCCAATCACATTTATTTCATTTAACCACCGTCCTAACCCCCAAAATGTAATTATTCTTATACTTGGGAATTCGTTTCATTGAACCTAAAGAAAAGGTAAAAAATACGTTTACATACATAGATAAAATCTACGTAATTCTTTTGTACAGTACCGGAAGGGAAGTTTTATTTTTGGTGAGTGAGTGAAGTCTTAAGACGCGATGCTCAAAAACATCAGGCAAGTTGTTGGTCTAAATCGGAAGCACGGGACAAGAGACAGGAAGCTGTGAAAAGTAATAAAATGGAGGCTTATTCAACAACGGATGCAGATTTACAGAAGAAGAAAATTAAAAAGTAAAAAGGTTCAAGCGGTTCAACTTATTATTTTTTAGAAATAATAGAAGCTATGGAATTTTACGCAATCAATTACAGGTATCCGGGAAATTTACGATTTACGATTGAAACAATATAGATTTTCTAAATATACAGATGCGATATATATTTGCGTAATTCATGTAACTTCGTGTATCATGTGAGTTTTGCTATCCCTAAATACAAATTCTAGCATTTTGTGAATATTTCTTGTTATAATATCGATGTGCATATCAAAGAATATCTTTTTGCCAGAATAACACCGAGATACTGTGTTGTACCACCTAAACTAAGTTATCGTATATTTGTTATTAAAGTGTATCTAAGTGTGAGAACTGTCACTTTGTACATGTACGTGTGTGTATGTGTGTCATGAAAGTGAGTAGATGAGTGGTGGGGTACGAACATTATAAAAGGTCATCTCTGGAGGAACAACTCTCTTCCATCACAGCTTCTCCAGAATAACTAGTCTATCGCTGAAGTGTATAATTTATAATTACTGTAATACTTGTTGTAATAAACTTAATATTGTTACCCGGACATACTGAGTTTTATATTACAAGGTATTGGAACCCCAGTAATTAGATAGTAAGCTGAGGATAGAACCCCAAGAGAATCTGGTGATACTTAGAAAGTCATCACACTAAGTATTGTTCCTCATGAACTAATAATGTGGCAGTTTATTTATTAGAATGTATCTAGAAACAATGTAAATCAATTTAAATAGGAAAATTTATAAATGGTTTTAAACATTTTCATACGAGCATTATGTAATTTTTATGTTTTAGGCGCCCGTGTCAATATCGTCTAACTAACTAACTTACCATCGCGCCGTTTTCCAGCGGGGGTAGGCTAAGAGGATAGAGCGCCACACTCTTCTGTTTTGCCATACAATTTTCGCCTCATCCACATTCATGCATCATCTCATACAAGCTCGCCGATTATTGAGACTCCTAACAGACCCATTCTCCAGTATCTGATTTACCTGGTCGTGCCAAGAATTCCGCGGACGTCGTCTACTTTTGGTGCCATCAACACTTGCGTCATATATATTTCTTACCATTCTCTCCTCATTCATCAGTTCCATATGACCAAACCACCTAAGTAATCCTTTCCTAAGATATATATACTAATATCAGCTTTGCATCCTTTTCTTATTTCTTCATTCTTTACTCTATCATAAATAGATCTCCCACATATACGCCCAAGTGATCTCATCCACTGCATTCAGTTTACTTTCGTTCCTCTTCTGCCAGCTCCAGGCCTCACTTACATACATCAGTGTCGGTACCAGGATTCTATTGTGCACCGCTAGTTTTGGCTCGGTTGACAAATTCCCGTTAGATATAATTCCATTCAAAGCGCCGTTCACTTTATTCCCTGCAATCACCCTTCTTTCGATATCTTTCTCAGCCTTTCCGTTTTTATCAAACATACTTCCTAAATACACAAACTTATCTACGTGTTCCAAGCATTCATCACCTACAAGTATTTTTCACGGTGTCTAGCTTTCCTCCTTGAATTAATTAATTTCGTTCATTAATATAATAATATGAGATGTTGAAGATGACTGCCTTCCGAAGCTCCCATCAATATGTGGTGTATCTGTGGTATACATTTACAGTTATATCAATGACTACATTACCTAGATGATCTCCGAATAACAGGTTGATAGGAATTAACAGGTAGGTTAACTAAATTGAAAAATATTATTTCATTGAACAGTTCCGACACTGGTGAGGATAGGAAGGCCATAAGTTGATCGCCCTAAGTTAGTTTAGCGCCGGACCGCAATATCGATTGGAAGAAATATCAGAGATGGAATTGGCGGAAGTAAAACGTCCGCCTGAAAGATTTTTAATATCGCTAAATCGGCTCTCGCTTGCAAAAAGTTTATCACTATCCTGTTATTACTATCTAGGAGATCAATATGGGAGTTTTAAAACTTTTATTAACTTTAATACCCCCGAGCCCAACGCTAAGCCTCCGTGTAACATCTGTCGTAAAACGCTTCATCTCTTCTGGTTAATCCCTTGGATAAATCACCGTATCCGAATATGTACACATATTATAAAATATCAACGCGTCCGGTCTTTTTTGAATAAAAACGTCGGCTGACGTGGCACAACTGACGTGGTGGGGGGAGCAGCGAGAATGCCGGCGCACGGCAGTCGGATAACTAATCCGAGTGGGCGAAATTATTTCCCTGTTTCTTTGTACTTTATATATACATATTAAATAATATTAAAAAATTAAATAAATGTAGTATTTGTGCTATGCTTGTTTTATATGACAAATTAAAATATTATATATGAATTGGGATTAACAATTAAATAACTCGTATGATCTTTTCAATACACCTTTATTAATTATTCTTCTTCATTTTCCTCATCGCTAAATAAATTGGTGCTTTTAACATTTGTAAGGTGATGTTCTATTTTATTTTAGTGTTTTTTTTACTGGTGATAAAAAGGGATCAGAACTAATAAAAAGTATACGTATTATGTCTTTCATTGATTCAAAAATTTTCGCTCATTTTTCCAGGATTATTTTCTCTGAAAGTTTGAGATTTGTGCAGTCAACGTGAGGTAAAACTCATTTAGAGCAAGTATGGTTCACTATTTATCTTTCTTAAATTAAATAACACCACAACAGGCACGAAAAAAACTGGCTACTTTAACCCTTCCCAAACCATGCAGTAACACAGGTCTACCGTCATAATTAAACGTGTAATATTTCGGTAAATACATGCAATATAAAATTCATATTTTAGATAATCTTAAAGAAAATATTAACCCTTAGGAATGACTAGTGAAAAACCAATTATGAAAAGGGAATCGTACAAAAACAATCATTTTTTCCATTCAATCCGTTGTTAATTTCTATTAATACGTTGGTAAAAATACTATTTGTAATATGAAAGATCACACACTATTTTCACAGTGAAAAGAACAGCAAACATACGAATATAATTGTTTCTTTCTTACTAATTAAATGAAGAGATATAAGAAGGAAGGAGACATTCTAGAGGACTTAATGAATGCTTTAAATTATGTTATTAATCATTTTTTCAAAATTGAATACTCAGTTTTGAGAGTAAATTTATGCCATCAAAGCCATTTAAGATAATAATAACATTTTTTCTAACTGTTATTTACGGTAACACGAGTTGACAGCATGGCTGCATTCGGGTATTTTATATCATGGTATGGTAAAGGTTAATACAGACGGCAGTTAGCAAAGTAGCCAGGACAATGCTGTATATATCAGAGGAGGAGTCTACTCCATCCCATACAATAAACTACAAGTATTATACTATATTATAATATTTTATATTCATCTCTGTTACAACAAGAACATGTATGTCAATAAAGTCTAATAAATAAATAAATAGTAATATCAGTTGAGTTAACAACAGCAAGTTCTCATATGACGACCGAATATTAGTTTTATGATCTTCCACACTGTTTCAAATAGCTATGCATTTATTTTTGATATGACAAAACTGGATAACGCGTTTTCCCGGATAGGAAAATGTTCAGGTTCGAATCTTAGTAGCAACTAAAATATTATTTCTGTATATTGATTAATTTAATTTCTATTTTATTATTATTGTCACTTTCGATTTTAAAATTTCGCTTGCTCTGATTTCCTCTCCGACCACTGTGCGGCGCGCTAAAAGCGGTAAAATCTCGAATATTCATTCTCTTTTTCAGAAAAAACTGCACACTGCGTAAATATTCAGATAATGTATGCAGATGCGATAGTGTTGGTGCGTTTATGCACACAGGGCGGGTGTGATATAATAAACCATTGTCGGTGAGAAAATGTACTACAAATAAAACTATACATATAGATGTTTCCTAAACTATTCGCAAAAAACGCTATCTAACCTAGAAAAAATACCAATTCCATAAACTAGTGCTTGCGCAAACCTTAAATTAATCATACAACGTGTGTTTAATTTAAGTTTTCCGCGAGCTCAAATTATATGGATTGACTAAAATAAAAATTATAATATCTAAGCAAAAATGTATACGCAGGACGAGCGCAAACTTTCGTTTCCTCAGCCCGCGGAATTAAGGATTCCGACCGTAGTTTATGTCATACTACGGTAGTACGCCGCGTACTGTAGAACAAGTACCGTTGCGTAGGTAGGCAACCATACTACCGGCTTTATAATATAAATCATCCAAAATAATATATATATAATAGTCCAAAAAAGACATCTAACCTGACGTTTCCATAAGATTACTTTTCGCATATTCTGGATGGAATAAATCACAAAAACATATGTTCGTATAAAAGTTAACTATTTTAATTAATAACATGACGAAATAGGGGTCCATAAAAGAAGTAGTGGTCGCTGTGCGGGCGGACCAAATATGAATAGTCAGGTATCAAATTAAATTATACGTCATATCAAGCTACTGAAAGGTGATAATGGTCGTACTACGTTGAATTCCTACTTCCTTCCTTTTTGAATCAATAATGAATTCAACGTGTAAAAAATTGATAATTTAAAATGATTAATTTAGAAAGATATCAAAAGACTGAATAGATAGTTTTTAAACTAATGAAAAAGTAGCAAAAGTGTCACAAAATTATTATATTAAACAATCAGTCTCCCAATACGAATTTCACCAATTATTATCATTGTCACTCAATTACTTATACATTAGGTAAGTTTTTACTAATATAAATAAATAAATATTCAAAACCTTATAATTCAGTTATTCATTTGACCCTGTGTCACAGAAGTGTAATCCATGGTTTCTATTTAAGTACAGAGTGAATATTATATTACAGGCCGATGCTATTTTTAAATAACTAGAAAATGAAACAAAAAAATATATTTTTGTTTTTATTTATAGATTATTTAGTATATTACAAATATGAATAAAATATGACATTGACCAAATGGCCGTCTATGGCAGCGGCACAAATGCGTGCTCTTTTAACCATATTTTTCATAGCATTCTCGCACACTTTTCGTCTTATTTCAGCAATTTTATTTCGAGTATTGTCCTGTAGCATCGGAATTATTATTGGCTTATTGGCGTAAACCTTTCATTTTAAGTATCCTCATGTAAAATATCACTTTTTGACATTATGCGGCCGGGAAAAATTTCTCTCAAAATTTCAAACGTAGTTCGGGCAGTGTGTTTGGTGGCACCGTTCTGTTGAAACCACATGTGCTACAGGCCCAATCGTTCCAATTCGTCCACCGAGAAGTTTTTAAACATGTGACGACAGCGATCACCATTAATGGTTACAGCATTGCCATTATTATTTAGATAAAATGTTTTAATGACTTCAAAACATTGTTGAGGCATAAAATAAGCTATAATAAATTGTAATTAATTATTCTCTACGACGACTAAATACAAACTGACAAATATTTGTCAAATAAAAATGGCAGCTAAATAAAATCGGCCTGGAACATAATATTCACCTGTACATTAGCTCGCCTCGCCAGCGCGCGACGGACCGCATTGAAAGTCTCAGTTGTTTTTAGAATTCAACAAAAAAAATTGTCTCTCCTATCGCACGTGCACTTTCCGCACAGCGAGATCTTGGATGAACGTAAGTCGAGTATTAAATACATTTTAATCGGCGCTTTGTTTAGAAAAGAACATCAGATAATGACAATTACTAGTTTTGCAGTCAATCTTACACCGCATTAGTTTGAATTCGTAGCCACGAACAAAAATTATCCAAGTATCGCATTTCAATCACCATTAGATTTGTAATAACTAAAGTGTAGCATTATTCAAAAGTATGGCGGGGTATTTATTAAACTGAACGACGCCGCATAAAAAACATAAGATAATTAATTAATTAATTATAAATAACTAATTCGGATATATCAAATGAAATATCTAAAATTTAAAAGTATTTTAAATTTATTACACGTTTGTTCTTTATATTTCATATTTTTGTAAAATGCCGTAATAAACAATATTCGATATATCTAAATTACGCGAAACCGTTATTTATTAGACAAAAAAAAAAATTAAATTTATTTTCTAATATTTTCTGATAGACGTCAATTAAATAAATTAAAAATTGTAATATTTTCTCAATTGATACCAAAAAAGTAATCAGTCGCATAGGTTTCATTCTAATTAATTATCGAAAAAGTATCTATTTACCTGGGGTTCGGTAGTGACAAATGTCTCTAACTAAATCAATTTCTGTTATTTAATCAATTTAAACAACGTAAACAATTTCAATAATTTAATGGCAGCTTAGAAAACCACTTTAAAAGTAAATTCTTAAAACTCCAATAGCAAATAAGGATGGATGAAGTATTTAAAACACATTCTTAACATCTATGTCACCCACCTATTGTATTGTTACCTCGGATAATATTATCAATCATTTTACTTACTTACTTACCATCACGCCGTTTTTCCGCGGGGGTAGGCAGAGAGGATAGAGCGCTACACTATTCTGTCCTGACACACAATTCTCGCCTCATCCACATTCATACATCTTCTCATACAAGCTCGCCGATTTTTGAGGCTTCTGACAGAACCTTCCTTCATTATCTGGTTTACCTGATCGTGCCAAGTCTTCCGCGGACGTCCTCTATTTATGGTACCATCAACACTTGCGTCAAATATCTTTCTTACCATTCTCTCCTCATTCATCCGTTTCATATGACCAAACTACCTAAGTGATCCTTTCTAAATCTTACTAACATCAGCTTTACATTGTTTCCTTATTTCTTCATTCTTTACTCTGTCGTAAATAGATTTGCCACAAATACGCCTAAGTGATCTCATTTCCACTGCATTCAGTCTACTTTCGTTTCTTTTCTGCTAGCTCCAGGTCTCACTTCCATACATCAGTGTCGGTACCAGGATTCCATTGTACACCGCTAGTCTTGCCTCGGTTGACAAATTCCCTTTAGATATAATTCATTCAAAGCGCCGTTCACTTTATTTCCTGCAGTCACCCTCCTTTCGATATCATTCTCAGCCTTTCCGTTTCTATCAAACATACTTCCCAAATATCATTTACTTGTTCCAAACATTTATTACCTACAAGTATTTAGCACGGTGTCTTGCTTTCCTCCTTCTCGAATACCATCACTTTCGACTTGATAACATTCATCATGAGGTCGCTTTCCTTGCGTACATCGTACATTCTACTCACCAGATTCTGTAGTTCTTGTTCATTATTCGCCATTAGTACTGCATCATCGGCGTACAATAAACAATCCTAATCCTCTTAAAAGTGTAAATAATATTAATTACTCACTCTGCTACACGTTAGTTAATTTTTTACTTTCAAATAATTTCTTTATGTATATATATTCTTATAACTGTTATATATACATTGTTTCGATTGTTGCATTATTTATCTTCTTCATACTTAATTTTTTGCACATACATATTATATTTGTAAAATTAACCTGAACATATATTTTTAAACATTGCCCGTCTCATCGCAGATTAGTTCTAGTGACAGTACAAATAAATAAAACTTAATTTTAATTTCCTATTTTGAAAATGTATTTAAATATGTTTTGTATTTAATTATTTGATTCTTATCGATAAATTTATTCATTTTCAAAATAATTATTCAAAATGACGGATACAAAGTAACGCTTGGAGACCATCTCAATTTTTACCGTTAAAGTCAGTAAGTCATACAAAAAAATATAGTTTGAAAAATATTGACACTCATTTGCTTCAGATATCGACACAGAGCCCGATATTGTCGATGGGCCATTTCATTACTCAGGCATTCTTTCAAACTCAAAGTTTTAATTAGCATTATTTTAGCATTATATTGTAAACCCATTGAAAAACAACAGCCGTACGCACGAAGCACCCCATCGTACATCTAATAACATAAATACCCAATTAACTCTCGATGAAAATACACAATATGTTCATAAACAAATATACATTTATTTTAAAGTGAAAACATTATTATTTGTGAAGTTGTAATTTTTTCAGAACATAATTCTGTGATATTTTAATACAAATTAAATGCATCAATTAGAAAGATATACCTACAGATAAACTCAATTTTCGAACCCATGTGTTACAGTTTTTAAATTAATACATCTATCGTTCCAATATTTGAAAGCCATCTAGTTTGTTTTTACGGAATCTCAAATACCTTTGAGTAAACCGATAGCAGACGCCAGAGTTAACAATTTATTTATATTAAATTTTTGGACACATTGATACAACTTATATATTATTAAGGAGAACTCATTATTATTGTGAAGTTGTAATTTTTTCAGAACATAGTTATGTGATATTTTAATACAAATCAAGTGCATCAATTAGAAAGATATACACACAGACAAACTCAATTTATCGAAAAAATATATAATTTTCATATTATCGGAGAATATATCACTCTTGACGAAGTTCATATTGAATTATTTGGCAAAGTAATAGCCTGTAATGAGGAAAATCCCTTTCATCGGGGAAAAGCGTCAGTATAAAGCCCCAAAATATATCTACCTAAGTAAATTGTAATCTTAGGCGCTTGCGTACACAATAGAACTTTATTTATTAAATCTTCACGTCGATGTTAAAAGTTTGTTCCTATAACAATAAGTTGCCTATCATCCATCATTTCAACTTCCAAACCCTGTAGCGCCTCGACGGTGAACAGTACGCATTTTCTTACATCGCTTCACAATATACACATAATCCCGGGGTTAAGTCTACTGAATAAATTTTTCAAATCCTCTTTCCTTATCGAACAATCGTACGGAACACCCTATTATATATTGTGTAATACAGTATTACGAGAGAATTCATAGGAGAATTAAGAATAATAGTAAAATTAAATCATATAGATCTTAAGTTAGCACAATAAGATAAAAAACGCAGTGCGGCGTCCTTTTACACGCAAGTATACATGCAAGTACAGTCATATATTCTTATTCAACGTTCCGTTAATCGACGCTCTCATATTATGTCCTATCTCGCTATTCGGCTTCGACGATTTAATCAACTGACGCGACGTCGGCGCCGATGTTCTACACGATGTGCGCGCACACTGATTTCGAGGTTGTATTGAGTTATTCGCGTTACACGAGTGTGTTGGTTTAACTATGTCACTGTTAAGTTAATTTCAACCCTAATATAGCACTCAACCCTAAACTAGAAAATAGGCTCAGAATTGTGTTAATTGTGCCTAGAATGTTTTTTTTTTATACTTGAATGAATCTTCATTTAATAGATCTATTTTGTTTAATTTTAATATATTTGGCCAACTCAGGAAATATAGCTTGGAGAAACTTGTTGTTTGTGGTTGGCCACATCGAAGGACGAAGAGGAAGATCCTCCACCCGTTGGACCGACCATGTGGAAAAGGCAACATGTATTTCTCTAGTGATAGGTGACCCTAAGATCTGCAGGATGTCAAAAAAGGTTGAGTAGCATACTCCAGAGGGCGGGAGTTAATGGAGAACAAGATCCTCAATCATTAGGGACCGACATGGATGATTGGTTCATTAAACAACGATTAGTTTATCGACGACATTTGATGGAACCAATTATCGTCGATTAATGGGGTAAGACTATATTTATTATTATACTAAAGCAATTGATATGCATATTCATATAATTTTATTCATCAAATGTATTGTACATAAATGGTCCATATTTTCCAAATATCTCTTACGCGTAATAAATTCTAGGTTATTTGATAATAATATAATTAACAATTAAAATATTAGTCTCTTAAGTTTGCCGATCATTATTCGAAAAGTTTCAGAACCTCTTGTTGAAAATTGATGGGTCCATAATCTTCTTCCGTCGCCCACGTTTAAATTATATATTTTTTTTAAATAACGACACAGTCTAAACTCAAATTGTCTCTAAGTAAACATGTAGGACCACCAAAAACGTTTTCCTGCGTTTCGGCACAGTAACACAAACCACCTTCACGAAAAACGGTGTATGATATTGATAAATGACTATTATGATTGTTAGAAACCACTGAGTCATACGAAAAATCAACAATCTACATACGTACGAGGCACGTTTTTTAAGTAAGTACCTTCTTCTTCTTCTTTTAAATAGATAATCCAATCTTCAATAGTGATTTGTGCCATTAATCAAGTTAAAAACTTTGATTTATAAAAAAAAGTACAGTAATATTATAGAATAGGAAATATTATATTACAAGCCAATACCATTGTTGTTCAAAATCTTGCTATTATATAGATTAAACGTGGCGAGTTAAGGGAAAGAAGATGACACAAGTTAACCAGGAGCTGAAAATTACCATTGACGAGACCACTGTAAAAAAAACTTGTGATCCGCAATGGACATTTAAGTAAGTACCGTTGCCGGATATTCCCGGTGTAGCGCTGCGGCTGGGATGTTGCGCACTCACTCACTCACCGCGTCTGTCTCACACTGAATGTCTCTACATTCACATAGTGCAGCCATCTTGTAGTGGATGGTTGAAATGTTCAAGACAATAGATCATACCGATTGTGAGATACTGGCCGTGATTCGTTTCTTGAATACACGAAACATGAAATCAGCTGACATTCATGTCCTGTTTTGTCCTAATTTGGCGCCAAGTGATTTCCATATTTTCCTTCATCTGAAGCAGTTCCTTGGTGGTAAGCGTTTTGATGACGATGACAAACTCAAAAACGGAGTACAGACATGGTTTTAATCCCAGACGTCGTCATTATATGACGAAGGTATACAAAAATTGGTGCCCCGTTATTATAAGTGGCGATGACTATGTTGTGTGTAGTGTCCAAAGAAAGTAATGTTGTAAAAATTGTGTTGTGTTTCTTTAAAAAAAATCCAGTACTTACTTAAAAAACGCGTTTCGTACATACATTTATCTAAATATAAAACTGACTCAATTCAATTATAAGTTAAAAATATTTGACAAACATTAATATTATATCAAAATATGAGCTAACAAATCATAAACAACTTGTTTAGAAAACAGTAACAGTTAGCATATATGAAAAACAGAAATGACGTGTTGAGATCCACTGTCGTGATGAATTGTGTGCAAAGATGTGTAAACACATATTATATCAAAATACATAATACTTAAAAGATTTTTTTCAGATCGAATAAGATGCTTACAAATGTTATTCGAACATCAAAAACCCTATAATAAATCAAATCGCATTCCTAGAAATTATAATATATTAGAGGTTCCATTTTTCTTTCAAAAAAATATTTGAAATACGATACAATACGTCGCTTTGTAAAAGCACGTCAAATCTACATATAAGGCTTCAATAATTTGAAACTTGAAAGGTTCATAAACCTATTCATAAATAATAAAGCAATCGAAGAGAATCTAAACTTGCTTTGATCTAACGAATTTATATTAGAAGTAATACAAATAAAATTAATCAATTAGAATACAGAAATATTTGGTTGCAACTTCACAACAAAAATGGGTTTTAATTAAAAATATAAGGTGTATCAAAGTTTATCCAAATTTAATAAAAATGGATTGATTTAATGCTGTCTCCTAGCGTGCATTTGGGATTTGAAAATGGAATTATATTTCTATAAATTGGGAAGACTACAGTTCCAAATTTATCGAAAACGTAATCAATTAGCGAAAATGATAGATTTTTTATAATAATTTGTATTAAATATACAACAGAACTATGTTCTGAAATTGCAACTCCACAACAAAAAAAATTTTTCATTAAAAATATACTATGAGTAGTTGTGGCACGATTAGTAAAGAAAGCTAATTTAATATCGATTATTTAAAACTTTGATTTTTAACCAGAATGTAAAATTTGCAAGAAATATTAAAAATAAGTTTATAAATTTAGAATGGTTTATTGAAGTGAAATCCAACGATATGACTATTTTCATACAACGGCAGTATTTTCCGACATGTTATAACTCAACTCGTAATTCATTGAACTCATATTTTGGTTCTTCTTTTTTAGGTTATGTTCATTGTTTAAAAAATATTTATTTCAGTATCTTGCAGAAAAATGTATAACTGCATTACTCAATTGCTGTAATAATTATAATTATCTCTCCAATATTGTATGTACAGGGTGAATATTATGTTCCAGACCGATGTTGTTTTTAAATAACTAGGAAATGAAACACAATTTTTTATTTTAAATTTTATTTATCAATTATTTGGTACATTACAATTATTGTATAAAATACAACATTGGCCAAGTTGCCGTCTATGGCAGCGGCATAAATGCGTGCTTTTTAACCATATTTTTCATAATATTCTCGCATACTTTTCGTGTTATTTCAGCAATTTCATTTCGAATATTGTAGTGTAGCATCGAAATTATTATTGGCTTATTGGCGTAAACCTTTCATTTCAAGTATCCTCATATAAAATCACCACTTTTTGATATTACGCGGCCGGGAAAAATTTCTCACAAAATTTCAAGCGTAGTTCAGGCTGTGTATGAGATGGCACCGTCCTATTGAAACCATATATGTTGCAGACCTAATCGATTTAGGTTTGCCAACATGTGACTATAAAGAACACCATGAATGGTCACAGCATTGCCATTATTATTTAGATAAAATGTTTTAATGACTTCAAAACATTGTTGAGGCATTAGCTGCGCTATAATAAATTGTAATTAACTACTCTCTATGTTTGCCAAATGCGCACTAACAAATATTTGCTTAACCAAAATGGCAGCTAAACAAAATCGGCCTGGAACATAATATTCATTCTGTATAAAATTTTATAAAGCAATCAATATTTGGTTTGATAGTTAAATGAATAATTAGCCTATTTATTTCCCGATTATTTCGTTTTAATGACATATTAATCCGCGTTACGCCTCGCATTACATCTCTCATAATTTTGGGCAGAGTACCGACTAAAAATATCATAATATATTTATGGACCCGGTACTTTGTAGCAATGAGACCATAGTCCAAATCATAATATGTTAAATTTGAATTAAATATATTAATTATAAAGATATACATATAAAATCAATTTTATCGAAAAATATTGTTGTTGCGCCACCGGGATTCGAACCTGGATCTCTTTCCTAACCGGGGAAGGTGCTTTATCCAACTAAGCTACAGCGACATTATTTTTAGCGACAATTTTCGACCCTATATGTTACCTTTTTGATATTAATACATTTAATCGTTCCATCATTTGACAGAGCCATCTACCTTATTTTTACAGAATCTCAAATACCTTTGAGTAAACTGATAGCAGACGCCAGAATTATCAATTCATTTTTATTAAATTGACGCTAAAAATAATGTCGCTGTAGCTTAGTTGGATAAAGCACCTTCCCCGGTTAGGAAAGAGATCCAGGTTCGAATCCCGGTGGCGCAACAACAATATTTTTCGATAGGATTGATTTTATATGTATATCTTTATAATTAATATATTTAATTCATATTTAAAATATCACAGACCGTCTGTTCTGAATAATTACAACTTCACAATAAGAATGTGTTCTCCTACATAATATGTTAATTTCTGTATATTTTTCAGGAGAGGAACGGATAATTTTATATCACGTTTAGAATCGATAATGAGAAACGTTTTTTATTTGAGTCTTAGTTTTTGAGAAAATCGCTCAGTTGGCAGTTAAATGCTTCCTTGTTATATTTATTTAATACGATTTCAAAAAAAAGGCTTTACCCTTTTTTGTTAGTAAATTTACATTACCTAATGAAATTTCGCTTTGGCAGGCATACAAAGATATTGTTATGATCTTGTTCACTGTAGCAGGATATTTAATAATAAGAAAACTTCTTCGAAGATACAAACATACATACAAAAAGCAAACACAACCATTTTACGAGCGATATTTTTTTCCTAAAATATTAAAAATTATTTCGACATTTTTATCATAAAAATTTACCATTGTTTTCAAAGTGTGGATAAATATTATACACAATAATACCTGTTATTAGAAATTAATTTAAAATCATTTTAAAAAACCTCGTAGTATTACAAAAAAATAACATCACATATCATATTAAATTATTATTTAATTTGGCACTTATTGCCATCATGCCGTAATCCCACAAGACATTTTTTATTTAATAATAATAGTTATTGTTGTATAACTGTTCCGAATTCGTAAACACATTTTTGGTGCGTCTTTTCGAAGCAGCCGCGACCAATGTCATTGACACATTCCGCGTCCAAATTCCCATCTATACATTTCCTCATACTCGTCTTTTCAGTGTGAAATGTGACCTTGATGCCAGCAGACGTCAACTTGACCGATATTTGTTCGATCTCTCGCGGTGTGGACCCTTCAGTTCCAGTGCACTAGCACTGTATTGCTTGTAATTCTGTGATTTGTGTGCACAGTGATATTGTTTGTTTGTACAATGGGGGAAATTGTGACATCGCCGTATTCAATCGGGAGCGGAAATCGGCTCATCCGCGTGTCATTTATTGCGTGATCTCGGCGGCGACTACAGGGATTACGTTGGCGTCATATACAAGGTAAGGCGAGCAGTCCTTCCGAATCCCGGTTCCCGAAATTACTAGTCCTCCGACTAGAACCCCTATTCCCTCACCGTCCTCATCCTGTACCACGCTTCCCTACTTCCCTCCCCCCTACACCTTGCGGTGATTCCGATTTATGACCGGAATCATCGTTATCCATTCCGCGGGACGTGTGACCCGGAGATTACACAATTCAACTATAATATTTTTATCTGTATTGACGCCTGGAGGTATTGTATATTTTTTCGAATTAATCTATTAGAATTAATTACATTTATTCGATCTTTAAACAACCTTTCTTATAATATGTTTTACTATAATTTATGTTTTGTTATTTGATGGAAAGTCCCCAGAATTGCTATAAAATATTCCAATGAAAGAATTCACATATCAACCCACGATATATAAGAGACTTGTTCTGAGCGATAGCCGTGATACATATGTAAATATTTCTCATATGTGATCAGGTAACTAAATACATAGCGGCAAAGTGGAAAATTTCATATTTTCAGTTACATACACTACGCTCAAAACTAATTGTTTTGTGTTGGTTTAATTAAATGTGCAGGGATATATAGAAGCATTGTATAATATGACATTACAAAGCGATGTCATGCATTTGTAAAAATTAATTTTAGTCAGGTCATATAATATTATGAAATTTATTTTTATTAGTAGGCATCATTATTTTTGAAATTTTAAATCTATGGTGTTAAGACGGCAGGCGGCCGCGGGGAGGGGTTAACTCTGGCTCCTGCGCGTGGGACGCGAGGAGAGTGGGTTGGCATCGTGCCAGCCACTCTGGTGAAGGTCCGCAACCGTTTCTTCAAAATTCACGAGTCTTAATTGTTTAATTGACGAAGTACCCTGGTGGACGGGGCATACCGAATATTGCGCTGGAGATTATTTGTGTCACTTGATGGATGGCTGCGCCTTAAATGGACCTATTTAAGTTGAGATATTGGACATCTTGACTAACCTTGGATGGGAATAATATGGAAGAGACTATGAAAGGGAGGCGGAGGTCCCATCTCGGATTCCGCACATGTTTATGGACTCAGATGGAGCAAGATGATCGGCAAAACGCAAGCTAAGTGTGATTGATATCAATAATTTTTCAATAATTTTAACTTTGTATAGAATAAATAATAATTGTTTTAAAGTTAAAGTCCGCTTTCATTCTGGAAACTTTTCTTCTTACCTACATACCACACTTCATATTTCAGATAACAAACATACACATTCCTCCAGTGAAGTAAGAGGTGAGTTGGTGATCTGAATCTCGTATCGAACACACGTTAAATTTCATGCTTTACTCTGTCTAGTCGGTGAGGAACATCCAGCCTCACTTAGAGGTGGGATCGCATCCTACAATAATTATAATAATGTTAATACTTTTTTTTTTAATAAACACAAGTATGAAGTTTTGTCATCTTTTCCAGTCCCCTCCATCTCCATTTTATAACATTGCAAATAGATCACTCTACCGCTGTGCGACTCATTTCCTGTATTCTTTATTTTCAAAGAGATTATATTCAGAGAGTTGAACTCTACGCTCTTGTACGGAGAAATAATTTAAAGCCAGCTCTTGTGGTATGTCAGAAGGTCATTTGGGTTATTCGATAATGATCGACAGTTCTCAAAAATACCCGAACGTACAGGGCATTATTACAATAACACCGTAAGCCAATTTTCACAAAACAACTAATTACGTAAATTTATTTTATTTTCACTCTAATTTTGTTTATTTATTAAGGTCGATATTTATATCGTGTTTTGATTATTTCAAAATATTACGTTGTCATTCTTTGAGATGTTTTTAATCGTTTTAAAATCGTCAAAGATAATGTAACATTAAAACTCGTTATATATTTTTATTTACTAAATTTATGAGTTTAATGAACACGACCAATTTTAATTGTACTAGTAGAATTATGAGCTAATTAGCTCATAATTTATATTTTTTTCACACATAAATACTAATATCACAACTACAATAAAAGCATTTGAAGTATATTAGTTCTTTTTATCCAAATAACTGTTTTATTTTCATTATACCTAATACACGATGATGTACTCTCTATTAATTTCTAGTAATTAATTAATTAAAAAATTTAGACTTAATGCGTTTCTGTGATAAGTGCTGATGTTAATATAAGTAAAAAATTAAAACATAAAGAAATACTTCTTACTGGTGAAATCCTATATCATTTAATGCTTTTGATAATTTACTAGTTTGATAAACACAGTTTGACAGCACAGGTCACCATTTTGAATAATTAGAACACTTAAAAAGCGCACTTTGTTAAAATAATGCCAGCCAAAGCGTCACGCAGGAGATGCCTAATCAACGTGTCCATACGAATTTCAAGAAATCACCGCTGATGCTTCAAATTACCGCATGTTTTTCGATACTTGTAATATAACCTCTTTATTAATTCCAAAACTATCTCTAAATATATACGCAAATAATTGTTAGAAATAAATATATATTAATGACAATGTATTTTCACATGGTGCTTTTTAAATAAGTGCCTGCACTGAACTATTTTTGTTCTGATTTCACTAAAGTTGGTAACTGAGTGTTTATGTAAATGCCTTCGATAGCTGGTTCCCACGATTCCTATTAACAATAAGCACACATACGATATATGCTCTGCACTAACCTCTTTAATTGCTCTCTTTCTGGTCCGATCTTGTTGTTCTTATCTGGGCTGGGTTGTCTTCTTTAGATTTCGACCGACCGAGGCGCACACTGGTGGTTTATTTGGACCGCTGGACTGGTCGAAGCACGAGATGTAAAAAGAATGACGCCTGACGGTTACCGTCTTCTTAGCCTTCCGAAAAAAGGGCAGCAATATTCACACACACACACATACATGTATATTATTATAAGCCAAGAAACCCAGTAGTACCAATCGAAGTAACAAGGCGCGTAAACACTAAGTATATTGATTTTTTTTTAATTTTTAATTTAACTGACTAAATAGTCAATCTACTTCTTTCCTTTCCAAATTTCAAATGGTTTAATAAGTATGGTTTTTGGGGTTGAGATAAAAATAATATTTTTAATACCTACCTACCGACACGTATTCCTGGCGCTTATTGTCAATAATTCACCACTTCACTAGTTATCGGCATTCAACGAAGTGTGTCTCGGAGCATACATACCATACGGAGCGGAATATCTTTGCTTTACCTGTCTTATTGGCAGCTTCCCGAGCGATATCTATTCACGCACGGCTGCGCCGCTCTCCTCCGGTTATTGTTTCCAGAGTTCTCTGAGTCTCCGCTAGTCCCCCCCACTCCCCCGAAAAGCAATGAACGTAGTCTTATTGTATTTGATATTTGCCTCGCATTTTGTTTGTGAATTTTCTCAGAAAACTCTCATCTACTTTGTTAACTTGTCCGTGATTCATTACAGCCCAGGCCCAAAAACTTTTCGGCGCTCAGTGTACGGAGTAATTTTCCGTAATTACGAACACTTCTAACAATAGTATTCAGATGATGTGAGAAAAATTAACGGCATCGTAATTAATAATGGTTTTGCCGTCAGGGCAGGTTAGGTTAACTTATTCATCTCTAGTGGTGCGGGAATGTCAATGTAAGAACCCTTTATATTATTAAATATGTAAACTTGGTGTGGTACCTATCTTAGGTAATATTTACATATTTCGTTCATTATTCAAAATGAAAACACTTAGCCCACTCCACGTTTAGCATACATGGGTAGGTCCTACATTTCCTGGCGTGAAAACTAAAAATGCATCAAACAAATATTTATGTATTATTTTTCGAGAAACAGCTACAACTGCGAGGGTAATCGGGTAAGCCATTTTAAAGCCATTTTGAAACCTAAACCGGATGAAATCGATTTTTTATTTTTAATTGCACCCGTCTAACCCTGTGATTAATTATCGGACGCTTTATTACTAGATTTAATATATACCGGTGAAACAGACCTAGTCTACAATATTTTATAAATACGAGTCAAAAATGTTCAAGGAATGTGTGCAAATTCTACACCGTTACGGAAAACATTTTTGTTTGAAATTTCTACAAAATTATGTTAAGATCTAAGTCTAAGTACTTCAAAATAAATATTTGCGAAATTTATCCATTAATAATCTATATATTCGCTTCAAGCCCTAAATCGTCCAATAAAAAAAATAGTTTAGCTGCTCGAAATTTGATGAGCTTCAATTTTTTGTACTCAATATACAATTTAGGATCAATAAAATACTTCAATTAATCGATACAATCGCACAATTACGATTTTTTTGAAATGTTTATATCTCTGACATGGTTAAGATTAGACACACATTCCTTAAACATTTTCAATTCGTAATTTACTCCACCCATAAAATATTGTGGACTAGGTCTGTTATGCCCCGTATTAATTTAAAAAAATACAGGAATTATCCAAAAATACTAATCCAATCCTATTTATCTGATTTTAAAATTAATAATCATACGTGTACCCATTATTATGAAAGTGGTCTAAGTCGTGTTTCCAGCGTTTTGAGATATTTAAAGATTTGCGTTTGAATTATTAAAAAAATATATATATATATCACACAACATAATGTTTCAAAATTTATTTAGTCTACTAGATTTATAATTTATTTCGAAATAATTAAGGTTGAAATGACTTACTTTATTATCAAAATGAACACTAGCGGAATACCGTTGAATGTCGTAACAATACACTGAATATAACGTTTAAAAATTTTCACAATTGTTACAATATGCATCATATTATATTAATTTTAAACAAATATTATTTATACTATTATATTTATATACAAAAAATAAACTATGACTTGGACCACTTTTAGTATTCCGAATTTTTACATGAGCCTCGATTTCATTTTTTTTTCCCACTTTTGAATTTTAAGAGATCGCACAATATACAGTGGTACAGTGAGGCCCATCGGCGAGGCCAAATTCATTGCTTGCGCAACATCAACCCTTCGTCATAAACTACAAGTAGTACCCCCGACATATTTTTCTCACTTTACTTTTTCGTAATATTTCTTAATTACGTAAGCATCATTGTGAATCATCTACAGTTGAAATCCACTGACTGAGAAGAGTAGAATAATTCCTAGAATGTAAAATGAATATTCCATTCATTATTCCATTATTTGTAAGGTCATAAATATGTAAATAGTATTTTCCGAAACCGGTTGGTTTAAGGCGGACAGGGAGCTGCATCTAGCGCCACGAAGCAGAGACGCGGTAGCCGCGACATACACCTCTAGCAGCAGGTCGCGTGCAAACTTGAAATCACAGCCGGTAGAGGCGATTCCGATAGCTTCAGAGGTCAGTCAACAGAGTCTATTCCTATCCCAGTGGCTTAACGTAATCGGCAGCATCTTCTAAAGTTTATTTTTATACTGTGATACTCTGTAATTTCTTATATTCAAATTTACACACTATCTGTAACCTTGTTGTTGTACAACCAGGAGACTACAATAAACTCCAAGACACGACCCAAGGTATACTTATTTATATTATCACATCCCTGATGTTAGCTTTACCGTAAATTCATTCTGAATATTGGAGATAAATAATTATTTCTGTGTCTGGTTCACCTGAGCCAACCGAGTAGGTACTCCGTTTAAATAATGACTACCCTAAGACCAGCCATACATTTCATTGAAAAGAGGGGTCAAATCCTTTTGAAAATGTATGTAAGTGTGATCTTTTGGTTCTGAAGGTACATTTTTTTTCAAAATAGTAAACAATGAAACCTGCTGTGAGATATTTCAAAAAAATTAGAACATCGCAATGCTACTATAGAATAATTTAAATTGTATGTGGATACTTAAGGTATTTTTATTATTTTATTTTCTTGACGTTGTGTATTAACCTTTCCTCTCCGGTGATGTAAACTGAATTGATATTGCCTCTAATTGTGTGAATATCTCTGTAAATACACTAAATACAAAGTTCATATTTTAGTGTATATAGTATATATTTATGTATTGGATAAAATAATTACAATATATAAATATTTACCATACGCGACAATAAAAAATGTTTTTTTGAAGAACCTGACGTGATTTGTATGTGTACGTGTGGAGTGGTGAGGAAAGCGTAGTGCGCGGGGCGCGGGGTGCCGGATGCCGATCGTCACTTTAGTTAGTGGCAGAGCGGAAAGCCTACGCTGGTCGAGTTAGACGTGTCTTATGCGTCTTTCCATATGACCAATGTTTTTTCTTATTCTTAGCACTTTTTCACAATAATTGATATATATATTCACTTATATAATATATCAACTATTATTTTAATGATGAATATAAGTAATAAATGTAAAATATTCATATTTATCCGACTTAAAAATCACAAAAATCTCCATGTACACTGAGTTTACAGCACCGGCGCACGTTATTTATGCACCGTATGGGAAAGGTTAACAAGTGTTTAATTTGTGATGTTTCATTAATATTGAAGACGATCAAGTTCAGAAAAAACATAATAGAATGTACAGAGAAAACAGTAAAAATGACGAGCTCGATAAAGTAACGACATTAAACAGAGCGCGTAGGGAAAATTTTATACAACAGTAAAAAAGATAGGAACAAACTGGATACGCGGGTGGCGTCTACCACTCCAGTGTTCGCTTTTGGCACCCGCCCTATGACGGTGTCTAAACACTAGTATTATTATTAAAATATTAATTAAAGAATTTTATTATAACTTGGAAAACTTTTACAACTCTTTCACGCTACCAAAAATAATAGCATTATTAATTCATTTAAAAAAATAGAAAATGCTATAAAAGTGAGGTAACTTCTTGAATATGTACAACTAAGAAGTTGCAAACGGGTTCAATATTTTATCGAAATTATTATTATTGCCGTATTTTACTTGTCATCTAAATTATTTTACTCATTTTTCTTCATTTTATTTTGATCCATTAGCGTTCACTCTGTTACTGGTAGGTTTGACAGAGGATTGATCATCTCGCAACGGTTCATCTTCTATTAGTCTTCTCCGCTTCCTTAATTTATCTCTAAATTTGTTCGCAATTATTTTTCTAAGTGATCAATTTGACGATAAATGTCCGCTAGAAAAATGTAATTAAGTAAAAATAAAAAAATAAATTTAAAAGAGCGAACAATTTCATTAGCCGAATTATAAGTGGGCGATGGTACCGTACAATCCGAGACAAGAAAACAATAAAAAATTTCAAACAAATTGAATTAAGCATTTTAAGACTCGAAATGTGTTTCGTTGCTCACCAAAGACCGGCAAATGCCAGAAACAGTCGCAGAATACCTAATTAACTCTAATGAAGTCGTGCAAACTTCCAGTGAAACTTTCTCTACGAGATAAAACACAAAGTTGCGTTTCGATTCGTTTCGATCGCGAGAACTTCAGCTATCTGATTGTTCAGTTACCTACAGAATCCCTCCATTAACTCGATTAAAAATACTTTCCTTCGGTGCTCGGTTCAAATTGATGTAAATCGTAAAAAATGCTCGCAAGTATGCGTTGTTTCTTTGTCTAAATACAGTCTTTAATTTGATTTTTGAAAAAAAAATGGACAAATAACATGGATAGCTTTCCATATATTAAACAAATAATATTTATCTCATAGAGACGAAGACTTTTTTTATTATATTTAATAGAAATATATGGAAGTATGGGTAATTACATGGCTTACGACCTGTCTTCGGCTGGCTTAAGTGATCACTTTATATAAATATAACGTTCACCATCTCACCCATTAATCACCAATTTTTTAATGTTGTATATATGTTAATATGTGGAAACACTTCGAGTACCAGGTCGTAAGTGTAATTACCCATACTTCCATATATTTCTATTAAATATAATAAAAAAATAACTTCGCCTCTATGAGATATATATTGAATGTATTCAAATATTTTCCTATATTAATTTTATATGTTCGAGAGCTTTATAAGTACCCGTGTTAGAGAAGGAAACACATTTATACATTTTTTTTATTCTTATCATAGTCTCCTTTCAGCTCGGTACACTTAGTCCAGCGATATTTCAACTTTGTTAAGCCATCCAAAAAATTTGATTTGTCGAACTAAGCAAAATAGGCCTCTGTATCGGCGATGACTTCCTCGTTTGACGTGAATCGCTTTCCGCCAAGTCATATTTTCATGTTTGGAAACAAAAGGAAATCATCGCGTGGGGCCAAATCTGGAGAATGAGGTGGACGAGGCAGCAATTCGTAGTGAAATTCGACCAGTTTTGCTGTGGCGATTGCGGATGAGTGAGCTGGTGCGTTGTCATGGTGAAAGAGCACTATTTTCTTCGCCAAATGGGGCCGTTTCTCATCGATTCAGAGTCGAATCGGCCCAATAAATCGGCGTGATTGTTCTTCTCTTCTCCAAATAGTCAGTAAGGGTGGACGCCTGGTTGGCATTTTTAATGTTACTAGGCAGCTGTTCGATAGTGCTCCGCATATTGACAGGGGGATACAGCACAGCTGTCAAAACAAAGTTTGCCCTCATTGTCCCCGGTTGACTCACTTTATTAGTAAAAATATTTGCAACACATAACATAAAGATAATATAAAGTAATACAATTAACAAGACCGGGGGGCAGATAGTCGGTCAATATAAAGCGGTGACCATGACTTTCCCGACCGATGGGACCGTTTTAGAATTCTTTGGAGCAGGTTCGCCGGGTGAAATCCACTGTTTTTACTGATCATTCATTTCTGACGTGTAATGATGGATCCATGTTTCGTCGTTAACCAAAGGTGCGTCCATCCCGAGGCAAAATAATATAATCATTTGAATTAACAACGCACATTTCGCCAACTATATCTCTTTAAGTTAAGAATATTTAATTAGCATAATTATTAATTTATTCTTAATGTAGTGCATACATAAGTATATATACTCTAATATAAACAATATCAACATTTTCCTTTTTACTATAAATTATATTTGTTTAGTTTAATTTAATTTATAATCTATGTAGTTTCTTCTCTTTTCTTATATCATCTGGCATTTAATTTCAAATCTTCATCGCACTGTACATCACCGATTTCTGAAATTTAGCCTTCCTCCTTCTCTCTTCCTCTTGTAGGATGTTAGAGCTAATTATTGATTAATATTTCTTATAAATTCTACTAATATTTTTATAGAGAGGATTTTAAAAATAAACACTAACATTGAAACACATTTTCTGTTTAAAGGTCATGATATTAAAATCTTTTAGCATTGTACTGATCCGAGTATATCAAATTTACTCAGTATTATTCTCGAAACTTTTAAAAACTGCTGCCAAAACTTAGTACTAATGAATCTTCAGAAGTGAAATTATTTAGCAATATTTTTAGTCACGTGTCTTGTCTTGTAAAAAATTCAATTTTGAATAATATGTCTCCCAGTCACTTTCTTCAGACATACGCGGAATAATTGAGCTATTGAAGTTGATTTTAACATATTTTCAATATTTTGTTTACCTTGTGGTGCACTGCGCCATACTATAATAAAAGAACACTTAGGTGTTAAAACAATAATAAAATGTCAAGAAGAATTTTCCAACCACCTCTTAGAGACAGACCACAATTTTGTAAAAGAAAACGCCATTGAAATTTCACACATTAATAAAAAATGTCTTTATGAATGATTGGATAATCTAGAAAGTCTAGAAATCAAAAAATTTCCAATACTAAGTCCAATAAAATGAATAACCAATTAAACCTTACAAAAAACCCATATTTAAAATATTCCCTATTTCAATTCCCTCCTGTCAATCACCTCCTCACTCTTGCAAAGACTCCGCCTACACCCCGTAATGGTTTCGTTTAAATTTTATGAAATAGTTCAGTTGTACGCCAGTCCTGACGAAGATACGTCAGTATCGAAACTGGTTGACGTAAAAACAACTTAATGGTTTAAACAAAATTAAATATAAATCTAAATAATGTCTAACCGCTATAGTAACGCTACAAACATCAACAATAAATAGAGTCTGATCAATTTAACCTAATAGTATATTATCGTGACATTAAAATAATACAATCAAATAAATAATAAAAATAAATATTATGAAAAAATTGTAATTCTTTGAGAAAGAAACGACCCAATGTCTAATGTAAAAAGCAAAAAGAGATTTTAAACTATCCGTGAATTTCCTCAGTTTTTATTTGTGAATTCTGCTCGCATTCCTTGTTCTTATGTATTTATTTATTTTAAAATACATATTTAGATTAAATAAAAACATTGCAAATTTAACAAATCACGTTTTGATAAATTAGAGTAATCATTATTAAAATAATTAAGGTATCTGCAGCGAGATTTTTTATCGTATATAATTACACTTAATGTATGTGAATGTAAGCACTTGGGGTAGGCAATTTTAGAAATAATCGTTTTAGGCCTACGCGATGTAACGAAGTGATAGCGATATCATAATAATAATCGGTTATACGAGTTAAATAACGTAAATAATTTTAAAAAGTGCCAAAAAATATATAAAATTTTCCAATAATTTTTCCGATAATTTCAGACCATTAAGTAAATTTCCATATCTTTCATCAGCATTACATTTTTATTCAGGTACTAAATTTTTTTTTAAAATAATTTTTAATATAATTAACACATTATTTTCGACGAGAATTTATAAAAGTACTTAAACATTTCCTTAACTGGGTGTGTATTCGCACAAGGCGAATTCTAATCAAATAAGCAGGAAATTTACTGTTGAATGTTTGCAAACTTCATTAGCGAACACGCCATGCGCCAGTTTCACGAGATACCTTCCTCCGCAGAGCGATACATGAATCCATTTATCTCAGCGAGTCGCGAACTAAATAAAGAAAATTCCGGGAACTTCAAAAACTCGATAAAGAAGAAAATTGATACTTGCCTACGTAAAGGCTTGATAAGTTTAATCAACATTTTCTCTTATTCGTTTGAAGCACTTTTCTCGTTTGTTTTTGTCATTACTCGGAGGGCAGGCGAAGGGCGAGTTAATTATTTCCTGGACGCATTATTTTTCGAATTTTCTAGCGAATTTGGTAGGCGTTGCCAAACCGAGCCACGAATTTAGACCATGATTTATTTAATGTCCAAAAACTATGTACATACACTCATTTTTATTTTACCATACTTGTGAACATCGCTTGTAGTCTCATTCTAGAGAGGAAGAAATCAATGAAAACAGATTTTTCTTTTGGATCAAAATTGGTTATACTGTAAAAAAATTACATGAAAAAAAGGGTAATTAAACACATATTTTTATTATTCTCTTTATTTACATTTTATTATTTTAATCAAAGAGATGGTTACAGCTTAAAACACAACTTTCAAAATGATATTCGACCTCCAAAAAAAATCACAAAGCATTGCATTAAATTGGCGGCACAGAATATAGAATTTTGATTAGAAAATTATTCAATATTCTACGATACGCTATTCTGTGCTTGAAAAAATTTGGTTTTGTTATTTTTTTCGACAAAAAATTTCATACATACTTGATTGGTTTATCAATAATTTAAAATAATTTATACAATAATTTAATTAATAATTTGTAAATATAAAATTAAGCCCAAAAAAATAATAATGTTTCATTAAGACAGACCTATGTGTGAAATAACATTAAATTTTTTCCGATCAAGATTCTGGACATGGTTTTACCCAATTTAATGTAGACTTTATCTACATATATGAGATACAAAAAATTATATTTATTTTTCAATAATTATTGAGAAGTAAAATGTTACACATACCATACCAATGCGAGTATATAAGGTAAACATACGAACTGTATGAACTATACGCAGATATAAATTGCGTCAAACTTTACCAAATTCTCTGGTACCTGATGTAATTATTATAAAAAAATACTTAGGTAAATAATACTACCAACTAACAAAACATACAAAACTGGAATGTTCATTGGTCGTGACAAAAGTACTAATTATTATTATTCTCGTAACGAATATTGATAACAAAACAAATTCTAAGTAATTATACAAAGTGATATTTAGAAGAAGTAAAAATATTGAAAACAAGTCAGATTAAAAGTGTCCAATAAAGATGATGCAGGATTCAGGTAAAATCCTTTGAGGCTGAGAAACATTAAAATATGTTAAAATCACCATTAACTTGTTAGGACGAAGGTGATCTCGTGAACAAAAATAAAGAAAATGTCAATGAAAAGCCAAAATATGGAGAATGCATTTAAAAACACGTTACATTTATTTCGATGACAGACTCGTTTCATTGAGAAATTTAAAAGTCATATGTTTCAAAATTCTTATTCATAGAATGGGAAATTACATTCAAAATACATACACGTTTTTCCCTACATTTTTGGACATTGTTTTGATATAAGTTTTGAGTATTCACATAAAGTAATTGTATATAATGTAAAGGATATGTTAAAACAGTGCCTTAGCCTACTTCCCAAACAGCTCCACCGAAGTTTGTTAATTACTTAACAGCGTAAAACATTTTCGTCGAGGAAAACGTTACCATAATTTCATTATTGTCCAATATTCCGGTGGATATATATGATATAATAGAAAAATGAATATTAATACATGCATACAAAATGTCTTAATACTTACTACAAGAATGGGTAAATATTGCAAAAAATCCATTTACAAATTCACTTAGACATAACACTGCCGTGCCGTAAAGCGAAGGCTCACGATCATGTTAGCTCTGGAAATGTACTCGATCGTATAGCGAACGTTCAAGTTATTCTAGTTGGCATCATTAGGACTTAAGAACTGACAAAAATATATCAATCATGTTTTTCACCATATTTACAGAAAACATCATAATATATTATGTACACACGCATTAGACGCGTCAATTCATTTCAATTGGACTATATTGTTTGTGCTACGTTTCACATGTTATAAAAACTAGAGAGAGAGAGGATACGGATAAATTACAAGTGTACCATTTAATACTAATACTTTTTAAGGAGATTCACTCGCAGAGATAAAATTGCTATTTATTTAATTGCGATTTCATAAGCTGCGTTTTTATATAACAGTTTCGTTCCAACGTCGTGCAAATCACATTTGTCAATTACATCACTAACAAACGGGCGACTCTCGGTCCGCGATAATTGTTCACGGTACATTTTCTTCAGTGGCGGAGTTCTGCTTGATATCTTCGGGTGACTAAAACATAACACAAAAACGCAGCGGTTTACAAAATATATTCAAATATTATCAAATACGACAAGGGGGTCAAAATAATATTACTCGTACATACATACACTTTTACAGTTACTAAAATTACGATAAAAAGGTTATTTATTAAGAAAATTTCATCTAAGTCTTACGTAAAATAAAATATATTTATTTACTCAGGATACATTTCTTTACATGCAGAACATATGAGTGCAATGTGCATAATGTGATCTACTTAATAATATATAAGTTGTATCAATGTGTCTAAAATTTAATAAAAATTAATTTGAGATTCCGTAAAAACAAAGTAGATGGCTTTCAAATAATGGAACGATAGATGTATTAATTTAAAAAGTGTAACATATGGGTTCGAAAATTTGTCGTCAAAAGTACTGTCGCTGTAGCATAGTTGGATAATGCACCTTCCCCGGTTTGGTAAGAGATCCAGATTCGAATCCCAGTAGCGCAACAATAATATTTTTCGATATAATTGATTTTATATGTATATTTTTCTAATTAATACATTTAATTAATATTTTTTAAATGTTTCGATTTACTTAAATAAAAATGCTAAATGGATTAGTAGATGTCGGTATATGTGTGAACAGAGATGTGTAAATAGATAAATAGGAAAACAATTTTTAAAAATGAAAGTAATATTTTAATCGCATGTATAACTTTCGTACAAGAAAAGTCGTATAGAAAATGTGACAAAGATAACTTTAAATCGGATCGTAAACTTAACTGTATAAAGGTGATTGAAAAGGTGAGTGAAGCATCCAACATTGCAAATGGTGGAAAAGTTGATAAGTTAAGACGGGTGGACAAAAGACAAAAATAACTTAAAGACGTGTAGAAAAGTATGTGAGGTAATTCAAAAAGCGTAATTGGTTATTGAAAGTTAAATGTATCCAATGTGTAGATAAAAAAAAACGATACATAAGTTGTACGAGGTAAGGACCAAAAGTTTCCGGCCTGAAAGGGTGCTAAGAATGTTAGTCATACAAATTTACCTGTAAAATGTACCTTAATCTTCAGTGACATACAGGTAAAATATTTCCATTATTATTCCTCAAGTAGTTTTTGTCTGACAGCCCATATTTTAAAATATGAAAAGTTGAGTACCATTTTATAATCAAATATCTTTACAATGAGTTAATTTACTTAATTCAACAGAAATTAAATGTGTATACGGAAATTCTTTCACTTCATTTTCCACAGTGAAAGAATTGCAATGAAAACAGTTGTGCATGGGAAGAGTACCGCGTCATTTCATGTGGTGACTCCAGAAACAGTTGCCGTTGTGGAAGAAGTTTTAAATGACAGGCAAAGGACTAAAGCTTTGAAGCAGTGTGGCGAAAAAAATATATCGAGTCCATTGTTACGGGAGATGAAACTACGGTCCTCTATCATGATTTTTTATCAAAGGGAAAATGTAAGGAATGGCGCCGTCTTGGTGAGGCATCATCAAGAAACATGATCATGTCGACAATTTTCTGGGACAGTGAAGAGGTCTTGTTAAAAGAAATGAATGCAACGGTAACCGAGAATATTACAGCAACTTAATACATCAATTCAGACAAGCTGAAAGGAGAAACGCCGTGGAAAGCACAGTTAAGGTGTGCTACTTTACCATGGCCATGCAGCGGCTATTGTAAAGGTCACCATTACTGAATGCAGTTTCTAAGAACTGCTACTCCACCTTAAGAAGTGAAGATAGCTGTTTTCAGGATACATCTTCTGACCTTCAGGATAAATCTTCTGATAAAAGTATTAAACGCAGTGAAAAGTGTGCTCAAGCTAAAATATTATTATTTTATCGCCCGAACACCTTCAGTCTGGAAATTTTTGGTCATCACCTCGTAAAATGTACGTAGGTACAGTGAAACCTCTATCTATCGTTTTTGGAGGGACCTATTGAAATAAACTATGAATGCGGGAAAACATACGTTTTTCATACTTAAATGTTTAATACATATTCTAATAAAGATACATATTTCACATGTAAATGAATGTGTTTAAATAAAAATAAAGTTAGAAAGCTGCACAGAAACAAAAATAAAATAAATTTAACTTTGTATTGTATAATGTCAAGCGGCAGTCTGCAGCAGCATTCTCTCTCCCTCCCTCTCTCTCTTTCTCGAATGTTTTGCTCATTGTTTACAAGTGCCGTTAATCGAAACCATGCTGCGTAATTTAAACGATTAATGCGGTAAAATGATGCATGGAGGAACGATCCATGCGATCAATTTTTGGGTGTTTTATATGAAATTAATTCGGGACTGGAAGAAATAAACGATACATGCGGGAAAACTATTATTCGAGGAACGATCGATCGAGATTTCACTGTACATAATTGATAGTGATGAGCTAAACCGTTATTTTATTCGTAATTGTGAAATTTATGTTCAATTGGAACGATGATTGGCAACTAATATTTCGTAGCTCGTTATCACTCATACACTGAAAACTAAACAGTTAAATCTCAGTTATCAATAATCGTTATAGTCGAATACCAATCACACAATCAGTCATAATAACGGTTTAGCTCATACGATATTGGTAAATGGTAAATGGCGATTAAGTAAACAATCTATCCTCAGGGGATTAAACGGATGAAACATATTGCATCGGATGGGTGATGTTACTCACCGCTCGACGGGAGGAGGGCGGGGGGCTGCCGCCCGCCGGCCACTAGGGCGGTAAGCCATGCACGCGCGCAGACAGGAAGTTGTGTAGGATGAACACAGCTGGCTTCGGACTACCTTCCATGTCCAGCTCCTATAAAAAAAAACATCATATTATTATCATTGCACGTTATTGATACCGCATTGAACTATCTAATTAATTATGATTAATCATAACCTCTTTCAAATACTAAACACAACACTACTAAAACACAAAAATATTTAATAAATTCAAAATAATGTTTTTATTATAACCTAAATAAAACAATCTCATATTTGCAATAAAATTAAACAATATTGTAGTAATATGCGTTTGATCAATGTATATTGGGTAATGTTTTAACCAATTTTCAGATGTGTCGCGTAGGAAAATTATTATTATTATAAAGTGTTTGATTATTTAGGAAAAATAAATAAGTAGTTGTTACCAGTTAATCCAAAAAGTTGGAACTACTGTAGAAGCATTTTATTTTTGGCTAATGAAGAAGAAAGGCAACAATTATCAGAACTGTAAAATAAATCTTTGAGAATATTTTTAAAAAAAAATAGATATACTCGGATCAGTACAATGCTGAAAGACCTTAATATGTTGACCTTCAAACAGAAAATATATTTCAATGTTATGGTGTTTATTTTTTAAATCTTCACTAAAAAGATATCAGCAGAATTTATTAAAAAAATTGAGACAAATCAACATGAGCACGAACACCATACAAGAGGAAGAGATGGAGTGAGACTGTCGATCAGGAAGAAGGCTAATTCTCAGAAATCAGTGATGCACCTATAGTGCGATGAAGATTATCAATAAAATGCCAGATGATATAAGAAAAGGGGAGAAATTACATAGATTCAAAATCAAACTAAGCAAATATGAGCAAGAGACATTAAGAGAAGTGAAGACATGATGCCCATGCAATCTGGATACATTTGAAGCCGATATTCAACAACATAATACAGTTAGACCCAAACACAATACATGTGTATATATTCAGCGACGAACCCGTCACTCAGTATAAGAATAAAAATATATACACATAATAGCAAATAATATTAAAACTTTTGATTCCTACTGATAAAAATATTTTTGTGTAATTTTTCCGAAAGTGGTCATAGCAAGGAGCTCCCGGCGGAACAAGAGAAACGCTAAAAAAGACGGCAAACCGCCTAGTTGCCGAAGGCGAGGACATGCAAAATGTCAGTAATTTAGTACAGGAAAAGTGTCCAGGTGTAGGTGTCCAAATCAGTATCATCAAGGAGGAGGATATTTGATAACACTATCAAATAGACTGTCGCAGAGAACTTCTCTGGTACACTCAAGGTGCATCAAGTTGTTTTCAAATACAACGTCAATATGCTCGAATTCCGTTCCATGAGCTGCTTTGAGTGCTCTGAAAATTGTATCCATTTTTACATGGGTATTACAAATCAAAATTTAAACACATGAAAATGTCACGAACGATCTCGTATTTTATGACAGATAGCTTTTATATGGTATTAAGTAATTGTTGCAGCAAAAAAATATTCATACTAAATAATAAATAAATAAATTATTATATTTGCAAATTTGTCCGGTTTGCTGAGAATGACCCATATATATATAGAGCATACTTACGTATGCACTTTATTAAGAATAAATAAATAAATATAACAGGAAGGAAACATTCGTTAATACGCCTGAAAATATCTTTCGCAGTCTCCCAATAGAGCGTTCCAACATACAACACCGAAATAATGCACCTTAAAATATATGTCAAAACTTTATTCTGTCAAATAATGGAGCTGCTGTCAAAGGCTGGGGCGGAACTTATTGTAAGATGTGTTGGAAACAATGCTCAAAGAAAGTGATCAAATATTTAATTTATCGGGAGTGCGAGGGACGAGCATTGAACCTTTAGAGTCAGGTAAATAATAAATAACTGCGTACAGCTGAACAAATAAATGACTAACCCTTTCTGTGATGAATGTGATTCTTTTCATACCCTTGAATAACCGTAGTGTGTAAAGAAATATACGCTTATATTAATTTATTTTTGTATCATAAATAGTACATATAAAAATAAAGGTAATTACGTAACTAGACGTGGTGTGTTCTAAAGCAATTATCTGTACAGTTTTTAAAAGTTGTAATTGTTAAGGTACAATCGTTATAAAGTAAGGTAAGTAAGTTATAAAAAGTTATGTAAAAAATGTACAATCAAAGTTATAAAAATATTTTTATCTGTAATATTTAGTTGGATACAAAAATATGCAGGTAGTTAAGTTGGCACAGATGAAAAAATTAGATTCATTTTTCAGGCAACCACTTTGTTATTTTTGGTTTAAAATCGTTTAATCACTTCAGACCCTATCAAGGGTCATTATTATTTTTAATCAATAGTAACTCCAAATAATAGGTGTGCAATTGAATGTTGTACAAAAAAGACGACATATACATAATACAAATTAAATTAATCAACAAGATATACAGAAAAACCCATCTATCGAAAAAAAAATTTGGTTACTACAGAGATACGAACCTGGACTTCCTCCGGGGATTAGTATCCCGGTAGCAACTAAATATTTTTTTCTGTATATCTTACTAGTTGATCCATTTAATTTGTATTAAATACAGGGTGAATATTGTGTTCCAAGCCGATTTTGTTTGGTCGCCATTTTGGTTTGGCCAGTTTGAATTTGGTAGTCGTAGAAGTGGTTGATTACAATTTATTATGGAGCATCTAACGCCTCAACAACATTTTGAAGTCATTAAAACATTTTATCTAAATAATAATGGCAATGCTGTGACCATTCATGGTGATCGTTATAGTCACATGTTGGAAATTTTCTTGGTGACCGAATTGGGTCAATTCGGCCTGTAACATATGTGGTTTCAACAGGACGGTGCCACCTCACACACAGCCCGAGCTACGCTTAAAATTTTGCGAGAAATTTTTCCCGGCCGCATAATGTCAAAAAGTGGCGATTTCGACTGGCCTCCTCGATCACCTGATTTGACGGCTCCCGACTATTTTCTGCGTGGGTACTTGAATGGAAAAGTCTGCGCCAATAAACAATAACAATTCCGTTGCTACAGGACAATATTCGAAATGAAATTGCTGAAATAACACGAAAAGTGTGCGAGAATGTTATGAAAAATATGGTTAAAAGAGCACGCATTTGTGCCGCTGCCATAGACGGCCACTTGGCCAATGTCGTATATTTTATAAATATGTAATTGTAATGTACCAAATAATCGATAAATAAAAATCAAATTAAAAAATTGTGTTTCATTTACTAGTTATTTAAAAACAACATCGGCCTGGAACATAATATTCACCCTGTACGACAGAACTATGTTCTGAAAATGCAACTTCACAACAAAAATGTGTTTTCCTTAATATACATAATAATTTATAATACATATATGGACAGTGCGAATAAATTGTTAAGATATAATTTTTCCAGATGATTAAAATGAAAATTTAACAAAATCCTTTGAGCATTGCAGGATTAATTCGACAACTTTTCTCCTCCGCACAAGCGTTAAAATGTTTCGCCGTGAAAATATTAACGCTAGGATTGGGCATAAAACTGAAAATACTGAAGAAAACGCGTCAGCATAATCGCCAAATAACGAAGAGTGTGCAGGCGCGGGCGCACAGCCTACGCAAATTATAATAATGCTTAATAATGACATCGTCTTGAAGAGCGAAGTTTGGCTGTTCTACGGCAAATAGGCGGGATCGAGCCGAACCATCCCCGCAGACTGCCGCGGCTGCCGTCAGAGGGCGATAATTGAATACGGCAAATAGCGGTCTGAAGAGACGCCCGGGTAACAATACACATAATTGTCGCCAGGTAAGACGCCCACCGAGAGACGGTAACGAGTGTGTCTGGAGACGCGGAATAATAAGATACACATTCTGTTTATCGGAAAATCATTTTGCCGGAGTAAATTAGTGGAAGGAATTATGCCATGCTCTGAAAATGTAATCCGGCGAACTGTTTACTTCACATTTAAAATAAACAGCGAAGGAAGCACTTAGCCGGAGATGTGGAGAAATATGCTGACAAATATGCGGCGAAACATTTCCATCATTAAAATATTTTGAAATTGACGTTATTATTTTAATTATTATGATTTTCTGCAGGAATTTTTTTTAATTAAATAGAGATCAGTTACTTAAATTAATTAATTAATGACATGATATGGAGGAAATTAGCATGAAGAAGTAAAAATGATAAGGGCATTGTGTCCGAGGCTAACCTAACAGGGTCGAGACTTGATTATTTAGATGCGTATTCAGCAAAATTCCACGATTAGATCATTTATTTCACAATGTTTGTCTGCATACATAATACTCCACCTTTTGTGTGCATGGGGAAATTTGAAAGAAAATAGATTCATTACGTTGAAGTGTCAATTTATTTTAAAATATGAATACGAAATAGGCGGACATGTATAGAACTATAGGTAGAACACCGTAATGCTACTGCACTATAGGTAGAACACCGTAATGCTACTGCACTAAAGGTAGAACACCGTAATGCTACTGCACTATAGGTAGAACACCGTAATTTTATTGCTACTGTACTATTATTTAACCCTTTTTCAGACCTGTCAAAACAGCCACCACGTGATATTTTTTGACAGTAATAACAATCATAGTTCCAGAAGCTCATCAAGTTAGTCCTATTTTTTTTGTACAAGCGTTTAGCTTTGTTTCAAAATAGTAAGAATATTGATGTGACACGTATTCCGTGTACGATTTTGTTTAATTAAAAAAAAATCCTCCTCTGGTCATTAAAAATTGTACACGTATCTACAACCTCCCTCCTAGAGAAGGAAAAAAAGCATAAACTACTTCCAAACAATATTAAGAACTAAAATCAATTGAGTACTAAAATTACCAATATACGGTCAAATTTTAGAAAAAAAATATTATTCCAACATTAGATACAACCGAACTTCCAACAATATGGATTCTTAATCAATAGAGAGTAATCTTCTCACTGCATTACCAACACACCGAGCAGAGCCACGCACGCACACTTTGCGAAAGGCATTCGATAGAATAAACCACGAAATTCTTCTCCCGAAGTTATGGAATTTCGGAATACAATTCGGAATTCAATGTTTACAGATTTCAGTCTAATTTATCCCTTCCGACGGATTCCGTTCAGAACCTCTGTTATTTTTTAATTAACAGCATTTACATTATTAATGTACTTCACATACCAACCATGAAAAATAATATTATTTACGTCTGATACTAAATCTATCATATAAAATAACTTCGCTGCGCAGATTTACAAAGTTAATTAGATAATCTGTAAATTGGAGTTTGCATTTACGACATGGAATCTGCACTATCCGGCACACGGGAATTAAGTATGGAAATAATAATAGAATGGAAAAGATTCAAAATAAATTCCTAAAAAATCTAATTAACAGAATTGAATTATTTGCAAAAATGTGGAATAAGCCGAATTTTATAAATGTATTGCCTTAAAAGAGACGTCATAAGTTTACAAATGATTGAGCACGTTGAAAGCTACCATTTCACTAATATATTTTATTCGTTAACCTTTTAAATGCCATGAGCGTGTTAACACGCCAAACTTTGAATGTTACTCCAAGCTGTACCCAGTGTCAACACGCACTTTTGTACATTGCAAACTTGCAGGGATTAAAAACGTATTTTTAAATCATTTTCCCATTTGCGGACGACAGGTCCCAGCTTTTGATAGATAAGTCAAGACCCTTAAAGCCTGTCTTCTATTTCAAATAGAGTTGCCAGGTAAAAAGTTTAAACACTAAGACAAACTACCCTCTCCACACTGTATCATTTAGCAGTAAAACTAGACATAACAATCCTACAATATCATTTTTGAAACGACCCGAAGAAATGCTGATTGAGATACATTATTGACGCGAAAATATGTATAAAAAGGTAATACCACAGAAACAGAGTTACTAAACTATACTCTAATACCTTTCACCCCTGTCCCTCCTGCCCCCTTTCCCCACATCTTTTCTTGTGCCTACCCTATCAATACTTCAACAGAACAATTACTTTCACTTTCGTTTTGTAAATAATGTGGAACACTTTAAATAGCTTTTGCTGTTGTATAGAAAATATTTATTGTATTTGATTTCGTTTGTGAGCCGGTGTAGTTAAAAAAATATATTAATTGAATAATTTTGCATAAATAATAAAACAAAATACTTTGTTTAAACCACTATTTATTGATTATTCAACATGTTTCGATACCTATGGTATCTTCTTCAGGAAACAATGTATACTGAAATTAAAAATAAATAAAAACAAAACTATAAATAAGTAGGAACTAATATGAAAACAAATTTAAAAGGTGACCATTCTTTTGACATCAACAAGGGTTTAGAAATTATATATATATATAAATACTAAATAAGATAAATTTTAGAAATAAGAAAAAGTATTAATAGCAAGCTAAATATTATAAATAACCAAATCATCTTTGCAAATAGTCACCTTTTAAATCTGTTTTCATATTAGTTCCTACTTATTTATAGTTTTGTTTTTATTTATTTTTAATTTCAGTATACATTTGTTTCCTGAAGAAGATACCATAGGTATGGAAACATGTTGAATAAACAATAAATAGTGGTTTAAATAAAGTATTCTGTTTTTATTATTTATATAAAATGAGGCCACAAAGTAATTTTGCTAATAAGAGCAAAAACATTAATATAAATATACTTTCAATATATAATAGTTGCATCACTGGATTGCAATGCAAAAAATCATGCGTCTGCTTTGTTAAAAGCTATTGTAGTGTGTAATTATTAAAAAGAACAATCGAAACTAGGCGATCGAAACAAAATATTTGATGGCACATTTCTCCCGGCTTGCTCAATTTTTTTCTCACAGAGACACAATTTCTAAAATCATTTGCTCGACACGATATTGCAATTTTTCATTATAACTCGTGATACAATATATTATTTCGTATGACGTAGAAAAAAGTGTTTCACTACAGGTATAATTTTATTTTTTTAAATCTCAGGTTGTTGATTTTGGTATAAATCAATTTCCTTATTAACCAACTTAAGGTAATCACTATTGAGTTCTATAAGGCCCTATGCGCGCCTTATAGAACTCAATATATAGCCAGGCTCTCAATGTGATATCAAGCGGCAATCATCAACCGTAAGTAGTTCTTCTTCTTATAACCTGCTCTAGTCCGTCATCGTACATTTTCCTTACAGATCGCGATCGCTCGAACGTAGTGGAGAACTGGGAGAATAGGTCCCCAGTTCCCGCGCTTACAACCTTCTGATCAACACACATACACTGCGACATAATCCACACTTTTGTTCGCCACAACGCAATTAAAACACCTAAATCTGGCGACACATATAATATGTATTTGATCGTGGTTAAACATGCATAAAACTAACCCTTACATAATATACAATTTTATATAAATGGTGTACATTAGATAATATATGTATGTATACTTGTCAAAATAAATGCCTACTTCAACAGCAATGATACTTAATTAACAATAATAAAGTATCAAAGGAACCTATGAAATTATTATTTAGTACAAATTAAATGTATTAACTAGAAACATATACAGAAAAAATCCAATTAATCGAATAAATATTTTAGTTGCTACCGAGATACGAACCTGGATCTTTTCCTATCCGGGGAAAAGCGTTACCAGTTACACCACGCCAACCGAGTAAATAGACGACAAATTTTTGAATTTATATACTACATCCTCTTTCAAATTGATACATCTGTTATTCATTTTTTAAAAAGCTATCACCTTTAGCTAGTAAGCTAGTTAGTAGTTAGCTTTACCACTAGTAATTAAATCAATGCATTTTTTCTTAAATTTGTTACACAACTTATATATTTTTTAAGGAGAACACATTATTATTAAGTTGCAGTGTTTTCAGAACATTGTCAGAGCCGATAGCAACTAAAATATATATTCGAAAAAATGATTTTTTTTCTATATATCTTTCTAGTTGATACATTTAATTTGTATTAAAATACGATACAACTATGTTCTGAAAAAACTGCATCTATATGATAATAATATGTTCTCCTTACAAATATTATTTAGTATAGGTGGTACTGTGATAATTATTTAAACTGCGATCATTAACGTATATTTACGCTAATGTAATGAAATTGAATAATCTTAATATAAATTGATCTATAAATTCAATTCCAAACAATCTGCGACCCATTTCTAAACGATGTACGTAGAACGACCGGCCTAAAAATTGCACCCTCTCAATGGGGGAGGAACGGAATAAAATGATCGGCGGGGATTAAGCTCGCTGAAGGCGCCGTCGCAATATTTATATTACGCGTTTTTGCAAGCGTGCAAGAAAAGCTTTTAACTTTTTAAACTAAGCTGGAGAATAAGATTCTATTGGAAGTCCGCTAGCGGGATTTTTAGTGCCAATGACCGACACAATCCATAATGCCGAGAAGAGGCACGTGATCCACTCGATCAAAAGAAATCTGCGATTATAGCTTACAACGACAGCATTTTTTTTTTTGTAAAATATGCCACCCTTGTGCGTATCAAGCGTAGAGAAATTTCAGCGAAAACTTGAATCTTAAAACATTACATAAGCGAGAAGTGTAAATTTATTTAAAAATATAGAATTAATGGATATGTGTAGGCCAGTAATTTTATTTAATAATTAACTACCTACGTGAATTAATGTTTCTGTTTTTAGAAATATCCTCTTCATACATAACGATTGTCTTTTAATATTTTTTAGTATGTCCAAATCTTTGTAGGAACCAATTACTGGGATTCATCTCTTGAGGGATTGTCATCCAAGATATAGATGTCTCATAGAGGTAAATATGTGAACGTTACATTGTGTAAAGTGATCACTTAAGCTAGCCGATGACAGGTCGTAAGCCCTGTAATGCCCAAGTCTTCCATACTTCCCATGTAAAAATAATAGTTTGATGACAATCTCTCAGAGGATAAATCCCAGTAATTGGTTCCTACAAAGATTTGGACATATTCAAAAATATTGTGAAATATACTGGTCTAAAAATGAAGTTAAAAATTGAAAAATACTGCCTTTTTAGACGTATTCTAGTATATATACATGTTAATAATTCGAATGAATTTCATATATACACATAAAGAATATAGCCCCATACTTTGAAAAAAAATAGTCTCAGCTTCAGCGACATCTATACTGTTACATGAGAATGAATATATATATTTTTTTAAAAAACCATAGATGGCGACAGCATAGTTGGTACTAAATAATTTAAATGTGTTTAATTCGTGATTTCCCTTAGGTTCTCTTTCCCCTATTTATAAAGAATTTAATTGTGTAAATGTTTTTTTAATTACAAAACCATATCATGCGTCTGTCTTAGGACATGTTTTATACACTAAATGATAATACTTTGAACATTAAAAGGGTCTACATACGGTTCCATCATTGGAAATTAATTAAATCTAATATCCTCGGAAGTATTTACAAGAATTTAAAATAAAATAAATATTTGTAAAATTAATAACGTACATAATTGTAAAACTGGCAACTGATAATTACAACGACTCTCGGGCAGGCTGTAGGCATCCCACAAGGCCACCCCAAAGACGTTTTTGCCACCATGTAAAAAACACTAAAATATGAAAAAGAAAAAAAAAATTCGGGACGAATGACTTACAATCTCTCCCTCATCTCCGCCGAAGTCCAGCCACAGCAACCGCTCTCCGTCATCAGCAGAGGAGCGCAGGCGGTGGAAGGGCGCGCGCCACAGCACGCGGCCCCCGGCGCGCAGTGCGGCTCCGCCCTCGTAGTGCAGCCACAGCTGCGCGGGCCGGCCCAGGTGGGAGCATCCTGCGGGGACCACACATTCTCAGTCAGCTCTCGTTACATAGGCTATATACCCGTCCCACACTTACTGCTAAGGACCTACCACACCATTAATACTTCACATATACAGCGCACACACAACAATTGGTGTTAACGTTAATAAATTATAATACAGTAGAACCTCGATTATTCAAATCGAATGTATTTTAAAATTTACAGGACATATAAGAAATCAAAATGTTGTTGTTTTTATTACTTAGTGTGTAAATATGTAAAAAGCATTGGTATTATTTGTAATTGTACTCGGTATGTAACACCAGCTGTTCCTATTATCCGACGTGGGCTCGGTCCACATCATTTCGGATAATCAGGGTTCTACTGTACCACAAATAGCTCATACAATCGTTATGGTTGGGGTATTAATGGAAATTTATTGCAGTGGTTTGGTAGCTATCTCTTCATCAGAAGACTTTCGGTAAAGATTAACTCCTAATTATCTGATGAATCCATTGCTTTGAGTGGTGTTCCACGCGGTTCCTATCTTGGACCTATATAATTCAAATTTTTGCTGACGACTTGAAGATATTCAGATCAGTGCAAAGTGTATCTGATTGCATGATAATACAGAGTAATTTGAATTCCTTATTTAAATGGTGTTCCAATAATCACCTAAATCTTAATATCTCCAAGTTCCAATCTATTAGTTTTACAAAAAAAATAATCCTGTGAAATTTTCGTACTCTATCAGCGATGTTGACTTGGTATCAGTTAGGGAGATCAATTCTCTGGGTGTAATATTTGTCAGTAAATTATCATTCATTCCCCACATTGATTATATAACTAATAAATATCTCAAAATGTTGGGATTTGTTTTGCGGAGCAAATAAACTTTTCAGACCTGCACACTTATAAAGTCCTCTACACTTATCTACTCAGACCTCAGGTAGAATATAATTCGGTCATATGGTCACCTCACTACATTATTCACTCGACGGAGGTTGAAAGAATCCAGAGAAAGTTTTTAAGATTCATTAATTTTAAATTAAATATACGCCCTGAGGATATCAATTATGATTATCTCCTTAGCCGTCTGAAATTGTTAAACTTATCAGTGAGTGAGACGTACGCTGACCGACCTTATATTTATATACAGGATCATCAATGGTATGATAGACTGCCCCCAGATTGTTGGTCTGCTTGACTTTCACGCACCATTGACGTCATCGAGACACAATTCATTGTTTTATTACAGTGGTAATGTCAGAACTCATGCACTAGCTAACTCCGCAGTCCCCAGAGAATATGCGGAGGTAGTCGACATTTTTTCTGTTAATTTAATTATTTATAGGACTACACTATTACAATTTTTGTGACTCAACTCAATGGTGGCGGATAAATTGTTTTTCTTCACATTTTACAATTATTTTTATTTTTAATTTTGATTATGAAAAAACATGTTGATATTATAAAAAAAATTCTTTGTGTATTGCACTTCTGATGAAACTTTATATTATTTTACGAATTATGTTAATGCCTGAATAGGACGTGTATAATAATAAATAAATCAATAATAACATATATTCAATGAAATTATACAAGTGATCCAAAAGTCGCTAGACCATTTAAAATTCGAATAACTTTCTACAATTTGTTTTTTTATTTCAGATTATTAAAGCGTAATCCTTGGAAATTAAATATGGAATATTTAAATCGAATTTTATCTAGAAAATTAACGATCAATTGTGCCAAGGCAAATTTTGTTTTATTAATAAACAAAATATGAGATTTTGGGGGACAGAAATTTTAAGAATAGTCCACCAATGCAGTCTGCACCCTGTAAAAGTAACGGATTGATGTAGTGTTAATGCTGAAAGAGTTCTTGGACCTTATTTATTTGAAGATGAGTCAGAAAACCCTTTAACCGTTACTGGCGAAAGGTATCGAGAAACTCTGAAATCAAGTAGCCATCACGCTCACCTGACTTGACTGCTTCAGACTTTTGAGGGTACTTGAAAGATAGAGTATACCGTTACAATCCTCGAACCATTCAGCAATTGAAGGCCAATATCCGTGAAGAAATTGAAAAAATAAGCCAAGAAACATTACGGCAGGTGATGGTTCACGCTTTAGAAAGAGCGCGTCAGTGTGAACAGCAAAATGGTGGTTATTTAAAGGAAGAAATTTTCAAAACTAAATTTAAAAATATATCCAAGGAGATTGTTTTCTGATTATAAAAGAATAAATGTGAATTATTAAGAAGTAAAATAAATATTTCATTATAAAATGGTTCAGCAACTTTTGGGCTATCTGTATTATTTTAATCCCTTGTATTCTCAAAGAAAATACGGTGAAATAAATTCGCCATGTCAAATTTGATGCGCAACTGCTAAATTCACAAAAAGAAATTTCACCGATCTATGCTACTAATTAAGCCAAATATTATGAAATTTTCCGGTTCTAAAATAAAATGAGAAAATAATATAATGAAGTTTTTAATATTAAATATATTTAAAAATGTATAATTATAACTCAAATCATACACACATTAATTGTAATTGTAATGAATTAGAATTTACGTTAAAAGGGTTACATTTCCACTTACTAAAGACGAACTCCTTCTGCTGCATGACCGCTTCGTGCGCGCCACTGACGAGCGCGCCCGCCCACGCGGCCAGGTCGCGGTGCGTTTCCGCCCTGAGCGCGCGCTGCACAACCCCGCGCGCCGTGCCGCAGCGCACGGTGAGCACGAGCGCACCACCCGCCGTGGCGCCCGCCGACAGCGAGCCGCCGGCGCTGCCGGCCGGGGCGCTGCCGGAGGGGGCGCCGCCCGCGCGCGCCCAGCCCACCAGGCGCAGGGCAGCCAGCGGCAACGTCTCGGCGGGGGAGCCCCACGCTTCCAGCGACCAGGGCGCCACTTCGTATAATCTATGGAATAATAAACCGATTGAGGCTATACTGTATATCGGTTTTGGGCAAATCTGAGTTATTTGATTATAATTTTATTAAGGGATTAATAGAACTAATATAATAAATATTAAACATATGATACTAATAATGAAAATCCACAAAAAGAAAAAAGGTGGGAGAAAGAGTGGGGAGGTTGCAACTAAGGTTGCAAAAAGAAAGAGTGGGGAGGTTGCAACTATTGTTGTGGTAAAGGGAGAGCAAGATGTGATTGTAGATAGAATGATTGGTCAAAATTGAGATTGTGGTGGTTCATAAAATAATTATTTAAGCGTAGTAAGGCTAATGTTGAAAAAGTCAATTTCTGTTCATTTCTCTATGTAGTATTTGCATGAACGGTGAATGAATGAATTTTGTACCTAAAGCACACAAGTCAATAAAGTCATTTATATATTTGTTATAATTATAATGTGTCCTTTCATCGGCTCACTACCAGACTAAACCACATAAGTCTACTTCGATAATTTAATTTGTACTAAAAATAAAGCATTGTAAAATCAACTATATTGCGTTTCCCGTCAAATTAACTTTTCGACGAATGTGCCGACCCGAGAAAAATGAAAAGTAAATTACGAGTGTGAACCTTTATTAAATGTGAAAAATATACAGATTTAGATAATTGAAGACATTGGAGAGTGAAGGTTTGCAGTAACAAATACAAAGTTTGCAGTAAAATGAGTTTAATTTTTGCTTTTATATTAATACAGTAATACCCCGAAGTTATGCGATAGGTGGGACCGATGAAATCGCGTAAGTCAGGGTACAATTTTACATATAAATACATACAATTTTAATATACATATAAATACATACTAACAAAAACACTAGTTTAGAAGAAAAATATTTAATAAAATTGAATATATTCTTTAGAATATATTTAAAAAAATAAACGATTTACGTAAAAAAGTAATTAAATAAAATCTAGCAAATTCGTCTGACGACACAATGCCTTCTTTTTCCACGCAGAGTTTCTTCGTAGCAAGCTAATAATTTTTTTATTCCTTGCTTTGTAGCTATAACGCGTTCTTCGTTGGAGTCTATGTTTTCTGAGCTTTCAAGCTTGCAATTGTCATGTGCTTTTCTGGTGGAATTGGGTCTGAATTGTCTTCATTGTCGTTTTGCTTACGCATCTCTATGAGCTCATCGATTGTTAGCTCCTGACTAAGTGAATCCAACAGCTCCTTGACGTCGTTAGCATTGACTTCCAAATCTAATTGCTCGCCAAGATTAACAACTTCTTCTACCACATGAGCGATATCAGTTTCTAGCGATCACAGTAAGAAAAACACTGAATATAGCGGGCGGCAGTCTAGCGGCAGTGTCGCCAAACGAACCGAGTAACTCTGAGTTCGCGTAAGTCCGGAGTATTACTGTATAAGACTTTTATCCATTCACAAACTGACTCATATCTGTCACGGTACACCCTTCATTCACGTTATATTTATATTTCTTGGGTGACAAAATAAAGAGATAGTCGTGTAATGAAAAAATGTCACATAATAATTATATCGATTTTTTTATTTTATTACAAGTATAAACTGTTATTTAATGAATTAAATATATATCTCACTTCGCCAAGTTCATCTCATATATCTCACACAAATGTAATTCGTAATATTATTCAAATATAACTCATAGCATATTCACAAACACGTACGAACACCATACACAGTATTATGATTTATATTATTTATGTTATAATGTATGTTATGTACGTGTAGGATATACAAGACATTATAAATATACATACATATACTAATTAAATGTATTAATTAGAAAGATATACATATAAAATCAATTTTATCGAAAAATATTGTTCCCTGGATCTCTTTCCAATCCGGGGAAGATGCATTATCCAACTATGCTACAGCGACAGTACTTTTGACGACAAATTTTCGGACCCATATATTACACTTTTTAAATTAATACATCTATCGTTCCAATATTTTAAAACCATCTAGTTTGTTTTTACGGAATCTCAAATACCTTTGAATAAACCGATAGCAGACGCCAGAATTAACAATTTATTTATATTAAATTTTTGGACACATTGATACAACTTACATATTATTAAGGAGAACTCATTATTATTGTGAAGTTGTGATTATTCAGAACATAGGTCTGTGATATTTTAAATACTAATTAAATGTATTAATTAGAAAGATATCCGGTAGCGCAACAACAATATTTCTCGATAAAATTAATTTTATTTGTATATTTTTATAATTAATACATTTAATTAGTATTTAAAATATTACAGACCTATGTTCTGAATAATTACAACTTTACAATAAGAATGTGATCTCCTTAATAATACACACATATGCAAACTGAACCAAATTATGTATAAATAAATAATAATAATTCTAAAAAAGGTTAGAGATTGCCCATGGAAACAAATTTTTAAAGATTTTTCTTTAAAAGTTTTTTAATATTTATCTTCCCTATATAAAAAAAACTGTTTTATTTTATATTTACAAAGAGGAAAAATAATAATCCATCACAACCATTAGACTCGGAACAATACTAATGAGCATGTCATTCTAAAAATGTCCAAATTAGGAATAGGACAGACACGTATCATACACTGCTCCTAGACTGTATAACCAACTGCCAAAATCAATTAAATTAGTAGAAAATATATACATGTGTACATATATATCCTAAATTATCTTAAAGGTCTTCAATATAAATAAATAATTAAGTATTCTACATCTTTCTCATTCCCAAATTCTAATTTGATCAACTTCTCAACATTTTTTATAAAATATTAAACTTAATTTCGTATTATTCTTTATAGATATTCTTAATCGTGTTTTTATGTAAATGCCGATAGCATTCTTATTTGGGGGTGCATAACTATGCTATTTTATATTTTCACTGACGTTATATATTCTTTATGTTTATTTAAGGACGTTCCCAAAAAAATCACTTTTCTTACAATCCTTTTGAAACTTTGAATACACATACTTATGAGTGTCTTTTATACGTAGAATTTTTTTTCAATAGTCCTTGCGGTAGTAAATTTGTAAATATTGACTATTAAAATTAGCATATTTAACATACGAACCATACCCCAATCGATGTTGTAGCGCACGTTTAATTGAATAGTAATTTTCTTACGATTGTTTTGGAATACTGAGAATCATTAATTGAAAATGTAACAAATATCTTTCTGTAAAAATAACTAAAACAAGCGGTATTCGTTTTGTTATAAAAAATGATAAAACTTACTTTTGATGGTTTTGACGTTACCTTTTATAATTTGAATAGTGAGAGATGGCGACTTGGCAATGAGGCACTACGCGGAAACTTTGAAATACCGAAAGGCGCAGCAGTTTTTAATAAATGTAGCTCACAGATATAGGTTAACTGTAGGTTATTGTGAATGAAAAATTAATTTTTATAATAAATTAAATATTTATTACTATTCAATATTAATAAGTATGATGTTACCATAATAAATAATTATTGATTTTAAAATATAATGTGATAAAATTTTCATAAATAATTTTATTTTTAACATCAAACAAACATAAAACACTTGTACTTTCTTATTACTTTTTTTTGGTTTTTAACTTTTTATCTTTTGCGAATTTTAATTTTTTAAGAAGTCTAAGACTTTCGTTCTAATATATTTATTTTTAGTTATCCGCACTTTCTTATCATCTAATTTTTCGGTAAACAATTGCACAATAGCATTTTCACCGCCTTTGTAGATTTTTTTTAAATGATGACATGAAATGTCATTTAAAGCTAGTTTTTTACACATATTGATAGAAATAATATCCTTTAATTGTGCCAACACTCGTAAATTGACTTTAGCTTTGTCTGACTTAGATAATTCTTGCAAATAATACTCGCATTTTTTGCAAGAGTTAAATAAATTACTTCGTAATTTTAATGTATTAATCAAATTTTGTAGTTCTCATCTGGAATTTCACATAGAGCTGTTTTATGAAGTGTTTTTTGAATATTTTTGTTTTTTAGCTTGAGACATACTTGCTAAAGCTTTAGCTATTTTAAACCCATTATTAAAAAACTATTCGCAATCTCTAATATAAAAGTAACCTCCAAAATGTTTTCAAAACATTGACAGCACACGTCTCCAGCGTAGGAATATTCAAAGTAAGAATACCATGTTGCCGGATCGGAGAAACGACGCAATGAGAATATTTTTGAACTTCTGCGCATGTGAGCGGAAGGTACTCTGTACCTCAACTATTTTTTATTCTATTCATAGTAATTCATAGTAGTTTACATACGGGGGAATCTTCTTGAAGGTTGAGTACGACTGCTCTTTGGGAACGTCCTTAAATGAAATCATATCCGAATACATTTTCGCCGGATGATATACAATTCTACAATCGAAAATATACTTTAACTGATACACTAGTGAAATTATATGCTGCTCTAAACTGTCAATTTGACAGTTGCGAAGCGTCCATTTGCGTATTTTGTTTTCGCTCAAAATAATAATAAATAAATAAAATACGAAAAAAGTATTCAATCCGAGTTATTTTCTTGTCTAATTATCAAAATAATGTTTCATTTCGAGAAAAATTGTATTTTTATTTTTTCTATCCATGGACACTAGAATTTTACTGATATGCTTTAAATGAAAGTTCTAAACAAAAATGCTAACATAACATAAACAATAATAACATAACTAATTTTCAAAACACAGTTGTAGGGCGACACATCACCAGCAAAGGTTAAAATGTTCCAACGTCAAATAGCACGAATCACACGAACACATAATGCGTGCGCGGCGTATACCAGATCATCCATTTGTGAACAATTACAGTTTCATTGATATTGAGCAGTGAACTTGAAATTCAATTGTTTGATACATTTTAACTGGTTGAGTTAGTGAAATTAAATTTATACTAGTGAAAATAGTTTCACTGGTAATACACATTCACTGTAACCCATATTCATATATAACATGCATATGTATAAGTTATATTAATATTTATTACAATTATTTTATATATAGTATGTACATTGTAACGTTGCACCTTGGTACTGCCCCGATAACTAAATTCATGTAGGAGATTTGTATTCTACAATGGTGATAACCAATCTAAAAAATAAAAAATCGCTGCTGTCAGACGTGGATCGGGGCCCGGCCGAGTGAGTCAGCAGTTATGGCTGCTACTCGGTTGCGGCGGGAATATTTTAAATCTGTAGAAAGAGTCCGTTACACAGAGATAGAATTGTTTCCAAGTCGGTAAGCGGGGTCAATACTATATGGCGGACACGATGGGTTATCTACCGTCGATCCTGGCAGAAGATTAATTCCTGACAGGGTCTTCTTCACCTTGGGATGGACACGTGACCAGAAGGTTTTAGTTCTGCCCAGCAAGACCTTGATGCTTCTGGATGGAGGAGGATGTGGCCCTGTCAAGCTCGGTTTGAGCGGGAACCATACGATGGATGCTGTACACTGAAATCACTGCTGTGATCGAAGTCTGGCACACCGAGTTATGTATCTCGGTGCAGCCTCAAAGAATGAAGATACAATTATGCAATATTGAACGGAAGAGTATTTGGTCTGTAAATATTGTTGTTCGCGTTTTCTCTGTTTAAGCTACTACTAGCTGTTTTTGTTATTTAAAATTATTCTTCTTTTGCCTCGAAGGACGAATGCAGATTTGGGAAATCATCGATAAGGCAAAGAGATCTGGTAGGTTAGACTCGGTGGGATCCACATCCCATGCTCGCCACTAAACTAGCCGGTGGAGGTGTGGAGCCCTCGACTCCATAGCTCACATTTATGATATTTAATAGAATAATGTAAAATATCAGGAAGGTGTTAATAAATAAAATAATAAATAATAATTTACTGTATTGCATTACTAACAAATAAACAAAAAAGGCAAAATCAATCTATTTTGAAGTGTTGCTTAAAGATTAAATCTGTTTTATTTATTTATTGTTTTGAGAATACAGCGACAAAATTGAAAACAATGAATATTCTTATTAATTACAGGCTATTTATTATATTTCACAAAATACACAAAACATAAATTTTAATAGAATAATCGCAATAAATTAAGCATTAGTGGGACACACTACAAGAGCAGATGGTATGGGAAAAGAGATAGAAGAAAAGGGACCGAGATGAAAGGTATCAGAATATAGTTTAGGAAGTTAGGAATGGTTAAATATTTATTTTAAAATAATTATACATATTTGTGCAACAACAGCTTATCACAATCAACAATTCTTTATAGTCGTTAGAGATTAAGAGTTTATAGTCATTTCACACGTGATGTTCTGGTATTAAACATGCCTGGTTTCACAGTTGCAGTTGTATGACACACGAGTACGGACAGTGAAATGTATTTTTCTCTGAGAGGTTTCAACTTTTCAACAAAAAAATATAAATCAATAAGTTGAGGGAATCTCTCTCTGGAGGGAATGCAATTGGAATGAAATAGAATGATGCAGTTAAGATTTTTTTTAAATATATATTGAATCTTTTATTTTCTATTAATATGTACCACATAGCCCAGATTCTAAGCTTTTGATGCAAATTCCATTAGACTTCGAGAACACGAGAATATACAGAAGTTTAAATTTAATAACTGAATGGAATTGATATTTTGTTCCTTGTAAAAGTAATATAGAAACATTTATTAATATAAAAGACGACTACGATGGGTGCTTCTGTACGGGCAGTGAAATTGATTTTTTTTCTAAAAGATGGGATTTTCAACAAGTTTTAATAAAAACTCTCTTCTCCTTCTTATGAGAAATAATTAATAGAATTTAATTCTTTTTATCCATATAAACCTGTATGTGTATGCATTTATGGGCGTTGGACATAATTATTAATCATATATATAATATATCTAAGCACACTTACCCATATATAAATACATGAATGTGTATAATTTTTTTGATATGAACGCACATTAAAGTTGAAATTATTTATTACCTATATAGTCGCTTTTTTTATCAACGTATAACTCATTTTTCACTAATATCATGTGTAATCTTCCACACATTACGAGACTTCAAATGGAAACCTATTACGCTATTAGGGTGACATCTGGCGCCCTCTCCGTAATATTACATCAGAAATAATATCATATCGTATGTAATATTTATCATATCAGAAAAACCATTCTACGAGGAAACACTCATTTCCAATACAATTCTTGACCAGAAATATTAAAGATCCAAGATCTATCAGTTTGAAGAGGATAGTTATTAGACACAGGGGTAGATAGAATATTGATATGATTAAGTAACTTGACCTGGCCTTATTTTTTGACAAAATCATGGGCATTTTTCCATATTCAGTTAGACCTGAGTTAAAAATATTAAGAAAATAGTAATATTATAAAGTTACGTATTCATTTTAATTATAATGTTACGCATTTTAATATATTTAATTATTTTTATTAAAAATATCATATCAGTACTTAGGCGAAATATCTAGATAAATCAACATCAGATTCGTGTGAAATATTTAGAGAAATCAGTAACAATAATAAGATCATTAAGGAGAACACATTATTATTGTAAAATTGTAATTATTCAGAACATATTTATAACATATTATAGGTATTTGAGATTCCGTAAAAATAATGGAACGATAGATGTATTAATTTGAAAAGTGTAACATATGGGTTCGAAAATTTGTCGTCAAAAGTACTGTCTGCTGTAGCATAGTTGGATAATGCACCTTCCCCGGATTGGAAAGAGATCCAGGTTCGAATCTCAGTAGCAACAACAATATTTTTCGATAAAATTGATTTTATATGTATATCTTTCTAATCAATACATTTAATTAGTATTTTAAATATTAAGATCACCTAATTACTATTTTCTCTATCGTAATTACTATTAATTTTCTGTTATTAAATTTAAAATATTCTTTTAAATAATACGTTAGTAAAATTCTTGCATCATCTTCGGAAGCGAACTTTATGATTTTATTAATTTGTTAAAAATTAAATAATGTTTAACCCAAAATGTATATATTATAGTAAAATAACAATAATCAGTTGGATCAGTACATGATCAGGTCTGGACGAGCAAAAACTGCAGCACTTGATTAAAACGCCCAAGACTCGCGCGATAAATCACGAGGCATTAATATGAAAGTAGCGCTGTCCCCGCCATGCGGGGGACGAAGGGCCGGAGCAGGAGGGGCCATTTGCATGTCGGTAATGAATGGCCCGAAGCAGCTCCTGTTCGGCCAATTTAAGTCAATTATCGCTTATTCCAGCACGCTTAAGTCCCGCCAGGAACGGCATTAGCCAAATTACCAAAAAAGTACCACCCGACTCTCGGCCAGTGAATAAAGGTTGATTTATAAACGCGGGCACCCACCGCAGCACGCCGCATAGACAATATAATGATTTTAGACACAGCGTAGGTATTTATTCGTTTTATTCAAAATTGTCCATTCAAATAGGCCTTTTTTCGTTTTTAAACATTCGTATTATTTTGATAAAACTATATTATACTATTAACGTACACATTTACGTATGTTAACATCACATTTTTAACACTCGATAATATGACGTCTGCCGAGTTCTGCTTTGGGTCGATTTTTGCACAAGCCAACATTTCTACGAAAATCTATCATAGTACTGCTGCTTCGTACTAAACAAAATATCTGTCAGGTGTACGATCTGTCACCATGTGTAGACATATTAATAATGTCATTTTTTTTAATTATATAAGTTTTATTTGTACGATTTTATTTATATGGTAATAAATCAGATGTCCAAATATTATATGGAGCTGCATCCAAAAAATGCCCATATTCTCATGTAGAAGCCGGAAGTTCTAAACGGTACAAAGATTCACGTACCTTGGAATATGATCCCTTTAAACATAATTCCGACTGTACAAAAATATCATAATCTTAATATACAAAACGTTCATCAGACCAGTAATCACTGATTAAGAAGAAAGGGCGAGCAGTGCGCGTTTTTTAAAGGAAAAATTTGAAGCGTCTCTTCGAGCCGGTTTTAAAAAATAGATTTTATCGTAGACGTTACAATAATAAGCTCAACGACATGTTTAATGAGCTGAGCGTCTTAAATATTATAAAAATGAGTCACGCGTAGACGTTGATCGAACAGCGAAGACACGAACAAACTCAGGAGCCTCGGAAGGCCGACAATGTCCTCAATGGAGGAGACCTTAGAGATCAAAAACTGGCGCAAAACAGATCAGCGGAAACTCTCGAAGAGGCAAAAACTCGCCAAGCTGTCGGGCCAATAGTGACAAGAATGGTGAAGTTTCAATTATTAATACGAGTCAGTAGCCGCGGCAAGGGACGATGAAAAATTGATTTAATCTGATAAAATACAATTTGCGCTGACTGGGTGCGAAAACTGGAGATGGCCGATGTCACGGACGGACATGCGGCGTAAAAATCTGTAAAAATTGTCTGCGGCGCGACGCGGTAACGACCCGTGTCTGTGCGGATGTATAAATCAACCCTGCGCGGGGGGCACTCCTCGCACTTTGGCGCCATCGATTTTCCATTAAGACGGGGCAAGCACACAGGATGTGATGCAAATAGAGATGAAAAGAAAATCTCCAATCCTGCCGACAATGCGCGCCGTAAACGTTTTAATCCCGCTCGCCGTCTTTCATTCTTTGTTAATGCCATTTCTGTCGCGTGAACCGATCGGCCGGGGGCGGCTGGGCGGCTGGCTGGGCGGCCGGGCGGCCGGGCGGCTGGGCGGCCGGGGCGCGGGCGGGGAAATGGAATCTGCGGTCATTAAAGCACGGCACGTCGCGGGAACATTTTTTACGATTCTGGTAGTTTTAAGATAAAGTGCCCGCTCTCGCCATTACCGTGCGTGATAAGCTTCGTTGTCAAACCATTTAGACTTTATTACCTGACACTATCCCCACATTACTTGCGTACTTTTTTCTATAATTGGCGTGGAACCATGGAAACGCAGATACGTAAGAATTTATCTCGCCGACTTTGAAAAATTCTAAATTCCGCGATACACGTACAGCAATGTTCCCTTTAAGGTGTGCGGATGTGCGCGCGCACACAATTTTTAACAACTGTTGACCATGTTGATATATCCCATATAGAATCAATAACATTTAACACTGAACCACTTTTTGAAGTTACACAGCCAAGATAATCTCTTTCTACATATTAAGGATAACACATTCTTATTGTGAAGTTGTAATTATTCAAAACAGTGATGTTTTTAATACAAATGAAATATATCAATTAGTAAGATATACATATAATATCAATTTTATCATCACATACTTATGTTCTGAATAATTACAACCCCACAAAAAGAATGTGTTATTTTAAATATGAATTAAATATATTAATTAGAAAGATATACATATAAAGTCAATTTTATAGAAAAATATTGTTGTTGCGCCACCGGGATTCGAACCTGGATCTCTTTCCAAACCGGGGAAGGTGCATTTTCCAACTATGTTACAGCGACGATATTTTTAGCGACATATTTTCGAACCTATATGTTACCTTTTTAATATTAATACATTTAATCGTTACATTATTTGAAAGAGCCATCTAACTTATTTTTATGGAATCTCAAATACCTTTGAGTAAACTGATAGTAGACGCCAGAATTATCAATTCATTTTTATTAAATTTTGGACACATTGATACAACTTTATTATTAGGAAACTATTAACTTTATTATTTTGAAGTTGTAATTATTATTAATGTAAAAATATCTTCGCTGTAGCATAGTTGGATAATGCATCTTCCCCGGTTTGGAAAGTAATCCAGGTTCGAATCGGGGTGGCGCAATAACAATATTTTTCGATAAAATTGATTTTATATGTATATCTTTTTTTAATTAATACATTTGATTCGTATTCTCTCTATCTATACTACTAGCACTGCTGCCTTCTATCTCCCCCTGCATAGTTGTTATCAGTTATCTCAACTTATTAATTAATTAATTACCCATACTACCATATATTTTCCATTAAATATAATTTTAAAAAATAACTTCGTCTCTATGAAATATTGGACATATTCAAATATTGAAAATATTAAGGCTATAGTTACAAATGTAGAACCAGTGATATATATATTTAATAGTCTCATCATCGCATAACCTTTAAACCTCTACGAAATGTATAACGTATTGTAATAGGTGTATTTAATACATTAAATTATTCAATACATTTATGTCGATTCATAGCTACACAATGTCGATAATCTAGCTCGGTTTTATTTTATATGGCCTTGTTCCTGAAAAAACGCTTTGAAAGTAGCAAAATTAGGGTGTTAATTTTCAAAAAATTACTCGTCATTTAAGAGAAAAACGTTTGAAACGAAGAGGTTGAACGATTTTGTAAATACTTAGTAAAAATATCTATTATCGGGTTGGACTGTTACTCATATGCAGTTTATTTATTATATTTTTCAGTGTTTATATTCTAAAATTTGTACAAATTTGATGAAATTTTTTAACTTTTATATTCTTGTTAAATATTTTTCAAATAGTTTATAACACTATCCCACTGATCGTTGTAAAATATTATAAATCTCTGTATCTATATAAATTGAGTACGGTTATGTTAATATTGTCAGTAGTACATAGTTCTTCTTCTTGCGCCCTATCCGTTCAACGGACTCTACAATACAATATACTGGCCAAACCATGGTCTCTTGGGTTCTTCAATCATAATGTTCTCCTTCTTCCAAGGCCCCGACATCCAGCATCCTTTCCCTGCATTATGAGGTGCAAGATCTCGTACTTCTCCGGTTGTCTCATTACATGTCCGCGATATTGAAGTTTTCGGATTTTTATTGTTTTATTGTCGCCCTATCATTTAATCGGTAAATGTCCATGCTTGCATTCCATAAAATAATATTGAGAACACACAACATCTGATCATTCACATTCGTAATCCAAGGTTGCGATCATGACTGCAAAGCGTGCGGATAAAGGTTGCACGAGCTTGCTCAATGCGGCAACAGAAGGATCCCATCATCACAAATTGTTAAAGAAAAATAATAATCAGATTTAACTTTTAAAACCTAATGAAAAAATACCTTTTTTCTATTGTTATAATTAGAAAATTGAGAGGAAAATGTTAATGTAGATAGATGTAATTTGTGAAAGTTTAATTTTAATTCATTTAGTTTTTTACTTAGTCTTACTGCTATAGTTTTAATGACATAACATAGATACTAACCAAATAAAAACAGATAAAATTAGCATATTTTAGGCTCGCAAATACACAAAGACGTTCGTAAGTCTGGATATACGAATTCCGAAAAGTGAACGGATCATTGATTCTAAAGTGCCCTAAATCTGCTTTACAGCCAGCGTAGGACAATAATCGAACCCTAATGGCGGACAAACAGCCGACAATGGATGCCGAAGCCTCGTTATGGAGGGAAAACATAATCCAGACCCGAAAAGGGCAAAACAATACAAACGCCATAGAGACAATACACTCCGCACACATACAAATATTTATAAATATTAATTGTTTCAATTTAAATCAAAATCACAACAAAATATACACTACTAAGGAGAACACATTCTTATTGTGAAGTTGTAATTATTCAGAACATAGGTATGTGATATTTTAAATAATAATTAAAAATATTAATTAGAAAGATATACTTATAAAATCAATTTTATCGAAAAATATTGTTGTCGTTACCGGGATTCGAACATGGATCTCTTCCAATCCGGCGAACGTGTATTATCGGTTTGCTCAAAGGTATTTGAGATTCCGTAAAAACAAAGTAGATGGCTTTCAAATAATGGATCGATAGATGTATTAATTTGAAAAATATAACATATAGGTTCAAAAATTAGTCGCCAATCTATTGTGTTGGTATAGGATAATCGGATAATCTTTCTAATTAATACATTTAATTTGTATTTAATAATTTGTACACTGCGTATGTACATATAATATATGGTAAAATTATTTATTATTATCATCTATTGATATCTTAACACATTTTAAAGCATAGGCCTATCTTACGTGCCTTGAGTTTAAATTTTGATGTTAAAAAAAATATATCAGTTAAATTTTATTTGTACTGATTTAGTTCATTGTTCACTTTATTACCTTTACCTGTTTAAGAGTAATTAAATATTGCAAGTATACAAATAATATAAACAAATATGTACTAAACATCTATAACAAAACGATCAACAGTTAAATGACAAATTAGAAAAATAGTATCGGAAATTTATATTTAATTATTTCTGGAAAAGTATCATTGCAATAGGACTTAAAATGAGAGCGATATAGCTGTTATACAGACGTTCAAACGATCTATTATACACATTTAGACATCTGAATATTTTTTCGATAAATATATTTATTATGTATATCTTTCTAGTTGATCGGTATTAAAAATAGCACAGAACTATGTTTGGAAAATGCACCTTCACAACATAAATGTGTTCTCCTTATAAAAATCGATTGTATTATATTACTGGAAGAAGCGTATATTCATATTGTCATCTTTTAGAAAGCCAAAGTATTTTAAAAATGTATTCATCGATTATAAAAATTATAACAATCAAATCTACCCTTACACATTTAATGCAATTTTTTGGTCCGCTTTACGAAAAAATGTTTTTTTCGTTATACATTTCATTAAAATCAGATATACCTATACTCTCCGCTATTATACTCTATGCTATGCTGCTATAGCACTAATAAATTCCACAAAAACTATAATAATTGAGCCAGTTGCAAAGTCAGCAACACATTTTATTCCGCTAACTTTTAATGCAGTTGTTTTCTCATATAGTTTTAATTTATGAATAGTCAAACCTAACACAAAGATTTGATTTTCGAAGAGCAAATACTTTTACTGTTGCATAAATGTGTCAAATTTATGTTTCCATCAAATGTTCTAAAAACCCCTCTCCTAAATGTACACTATATTTCATGTCTATTCATATGCTGATCTACGCTTGTAAATGACAGACATCCTTTAAAACTTTAATATATAATTTCAAAAAAATTGAACACTAAATATATCCACTCAATAAGTAATTACGGGAACACATTTTCATTGAAGTGGTTTAATCAGTTTTACTAATTAAACAAGGACAAAGATAGGCACAAAAACACACATGGCTGTAAATTGCGAAGGGAATCAATTGCCATAACGGAAATTGGGTCCGCAGTTTATCTGTTGTCGAAAATACGATTTTATTGAACAAGGCATCGCAAACAAAGGACTTTCAACCACTTAAAAAAAGCGTTAATCTGAACTTCATAATTCATTAAATTGTAGGACAGGGCTGAGTTGCTGGATACAAATAAATTTTAGGCATGTAAGTCCGACTTATATTTTTTTTAATTATTTAACAAAGTTAAGAGCGTTCACATCAGTAATGTGTCCGCGTCAATTTAGATTGATTAATAAGTCGTTTGTCTCATAAAAAAGTTAATTACATATTAAACACTACGTTCTGTGCGATCAGTCCGCATCAGATCGAGGTATAAAATCGCCATGAAAAACTAACGAAAATCTATATCGATTACAAGAATACAAATTAAATTAATCAACTAGAAATATATACAGAAAAAATCTATCGAAAAAATATTTAATTGCTACCGGGATTCGAACCTGGACCTCTTTCTATCCAGTTTGAATTCCAAATACAAATTAAATGTATCAATTTGAAGGATATACAGGAAAATTCATTTTATTGAAAAAATATTTTTATTGCTACCGGGATTCGAACCTAGATCCTTTCCTATCCGGGGAAATGCGTTAACCGATTGCATCACACCCAGAGTAATATTAACGACAAATTTATATGCTGCAGTTTTTTCAAATTGATACATCTACTATTCCAACTATATAAGTTAATTTAAATTTAATAATAACTTAATAGTTAATATTATTATTTAATAATGATAAACTAAATATTTATGGAAAGTTAGATTAGAAGTTCTGTTTTATTTAAATACTTTGCTCTAGATACAGCATAAATATTCACACGCACATTCATATACACTGCGACATGCACCAACACGAGTAAGACTAGAAGAGAGTTAGGGCCTTCAGTCTCACCACGTACAAAACCTTCTGATCCGAAATGCACAACATACAAACGTCGACGCTCCATGCGAATGACTCGACAACTCAGATTATACAATTAAGATCCTCACGAGTCAATAATAGTCTACAACGGCAGTTCCTACAAATATAATAATATAATCGAAAAAATATATACATATAATTCTGCTTCTTGAAATATCTTAACTTTCCTAGTTATCGAATCCAAACTAGCATTACAAAGTCATCTGTTAAATTTCAATTCCACCATAACATATACAAAGAGACACAGGTTATGTTATCTTCTTACATAAAATAGCTAATTCACATATATCCATTCGAGCACTATCGAGATCAACTAGAACCGTACACACATTCATAAATGAAAATCCTTGGGTTTCCAGGACACTTCTGCGAAAAAAAATTGTTACACATCAAATCAATTCGAGGCTTGCAGTGGTAGTGAACCGCAGAGCTCACAGTTAGGGACACTTTTATTTTTATTATTTATTAATGATATTTTGACTCAATTAAATTCAACTCACTTAAAACGCATAAAATCTTTTACACGGCTATAGTTCGTAGTAACTCAATTACTACTCGGCAATTTGGTCTCTATTCTATAAAGTTCATAACTGGAAACAATGATCAATGCTTAAATATAAGTATGATACTTTTAATGCAGTATTGAGATAATAGTATGATCGATCAAGGTATTTAAGCCATTCTGTGTTTAACTTGAATTTTTTGTCTTATTTATCGTATTTTATTGCCAATTTTGTCTTTTCTTTTCAAGACCACAGTTACTTTCAGTACTTACAGTTCTTTTCAGACCATAATGAGCTATGTACATACCTCTTACATTTCTTCACTTATTTTCTCTTTTTTCATATATCTTTTCTATTTACTATCTTTCTAATTTTTTAAAGTCCTACTCTTAATTAATGTATTAGTCGTTTTTTACACATTAAGATAGATTTTAGAGAGATAGTTTAGTGTCTTCACTTATTTGATTTTTCGTTAACACTGCGTACTTTTATTATTTTTAATTGAATTGTTCGTTAACTACTAAACATGCATTGTCACTAGTCCATTGTAATCTAAAGAAAACATGTAATTGGCTTTTCTATGTGTATTTGTATTATTGTTTTCCAAATAAAATAGAATATTTTTACGGCCACTCTACCGTGATCTTTGATAATCACTTTTCGTGCCAAATGTGAAACAATTGTGGAGTATTAAAAAGCAATCTCGTTTTGATTTTCCGCACCGAGTCCGTGATAGATTTAAATCTCTCACACAAGCGATTGCTGAACGTGCGATCATGTTCACCCCAGACTGAGTTATACCGGGGTTAAACGATCGACGGTGCATACCGCGACGAGACAATTACCACGAGCTCATTCTCCTCCCTATTACGAAGCACCAGTCGGGCGTTCTTCGCGCTTTTCTATAATATAGTTTTACCCAATTAAAAAGCAATTGAAAATTTCACTACCATACGTGCAGACACTTTTTATTTTAATATATAATGTTCATAATATATACGTGTTACTAAAGCTAGTGACCCGCCTCGCTAGAACAATGATTGTGTGAAGTCGGGTATTCATATTTAAGACGTGACAATTCCATAAATTTATTTTTTAATAAACGGAATCTAGTTTCGATAAATAAATATATATATATATATACAGGGTCTTTCAATAAGGACGCTCGATTTTAAAATGTAAATAAAACAAGTTGTGTGTGAGATATCCACTCAATTTTTTATTTTATTTGAAAGTATATTTTATGGCATTAAGTGTGGAATATAACGTCGTTCTAATATCCACCGCGGCTTTGCTCGGTGGCACGTATTCAAGAAGTCAAATTTTCAATGACTTTGACGCATAAATCTGGCTGAATTTGCTGGATGGCGTTTGTTATGTTGACTTTGAGGGCGTCAATTGTTTGCGGTTTATTCGCAAAAACTTGCGATTTAAGATAACCCCAAAGGAAGAAGTTTAAAGGCGTTAAATAGCACGATCTCGGTGGCTAATTCACGTCACCGCCACGCGAGATAACCATGCCCTCAAATCGCTCGTGCAGAATATCCATCGTGGCATGTGCTGTGTGGCACATAGCGCCATCCTGTTGGAATCACATGTTATCGGTATTCATATCATCCAGTTTAGGTCACAAGAAGTTGCTTATCATCGATCTGTAGCGCTCGCCGTTGACGGTTATGGCAATGCCAGTTTCGTTTTGGAAGAAGTACGGACCGATGATTCCGCCAGACCAAAATCCGCACCAAACAGTGACTTTCTCGGGATGCATTTGGTGCTGGTGTATCTCGTATAAATTGGTATCGCCCCAAATCTGACAATTTTGCTGGTTCACATATTCATTTATCCAAAAATGGGCCTCGTCGCTAAAGATGATTTTTTTGGCGAAATTTGGGTCAACTTCCAACTGCTCCAGAGCCCAATCAGCGAATACACAGCGTTGTCTATGATCGTTTACCTCAAGTTCCTGGGTTAGTTGGATTTTATACGGGTGCAGACCCAAGTCCCGACGCAAAATTCGCCAAGTTATTGTGAACGACAAAAAATTGACTGCCCGTACTTTCTCACGCACATCAGCGATGTTTTCAGCAGATCTTGCGTTTCGGTGACGTACTGGTGTTGGCCGATTATTTACCGAGCCGGTTGACTCTTATTTGGCCACCAAACGTCGAATAGTCGACTCGGCAGGACGGTTGTGGCGAAAATAAAAATCACGAATTGCGCGGAACGTTTCTCGAACGGAGCAGTGACATGGATAATAAAATTTGACGATTTGCACACGTTGTTCAACGCTATAACCTTCCATGGTGATTTGCCGAACACTACTACACAATTGACAACAAATTTGACAGATGTCACTTTAACAACATGGCTGCTATAACCTAACAAATTTCGAGCGTCCCTTTTGAATGATCCTTTATATACATTAAAAATCGATAATTTTAGTAATATAGGGTAGTAACAGATCTAGTCCACAATATTTTATGGATGGACACCTGATTAAATTATTGCAAAATTCAAAATGTCGAAACTTCTACACTGCTACGGAAAATATTATCAAATATGAATTAAATATATTAATTATAAAGATATACATATAAAATCAATTTCATCGAAAAATGAAAACCTTGTTGTTGCGCTACCGGGATTCGAACCTGGATCTCTTCCCTAACCGGGGGAGGTGCTTTATCCAACTAAGCTACAGCGGCACTATTTTTATCGACAATTTTTCGACCTTATATGTTACCTTTTTGATATCAATACATTAAATCGTTCCATCATTTGACAGAGCCATCTACCTTATTTTTACAGAATCTCAAATACCTTTGAGTGAATCTGATAGTAGACGCTAGAATTATTAATTCATTTTTATTAAATTTTGGACACATTGATACAACTTTATTATTTTTTAGGAGAACACATTCTTATTGTGAAGTTGTAATGAGAAAAAAAAAAAAAAAAAAAAAAATATTATCGTTTGAAATTTTTACAAAATTGTGTTAAGCTTGAAGTTTACGTACTTCGAAATTAATATTTGCGTAATAGTTCAATTATTCATCTATATCTTTGCTTCGGGCCCTAAATTATCTAACAAAAAATAGTCCAGCCGCTCGAAATTCGATGACCTTTAATTTTTTGTATTCCATATATAATTTGGAATCAATAAAATATTCCAATTAATCGAAATAATCGCAAAATTAAGACTTTTTAAAAGTGATTATATCTCTGACATGGTTGAAATTAGGCACATATCCCTTGAACATTTTCGACTCGTAATTTAGTCAGGTATCCACACATTAAGTATTATGGATGAGGACTGTTACACCCTGTATAACATCATAAATTGTGGAAGCCTGAAACGAGTCTTTCGCATTCTTCGCATTTTTATAAATTTACTTTCATAAATTTAACGGATATATCAGTAAGAGGAGGTGAGGTGGTTGCCTATGGATAAGGAGTAGGTAAGTATGCAAAATTTGATTTAGATTGGTCAAAGGTTGTATGATGTTATACAAAACAGACAAACGTACACACAATTTTATATATACGTACGAGGAGATGAAAGGTGTTTGGGCAAAACTTGATAACTGCAAACTACCATTTTGCAGGAAAGCAATTTTAAACCATGGTAGTAAATACAATTTTATGACCAAATGAAAACATATAAATACTTATATCAACCACTATTGACAGGATTTCTCAATATACAAATAAGTAAAACGTTTAATCGTCACTTTTTAAATAAATTAAGAAAAAATAAAAAATCTTTTTTGTTATATATTTAATATACCTACAAACTTTAGTCAATTTAATTAAACAAGATCATCCTCAGGTCGAAAAAATCTCTTACCGTTGGTAAACACAAAAAGTGATAAAATCATCTAAAATAAATTAATAGTAAACTATTTTTGTGTAATCAGTAGTAACCTTTTACTATAGTAAAAAAGTTACTAAAATAAAAAAAAATTGCGAAACGGGTTATTTGATCGTTGGTAAAAAAATATTTACTTCTCGAAAGTATATCCCGTAGTAAACTCATTTTACTCTCCGATATCCGATAGTAAAAACGAAAATCGATAGTCAAATATGGCGGACTTTTCACAGCTGTTCCAAAAGTCATCTGAGACATTGATACTTTAAAAGTTGCAGTATACGACAATAAATCATTCAATATCCCGTTATTTTAGTGATGAGAGTTCGTCCAATGATGATCTCATTGTTTAATAAATTAATGTATACATTAGCATATAATACGAAAAAATTTCATCACCAAAGTGACAGATATCGAATGCTTAGGCGAAAAAATCCATAGATAATGCATAAAATAAAGCATATTTCATAATTATTTGTCGCGCCTATAGACATCTCCATCTATGCTTTGACAGTAGTAAATTTGATGTATCAACAACCCCCAAAGGATTTTTACTACGGGCGTTAGTAAAAAGTTACTACTGATCACATAATGGCCCCTTACAGTGAGTGATTTTACTTATAATATAAAAATGTAACTTTTCATTTAAATCAAGATCAATTAAAATATTTTGTCAAACAAGGACGTGACACCGTGGACCACCGCACGAAAGATTTCCCTCCCGCGAGACCCTCCGACAGATCGAAGTCGATTGCAGATAATGCTCTCGGGGTAATTCGGTCCATTTGTCTTATACTTATCGACTTGGTATATTCCTTACTACACTTTTTCAATTTGGATAGAGATCCCTATCTTAGTGGTGCAGTATCATAGTGATAAAATAACTTCGCAAATACATAATATTCAAGTTGGACTTCAAAAGTAGATGTCCAACTTCACCCGCATACTTCGGATATTATTAGATAAGCTGTAGATTTTATTTGACGTTACCGCGCTAATAAATAATCTGCGATAAATAATTAATAATAAATACAAGAACCGAGAATAGCAAAGTGATCGTTGTAGTCAATCATTTTAATTGGTTCAAACAGCTACATAAATCCTTAGAGAATAAGAAAACCCAAGATCAATTAAAACAGTTATAAATGTCAAAAACTGTTAATAGAGCACTTAGTGACACAGATTCAAAAAACTTAAATATGTTCTATAAATATTTAGTGTTTTATTCTCAAAATAAAGTTAGACAAATAAGTGTACAAAATAACTATACTCTTTATTCTGCAACGCGTATTTTAATTACTTTATCATAAAGCAATTGATTTGCCGATTCAATTCCCAAAGTGTTGGGAGTCCGATGGAGATATGTAATGCCCAGTAGAGTGTGTGTGACAGGGGAGGTGAGGACAAAAAGCCTCGCTACCGACGGTCCCCGTTCAACACCCCACTTGTACTCGAGAAACACCACCTTATCCACCCCACTACGCCACGTATATCGCTCTCGATGTACAGACATTTCATCTCAATTTCTCTTTCAAAATACAACTGAAGAATCGAAAACTCCTCATCCGCTAAACGAAAGTAGAATTCGAGAAAATCACCTTGCAGATTGAATACGCTTATAGAGAAAAATCATCGAAAAACCTGAACTGAAAACACACTATTTTCTTTCTATTCCAGCGTGAAGAAAATCTAGCCTATCTCACACTTCTCGACTCTTAGGTGAAAAAGAAAATTGGTCGCGTGAAAAATCTAGCACTTTAATGAAAGTGAAATGAGAATAAGGGCGGTTAAGCTCGTAAAACGTAAATAAAAAAATACGATCCTGTCTGGCGAGCGCTGATAACTGGCTCGGGGCGCTAAATAATCCGAGAGAGCATTGTATTCTGAGTAAAAACACGTTTACGAGAAAAATTTAACGTTTTCATATTAATCATAAGCTAACATAATAACATCCGAGTAGAACATAAACCGAACCCGTGCTTCACGTGCAAACGGCGACTAAAGAAAAATCCGTCTCAGTGAAACATGAAAGTATTTTATTAACATCGTGCATCGTACATCGTACACAACTATCGTGCCACGCAATACACTTTAATTTAAATATATAACATAAAATAAACTTATTTCGGTTGTAGATTCCCAAAAAAGTGGTATTTTTTTTCATTTTACCTGCTTCATTTTAACAATTCAATCATAAATCACGCGAAGGACTTGTGTAACGTCGCGCTGTTGCTAAACATATCCTGCACCCATGTGTCACCAAATTAAAACAACAACAAAAAATTTAAATGTATGAAAACTCGATGAGCTAACGAGTGTTACGAACCAATTATTTGAGAGAAAACACAACATTTTGTAAGCCTTTTGAAAGCCTACTTTCAAAACTAACTCATATTTTTTCCGATAACGATAACGATAACGTTTTTATTATTCGTTTATATCAAACATTTGTTTTTTTTTTTAAATACATACTTAGATAAAACCTTAATACTGCTATATCATTAATAAAATCTACAAAATTTGTAGTAGCGGGATTTTTTCAAAGACTGATCATCAAATTCGTTTTAACTGTACCATAAAATGAAAATTTCCTGTACGTACAGAATACATTCTTTAATTACGTTTAGAGGACGAAACTGAACTAAGGTAATTAAAAATACATTAAAAATCTATTGAGTTATAAATCGTTATTTATTTCATTTTTAAATATTAAAAATGCTTCTTATTGGTATAAAAAGGTGATTTTTAAAATGATATACCTAATATTATTAGAATCAATTAATAATACAAATTAAATTAATCAACTAGAAAGATATACAGCAAAAATCTATTGATCGAAAAAATATTTAGTTAATAGATTTTTTCTGTATACCTTTCTAATTAATTCATTCAATTTGTATTAAAAATACCACAAACTATGTTTTGAAAACGCAACTTTACAACAAAAATGTGTACTTCTTTAAAAAATAATTCATATTTTCTATAACCGTACTTCAATTTAATAATCAACTACGTAAATTATTTCGTTTGACGCTATACCGCATAATTTTACGTAATGCATGGTGTTTCAATTTTAGTAGAATCATATAAATTATGCCAAGTACGAGTATTTAATTATGAGTATTAAGTAAACAAATGTTTATATGTAAAATAAATCTTATAAATTATATTGGGTCCCCAGAAATGTTCTAGCCGATATATGTAAATCATTATTCTTGGAATTTTTCAACATGGTTATACTCTGTGAATCATTCAACGATTGCACTAACATCAATCTGTATTTTACTTTTAAAATTAGCAATATTAACATTGTGGTTAAAATTCATATTTTTATTTGTTATCTTTGTTTCATTAGCCACTTAATTGATTATTTAAACTCAATTAAGTGGTTAATAAAACAAAGATAACAAATTAAAATATAATCCGTATTTTGTTTAAACGTCTGAATTTTAATTAAATTATTCGTACATGTGTACAAGAACAAACTTTGTTCCAAATTGGTTAAATGGCTTTCGGAAAAGACGCAGAAAGGTACGGAGCGCTCGTTACTGGTCACAAACATTTACTTTAGTTGCAGGATTCTGCAGAACTTATTCCCCATAAGTTTCTAAAAGCGGGAGAAACCGTCACCGCTAGCATCTATTGTGACCAACTTCAACGGGTTCGCGAGGAATTGGTAAGAAAAAAAAAGTTTTGTTCATTCATAATAACGCTGGACCTAATGTGGCAAAGTTGACCCATGACAAGATAATGGAACTTGGATTGGAGCATCTATTATATTCGCCAGACCTCACACCAACAGACTTCCACTTGTTCCATAGTCTGGACAACCATACGAGTTCAATAATGACAATAATTTGATCAAGATTTCTCCACAGTGAAACTCGAGATTTTTACAAAAAATTGAATAAATTGTATAGCCGCCGAGAGAAGGTAAAAAACCAGCAAAAACATTTTTGTTTTGTAAATAAATACACGATAGTCGGTCTATAATAGTAAAACAATTATATCATTTTAATTAAAATAAGAATGATCAAAAGAAAATCAAATCCAAATTCTATAAATAATTCTACGATCGTCTGGCACTTTTCTCACTTGACTGGATTATTGCTCTCTGGTCGTTCTATTTTTTTAAATTAATCAACTAAACTTTGCGTACTTATCCCATGTGTTCAATAATAATTTAGTTCGATACCCACCAACTACTCTATTTTATTAAAATCTGTGTAGATTAGAAAATAGGATTTTTTCCTGACATTACTGACGGCTTTAATCAATACTATATAATTTATAAGAAGAAATAAACCAGCAAATTACAAATAGTAGATACTTCGTACGATGAAATACAGAGAAATTAATAGTTCTAAAATGTGCCCGTTTGTGGAATGTAACTTCTTCAATCGGAAAAACAAGGTTCAACTTCGGAGCGCAGCTTCGTCCACTTAGATGAGATATTGTAGCCAGCCCTTCCAAAAAAGTTTCAAGTACTCGGGGATACTTCAGATGAACTTCGCCCGAGGGATGCTTGCCAGCTGAGCCAATATAAAAATAAGGACCAATAATTCTTCTACCGGCTTTTAAGTGGTCTTTTCAATGCGAAGCTTTCTACTTTTACACTTCGGTCAATTTGCAATCAAATAACGAGATGACAGAAAAGAAAACTTATAATCTTAATGTCAACGCTTATATATTATTAAATCATTTAATTTATATTCATAAATAAAAAGAACGTATGAGAATTATTTATTGCATGCATTCATATGAAAAGTTAATTTTCAATCATTTATTAATAATATGATACATATAAGCGAAAAATTTTAGATTTTTAAATTGAAATAAAAACAAACAAATAAGTTTATTATATTTATTTTAGTTTTAACAGGTAATAGAGATCTGCGGATTTCACTTTTTAAAGATTATGTCGTCTAAGTGACGTCCACTTCTTGCACTCTTTTAACCAAACCCTCATATTGGCAAATACGCGAGAAAAAATGCCGAGTTGATGGCGGCGATTTCACGCCGGATGTTTTCTTGTAGGGGCTGTATTGTTCGAAGATTATTCCTCTTCACTTTATTTCAGGTATACAGAGATATACTCCGTACTTGCTTATAAATTTTCTTAGGAAAATTGCCCTCAGCTTCTCCATCAGCATCTGGTTGGAGAGACTCTTGAGTCAGCTGTGAGGGCGACACAGGACAGGGATTTGCGAAAGTGCATTACGAGCCAAGTCTAATTTCATCGATTGAGACCACTATATTTCAATACTGACATGAAGGAGAAAGGAAGAAAAATTACATGAAAGTTAGAACGTTTTCTAAATGAAAAGAGAAAGAAAAATAAATTAAATCCTAAACAATAGTGTGATAATTTGTTTTTTTACGGCGAACACATTATTATTGTGAAGTTGCAGGTTTCCAGAACATAGTTCTATAGTATTTTAAAAAAAATTAATCCATTAGAAAGATATACAGAAAATATCTACTTATCAAAAAAATATTCTAATTGCTATCGGGATTCGAACCTGGACCTTTCCCTGTCCGGAGAAATGCGTTATCTAATTTCGACACATCAACTAAGTAGGTGTACGACAAATTTTTGAATGTATATTCTGTAACTCTTTAAAATTGATACATCTGTTATTTCATTTTCCCGTGTATTACTCGAAGGTGTCTGAGATTATTCGCCAATATAAAGTTGTTTGCTTTTAAAAATGGAATAACAGAATATAAGTTCAATAATTCGTCCCCAGATTGGAAAAGGTTCAGGTTCCAATCCCAGTATCAACTTAAATATTTTTTCGTAAAATAGATTTTTTCTGTCTATCTTTCTAGTTGATTCATTAAATTTGTATTGAGTATAATTAATGTAATTTTTTGCACAAAATGTCAATATCTCAACAAATGTATTTGTTATATGTTTTTTTATCATAAGAATATTTTTAATAAGAAAAATCAACAATACTGAATGCGATATCCTCATAATCATGCATCAGCATATCTGACTCGTCTGTGCTGACTACAGCCACTGGAGCTGCTACGGCCTTTTGATAATGTGAGTGATGTAATCGTTGGAACGTCAGGTTAACGGAGGGTAGGAGGGGTGGGAAAATAAATAGGGTCGAGACACCTGTAGGTGACAACACGACCCCTCACCGGGCCTAACTCCGCACACTCTGTCTTAGTTAGAGGGAAATGGCTCGAGCTCGTACATCACGCTTTGTACAAATACAAGACCAAATGTTGTAAATAATAATACATTCGTTTAAACAAGGTGATTTATTAATTAGATCGACTCGGTGGCTGAGAGGTTACAAAAATGCCAACCAATCCAAAGATCGAGAGTTCGATTCCAACTCCTAGCAGCCAAATGTTAATCCTATGTTTATAGAAGAGAGAATACATCTGGTCTAGACTATGATAAGACCCGTACTAAATAGGATAAAGGGAATAAAAGAAGAATAAGATATCAAAAAGAATGCGTAAACGAATGGTAAAAATGCCCACCTTGACAGCAAAGATCGGGCGTTTGAACGAAATAGGAGGCCGTCCAATCCAACTAAGTTATTTCTACAACACGAACGCGCAGCTTAATTTAAAAATAACTTTAATGGGAAAGTTTAAAAAAAATTATAATATACTATGTAATAAAAACTTGCATTAAGGACAATATTAGTTCAACAACACTCTCCTACTTAATCTTTTAAAAAAAACTTTCCAACCTGAGTAGTAGCTACTGTTTGAGAAATAGCTACTGCCTGAGTAGCCTGGACAGCCGCCCTGGGCCCGTAATAGCTAAACAATGTCAACAAGTGGAACAATTAGTATATTAAGAAGAGCACATTACTATTGTGAAGTTCAGAACATAGTTTTGTGGTATTTTAATACAAATTAAATGTATAAATTAGAAAGATAAACAGGAAAATTCAATTAAACGAAAAAATATTTTTATTGCTACCGGGGTTCGAACCTGGATCCTTTCTTATCCAGAGAAATACGTTAACCGATTACACCACACCAATAAGTAAATAAATTGACAACAAATTTTTGAACTTGTATGCTGCAGTTCTCTTTAATTGAGTTAAGTTGTGTGAAAGTTAATTTGTATCAAAGTTTATCCAAAATTTAATAAAAATGATTACTCAAAGGTATTTGAGATTTTCGTAATACAAGGAGATAACTTTTAAATTTTGAATAAAAGATGTATCAATTTGAAAGAACTGCAACATATAAGATCGAAAATTTATCGTCAACTTAATACGTTGGTGTGATGTAGTCAGTAAACGCAATTCCCCGGATAGGAAAGGATCCAGGTTTGAATCCCGGTAGCAACAAAAATATTTTTTCGATTAATCGAATTTTCCTCTATTATTTCTAATTGATACATTTAATTTGAATTACAACTATTATACATCATGTGTAAAAAAATCTTAGTTAACGAATGAATGGAGTACGTCTTAACTAAACCCGTTTTAGGACATCACTAATAATGACAGTTATTTGAACATTTAAAGGTACCTAAGTATGAACATTTTAAATATGAAAAAAAAAACATATTTTAGTCATTATTTTCAATTCAAACAAGGTGCGTTGTCGGGGTAGGCGGGTCTCGGTTTCGTATTTACCCTTGGGCCGGGCAATTTGTTGAGCAGCCCCCCTTGAATAGCCTCCCCCCTACCACCGAACCAGTAACCGATGCATTCCCGTTCTATATTTAGATTTATTTCAAGAAATTGAAAGATGATATACATGGAGAAGTATATATTTTTGATTTAGGGCTAAGAAAGGTATCGAAAGGAGGGTGACTGCAGGGAACAAAGTGTACGGCGCGTTGAATGGAATATGATCTAACGAGAACATGTTAAGCAGGGCAAGACTAGCGGTACACAATGGAGTCCTGGTACCGACACTGACGTATGGAAGTGATGCCTGGAGCTGGCAGAAAAGGAACGAAAATAGACCGAATACAGTAGAAATGAGATCACTTAAGCGTATGTATATGCAGCAGATCCATTTATAATAGAGTAAAGAATGAAGAAATAAGAAAACAATGTAAAGCTGATCTTAGAATAGTGAGTAAGATTAATAAAGGATCACCTAGGTGATTTGGTTATATGGAACGGATAAATGAGGAGAGAATGGTAAGAAAGATATAAGAAGCCACTATTAATGGCACCGTAAATAGAGGACGACTTGGCACGACCAGGTAAATCTGATACTGGAAGATGATACTGTTAGAAGCCTCAATAATCGATGAGCTCGTATGAAAAAATGTATGAATGTGGATGAGGCAAGAATTGTGTCAATGCAGAAGAGTGTGGCGTTCTATTATCTCGTAAGTTAGATAACTAAATTAAATAACATTTACGGAATCGATAAATGAGATATAATTTCTATCCAAAAATATACACCAATACTCATTACCCTGAGACGTTTTCCCAATTACGCTAATAATAACGTCGGAATGGAAAATTGAAAGATGAAAAAAAACAACCTTCGGCCTTTAAATGATTTGAAGAACCGCGGACAAAACATTGACAGAGACACTCGGCATGAATACGATGAATCAATATCAATCACAGGTTCTTGCCGATGGACGAGGCACCATTTGAATCCCACGTTGTCGTCTCTCGCGAGACAGAAGGAGCCAACAACGAGTGCGTCCTATAATGGGAACAAAGCCACTACGGTGACAGCTTTTAAAGTGTGCTATCTCCTCACAATGGGAAAACGAATATCTGCTACTCGGTCTATTGTTTCCGGAAACAAATGGAATAGCTGGTAAACGCTCCGGGAAAATGGTGAGCAAATATCGTCGCAGTGCACTTTCGCGAGGATTCTCGTAAAACTGCGACATTAAATAAAAATAAAAACATTTTCGGTAGATTTTTACGGCAGGTATAATAATATACACCGTCTAATTATAATTTAATTTAGTTTTAATCTCACATCAGAAGAGTATTAAATTAGCAATATATTTTATAATTTTAATCTTTTGTCCCAGCTTCTCGAATTATATTTTACGAAATGTGTGCGAGAAAACAAAATAAAAATAAAGATAAAAATTACCCTGTCACTATTAATCTGATTCGCTAAATGATCGTAGTCTGAACTCACCTATTTAATATACGTGCTGTCCTGATCCCTCGAGGGGGATGTTTTGCTTTATTGCCACCACTGTCCCACAGGGCCACAATTTGATTGTTATACTGTACTGTGTCTTGTTCACCTACATATTATCGTGTCCGTCCGAATGGCGTGTAATTGTTTTTCATGTATGTTTGATTTTTATTATTTTTGTTACGTCATTACGTAAGGGCTCTCAGCAAAAGCCATCCGCTGTCCTTATTACTATTTATTTAGAAGTGCCTAGACTATTGCATCCCTGCTACGCTGCGTTGCGGCATGGCACGGCTGTCTTGTAGAATAAAAAATACCAACCTGCGAATAAGTAAGACCTAACCCACACGGAAGCTTTAGCTTATAGAACAGCCCTGGGTAAGCGGAGGGTCGCTATTCACCGACTCGCTAAAAAAATTAAAAAGTATTTTTTTAAATATGAATTAAATATATTAATTATAAAGATACACATATAAAATCAATTTTATATGTGTATCTTTATAATTAATATATTTAATTCATATTTAAAATATCACAAACCTATGTTCTGAATAATTACAACTTCACAATAAGAATGTGTTCTCCTAAAAACAAAAAATTAAAAAGTATTTTTTTAAATTGTAAAACTTTATCTATATGTAATATTTCTAATTTTTTTATAATAAATATGAATACACCCCACGTACAAGATAATTTCATATTAATAATCAAGGGCATCAACAATAAATTTTCATTTTGACAAAAATATTTATTTGTTTCAAATAAATGTTGTATACAATGCATTATTATTTAGTAAAGTGAGGTACCTATACCTATATTTGGCCATAAAATACATATGAATTTTAAATAATCTTCAAATGAATGTAGATAAAATTATTTACATATAAAACCAACCATATTAACCACCTTAGAAAAGGTAGACTTATCCATGTCGAGGAGATTCGTCCTCCATTCACTATACACTGTGAAAATATGTATTTTTTTAACAATATAGAAAATATAATAGCTACAATTAAATGTAATGTGGCATTCTAGTTTTATGTCAGCATCAGAGGTAGGAACACTGACTGGGGTTTTTAAAAAAAAATGTTTGTAAAAATAAAAATAATTTCGAAATATCTTGACAAAACTTCAAAAATTTGACTATAGATTCGAAAATTGGGAGGATCTATATCCGTTCCGTAACAATTGGTACGTTGATCGCGTAATATTATGTTAATGGTTAGTCGAAATATAAATGTATCTTTTTCCTAAATATTTTTGTGAAATAAATTAATCGTCTTCATGACAACAAAAGCCTACATAAGACGGAAAATACGGCAAATTATATTTTAATATTTTATAAAAAAAAAAATTAAACATTCCATGATCTATTCGCCGAGTGCACCACTTCTCAAATGTAATCATCCTATCGATCCACTAAAGCCGCGAGGGCCGGCCTCTGGTCCTGTACTTCAACACGACCTCTCCCGAAATGACCCTTTTGAACAACTCTCGACATTTATTTACAATTCACCCCTCTGAGTTCGCTATGTTTCAAATTCTTCGCAAATAACGAAGATGACCCAGCACAAAATGCAAGAGGAATTGATGAAAAAATAATTAATGTATAATACAATCTGTAATACCGGAATTTGTTTTTCTTAGCAAATGAAATTGATAGGGTAAATATTATATTAATGGTTCGAAGGCAACCGATTCGACCGACCAGAGAGAAAAGAATGCAAACATCACAAAATTCTTGCCACATCATTTTATTAGTTATAATATTATGTAACGTAAGAAAAATAAATCAGTTATGTCACGTGTTAATGATTTTCAACTGTGTTACATAATTTATATTAACTTTTTAACTGCCAACTCTATTTGAAGTGGAAAACACCACATAATTTAATGATAGAAGACAGAGTTAAAAAGTAGGAAGTAAAGTAAAGTTTAACTACCTCTGATTAGTATTACTAGTACATAAAATTAATAATTCACTTCACAATTTCCTGTCAACATTTCCCGTAAATAAAATGATCGCTAGGATTAACTAATTATCACTTATTCAACAAGATATTTGAAAATAAATAAATAAATAAAGCAGAGCGTTTGAGTGACTCGACCATTGAATAAGCTTGCTTGGTTGTGGGACCCTTAACATACTCGTATTAAGATTTTAATAAAGAGCCTAGATACTAAACTTTTTGTATGTTTAAACGTGATTTTGGAAAAAATTCAATTATCAAAATGAATATTTCAAAACTTTGAATGGCGAATTTTTATGGCAAAACAACGGCGCATGTTCAACCAAGAAAAAATAAACAATTTTAAATCATTGTATAAACCACATTTGATTAATTTAACCGACATTAGCTTGTTTCAATATCAGGAGGGACGCGCTAACTCCACTCTACTGAGCTCCATAAATATCGGTTCTAACAAAAATACGGTAGTCGAAGCCGGTCGATGTTTAATTAATCAAAGTGGTTTATACAAAGTCTGTTATTTTTTGGTTAATAATGATATCGCGCCACAAACGCTATAACCATCAAAATAACGTAACCATAAAAAATGTCACTCAAAATGTGAGTAAGATGAGATAAGAAACAGCTGTACAGTAAGGCATGTCTCATTAATCTCACAACACAACTCTGATTCCATTTGAAGATACAAATTGATAGAATTATCAATTCATTATATGTATGTAATTAAACCTACGACTACATATGTAATCAGGGTAATCCCGCCGACAGCCCAATTAATCTCGGTATTTATAGATCCATCGCGGTCGTGGTCGGAAAACTTAAGGCAACTATGCGGTCCAACTTGCTCAGATGAGTGAGTACAGGGAAGATTTTTGGTCTGAAAGCGTGGAGGGGCGAATAAGGCCTGCGATCAACGTTCACGTTCAGGGAAAACTTTTAATTGCGCTTCTTGTGGGCAATGCACCCGCCGAACGTAGGAAACGAACACGAAATGGCGCACAACACACACACATCGACGAATACAAAACAGAAAGAAAAGGAATAACACATCTAAATAAACTTTTAAATTGGATGAATGCATGAAAAAAAACAATTAGAAACAAATTGGAATAAAATAGTCATACAGATCAAGTTTTTTTTTTTATACATACAAATTTAAAAGACTCGAGATTAGAATTTATTAAAATACGTGGCACACAACTCACCTGCAAAAATCTATTTACATTTACTATTCATATTGAATTTGAATTTGCTTTAAACACTATTTCATAAAGCCCCTGGTATATATCTCCGTGGGTTTAATTACGTGTGTATAAAAGAGAACATATTACATTTAAAAATAATCTATATATGGGGTCGACCTTTTGAGAATCAGATGCATTAATAATTCTTTATTTATAATTTGACTCCGTTCTATCTTAATGACCTCATCACTGATTATTAATTTGCCCTCAAATCTTAGCGATATGTTGAACAACCTAATTCAGATATTGCGTGTGTGTTTGTCTGTCCTTATACTATATTAGACATCATTTGTACATTATTTTTATTAGAGATTATTCTCTTACTTTCACTATATTCTTACATTACATTATGTTAATATAATCAGTAACTAACTAAATATTAGAATGCAGAATATAAAAAAGGCCCTTTTAATTAGTATAATACATAAGATATACGAATATGCGTGGGGATATATCCCTTAAATAATAAGAAATATATAGTTTTATTTTTTTTCGTAGAAAGCAATCACTTTGTGGTTTGACATATTTTATTTAATAGAAAATATATATTACGCTTACATAAAAAAAGCTTAAGTATCTTAAGCATCTACATACACATGCAATTTAAAAAATACTTGCTTCGCTTTAGAGCGATTTTCACTTTACAACGATGATCTGGTCCCTTATCCGACATAATCAGACCTATTCTCAAAATTGCAATATTGAAATGAAGGTGATTGTTACACCAACCCTCAAAAATAGTGTTATATTTGAATGAGAGAGAGGGAGAGAGAGTGAGGGAGTGAGGGAGATAAACGTACCATAATCTGTCAAAACTATCTGTCTATTTTTGAGGGTTGGTGTAACAATCACCTTCATTTCAATATTGCAATTTTGAGAATAGGCCTGATTAGCGAGGTACTGCAATATATGATAGTATTTTCATAATACACATGAGAAACGATTTTTAAACTTAAATCATTCCATTTCTTACTGTGGATTTACTATTAACGCTGGTAAAGATATCAATACCAAATGGATTGTAGGGCGCGAACTTTTGCCCCAATGCACTGCATTGTATATAGTGCATAAAAATAAAAATCTAATTAAAATATGACGAACTCAATTAAACAAGAATTTAAGTACGAACCTTTAACTGAATCATTAACGATCCATAAAAATCTATGTCCATTGTGTGATCATTGAACCATTTGAAAAATAATTTGTTCGACGTATTAATCTCTCACTCTAAAAATTCAGCGATCAACTCTTTCGGTACGTATCGACATCTCCATACTTTAGAAATCATTCAAAACAATTAAAATTATGGACACAGAGTTATTAAATAGCTTGAAATACTTAAAAGCAAAAAATCTTAATTTTTAGTATTACTTGTGTACTGAAATTATTGTGTTGAGGTATTTTGAAATTTCTAACGTAATTTTTCTGGACTGGTGAATTAATGTACGACCATACAGGGTTATTCAAAATGATGGACTCATCATTTCATACTGTTATAATTCCTGAAACGACCGCTAGTGTTCGCCCCGCCAACCAGTCAATTTCGCGTCAGTTGTGAGTAAAATGGCTACTATGCAGCACACCTTCAGTTCTGGTCCCCGAGATCGCCTGATCTCACGCCCTGTGACTTTTTCTTGTGGGGGTTCGTAAAAGAAGCAGTTTTTGTACCACCCTCTACCAACAACTCTGGCCGACCTGCGGAACCGTATCACAGCTACGGTGAACTCAGTAACACAAGACATCATCCGGTGTGGAACGAATTCAGCTACCAATACCAATTAGATATTTGCCGTGCAGCCAAAGTAGGGGGTCACATTCAACATTTATAAACTGTATTTGTGAACTTTACTGTGAGTATTATCAAATGAAATTTACTTCATATTTGTCACTCGTTCGCAGTTTGAAATATAGTTACGAAATTGAGTCTATCATTTTGAATAACCCTGTACTTATATAGTAGAAATAAATTCTTTGAAAGTGCTTGAAAGTGTCTTTGTCTTTGTGCTTGAAAGAGAGATTGCAAAACTGTGGATTTCTTTTGTCTATCTTTAGATTGAAGATGTCTTTTATGTAAGGATCTTGGTAACGCCGTATGATAATCTTGAAATTTTCTCCAATTCTTAACCCCTAATCTAATTGTAATAAAATTACTTTATCTAGGAATACAGAAAAAATACTTTTATAAAACCCTCCCCTCCGAAAACATTTTTTTTTCATAGGATAATTTATTTCCCGCTCGAGAGCACCGCGGGTGAAATACACTTGATATTTTCGTTGCGGAGAGGTTGAGCGAGCAGTGGCTGGAATGATAGGGAGACGGGCACCCACCTGAGTTCCGTGTCCGTGACGGCGGCGAACACGGGCTGCCAGCGGTCCGACTCTTCGGAGCTCTCCGAGCTGGCGGAGAGGCTCGTCTGAAAAAAAGTATATCCAATATATTACCGGTTTCCAGGACTCGTTAAAAGAGACATCCATTTCTGTGAGTGGGATGGTTTTAAATCCATCCATCCATATAAATCATTATAAAAAATGTAACGTCGAAAAATAAAATAAGGTCTTTAAATATATATCTCAATTGTATCATATCACCCCTGCGTAGAATATGTTAAAAAAATAAAATAAAAATTTCCCTGGCGGAGAACCGGCTAACCATCACGCTGCCGAGAACTCGATGACACGTGAAAATAACTGTTCAAAAATATCTGAAGCTCATTAGCTTCTTACTAAATTCGACAGGGATAATTATTTTTAAATAAATTTAAATTAATGTTAAAATTTTAAGATAAGAATGTACAAATAATAAAACAAAAATATAAATCAGTGCACAATAAAATCTAACACAAAAAATCAGCACATATCTTTATGAGACTATTTGATACCACAGTCTATAAGGGCACTAGCAAAAAGGTATAGTACTCGTTTAGCGTGTCAGAGGTATGAACAAATTATATTAAAATGAGAAAAATCCATTATTGTCTTCAGTCAAGGCAGGAGGATTTAAATATAAACAAGAGTGATTTATACAAAGCATGTAATTTCTTTATATTATGTCCAACTACAAATTTAACGCTATAAACACCAAAAATATAAATACGGTGGATTTTAATACTACTGTGGGTACATCACGTACGAACATCTTTTAGTCTGGCCCGCAATCCATCCTCGCCAAGTCTCTAGTCTGACCCGAATATCGAATTAATTAGAAAATCAAACTAGTTTGGCCCTTGACACAAGATAATAATAATTTGGCCCCAGAACCGCCCGAGGACAGGCGTAAAGGTTGCCAATGATTGCATAAGTAAAATAAATTAACATCGGAGCAAGTCGCTGGTTATATATAAGGTAACCCAAATAAAACAATGAAATTTCATTTTAGCACGCTAAATATAAAATAATCGAGCGAATCTTGTATACATTTTAAAAATTACAAATAACGTTACACGCACGCGCTGTTTCATAAAACAATTTTAACAAGCGGTTCGTGTACACGTCAATTTAAACGGCGCATAGTAAAACGGTATAATTCTAATACAGCGATCAACAAGACGATCGATATATTTCCAAATCTTTTCCAATAAGTGGTTTTGGCGACTCGAAGTGAAGAATACGGATAAAAGACGGTACGACACGGGCTCGGGGGCTGTTCGGATTTCCCGTAAAATGTCACGCTACACGACGCACCATAGAAAAAATACCATCGGGCAATGGTTTTTTAGGGAGGGAATATTCCCAAATCGGTCGCAATTTAGATGCCGAGAACATAACATACATTCAACACAACAATATTACAAATACATTTTAAAAGAATGCACACAAATACTAAATAAAAAATATAAATCTATATCAAACTAATATGATCAACAATAATAAACATTCTTATAAATCAAAAAAGTCATCAGCAGTGTTGATTTTATTTTTTTAGCGTCATCAACAGAGATTGCTATGTTACAGAAAATAATCGTATATCTGAAAAAATAAAATAATTCAAAATATTCTTCTTATTCCGCGGTACTACATCCCAGGGTGGGATTTGACCTCCACAAGTGTTCTCCACCGACCCCTATCCTTAGCCATTTTTCTCCAATTCCCGAACTCTCCCATCTTGCTCCGGTCTTCTTCCACACAGTCAGCCTACTTCTTCATTGGTCTAACTGATGATCTTTTTTTAAATACTAATTAAATGTATTAATTATTAGAAAGATATACATAATTAATCAATTTTATCGAAAAATATATTGTTGTTGCCACCGGGATTCGAACCTGGATCTCTTTCTAATCTGGAGAAGGTGTATTATCCAACTACGCTACAGCAGACAGTACCTTTGTCAACAAATTTTCAAATATTTTTCGATAAAATTGATTATATATGTATATCTTTCTAATTAATACATTTAATTAATATTTATTTAAATATCACAGATTGATGTTCTGAATAATTACTTCACAATAAGAATGTGTTCTCTTAATAATATCTGATGATCTTTGACGTCTTGTAATCTGGCATTCTTTCAACATGACCAGCCCATCGCAGTCTTCGGGACCTACAAAATCTTACAATTGTTTATTGTTTAATTAAATTTCTCGTGATTCATTTTTATTCAGTAAGTTGCATTTTCTAGTGCAATTAATTCAAAATATAAAGCTTATAAAAATTGTAATCCTGAAATGCAGGGAAAATTGCCCTCATCTGTGTGCGGTAGATGTGTGGAGGTTTCACGACATTCTTGTGATAGGTACCGAGTGTGTCGAAAATAAAACGTCCATTATAACGTTTTAATAATGTTTGCTTATATTAATTAAGTTCCATCGAAATATAAATACAAAGAATTGCAATCAGATAATTTCGCCGACAGACCGAAGAAAAAGAGATAATTAACATCAAAGAGATTAACCAGAACAATAAAGTCATTAGCTCGAGTATGCCATCCGAAACGTGAATGCACTTGAAGCGTAGATTCACGCCTACAATCCACATTGCCCCACAGAAACTCGATTACCTTTTACAACTGAAATAATCATTATAGGCATTCGGAATTCAAGACAGAAAACACGGACAATAGTAATTATCTGGTAATTCCTTTTTGAAATCTTGAATGACACGCATCTTTCCATCGTCATTGCTTCCCACGCATCGAACAACGAATCCATACAAATGCTTAATATAACATCAAATCAATATTCCGATCAAAAAATGTTACATAAAAATTTTAACTAAAATTAATAATATAAAAATATATATCATGTTTAGTGAATAATCGATTTTTATTATTAAATATGAATTAAACATATTAATTAGAAAGATATACACATAAAATCAATTTTATCGAAAAATATAGTTGTATATCTTTCTAATTAATATATTAAATTCATATTTAAAATATCACAGACCTATGTTTTGAACAATTACAACTTCACAATAAGAATGTGTTCTCCTAATAATAAAGTTGTAGCAATGTGTCCAAAATTTAATAAAAATGAATTGATAATTCTGGCGTCTGCTATCAGTTTACTCAAAGGTATTTGAGATTCTGTAAAAATAAGGTAGATGGCTCTTTCAAATAATGGAACGATTAAATGTATTAATATCAAAAAGGTAACATATAGGTTCAAAAATTGTCGCTAAAAATATTGTCGCTGTAGCATAGTTAGATAATGCACCTTCCCCGATTAGGAAAGAGATCCAGGTTCGTATCCCGGTGGCGCAACAATAATAACATTTTTCGATAAAATTGATTTTATATGTATATCTTTCTAATTAATATATTTAAAATATCACAGACCTATGTTCTGAATAATTTCAACTTCACAATAAGAAAGTGTTCTCCTAATTTTTATTATTGTTGCAATTAGTAGTGATAATAAACCCGTTACGTGACTGCGATTGGGTCGCTGATTGGTAACTGAGATTTAACGACGATCGGTAAGATTTAACGGTCGGAGGCTTACTTTCTAGTGTGCCAGTCATTGCTCGAAGTATTGCGTTAATCAGTTATCAAGCATCGTTACAATCGAACATTCACAGTCATAATAACAGTTTAAATAACGATTTTATCTTCTTCTTTTAAATAGGCAATCCACCCTTCAAGAGTGATTTGTGCCATTAATCAAGTTAAAAAACTTCATTTTATAGAAAAAAAGTACAATAATATTACAGAATAGAAAATACTATATTACAAGCCAATACCATTGTCGTTCAAAAAACTTGCTATTATATAGATTAAACGTGGCGAGTTAAGGGAAAGAAGATGACACAAATTAACCGGGAGCTGAAAATTACCATTTACGAGATTACTGTAAAAAAAACCTTTGATGCGCAATGGACAGGCAAAAAAGACACGGTCAAGGTTTCCTCCTCAGCACCACACTCACACATTGGGGAATCTATCAACTTCAATCTGAACAAATGAGAGGCCACCTGGCAATTCCTAATTCTCATTCTAGAGATATTTGATACTGTTCTTTTAGAGACTTTCTTTTTTGAGAACCAGAGGGTGCAGAGAATAGATCCTTGAATTACTTTAAGACGATTACCCTTATGATTATTTGGATCCATCCATTGTACAGTCCAGATAGAATTCGTACGTTTTTTTTACTATATTAAGTGTGTCATACATCGGGATATGAAATTGATGGGGGAAAACTCCGGAAAGAGTGAACGATTTTATCATCACTAGCAATTAGTAGTCTCTTGGCCATTGTCGGCAGTGCTTGGTTATTGTTCATCGACAGTGATCATAAAAAACTCTTCCGGCACTGAAAGCAACAGATTACATTACATTACGCCCTTATGTGATTTTTACCTTTTCTCTGGGCCCAGTATTAACGAAGTTTGGAAAATTTTAAGTTATTGAACAGCCGCTATCTTGAAACAAGATGGCAGTTTAGGCTGGTTAACAAACTTTTATTATATTTATCAGATCAATTGTTTTTATCAGATTTATATATTATGTAACAGACCAAGTCAACAAGATTTTATGGATGAATACCTGATTAAATTACGAGTCAAAATGTTCAAGAGGTGTGTACAAATTTTGTACAGAAAACATTATTGTATGAGATTTTTACAAAATCATGATAAGCTTTAAGCGAAATTGGCCCATTAATATTCTATATCTTTGCTTCAGACCCCAAATCATCTACGAAGAATAGTTTGGCCGCTCGAAGTTGACGATGACCTTTTATTTTATGTATTCGATATGTTATATTATATTGTATACATTATATAAAACCAAGATTATTTTTCAAAACAAAAAATACGTAGATATCTATTTCGTTTACGGATTTTGCAAAGAAAATGCACGACTAAAATACGAAAAAAATAAGAAAATACGCGTAATACGTGAATCGGGAAAGTTATTAAGAAAAATTGAAAGCGAAGCATTGAGAGGAAACTGTGGAATGCCAGAAAGGGGTTCTATATTTGACAATGGGCATAGATCGGCAGAATAAGAAGATTAAAAAGCAAAAAGATTCAAGTGCAAGGTGTTGTTTTACCAACGACTTGCCTAATGTATTCTGATCATCACATACATCTATATTTAAAGTCTTAACAATCGTCCTAGGACGAGCTATAGGCTAGATTACAATACAACAATTTATTTATTTATTTCATATCATATGTTGTAAGTACATTTGGTATTTTAATATTAAATATTTAATAATTTTGGAAAAAAAAACCTTGGTCTGCATCGCATGTCTCTTTCGCACATTTGATCATTATTTTAGCCCAAAGGTGTCTCAAATATCAGCACTAATTATAACGTTAAAGGATCGGCTTTAAAGTCTACCCCGAATACTTCCAAACTTTTAGCGTAATTAAAATACCTACATTTTGTCATTAAAGCGGGATTATATTCTAGCGTAGGTACCTTAATCTTCTTCAGCATCCTCATGGGTTCGGAAGTCCATGACCGCAGTCACTTCATAACGCCAAATATCATAGAACATGGTACCTACCGATATAATATTCTTACTATTATTTATCATATACTTACTAAGTTTTCTGAGGTCATATATAAATATAATATATATCGCACACCTAGATCAAAACTAATACAAATCAAAAAAAAAAAGAATTTTGAGTTATTATTGTATTCGGATACTCTGTCATATACGCAACTAACTTAACCCCAGTTCTCTAGTAGTGTCATTTTAGGATACATTTATGACCTAAAATGTTATTTAGTTTCATAACTTTAGCAACAAAAAATGGAGAAAAATGATTTTATTTTTGAAAAATGACTTTTTAAATTGTCCTAGTTTTGATCTAGGTGTGCGATATGTAGGTATATATATAAACGTAAAAAAATAATTCTGCGTGTCAAAACACCATAGAAAATAAACAACAATAGTATTTGATATTATGTTATGATTCAATATCAATACTTAAAACACTCAATACTGTACAAGTATTATTATTAAGATTTATTTAACTACAAAAAAAAAAAATGTAAGTATTTCAAATTATAATAAGTAATCATACATAAAAGTTGTAAGGGAAAGCAACACAAATTATGACGATCAGTTTTCCATTTTATTATATATTTTGTTACTTACCAATAATTTAACATTTTCATTTTTCCGGCCTGTTTAATAAATATTTATATGTTTATTTTTAAACGGACAGGGGGGGCACTGTATAAATGTTTAATGTTTTGCCGGTGAAGTTATTTCCAAGGAATGAATTTGTTATGATTGTTAGTTTGGGATCGCCGACGAGTCAACAAATCAAACATTCATATTCAACTAAAGGCGTGGGCACAAGTATAACTTATTATTATTTTTATTACAGAAGTATATTTTAGAAATTTTGTTCTCAGTAGAATGTAATCCCATTATGGAATTCTGTATTCTGAATTCTCTTTGAGCAAACGTGAAAATTACTGAATTATAAACATTTAGTATGTTCCATTCAAAGTTTCGCGTCCTTGTCCTCGCTTATAAAACAACCATCTTATAATTACGCCGTCCCAGGGTGAAGCCCAAGTCATCCAAGGGTGATATTTAATAGAAAAATATTGCAAAGGATATGAAAACTATCACGTATAATTAGTTGACAACACTGTTACTAAGGATTTTCAATACAATAAAACCGTTCCTTGGTAAAACTATTAAAAACTGACCGGAGGAGGAAACAGATTACAAGTTCGTTAAATTATTATAAATATTTTGTAATTAATTCATAGTACCCTAGACCAATTTCATATTTCCTAGGTAATTTGAGTGTCGATGAAAAGGTTCGCAAACTTTGCGATTATAAAAATATATAATTCTCGAAAAAATAACTAATGTTTTTAAAATCAGAAGAGGAGTTCTAAAAATTGTTACAAATTTTTTTTTTTAATATTTGCAAATTCAACTTTGGTTAATGTTTTATTATTCGCGAATTTCCTAAAAAACCCCCAACTGATCATGAAATGTTAAAAATTATACAAGGAAAAGGCCAAAATATTTCAGATAGAACAATTAAACGGATCTCCATCGACCCGAGTTACACGGACGGGTAGTTAAAAGAAAAACATTACTCGCCTAAATGCTCAGAGAAGCGAGACAAACTTTTGCGAAGAAATACATATAAAAGGACGAGACGTTTTGGAGAGCGATGATATTTAATAATCAAGATTCGAAGTGTTCGGAAATTGTAAAGGAGAAACAGTGTGTCATGAAACAGAGAAAAATACTTTCAATCCAGAATATTTACAGCCGACTGTACGCCGCTGCCCGTGGCTCAAGTCACGTGACCCGATCGGATGAGATAGACACTGGGGCGCTTCCTCTGGGAATGTGTTATTTTAAGGGACGAATGCGAGAGAATGATTGCGGAATTAGAGGGAATGGGTAATCGATCTAGGTCCCCTCGAAACGATGACCTACTACATATTGGAAGGACTATTCCAAGAAATCATCAGGGTGTGGGTCTCCCGCTGGGAGATGATAGCCAAACCGACCGGCAAAGAGTGCTAGCAGAATAATCTGTAGAACTATCCGCGAGGTGTGCTGTCACTAGGAAGTATGTGTCGAGACAACCCGGGAATTCCATCATTTTAACTGTCTCGAGTCCTGGGACTTTTAAAAAAAAATAACGCGAGACTCCAGACTCGAGACTCTTAATTTTCCTTGATATTATTCATTTTAAACAAGTTGAGTTAGTCCTGTCTATTAACATTACACATTAACGAGCGGCGCATGTGTAAGTATACATTTTTTTTAAAATGGAATCCATATTTATTTTATCCATAGTTTGTTTTATATTGTCAACCATAAAGATTTGCATAATTTTATTTTGAAATAAATGGTTTTGTCAGTTTGTTTCAACAGTGGATTATGTTTCCTTATAAAATGTGATCTTTTCGTGACATTTATCGAAACAAAATTCGTATAAGATGAAATTATTTGAAAAACTTATTAGGGGACTTCAGTTGAATTTGGCCAAACATGTATGTTTCCTAACAAACTGTTCATTTTTCGTATGTTTTTAATTTTATTATTTTTATTTTTTATATTGTTTGTGTTTTGTAATTTTTATAGATGAATGAATTTCTGTATTCAATAGATACGTAAACTTAATTTCATTTTTAAAAAAAACTACTACCGCATTGTGAAATAATAAATATTTCATATTCAGTATATAGTTTATAAAATGAATATTAAAGTATGTTTTTTTACACGGATAATAGCTACTTATAAATATATTTCCTTTTTAATTCAATAAAATTCATGGTCTCAATTCCCGGGAATTCTCGAGACTTGAAAATGTTGACTCTCGAGTCCCGGGAATTGAAAAAAGCCGAGAATACAGAATCCCTAGCTGCCACCTGCACAGAGATATAACTGCCGGATCATCGCCATCATGATAAGTCATCAAACGTAGTAAGCCATTGTGGCTGCCTTACTGCGTTGGGGTTACAAACTGTCCGCCGCTAATACTTTGTGTTACTTACTTAGTTATTTGGTGTTTCTATTACGCGTTAGGACTTCTCATAATTAGGTATTGTTATTAACAGTTCCTCGTAAGGGTAGGCCCCTTTCAGTCTACTATAAAACATGGCGCAGGAAGTGCACTGGTGTGGGGGTGTTTTTCTTGACAGTGCGTGGGAGAAATCAAAAATATATTATTTAAAACTGTATCGTAACACTGTTTATAATATGTCAACTGTTCGCGTTTAAACATGACCTGAAACATTCAGCGAGGCTAACTATGGATAAAAACACGGACGAAGGGTAACTCTGAAGAAAATTAAATAAATAAACTTGTAGACATATCGACCCCTCAAAATAACAAGGTTCTATCTGACACTGACACAGTTTTAAGATAATGAGCACAAAAGTATTGATTGAATTTCAACATATATTATATTTTGTTTTGAGTATGCAAATATGATCAGTCTCAAGGTCTTAACTTATTTTCTGTACTATCAATGACCACTGTGAGATGAGGGAAAAAAATAAATAAAAACATTGTAAATTAACAAAAATGAGTCATAATAGTTGGAACTTTCAGCTCTTGCTATTGCCTTTAATATCTGCTAAATAGAGTTGGTGTGTATGGAAGAAATAAAGAATAATGCATTTGGAACCCATTTCACGTAATAACTCAAATTAGCCCAGAATGTTAGTTGGAACCTTATTATTCCAAGGGATCGATATGTCAAATAATGTATTTATTATTTACAACAGGCCATAGTCACACTAAATATAAAACAAATAATTTTGGAATATTGTCCAAGGTCTAGTGCTGATTTCAGGAAGAGTTTCATAGTTTTTTTAAATACTTCTATATATGAATTTAAAGTAAACAAATTATTTTGTAGACATTAATCACATTTATTCCTTTAAATGCATGGAAAAGTTTGTTAGTCAAGAAATCTCGGGGTTTTTCGAAAATAACTTTAAATGCACCACTCCAGGCTACAATATCATACTGTAATATAGACAGAATCATAGAAAGCATTCATGAAAAAATACTTCTAACTCTTAAGAACCTCTTAAATTATATTTTTTAATACAAATTAAATGGATCAATAAGAAAGATATACAGATAAAATCAATTTATCGAAAAAATATTTTTTTGCCACCCGGACACAAACCGGGAACCCTTCCTATCCGGGTAAGTGCGCTGACATATTACACCACGTCAACATTGTAAGTTAACGACAAATTTTCTAACTTATATGTTGCACTTTCAAATATGTTATTATATAATAATTGTATAAATATCACAGAACTATTCTCTATGTTCTGAAAAACTGCAACTTCACAATAATGATGTGTTCTCCTTAATAATATTTTTTTAACACTATTATTCCGACGTTTTCTATATTATTCACCATTTCCATGTGATTTTTGCTGAAAATAGGGGAGACGCACGATATCATTTAACCATTTAAGGGTAGTTTTAACTTTTGATTAATATAAACCTATGACAAACGAGATGAGTCCCGGTAGGTACTGTACCTTGAAGAATTTTAAAGTGAGTCGGTCGGTAAGGCAGTTTTCATTTTTGCAGACTTTTCTTACACACAATTTGGTGGGAAAAATTACATTTTTAAGCTAATTTACTCTCCTTTATGCTATTGATTGATTACCGTATTTTATTTCTTCTTTATTATAATAATATTTAAAGAAAAGAAGAATGCGTGGCGCTATCTTTTGACAGTAAATGGGGATGAATACCTGACATTGACTGAAAAGACATGTACAATGCCTGTAAGAGAAAAGTTAAATCTAGTGTGAAAGAAAGGAAAGAGCGGCTGAAAAGAGAAAAAAGTACCGACACTGATATATGGAAATAAGGCCTGGAGCTGGCAGAAAAGGAACGAAAGTAGACTGAATGCGGTGGAAATGAGATCACTTGGGCGTATATGTGGCAAATTTATTTTTGGCAGAGTAAATAATGAAGAAATAAGGAAATAATGTAAAGCTCATGTTAATATAATGAGTAAGATTAAGAAAGGATCACTTAGGTGGTTTGGTCATATGGAACGGATGAATGAGAGGATGGTAAGAAAAATATATGACGCAAGTATTGATGGCATCAGAAATAGAGGACGTCCGCGAAAGACGTGGCACGACCAGGTAAACCAGATACTGGAAGATAGTTCTGTTGGAAGCCTCAACAATCGGCGATCTTGTATGAGAAGATGTATGAATGTAGATGAGACGAGAATTGTGTGTCAGGATAGAAGAGTGTGGCGCTCTATCATCTCTGCCTACCCCCGCGGGGAAACGGCGTGATGGTAAGTTAAATAAAAACATATAATAGATAAAAACTCTTCTGCTTTAAGCCTGTCCACTTCTGGACATAGGCCTCCTTCGTTGCTTTCCACGATCTCCGGTTCTCCTCCAACACAAGTCGATAACAATTTTCAACATAAACAATAATAGAATGATACAGACATCTAGCTAAAATTGCTTCTTATACCCCATGTTCTCAGGAATGAAACGAATGCCTGAAGCATCGCGTGCATTCGTTCAGAGAAACGTCTAGATAAATCTTTCCCAAAGCATACCTCGCCCACGGACCAAATTCCATAATAATATTCAGTATGAAATTCTAAATAATCAGCTGAGAGTAGAATTTATTTTCCGTTACTACAGACAGGAAATGCACGCTCGGCAAAATAGCGGATGCAATGTAGAAATTAATTAAAACTATAATTTTAGTGGAATAAATAAATAATATACTACACAAGACTCTGGGATGTTACAATAACCCATATAAAAAAATTTGAAATAGGCGAATATCAGAAGCCTTGGAATTGACGAACGTAATTAACGCAATAGATAATAATCTAAATTGTCACTATTTGGCGATTTTATGTCTATTTTATAATATAATAAAACCTTATGTTATATCATATCATTAAAAAAATAACTTGATTTCTCGTTTTAAATCATGTATACACAGACGAAACTCGGCACAATTAGTGAACGCATTAAGGCGTGATCTTATAAAATAATTTATCCATTGCATTTTAAAGTGAGCCAATTGGAAAAGTTTTACTTGTTAATGAGGACATATATTTGCAGTATACTCGGTCGCCAAAGATACTGTCTGCTGTAGTGTTGGTTAATGCACCTTCCCCGGATTGGAAAGAGATCCAGGCTCGAATCACGGTAGCGACAACATTTTTTTTCGATAAAATTGATTTTACATGTATATCTTTCTAATTAATACATTTAATTAGTATTTAAAATATCACAATAATAATAACAACTTCACAATCAGAATGTGTTCCCTTAATAATAATGTAACACACTGTACTGCGGCTCAAAAAATAAATTATTATAAAAGCGACATCCAGGACCCACGAAAAATATAGAATTTTAATGCGCCTCTGACAGGCGTGTTTTAAATAACGTATATATCATAATAACATCAAGACATGCTGACGTCACAGCTCACACCGCGCATCATTGTGCACTTTGTTCCCAAACCGCGAACACGTGATGAACTCCGTAAATTATCTTAATTTTCATATCCAACCAACACAGGCTCCGTGTGTGGGTAGGAGTGTGTGTGTGTGGGTAGGAGCATCGGAAAACATGCACGATTTAATACATTGTTTTTAATTGTTTAAATGTCACTTCACGGGTGAAAAGGTTGCCTCGGTGGGTGGTAGCATTTGTAGAACCTATAAGTATTACACTTTTTCTATAAACAGTTTTGACATTTTTATTGGCATTTTATTTGGTTAAATGCTAAATATCTGTAACACGAGGGCCATTTTTAAAGTAATTTGTCATAAAATTATAACAATTTAATGTAACTCTAACTTTTTCTAATTACAACGAAAATATGTCTCAACTACTTTTCAATATAATCCCAATTGACATCCAAACATTATAGAGACTGGGAGATGGTCTTGACAATCCCCTTTTTGAAGAAATCTGCCGAATCAACAGAGACCCCACCCCCTCTGCAACAACACTGTATATCGTTTTTTTACAAATGTTGATAGATATACGGAGCGTCAACTATCTTGGATGATATACAGTGTTATTGCAGGGAATACAACTTAGACATTGTGGTTAATAGTATTTTTATTTAATTTATATAGTTGTTTAATATACCCAAAAAGGTATACAACATTGTGGCATTCATAACTCAGGTTTGCCCAAAATCGATATACAATGTTTTTGCAGGGGCAATTTCAACTGTTTCGTGGGGCCTATTCCTTTAACCGGCTGTTTAAGAAACGCGCCGTCATCGGTCTGTATGAGTTTTCCGCCCAAAAAATCCTTTAATACCGGGAAAAGATGAAAGACCGATATCGCCAGGTCCAGGGAATGTGAAGGATGGTCCAGTGCTCCCGTCCAAACTTCTGCAGCTCTTCTTCCGTGTGGACGGTGATCGAGCAACGTGAGGACGCGCGATATCGTGCAGCAGACACGTACACAGATCACAGCATCGGTTCTGTATAGCGCGCCGTACCTTCCATAGGTTTCCCAATACCTTTGCGCATTAGCACAGATAATAATCAATCAGGAGAATACATTTCTGGTCCCAAACGAATCACCGATCGCATCTCACAACCGTTGGAATTAATGATAAAACACCATTGAGAAAATATGCCTGACGCATTGAAAATCTCGACAGCATTACAGACACAAGTTCCTGACAACATTCCAGCCCTGCGTTCGTTTTTATTACATGCAAACGATTTATCACGTATAGAAGAAAAACTGTATTTCCCCGTTTTCGTATTCTTTCTCAGGTGCTGATTTTTTCAATCTTCTGAATATTTTAACTGAGAGATAATGATTTGTAGAGAAATTCGTGAAGGTCATGTATTACGATTTCAGAATGAACTTCGTCAATAAAAAGTTGAGTTGTTTCACGATGGATTTATTCAAGAAAACTGGTTACTAAATATTTTCCGGCGTCTATATACAGGCAGGTTGGTGCTATTTACTTGTGTACTTTTGTGGTGGACGTGACGTACTAGTAAATAAGCCATTATAGTATACCCAAGAACACGTGTTCTTAGATGAGCTCGCAGTTTTTTTTTAGCCGTTAATGCAGCACACGGGAAATGTTGTATATAAGGCATCATATATTCGTTGTTTGCAGGTAGATGAACCGTGTATATAGATTCTCAGATAATATTGTTATCCACACTCGGAACACGATATTTACTTTAAAAATAGCCTACCTAACAGTAAGGACATTTCATCCTCGGGAAGTGTCCAAAGCATGACATTCATAGAACCACCCCAAATCAGGATGAAGCATTAGAAATCCTGACCTCTACCTGCAGACGAAAATTAATTAAATTTATGAAAGCGTTTAACACAACGAATGACGTTGATGAAAAACAAAAAAAGAACCTAAATGGCATCATAAGCGATTCACAGCCAAAAATAATATATTTTTATAAATCAATTTTTCTAAACACTGTGTACCCTCCTTACAATAAAAACAAGGAAGGCACTTCTTCATTTTTACCACGAACCTACAAAAACGGATTAACACTAAAACTCAATCAGATTTTTGATTCGCCGTAAGCAACGTGATTCACAGAAAGTAACCCACCCTTATTTACAGATACGTATATTTGAATTAATTAAACAAAACTAAGCCCCTTGATAATTCTATTTTTTTTTTATAAATAAAAAAACAACCGCGAATTTATTACTGTATAAAGTCCCGAAAAGAAATAAATGAATTTAATTAAATAATACATCACACAGGTACGGTTAGGAAACACCGTGTGTGATAAAAGTTATTTGAACAACGAAATCATAACCGGCCATAAATTACATTTACGACTGCTGATTTCACAAAGCTCGACTTGAACGTGTTAGGCGAATATGACTAAAAATACGAATCGTACAAGTGCTCTCGACACATAATCTCGTCCAAAACATTTGGAAAACACGAGTACAAAAAGGGGGAAGCCATTAAAGCAATTTTAATGGAGAATACAGCACCTGTCCGCCATTACGGCTCCGTTGTCAACCTGACAGGGACAGCCTGACAAGAACATGATCATTCCAGTGACAAGATATTAATTAAAGAATTTTATAATAAACGAATCGAAAAGGAAATTGATGCAATTTTACTAGGACCGTTTCAATTTCTCGAATAAATACAATATTTAGTAATAAAAACTTATATAGTATATATTCAATTATTCACGAATTACGTCTTTATTACTTGACGTAATAGTAAATTAAATACAATATATTAATCAAAAGTATTTTTTTACATATGACAAAAAATACTAATTAGTTAAGAGTTTTTAATGAAAACACATTTTTGTTGTGAAGTTGCAAATTCAGAACTGAACTGTTCTAGTATTTTTAATACAAATTAATTAATCAATAAGAAAGATATAGGTACAGAGAAAATCTAATTATCGAAAAAATTATTTGTCGCTACTAGGAATCCCAATTCTAATATTCGAATTATTCTCGCATTTTTAAACTATTCGATCATCGAATATTTGTCTAACTATTTGAAATATTTTGAAATTTTTCATTTTTTAAATATGTTTCAATAGTTATTTATTTATTTAGACATATGTAACATTTGTACAGTCACAAAAAAAAGACAGTTTATATTCTACACATATTTTTAAATGTATTCCCCAACTAGGCAAGCCTGTTTTAGGGCAAATTGGTAAACAAATACATTTTACAAAACCAAAACTCATTGAAGGTAAAACACAATAAAATATATACCAATGTGCAATACAATATGTAATGTAAGCACATATAAGGTAAAGGGAAATATGCAAGATCAAACACACAAATAAGAATTATTTCATTATATAAAAAAGTTTACTTTCAGTATCCTTCCTAATTTTAACAACCAATTTGAAACATCCTTTTTAAAAGCCTTAATGTCGGTTAAAGTTCTAATTTTTATTTCCAATTTGATTGTATATTCTGTTCTTTTTTAAGTATTGTTATTCCAATTTCACTATTGTAAGATTTATTTTTTATTTACTTTCCTTAAGATGTTTTTTATACATTTTTAACTGTCTGAAACGAATCCACCAATTTTTTAATATCTTGGAAGAAGGGAAGGTGGCTTGGAGAAGCTGGTTGCTGTAGGCCACATCGAAGGACGAAGAGGAAGAGAAAAATCTTCTACCCATTGGATCGACTAGATGTAAAAGCAACTCTGATAACAGCTCTCAGATCTGCAGGATACCGAGAAAAGTGGAGTTTGGTCAAGAAGACGTTCATGAAGATCACGATCGTCAGTATGAGGGATCGACGAAAAAGAAATGTTGCTACTCCAATGCTAAAAATTTCATCCTCTTAAATACGAACGGCAAATACTTGGGTTGACATTAAAATTAGTTCAATTTAAGGCGCAAATACTTGGTAAGATATTAAAATTAGTTCAGTTTCAGGATCAAGTTCACGGGGCTTTACCTAAATATTCTATAACCTAGCTTAATCTGAAAATAATAATATCCAAACTCAAAAATACACTGAAAACGTAGACCATTACGTTCGTGTGATTCTCCAACCTTGAAATCAATATTACCAAAGTTATATGGCAGATTAGTTCCAACAATATTAATTGTGAATACGTCATAATTTATACAATATCAAACAAAAAATTACTGTTAACATAACGTTGGCGGTATTTGAGAATAGGCAATCACTGGATATTCTGTATTAAATAAACTTTGCGAGAGGAGCACAGTTATAAACCGGTCGATCGATAAATAATGTTCTCGGCGGAATGACACCATAACGTATTTGTATTACCTATTAGCAAGAACTAATTGTGCATACAATACGACAGCCGCCTCCCACGGAACACTTGCGTTTATTCAAATGCCACATCCGACCACGCTATTTTTTTCTCGCGGTCCCGAGAAGTTAGCAACATTAATACATCTAGAATTTTCACCGTAAAATATGATATCGATATACCTTAATCTGCAAAGCAGCTAACTCCATTTTTTTTTAAATGTTCAGGAGCAACAAAAAACTGTTTAATTTTGTAATTAAACTGATTACGAAAATTAAAAAAAAAACACTTTGGTATATTGTTTATGCAGAAATAGGATGGCTGAGAAATTTTATTAATATTTTGATTTATCTCGTACTTATAGAAAATATTTTGAGTTTTCCTGAATTTCTTTACCAAAATTGTAAAATATTATTGGGAGTTAGCTGATTTTTCATGATAATGTAGTGCAACCATTAAAATTTCCGCGGACGTTCTCTATTTCTGATGCCATCAACACTTGTGTCAGGTGAAGGTATTAAAGGTTTTTGCAAGAATCAACGTATGATTTTTCAGCACATAGTACTTTTATTTATTATTTTAAAACACGAGTTTTAAAATTGATGGGAATTTTTGACTTTTAGTCTATCGTAGAACAATAAAAGAGGAAAATAATGACATCAAAAACGGTTTTTTGACCATGGGTGGAGTTAGCTGCTTTGCAAATTAATGTATCGATATGTCAATTATATTTGTAGAAAATTAATTGTAATCCTCACGCAACGGTGACCTGACCTTATTGTTTCATTTTTTTCTAGATTATTTTTTTAAATAAATAAATCAACACAAAATTACACTTTTTAAATACAAAAACTTTTAAAGCAACGAACGATTAATCTATTTATAATAAGTAGAATGTAAAACAAATATAAGAGAGTCAAAAGCAAAATAAAGATATATTTAAATTAACCGAAATTATCACGTAAATTCACTATAATAAAATCAATAATATTATAAATATTATAATATGAATTTATAAACGTTAGGTGCTAACAATTTCAATCAAAAGCCGTTAAATATAAACACATCTTAACAAGTTGTTTGTTGTGTGCGTGCGAATCCGAGGCGTACAGCTCTCTACAGTGAAAATATATCATTAGCTCCTATTGAAATGATTAAAACGAAGCAATTGCTTCAATTACTTCATTCTGCTCGTTGAAACATTACGTAACTGTGCTAGTATGTTTTGTGTTCAAATGTGGGTGGTAGGCACTTCTGTATTTTGTGTGTGTTTTAGTGTACGCTCTAAATCTATACAAACATGCTAAAGTTTGAGGATGTTGATACAAAACTCAAAATAATTTATTATGAAAACGTGTGCTTTCACAATATACATTATAAACTAACTACCTATAATTTTATAAAGATTTTTAAAATATTAGGATAATTATAATACTATTTTTAAATTTTTCAAATGATCTTTAACTTTTGTTTCAAATATTTTTTTACATTTTCAACGGGTAGTGAAATATGGTCGAAAAAAGTGAAAGTCGGCCGCAATCTTAGAAAATATAGCACAGCATTCACGAGTGTTGATTTTTGATATGTTTTACTGAGTACTAGTACTACATATATACTAAGTATCCCGTTTTAGGGAATTAATTCCAGGTAAAGAGTTATTTTGACCAAATATGAGTGGAATATTAATTCAATAAGTAGTATCGAAAACATATTTAAATAGAAATTAAACAAATACTTAGAGAATATACATATTATTGCTGGAATATAACAAAAAAGATGAAAATTTAAAAAATACATCACTAAATAATGAATGCCGTAAAAATATTTCCACCTTGATTTACAAGACTGTCTTTATGATTAATAAAAACAAAGTGGATTTCGTGCTCCCAAAATAGATAGAGAGGGCTGTAATAAATTTTGTGTAAAGATTACTTTGACCCGCTTACCGAAATTTGAGTAGGGTCATATAGCATTGACAATTCATAAACTCACAATGCACCAACCGAAGGTTTTTAATTTAAATTAAGGCATCTCTTCTTGTTAGTCGTGATTTTGTTATGCGTGTTGTACAAAATTATTTTTAAAAAAATGTTCAAATTCACAACTAACTTATTTTCATATAGTTTCAAGAAGAAAAAACTGAAAAATAGAATACCTAATTTTGTATTTTTTAAGGGAAACGTGCAATGGAATCCTACTAAAATAATGCTCACATTATGTGTGGCCAAGAGGTGTCGCCACTGTCAAAGTTATGAAGAATTTAGCCAAAATTTTAATTAAATTAAACACCCAATTTTTTAAATGATCGAATACCGAATACGCATTGTGATGACAGGTTAATATATAATCGGATATAACATATGGAATTTTATTTTTCCGAAAGTTTTCCGTTCCTGTATGGGTTAATTATTTAAAATAAATCACATTTCATCAAAATACCTCTCTGTTGATATTGTGTCTTTAATCCGAAAGCAATGCATAAATAAAGTTCTTTGTAAGATTACTTAGCAAAATAAATTTGGACTGAAATTTCTTTACATTTGACACCGCCTTCTTCTTTCATGTGTCTTCTTAAACACGTTCGTAGTGTTGTAAGTTTTCTGGCACTACTCATTTTAAAAATATAGGCTACTTGATCATAACGTATATCACATAAACCTTATACCACCAACGCTAGTTATAAACGTATGTCTGTTTAACTTTTTTCACTCGTGTGCTGAATATTTTGAACCTAAATCGTGTAAGCCAATTATTTTATATATATCGCTCATTTAAGCTTTACGTTATTTTCTTAACATTCATTTCTTATTCGATACTTTGTAGTGTACCCCAACAACATTTCCGCTGCTTTCGTTATTGTCATATTAGAATTTAGCGTCCACGTGTTTTTGAACCACCTTAGTAATTTGATTGTTTATTGTACGCCGACGATGCAGTATTAATGGCAAATAATGAACAAGAATTACAGAGTCAATTGAATAGAATGTACGATGTACGCAAGGAAAGTGACCTTATTATGAATGTCAACAAGTCGAATGTGATGGTATTCGAGAAGGAAGAAAGCGAGACAACGTGCTAAATACTTGTAGGTAATGAATGTTTGGAACGAGTAGATGAGTTTGTGTATTTGGGAAGTATGTTTGATAGAAACGGAAAGGCTGAGAAAGATATCGAAAAGTAGGTGACTGTTAACGGCGCTTTGAATGGAATTATAGCTAATGGGAACATGTCAACCGAGGCAAAACTAACAGTACACAATGGAGTCCTGGTACCGACACTGATGTATGAAAGTGGACTGGATGTAGTGGAAATGAGATCGCTTAGGCGTATGTATGGCAGATCCATTTATGACAGAGTAAAGAATGAAGAAATAAGGAAAGAATGTAAAGCTGATCTTAGTATAGTGAGTAAGATTAGAAAAGGATCACTATGGCGGTTTGGTCATATGGAACGGATGAATGAGGAGAGAATGGTAAGGAAGATATATGACGCAAGTGTTGATGACACCAGAAATAGAGAACGTCCGCGGAAGACTTGGCGCGACCAGGTAAACCAGATTACTAGAGGATAATATCAATAATCGGCGATCTTGTATGAGGAGATGTATGAATGTGGATGAGGCGAGAACTGTGCGTCAGGACAGAAGAGTGTGGCGCTCTATCCTCTCTGCCTACCCCCGCGGATACACGTCGATGAGAGTTGCTATTTCTCTCGAAACTCGAGTAGTGCTAATGAACTCGAGTAGAGTTAAAATATTGTTTTATTTATATCCATCCATTATGATGAAACTCTACAAAGTTAACCGCCGATTCTATCAATAATATATATGGGCTGATCTTTCATAAATCGCTTCGCGTTGAACTCTATATAGTCTCGAGTCGAATTATAATATGTACACGGATTCATTTTTTGCCCTGAACTGGTACAGAAGTTACGCTACCATAATATTGGTTGCAAATTACTCTCAGCTTTCATAGTCCATCGTGTACATTCCGAAAACCTCAAAGATACCTCAACCGAAATACCGAAAACCTCAACACCGCCAAGATAGGGATAAATATTTATTTGTACCGCGCTTGTTATACGCCGAACACCAGTCTGTTGACAACTGATGTTCCGTTGGTTGGTTGGGTAAATTTTTATATTAAATGCATTCTGTTATTTATTGTTTCCGGGGTACGTTTGTAGAACTCCACAATCACATATATATGTGAAAATAAAACACTTGTTTTTTGTTTTTTTTTTTATTCTACTCGTTTAATTTACTCGAGACGCGTTTCGCGCCATCTGTTAGTCAAAACACTTCCGACACTTGAATAGTTGTAGGTGTATTTTTTGTTTTTATTTTTATTATTAAGGTATTATTTTTTCTAATCATTGTAGTTGAAAACTTTTGTATATGTTCGTGGATCGTCTCTATGAAATAATTTGCAGCACTATTAGCATTACCGATCATTCCATTTTAGTTTGTTTATAGCGTGTATTATCTTTTCGGAATAAATTTTAGTAAATATATTTGTAATTTGTATAATTTTTGTTTTTTTTTGTAGTTTTAACATCTATTAATAGACCTACAGGGAAATGATCAGTAATTTTAGTATTCAGTATATATGGTTTCAGATGTAGATTATTATCTGGTTTACACCATATATGATCCAAACACGTTTTCGATTTTTTTTTCGATTCTTATAAACGTATTAATGCATGACAAGAAACCGTGAATAGCAAAGTTTGTTTTATATTCTTCTACTTGAGTTCCGTGACCATTTTCGGTAATATTGATATTAATGTCACCTAAAATAATTTACATTACAAATATTTTTATTTTATATGGTTCTAGTTGACTTTTGTGCGCACATGTCGAGTCTCGCTGTCAAATCAAACGTCGCGTACACAGTTTGAGATTTGTCTCGTGTAATTACGAGATCAATTTCAACACGCATCGTAGAGTTCTAAATAAAAAATAAAAATGTAATTAAGGCATTTGTTTTAATCGTATAGTATTGTTGATAATGTACAATACGTTAATAAAATTAATTAACAACACCGTTACCTGCGAATCGGTGTGCCTCCTCGCCAGCCAGCCCATATGGCGCAAGTCACCCAGCGTGGGCGCGAGGGCCACGCGCGCGTGCGCCGCGGCAGCTCGCTGGGCACGGCGCGCCGCGGCGGCCAGCGCGCGGTGCCAGCGCGCCGCGCCCGCCGCGTCCGCAGCGCGCAGGCGCAGCGTGTGCACACCATCCGGAGAGTGCAGCTCCAGAGTGCGACCCTCTGCAAAAAAAATGCAAAAATAAATAAATTCATTAAGGGTGTACTTTCATTTTTCCAGTTTTCATACGCGAATTACATATTCTTTCAAGATTAGTTAAATTCTTGGTATCGCCTAAATACTAAAGGACGTTCATTACTACGTAAATCTTACAGGAAAGTTATGTGAGAAAAAGATGATAATAAATTTGTTGATTTTCTCGCATTTGTGTCAAAAATAACTCGTATCTTAAGGTCTTATCTATCTTATCTACGTTTTTTCAAATTAATATTATGGAATGAAATAAAATGTGTGTTGTCATTTGAATTAATCCATCGAAAAGTAAATAACTTATTAAAGTATCTGATTGATTTACATGAAATTAGTCAAAGTGCATATATACATTTAGATTTACGCACATGTTCTATTTCTAAATTTAAAATTATTATGACAGATGCATTTTGTGATTTTGTTTAATATTATCGATTTACAACATCACGTTGCCGTTATGCGATCTATTTGCTTCATAATTACGTAGTATTTTGCCTTGTTTAAAAGACAACGGTGTTTAATATATACGAAATAAACAATTGCAACTCACATATAAAATGTTAAAGAAAACGTTGTTTTCCCTCAAAATCAGTGTAAAACCGTCTAATTTACGAAATGTGCAATTTATTTTGTGAATAAATACAATATTACTTCATATTATAGCTAAAATATGCGTGAAAACATATATTGTCGGCATTATTTAACGCAAATTACGAGAGCGCGATTTAACGTATATCTAACGGCCGCTCAAACCGGCGAAATGAAGCGGAAAAAAAGAATAAAAAAAACACATTAATAGGATCGATATAAATATAATTTTATAAGAAATTATTGTGTTTTTGATATAAAACTTGATTTTAAATAGTAGCTGAAGCCTCAAAGCAAGTGAATAAATATAATATATTATTTAAAATCATTTGTTTTCACTAACACAAAATATTTTTAAAACGTAAAAAATTTATAATATGTCCTGTAAATTTAATGGTTTGTAATTATTCATTTTAAATATTTTGTCTCAGTGCAGATTTGTCTCCGTAATCTTAGCTTCAAGATTTAAAGAATATATATTTTGTAATGCAAGAATTTTCCATATTGAGACAATTTTGTGGCACACAGAAAATGAATTTAATGGTCACGGTCTTTCTTATAATGCTTGAATTATCTTAATTATGGCAAATAATATTCAGTTTATTAGTGTAAAGGTTTTTAAAAAAGTCTAATCGATAATAATAAAGAATAACATCTAATATAAATTAATGATAAAAACCCACATTTTCGTAAAAAAGAAAACGCGAAAATATGAATTATTAATGAAAGGGAAGCCTTAAAACGTTTGTTTACGCGTCTTATTAGTTCGGTTGACACCACTGGGTTTATGTGCATGTATGTACGTGATTATTGCCGCCTATTGTCGGAATCGGAGAAGACGGAACGAAGGCGTGATTCTCATTACATCCGGTGCTTCGACCAATCTAGCAGTCCTAAAACCACCAGTGCGCGCTTCAACCGGCCGAATTCTAACGACAGCAAAGTGAACAGGTTAGTGCAGTTCATGTATCATATGTGTACCTGTTATTAATCGGAAACCTGGCAACCAGCGTCGAAGGTGTTTACATAAACAACGTTCATTATCACAATATATATCAAATCAGCTCAAGAATTGGGGCTCCCTAGAAGCTAGGTCAAAGTTGGCCTCGACGAAACTGTGTTTTGTAGTCCACAGGTACTTTTTTAATGGTACTCGTACTCAACTGCTGAACGTTTACAAATCACAGGTTTGCCAGAGCAGTCACTTGTAGTCTGATATTGGTAAGGCCGTAAGTATTTTATTAAACTGTGCGAGGAAAAGCGATTCATCTTACAAACAACTTTTTCTTAGACACTCTGATAAATTGCGTCACATCCCATCTACCCCAGTTTATGATAGGGAAACATGTAAAACGCATGCTCAACTTACGTACTAAGTTGACATTCATTGCATGAGAACAAGTCATTTCTCAAAGATGTTATACGCGGCCGCTCGAATGTATAGGGTGTTCAGCGGAAAAATTTCAAGATTTAATTGTAATTGCTCGTAAACCATCAGGGTGAGGGCAAGTGGAAGAAGTATTGTTCGACGCGCGTGATTTGCGGGATTGCCAGTCGCAATGAGTCACTGGTCGGGAGCCCACCGCGCGTTCGCGGTTGAGCAATATTTAAAGTGCGGTGATTCATTAGTTCGTGCGCGTCGCGCTTCTTGTACTCACTTTAATATTCGACGAGTAAGTGATGGGCCGAGCATGCAACTTATCTGGTGTTGGGTTCAAAAGTTCAGACAAGAAGAAACAATGGTCAACTAAACTTTTCCGGGACCATCAACGTCAGCAACGATGCCAGAACATGTGGCTCAAATTCGACGTGAAATTATGCGCAATCCGCGTAAATCGATAAGGAATATTGCAGCACTGTCACCAAATCAATCATCAACACTGCACATTATTTTGAAAAATAAACTAGTTTCACCCATACAAACTGTAAATAGTGCAGTTTCTCAACGAAAATGACTATTCTTTACGTGAAACCTTAGCGAGAACGATGCTGGAACATTTTGGAACAGCACGAACGCTTGGAAACATATTGTTTACTGATGAAGCACATTTTCATATCGATGGCTATGTTAATAAACAGAACATGAGATACTGGTGTCCCGACAACCCGATAGAACGCCATCAAAAACGTTTTCATTGTCCAAAAACGACAGTGAGGTATGCAATTTTTGCCTGAGGGATAATTGGCCCTTACTTCTTTAACCAGCGAGAGACAGTCATTGCTGACGTGTATTGCCGAATGATCGACGAGTTTTTGGTACCGCAACTGCAACTGTTTCTCGGGTTCAACAACAGAACACAATTTCAACAAGACGGGGCCACTCCACACACAGCTAGAGTTTCAATGAAGAAGCTAAGGGGAATTTTTTCCAATAAATTAATCAGCAAGTACGGAGACATACCCTGGGCACCTCAGTCACAGGACCTTACAACGTGCGTTTTTTTTGTGGGGATATCTTAAGTCAAGAGTTTACAGCAACAATCCTCGAACAATTATGAAAATATCCGCCGTGAAGTTGCTGACATTGAACCAACGCTTTGCTCTCGCGTGTTCGCAAATTTTAGAGTCCGATTGCACGAGTGCCTTGAGAGAAATGGACGGCATTTAGACAATATTGTTTATAAAACATAAAATCGGCATCGTTAAACTCCATTTTGTATAAATAAAATATGAGAATAACACTGTGCGTTTTTTTTATTTATTTAATATTAAACTTGAAAAATTTCCGCTGAACACCTTTTATAGGGATTTTTCAACTTTTGTGCTATCTTCATCTGTATTTATGACTCAGATTAACCGTTCCCTTTCAACAACATGTACATGATTATAATATAAATTTCACTCCATCAATTACTTTATTTCCATTGTGGCGGGATAACTCAGAGTTTTCTAAAAATATAGTTTTATGGAGAAGTCGCATTAGAAGGAAAGTATGTACCGAGATAAATAAGAGTTTGTATCGGAGGCTACTCGGTAATTAATGAAAAGTTGGCCCATTCGGTGTTCAGCCACTCGATACGCCCGCCTACGTAATCCTAGGATCAAAGCCTGTTGGACTTAAGCACCATATAAACAATCGTGATAATCTCCCTTCTCTCTTTTTCATGCGTTGTTTCAACAAGATCTAACTAAACCTGTATTCGGACATTCCGATGTGGAATCCTGTTAATACTTAAAAGTCGTACGACAATTCTTTAACAAGAAACTATTATCACTGTCTCCTTTGAATACATGCGAGGTTGACAGAATTCTTATAAGAAACGTTATCTTATGCTCGTGCAAGTGTATAACTAACTGCCTATTTAGAGGTTGTCTTCCTAAACCTCCATAATCGTCTTGGCAAGGACAAAATGGCAAACAAACAAAAAGTAATAAATTTTACTTTAATTTTACGGGAGCGACGATGAAGCTGCAACCCTGCCTTAAATATCAAACCAACGAAAAGCAAGATGAACCAAAAAAACGCTTTTGACGAAATCAAATCTAGAGTTTTCATTCAATAATAATATAATTACAACGGTCGTTGTAAGAGATCTTCCCAAAGCCCCCAAAGATGGGAGATTATTCGAAAAGGATAAAATCAGAGGCAAATATTTGAAATTGATATATCAATTCCTTCTCACTATTTCTCCATCCACATCAGCACGGAGAAAGCTTACTCTGCGGGAGGCAACATTTACGCAAGAAATTGGACCACGGATCAGCTCAAATAAGAGTATTTTTTTATAGAAAATATTATCTTTTAAACATCTGTCTGAAATAAAATACGATACTCATTTTTTATATCGGTAATCGTCTTAGTATCTCATATCAAAACAGTCATTTATTTTTTGAATTGTATTACATCAAATTTTTATTTATTATTTATTAATTGTAGTAAATATCTACAACTTAAATCGAAATTCTGGTATAGCCAAATATATGTTTTCACGACCTTTCTGTATAGTTTTCTGGACTAATCTGCCGTTTGTCACCGACTTTTGGTTGACATTTCGGATTCCATTGCTGGATCCATCACTAGTTAATGTCGCTGATAGGTCAAAGAGATCGAAGACATCTACAGTTTCCTTCAGTAAAACAGTAGACCTTCCATAAATGTGCAGTATGATTATTATTATACACTAATTGACAAGGCGGTTACTTTGTGGTGTAACATTTGTACTCTATAAAGGATTAATAATAAACAATTTAGGAACCGTTGAAATATAAAAGAATTTAAATTCGGAGAAAACACTAATTAACAGCATAATTCAATGTACACTCGTCGGCGGTTGAAATAATCCAGAGAAAGTTTCTAAGATTTATTAATTTTAAATTAAATATACGCTCTGAGGATATCAATTATGATTATCTCCTTAGCCGTCTGAAATTGTTAAACTTATCAGTGAGACGTGCGATGACCGCCCTTATATTTCTATACAGGATCATCAATGGTATGATTGATTGCCCCCAGATTGTTGGTCTGCTTGACTTTCACGCACCATTGAGGTCATCGAGACACAATTCATTGTTTTATTGCAGTGTTAATGTCATGCACTAGCTAACTCCGCAGTACCCAGAATGCATTTTTTGAGGAATGAATATGCGGAGGTAGTCGATATTTTTACTGTTACACTATTACAATTTTTTTTGTGTCTCAACTCAATGCTGACGGATAAATTGCTACTTCACATTTTATATTTATTTTTAATTTTGATTATGTAAAAACATGCTGACACTATGAAATTTTTTTTCTTTGTGTATTGCACTTCTGTTGTAATTTTCTGTTATTTTACAAATTCTGTTAATGCCTGAATAGGGCGTGTATAATAATAAATAAATAACATTCCCTAATACTTTACCTTTACTGTCCATATTCCCGTTAACGACCGAAACCTCCCCCCTCTTCCCGAGCCCCGTTCGAATAGACTACAATACTGTATTTAGTTTAGTTACCACCTGATTATGAGAAGGACTGCACCTCTTGAAACTATAGTAGTGACATTAACCCATCGTGTGTGTAGTACAAAGTTTAGTGAGCAATATTCCAAATCATTGGCGGTTAATACCGTTGTGTTTCATTTATTACTTGGAGACACTTGAAATTACGAAGAACGTTTTATCACTTGATACATTGTACATACTCCGCCCCCAGACCATTAGATACATGAATTTATTATAGTAAGAACATATAAAGTGAGTCGGCATAATATTATATCATTATCTACCCACTATTCATGGCTTAGATCCGTTTAAAAAAAATACTACAATTTTAATTTTGAGTTTGTCTTGTGAGAAACTAGTTTTTTAAATCATTTTTACAAATGATATATTATGTTCAAGATGAACTTCTAATGGTGAACTGGCATCAGCGTGATTCATATGAAAAATATAAACCGAGCATATCTGGGATCTATTAAAGCAACATATATATATATAAGATAAATTTGTAACCTAGACTAATTAAAACTTGCTTACAGCTCACCAACTTTGTAACCTAGACTTTAGCGAAAGATATTAATATTTTTAAGATTAACAAAATCAACTTTGTGGTTAAAATCCATTATTTTAGATTGTTAACATTGTTTTATTAACCACATAATGAATTAAATACATCTACCGGTTTCGAAAAATATCATTTTCTTCTTCAGGATGTCATTAACTAATCAAAAACATATGTAAATAATAAAAACTTACATTATTATTCACATTTACTGTAAAACCAAGATATCGAGAGATGCGAGGATTCATTGTGGAATTCGAGATCGCTACTTAATTATTAAAATCCGAAACGCAATATCACTGTAAAATGTCAATGCTCAAACAAAGCCTACGTGTTTTTCGAGGATCGCGATCTCCGTGGAATCTGACGAAAACCCTCCTGTGATCTCTCTCTGGATCCCTCCACGTTGCTGACCACCACCAACACTCTTCTGGCTGTCATTTATTCTGTCTATTTGTAGCCAAATCTTTGTTCTTTTAACATGATTTGAGTCAGCATCTTTTATAACGTTGCAAGATTATCTCAAAGTAAATAGAACTATAAAAAAAATGCAAATTAGAAATAATTTTTCCTAAAAAGTTTCCTCCGTGACTCGAACTCGAAACCCTTCTATCTCCGATAGTGTTTTACAGAGTGAGATGAACCAACGTTGTTCATTATCGTCCGATTGAATCTTAAGATAATACAATAAACGAAAACAAAAACAAAATGTTGTTTAGTTCTATTCAGGCTTTTCGAAGAGGAACACACATTATTCCGAAACCGGTTAAACAATAAAACTCATGTGGCTATTAATATATAATAATTATTAAATCAATTATTTTTATACATTTAAAAAAAACAAAAGGCATGCAAGTGAGGCCACAGGGGGACCGCGCGAGGTCAAGACGATGACAGTAGGTACGTATCGTATCATTATATTACCATACCTACAATAAACCTATGAGAGTATTTAAAATTACATACAGTCATACACGATTATTAATATAGCACGAAAAATCAAATAAGTTCACCGGAGTGGACTGTTGCTCTTGCCGAAGCTGCACATGTAGGCGATTCAGATTTTGGAATGCAAGAAACAACTTTTTTTTTTATTCAAAGCCAATTAACGAAAAACATAACTTTTATAATATTTTATATGATAGGAAACACAGATACCTGCTCAACTCGTAAACATGAACACAGATTCTTTTAAATAATATTAAAAATAAGTTTGCATTTTCTGTGACCATTATACCGCAGCATTCCTACATAATATACATATTAATTTAATCAACTTCACGAACAACAAATATTTATCACCGATGGTTATATTACCAAGGCTAGACAAAACACATTAAATGCATCATCGCCGAGATGTGAAAAATAATTGAATTACCGGCAAAAAATTATATTTAAAAATTATTATTTGCTCACTTAGAAATATTTAAAAGTGTACGGTGTATTAGCGAAGTTGGTAGTGATCAAAATGCATTTTAAACTTTCCACCATTGCCATAAATATATTAAATATTAAGACTCGTTTTCAAACGACTTTCAAACAAGGAAAAAGGCCCGATAAAGAGAATGGTGTTGCTGAAACAATGTGTATTGTTGTTTCTGAAGAAATGAGTAAAGAAAAAAAAAAATCTACACAATACGTGAAGGATTTTTCTAAAATCTTGGTTTAGGCATTTTCTCGGTAACGGCATATATTATGTAAAGTGGTGACAAACAATGGATGACCTGTATAGTATGCTCGCTTTTATTAGATTTATATATTCACAAAAATTTGTTTTGAAAGAAGTTTTGTTCGCTTCATTTTCATAAACCTGGGGCCTGTGTCTCCGTCCCACATAAACAAAAGGAGGCCAACACCCAACAATACCTATCCCATCGAGTAACGTATTTTTTTGACAACATAAAAACATATAGACGTGAACGTCGCTGAATCTCAAAAAATTATTGGGTACTGGTCGAATTACCAAGAATATGCTCCATAAGAATGCTGAATTTTGTTAAGAAATACTTTTTATATTTGTAACAAAATAAAAAAGAGGAAAATTCTAATAAAATTTCTCTATAATTAAACATTCACGTGGTTATCCTAATTTGGCTTATTGTTTCAATTTCGTAGATCGAAGTTGCTCCTTTGCAGATATTGTACATGAAACATGCCGAAAAAGGGTTTATTATTCTATTTTCGAAGAATTATGAATAATTTATAATCCAATATATTATACTTATGTAATAATTACGAATATTATACTAACGGTAAAACGAAGACTACAAGGATTCATCGTCCAGAGGGTTTATTAATTAGTTCTATTATTCATAGCACAAGCGCTTAGTTTAGCTTGAGAAATAGTATAATTGTTGATGTGACCTATTTTCCGTGCACGCATTTGTTTTGCTAATTATTAATTTAAAAAATTCTCAATACAAATTGAGTGTAGTCAACTAGAAAGATATACAGAAAACATATTTTATTTGCTGGCGAGATAATAACACCACTGTTATGAAATTGCAACTTGTAAAAAACAAAAATGTGTTCTCCGTATAAAATTATTAAAAAGTGTAATGCGAAAGTATTATTACGTATACCGTTAAAAATATAAATATCGCATCAGAAAAATATTAATAAGCCGATTATTTAAATCTCAATTTTTATAAATCAAATTTGTGTATTGATATCATCTGACTTCGTAAAACATCCCAAGTTGAAAAATAAACGTGTATGATATTGATTGACACGCATCACGAAACTCATTAAAATAAATATCACATAATTTTATTTCACGAAACTCACAACCATCCAACGTTATAAAATTATAGAATAGTAAAATGAAATTCCATGTTAAGATTAAGTAACTCGTGTAATGTAAAAAATGCACATGGCAGTAACTAAAAATTTTGTAGTTTTTTTTTACATTTAAATAAATAAAATAAAATAAAAATGATAATAAGTGGCTGTACTAAAATACGAGAGACAGATAAAGGGGATAATTCAATTCGTTTAAAAAATAAATTCAATTAAATCGGAAACGCCGCTCAAGTAACCTAATCGATATCTCCTTCATGTAAGCGATACACTGCACGTATATCCGAAACGAAATTCTATTACGTTTTTTTAGGTAAACACAATATGTACGGGCGCGAGTCACACCAACTATTTTGTTCAAGGCGACTAGTGATTGTTAACATTCGTATTTTTTTTGTATCTAGAATATTTTTCTTGTATTAAAATCATTGCTTACGCAAGCGTCAATCATCTGCTACGCAATCGAAACAATATTATTTATATTCAAACAGCCAAATTTAAAATAATAAAACTATAATAAAAAACCTAATAATCTTTTACGATCTTTATTTACTAGATGGATGTATCTGAGATGAATTCCTCTTTCCATCCGCAAACCGTAAATAAACATGTAAACAATAATAATATTTTTAATATTTAACGCAATCACGTTGTCGTTCATTTTAGTAATTAATAGTTTATTAACTTTGTTTTTAAAAACCACTATGTGTTATTTACATTCATAAACAGGTTTAAATTTTTTTTTTTTTTTTTTAATAATTATAATATATAAATAATAAGATAAAATATATATTTTTTAAATCAAGTACCTAACCTAAATTCTTACAATGATGAAAGATATGGAAATTGATTTAATAATCAAAACATATTTAGGATAGTTGGTTATTTATAATATTTTGGTTAATTTGCACGCTTTGCTTATTTAACATTGTTTATATATAAAACATTATGTATTATCAAAACTATTATCATTTTCTAATAAATGATTGGAAAATTCTGAAAAAGCATTATTATTTAAACATCTGAATTGCTCTTTGACTTTGTTAAAATTTAGACCTGTATTTCCAATACATAAAACGGCACAATCTTTACCAGCTATGTTTAAAAACACATTTTTTTATCATAGTGATTATTAAAAGATAATAAACTACTAATTAAACAACATTTTATATTATTATGGAGCACACGTTCTTATTGTGAAGTTATAATTATTCAGAACATAGGTCTGTGATATTTGAAATACCAATTAAATGTATTAATTAGAAAGATATCCATATAAAATTGATTTTATACGTACTTTTGAAATTAGCAAAATTAACGTTGTGGTTAAAATTCATTATTTTAATTATTAAAATGGTATTTTCCGAAACCGGTAGATGTATTTAAACCCAATAAGTGGTTAATGAAACAAAATTAACAAATAAAAATAATGCTTTTATATGTATATTTCTAATTAATACATTTAATTTGTATTTAACATAATATATATTTTTTATTCATTCACACGCATTCTCGTTTTTCATTGATCGCTTCGTACCTTATAAGTTACAAATAAAAGGAAAAAAATAGATGAATGTCAAAACACATCAAAGCAAACGGTTAGTTTTACTTTATTGTTAGGCAAATCTGTATATTTTATGTTGCCATTCACAATGACAAATAACACCTTTCAGAGCAATTTCATTAATTCCCGAGGCAAAGATTTCAGTTGAATGTAGAAACACTTCGGGAAGCATATTAACGAAGGGGTGTGCTATTCTTCAGGCACAAAACCTCCGAACCCTTTGACAGAGCGCTCCCATTTATAACATAAAGGGCGACTACTATCGGCAATTCTGTGAGGAAAATCTTCCGGATTACACGGAGAAAAGAAAATATCGCGGGCGGGAAAATCCCATTTATTTCCGGTGCTTTCAATCCAGATATAAGCGCAGCGGCTCTTGCAAAACGGGAGCCGCGCGTCGCCCGCCCGCCAGACAACTTTGTAAATTAATACAGTCCGCGGAGAGTGGGCGGGGCCGGGCAGGGCCGGGCAGGTCCGTGACAACCCGACAACCCCACAACCAGGGGACGTTTATTGGGGCAGATCTTTGTGCTCGCTCCATTGAACAAATGTCCACGAGATACGAAATGAATTGGCGGGGAAAATACACACCGCCCGCTGTTAACTTTGCGACCGTCTCGTCAATTGTTTAATATTTGTAGACACCGTAAAGAGGGTCGTTGTCATCAGATCGTGTGCGTGAAGAGCGGGCATGAAGTGGCCATTCCTGGGCACGGCGTGTGCCTACTGGTACAAAAGACACAAACTAAACTTTATATTATTGTTTGTAAAATAATAAAAATATACTTAACTATAAATATTGTGAATACAATTCAAACACGAGAATTGATTTCTCTATTGAGTTGGGTAATTTAGTGTAAAAAAATATATAATTAATTAAATTACGTATATACAATAAAATAAGTGTAAAATAAAAAAAATAGTAATATTAATCAATTAGAAAGATATGCAGAAAAGTCTATTTTTTGAAAAAATATTTGATTGCTACCGAAATTCGAACCTGAACCTTTTCCTATCCGGGGTAAACGTGTTACCCATTCCACTACATCAACCGATTACGTTATGTATATTTTTATAATTAGCACATCCATTATTCCATTTTTAATTTGTACTCAAAATAGCACAGAACTATGTTCTGAAATTGAAACTTCACAACAAAAATGTGTTTTCATTAAAATAAATATTTTGAACTAAAAATCATCACTAGTGTTGCTAAAAGCCAAATACATCATCATAACTCGTATAATGCACATTTTAGCGAGTGTGCTAACCATAGAAGTACAGGGTGAATATTATGTTCCAGTCCGATTTTGTTTGGCCGCCATTTTGGTTTAGCAGACATTTGTCAGTTCGCATTTGGTAGTCGAGAGAATAGCTCGTAACCTGGCCTGCAACTCTATAATCTGCTCTGACAGTCCTCCATAAGTTGGTCGAAACTCGGCCGGCAGTTTTCCGTTGACTTACTTACTTCGGCTGGCCAACCTCAGAAATTTGATAATATCCGATATACATACTTCCTATACAGCGCCGAAGAATATGTCTGTCCTCGAGCCAGTCCCAACAGAAGCCGATCCGCTATTGTTTCTCTTGTTTAAGCTTAAACAAATGAAATGCACATATTCAAGCTTTAAAAATCGCTCCTACCCACTGAAGCGTACGTAACGCCTAAACAGACGTACAATATCATGAATATACGCACCAATCGCCTAAAAATATCACGTGATTCTTTCTGTTATTGTCTGGAAAACACATTCAGGCTCCAAATTTTTTCTTATCGTCTTTCTTATTTTTCTTTCGTCGCTCGGGGGAATACTGAAGGAATTTTCAACAAAATTGTGATTACACAAATCAATCTTTCTTCCGGATCTTCTGAAGAAAGTCAGCCCGAGATCATCTGAGCGTTGACTCGCTGTAAATTATGTTTCCTCTTCAATTATTGTACTTTAGATTTATTTATAATTTTTGATCGCTGAATCAGTAGAACAACAGGATGTTTTTGACCAACGGATAAAAGTATCGAAACAACACGGGCGGCAGAACAGAATACATAAACGATTATGGGGGGGTTCTGCCACAAACCAAATACATGCGGGACAGTTAATATTGAAGACAACTCGGTACCCGAAGTATCACAATTTGAATAGCCCGGATACACGCGCTTACTGCTGATGCAAATGTAGATCGAATTATGTGGTCAAGTGGCAATCGCTCACAGGCATTCTAAGCTATTCCAGAATACCTATCCAAACCAAAGGTGCAAAGTTTACAAGAACGCAGTCAGACCTGTTAAGTTGAATGCATATGAACGAAGTGTAGATGCTGAAATGGACCGAGGGTGTTACGAATCTAGACCGCATAAAAAAAAAATGTTACGTTCAATTAAAAGGTTTATTCAAAATAGCGCCCATAACAGATAACCTTAAAAAGGTCCGACTTGGACGCAATGCGAGATTACATAACACAGCCATGCCGTAAAGAAGCCGCTCAGCATCCAGACAGCAACGAGACATCCACTGGCAACGTGGTAGGCGTGTATATAGAAAAAGCTACAGATGAACCATGTTAGCGAGGCGAGCCAAGACCACAGAACTCGGAATTAATTCAGAAATAACTTGGAAATAAGAGTTAAGAGACCCGACCCCGAGTAAATGATAAAAGGCAAATAAAAAAAAATGGCAATAAAAACACAATATTTTGTAGACTACCTTATTTAAGTACTACTATTGAACCTCTCACTTTTCATCCAAACATAAAAACTTGCTAATCCTATAAAACATTTGATAATAATTAGTTAGTTATTTATTCTATATTTATCTATGCTATTGCGAGTGTTTACATAAAAACATTTATAAAACTATTGCGCTTATACACTTTATGGCGATAAGAATATTAAACACAAATTAAATTAATCAACTATAAAGATATACAGAAAAAATATTCGGTTGCTACTATACTAAAAATATAATTAAATTAAATAAAAATGTGAGTGGAAAAAACAATAATAACTAAACATTTGTTCGTATTCTAATCTAAATACAAGAAATAATTCATTAACTTTGTTTTAAACCACAATTAGTTTAATATATTCACCAACCGGTTTCGAAAAATACCCCTTTCTTCGTCAGGGTGATAAAAAAACTCATAGTGATTAAAAACAAAGCTAATTAATGAATTATTTATCAAAATGAATAACCGCAACGTATTTGCGTTAGATATTAAAAATAAATATAAATGAGTTTCCCAACCAATATAATATCTGGATTGATGCGATAAAACAATATGTATCCTCAATATACTTTCAGCTTCAACTGAATCATTTACTTCTAGCGCTTCAGGGTAGCAAACTTAATTATAATATTTTCATCAGAAACATTAAATCGCTCGTAATAGAAGCTGGTAAGTTGTAGCGCGTTCATTAAAACTTCACAATTTAATTGATCGCAGGGAATTAATAATTTGGAATTTATTAAATATAAAATTAATAAAAAACCATTTTTGACGTAGGAGTGCATTTTGATACGAGAAAACCAAGTAGTGGAATTGTACCCGAGTTTATATATGTTAGAATGAATGAATGATGAAAAAATCTAAACCGAATTAGAGGAGAGAGAGAAGATAATACAAACGAGCTTTAATGCCAGCAAAAATATGCACACATGACCAGGTAAACCAGATACTGTAAGATGGTCCTGTTAGAACTCTCAGCAATCGATATGTATGCTTAAGAGAATTTACGAATGTGAACGTGGAAAGAATTGCGTAGCAAGGCAGAAAAGTTCGACGCTCTGCCCATCCCTTCGGAAACGGTGTGATAGTAAATAAGTTGCGTTTAAGCCCCAATATCTCCAAAGTACCCAAATGCTCCTTTTTCCCCTTTTTGCTACATTTAACCACGCCGAACTGGGTAGGCTTTACTTGTAATGCGACGATATGCAATAGAAACGGGTAATCCGGCAGTCTTTTCCTAGATCAAATAATTAATTCATCTATGTAATCATATCATTCACATAACAGTCCTCGAAAGCCTTTTTTAATACTTTTTAGTAATAGAAATGGAATTTAATAATGTAATCAATGAACTATAAACTAAATCTTTTGACTCGCAATATCCGTATATCACTACAATGGTATTCTTTCAACGTAATGCAAAGCAAACGTCCGCACTGGAATACAAACCACCGATAAAATTAAAGAATCTGAGGATTGATACGAAAGTAATTTCGAAAATCCATTAACGGCTGTCGATTCGATAAAAGCCCATCACCGCGGACCGCGCGCCCATTACACCGGCGGGTCCCGAAAGGCAATCGGGAAGAGGGGACGAACAAAATCAAATCCAAAAATAATTGACACAAAGAGGATTTCACATTTCGGATCGTCCCGGAGGATTTCACGCCGCGCGCCGCCGGGCCGGTCGGCTTGCGGTCAGACACAAAAGCCTGGGAAGCTAAAGCCTATCGGACACGAGATAAACCCGACACGCGTGGGCGCATTCACAGAACCCTAAATTGGAATTATCAAATGTTTTTTTTTATATATATCAAAGCAATCAAATACGCGAAATTTTTCGATAAACGTAAACAATTTCAAATTCAAAAACGGAGAAAGAATGAGTTTTCCGTGTGTAAATTTCGATAATTTACGTTTAAATATTCTTACTTATCTCGGATTTCGATGAAATTCTGTTTTAACCGTACACATAAACCCGCTCTGTATAACTTTGTACACTAAGAACATGATCGTTACATATATGAAAATAAAACACACGTTTTTTGATTCTACTCGTTTAATTTACTTGAGACGCGTTTCGCCATGTAAGAGCATTATCAGTCAACAACTTGGCGGAACGAAGAACAAGTCGAAACGCGTCTTAAATAAATTAAGTAGAATAAAAAAAACAAGTGTTATATTTTCACATATGTGATTATGGCGTTCTACAAACTTACCTCGGTAACAGTAAATAAACGGTAAGAATAGTAGATGTATCCATTTTTTTTTAAAAAGAAAAATATAGAGATGCGTACACGGGAATACATATCACATCAATATTCTTACGATTTTCAAACTAAGCTAAACGCTTGTACTACGAAAATAGGACTAACTAGTGTCCTGAAACTAGGCGCGAATCCCCTACCACTGGATCACTAGGCCAGCATCTTAACCATTACACCAACAAGCTACTCAATTATAAAAATACACATAATATAAGTTCCAAATTTATCGTAAACGTAATCGGTTGATCTAGTTCAATAGATAACACCTTTCCCCATTTAGGAAAAGGTCCATATTTAAATCCCCGTAGTAACCAAATATTTTTTCGGTAAACAATTTTTTTCTGTATATCTTTCTAATTGATTATTTTAATTTGTCCTAATTAGAAAGATATACAGAAAAAATCTGTCGATTTATCGAAATTGGAATACACCGGTAAGAAATTCGCACTCAGACAATAAGGTTGCCTACTATCAATACTATGTTTACCCACACAGATTCCTGAAAAAAAACTCAAAGAATAAAATTTAAGAAGTTGCATGAATGAATAATACATCTTCTATATATATAAATAGTGTATATTGGTTTGTTTGTTTTTTATACAAATCTACAGTTTTATTCCGAGTTTGATGAAATTTTGCACACTTGAGCTTCAAAACACGTGGAAGGTCATTCATTGTATACAGGACAATTCGAAAAACTACCCCCATCCCTTTTTCCCAACCCTTAAAGCAGAATTTTGGTACTTTTGATGAAATTTTACACAATTGACGTTTAAAATAAGAAGAAAATTACTGTCTACATCTGATTTCGTAAATAAACTACTCCCATCCCCCTAAATGAACCCTCTTGCGTAAAGTTCGAACAACGCCGGGTACTTTAGGTAGTTTGAAATATAAATGAAAAAAATATTAAATGAAATTTTCGAATACACATACATAAGGCGCAGTGCATTTATCTTATTCTATATCGCCAAATGGAGGGTTGGATGTCTATATTCTATGTCAACTGGACAAAATAATTTTGAGTGGCATTCCTATTGAAAGGGGAATGGGAGAAACAGTGGGAGGAAAGTAGAAGGGCATTGACAGGGGAAGGGGATGGAACCGGGGGGTGGGGGTGGGATGGGAAAGGAATGCGTTAGGGAGAAGAGCGGGAGGGAAGTGGGGACTTAGTGAGTATGTCTCGCGTAGTGTCCTAAACCTAAAATTAATAAGAGGAAGGTCACTGTCTAGATGAGATTTCGAAAAACCACGCCCATCCCCCTTTCCCTCCCCTTAAAGCAGAATTTTGATACCTCTTGATGAAATTTTGCACACTTGACGTTCAAAAGAAGAGAAAAATTACTGTCTACATCTAATTTCGAAAAAAAAACTACCCCCATCCCCCTAAATGAAGTTTCTTCACTCTGCGTCGTGTCCAAGCAGCGCCGGGCACTTCAGCTAGCATAATATAAACAAGAGTAATTCTAACACTGACCATCAAAACGATACGAATAGTGTTCCGTGCATGGTAGAGATGCAAAAAAGTGTAGCACAGAATATAATCTGATGAAATGAGTGATATTGATATTCAAGGCGGTTATCGCCAACACCCCTTGCACAAAAAACGATGTCAAATATCTCGGAACATATATTGCAGAAATTTTGCGAAGATTTAGCAAATATAGGCCAAAAACAAAGAGTCATATATTTCTATTGTTATGTTGTACGATAGTAGCTTGTACCGTGTGGAATGGACAAATAGTACAAAAGTCACACGGCGACAAATACAAGTGGATACAATATATATTTTTTTTTATTAATATTAAAAATATAATACAATTTCAATAATCAGTGGATATATATATATTTTAACATTTGTTTCTTCTCTATGAGAGTAAGACTCGTGTATAGAGAAGGAGTATATTCGAGTTAATTTATGTTTCAGTTAGTCTGTGTACATATTTTTTTAACTTCAGTTACAAATTTATCATAGTCCGTAATTTTTCTAATCGTGATGAGGAGATTGTTAAAAAAACCTTGATAAATATATTGATTTTGAGTTGCGGTATATTTTAGTTTTGGGATATCAATTTGATCTCTATATCTTGTAGATCGGAATTCGCTTCTAAAATTTAATTGATTTTTAATTTTGAAAATTTGAATTATTGAATTTTTTTGTATATATATAATAACACATATCAAATGATGTTCGGATAACATTTTTTGTACTGCCTAAATTTAGTATCGTACAATTTAGACATTTTCATCGATCTTAAAATACAAATAAAATGTATATATTTTTTTTTAATATTTAAAGAAAACACATTCTTATTGTGATGTTGCAATTTTGCAGAACATAGATCTGTGATATTTTTAATACAAATTAAATGTATTAATTAGAAATATATACATATAAAGTCAATTTATCAAAAAAATATTCTTGTCGCTACTGGGATTCGAACCTGAAACTCTTCCAGTCCGGGGAAATGCATTAACCGATTATGCTACACCAACACAATGGGTACTTTCAAATAATGAAACGACAGATGTATCAATTTATAAGTACGACATACAAGTTCGAAAATTTGTCGAATTTTCTTTTTGAATAAAGTCTTTGAAGTTTTGTTTCTTACACTTTTGGGACTACAGCCGCAAATGCTCGTTCACTAAACTTAAAATTCTGACAACGGCTGATCGGTTCTACAATCCTTCCTGCGGCTGAAGTAGAGGCCGACCTGAGAGTTTGACGTCTACTATTTAAATTGTATAAGATACAAAACTCTTGAAGATAGCTGTTATGTGTCGCCTTGTATATCAACCAGCACAATTTAAATTCAACTCTTTCAGGGAAAATTGGAGCTGATGTAGCTCATGCAAAAGGAATGTTATGTAAGAGAATTTAGAAAACCCATATATAATATGAAGATGTGTGATGAATACAGAGAAGCTAACTTAGAAATTGTGTTTAATAGTATTTTTATTTATTTTATATGGTTGTTTAACATACCATTCGATGTCCAAGAAGATATACAATGTTGGGTCATTCGTAACTCTGATCTGACCAAAGCCGATATACAGTGTCGTTGCAGGGGTGGTCTCATATTTGAACCGAACGTAAAAAGCCAATATTTATTTCAAACGTGCTTTGTAGAGGGTAATGAGGGCACTTACTGGTGTAATTCATCAAAATCAAATATTGAATTAATAAATCTCTTACACACACATATATATAAGGAGTTTTAATGTAATTTATAATATTAAAACCCTGAACATTACTTACGTGACATAACAACATTCCGGATACGAAACCAATATATAAAGCGGAATATTTTTGAACACACGCGTAACGTATGACGCTTTAACAAATGACGTGACGTTTTAATTTCTCGAGATGTTACATTTAAATATTTAATTTTATAAATTAAAACTCCATATCAGAAAAAGACATGTCCAACTACATCATATACATATAATGTATAGAAAACATCAATAGGTGGTTATCACAAGAACACAAACGCAGATTAACTTTTTTCCTAGTGCTGGCGAAAATCGTGGACCACTAAGAATGATACGATATAAAATCTGGACCGAACTCAAACACAAACAAAGCGCTCACCTGTCAGGGTAAAAAAAAAAAATATCCCCCAAAACAATAAAAGTTTTGGACACACGTACAACATATAATACATTATAATATAATAACCTTATTTTTTTTAAACTTATTAACTTTGCAGAAACCACTTTGATTAATTTAACGTCAACCGGTTTCGATACTACTGTATCTTCGTCGAGACGAACGCAATAATATTAGCATTTAATGCTTTTTAGCCGTTTATACGTACACTACAAATTTAATTTCTTTCATTCTGCCTCACCCTAATTATCAGTGGCGTGCAGTTATGCTGTTACCAATGATATTATACAATCATATATAATATATGTTATACATAAAATTATGAACATTCGTTTAACCAACGTCTTTAGACAAAATGAATTTATCATTTATACGACCCTACCATGTATTTATTTGTAATTTTAGAGTACTATTAATAGTGTTTTTAAAGTTTAAGTTTTAACGTAAAATAATACCTTCTTACCCATATAAAAATCAATATAAAAAATGTATGGACATTTTTAAGAACACTTTTTATGACTGAACATAATTATTTTATTGTTTTAAAATCTTTCACGAAATAATTACTTCGTAATTTAGTTCAATAATTTGCACGCACTTGTAAGCCTTTCTAATGTTATTCTGTTAAAAAAAAAACAGCATAGGTAACGACTTCATACAAAACGGACCAACCGAAAGGAATTTTCAATTCAGTAAATAGCCAATTATATGACTTGAGTAATTCACTAGCTTAAAGATAGAACAGAGTAATGTGAATAGCTCGATGCGGCGAATGCACAAGAGCGCCATGACTACAACGGTGAGTTGTCGTGGTAGTTTTTAAAACAAAGCAATTAAAGTCTCTACTGGTACACAGATGGCGCTAATTGTAAAAAGAATATCTCCGTTTATGTTAATCCAATTATTTAATTTATATTTGTTTCCCAGAATCTTTAGTAATGCACAGATTTTTTGCTTGTATGCACTATTGCACGCCCCTGTTAATTATAACCTCGTCATCTTTTGCTGTCCACCCCTATTCCTCACTTTCACTTTATACTTAAGAATACATTTTTTCGTATACGTACATCTATTTTACATACACGTTAATTACGCATACATATTATGTGAATGCGTTCACCTCTTTATATTTTATACAAGATAAGATTTTTAAGAATAGAATTAAATAGCCCGCGCCAGACGCGACCAAAACATCTCTACACAATACACACGATATTATAAGTGTGTTAATTTTTTCAATCTCTTGAGTAAGGGATGGGGGTACGGTTTATTTACCCGCCCTAAGGGCAGGCAATGTCTCGTTACGGTAGTGTATATGTATTAAAGCAGCCGCGCATATTACCGTAAGAATAATAGAGTACACTCCTTCCTCTTTTTATACGGTTGATGTTCCACGGAATATCGCATAAAAAAAGACACGCCTCACTTTGAAAAATTAGGGATGCGTTCCATAATTCTCCAAAACCGCATAACACCGAAGCAGGATTAGGAAAATAATTAGGCCTAAAAAATGATCACATTAAACATATCGTATTTGTGATTTGGTTCGAAATCACTTTCATCATTAGAAGAGAATGTATGTGCATCAAATATACTACACGTTAAAGACAATGGCTCTTCACAATTAGAATTAGCGTTAACTTCACCATCGTTTTGTGTTGATTTTTTTCCTTTAAAAATGTAATCAGTAATTAAACTTTGTGATGATTTTATTTATCTGTGACATCCAGACACACACAATTCTTAAGCTCACGTTGAAATTTGAAAGATCGTTCGGAATTGGTGTCATTAAGAAGAAAATGATTTTCCAATTTAATGCAAAGTTAAAGACCTTTCATCCGCTTCACTAATATTTTTTAGTTCTTTAAATAAAGATCTATATCAATAATATCATCGTCACTTAAATCATTATCCATAAGTAAATCGTCGATATAATTTTGGTTAACCTTTACCTTACGGTGCTAAAATAAAAACGCGCGTTCCGATGCTGTAAATTCAGTGTACATGTAGACTTTTGCGATCTTTAAGTCGGATAAATATGAATATTTTACATTTAGTACTTATATTAATCGTTTAAATATATATATTTTTTAAAACAAAGTTCACAATTGAAAAAATGGATTTTAACCACAAAGTTGATTTTGCAAATCTTGAAAATAAAATAATAATTGACATATATATAAGTGAATATTTATGTCAATTATTGTGTAAAAGCTCTAAAAATGAGAAAAAACATTAATCATCACGAGCGACAGTATAAGACACGTCTAACCCGGCCAGCGCACGTTTTGCCACTAAGTAACGATCGGCATCTGACACCCCGCGCACTGCGCGGTCCGCACCATTCCGCACGTACACATACACGTATGTGACAAATTCACGTCGGGTTCTTCGTTTTTACAACGACGTTAACATTTTTTATTGTTGCGTATGATAAATACTTGTATACTGTAATTATTTAACCCAATACATAAATATATTACGGAGGAATACCTAAAATATGAACTCTGTATTTAGTATATTTACAGATATTCACATAATTAAAGGCAATGTTAACTCAGTTTTCATCATCCGAGAGGAAAGGTTAAAGGTATCAAAACCTTCTCCGCCAATTTCATGAGCCAAAGTAATGATTTCAGCTGATATTGCCAATATTTCACAGACTGTAACATATCCAGGCCATGCTACTTTACAGCATATATTTAAAGTCTGTGTGTTTGAATCGCACAAACCGCACAACTTCAAAACTACATAAAAAAGATTCGCATAAAAAAAGAACCAAGTGTACAATGTTTTCGTTTAAATTGGAAAGTTGAATAATTAAAAGTTTTTAGGCGGAGATTTTTTAATTTGGAATATGTTATGCTGACAGCACAATTAATTGGATAAAATTTAATAACGATAGAAAAATGTTAAAAACATGAAATTATACACACTATTGACGTAAATACAAATATATTTGATACTATAAAAGTGCAAATTTAATGCAGAACGCTCAATAAATTTGTATTATAACATGTATAATACATTTTTAAAATTATTGATTTCAATATCATAATTTCTAAACAAATATCAGATATCTCCTAAAGACAAAGGTATTCTTTATTATATTTAATGGAAAATATATGGAAGTATGGGGTAATTACAGAGTTTACGACCTGTCTTCGGCTGGCTTAAGTGATCACTTTATATATATATAATGTTCACACCCCTCAATTTCCACATTTATCAAATTTTTGAAAGTTGTATATATGTTAGTATGTGGACTCGCTTAGAGTACCACTACACCATCGCCATCTATGGACCAAATTAGATAATTAATTTTTCCTTTCTTTTTTTAAACAGCATATATGTCATCATTATGAGAATCTGATGTGACATTATTTTTTAAAGCAATATTCTTTATCTGTAAAATGTTTTTTAACATATTATACTAGAATACGCTTGAAAAATCAATATTTTTTTTCATTGTTTTATACATTTTCTTATTTTGACCAGTATATTATTTTAGCAATATTTGAATATGTTTAAAAACACACAATAACTGGATTTTTTAAGGCACTGTTATTAAACAAATATCAGATATCTCATAGAGACAAATCTATTTTTTATTATATTTAATGGAAAATATATAACAATAATTTCTCTCGTTTGATTATTACATTTTCTTCATATTTGTTTTTACATATTTCTCTGTATATAATTTATAGTGTATTTATCTAAATCTCTAGATTAACACAGGCACACTCTAGTGCTCTGGATACCGTAGATATGTACATTAAATAATTTGAAATTTAATTCATAATCGTTGTAGAAGCATACATTTTTTAATACGAAAAGCGTCATATCATCCATAAAAATAGAAATATGTAATATTCACTAGCATGTAAATACGCTTTCCTAACTTTTCTAACATGGTAAGAAAATTAACAATGTATGTTTTCCATAAAAAGTTTAAAAAATAAGGTCAACAATATGTAAGGGATCTTCCACAAATTGCATGAATGTAAGAACTTTTTTTTAGTGATTCATAGAATTGTTACTTTGGGTTGTTGCAGGATGTTTATTTATTTTAAATACAAAAACTAATCAATAATATATTCTGCATTGTTTACGATTAATTCGCCCGAAGAAATGCGGTGTTTTGGAACTGACGTTAGCAGTATGCGGATGAGCATTATCGTGCTGAAAAATCACTGGATGCAATCATTCATTAGGACGTTTTTCTTAAATTGCAACCTCAAAGCGAAGCTTGTCGGCAAGAAGTGATGGTCAGATTCCTCGGAAGCAATTCGTAATGTATTTTTAATTCATGCCTTAACTCCTCGGTTAAACTCAAACAAAAAGATATGTCAGAAATGTTTGTTTTTTACAGCTTGCTCACCTGAGTCCGGGTGCCGGAGCCCCCTGGCGACATAGGCCAGCAGCAGCGGCACATGGCGTGCGTCCGGCCTGCGGGCGGCGCGCGCGGCGGCGGCCGCAGCCGCGGGCGGTGGCGGCGGCGCCGCGGCCAAGAAGCCGCGCTGCAGCTCCCAGCCCACCTCGCTGATGATGCTCGCCGCCCGGAAGTAGGGCGTTACCTCCCGCAAGTACTTCACTGCAACAAAACGTGTGTGTCAAGGGTGGATTTTTATACGTACAAAAATATATAACATATAAACACCGGGACTATATATTGTTTCAATAGATAGATTCTGTTTATCCTTCAAAGCGATAAAAACATAAATAATTAATAAGGTAATCAAGAGGCCGACAAGGTGCCCAACAACCCGCTAGACTGACGAAATCAATAAACTCTGCGACGTAGCAGCGAATGACAGACAACAGAGAAAAGTAGGAGACAATTGGGGAGATCTTCATACGGCAGTGGATAGAAAACGACTGGTGTTGAATAAATATATACATAATAAATGATACAACTTACTTGTAAAAAATAAATTTAATATTCTATTATGTCTCTGAGCACGTTTTTGTACGATCATTTAAAATACCGTCCATTTGTAAAATTATTTATAAAAATATATATAAGTGTACATCCCACTTTTCCGATACAACGTTGAACTGCGGAAGTTTTTATTTTTTTCCGCCGAGGTGGTATTTTAATGTCAGAGAAGCAGCGCCGAATAAACACGAAGGTTGTGTCAGAATTTCCCATTCCAGCACCTTCAGTTTGTGCCGAGTACACGATCTTTTCTCGTGTCGTACCGTCGAGACATATTCTCTACGAACTAAATGGTTATATATTTTCTACGAACTATGGTTTAGTTAGTTGATTATTGATTTCCATATTTACATTACGTCATTAAACGAAAACTTTTAAAATGATTTTCACAAATAAAAGAAAATCACATCAAAATAATTCAAAATCAGCGGATGTTTTTTTTAAATCAGTTTATCTGACTTATTTAGAATGAAATACAATATCTAGCAGATTTCGCAATATATTCTAGGAATTCGTTCAAGCCTTGATGTGCCCAAACACGAGATTGCACTTGGAAGGAATGAAACAGGGACAGCCCCTGACGGCATCCCTCTTGTATTTATAAAAGGATGTCTCGATCCTTCTCCCGCCCACGTTAATCTGTCTTAAGCCTCTGTGTCCAAACAAATTAAAAAGTCTACGTATATAACAATTTGTCAAGACCTTCTTTTTCTTTTAAATAGGCAATCCACCCTTCACGAGTGATTTGAGCCATTAATCAAGTTAAAACTTTAATTTATACAAAAAAAGTACAATAATATTATAGAATAGGAAATATTATATTACAAGTCAATGCCATTGTCGTTCAAAAATTTTTCTATTATATAGATTAAATGTGGCGACTTAAGGGAAAGAAGATTACACATGTTAACCGGGAGTTGAAAATTACCATTGACGAGATTACTGTAAAAAAAAACCTGTGATCCGCAATGGACAGGCAAAAAAGATATGGTCAAGGGTTTCCTCCTCGGCACCACCACACTCACACATTGGAGAATCTATTAAGTTCAATCTAAATAAATGTGAGGATACCTGGTAATGCACAATTCTAGAGATATTTGATATTGTTCTTTTGGAGACTTTCCTTTTGGAGAACCAGGAAGTGCGGGGATAGATCTTTGAATTATTTTAAGCCGATTACCCTTATAATTATTTGGATCCATCCATTGTGCAGTCCAGATAGAATTCGTACGTTTTTTACCATATTAAGTCAGTCAGTCCTTGGCCAGTTTATCACCACATTCAAATTTGTCAACACACACTTAATACCTTTGTATCCACGTATTCGAATATAGATACTTGAATTGAACACAAAAAGTAATGATTAATAATATTATTTTATTTTAAATGATGAAATCGTAAGTGTCCAGAACCACGCGGTAAGTATCATATTTCCGGAGGAATACGAGAAACACAAATTTATATGAAATAAACATCGAACTTTTGTCTCCTGTTAACAGTATTTAAAATTACGTATATTATTTGAAATTAAAATGATACCTACATTTAATTTATCAACAATATATTATGATTCCACAATATACATTGACATGCAAAATTGAGAAGACGTTGAAGAGATACGTACACGGAACACATGCCACATCAACATTCTCACTATTTTCAAACTAAATAAACGCTTGTGCTATGAAAATAGGATTAACTTGATGGCCTTTTGGAACGAGGCTCGAACCCCGACCACTAGATCACTAGGCGAGTATTGTAACCACTAGACTACAAACACGTCAATTGAAGTACAACCGTTTAAAATATTTTATATTTAAAAGCCTTTATTAATATATTTTTATATTAACGTTATTATTTATTTAAAAATCTGTAAGGTAAATACAAATAAGAAAAACTATCATACTAAAACAAAACAATATACAGCTAAAGGCAAAATAATTCAGTTAATCTTATTTTCTTCTTCTTCTTTTACATAGGCAATCCACCCTTCAAAATCAAACACTGCAAAAAAAAAGCTGAAACTCTAAAAACCGCGGAATAAAAATATTATGTAACAAAGTACATAATTTTAATATTTTTAATGGCCATCTCTAGCCTCTTTAATGGCTCGCCGTCTTTTAAGAATGCTTTTCACTCATTTTTGTGTTATTTCTTCTCATATATGGTTCCAAATATAATTGAATCCTTCAAAAAAAATTTAACAAAACTCTAATTCATAGTATCTCAATTTTGCACACCACATTCTAATATAACACAACAATAATTTTATTTTATTAGGTATAATACTTTCTGAATAAAATTTTTAATATTTATATATTTTTCTTTTTTTCGTTTTTGATAATTCATATATAGGTTTGAACGCTAATACCTTTTGTATGTTAGATTTCTATCTGAGTGGTACATAAATTGTTCCGAAATTCTTTTTCATATAAATACGTAAATTTCACAATAAAATATTTTCTCGCGAATTCTATACACATATGTGCCAACAAACCATCAGCAATCTAACAAATAAAAATACTTTTTTCACTACTATGAAATTTAATAAATCTTTTAAGGTTTTCCGAATATTTGGACGTAATATATATTATTCCATATTAAGTAAGATGCGGAAGAAAGTGAAATAAGCAAAGGATGAAATTGATATGTTGTCAAACATCTCGGTTAATACAAAAGACTTGCATGTGATATCATATTGTCATTCTGACACTGCTGACTAGATCCACATAATTGTGTACGAATGTTTGGAATGGCCATGTATAAATATATTTGTTTTATTGACAAACAATATTGAATAAAAATTAACTTTTTCATTTTGGATATATTTTATTATTTTCAAACGTTTGCCACAACTCATATAATGTTATGTATTTAAAGTCAATGAAAGATTTATGGCCATCATTAATAATAAAATTATTGGCTGGACGACTATATTTATGTAAACTTTTATAATTATTATTCAGCATGTAGTGAATATTTATATGACTGTTGAATTATTGTTAAATTCCAATATTTTGCTATCAATATGTGAATGTTCCAATTTATTAATAAATAAATAAAAAATATTATGTTAATTAACGCACAAAACAAATTTAAAAAAAGTGCGAATGTTTTACGAGGCACGAGGTTACAGATCGTTAAATATATATTTTTTTAATATAACTTAAAATCTCACAGAAAATAGGAAGTTATATTGAAATTGAAATTTAATTTAATATAATGTAGCCTTTTTGCAACTTCGTCGATCGAGAACTCGAAATTCCTAACGAGAAATGAATGAAAAATGATTATTTTTATTTTTAACTTTGTTTTATTAACCACTTATTGAGTAAAAATACATCTACCGGTTTCGAAAAATATCATTTTCTTCTTCAGGATGTCAATAACTAATCAAAAACATATATGTTATTATTTCTTTAACAGAATCTATTTTTTAAAAACAATAATTATTTAAAAAATTAATTTAGTACCTAACTCAAATTGTTACTTGATGATACAAAATTACTAGAAAAATGTTCGTAACCGGTAAATGTATTTTTGCTCAATAACTGGTTAATAAAACAAAGTTTATAATGAATTGTAACCACAAAGTTAATTTTGCCAATTTTAAAAATAGAAAAATGATTACATTAACGAATGTAATCATTCCTTTAGACATCTAAAAATAATTATAATAAATGCATAAACTTAAAACCGGACAATACATATTTTTGCTGTTTTTCAATCTTGTCTAATCGCTTATGCTACAAATAATAAATAGGACTAACATGGTAATCTCATTAGATGTTTGAACTTCCCACCACTAGACCGCTAGGCGAATGTCTCAACGGCATAAACAATGTTTTCTGACCAGCATAAACACTTCAATATCATTACATTCATTGTAATATTAATTCGAATATATCTAGAATTATATTCATTTCTGTCTCAATTAAAAACATCGGAATTGCATCTTGAATATACACGTATGTGATTTAAATAAAAATAATAAAGAATTTAATTAATTTAAACCATAAAGGTCATGCAGTGTGGCCTATCCCTGCAAGATTACAAGTACGTGAGCGTGCAAGACTAAGTGATCATGAGTTTTGGGGTCAAATGGGCCAAGTTGCAGCAAATGGGCGGATAATTGGAGCGCCGCGGTGTGTGTGAGCACGTGTTAACGACTGAAGAAATAGCTGCAGTCGCCATTATGTTCCTCTCTCGTCTCGGGAAGCCACTGAGACTCACTATTAAAGAAATTCCAAGCAGCAAACATTCAAATACACATAAAATTGAAAACAATTTTTCATTGAAAAAAAACAGATTGTTTAGGTGCTGGAGGAGAATAATGAAAATGATCTGAGCGGGAATCAAACGAAACGACATTTTGAGAAAATAGATTTATCCTGAGGACGAGAGCGAATAGATGCGGAGAACGTTTGAGTCGTGTCCACCGACGTGATAGTGACAGGAGAAAAAAAAATGAAAACATTTATGAGCCAGTTGCTCGACTGGAGTAGATGCAGAAGATGCAGAGAAATAAAAGATCTGGCACGAAACAGGGATCAATGGAGATATCTACAACGACATGGGAATGTCTCTTAACACGAGGAAGAAACTTGAATAATTTGCCAAAGCAGAACATGTATGGCAAAGTAAAAATAATTCTACCACAATAGCGCGATAGTCCGTCCCATGGATTAACCATGCCTATACAAGCAAAATTTCCCATCTATATTATGACATGCGAACCCATAAACATCTTCAATTTTATTCACGAGTCTAACCTAAAGATAAGATATTAATATTTTTACGGCACATTTTTGGACTACACGAAAAATATTAAAACAAGAAGCTACGTGATTAATTATGCCCCGTTACTGTAGCGGTTAATTGCTTTACGCTATTTTTCCGTAACGAATCTCGCGAGTAGAACGTCATTTTGTAAAAAGCGAGAAAAGCGGAGCGCCCTCTTTATCTCTTCTCGCCCTTACACTTCCCACGTGACTTGCATAAATCTCCGCTGTGTATTCTGTTCGTTTCAATCATCTTTCGGGTCGAATTCACTCCGATGTTACCCTCTGGACCATCAATTATAAACTCGGCCACCGAGAAAAGCGATAAAAGCCAACTTATTCGACATTACGAAGAAGAAATTTCAATATACTCCGTAAGTTACTTCGCATTTTATTGCCTCATATACGTTTATTCGGGAAATTGCGATACACCATATTACAATTGAATATTTTTATTGTCTTATTTACGTATTTCAGACATAAAATTTAAAGATTTCCGTGATCGCGGCACATAAGTATTGTTTCATAACTGCCTGACGCATGGACCGCATCGAGAAATATTGTGTAAATGAACAACCAAGCATTGTACGTATCAGAGGCGTGTTCTTCATATATAAAAAAAAAACAGTACATCTTAGGGCCGGTTGTGTGATCAGTGGTAACTTTTTAATATAGTAAAAATGTTACTAAAGTAAACATTTTTGCGAAAACGGGTTGTTTGATCATTAGTAAAAAAATATTTACTTCTCGAAAGCATATCACATCTCTGATTCGATTGTTAAAGGGGAGAGGGATAAGAGCTGAGCCCTCTTGTCTCCGACATATGAGGTATCAACAATGGCGTAAGATTAAAAGTACATCCCGTAGTAAACTCATTTTACTCTGCGATATCCGATAGTAACAACGAGAATCGATAGTCAAATATGGCTGACTCTTCACAGCTGTTTCAAAATTACTACCGATCACACAACCGGCCCTTAGAATTTCTAGCAAAATCAAAATATAATATTACCTGGAAAAAAAATTAATTATAAATATAGTGTGAAGTATTGAGGAACGCTTTTAGGCGACGGGGCGGACCTGCCCACAGTATAAATTTAATAAACCGCAGAGATACCGCCCGCCCACGTCAGGACCAGGCTTAAACCCGTGATCGACGCGCCAGTAAAGCCGTGATTTTGAAAACCTCTCGAACCTTTTCGCGCGTGTGCCGGCTGCGAGTCGAGGCTCGCCTGTCTCGGATATTAAAGAACAGTGAAGATTTATTCGGCGAACCATATATTAATAATAAATAAGCCAGCGAGTAAAATCAAAACCGCCAGACACTGCGTACGGTTCGGTATAACCTGTGACGGGATTAAAGCCATATATTTGATTGAAATAAATATTGCACGCACATAAATAAGTTTATTATTGACGAGATGAAGATTTAGCATCTTCGGCATGAATGGACGTGTACATATATAATATTACAATAAGTACAATTTGGAGGGCTATCACCTCCATTCTCGCCGTTTCGAGACCGCACAGCGAAGTTGAATGCACCCAGCTAGGCGGTATTTGAAACGAGACTCCCATCAACCGAAAAGACGTACAACAGCTCTATAAACCACCTCCAATCTCAGTTCTCGCATCTAGTAGTAACTTTTACCCTTGTACAGTTAATTTTTACCTTTGTAAATTTTAACTTCAATAAATTCAGTGCATACGTAAAAAAAAATCTGTTTTTGTAACATTCATATATTTTGACACAAATACGAGCCGCAATACACTCCGCAATGCAAAAAATGCATGAGGATATTCGGGTGAATATTGAAGCATCCAATATTCTCACACAAATCACATGACCTTCACACCTTCAAATCTATAATCTAACATCCGCACTTCACATACTCCAGGCTCGCACACATCTAGAATTCCCATGACAGTATTTCTATTGGGCTCACTATGTACAGAATGACAGATAACTGCATTAACAATTTGATAGAATTTTATATGTGTGCCTCTATAAAAAATAGGGCGTCGATTCGAATACTTAATTACTAAAAAATAATTTTAATTTTATTTAATAAAATAAAAGGTATTTGTGATATTTTTTACTATTCGGATTATTAGATAGAGAGTAATGTATACAATTTTCAAACGGATAAAATATTGGACGAGATAAACGAAGCACTTTTGAAGATTTCAAACAATTGGAAAATAAAAAGAACGTGACCGCGTGTCATCATTTATTAATTTACTTATCGATATGACACATATATATATATAATTGTGGTTGGACTGCGCCCTTCTCACTAGAAAAATCTGCGATGAGACGGCCATAGTTTACCAAGCAATTGTACAAAGAAATTAGTTAACAAGTATAAGAAAGTCAAAACTTAACTTGTCGTTATTGTTTGACTATGATAATCTATGTTGTCACCACCATTCCTTTCTCTGAATTTTATTATTATCTCTTTTTTTATAATCAACTTTTAATGTCTATTAAAGATTTTTACGTTCACTATAAAATTACATTTTATTCAAACTAATACAATAGATATTTACAATTTCATTAAGCTATTATGCTGATGACACTTAAGAAATAACAAGTACCTAAGATGTCTAAGTGAGTGTGGGCATAGTATGCATATTGCCCGAGCTGATGAACTAAAATTTACATACATAAAATTTTCAGTGCGAAATTTCAGAATGTTGTATTATCTAATACTACATTTATTACACGACTTCGCCCGTTTTGGATTCATGTGTATATTAATTTCGTATTTCCTTATATTTCCCTCGGGTGGAAATATGAGGAAGAAAGGAAGACTCTTATTTTTCGTCTGCCGGATGCTGATTTATTTGTTGATTCCTCTCCACCACAAGTATAAGCGTTGCGAAAAGGATTATTATATATAAGCGGGATTAAGGTAAGATTGATTAATAAGCGTTAACGGAGCGAAGCGACGGTAGTTATCCGTACAAAAGTTCCAAGCGCACTGAACTTGCTGCAATTGGAAGACTTTAATCACTGCGACATCTTCTTTCTCCCTTGTGCTTAAGGATTAGTGAGGAAAGAAAGGGAAGCAGATACACAGGTTAAAATTTGGTAAACCGCGAATTGAATGTACGCATGAGGCGACAAATCAAACGCCAAAAAAACTAAATAGAAATTAATTCATTTTAAACGGCGCTAACACCCTGAAAAACATATAATAATGTATACATGTATTAAAAAATGCATCGTGTCAAATAATCGATAGACAACCGAAAGGTTCTCCAGTAATATATGACAAACGAAATATTAAAATCAAGAAAACTGAAATGTTTTAAAAACAGTTACTATAACACGAAGACAACCAGGATCGCCTCCCGAACCTTTTAGCAAAAACCAAATATAATATTAAAAAACCATTCCACAAGACACAAGACTTCTGAGACACCTCTCGGACAAACGTAGATTGGGCGTGTATCGTCGAAATGCTCAGCGTTTGAGGAACTCCGTAATCACCCTTTAAGCCTCATTTATGCTTACCAGCTAACCGTTCACACTGCTCCGTGGCTCCTTGAAGAGGTTAACCGCAAGCCCTTTATCTTGTATTATCGTCGTATTATGTGCAATAAAGAAACGGAGAACAGAGACAAAATAAGTCAAGACAGACATGTATCTAGTCAAAACAAATTATTTTAGACCATTCCAGCTTTATAAGTAGACCCAATAACAGCGAAAAAGTAAAAAAAGGATTTGTTAATGAGAAGAGTTTTATTATCCTGTGTCTTGAAGAGAAATGGACGGAACACTGCCTATTATAATGAAAATTCTGCAAAGTATTTTGGATCTTTAAGCTTTTTTTGAAAAGGAGAAGAGCATAAACGTTAAATCATCTAACGGTTTAGAGGTATATAAAACAAAATCTTTTACTCTATGAAAACTAAGTAATGACTTATAAGTCCACAAATGAACATTTAAATCTCGATGGCCAGGTCAAAATTATTTCGGAAAAAAATTAGAGAAACAAAGACAACAAGAGCCAAGACAGAACAAAAAAAGTATTGCGAGATCTGACGTTCGTTAAAATTCGTAGACTTGAGCTAGGTACTGAATTCCCATTATATTAGTAGCAGCGAAAATAAATGCGATTTTTCATACTTTTCGTATTGTGTGTTTACTTTTGTAAGAAATAACTGCGCAACCTACTATCTTTGACAAATATATGATGTTATTAATTGATTAAGAGATCGGGCACAGTGTAGGTAATTTCCGGCTTCATTGGCGTCTTGTTTGTCAATTAGACTATCGAGGCCAGTCTCAGTGTACGGTACACGATCCTGACTCCGGGCTCCGGGCGGTGAGGAGCATCTCAAAGGGTGCATTCTTAATTAAAACGTAAGACACGAGTACGTACCCCCTTCCCAGGCTCCACAAGTATATGTACAGACGAGTAAGATTGTTCATCATTTCTTTCAAATAATCGAGGTGCTGTATGGCCTGATTTACGATGCTTCAATGTAGACAGAAAACCAAACAAAACAAAGCCATAACTACACGACATCTTTATGTCATCCCAGAAAAATAAAATATTGGAAGATGTAACACGCATATACTCGTGTATTACGTACAGAATAAAGACTATTTCTTCGCTTTCGTATTCTCTCTCAGGTGCTCTTTTTTTAATCTTCATGATATTTTAACTGATGCTGATTCTGATTATAGAGAGATGCGTGAATGTTTTTTATATCAAGATTTCAGAACGTACACCGACAATAAAAACCCGATATGTTGTTTCACGTTAGATTTATTCCGAAAGAACTAGTTATAAAATATTTATCGGCGTTTGATATAGGCCGAATTTCTGCCTACGTGCTATTTACTAAGGTATGGCGAACGTGACATATATACAAATTAACGTGAGAATTAGTCGCATATGTGGCTTGTAGGTGTTCTTTTTTTCCATTAAATGCGGCACACGGGAAATGTTTATCGTCACCTAACCAGCAAACACCGCATATCTCAATTTTTTGTCATAATCTATTATATGATAAAATATTTAAGTCATTGGATTTGAATTTTCGCGGGGAATTGTTCTATATCATTAGTATCACGATAGCGTCCGCTAGGGGCGTGCAAATCAAAGAAATGTAATCGCCACATATCTGTAACCTCCCTGTCAACTGCGCACAAGTCAAATGAATCGTACCTAAGTTTAGTTTAGTTTCAGTTTAGAAAGAATCACAACTATAGAAAGGTGTAAGTAATACTCCAGTAATTCTACAAAAATCATTTAAAACTAGTTATGTCTCTCTCCTGTAAAGTACACAATTCTTAGATGATATGTGGTGTTGCTGCTGACGGTGACGATATGGGCCTTTATGTGTTTGTTAGTTTATAGGTAGATGCACGTACATAGATTCTCAGTTATCCACGTTCGGAACATTCATGGATATAACGTTAATCCATCAAAATGGTTGAAAATTATGGGCACACCGAGGAATGGTTACACGACATCCCTTGTTGATAAGAACGCCACTAGATTATTCATCCCTCGTTAGGTGAGTCGCCATCTTACAAAATAACTTTTTAATTAGAGCAATTTCAAATATTAATGAGGTAGTTACATTTTTTTTAAAACGACTGAAAAGTATATAAAAAAGACAAAGTTCTTCGGATACAAAATACATTTTACCAATAGGTACATACAGGTGACCTAAAAAAAGTGAGAACATCTCGTAACACACGAGTTATTTCAAAACATAATATAATTAATTATAATTCTTAATGCTTTTTTTTTGCACAATATTTAGCTAATCCGAAATCATCAAAACACTCTATATTGCATAATGTACTGGGTTTTAATCTGGGCTGTTCGGTGGCCACATGCCTGGCTCGATGAAATTAACATTCTCACGACGAAGAAAGATGATCGTATTTCTGGCTGTGTGAGATGGAGCTCCGTCCTGCTGTAATGTCTAGCTATACTCCAGGCTTTGTTTTGAAACTCTTCGATCATTTTCCTAGCACCCCGACGTTTTTCAATTTGCAAATTTTTGATCAGAATACGGTCTTCAGTAGTGATTTTTGTCATTCCGGGTGACAATTTGAAAAAACCAAATATAAACAATGGGAAAATTAATAATCAAAGATGGCGATCGGAAATTGTCGAAATAAAACGTAATATAGGTAAGTAAGTAAATTAGTCAACTATTTAAGCTATTGTTGACATAATTAAACTAATTTTCATGTTTTAAATTTTACGAAATGTTCTCACTTTTTTTGGTCCACCCTGTATATATAGAAACATACTATTTTACTAATTTGGGCTCAATCAGTTAGCTAGTTTACTAACTGATGATAAACTACTTAACTTTCTAGGCTTAATTAGATTAATCAGATAGTTTGCGTCATACAATGACAATATTTTGCAACACATTACAAACTTATAATGTAAAGGGATCAAAATTGTTGAAATATTAGTTGGTTAGTTAAAGTTATGGAATAGAAATTGAAACTTATTAAATTAAAAACTTTATCATTTCGGATTGCATGAATAATGAATTGTCCGCCGACGCCCCTCGCGTCTAACAAAGATGATGGCACCGATCGATGAAGGTTCTATTGAAGGAGAAATATCGTTGTATTATATATTCTATTATATTTCTAATTTTGATACTGTAAATTCATGGTAGAATTCCATTTAGATGATTTATTAAAACACTTTTTAATTTTTTTTCCACTATTTATTATTTAACGACCATTACCGGTTTCAGCGTGTCACGGCCACCTTCAGACTGGAACATTTTTAAATATGAATTAAATATATTAATTAGAAAGATATACATATAAAATCAAATTTATCGAAAAATATTGTTGTCGCGCCACCTAAAGCTAGGATATTTATACAATTCAATACACTCGTGTATATAACATGCGATATGATATCTATGTGTGTATTTAATAAATAATAATAATAATAATAATGGATAATTTGTATAGCGCCATTTTCGTAAAAACTTTCACCTCAAGGGCGCTTTACACATAATATGATTTTTTAAATTAAAAAATCGTTATTTTCACTTATGGAAATGATTTTTTGAAAAAGTGCGTTATTAGTTTCTTCTTAAATAAAGTCTCCGATGCACTGTTTCTAATAACGGAGGGCAAAGAGTTCCACGCTTTTGGGCCTGCCACTGCGAATGCCCGTTCACTAAATTTAGACTTCTGCCAACGGCTGATCGGTTCGGTAAGTAATATTTGTTGAATATCAATTATTAGTATCGATCTGTTATTATGTCGCCATAAAATATTTACGAAATTGTGCATATTTTTCTTGACGTTCATTTTTGACTTGAAAAGTAACAAGTCCCCATTCGGCAGGGAGATAAATGTGATTTGGCGGTAAACACCGCCACACTAACAACGCGATAAATCAATGGCATTATGTACGGACTCGACGAGGAGTTAGTTATTATGATGCAACATAACACATTGTAGAAACGTGTATGATGTCATTCCGACATAGCGGCCAGAGCCGGACTCGCGCTATTGCTTTTTCATGTTCCGGACGCGTACCCCATCGCATGTGCAAAAACAAGGGTAAATTATTCAAGGGAGAAATGGGTTACAGAAAAAAGTCTAACAAGTTATAGAAGAAAAAGGTCGTGAGATAGATGGTCACCCAGTAAGACCGACGAAATTAATATTTAATTTATATATATATATAAATACCTACATACGTATAAGAGGGCTGTGGAGCCGTTTAAAAATCTACCGACCCCGACTACGGCTACGACTTTACATTACACTCCGATTCCGCTTAAAATACCACATATCAACGACGTGATGTGTATAAAAATTCGTAATTAGATATTTGTAGGTTATGTTTCTAACCCATACACATTCTCGCACCGGCACAGAACACTGATAATTTAATATTTTCCAGTCAATGTGATTTATTTGGAATTATCCATTTCTTTTAGGTAATTCTTAATAAATCATATACAGTGAAACCTCTATGTATCGTTTTTGAAGGGACCTACTAAAATAAACTGTGAATGCGGGAATATAAAAAGCAGTTACATTCATACATAATATTCTAAAAAAGGTACATATTTCACATGCAAATGAATGTGTTTAAATACAAATAAAATTTGAAAGCTGCACAGAAATAAAAAAATAAAAATAATTAAACATCGTATGATACATAATCTTTCATCGTCATTTGTTTTTTGGCAGTTGCGTTATCGCCAGTAAACAGTAATGCAGTATAAACGTGCTGTAAACAGTACTTTTTCGGACTCAGTTATTGAATGTGCGTTAAAAAAAAGGTTTCAATTTTTCGAAGGCCGTGCGTGCTTCTAAAAACGAAGGTACGGGCGAGAGATTCTCTTCATCGACATCTACTGCTATCTCTTTCAATTCAAGAATCACTCGGGCGAGCTGCACAGTTTGTCTATGACGATTGGCTCGCATACGTCAGTTCCATCACTGTTGACGCAAAACAGAGATTCTCTCTTTCGACCCTTTACCACCGTGGCAGGAATCGCTCTTTAACGCCAATGTGCCGTTAGGCAGGCAATTATAAAACAAGCCAGTGAAATGAAATATGCTGCGTAATTTAAACGATTAATGCTGTAAACTGATGCGTAGAGGAACGATCGATGCGATCTATTTTTGCGTGTTTTGTATGAAATTAATTCGGGACTGGAAGAAATAAACGACACATGCGGGAAAACGATTATTCGAAAAACGATCGATCGAGATTTCACTGTATATATTATTAAGTGGAGAATATAAAATTATCAGTGTCGGTTTTCCTACAAGTTGATTATTTTTAATTGAACCATCCACCGACAACTGCAATACATATATAATATAAATACTGATCTTAAGAGGTGAGGGGCATTCAACAAGTAATGAGAGAGACATATTTCTCAAAAATTATCTTTTTACATGTTATCGTATCTAAACTCAACAGCAAATTGTAATATGAAAGTAGAAAAAGACGTATATTAATTAATATCTGTCGGATTAACGGTTAATTTTTATTTTGCAAGTAATGGGCAAAAGTGAGTTTTGTGCTGACATAAAAATACCGGTATTTGAAGAAGTTAACACCGCAAAAGATAACGGAGTAAAGAATATTCAGGCCTATTCTCAAAATTGCAATATTGAAATGAAGGTGATTGTTACACCAACCCTCAAAAATAGACAGATAGTTTTGACAGATTATGGTACGTTTATCTCCCTCACTCTCTCTCCCTCTCTCTCATTCAAATATAACACTATTTTTGAGGGTTGGTGTAACAATCACCTTCATTTCAATATTGCAATTTTGAGAATAGGCCTGAATATGGTCGTATATTCAGAACCGAAATATATCTTCGATTTTTATATATTTCTTTATAAAACAATGCATCGCATATAATAACCAATTTTTTAATTTAACCTGATGACCTCCTGGACCACTAGATCACTAGGCGAGTATCGTAACCACTAGACAACAAGCACATCAGTTGTTCTAAACATTCATTATTTACAGTTACATCACACTTTCTCTGTTTCACCACGGACTGACTTTGACTTTGATTTCATGTCAATCAGGGTACCGGGTCCGCTGGACCCCTTGCCACTACATCCATAGTATGCCTTTGAGGCCTGATAAATTTTATTATTAGGATTTATAACAACAAGTAACAAATCTGCTTTTAAACATGTCGCAGGGAACTGCTAGCTGGGCACCGCGGACTGTTTGTTTTAATTTTTTGATGCAACGCGCATGTTACCGCGCCGAAACATCGGCCTAGATTTCTCCAAAGAAACCATCTACAAAAAACCGCGATCTATCCTAGAAAAGACGCCAGACCCATATACGTATATATCTCATAAAACCAATTAAAATTACATAGTTACAAAAAGACGTCGTTATAATTATTATCATTATAGATATTATCTAAAATGGTCCACGTACGCTGCGGGCTTCGCTTTAAAATTAATATTATTAACTCGAAAGGTATCCTCTTCACAACACTCCGACGTCCGACGTCAGTCACCGCCCGAGGGCGCCAAAGCCGGTGTAATTCAGAGCCATAAATATCCGCGGTGGCAATAATGAAAGCTGTTATAAATTTTGGATAAATATGGACATAGCTTTACATATTATAACGCCGCGGAGAAATATTATATAAAATATGTATTGTGAATAGACTCTTCAAACTTTCAATGCCGAATACACATTCTATAGTATCAATAATAACGGGAAATCATTCGAGAACCAATATTTTTATAGCCTTATTTTATTTAAAAAATCAACTAAAATACAATAGCTAAAAATTTAATAAGTGGTCGGCAATAGAAGAAATATCAGATTGTATTTGATGTGCGGAGTAATCACACAATTTTGGAGAAAAAGGGGATTTTTTTACCAAAAAATAATCATTTTTAGCTACTCCTTGCTGTCCCGTCTCATTCACATAGGAAGTAGCAAAATTTAGTACGCCATATTGTCCAATAATAAAAAAATTCATGACTCATTTTTTCTGCAATGCAATACATTTAACACCTACTCATTTTTTACGTAGGTTCCGCTGTTAAAAATTATCAGCTTTTGTTTTCAAAAAGTTAAAATCACGAATCAGATCGTTTAATCTAGACTAATTTATCAGCTGTGGCTCTTCAGTTGGACTTGAATTTGAAAGTGAACGCGCCAGGCGCGCTGGCTATACCAGAGGAGAAATTATATTGAACTAGTGCTTCTAAATTTTAATAACACGAATTAATGATTTTGGGAATAAACGGGAGGACTTTAGTGTTAACCAGTGTAATCGAATGAGTTTTTCATCCTATTTAAAAATGAAAAATCCTTTTTTTTCATATAAATAGATACTATTGTGATTTTCTTGATTTGTACAAAATATTTTCATTTATTTCTATTATTATTAGTAATGAAAGTTTTGAAACAAAATATTATATTATTTAAGGCAAGAATTATTAATTAATTATGAAATCGACTTTATCATTTTTAATTTAATTGCTATTATAATAAATAATAAATATAAAAACATTATTTCTTTAATTTACTAGGTTGGCCTGTACAAACTTTTTTAATTCACCTCAAACCGTAAAACAATAAAAATAAAAAAACATTTCTTAACCCTAAATTATTATTTTTAAATTGTTTGCAAAACACATAGAAAGCTGAAGGGACATGTCTTAACTGGATCAGTCATCATATGCTATATAATAATATTTTATATCCAGCTCATTAGTCTAATAAATAAATAAATATCCCAAACCTCCTTGGAAACCGTAATATTCTACAAAGTATTTGGCATGTCTACATGACCTATGTTTTACATTTATTATATATTTAGATTTTAATTTAAAAAATTGCTATTCACAATAAAAAGGTTGCCGACCCACCAAACGGTAAAACACTCGCCTAATGATAGAGTACCAGGTGGTCGAGTTAATTACCACAAAGTTAGTTCTATTTTTCACAATACATGCATGACTCAGTTTAAAACAAAGTATGATTATTAATACATATTTTATATATGTATCTCTATGTTTTTTAATGTATTTACACAAGTTAGTATTTCCTAGAGAATAGCAAAAAAAATATTATTTCACACATCTTACGTGCATACAGCACTATTGTTTTAAGTATAGGTACCATCATATCTTAGAATACTGCTCAAATTAATAATGTAAATATGTATAATACAAAATAAATACATTATTAAATTGGTTTGATCAGATTTTAAGTGTCAAAAACATACAACAAAAATCAATTTTTACTTTGGTGTAGTTTTAATTGCAAATCTCTATAGTGAAAATCAATTTCAATTTTAATGATTTTATGAAAGATACTAATGCACTAATGTCTAACTCTTAAATTAATTTATAAAATTTAAAAATAAGTATCTCACCACTATTACCAAACAAGTTACTCAAGTACTCATTTCATTACAGGAATTCAAGAATTTAGTACATACTACATACATATGAGTGATATGATATTGTTTTTTTGATATGATTTTAAATTTATGTATGTATTCATGTAGACACCTAAAGTAAAGGTGTTTGTAATTAAAAAACCAACAAAACTCATTATTGAAATATGACAAAAAATAAAATACAGATGCGTATACTGTTTACACATTACTTCAATATCTTTACTATTTTGCAAATTAAGTTAAGCGCTTATGGTATGAGAAATAGCTTAGTGATCTCCTGAAACGAAGCTCAAACCAAAGTGTCTTACCGCTAGACCAAACAAGCATTTCTAAATGTATGAATGAATAAAATCAGTAAAAAATTAAGAACAGAAATAATGATAGTGGATATTTAAATATATATATATATATATATGCATATGATTTAATATATTATTATAATTGTAAAAGGTACATAAAATGTGAAATCAATATTCTTACAATTGTTAAAAATAAACTAATGGCTTGTGTAATGAAAAATAAAATTAACTTGGTGGTCTTCCAGGACAAAGCTCGAACCCACAACCACTTGATAACTATAAGCGAGAAAATAAAAATATGTAGGCAACAGGGCATTCATATGCAGGTGGAAGATCAATTTTCAAGGAACTATAAATTCATCGTCTGCGGTTATTTAATTTCTAGCCAGATCCGTCTAGCTGAATTATTCTAAAATACATAATATTAAAGTTGAACAATCCAAATAGTAAGCATAGAGATGATCATACATAATAATGGTATAATGGCCTTACATTTTCATTCTATTAAATGTCTGCCTACTCCGAATAGAAATATATTAACAATTCAATAAGTACTAAACCTAGAGTAGTCAAAGTCTCTCATGGCGCCCCAGTGGTATGGTTCCATATACATTTTTCTCAAATAGAAGTATTGGCAGTAATAATAATTAACTATTTACTTAAAACAATTCAAATTAAATTATTGTAATATTGCATATTTACCTTCTAGTTGGACGACTTTCCCAGCACGTTTTAATGCCTTAACAGCTTCTTCGTGTGTCGCATCTTTCAAGTCTTCACCGTTCACAGAGAGAATGGCATCACCAACGTACAGCTGTTCTGTTAAGTCAGCTGCCATTCCCTTAAATATCTTTGATATCAATATTGGCATATTGTTTTCCACCCCTCCTTTAATTGATATGCCCAGACCATTGTTGTCAGACTTGATAACTTGAACTAATCTTTTCTGATTAGCAACAGACTCGGGCACCTCTGTGAAGTCACCGTTCGGCGTCTCCACATTGTTATTCAATGTCCCATTCAGAGTTGTAGATGCATCGTAGCTGTCATCCAGACAAACACTTAAGTAATCATCTTCCAGGGAACAGTGCACTCTGTACCACGTGCCCCTGACCAGGGTTTCCAGGAGGCCAGAGTGCACGACTGACCCTCCCGGGCTCTCACTACCACCGCTGGAGGCCCCGTTTTCCACCATCCTTAACAATGTTGATATTCCTATTTGAGGAAAGGAAAATGCATAAAATTGTAACTGTCGACAATTTCTCTGAGATCACATTCCATTATTTACGTTATCTCTCCTTAGCACTCATCTCAATAAAAAAAAATATACTTTCCACCACCATTTTGAACATAATCAATTAAAACTGAGACATAATAGAATAATAATAATTTCCTCGAATACCACTATTTAAGCATATTGTTTGTTTGACGATTAACACTAATTGCACTCAAAAATCACACCATTTTTCGCACTTTTCGACAAATCTGCGAATTGACATCTGTCAAATCGTTCGAAAGGGAACGGCGGGCAGAGAGCGCACAAACTGCACAACCGAACATCCCACGGGCGGCCTTTTCTTTGTAATGTAAACACATTCGCGAAGAAGCCAAACCGTTCAAAACCGCCTACCTACTCTAGAAGACACCGTTACCGCGGAAATCCTATGAACTAAACATTGTTTCGGGGTTTGTTGTATCATGTAATATATATTTAAACATTGTCTACAATTTGTACCTTGAATATGATTTTTTTATATGACGTGCAATATTTGTTTTTTTGCTGGATTTATAGAATATAAAGAGGTGAAATTTATCTATGAAGGGAATAATTTATTGAACGATTGACAATTGTAAGTATGTATTCCGATTAAAAAAATATGAATGATATGGCCACATAGATATAAAATTTTAATAGGAACGGCTGATGATTTATTCGAATGATATGAATACTTAACAAAAGGTCTTAAAAAGCGTTCCCTTAGAAGTCATAGAAATTACAGAATAAATTTTCTAATTTTTTGAAAATAAATGTATCAAAATAAAATTTAATTATATTTGAAGGCACAAAATCTTTATTCTTTCTGAGAAAATTTCTTTTTTTTTGGAATTGTATATTGTATGCGATTATATGCGTATTATTAACGATTCCGAAAGGATGCCGAAACATCCCCATCCTTTCCCGGGATCGTTTTATGAATTTGTACTCATGTTTCGGTTCTACCCAGAAAAATAAAAATTATTTTTTCTCGATATATTTTTTTATTATCTTTTATTCCATAAACTTTATACGGTATGAAATCATTTATTTACTAAAGATACCCACATAACCTCCAAAATCGACAAGCAATCTGCAAAAAACTGTAATTCAAACTGATTAAAGAATATCCATTTAAGTATTTTCGTATATGGTATAACTTACAGATGATAGGAAAGAAGGATAGAATAGACTACTAGAGCATAGATAAGAGAGGATGTAGATTAATTTAAATTGTAGAGTAAAAAAATACTTATTGCTGTCAGTTGTCAAATGTCAATCCGTTTCTAATCCCCGGCGTAATTGTTGAAACTATTTATTATAATTAGTTTCTTTATGCTCACTTTATTCTGTGGCCCGCAATTCAAACTCAATTTATATTCCTGAATGATATAAATAGTTGTTAAAAATAACAAATTGATGAGTGGTATCCATTTCACCACTTTGGGCAAAAATTATTAATTTTATTATTAATTACCCATACATCTTTATTTTGATTTTCCGGATGTATTACCGCGTTTCTTGAAAATTTTGTATCATTATTTATTTACAATTTTTAACATGCTCTGGACTGTCCATTTGGAGGGTGGCCCTAAAAAAGTAAACCACGCAGCAGCATGCATTGGTGATCGAATTTTTTCATTTGGTGGATACTGCTCCAGTGAAGATTTCGAGAATACGGTGTTGCCTATACCTGTGTATATTTTGAACACTAATAACCTGAGATGGTGTCTCGTAAATAATGAAAACAAGGAGTGCCCCTACCAACGATATGGTCACACAGTTGTTCCATATGAGGACAAGGTAAAACGTGTATTTTGTTCCCTCTATTTTATTGTTACTCTGATAAAAAGATAACTTTAGAGTTATTGCATGTTAGCTTGATTAATAACTTTTTTTGATTGGTCTCATCCTAAATCCCTCTAAATATTCATATCTGGTTGCAAGAAGCTTATACTTTTAGTTTTAAATATAACATTAACTACTCACTATATAATATACATGTAGACCACTTTTATCACTCCTGTGGTGATTTCACCTACCGATGTTTTAATACTTAAGTCATTAGCTTTTTACCAATAACCCATACTAAAAAAAAAAACAATTTGCTTTTTAAAGTCACTGAAATCATGTCTACATCCCAAACCGAGTGGAATCTCTTGATTTATTAAAATTCATGTAATCCTCAGCAGTTAAAACCTTCCAAAGAAATTAACACAAACATAACTACCATTTTACTTTTTATTGTTTTTTTTGCTATGCAGTTAAATTACAAGGATTCATTTGGTGGTGATTTTCATATTCAAGGTTTCCCCATGCCTTACATAACCATCTGAACATCATAAATAACCGACACAGCCCAATTTACCGTGCGCATCACACGGATCTCTGACAATTGGTTTTCGCTGCACGTCGAGAACTGTCAAACTTCATCACATCATCTTGTTGAGTGTTGTTTGGTCCTACTACTCGGCTAGGACAGAGAAATACCTCGACTATTTCTGCAGTCCGGTCACTCTTCACCACATATTTTTTTAATAAGAGATGCGTACACGGAATATGTGTCACATCAATATTCTTACTATTTTCAAGCTAAGCTAAACGCTTGTGCTGTGAAAAGAGGACTAACTTGATGGCCTCATGGAATGAGGGTCGAACCCCCAATCACTAGATCACTAGGTGAGAATCATAACCATTAGACCACAATCACGTTCCCAGCGCTTAATTGAATGCGCGTACATGTTTTCACAACTTATTAAACTATACAGTGGAATCTTTATATTCATCATTAATTCGTTCCTGAGGGCCTGGCGAATATAGAAACAGTTTTTCCCATAACAAATAACTGAAATTCAATTAATCCGTTCCCAGCCCCCATAAAATGGTATAAAATTGTTGTCAAAACTGTGCCTTGATTGTACTTAGGGGACATGGTAGTAGAATCGGAAGAGGAGGAATGTTAATATTGTTTAGAAGGAGAGTCATCATCAATTAATACATCAGGTAACTCTAATTCTGGTAATAGTTTTCGTTTTGCCGATGATTCCATAGCACTCGATTTAACAAAAAACTTGTCCAATGTTGCCTGTTTTTTAAAACTTTCCTGAAATAGTCGATCACATTATTATTGAATGCATTTATGTTTTGGTTGACTATGGCAACATTTGGATGCCACTTTTCGACTGATCGCGTGGCTATGCTCCAGTGCCGGATGTTGGAAGTGACGAATATTAAATCAGACGAATATAGGGAATGACGAATATAGAGGTTCCACTGTATTTGCTGATTTATTGATACATGAAATGTAAATAAAACATGCCTAATAATTGACTATTTTTTTTACAGATTTATATGTGGGGAGGGCGGGATAATCGCATAGCCTTTAAGAATTTGTGCTATTTCGATATTTCAAACCATGAATGGGTCGTTCCAGAAACATCTGGGAAAACTCCACACCCGGTGGATGGCCATTCTGCTTGTGTAATAAACGACGTGATGTACGTTTTTGGAGGTTTTGAAAATTTTTCTGTGGAGTATTCATCCGAAGTCCACACACTCAATTTGAAGACCCTCAAATGGAGCTTTTTACGCACCACAGGCACACCGCCATCTCCGAGGGATTTTCATTCTGCAACAGCTGTGGGCACCCGCATGTATGTGTTCGGAGGTCGAAGTTCTGTTGGCATAGATGATGCAGTGTACTGTCCACGAATGTATTACCTTGAAACTACAAAAAATGAATGGTTCTCTCCGGAAACCACAGGGGATATTCCGGTTGGAAGGCGAAGCCATTCTGCATGTAAGTTATTCAGTATTTGCCACACACCTGATGTTATCTTCAAAATTAAATGGAATGAAACAGTGTACGCTGAATTAAGATACTACATGTACCGAATACCATCAATAAGGTTAACATTATCATTATATTCACTTTTATGTCAAATTTACCAAATTACATGAAAAAGTATTTTAAAAAACATCAATAATATTATGTTTTTCCAATTTTCCACTGTTCATTCATAGTGTTGACTCTTATGGTTCATGCACACCAGTGGCGTGCGTTGGCACAAAATTACGTTATGTTACCGACGATGCCATCTAGGCATACTAGGTATCAAAAAAAAGTTAATTATTTTAATTTTGAGAACAATTCTATCAATTTATATTTAGAATATAGTTATGAATTTATTACTTAAAAGGCAAGTTATTTTATTGCTCCGTACCATACTCTGTTTATGATTTCGCTTAAAATATTATCTATGATTTCTCTTTTGGACTACAGATTTAAAATGATTCATTAACATTGCTCAAAAACATATACATATTTAAATAACTAGCTTTACAAATTACCATAGCCGAAACTGATTAGAAATAAATTTATTTTACATTTCATTAAATATTGGTAATAATCACAGACTACCAAATATATAGACATGAACTAACGGAAAATCTTTGTTTCAATATTTTCATTTTGGTGTCATTCACGTGATCACTTTGGTACTACTTACGCAATCAAATAACTCTGCGACTTTTTTAAATATATGACTCGATTGGAACAAAAAATTTAACACTGACAATATAATATGCATTAATATAAAAAATATATCTCGTTTATTACAAAGATTTCATTTTCGAAGATTAAATACTTTTACTGTTGCATGAATATGTCTTAAACTATCAGATTTATGTTTTCACAAATAATGTGTGTAAAATGCCCCTCTCCCCGCAATTAATGTTCTGAACCCCTCTTCTATATGTACACTTTATTTCATATCTATTCATTTACTGATCTGCGGTAATAATCTAACTTAATAATATCCCAAAAAATGCAAACTCGCTCGCTTGCCAGATAATAAATAGACAAACACCAAAACTTTTGCAAAATTGCAAACCTCAAAATACAGAATGACTGGGAATGACTTTAGAATACACCATGAAAACAAAACATTTACCCTGTTAACCTTCGCGTAACGGAAGATTGAAAATAGGATCGAATTTACCATTCAGTATAATGGTTTGAGCATGTTCTATAATATTTTTAATTAAATTTCTTATACAATTCTTATACTACTAAATTTGTCATCATTTTATAAGAAACCATAGTATTTTGAAGTATCATCACTCACAAACGCCTGGCCGTCGGGAGCTGCGCTAACAGATGACATATCCGGATGTACCGCAATCACAAATACACTGCACACGCGCATGTCGTGAGGCATGATCGTGTGTTCCAAAAGTTACGGTCCAATATAATATTTATTTCAAAATGCATACAACTAGAAGTGGGATGGAATTATTGAAATTGAAAGTCAACAGATGTCATTCCTTGTTTTGAAAGTTCAAATCGGGTAATCGGAGCCTGAAGGACCTTCCTAGAAGTGGATTTTGATGAAGACTAATTAAAATCTCTGGTTGATTCTGATCATCTTCAAACCATCGACAAATTGAGTCTGGTCTACGGTGCCAGTTTCATTTAAACCGGATCGGGAAAGTGAGTAGGATGGGTATTTAGATGCCACACGACCTATTCCCTTGCTAACAAAGAAGCACGCATGAACATGTGCAGTTCTTTATTATCATGACAAAGAACCCACAATTAGAGTATAAACGAGAACAAAAAGTATTATATATCGATTTATAACGCTTCTATCAAGAGAATCCAAAAAGAGGATACTCATATTTGAACAACCCGAATCGTAAAGCTGGAGAAACACTTCCTGCAGACATTTATTCTCATATTCTCTTTGCTTGGCTTCATGCTTTACTCATACCTTTTTCAATCCACCAGTTATATAAATGAATAGAGCAAGGGAGTGAATTTCAAGACAATATCACATGAGTTTCCCCAAAGACACAGAATAACAGGTTCACATTGTAATTGTTATTTTTTTTGTATGTTTTTCATTTCTAATAGAATTTAATACTGAATAAATATATTTCTAATCCTAGGGCTTCACAATGACGAAATTTATATTTTTGGGGGCTACAATGGAAAAAATGACAAACATTTTAATGACTTATTTAAGTTTTCCCCTTCGGCATGTAAATGGACACTCCTCAAAATACCAGGGAAACCTCCATGCAAAAGAAGACGCCAGTGTTGCATACTTGTCCAAAACCAAATGTATTTATTTGGAGGTACCGGGTAAGAGTTAATCTCTTTTATTTTTGCCAGTTTACGGAAGTCTTAAGTCTTTCGATGAATGTTAATATGTATTATTTTCAAACAAGATTTTTTTTTAATATAGGCATGTACATAGAAAACATTACATCAATTGTGTTGCTATTATTCATACCAAGCCAAGTAATGTTTGTTATATTACAATTAATATAGCTTACTACATCGAACCATTTAGTAGTTACTGCTAGAACAAACAAGCTACACTAATATGTATGTTCAATATATTTGAATAATTCCTAATATTTTATTGAAAAAACTACTAAAATTAAACAGTTCTATCTATACATGTATACGTCCCATAACTTTTAACTGCCCATCCTCCAACCCACTGCTAATCAATAATTGATTTTATTGGTGTTTATTTGTATATGTTTTTACAGACCAAATCCAAATTCTTCTAATCCTAATGCTATTGATCTGATAGACAAAAGTGACTTACATATACTGGATTACGCACCATCACTCAAAACTCTAAGCATTTTAACAATTTTAAAATATAAGTTGAGCTTAGATGAACTTCCTGAGGATATATTGTAAGTTGTTTTGTATTATTTTATATCTACATTATTTCTGGGTTTGGATTACACAAGATCGAGATCCGGAATTTAAATTGTGCACTAGTTACTTGCTTATAATTTATTATACTAATTATATTTATCTAATACTTTACTTATACACTTTACAGAACATGTAGTTACAGTGTTAGATGTATTTTCACTGATTTTAAGGGAAAACAATGACTTCTTGAATAAAATAAACATTTTATATACATCATTTTGTAAGTAAGTCGCAATTGAATACTCCGTATATATTTAACACCGTTGTCTTTTAACTGCCAACTGTATTTGAGATAGAAGACACCTCATAGGGTAAAGGTAGGCTTTAAGGGTCTTAACTTACAAGTTTGTATCAAAAACTGAGAATTGTTTGTTTGTTTGATGGTAAAATTATTTTTAAAATATGGCTTTAATTCCTGCGAGGTCAAAAAGTATCTTATCACGCTTATGGCTTGGTATAACATGCAAAGTTTGGCGTGTTAACGCGCTCGTGGCATTTAAAAGGTTAAACATAGCAAAATATGTACATACTACGTTAATTATGAAACAAACAGATCACAAAACGGCAACGTGGTATATTTAAATCGATCTCTATAAATAATAAATTGAAGCTCTCACAATAATTTTTAATATGAAACATTGTTGGTACTTTGATCTCAAAACATTTTTATAGTATAAACTAGGTAATTTAATAAATTATTTAATTTTTGATTGATTAATTCAAATGATAACACATATATTATTTCATTCCACAATATTAATATGAAAAAATGTGGGTAAAACTCTAGATACAAGTTCTTTTTGACAGTTTGTCTCGAATGTGAGAAAATCAATCATTTTATTGTCATCTCATTCTTGATAGAAATCAAAACCTTCCTCTCTGGCAAGTTTTACATAACAAATAACGTTATTTAGTATTTAAGTGGTATTATAAAGCCTCATCTTGAAAGAGTATTTAATTTGCATAGAATTTCTCTGTAAAAATTAATGTACACACTTAACATGTCAAAAACTAATGGTAGTGATAATGAGATACTTCAAACCATTGAATTCAATCACGGTCTAAAGCAATAATTAACAAACTAAAATTATTGTAATTAAAAAGTTATTTGTGTTTGTAAAAAGTTAAGTCATAGATTGTTAACATTGTTTGTCAATTTATGTAAAAACAGTGTTATTTTTTATTGTTTTATCTTTTTTGTACTTAAAGTCTTTGAATAAAGTGTGTAGTTTAATTAATTACTCATACCGTTGTGGATTTATTCGACTTTCGACAGGAGTGTGCTCACTGCAATTAGCCATATCTCAGAACAGAGTTTTCAACGTGACACTGTTATTCCTCACAGGGGCTCAATTCTATACCCTTATAAAAATAGTCTGAAAATGGTCAAAATCTGTTAAAATTAAGTAATAATCGCTGGGGGTCATATCTGGACTGTAAGGTGGGTGACTCAGTTCTCAGAGACTGCACTCAGTAATAGCGGCCTTTAGAATAGTCGCTGTATGTACGGGAGTATTGTCATGTGAAAGTCGCACACCTCAACTGAGCTCTCCTCGGCGTTTCTCCTTTATAGCTTCTCTTATATTGTGCTGTAATATTTCTCAGTGATCGTTGCATTAATTTCTATGTCGATCAACGATTCCAGAAAACTGTCACCATGACCTTTTTTCTTGATTTTATGATCTTTGCCTTAAGGACGTTCCCAAAGAGCAGTCGTACTCAACTTTCAAGAAGATTCCCCCGTATGTAAACTACTATGAATAAAATAATTGAGGTACAGTGTACTTTTTCGCTTCCGCTCGCGCAGAAGTCCAAAAATATTCTCATTGCGTCGTTTCTCCGATCCGGCAACATGGTATTCTTACTCTTAATATTCTTACACTGGAGACGTGTGCTGTTAGTGTAGTCTCAATGTTTATAAAAATTTTTGGAGGTTACTTTTATATTGGAGATTGCGAATAGTTTATTAATAATGAGTTCGCATTTAAAAAATAGTAGATTCGTTAAAAAAAAGACTGGTGATAAAATAGCTAAAGCCTTAACAAGTATGTCTAAAGCTTAAAAACAAAAAATTCAAAAAACACTTGATGAAACAGCTCAATGTGAAATTCCAGATAAGAACTGTATAGCTAGAATTAGCTAAAAATCTTACAACCTTGTGATGATGATAAGCAATCGTTTCACGATGCTGCTTATGATGTTGTGATACTACAAAATTTGATTAGCACATTAAAATTACGAAGTAATTTATTTAACTCTTACAAAAAGTCAGACAAAGCTAAAGTCAATTTACGAGTGTTGGCAGAATTAAAGGATATTATTTCTATCAATATGTATAAAAAACTAGCTTTAAATGACATTTCATGTGATCATTTAAAAAAATCTACAAAAGCGGTGAAAATGCTATTGTGCAATTGTTTACTGAAAAATTAGATGATAAGAAAGTTTGGATAACTAAAAATAAATATATTATAACTAAAGTCTTAGACTTCTTAAAAAATCAAAATTTGCCAAAGATAAAAAGTTGTTATAAATATAAATAAATGCTGTTTTTTTCCATTAATAACTTTTTGTTGTCTTCGGTTTTCGGCCAACGGAATCCTATTTTACGTATATGTACCTCCTGTATAATTAATGTTTTCTTGTATTTTTTTTTAAATAGGCATTTATTTATAGAATGTTTGAAAATAATAAATAGTTCACTGAAGATAATCTTTGTTTAAATTACGTACTTGTCATCAGGAATTTTTAATTATTTTTTTCCAGGTGTAAAAAATGAAGTGTTCGCTTCAGAAATTGTGTCCATTGTCCATTTTTCCTTTAAAATTGTTTGCAATAAGCGCACTGATATTCCAGTAACTTCCGCAACTCGTCTTTGAACTTTTTTCAAATCACCAACCCCATTGGCAGCTTCATTAGACATAAAATTGTATACGTTGAATCACGTTTCACGTGCTTGCCCTCGTAGTGCTCGTCCACACCCCAAAGATGAAGACATTATGTAAATATTAAAAATTCCATAACTCTCGATTAGGTTGAGTATACATGCACTAAAAAGCGATTAGAAACGTCCAGAGCACACAAACTGCTTAAAGGACTAGGGGTGACTAATTAAAATGAGAGCTGATTGGCGACACACTGCATTAGACCACACCCCTTCCCCAAATGTATTTCTGCGCAGATTTTTTAAAGAGCAAATTTAGACTGGCCGTACTCTACATACCATCTAGATGCTGTATAATTTCTGTTGGATACAGTATGGTACTTAATTTTCCAGATTTTAAAATATTACACGGCATTTGTCACTCTGTGGACTGCCAGACAAAAACTAATTGGAATAGGAATGCAAATTTTTTAAAGCGTCAAGGTACATAAAGCAAGTAAATTTGTATGACTAACATTAGGCTGGAAACTTTTGGCTCTTACCGCCTCGTACGTGAAGAAACAATTGTGACAAGTGTAAATGATAATCAATGTTGTCAAGACAAACAGAAATTAATTAGAATTTGAAACAAGACGATCTAATTTTTTACAAGCCTAGATAATTGTGTATTACCCGCATTTTGAGTTTCTTTTTTTTTTAATACCCTGTATTGACACTTTTGAGTGTTGAGAAATGCTGTTGTATTTCTAAAATGTTAACTTAAATGTCAAAATTAAGATTTTTTTCTTGTCTTATTATTTTTATTGGTCAAGTAAAATGGATGATAATCTAGTTCATATGAATAATTGTGTAGTGTCATACCATATCGTAATGGTTATAACACATTTTTTATTTTATATTTAAATATCTGTAAAACTTACTGCATTCCCTAACATGAATAATCAAGGAAAGGGGTATTAGGTGTACTAAGAAAACAAACATTAACATGGATCATTTATACAATATTTATATAAACACAATTTAACATAAATACAATATATTCTACAAACATACATTACATATATGCATTTTTTGTATTTTACACGTAATATAAATTAAGCTACATGTGTAATTCATACATATTTTTAATTCAAATTAAGTAAGTGTAGCAACAAGTCAAATAAAAATGGACACAATCATTATACATTATTTAAATATAAATTCAGTTTAACATTCTTATACTGTGGATAGGGTGTAACAAACCAAGTCCACAATATTTTATGGGTACCTGATTAAATTATGAGTCAAAAATGTTCAAGGAGTATGCACAAAATGATATACCGTTATGGAAAATCTTATTAATAATGTGATGTGAGATTTTTACAAAATCATGTTAAGCTTTAAGTTAAATGTATTTCAAAATAAATATTTGCGAAATTAACCAATTATTATTATATATCTATGCTTCAAGCCCTAAATCATCTAACAAAAAATAATTTGGCCGCTCGAAGTTCCATGACTTTTTATTTTTTGTATTCAATATATAATTTGAAATCGCCTAACTACAACTTTTTTAAATGTTTATATCTCTGACATGGCTGAGATTAGGCACATATCCCTTGAATATTTTCAACTTATATTTTTAATATGTATCTTAAAATATTGTGCACTAGGTGTGTTATACCCAACATATATATATATATATATTCTACAAAAATAAATTATATGCCTAATATACACATAATGTGAAGTTATATATGTATGTATATAGGTATTTTCTTATTGTGTTTGAGATTGAAAATACTATCTAAGACCATATTATGTCTTATATTGGACCACTATGAATTGATATGATAGAGATTAACATTACAAAATTTCTTAATTATTATTTTTTTAATTTTGCAGGAAAATAAATAAGGGATTTGTTAATGTTGAAAACATATTTTCAATTCAATTATTTTATTATAATAAATGTTAAATTCGTACTTTGCAGTTAAATTACACCTTGAACCTTCATACCCCTCTCTCTCATAATTATTACTATTACTTTGTACTTTCAGGGGTGACATCCGGATCATGACAGTTCCAAACCAAATCAGCAGACCAACACAATCCGGCTGAATGTTAAATTACATACTTCAGTTTTCGATTGCCAGTATACTCAGACATTTAAATTTTCAGTGCGAACCAAAATAATATTTAAATATTATTTACAGACATGACGTTTTCAGAACAAAATACTGCTGCATATAATGTGATAATTGATAGTTAGTAAAGAAGCCAAAAATTTGAGCAATTAACAGAATATGTTACCTAAAGTAAAGGTACAGCTTAAAAATTGAAACAGGTATATTTTAAAATGATCTCACATCAATCATCACGTATATGTGTAGATACTAAATGGTGTTGTCTAATTTATAAAAATCATGTATTTTGTTGTTTTTAATAGAAAATAAATAAATTCTCAACACAAAACTATTGTTTAGATTTTACAAGTACAAAATGACATTTGTGAAAAAGAGTAGATGACCTGTTTAACCTATTTATATCTGGTAACTAAACATAGCAAAGCCATATTGATATAAGTAGGCACATCAAAGACATTTCAATACTATATGGTGATTTTGCATTGAGGCAAATTGTAGGTAACTTTCACTCTGGACAATAACATAATTTATGTTATATAACTCAAAGACTTCCAATACAAATTAAATATATCAACTAGAAAGATACACATAGGGTGAATCGGGGTAAGTGTGACATATAAATCATCGACATGAACTGTTCTCAAACTTCATAAGATGATGCTATGACTTTGATAGAAGAATCATTAACCATTTCCTAATTTAAGTCATTAAAAATCGGAATGTAACCTTTTAGGATAGCTGATATAGAAAGCATTTTATGGTCCTTAATGATGGGTAAAACGTGCTGAGTTCCAAAAAAATTTTGTAAAATTGCTTAGACGGGAAAAGTGGGTCATATCATAGTGATTGTTTTTGAAATTGGTTAATTATTATTTTTAAATAATGGAACTGTCTGCACATCACTAGTTGAGAAAGTTTCTATACATAAATATATGGGGTACCATACCAACCACCGAGTAGATGCACTACCCCCATGGTGTAAAATTTATGGTGTAAGTGTATCTGGTCTTATAAATTGTAATCTGCAGAAATAATCACAAAACTAATATATACATATCACAAACTACAACTCAAAATAAAGGTATCAGCGTTCTGGCACAAAAGATTATTGAGATATAGGAAAGATTGAAAAGGCGTATATAAGTCGCAAGTTGACATCAACTGTCAATTTGAAATGGTATTACAAGCAAAATAATGTTTGGATTTGCACCATCTCTGGAATGTTTCTTCAAATATTGATTTATAACATTTCTTAATAGATTGCGACACTGGAATCCAATTTTTAACATAATTAAGAGACTTAGATGCACTTACCCCGACTCACCTTACAGATAAATTTATTTTAAAGGTATGTATATCTTTCTAATTGATATATTTAATTTATATTAAAAATACTACAGAACTATGTTCTGATAAAACTACATCTTCACAATAATAATGTGTTCTCTTTAAAAAATATTTAAATACTTTCATTGGGATGCGTGTAAACAGAATCAAAATTGTCTAATGGACATTATAACTTAAATATGCATATTTTTTAGATATTTGTTATAAAATTACAATAATCAATATAAAATTATTTTTTTAAATAGAATAATTATATCCAACAATAAAAATCCAAATTTACAATAATTAGGCATTATATTATATATATACAGACACATAGTACATATTAGGTTGATGCAAAAGTTTTTACATTTTTTTTTTCTGAAACTTTCATTACATTAATCAATTATATCATTTCCATTGTTAACCTACAACAATTTCCCATCTTTCCACAAGCGTATTTATTCCATTGGTATAAAAATCACGAGACTTGGATGCAAAAAACAAATCTAGGTATGTTTTGACATCCGTTAAGATAATTTAAAAAAATTGTAATAACCTAAATAAGTGAAAATCAGATGGAGCCAGATCCGGAAAATATGGTGGATGCTTGATTACATCCCAATTTAATTCTCTTAAATTGTGCCGGGTAATCATTGCCACATGTGGTTGCACGTTACCGTGGTGAAACACTACCCATTTTATATTTTTGTCTTGCACATGTTGAAATTCTATCCATTAAATTGGCTGCTGACAGTTCACAAGGAACCCAAATGTCGTACTTGGAAATCATCCTCATGCAATGCAAATGTCTCACCACGGATAATTGGTTGATTCCCATTTTTAAAGCGATCTCTCTGGTGTTATGACGTGAATCAGCATCAATTATGATCTTTAATTTGTCATCGACTTTCAAAGGCCGTCCGGTCTGTGGATTATCAATCAATGAAAAATCTCCAGTTCGAAATCTTGAGAACCAAATTTGAGTCAATCGAACTCTAGTTGCATCACTACCATACATATCATAAATATTTTTAGTTGCCACTGTCGTGTTGCCTTTATGAAATTCATAAAGAAAACAATGACATAAATGCACTTTATCCACAGACATTTAATTTTTCTTTCATTTCTTTTAAAAAATATGTAAAAAAATTTGCATTAACCTTTATTATATATTAAAAACCTTACTAGGTTATACTCGTAGTGGAAATCCTAATGATTCTAAATATTTTAATACAATTAATTCTATATTTTCATTGATTAAAAATACAATCTGGTTTATTTTGTTTCTCTTCTCTCGTCTTTTATAATCTCTTTACATTTTACTTAACCTAGAGAGAGTACACACTTATCACAAAAATACAATACATATCATATTATATTAGTCGTACAGGAATGGTATATATCACTAAATTGGCTACATATTTAGAAAGGCGTAGTATCCAAGCCCTTGAGATTATCATTATTAAGTAAATAATTATTGTATCAAATTGTTTACAAAGATTTTACCAAGACCATGCCAATGGCTGCGCCAACACTTATTCCAACCCCAAGCATTGCTGCCATCATAGAAGAAGCTCTCTCTTTTTCGTGATGCTCTACAAATCTGAAATAAGTCCATGTATTAAAATTAACAGGCATATATGTACGTACATATATTACACCCCTGCATCAAATATTGTCATCAAATATAATTACAATCATTTAATTAATACATATATGTATTACCTGGCAGCATTAATCATTGATATGTTGGCAATGTAACCATTGGACACAGCAAATATACTCATGAGGATGATGAATTCCCAGTCGGACTGTATTATGATTGGTAAGTGTGTGCGAGGGTGAGCATTACACATCATCAACAATGGAATGGTCACTATCCTAGTCAGAGCCACAATCCCAATAATCCAAGCTTTTTTTTCAGGCTATAAAATAACTCAATTACTTTTAAATAGACTGCTTATTTATAAATAATGTTTTTTTCAATTATTGTATAACCTTTTCATCCTAATGTATCACACACATTCATGTTTCGTGTGATTTATATAGTCGATTCCGCTTAACTGAGACACATCGGTACCAGACATTTGCCCCAATTAAGTGAAGCGAGCGTAAAATTAAACAATTAATATTTTTCCTTAAATATACATTGTGTAAGGTTCCCTTTATTGCCTTCCTGGATAAAATAACACTGTAACCCGGCTATATATTTTTTTGCCTCCCGGTTAGTCACAGGCACAAGTGGATCTTCATCATCATCATCTAAATTTTGATGTTTTGATTTAATGACTTCCACAATTGCATTCTCAGTCTTCATTTTCATTGTAACACGATAATTTGTTATCTATTGTGGAAAATTCTTGATAATTAACAATAGGAACTTCTAACATTTCCTCATTTCACTAAATTTCAGGAATGTCTAATGGTTTAAAGCAGCAAACAGCAAAGCAATTTTGTACGGTGTTAGTTTTTATAGCCAACTTGCAAACTTGCAAAAAGGAAATTTTTATACTATCATTGGTAAACATTGTATAATATGTATTGTGATCTTAAATTTACTGTCCCGATTAAGCAATGTAAATTACTCTCAGTTCCTTGGTTTGGTTCCAGTCCCTTGAGATTTAGTCCAAATAAGCAGCTGCCCAATTAAGCGAAATCAACTACTTTAAAGGAACATACTTATTTAGCATTGTATGGAATTTGCTTTGTGAAACTGTGTGAATATTATTATTAAATTATCAGTTTAAACATAGGTGAAAAATTATTTACACAACCAAAAATGGAATAGCAAATTTTTTATTTTATCAAATTTATTGTATACAAACATGAAAATGAAGTTAGTGTTAGTTAGTGTAAATAAATTTAGTAAGAGATCTCAAAATAGAATCAAATAAATTGTTATCAGTATGCATATAACAGCAATATCCCTTTTCTCTTAATTAAAAAATACAGTGAATCAATGTAAAACATTTTGGGATAACTTGAATACTTGTATTTATTTATTTTTTAAATTAACAAATTTAATTTACTTTTGCGTAATATACATGACTAGGACTATGTCCCATTTCAAAATAGATTCACTACATTTTATTTTTCTATAAATATAGCATATGACATTAATTACGTATAATATTTATATATTACCTTTAAAAGTATTCCAGCCATTACACGTCCAGCATAATCGCCACAATTGTATATTAAGTAATTAACAACGGGCACAAAAAATATATCTGGAAAAAAAAAAAAAAAATTAAATTAAACACTAAATGGAGAACCATCATCGGGATATGTGTACACTCAGTCAGTGCTGCAAGACTGAATAGTGTCACTTCCTTGAGCCTCAATATCTATATTTACGTTCAGGTCAAACAGCTTCTCTTGTTTGTTATTTGAAATGTGTACGACTAATCTTAGTTTTAAGAATACATAATATGTTAAGGCTCGATTTTCAATAATGATTCATCCTTTTACCTTTTTTTAAATTCAAAACATTATATTTATTTTGTCATGATTCATTACGTAGCAAAGGAGTATCCCGCTTTTGTAATGATAAAACTTATGCATGTACCAGGTATGTAAAAACCTGAATTTTTATACAGAAAATAAGCATTTATTGTATGAAAATGAAACAAAATATTTTATTCAAAGTATTGCCCATCGCTAGCTATACATTTTTCCCATCTCTCTGATAATTTGTGGATGCCACGCCATCAACCAATCTTTGTAAGAAGTGCAAGTGCTGCTCAGCAAATGCGTGTCCCATCGATGTAAATAAGTAGTAATCGGACAGAGCCAAGTACGCCGCATGCGAAAGTATTTCCCAACTAAACGCCTCAATTCCTTGACCGGTTTTGCTGTGTGTTATGGTGCATTATCATGAAGCAAAATCACTTTGTGTTGTCTTTTTAGATATTTTGGTCATTTTTCATTTTGATTTAAAGGGATCATTTATTGCCAGTAGCGTTCAGTATTAACGGTTTTGCCAGGTTTTAGCAGCTCATAATAGATCACACCCTTCTGATCCCACCAAACACAGAGCATTGTTTTTCATCCATAGCGATTTGGCCTTGCAGTCGATGTCGATGATGATCTTTTACGCTTAGGATTTTCGAAATATATCCACTTTTTTTCGCCAGTCACAATTCGATGGAAAAATTACTTTCTTTTGTACCTGGCAAGCAGCATTTCGTAAGTGGTATTTCAGTTTTCCTGTTGTCTTTCATTCAGTTCATGTAGAACCCATTTTCCCATCTTCTGGATCTTTCCCATAGCTTTCAAACGTATAGAGATGGCTTCTCGTGTCACATTTAATTGATCCACGAGTTGTTGCGTTTGAACATCATCCAACAGTCATCAAAATAGCCACTTTTGAATTTTTTAAACCACTCAAAGCACTGTGACTTACCAAGACCATACTCACCGTAACCTTCTACAAGCATTCAATACGATTCTGCAGCAGTTTTCTTCAAATGGTAACAGAAAATCAATGCTGTCCACAAATCGTAGTTTCCAGGCACAAAATTCGACATGTTCAACGCTATTAAATCTAAACTGTTGTATGAAACTTGTATTGTTATGAGTTGAAAATCTTTGTCAGATGTCAAAACAAGAAAATGGCGCCAATGATGCGGTTTGACGGTAATACTATTATTTTTTTTAAAATACAAAAATAACTTTATATTACATCACTAAAAAAATCCACCTATGTTTGTAATGATTAAAACAATATGTGGATTTTTTTAAATGCTGCAACCAATAAATTCATTATGTATGTATATCAGAAAACTACCTAACTATAGACAATTCGGGCAAATTCAGAATATATTTCCATAAAAATTCAATGTGAACATTTTAAAGATAAATCTGTACTAAAAATATTCAAAACTAATTGCACACAATTAAATTTTTTGATTTTTTTAATATTTTGGTTATGTCCGCTGTAGATTTTTATTAATACAGTAAAATTTCGTTTATTCGAAATTCATCACAAGTTGAAGTTTTGGAGCAGAATGTGGTCCCTCTGGAAAGTTTGCATACTAAATTGTACTTATAAATCCAATATCGTTATTCAAAGCTATTTTTGACCCTATCAGATGAGTTTGTCGATTTATTTTTCGCGAATTCGATTTTTTGTGTCAAATGTCTGTAATCTTCAAAATACACGTACGCAACGCGATGTACCATATAAATGTCAAAGTCCATCCACATATAGTATCCGCCGTTAATTCGCATTGTTTGTTTTCTCACTCATTTTCAGTATACTAAAAAGAGATGACAAACATATCTAGTGCTGAGGATGCACTAGATATGTTTGTTATCCTCAATTTCTAAATCTTTGTCTTCCTTACCGCGACACATTAATGCGCATGCTTTTTTTTCTCACTTGTTTTCTTTACATTAGAAAAAGATAGCAAATATTATCTACGCCCTTATACGTAACATAATTCTCCCAGTTTCTACAGGATACGTGAAAATCTGAGAAATGCCAACCACATTCTTCAAAATGCCTTGACACTAAACTTAAATAGAAAAAAATGAATACAAATTAAATAATTTATAAAACACGAAAAAGTCTGAGGAACTCAACCGCATACTAGCATTTGTACAACAAAATATACAAACACTATGTAAACAAAAATAATGATGGTAATAATACGAAACAGAACACATTGGCAAGCACTGACAAACGCCGACCAGCAACTGGGAGAATCACATTACCTATAAAGGCGCAAGGATAATATTTGGTATCTTTTTCTAATGTGAAGAAAATGAGCGAGAGAAAAAAGCATGCGAGCTAAGTTAATGTGTCGCGGTAAGAAAGATAAAGATTTAAAAATCGAAGATGCACAAGACATATTTGTCATCTTTTTTTAATATACTGAAAATTAATGAGAAAACAAACAATGCGAAATAACTTTATGCGTCGTGAATTGGTATAAGAGCGGATACTACCCTTTTGGATGGACTTTGACATTTTACAAGCACATCGCGTGCTCACATGTATTTTCCAGATTACGGATATTTGACAAAAAAAAGTGAAATTAGGTGAAAAATAGATCAACAAATTCATCTGATAGGGTCCAATAATAGCTTTGAATAACAATATTCAATTTATAAGTACAATTTAGTAAGAAAACTTTCCAGAGGGACCACATTCTGCTCCAAAACTTCGATTTGCGGCGAATTTCGAATAAACAGGATTTTACTGTAGTAGGTAGTAAACATATTAATTAAATATCTTATACTTACTATTCCAATCACCACCAGCTCCACTGTGATGGGATTCAATGAGTACAGTGACTCCCGGATACACTGCTGTCGTCACTAGAAACACTAATCCAACAGAGCAGCAATAAATCCAAATCTTCTTAAGAATTTGAGTGTTTGAAATGAACATTACACGGTTGTTTGTAGAAATTCCCAGATCCCGACACCCTCCGTAGATGTAGAAAGTGAAGAATTCTACTTTGGATATAAATACGTATGACAACAGAGATATGCCAATCATTATGTCACCGATTATAAAATAAATCATAGCACTGTGCACAGCAGAAACCTTGAAGGTTAGTGAGAGGATTTGAGCTACAGCTGCGATGATACCACCCAAGGCTTGGCCATTCACAACTGCAGCCATATACTGCGTGGAGAATTTTCCAGCAATTCCATACAAACTTCCACCGAAAATAGCGCCAGCACCTAAACAATTAAAATATTAATATTTGAATATGTCCAAGAACACACAATTACTGGATATTCACCTACAAATAACAGTGCATTGTTACTTGTAGGTACAAGTACAAAGGCACTGTTACTTGTAGGTGAAAATCCAGTAATTGTGTGTTCTTGGACATATTCAAACATTGATTTTTCAGACATATTCTAATATAATGAGTTAAAAACATTTTACAGATAAAGAATATTGGTTCAAATGATTTCAAAAAAAATAATTAGATTCTCATTGTGACATATATGCTTTTTCAGGAAATACATTATCAAATTTAGTCCATAGATGGCGATGGTGTAGTGGTACTCGAAGCGAGTCCACATATTAACAACTTATATACAACTTTCAAAAATTTGATAGATATGGAAATTGATGGGTGAGAATGGCGAACATTATATTTATATAAAGTGATCACTTAAGCCAGCTGAAGACAGGTCGTAAGCCCTGTAATTACCCAATACTTCCATATATTTTCCATTTAATATAAAAAATAGCTTCGTCTCTATGAGATATCTATTATTTGTTTAATTAAAATATTATTAAACTCTAAAACCCATTAGTAGGAATAATCAAATGAAAAAATTTCCAATTTATATTTACCATTAATAACAACCACGGTGACCATTGTGACGATAAAGAACCCATCTTGCCAGTCATCTGTGTCAACTTGAACCATTACAGTTGTTACTAAAAAAAGAAGCGTAATGACACACAGGGATCCGCCCATACGCAATGATAATGGAATCCTGTAATAGATATACTATTGTATTAGATAGATAAACTAAAGCAAAATGAATACATCAAAAATATATTATTTACTAAAATAGAATTATAGTAGCCTCAGCATGTGAAGAGTAAGAAAGGAATAATAATAATAATAATAATAATAATTTAATTGTCAAAACATAAATAATATATTTATGTATAAATTTATTATAGTATGTGCATTTTATATGCTTTTTATTTTCCTATATTACATTTCTATTGAAATTACTTTAAAAAAACATGTAAAAAATTATACTAACAAGTGACTGTAAAGAGAGTTGAAAATCAAGCACAGAGTACTGGGTAGAGAAGCAGCCACATTCAAATAGGAAGTAAATTCTGCTTGAAATTGAGTTTTCTCCAGTCGCAATGTTTCATTATGCGGCGTCACATCTCGAAATTTATACATCCAGTACTAAAAATTAAGAATACAATTATAATATACAGTGAAATCTCGATCAATCGTTCTTCAAATAATCATTTTCCTGCATGTATTGTTTATTTCTTCCAGTCTTGAATTAATTTCATACAAAACACACAAAAATAGATTGCATCGATCATTCCTATGTGCATTAATTGTTTCAATTATGCAGCATATTTCGTTACACTGGCTTATTTTATAATTGGCTGCCTAATGGGACATTGACATTAGAGAGCGTGGTAAAGGGTCGAAAGAGAGGATCTCTGTTTTGCGTCAACAGTGATGGAACTGACATATACGAGCCAATCGTCATTGGCAAATCGCTGAAGCCTAGATATTTTAAGAGTACGAAAACTTTAGGCATGGATGACTACGAATATTTTTAATTTGTTTTTAGGGGACCTTTACACAGAAATGCACGTAAAATAAAGAAATATTTTATTGTTTGTAGACAACTATGCAGCTCGCCCAAGTGATTCTTGAATTGAAGGAGACAGCAAAAGAGGTTGAAGATGTTGATGAAGAGAATCCCTCGCCTGTACCTTTGTTTTCAGAAGCATGCACAGCCTTTGAAAAATTTAAACCTTTTATTTTATGCACATTCAAATAACTGATGCCGAAAAAAATGTCATTTGCAACACCAAAAAAATATTATTTTCTTACAGCAATAACGGAACAGCCACAAAAAATTTATGGTGAAGGATTATGTCTAATACAAAGTTTTATTTATTTATTTTTTGTTTCAGTGCAGCTTTCTAATTTTATTTGTATTTAAACACATTCATTTACATGTGAAATGTGTATATTTTTAAAAATATGATGTATGAATGTAACTTTTTTCTATATTCCCGCATTCATAGTTTATTTTAGTAGGTCCCTTTAAAACCAATAGATAAAGGTTTCACTGCATAGTAATCACAGATATTCAGGGGTGGTACACTTTATTTTGTTCAATTATTACTCAGTAAATTGTCATGTATCTTGAGATGTCTATTTGTAATGTTAAGTCTAAGCTAATACACTTAGCTTTCTTCCAATCTATATTGTCAACTAACAAAATCATACATTTTATGTGAGCAAAATGTTTTAATCTACTAAGTGTATTTTTGTAACATAGAAGCCACATTGAAGAATATTTACCTCAATGACTCTGACACTAAAATGATTAAAAGGTGGATGCAAAATATCACTAGTTCAATTTTTTTATGCACTTTCTGTTTGGTTGTTTTGCAGACTCACATATATTGCTTTCTATTTTCGTATTTGAAAATCATTGTGAAATATAAATAATTATTTGTATTTAATTATAAATACACCTGGGAGCATCATACATTAAAATTTGAATTGTAGTTCTGATTTGTTATCTGTATACAGTGCTGTGTTTCTCTTTCCCATCAACATATTTTGAGTATCTTTGATATAACTATGCATATTGCATTGTTTTGATTATTATACAATGTCTATAAGATTTTATAGTTCTATACAGAAATAAATTAATTAATTAATTAACAAACGCAAACATATTTATCTGAAAAAATAGTACAACAGTCGATAAGTACTAGCATGTCCCGTTATAAAAATCCGCTAATATTGATTTATGTTAAAGCTTGAGAAATGAGCTACAGAAGAATACTATACAATTTTATTTTTTCATATAAATAAATGAAATGCTGTGTTACATCTAATCCTTATTATTAGTTCAAATATTATGTTCACCGTGGTTATATTAGGTAAACAGATACGTTATCAATTTGGCGTGTTTTAAAGCATTACAATGATAAGTATATATAGATAACTTACATCATTTGCTGTGATGAAAAAATTCCAGGGCATCAAAGATGTTATACCATACAAATAGAAAAGGAAATAAACTAATTTATAATGGTCAACAGGTTCGCCTGCAACCTTCGGACATGGTGTGTTATCCACCAATTCTCTAATCTCACAATCCTCATTGTACACTTCTTCATTTTCGGGATAAATATCAGCATTAATAGAACCAGCCATAACCTTGACAGCAGCTACTCTGAACTACTCGCTACTGATTTTATTTTATTGAATAATGACAATGACTTTGTATTAACTACAAACAAATTTTAATCCAAGTCCGAACAGACTAATCTGATAAATACTCGCATTGGCATACGTAAATAGACTAATGTGATAAAAAACATAATATGATAATAAATGCAAACTTCTAGCTTGACATCTATTTAATCTATTACTCATAGATAAGAGATGTATTCTATTACATATCTCTTATGTATGCTATTACCTATTGCTGTATCTATTTTCCAACATTATCTAAGCAATATGCTCTCATGTCTATGATCTAATATCTAATCTTACATATACATTTCTCTTGATAAAACAGTGGGTTGTTGTTAAATTAATTATATTAATTAATCATACTCTTGATTCTTTTGGTTGAACAACCCCCGTACTCTAGTAAAATGTCACTCTACACGTTTCATTCCTAAGATCACACCTTTACACATGTATACTATGACTGAGAATATTGTACAGGTTGAGAACAAATAAAACACGGAATACACATTAATCAAACATTTATTTATCTGTATGGACAAATGTGCATTATCATTAACTCTAACATAGACTAAAGTTTATTCTACCTTAGATTATATGTGCTCATCGTTTAGAACTTCTCCAGAGACCTCGGTCTTCGGTTGACAATGCGGCGATGCCGACGAAAGCTCCTGTTGCCTGGGTGACTTCGTCGTGGCTGACGAGATGGCGAGTCGCTGGCTGAGCTTTTGAATGAGCGGCCTCTTCCGAGCTGGTTTGGCATTCTGGATGGGCGTCTGCTTCCGAGCTGGTTTGGTGTTCTGGGTGAGTGGCTGCTCCGAGCTGACTAAGCGTTCTGGTTATTTTTTTTTATTATTATTTTGAAATTTTTACAATTTTTTTATAATATATGAGTTACTTGAATATTTTACAAAACTATAATTTTTGTTTTTGTAATCAATTACCTCTTCAAAAAAGAGACAAACTCTTGTTACGGCCGCATCTCATGTGTGACGTTCACGTATTACATTTATTGTTTACGGCGCGAATTTTTTTTATTTTTTATTATTGGTGTGCATGGGCCGCGCGCCTGGCGACGCTAACCCCTCCTCACCCCGCTCCTTAACAGGCGTTTGCAGGCGGACAAAGAGTTGCTACCCCTTCCTCCGCACATTGGCCGAAGTGGGTTGCTGCTCAGGCTGACGACGTTCTCTCGCTCCCCGATCGTTCAACGCTTTGTATCTGCTCCCGGGGTGCCGCCGGTTTGCGGGCAGCTCCTTACTGACCGCCATTTTGCCTCAAGATAAAGCCACCAGAAGCTGCGACGTGCCTCTTGGGAGGCATTCGAAGACCCCACTTTGGACACGAGGCGAGTGACGGGGATATTAGATGATCGGAAGCTGTTCCATCGTGATATGATGGGACGCGGCCATGGAGACCACGTGGCCAAGACGCGTGATCCGAACAAAACCGCAGACCTTGCGCTCGTGAACAAGACCAAAAGCGAGCTCCAAACGCGGCTATGCAGTTGGCCACAAGTGTGAAGGTGGACAAAAAGAACAGTTATAACAATCAGTGCGTCCGAATTTAATTAAGGTTAGATATAAGTAGCAATAAGAATTTTTCTTTCTTTTTTTGCCTTGTAAATAAATGTGTAAATATGTATAGAACGCTAGTGTTAATTTAATTTACCCTCCCGCCATCTTCTCGAGACCACCACAAATATTGATTGCGCAACGACCGGAGTGTCGGCGTTCATATCACTTGTGCTTGAAGAGGGACTTATACTGTAATAATTTATATAGAATTAGAAGTCACACATTTCTAATCAATAATATTATTTATTATCTAATTGTGTGCTTCTGAAGTGTTCATTTAATTTTTTTTATATCCTTTATCTCTTTAATTTCTATAGAGAGACTATTGAAGTTTTTTATCCCTAAGTATATGAAATTTTTCTGATTACCTTAGAGATTCAAAATTGGATAGAAGCGGCGTGAAATAAAAATCTACGAGAGAAAACTTTTGAAAGGGCTACCCAGAGATTATTGAGTCAATTGTGATGGTAATGATGAAAATTGTTTTATTAAGCCATTATTTTCTTAATTCAATATACAAAAAAATGTTAATAAACATTCGTTCTAAAAACCATTAGCAGTTTTTTGTAATTTGCAAATGTTAGTGTTTGAAAAATGCCCCTCAATTGTATATTTTGCGTGCCTACCTGTATTTAAAGAAAAAATTATTTGCCTTCTGGCGACACCAATTGTTATTATATTCTCAATATTGACAGAAAATAGAAAATATTTTGGTGGTTCGGTCTTTGTGTATTTTGTACAATTGTGTATAAATAGTTTACTTGTGAACCGCGTATCGGATTTTTTACGGTTGTGGTTGGAAAATGTAACAAAATTATAAAGACATGTGTTCATAAGTTTTTCGTTACCAGTCAAATTTATCATGATCATATTATGAAGCTTAGCTAGTCACATTGTCGATTTATATTATTTTAAGTCATTGTTACTATGAATACGAAAAAAAAATATTATTTGTTACTAGTAATAGGTTTCATCCACCTTATTTATTGCGATACCTCAGAATCGGAGTACGATGGCCCGTACGATAATTACGATGCAGAGACAAGGCATGGCTCTAATAACGAATCTGAATACATTCTTAAATTCGCCAATAAACTCTCCAACTATACGAAAGCTGTGGGAAAGCAATTAAAATTGAAGTGTGATGTGATCCTGTCGAATTATTACACCGAAGTCATCAATTCTTCATTAAAGTATGAGGATTTTCAAAATACTACTGACATTCTACTTCACAAGGTTAAAATACGTTGGTTTAAAAATAAAGCGCCGATGGAAATAAATACTCGCATTAAGATAAAGAAAATAATAGCAAATGGCACTGTTTCTTCATCCCTTAGATTTAGTTCTCTGGAAATTCTTGATAAATCATACTATTCGTGTGTTGCCAGTATTGGTAAGAATAAAATTGAGTCTAGTGGTTATTTAGAAGTTCTAGATAGAATGGAAGAGGAAGATCAAATAGTGCCGTCTTACGAACCATTATTTACTAGAAGCATAAATGGACCAGATTCATTTTCTTCTGGTGTCACAGAAGTAATATCTGGTTACGGTTTTACTAAACAAGAAATTCTGACGTCAATTCAATCCGCCAAAGAAGACGAAGCTGATGATGCAATGTCTAAGATTTCAAATTTCAATGTGTACTCGAAGAACCAAAAAAGCACCTCGTATCCCTCTCAAGGTATTTGCCAAATTTACATAGGCTCTACTTGTGCACAGTTCTTGACTAAAGAGTATGTGTACATTCCGTATCCTGTAACACAAGCTACATTAGAAGAGAAACTAACAATGGCTTTTAAGGTTGTTTCGTATTCAAATGAAATCAGCTCTAACTGCAGACGCTACGCTTTACCCAGCTTATGTTTTTCAACATTTCCTATTTGCCGTTTCCCCAACGATACAAATACATTATTTCTGGAACACTTCCACGAATTAAACGAGTCTCAAAATAAAATACATAAAAATTCCGAATCAAGCTCGGAAGACCAAGATGATGATCCTGTACTCAAAGTTCACTTTGAAAATATGCCTCCTGAAGGACTCCCGGCACACCTCAGTCCCAATAATAAACTTTCTAGAAAACATTACATCTCTGGTGATCATGTCTCGGGGACTCGTGACAAGAGACATGCCACACCTGATATTGAATTGCATATTGACACAAAAACAAAAAAAATTGTTTCTGAACAAATGCGGCTGAAATTTGACCGGCACGTTCAAGAGCCTCGTCGAGGTTTCAGTGTCTCCCGATCTTCTATTCCTTTACGCAGAGTATGCAGGGAAGATTGCATAATTATAGAAAATGAGTTGTGTCAAAAGGAATATGCTATTGCTAAAAGACACCCAGAAATTGGACAAAAACTAACTTTAGAAGAATGTGACGACCTTCCTAAAGACTCAGGGGACTGTTTGGAGATTGAAATAGAGAAACACATCAGTTCGGACACTTGCTACTGGGAGACAGGAATACATTACCGCGGAAATGTTAGCACTTCCAAATCAGGCCACGATTGCATTAAATGGTCCGAACAGTTCATTCACAAAATGGACAATCATCCCGAATTGTCAGGAGGTCATAATTATTGCCGTAATCCTGGGGGAAAGGAATACCAACCATGGTGCTACGTTGCAGAAAAAGATAACATTTATGAACAGCTGTGTGACATTCCAAAATGTTCCCGGAAAATATGGATATACATAATTTGTAGCATGGTTGCAGTGTGTATATTATTTGTTTTGTTTATTGTTTTTCTATGTTGTAAGCAGATAAACTCAAAAAGTAATACTGCAGCTATCAGAAATATTAATTTACCAAATGCAGACAAAAATATTTATGGGAATTCTAGATTAAATTCCCCCATAGAGTTAAATGAATTACTTTCTGGACAAAATCCAAATTCTCGTTCAAATGGGATATTGAGAGTACCCCAATTTACACTATCACAAATTAAGTTTGTGGAAGAATTAGGCGAAGGAGCTTTTGGTAAAGTTTATAAAGGTGAATTATCCAAGGACAATGAAAGCATATTTGTAGCTGTAAAAGCTTTAAAAGAAAATGCTTCTCATAAAACACAGCAAGACTTTAAAAGAGAGATTGAGCTAATTTCAGAATTGCGCCATGAAAATATTGTTTGCATTCTTGGTGTGGTTTTGAGGGAAGAACCATTGTGTATGCTCTTTGAGTTTATGGCAAAAGGTGATCTACATGAATTTTTAATGGAAAAGGCACCTCCAGAAGGTTCTGGATTGTCTCCGAGTCAATTTTTGTTAATTGCCAAACACATTGCTTCTGGTATGGAGTACCTCGCCGCTCACCATTATGTCCACCGAGACCTTGCAGCGCGCAACTGTCTCGTTGCCGATAATCTTATTGTCAAAATATCAGACTTTGGACTATCTCGAGACATATACAGCTCTGACTATTACAGAGTGAGTATGTATGTAATATAATATATAGTAATAATTCATAATTACTATGGTATTATAAAATCTTTTGTATATACTTTTATTTCTACTAGTTGTTATATCTTAGTGCCTTGTCAGCACATTTTAAGAACCCTTATGATATTGAAACTACTACAGTAAAAATTATGTTAATTCGTAACTCACAGGACCGAAATTGAGAACAATTTTTTTGAAGGCAACATTAGAGAGAAATTTTTAAAAACGCGTCACGCTGCCACTGTTGAAATCGTGATTTTCATACTGAAACATGATGAATGGCTATTATTTCAGCTTTTTATTTATCAAATAATCTATTTCTCATCCCGAATAAGGAATGTATATGGTGGCGTGGCGAATCCAATATTAAAAACGGGCATCTTGAAGTGATTCACCAGTACTTTATGCAAGAAAATCATGGACATTAATCTGATTAGCAGTCGAACTCACCTTTTCCATCAAAATTGGAGTATAAGGCATGAAAAATAACAAAAAACTTTTACGCCCTCATGCTTAATTATTGAAGCTTTTTATTTTCCCGCGATTTCGCAAGTTCGAACCCAGGTAGGTATTTTAGGATTTAAATTTTTCCGCCTTTGATATTAATTTTTTATCAGTGTTAAAATAAGCTAGATTTCTTCAAACGGTCAAGGATTTACATGAATTACAGGATATTAGTTCCATTTTAAAGAATGAAACATGAAAAAAAATTAAGTATAAAATGTGTCATGTATGTATTTCAATACAAAGGTTTCATTTTTTTTATTACATTAAACAAATCGCAACATTTCATAAACAAAAAAAACCGATATAAAATCAATAGAACTGTTACACACAATTAATTTATAAATTATGAGATTAAATGAAAATTGTTCAAGTTATTTTAATAAGGGGTAAAAGGATAAGTAGAAATATATAATTCACAATGCGCCGACAAGCACTGTCATAATAATGACAAATCTTATAAAACGGATTGTGAAATTTGGTATACATATGGTAAACTCGGTCGACACCGGTCCCGTCAGCTGAGTTCTGAGCACGCCGTTATTGCGATATGGAACAGTGCCATGATTGGCTGACGGGCGGACTGCAGATGTTCATGAAGAAATGATGAATGCGTAGGTGCGCGATTTTGGATCTAAAAACACGTGAATATGTGAATTACGTGAACAAATTATTTACTTTGCATTATTTGCTTAAAATGCATATGAATTATGAATAATCAAGTTTTACGAATTATTAGTAGAAATTAGTATGAACTGTTTACAGAGCAAATTTTTTGATAAAAGTGCAAATTACGTGAAAATACAAAATATGGATACACTAATTAACAGAGTTTTACTGTGTTTACTAAAACTAACATTACTATTTTTATTTTTTAAGGTGCAGTCAAAGTCACTACTTCCTGTCCGCTGGATGCCACCAGAATCAATTCTATATGGAAAATTTACAACTGAAAGTGATGTTTGGTCTTACGGAGTAGTTTTATGGGAAATCTATAGTTATGGCCTTCAGCCTTATTATGGGTAATTATAATTAATTTTTTTATTTAGGCTTTATAGTTATAAAAAATGTATTATTTCTTCAATTATTTTCTCCTTCATGTCAGTATTGACATACAGTGGCCTCAATCATCTGCAATGCACCGCCGCAAGTCCCGGTCTTAGATTGCCCTTACAGTTGACTCCAGGGTGTCTCCAGCCAGATGCAGCGTATCCATCCGCTGTAGTGGTTGGTGGTGGTGGTGGTGGTGATTATCTCCTTTTCTAGGCTGTTTCTGTGACGCATAAAGTGGCCAAAGAATTGGAAGAATCTTTTATTCACAGTTGTAAATAAGGTTTGCTGTGGTTGGATTTGTTGCTGCATTGAGGAATTGATGTGTCATGCTGTCCACAATATGCGTAATATCCTTCTCCACCAATACATTTTGAAGGCATCTATTTTACGCTTGTCGCTATTGCTGACTATCAAAGTATCCACTGCGTACATGAAAACACTTTAGATAGTTGTATGCTTCTTCGTATTTCCTGCCCACTGTTACCAGTGTTTGTAATCAACGCGCCTAAATAAATTGCTTCTTGAATCTCACATCCTGCTATTTGGGAAGTTAGTTACAATGCATTAGCACGATCCATAACCAGTATTTTCATTATGGACAGATTTATTTCTAAACCAAACTGCTTGTTCGCGAATTCTATTTTTTGCAAACTGATTTCCAGTTCAATCTCTGTACTGGCCACAAGCGTGATGTCGTCAGCAAAACGTAGATTGGTGATTTCCTTTCCACCGATTGTAAAACCTCCTTACCATTCTGTTATTCTGAACAAATGTTGAGTAGCAATGTTGAAAATACACACCCTTATCTGACTTTCTTAATGTTGGTTTTGTTTGAAGTAATATTTCCTAATTAATTATTAACTATTAACTATTGCAATGTTTTTTTTTTTCAACTTTATTACTTACATTACATATAAATTATAATTTTTAATATTTGCCAAATTGCAGAACAGTTTTACGGCAAATTGAAAATCATTATAAAGACATTATTAAAGTGAAATATTAGGTGGGCAAGGATACATTTTAATAAATTTAATTTATATTCTTCCTACCAATAATATATTAATTTATATATCTGTATGAGAGATAATGCCCTCATTCTCAGTCAGACTGCAATAAAAATCTGTAAGCTACTGAAGATGAGCCCCATATTATTATTTTTATGGGAAATTCAATGCTGTTTTAAGATTTTGAATCAAGGCACCTATTAACAATGCAAAGTTAATAGTTAATATTTTATTATAATCATTATTTTTTTTGTTTTCTTTTAGTTATAGCAATCAAGAAGTGATATCAATGGTCCGTGGAAGACAACTTCTGCAGTGTCCCACAGATTGTCCTCGGACAGTGTTTGCACTTATGAGAGAATGTTGGCACCAAACTTCAGCTAAAAGACCCAGTTTTACAGCAATAACACATAGGTATAATTAACATTTAGCGTACTTTCATTTTTAAATTTGAGAAATTCTATGCGAATCATATACTCTTTCAAGCCGGGACTAATAGTTCAATTTCTTATGTCACTTAAATACTAATGGACGTTATTTGTTACGTAAATCTTGTTAAAGGGGAAAGTTACGATAGAAAGAGATGAATGTTGAACTAATGGAGTTGCCATGTTATAGTTTAAAAATCACGATTTCAACAACGGTAGCGCGCGCAAAAATGCAGACGCGGTAAACTGAAGCATTTAAAAAATTGTTCTCATTATTCGTAACTTGTTTTTTTTTAATTTCAGTCTTGTGAGTTACGAATTAGTGGAGTTTTACTGTAATTAATATTTTGTATAGATTTACAAGTGCAGTAGAACTTTTCCTAAGACTGCGGTAAAATCTTGTAACAGTGGGGAAGTGTAAATTAAGGGTAATCATACTATTAGTATAATATGATTGTAAGTGGGTACACCATTTGAATAAATAGGATAATTGTGCTTTAATACTGTAACTACATATTTAAAACTCGACAAAAACAATTTACTTTTTATACCTCGCGAATTTTTCATTATTTTTCCTCGCGAAAATTCAAATCCAATAATATAAATATCTTAATTTGACAAAAAATTGAGATATGCGGTGTTGCTACTGTGGTTTGTCATATTTTGTAGTGTACTGAAAATGAGTGAGAAAACAAACTATGCAAGTTAACTTTATGCGTTGTGAATTGGTATAGGGGCAGGTACTACCCATTTGGACTTTAACAGGCACATCGCGTAACCCACTTTGTACTTTTGTCAGTCAGCTGCTAAACAATTAGGCGAAAAATAAATCAAAAAATTCATCTGATAGGGTCCAAAAATAGCTTTGTTTAACGATATTCGATTTATAAGTACAATTTAATATAACAATTTTCCAGAGGGACCATGTTCTGCTCCAAAACTTCTAATTGCGGTATTGCTTACTTGCTTTTACTGTATTTAAATTTACTCTTCTTAAATACCATTGTTGTGTTTAAGGTTATCCGGATGGCTTCGTCCTAATGGCGGTCTATACTGTGATATGACATCGGACTCTAGTGGAGCAGCATCGAGCCAGCGTGCTCCGCCTTCCATCGGAGATCCTCGAGAGCGCATTCCCTTAATAGGGAACCATTCCTCATCTAATGGCTCCCTCGTTACAAGTACAACCATGCCGCGTAAGCTCAGCACGGCCGGGTCAGTTAGGAGCCACACTTCAGGCCGGCTCATGATGTCCAGTTCGGACGTTACCTCCAGCTCAGACAATTGTGAGTCCAATATGAGGTTAAAGAAGTCAAGTTGCGGTTCCTTATTAGAAACAGCAGATAGAGGGGCTCAAAAGGACACTGTGGTCAAAATACCCACTTTGTCCCAACCCTACGATATTTAAGTATCTTATTAAATGGATTGAATGTCATGTTTGTATTTATAAAAAGTATTTGTACTGATAGATTATAAATTTCTTTTGAAATTATGTGTGCTTGTTTTAGATTAAGATGGAAATGAAAGTAAGTATGATGGCAATCTACAAAGATTTTCGGTGTTTATATATATTATATTAACCTAATACATATTGATGAAAATGCAAGAATGTTATGTCACATCAATTATCTACCTTACGTATGGATGTACTGCAAAGGAAAATAACTGTTTACAATATCTTGCATCTTGATCGGTGGTATCTATGTCCTATAAGTCCTGACTCACTCAAACTACTTATCGACTTTTACATGGTTTTTCAAAACTAAACAGTATCACCATATTTGTAAGAACGAACCACTTAAAAGACTGAACATTCAATATAATTACAAAATCTAAAACACATGATTAACGTGGAATATTTTGTGGCCATAACTTTGTTAATAAATAAGCAGCAATTTTATCCTTCCTAAAAGTTAAATTAATTGAGAAAAATTTTGAACTTTTTGAATTGAAAATAATTTGTACTTAACAATTTAATGCTGACCAGTTTCGAATTGACCGCTTCCCCTTCAGGGCAGCCTTAACTTTGTGTATATCTGCATTATCAATGACTTGAGAATTTAATCTGATCACATTCTGATAGAGTTTAATCACTCCGAAAATTAAAACTTTAAAACTCCGAAACAACAAAAATTTAAAATCCAATTTACTTTTATTTAATTGTTAAAAATGTTGAATGGCAAAGTTAGTGCTTTCAAATATTAAAAATATAACACATTTCAGGCAAGTGCGTAACAATAGTAATAATAGTCTTGGTATCTTATGGGACATTTTGTAATTTTATTGAAATTATACCAAAAATTTTGGGACATTTGATGTCCATATCGTACTATCTTGTAAAGACAAAACCTTGTGAAGATTATTTTATTTGTTCTCTTTAAATAAGAGCTGTAATAATAATGTAATAAATGTTTTTTCCTATTTCCAGTGTACATGAGACACTTATTATAGTAAATTTTTTTTGTGATATGAGGAACATTTGCGTCTCATTCTATGAACAGCTAGGAGATCTTTTAAGCAATGAAATCTTCTCCAAACGGCAGATAGACAGACAAATAGATTCAGAATTATTCTTTTTAACCCTTTTTGTTTATCTAATCATTTTCTCGTGATCCTTTTGATTTAAAAATGTTTACTTTACTTTGGTTTTAAAAATATTCAATGAATTTTTCAAATGCTTTTTGCATTTAAAAAGTCGTGAAAACTTGATTTTTATTAATAATAATTTTTCAAATGATCTGGATTATAAATTAATATAATTTCTCCGTCCAGTTTAGTTAACCAGAATCATGATACAGAAATAATTTAACATGTGTGGAAGAGTTTGCGAGAGAGAAAAAATTGCTCAATGATTGACATATCTTTATAATATTTAACACAATATTATAAACAAGTTATAATGAAAATATATATGTTGCCCGCAGTCTTATATTTTAAGTATCTTCCTATGACCATAGTGGATACTTGAACTTATATTGTTTTGCTTTATATATTCTTTTTATCAATATTAATGTTTATTACCTCCTTTAAATTTATTCTTTAAAAATACGGCGGTCTGTCACATCTGGTTTATTAATCATTTTCTATTTAGGAAATTTTCAAAGAAAACGTACACATTGTAAATTTGTCTGAATAAATCATAATATGTATGTATTAATCTGAGATGAATAACTCTCAACTCTCGTTTTCTTTTTATAAATATTTTAAATAATTGGAGTACCCAAAAAATTATATTTTTTTTAATGAAGAGCTATTTAATTTAACAATATTATTCTAAAATATATTCTCCATCCAAAGATGCCACATTCCCCCATCTTTCAAGCAAGTGTTGATTTTTTGTTTATATAAACTCGTAGGCTTTGGCGCAAAACTTTGTTAGGGCCATTTTTATTTCACTAACATTATTAAATCTTTCATATAAATAATGCTGCATAAATCTAAACAAATGATAATCAAATGGTGCTACATCAGGGCTATATGGAGTGTGACGAGCATTATCATATTGCAAAAGATTCTGCTTCGTTTTACTAAAGCAGGTCTTTATATTTTCAACAATTGATATAATCGATCTATCTGTTCACAGTACTTCTCTGCCTTTATTGTTTTGTCTGGTTTGAGTAATTCGCGTATGTCCAATCAAACGGACAATAGGATTTTTTTTTTTTAAGGTATGGCCGAGTTTTTGGGATTGTACTCAACACCTGCTCCATCGATAGCCATTGAATTTGTGTATTTTGTTATTATACAGTAGCCACTTCTCTTCCCCAGTAACAATATGATGCAAAATAGGTGAATTTATTTCCTGCGTAGCTAAAGCGTCACACGTTTGTACACATGCCGCTTTGTTCTCTTCGCTCAATTTGTGTGGTACCCACATCCCGTGTTTCTAAACCTTACCGATTTTTTTAATACATCTTTGGATACTTGACCATGAGAATCTTAGCCAATTATTGAATTTACTTCACTGGATTGGCCTTAATTTCAGCAGCAATTTGATCTTCATTAACAATTTTAGGTGTTCCACTACAAGGTTTGTCTTCAGTTTAAAATTTCCTGATTCAATACGTCGCCGTAAAGTGCACAAATGTTTCTGATTGCCGAGGCCGCTAATTTTTTTTGGTAAAATTTGTATAATATACAACTGTATAAAAAAAATGAAGGAACAAATCCCTCCATTGTAAATGCGCTTTTTTTTTCTAAAGTTTTATGCATGAAATATGTTCACAACTGACTGACAAAGTTAGTCAGGTAAAAAAATGCCCCTTTTTTTGGTTACTAATGTTTTCCCCTAGACATTTTGACTGGTGACTGCGTGTTATGGTGGAATCTTTATACATATTATATATTGCTATTTTTTATTTTAGTATTCATCCTGAATCGGAAGTCATATATTTTGTTTCATAGTTTCTATTAATTTCTGATTCTTTAAAAAGTAATATATTTTATAAAAAGTTTTTGCTATCCCTTTTATTTGCCTAATATTTTTAAATATTGCAGTAACCTTGAGTTTTTTCTACAACAATTTGTATTGAGTAGGGTAATGATGATGAGATGAGATCTGATATTTCTCATTTTACTTTTGTGGGAGACGTGAACTATTCTTGAAAATAGCAATAAATTATGTATTTTTTATTTGTTCATTTTGTTTTCGAAATTATACATCTTAGTGGATGACATTACAATCAACATTTTGATTAATTATTTTCAGAATTTATTTAAAAACAAAAATTGTCTTTATAAAGTACGGTGATGCCTTTAGGTACATCGGGGACAAGTAAATTACATCATAGATTTGGGTATGCCCATATAAAAGTATATTTTTTGAGTAATTAATATGATCATATTGGCTCTCTTTCACCTCAAACTTCAAAAACATTAAACCAAACTGCAGCCAAAACGAACGCATAGAAGATAGATGGAAAATTGACTGGCAAGATCTAATACGAAACCATACTTTGCATATTGTCAAAGCCAATGTATATAAAAACCGGCACCACTCATAATTTAACCAATTATTGACCTAAGTCGGTATCAGTATTCACAATAAATATCATCAAATGATCCCTCCTATTAGATGCACAAAAGCATCTATAAAAATTATCTCCATTTAAGCCACAAACATAACAATCATTTTTATTATATCCCCGTACTGCTTTTTATAAATATTTCTTCTACTAAATTTGTATATTAAGTCAATCTAATACTATGTCTATTTCAGACTTATTTTTTATACAATATTTAAGAACTCCTTTTGACATTTCATAATTATTATTTTTTTTAGAGTTTCTTCCTAATGCAGCACATGTATAAATGCATTTTTATTATTGTATTTATACCTTTGCTCATGATTACAAATTAAAATTAACAACTGTTCAAAGGTTTTTGATGAAACTTTGTGGAATTTCATGATTATTTTGTAAATTGAGTCAAACTCTGTTTTATTACGTAAGTGATGTAGAATAAAACAGAGTTCGACTCAATTTATAAAATAAAATTAACACATTTCTGTTGGATACTTTTTGCGCAAACTGGTGGCGTAATACGTTAATGCGGGTAAACAATTATTGCTCTAATATATTCATTTAATATCTTATCTACACAACACAATATGATATCCAAAGGAAATGATCATGTTTAATTTATTTTTTTCAATTGAAAAAAGCTTTTGCATAAACAATATTAATACCCTTCCCGCAGTTAAACACTAGTCCAGTGAATGGGTATCACAATACCCTTCCCACCGTAGTGTGTTAATACTACATGCAATACACTTTTTCTGTATAATCAGTCATTCGGCAAAATGTGACACCGGTACAGCCTTAACATAAATCATTTCCTGCCACTCAGTCAAGTCAGTCTTAAAAAATTGTATATGGGTGATAACATTTTGTTATGCATATACCTGTTTATTCTAATCATTCTGTAGCGAGTAGTACAAAGTGCAACAAGAAACACCTAAGATCCTAAACTGCATTGTGAGTTTGAGATCCCATTACTTTTCAACTGTATCGGTTGTCTTTCCTTTTCAGCCAGTCTCCCAAGGCAGCACAATAAAAAATATCAGATTCTCATACCAGTGCCCATATCAAAAATATATATGTATATATAATACTAATCATAATGAATATATATTTTAAATTATATATTTCTTCTATTGTTTTTTTGGCAAAATTTTTTTAACAAATTAGTTAGGTTAATAAAGCATTGTTATATTTTTAAGTTATACGTACAGACAAAATGACAAAATTTGTTTGACAGCCAACTTCACTGAAAAATTTGCTGATAATGTTACTGCACGATTACGAATACAGTAATTTATTTATTTTGAATAAAGTTTAAATCAATGACACCCAAAACTGTCTTGATTGTATTATTTATTTTTATTGTCTACGTGTAAACCGACTTTATTCGGATATATTGTTATTTATAAAAAGACTGAAATTTATTTATTTTAGGTTAATTTATTTTCACTCAAAATACATCTTTGGTATTCTAATTTTATTATATTTATCATTCCATCAAATAATATTTCTTTCCGAAACATAAGTTTATCAAATGTTTACTCTCTTCTTTTATGCACTGGTTCAAATTACACATTTTGATATTGCAATTATAAAATTTAATTACTTAAATAATAGTTGTGGCTAATTCATGTGTATATTTAATAGTTTCTTTTCAAACATTTTCTTTTATGAGAATATCTAACTGCTGATTCTTTTTAACTTATTATTGGTAGAAGCCGAATGTAATCTTGTTTTTTTACTGCTCTTTTCTACCAACAAAGATGGTTAACATTGATTGTTTTGTTATTTGTCCATTGAAAAATTTTAAGTACAGATGAAACAAAAATATGCATTTATTTATTATTTTTATTAATATTCAAAAGTTTTCAATATTTTGTTAATATTAAGTGAATGTGTTTTTTTATAAATAACATGGTTTAATTTTGTTATTTTTATTAATAATGCTAGCCACTAATCTTGCTTTTCTTTACTATAGATTACAATAATATATTCAAAATTGTGACATATATTATTATTATTATAATACGATGATTGTCTGAAAATGGGGAGAAATAATTACAGTGGTTGTACACATGTGTTTTGTAATAATTTTTTCAACATTTTTATTAAATTTTGTTCAATATATAACGCATTTCACTATTGCTCACCTCATAACAACATCATGAAGAAACTCTCTGTACTTTATTGTCATTAATACACACACTATCATGAGTTTCTCATCACTGCCGAACATCCACACGTGATTTAAAAATCCTTTCTGTTCTATTATTTTAAATACGTAATAAAGTTGGAATCTTCATTTTATATCTAAGACACTTTTGTATGGTAAAAAATAAAATGCTATTTTAAGCGTAAAATATAGTTTATTGCTATTTAATTAATACAATACAATTTATGGAGGGATAGCGGGTTTATATTTTGAGAATTTAAATGAAATATGCTGATATAGAATAAAGGAGATTATCCCCATATAAACAACCTGTAGACATTTTTTAATCATATAGGACAGGGGTGGCGAACCTAGGGCAAGCGTGTCAGAAATGGCACATTCATCAATTTAGCTGGCACATAACAATTAACAAGTGTAGAAATGCAATTGATTGAACTCCAATCAAGTTCGATCTGGAAACAAAGTTTCTTGATTTGAGAAATGAATTGAAAATGATTGATTATCAAATATATTTAAAAAGAATGCAGAAGAAGAAATAACAAGAACTTGGAACACCATTCCAGAAATCTTTAGCTGTTTAAAGAAAATAGCGACGGTAATATTATCAATTTTCTCTTCCATATATGCTTGTGAGTCATTGTTTTCCAAAATGAATTTTATAAAATGTAGTACAAGTAGATTGACTGATGAATTCAGTCGGGCATGCATTTTACTAAAACTGACGACATGTGAACCGGATATAAAGTATTTGGCATCTAATGTACAGCAACAAAAATAAATCTCATTAATACTAATAACTTAAGTGTTTTTTAAATTTTGAAATTCTCTTTTTTTTCATTTTTCCCCTATTCAAAATTGCTAGGAAGGGTGAATGAACTCTTATCTTAGTTTACTTACTCTTATTTTATCTTACTTAGATGTTTTTAAGTAAAAAAACTAATTATAGCATAATTGCTAATTGTAGTTATTTAAATAAATACATTTTTAAAAACTGCTCAGCATGTAAGACAATCAATGTATATATATTATTTGGGGATTTTTGGCATACACATAAAAAGGTTCGCCACCACTGATATAGGAGACATATTTTACAGATTTTTTAAATATTATCATTTTTTTTGTAAAATGTAAACATCAAATCCAGCTTGTTTACAGAGCGGTTATCAAATGTGTAAAGAGTGGCAATAAGAGCTGGAAATGATTTTAGCATTCCAGTTAATCCGCATCCCTTTTCATTGCTTCATCGTTTATCTACACAGTACATAAATGTTAATTGTTGTACACCAATATTTAATTTATCAATATCTTGTAGTCTTTTCAAGGTACATATTAAAAAAATTGTTTCTCTTTCACATCGCTAACACACGTCATTTCTAACAATTGTCTAGTTTGTAGTACAAGACTTGCAAGGAACTTGCAGACAATCCTCCACATGGCAACTATATCTTGAAATGTATGCTATTCTTCTATTCTACTTCTGCAACAGAGTGACCAAGATCGTAGCTTGAGATTATCAGATTTATTGACTTCCCTTTAATTGATAATGATTTTCATAACATTTCTGACTTTACATATTGAGTTTTTAATTAGCAATATGCAATTGTTGAAGAAGCTGAACAAGTCACATTCCAAATAGCGAATCAAACTGAGCCTAGTCTCAATGAAATAAAGAAATCTATTAATCTCAGTGCTTTTAAATGATAATATTATAATGATGTTGAGTTGAGTGGTCGGTTACAGTTCTTAAATCATAAGAGAAAACTAAAACAGTAAATTGAACAAATCTGCAGCAATTATGAAAAGATATCAATATAACTCAAAAATTATGCCACTCTATTTAGGAAACAAAATATGTGTAAGTAAATTCAAAAAAATTCTATACACCGATGTAAAGAATTTAATTAAGATTTGTGTCTTATGTTTTATACCAAAATTCAAACTTTAAGCTTCTGAAAAATTACTATAATCATTTGTGGCATATTCAATTTTCACAGAAATTACCATCACAATTTTTTTTTCTAATGTCGAGACATGCAAGATTATTGTATATAAAATTGACAATGTATTACATATGTACTGTAATTGCATAGAGCCCCCCCTCCTAATACGTCTGATAATGACTATCTGCAAATATGATTATCTAAAAGCAATTGTGATATTTGATCCTTAATTCCCATCAATTGGTTTGAACAATAACCGTATTGATAATTCTAGTTTTATCACAATTTAACTTTAACCATTCGCCTTTTATCATACTAATAGCAGTGATATGTAAATTTAACTTAACAAACACAAATAAACTGTACATCAATTTTTTTTAAATTTTACTGAAATATTTTACATTTATTGATTGATTAGTTACCTACAAACTCTGTGCAATATCCGTTCAGTCCTCTTGTATAAACTTTGACCTATGAATGAATAATGTGAACATTCACAAATCCATGACCATTTTGTTCAACTTTGTGTAATACATATCAGAGCTTATTCTTTAGTAATACAATTCATTTTACCAATATTTATGATGCGCTGCAATGTTACGCATACTTAACGTTGTACCATTTTTTAACTTTCATGATCATTCTTTATCCAATGAATAAATCTAAATTTACTACAAAAGTTTGCGCAGTGAAGAGGTATCTTTACCTGCGAACATGTAGCATATTATTGGCTTGTCCATTTTATACAGCATTATTTATGTTTAATTAGGGTTCATAGTAGTTAAATGTGTTCTGAAAAATGAATAGTTTAAGAGGCTGCACATACATGATTCACATGTTTATTATCTAAAGAGTCAAATTGAACAATAAAATGATTTAGCATACGGTGACATATTAGTTTTTTTTAAATAAATATAACGGTGGAATAGTTATAAAGCACCTAACTGAAAGGAGTGAACGGAGTCTGCACCATCGCTTCAAAATTAAGCTTAAAAAATTTTCAACTTTAAAACTTTTTTTAACAACCTTGATATATATGTTATACTTGTTAAACGTTTATGACCTTTTATACAATGCTACTTTAGTAATGTTTGTTATAATATATTTGGTAATAATTATCTTACCATGAGCCTAAAATCACTTCACTGATTATGCAATACCAATAAAAAATGTCAATGTAAATATGATAATTCTATATATTGCATTCTTGGACTTCCGTATTTTACACAATCTATATATTTATATCAGATGTATTACATATATGTATAGTAAAATTTCAAACATTCAAAAGCGATAGGTTTATAGATATTGTAATAAAACAAAGTGTTAATTATTATAACGATGTTCCTAAAATAAATGATTCCAGAACAATTTCAACAATGTTCATATAAGTTATATTATTTAATGTAATATCACAATTTGTGCTCAGAATTGGCGTGAGGCAGAAAAAAGCATACTTTTATATTTGCATCCCCAAGCTTGCTTCACACTGTAGCTGTTTGGCTCATCAAAGTTGGTCTTCATTAAGAACATCTTGTTCGTCATATTTATCAGGAAGACACACAAAAAATTCTATCAAATTTAAGATAGGCCCTCTGGAAAATGGATTTTGATATCGCCCCCTCTTGTCTCTCAGATATGGATATCTTTTATAATTAAACATCTCATTTGTTGTAAGATTCATACACGCGTGAAGTATCTGGAATGCAAAATATATTTTCATAAGAAAGATATTACCAAATTGTATTCAAATAATTTCTCAGTTGAAAAGATGTCATTGAGCATATCCCCAGTTTAATCATGAAATATTTTATCATTTAAACTCGTAAAACCTGGTAGTAATGTGAACTTACAGACGTACAAGTCAGTATCCATCCCAATCCGCAGAAGACAACAGCTTCCAAAAGTCCTAAAATGTACAGCAGTCCAAATCCTTCAATCATCACACAGTAGCAGGCAAAATAAATGGTGAAGGAACAGTTTATAGCTATACTCATGACAAACAGGAAAAACCACATTCTGTTTCTTAAACCGACACAGTTATAAATAAACGGACAGTGGTGATCAAAATATGAAACGCAGCGGTTACAAACACGACAATGTTTAGCTCTCAATGGCCTCAAACATCTGCAGCTGTGGCATAAGCGTGACAGCGTTACGTTTCTCTTCTTCCACTTGTCAAAATATGGTATCTGTTTAATGGCTCTGTAATATGTATCGGAGTTTAGTGGTATGTAGCCAGGGTCTCTTCGATTGGCTATTATCCAACTCAGCCACATGACGATGTTCCAGTATATGAAGCAGTAGTGAGATCTTCTAAGGCTGTTCCAAGTTATTGGTATACACTGCAATGAAAAATATATACATCGATAGAATCCTTTGTTCCAAAACTTCCTTAACTGATTTTTTCATCATTTGATTACAAAAATTATTCAATGACAATGATGAAGTTAAAAATATCAACATTAATGATCACAGAAGAGAATGTTGAATGTGACTTTCAAAAAGCTCTAAGGATGCGTATACACATGTGAAACTTGTCTCCAAACCCGCTTAAAGAACAGTACGGAACGAGTTGTTACTCTTTGTATTTTGTGCGTATATGTGTACATAGAACAGAATGATTGAATGATACATACAAACCTACATGCACACTATAATCAGTGAAGATTAAATCGTCAGTGTAAGTCCAGAACCATTTGTCAAAATGTTCAAGAGGGACAAAAAAGAGCTTGATTCTTTAGTGGAGATAGTTTATTCACGGTATTCCTTTAGCCGAGTTCAAGCAGTCTATGGGTTAATTTTAAAATTTGAATATGCCAATCAATGGGACGTGTACCATTCAACTGAAAGCGCCAAAAAACCTATTTTGAAATTATTGGCTCATACGCGGTATTGAATTTACATATTTTTATTAAGGAGAACGCATTCTTATTGTGAAGTTGTAATTATTCAGAACAGACGGTCTGTGATATTTTAAATACTAATTAAATGTATATCTTTCTAATTAATACATTTAATTTGTACTTTTATTTGAAATACATTTGTTATTCAATTAATATAATTTTTTATCCAAATATTTTAGGAAACAAAAATTTATTCTAATTAGAAATCTAATCGTATCAGTCTAGTGGTTTACACATTTACTGCGGGTTCTTTTTTGGAACATTAATAAACAACGACTGGTCACGGGGGATGCCTCCATCATACTGATACGAATAAACATGTATGGAAATGGTTCACAACAACGTAATAATGCCCATGGGTGTGAACGGCAGTCAACATTTTGAGACACTCGTCTAGTGACACGGGTTCGAGCCTCATTCCAGAACACCGGCAAGCTAGTCCATAAATTACATAAGTAAATACTTTAGCTACCAAGTGATTAGCTTCTTACCCGAATGATGTACATGGGATAACCCCACAATAGAACTGAAATAAGGAAAAGTAAAAGCGGTCCTTTGGAATCCCCCGCTCCTCCAAACAGAAGACCCCATAACTCAGATATGGGAGGAAGCCATCGACTCTTCTTTTTCATTTCTGACTGCAGCATTTTTACAACCTCTATGTGGCGATGACTTTGCGCTAACATCAGCGGTGTTTTGCCATTTTTATCTCTCGGTTCCAATTCTGTCTTTATCTGAAATAATTAAATATCTTTGTTAAAGGTGCGTGTCAATGAGGCATTAAAACGTGCGAGAGAAGACATAAAGGTTGATCTATTTGAGTCCAGTATTTCTCTCCATCAAAATACATGGACAATGTTTTAATGAATGACTCGGCCGCTGTCTATATATAGTAACTTTTATTTCTGATATAGGCATGTGTCATCCTTCGTGGAGATGTACCATTAGTGTTTAGAACATTTGAAGAATATTAAACTCAATTGGACAAGCAAAAGAATTTTTTATCCAAAACTAATTTTGTATTACCTTTTCACACAACAGTTTCACACATGTTAAATTTCCGGAAAGACAAGCCAAATGCAAAGGAGTTGATCCAAAATTATCAGTTTTGTGAAGATCTACACCGGAGTACATTAGAAGTCTTATGAGGTCGGCGTGTCCTTTGTAGGCCGCCCAATGTAAGGCAGTATCTCCATTTATATCGGTGAGGTGTGTTAGAGCTCCCATCCCCAACAAGTAAGCGGCCGTGGCGGTCCGGCCGTACATGCAGGCTGTCATCAACGGTGTCAATCCTGCAAAAAAAAACAATGTACATTGTCGCACAACTATATTAGGATGCTCAAAAAATATGTCGGCCACCACATATCAAAATTTAACAATAAATCCTCGCATATCATGGACACAAGTAGAATTCAAAAATGGCATTACAGTTCTTTTGTGTTTCAACTTTGCTTTGTTTTGCATTTCTTTTAGCAGTCTACATTGATTTTAGGTTTATGTAATGAAAAGTTACAGCAGTATATTTATTTTACAAAGTACATCGCTTGAAGATTTTCTGTTCCTTTGAATGATATTTTGCTATTGCAAACCTTTCGCACTGTGGTAGGCTTTCCCAACAAAAATACAGGAAATTTCAATAATAGTGTATGTACATACTTGATAAATTTTTCGTGATTTAGAAATAATAAGTATTAATTTTAACTTTAGTCAATTCACAAAATCTGAAGCGTGTCATGTTTTCCTTTTTTTTAAAGATTTTAATACCACAATGAGTGAACTTAAAATTAAATGAATCTCGTTCGTTAAGTTGATATAAGCAGAGCTTCATGAAAATTCACAGTTTCTTTTTGGTTATTAAAAAATCCATACTAAAAGCTAAATAAAACTATGTTTATTCTTCTCAATTTTTTTTTAATAAGCTTAATAGCTGTGCTATAAAAATAGGAACTCCCAACCAGGTCACTAGGCGAGTCTCTTACAACTGGAGCATACAAGCATGATAATTATGTAAACCCTGTGTTAAACTGGAGAGCGGTATACATTACTTTACAATTTATATATTTTTAGTATTGTAAAATAATCACTTTTATAAAGATATATAATTCCTCAGCAGTTCTATTTTTTTCTAGTCAGTCGTACCAAAGACTCCTTGTGTTTTATATATAGTAATGCACAACCATTTATCTATGATAGCTTTATTATAATCAAACCTTTGAAGTCAGCTGCGTTTACCGCAACTCCTGCCTGCAGCAAGACTTGCACTACAGCGGCGTGCCCTTTGCGGCAAGCCCAGTGAATGGGCCGTGGCCCTTGAGTGCCCAAACAGGACAAGTCCACGGGAGCGCTACGCTCCACCAGGTGGCGGACTACTTCCACACTGCCATCCAGGGCGGCCCAGTGGGCAGCCGTATATCCGTGTCGATCCCTTCCACTTAGCGCTTCCGCTCCCAGCTTTTCCACCAATCTTTCAATCTCAGATACATCACTGGAAATAAACAATACAAATTTATTTTTAAATTATTTATTAACTCACCCAGGAGAGACCCGATCTCTTTCAGCTGCGAATGCTCTGTGAAAAAAAAGGATACAAGAATGTGAAAAAGGGAAAATCTAACTGTACAGATCTGGTCACAAAAAAAAACTTGGCTATTACCAAGCAATGTGTCCATATTGAATGGCGGTCTTGCACCGGAAAACAATATATTTTTAAAGAGTTTTAATATTATGTATCCAGGTGCCAGACTAACGGAAAATGATGAAATTCCATGAAGCAGTTTAGCCTACATATCAAATCCTATATAAAGTATTGTAAATAATAATATGTTATTTTTAATTGTTCCAATATTTCATATGTATTTGTTACATTTTTAAATAGCAATGATTTTTTTTTTAAATTTGTTCAATATAATAATTACAATGTATAAAAAAAGGTTAAATATATGTGAAGTATTAAAATAACTATGTATTTGTTAATTATGATACTTTACGTATAGAGGACGATGTATAAGGTGTAGTGATGAGAAAAAATGCTACTTTTGACTCACTGGTGTGATTGTGATTGGTATTCGATAATATCAATGATTGAAAACTGTGACTGTGATCACAGTTCCATTATTAATCCGCATACGCTGCACGATATTGCAATACACCAAATAAAAAAATATTTAAAAATTGCGTATTTTTTCATATTATTAAAACTTCATTTACGTAAAAAACATATTCTTGCATAAATAATTAATATAAACCTAATTTAATATAATCACAAAGAGAATGAAAACGCTTTAAAAAATATAATTATTTTTTTTTGTTAAAATTCACACTTAATATGCATAAAACGTTTTGGCAGAATGTACTAGATGGTGTTGATCGCGAGTTATAATCTTAATCCTTCATAAATATTTTCATCTCAAATGCGCATGCGCCAAATCACGATTCACATTCAAATATGAACAAGTAATATTGTGACTGATCACTGTATATTTACGTATGCACGGAATTACGGTTAAGAATCACTGATACATCAAATATCAAAGCGTGAGTCGTGAGTGTGATCACCATTCACAAAACTGATTTCGATCACGGTAGTCACTGTTAACAATTATTGATATAATATCAGTGCGGCCGCAAAGCGTGTGTTATGAGTGTGATCACTATTTACAAAACCGATTATGACCACGGATAGAATCACTGATATTTCAAATATTAACAACACATCCAGCATGACTGATCAGGGTTTTCTCTTAGAATTACATAGACAATATAAAAATAATAAATAACTTATAAAAAAATATAAATGATTTATAAAAATAAAATTAAACTTTTAAAAATAAAAAAAATAACTTGTAACAAAAAACTTTAAAGAAACTTATAATAAATAACTTATAACAAATATATTTTTTTTAAATAAAAATAAATTATAAGATTGTGCTTGTTTAATAATGACGTCATGGGTCATGACTCAGATAACAATAGAAAGTATGGGTCCATAAAAATGTTAACTCTATAATCCCATATAAAAAGTATTATATTAAAACAATTTTAAAAGATTAAAAATATAAATTATCATGAAGCTTATTCAAATATAATCACAATATATTATGAATATCAACAAATAATAGCCTTTAACTTTTTATTATTATAAGTAAATTATCTTGTACAAATAATTAAGAATCAATAGATGTAATTAAAAATAAAAATGATATTAGGGGTAGGCATAAAATTGTGCACATACATCCTACGAAAAAATGTAAGAATTACATTATAAGATACGAACAAAATAAACATTAAAGATTTTCAGCAAGTTAGCAAATACGTTATCAATTCAAACAGTATTCGATAGATGGCGTGGATTCATAGTGAAAATATTCGATTTTGAATTATTCTTTATGTTTCATGCCCAAAACTATGTTTGAAGTGGCTTTACATTTAAACACAATTAAAATATTGTTTTGTGTTTGCAATATTCTGGAATTTACAAAAATATCTTCCAATTGGTGTTGAATAGATTATTTTCTTAATTTAATTTCTTTGATTATCTGTTATAATAACAAAACTACTAAAAATATGTAGGTATTCAGTTCCCTACGGCCTTCTTCCTCCTTTGTTTGCAGAATTTGCGATCTTTTTTGAATCCGCGCAACATTTTTTTGCGACGGCGCGTAATATATAGTAGGATTTTTTAAATTTATTTCGTTATATGTGGGAATTCGTTATTACGAATTTTTATTTTTTGGGCCCTTGGATTTCGTTATATCGCGGTTTTACTGTATAATACAAAATAGCCTTTAACTTAATTATTATTATAGTAATTATCTTGTAAAAAATTAAAAACAATAAAAGTAATTAAAAAAATATTAGGGGTAGAAAATTGCTGCACATACACCTACAAAATGTAAAATAAAAATACGAACAAAATAAAATTAAGTTTTCAGCAAGTTAGCAAAAACGTTATCAACAACAGATTCTAATAGATGGCGCTGATTCAAGTGATAATCGATTTGGACAGCGGCGTCAAAAAATCAGTTGAATATTTAACAACAAAAAAAAATCATGAATCACGATATTACCAGATATTCAATCACTGTGTGACTCAAAAATATCAGTGATTGACTCACAGTTCGTGATTTTAAGCTCATCACTAATAAGGTGTGTACTTCCATTACAAATGTAAAGAAAGTTATAATATGTTTAAACTAATTATAATTCTGTCACTAAATTTTCACTATTATGAAATCTAAATCTAGGTAGATACCCTCAGAAGTGGCTATTAAAGCAGAAATAAATAATTTATATTTTTACTTTTTGCATAGCGATGTACATCTGCATGTTTACCTTACCATTGATCTGAGATTGCTGTGCATTTGATTAATTAACACAAGTTGCTGCGCAATGTCATAAAGAAAACTTCATTGTTCTCTCCGGTTGAGTGCAACAGTTGCACATAATATTTCAGTTCATTATAAAATTGAATCCTAAAATCTTAACACACGCTTTTCCTGATCTCCTCTTACCCAGCCTTAACCGCATCGAATACCAGCTCCGAGGCCTGCGAGCCCAAGAGATGAGACTCGGCACAGTCAGCATCGTGCGCTGCCAAACGCTCCGAATCAGCCACCATGTCGCAAGGGGGTGGCAGCGCCCAAACGCCACGCGCCGCCCCGGGACTGGGGTGCACCTTGCTGCTGAGGGCCAGGCCCCCACCGCCTCCTCCCCCGCCCCAGTCCCCGGCCGCCTCGCCCCCGCCCACCTTGCCGGGTGATGTCTCCGTGGCGGTGATCTACAAGCCAGGCTTGACAACCTGAAAATTAAATACGATTTCAAATTTCTATAATTTCCATTCTGGTTCGCAATATACACCTCGTAATGAAGCTTTTAATTTAATATGAATGTGTTACTTTTTTCTTATTTTCCATTTTGAAAATATTTTTTAACTAGCAATGTCTAGTTGTAGTTAAAAATTGTGCTTTCTGACGCATCAATGCAGATTTCTGCAATGTTCAGACCATCATTAGGACTGCTTCACCGATGGACTAAATTGGGCTGATCCTTGGTATTTCTCAAAAGTTTTGAGGAGGCCACAGTTCATATTAGTTGTTGGCAGCCATATTATAAAGATTTAACAAAACAGCCAGTATACATAAAAAGAGACCTTGGCTTTTGTAAAATAACCACCCAAATTAGCTTGTCTCTCTCTCATCATGTTTGATACACTGTGGATATGCATTGTAAGAGAACATTGTACAAAATTTATAATTCAAAATTTTAATTCATTTTAAAAAGAAACAAATAAATTAATAAATCGTAGCTAAAAACTGATATGTGAATTACAACTATAAAGCTTACCCTGCTTTGATATTGAATTAGTTTCCTGCAATGTTTAATGTTCATTCCATCAAGATACAAAATGATTTTACTCAAAAACCCTTTATAATTTAGGTGACCTTCTTAAAGTATGAGTAGGTGAATTAATTTTTCCTCATGAGCTTCAGAGATTTGATTGTAAAGGTTGATATGCACCAGTCTGTTATTTTTCTCTGTATAAAAAATACAGTAAACAACAAATGAAAGTTTCATCCGTGACACATAGCACTTTGTTAAAATATATCAAAACTTCTTATGGTAATTTTTCATTTGTCTCAATTATGAAACTCGTCGAGGGAAAATAGTTCACTACAAATATTTATCTTCATCTTATCAGTGACCTTTTGAATAAGTTCAGTTCCAACAAATTTATTATTTTATACTATTCGGTCATGTCAGTCAGATTTAGTGTGATTGTCACTACTTGTATCTGCGTACACTATACCTATATAAAAAACCTGCTTGCATATCTGAGAAAGTGTACTCGCCGGTATGGATATGGAGGGAGAAAAGAATGATGTGTATGAAGACAGGAGTGTATAACATAATCATGATGTGAAAACACTTTGTGATGTTGTGTATTGTTTCCTTATATACTTGGTTCTTCCTCAAAAATACATCAGAGCCCAATTTCAATGTTTTTTTACATTAGTGTTGCTATTTTCTTTGTTATAAAATATAGATCCGGAGAAACAATAAACAGAGAAATTGGGGAAGGTCATTAACAATTTATAAAAATATGCACATCGTCATCTCTAGAAATAATGATTAACCCGTTTCGCATTCACTTCATTTTGCATTTCCAAACTATTTAATCTCCGTTAATATCTATTTTTCAATTTCTAATATATATATTTTTTTTGTAGCATAAATAGTACATATGAAAAATAAAGGGAATTGCTTTACTAGACGTAGTCTGTTCTAAAGCCATTACCTGTACAGTTTTTAAAAGTTGTAAATGTTAAGAAGTAAGTAAGTATAATGAGTGAGTTATAGAAGTTATAAAAAGATATTGAAAAAAAGTTATGAAAATATTATTTTCAGTAATATACAATAGTCGGTGACAAGAATGTGTGGGTAGTTAGGTAAGCACAAATGACAGATGTTTCATTTTGCTTTCTACCCATACCAAGCAACCACTTTGTTATTTTTGGTTTGAAGTCATTAATTAAGGTCTAGAAAAAGTTATGTGAAAAAAGTATAATCAGAAGTTATAAAAAGATATTGAAAAAAAGTTATAAAAATATTATTGTCAGTAATATACAATAGTCGGTGACAAGAATGTTTGGGTAGTTAGGTTAGCACAAATGATAAATTGGTTTCATTTTTCTTTCTACCTACATCAAGCAACCACTTTGTTATTTTTAGTTTGAAGTCATTATGAATACACCAGCATAAGTGTTAGTGAAGATCTGTTGTTCAATTTGCAAGGAATACAATTACTACAGTTTCAAAACAATGTATATGAGTTTTTTTCAAACTTATCAAGTACAATTGTAACTAGGGCTGCCAACCATCCTTCTTTGATAAGGACAATCCTTATTTCAGCCGGTTTGTCCTGTGTCCTTCCTTGAGATCAAGAAGGATGTAAATTGTCATTTTGTACTAATTTGGTGATAACAATACAGAAAGTCAACTGAAATGCTCATATTTTATACAATTGCATTAAAAAAATTCCATGTTAAACCTTTAAATTGACAGAAAATTTAGTCCTGAAAATATATGGCAATTTTTCAAACTCTTCCAAATGATGTGCTAAATGGAGATTCAATATTTTGACCAGTGCTCTTCCCTGGTACCCTAGGAAGTTGGCAACCCTGATTACACTTAGGCCAATAACCAAATTTCCTCATCAACAAAATCTTTAATTTACACCCTTTAAGAATCAATTCTTGAAATCAGTTAACTTTATCAGTACTAGCCAAGATTTGGTGTGGTTTTTATTTTTAATCATTAACATTTTCCATCATATAATATATTTTTTGTACAACCATTATACTCTCGTCAATTTCAGCTTCTGCATTTCCATTCATTCTTTATTCTTAAACTTGTAATCTGTTCTAAATCTTATACGCCATACAGGATTACTTTTCTAACACCATCTTATGTCCGTATGTCACTCATTATACATTTTACAAGGGTATGTTTAAAAATTTAATGAATTAAAAAAATTTATGCTCTATCCCCATAAACATAGGATAATAGTTTAGGCAAATTATAATTTTGTTTAAACCTAATAAAATAAATGATATCGTAAATGATAAAATACTGATTTTTTATTTATCTTATTAGAACATAAAGAACACATTCATTTTATTTTTTGTGAATTTGTTTATTTTACTTGTATATGCGCGGCCATACATGAAACGAAGAAGTGCAGTGTAACTGTATAATAAACAGGACGACAATTAAAGCGTCAATTATTTGATTTTAAGATTATTAAATCTTTAAAAATTAGTTCATTTTACACTAACTAAATTTAACATTAAAAAATATTACCATTGTAGACATCAAAATTAGAATCAGTTTTCAGATTAAATAAACCATAATATTTTTCACTTTAATCACTTGAATTCAAGGAATTTAATGAAACTTAATTTTACTAATATTAAAAATTCAACCACACAAAGTAATCGTATCACGGAAATATATTGATTTTTACGCGCGGAATACCATAATGCGTATTTGGTAATTTTGGAACTAGCGACATCTCTCGATTTTAATACATACGCAAAATATTTACACAGTTAGAAAGCCGCATCTACACAAATACTTATATTCCTGACTCAAAACAGTTGTACATACATGAATATTATTTTGATAGGGTGGATTTAGTATAAAAAATAAGAATTGGGCTCTAAATCAGTTTATTAGAGCGACACCCCGCACTCTAATAAATAAAGCACTCCGCGATTCAATTCCAGGTATCACATTTCTATGTCAACTATGGTTATGACAGGAAACAACAGATGAATGATTTATAACAAGGATAACACATGAATTAATTATTTATTCTCTACTACTTATATACAATGGGCAGGCAGATTCTTATTACTAACTTAATCTAATTATGGACTACCTCAATATTATATTGCGCTGCGTCGCTGGCGTTGGCCTGCGCGTAACAATGGCATCCAGCCCTTTTTAAAGCTGTTTGTGTGAGAGTGGTGCTATGATCACCATTCGGACCCGCCCTCAGGGTCAACGACCACTCCACTGGCTTCCCTTATGATGAGAGGCCACGCGTCTTCTTATAATTAATTATAGTTCATTTTTTCTTATAAACCATCACTTGTGTTGTCCACTTTATTATATAATCACTTAACATTATCATTGTCCATCTTATCTAAATAATCACTTAACATTATCATATTAACTAAAATTCCAAGTCCGGAGATATAATTATTTCTATACATTGTTTCTATATTAAATTATGAATAAACTTATTTCAATTCATTTACATTTATTGTCATACTTATTCAATTATTTATATCTTACACCTACTAACGATTATTATATCATTTTATTATAATCTTGATTCATCTACAATAAAAACTTGTCTTCTGAATTCCTTACCTTATATATATTACATAATCCTTGTTTTAAGCCTGTTCATTCGCTACCGTACATTATCACTGCTCGATCCGTATCGCGATTTCTATAGTCTATCTTAAAATTGCATTTATAAGGCTCCGAAATTAGCGTATTACCTTTAGTCTGGAACTGGCAAAGAAAGGGACGAACGCAGACTTAATGCGGTGGAAATGGAAATAAGGATATATAACACAAGATTGACACTTTATCCTCCCTGCCTATCCTGGCGACGAAATTTCACCAGCTTACAGGACCGTTCTCGGAAACGGAATCGCCCGTTTCTATGCCAGAATTTAACAAAAAGAACGATTCTTTGTTTCGTATCCCATCCTTGGATGAACGTTTCGTATCCCACTCACGATGCCTTTCTTCACTCGAAAGCCATTACTCTTAGATCGTGTAATTGTCTTTGTTTAACAGTTATTGCTCGCTATTCGAGCTAATGGGCCCTTTTGGTTGCATGTGTCATTTCAGAACGTGGTTCGGCAATTCTCTTCCACAATCGATTTCATCCGTAGGTGAGATAAATCTTAGGGTCAATGCTTTCTCATTACAAAATTAAAGAAACCGACCCGTCTTCTCTGGAATGCTGTACCCAGCTTATTGTTGATATATAACAACTTCTGCCAAGTGGCCCTGATGACGGTAGTCCGATTTTCTTCAAATCGATGGTCCCTAGTTCGCTGGATTACCACGATCGCGGAGAAAAAAATTTCGCCTTTATCCGTTCGGATCATTCAAATTATTTAAATATGGCGCGCTCGCGTCATTATTGAGGTCGATTACATCAATTTTTGAGCAAATACTTCTTCCTTAAATCTTACATATATATTATTTTTTATTAAATACCCATCATTGGAACAATTCCGGCTTAGCTCATACTTAGCTGTACCCTTATCTATGGCTGTACCCTTATCTATAGCTGTAGCGATGCAATATTTTTGAAAAATAATTGTTTATGGTCTTATCTCATCTATCTGTCAAATGACTGTTTACCGTTGTCATGCCGTTGTC